>CM050170.1:120983373-122465873 GCA_027410445.1 Discoglossus pictus
TTACGAACTTATGAGGCCATAGCGAGTGTAATGATATAGTAATCCCAACATGAATTATTGCGGCCCACACTACACAGCCCCCCCAAAAAAATTCAAATCCATTTTAATAGTCTTGGATATTAGTAAACCAGTGTGCCAGAGTTCCAAAGACCAGGGTTGCTTGTGGGTTTAGAGGAGTCCAAAAATCAGTATTGGCAATATGTTTCTACATTTTACCCTAATCAGTGCATGCTACCTATCACCATTCAAAATGGAAAATGCCAGTATCATCTTGATGGCTTAACCAGTTGTAGCCAATCTCAATGTGAGAAAAATTGAGACTGGTTAGGCACATTTGCAAGTATACTTGGTATTCTATGACCCTCTTCTTTATGGGGCCCCATAAATCAGTACCCCCTCTGAAGTACACCCTTGCCAATAACAATTATATTGAAATGTTTTACATTTAAAATAAAACTTTGTACGTGTATGTCGGGATTGTGTAAGTATGACATTGTTATTGCCATGTTGTTCTTGTTTTTTGTTACAAAAACTGATAAAGATAAAAAAACTTCAGTTATTTCATATGGTATTATTCTGAGTGACTATTTTGTTCACATATTAATCTTGATTATATTTATTAATATTATATTCAAGATTATTATCTTTAATTAAATAAAAATATATATTAATTAGGAGTATATTATATGGCTTTCATAAGCTGCACAATTAGTTGCAGAACAAATGCAGATTAAAAAAAAAAAAGCTCTTTAAACTCGGATATTTTCAGGCAACAATCTTGAAAAGCTCTATTGAACAAGGTGTGTATCTGAGGATTTTTTCCTTTAGCTTGTGTTTTCGTGAATATAAATTTCTTGATCGATACTGCTGTGCATGTATCTCTAACTTTCTCGCTATGCATCTCCCGTCCCACATGACAATAAAAGACTGCAGAACTGAACAAGCAAAGAGCACTTGTAGGTCATGAAAATATGTTCACAACATTATTTATTAAGGACATTTTGTAAAGCAACAAATCATTTAATAAATCTGCAAATTTTTAGCAGATTGTGCTCTTTCTTAACACGCATCGCTGGACAGCCAAAGTGGAAGTAATGCTGAAGCAGCATCAGGACCAGGGAAGATGAAACCTATTGTGTGTTGCCTGCCAAGGATATCAGCATTGTCAATATGAATTGGTAATAAACCTATGCAAACTGTCACAACATCATCACACAGTAGCATTTAAGAGATTTTAGGTGTACAGATGGCTATAAATTTGATAGTACTGGAAGGTGAATTTCTAAACACATCAAATGCCTGTTGTCTAGGTCAAACTAGAGGGTATTGAGATATTAGGGTTTACTGAGAACAGTTTGAAGTCCACTGTAGTTCAATAACATCTAGTATATATTTAAGAGATCAATACAAACTCAAAGAAAATGAATAGACGCACTATAACTTACAAAATATAAACAAATGAGAGTAGTAATTATTCACCCTTTGTTAACGTTAAGATAGTCCTCTTTGGAATAGTCATTTCTGTTTTTTATCAGGAACACTTAATTGAAGAAAAAGACCAGAGCTTCTTCTTGCACTGTCATCCATTGTATCCATTCCAAAAAGGGAGAGCGCGTATAGCTGCACATGGTGAAGAATATCTAAAAAAGTATTTAAAATGATACTTACAAAATGATTTGGAAATATGTATCAATCATAAACCAAGAAAGCGAGACAGTGGCACTTCAACAGAGGAGCTTTACATTGATGATACCATCTGGGTAATTTCACCACAAGGTTGGAGCGACCTGATGAAGTTTTTTAATGAAACATGTTGGTTAGGAGATGGTTGACAACTTAGGTTATCAAGGTATTTTTTTAATATCTTTTTACATTAATTTGGTTAAATCATAAGAGTTGCCCTTTTCAGGGGAAAGGCTGAGCTTGCTTCTTGCAGCTTCTGTCTCAATATGATATGCCGTTGCAAACTAATGACCTTCTGAATGTATTGGAAGTTGTAGATGTCACCTTCCCTTTGTGTAGATGTAAATGCCCTGTATATTCAAGGTTATATTCCACCTAAGGAAGTAGATCACTGGAAATTAAAATGGTAGGCTGTACAGCAACGTCATTGAATTGATAAGTAATTAATTAGTGGCTGTATTTGTTTACATTCAAAAACATGATGCTATTGTCAAATACAGTTCTTCTAACGACGATATTTTTTATGTATGACCACATTGGTCCTTTAACCCATCCATGATGAAGAAATGGAAAATACTGTACATTATATATTATATTAAAAGGTCCTGTTGTTTGGATTGGTCTTGAAGCTTTAGAGATTATTTACAATATTTTGTACAAAGTCATTAGGCAATCCTTTAGTTATTACAGTTTGTGATTGGTATCTTCAGATCTTTTTGCCATCATAGAAACAAATAATCCCACTTTTCAACAAATTATATATCAGGTCACATATATATCATATATATATATATATATATATATATAATAGTTGTCAGACTGCAAATCGTCATCATGCTTTGTGAGCTCGCGAAGTGAGGTACACAGTAATGGCCGCAAATGCGGACCCTTGTAAAAAAAAACACGCTGCGGGACTTAGAAAAAAAAAACACTAACGCTTAAAGAGGAAATACGGACTTACACTAAAAAAATTACGACCCATCAAAACGCGTACATCAAAAAACACAAAAATCTGAGGTCGAGAAAATACGAAGTGAACGGCCGAAATGCGTACATTCAAAAACAACTAAAACAATACAAAATACAAAATTTAATTTAAAAAAACACACACAGCATGAGGGGACAGCCATGATATCTGCCAGTGAAGGGAATTGAAAATCGGCTACGCGAGAAAAAAAATGGCAGACAAAATTTTTTTAAACAAGGCTACACGACCCCGAAATGCACAAAACACCGCCAGGCACGTACAACTTTTGCCAGGGACGTACAAGGTACAAAAATAGACACTTAGGAAGTACGCAAAATGCTTGAGACCTGAGTAGCACATACACAAACAACGTCATTTTACACTAACATATTACAAATCTAAAATGGCGATTTACACAACTAAACCAGCGGTTTGCCCTCGCGCACGCAGCATATTTTTAATGCACAGTTGGGACAATGATGACACTTTATCCTCAGGGCAGCAACAGTCCAACTGTACATTGTAAGTTGCAGGAAAATAAAAATAAATACTTAGCTCTTCAGGCTATTCATTGCTGGATATATCAATTATAAATATGTAAAGTATATTCATTTATTAAGTAAATAATTAATTAGTTATTAGAGAAAAAGATACACATATATATCTGTCTTTGGAATGAGAGCCAAAGGCTCTCATAGGACCAAAAGTAAACGAGAGGAGCCGCTCACTATGAGCGCAAAGGCGCTTAGCGCGAGGCCCGCAATGAGTGCCGAAGGTCCTCACAGTACAAAAAGGTTTACAGTGTGTGTCAAACAGCATTCCCATGGCTTAAAATGTTATTGCCCTGTCATTTGTGAAGGGCAAGTCCATAGTCACATAATAGTTGTCGTACTTCGAGTTTGTCGGTAACGCTATGTTAAAAATTATGCCTACGCTCATTGAAGGCTGCAATGAGCGCCTGCAAGACTTTACAAATGGCAAGGGTTGCAATGAGCATCAAAGGAGCTCATTGAGAGCCACGCAATACTTTAAAACAGACTGCACATGAGCACAAAAGGTGCTTATGTCGGCTAGGCGAGGAAAAATATTGCACCCGAAAAAACGTAAAAATTCTCAAGCAGGGTCAAAACAAGGCTGAACATCGCCAGGTACGCGGGGCTTCAAAAATACATGACGGAGAACCCAGTAACACTTACACGACCAACGCCAGGCACTCAAGACTTTGAAAATAAAACCAACGGTCATCGCGCGTCATGCAAAGATTCAGCAGACACACAGAGGAGAAAGACACAGGGAAGGGACAGGGGGGAGATGGTGGAAAGAGACACATGGCATTCCTTAGCACAAAAGTTGCAAGTTACTGAGCTCTGCGATGAGCGGCGAAGCCGCTCCTTGATAGGCTCGCTATGAGCGCCGAAAGTGTGGCTCGCCAGAAGTGTGGCCGTGAACGTGATCAATTAGTCTAACTCTTATTTACGAGTTTGGATGAAGCCAATAGCAAGAGAGATCATCAGAATTACGTCACTGAAAATGGAGGTGGGATTTTCAAAGTCTTACAAGGTTCAATTACGAGTTATGATCGAACCCAGATTTCGGATGTAATACAATTTTGATAAAGCCGTAAATAAGGTATTCTATCACATGCGAGTTACAGTATATGTATTAGCACATTGATTGCCGGGATCAATATAACACGAAAATTAACCATGAAATAAGGTATTTTTCTGGGCCGATTTGCGGCCTTGAGAATGGTGTGCTATTGATTCTAAGACCTAACATCTTTTTCCCTTTTCATAAAAGTACATCGAGTTTACGGGCTTGAAAGAACAAAGGAATTGCGGCCGCGAAGTTCCATGTTCCAAGTTTTGTTGGCTTTTTTCAGCCTTGCTGAGCCTTAACCCGCAAGTCATCTGTGGTTTGCTTTAAGAGGCTAATTTAATAGCCTTTAGTCTTGCGTTCTACGCTACGAGTTACAAATTATAAAATCGTAAATTCCTTCCTGACCCCAGAAACTGGTGATCGGATTCCTCCCTGGATCAATACTCCCTCTCTACTTATCCAGAATAACCCAGATGCCTTTTTATTCAAAAATATATCCAATCCCATTTTAAAGTTATTTATTAAAATCCGCTGTCACCACCTCCTTTGGTATTGAATTGCACTGATTAACTACCCTTACTTTGAAAAATCCTTTTCTTTCTTTAAAGTGTAACACTGAGCTAGGTGAACATAAAATGTAGAATATTATATTAAAAGTACTGTTTGACAAATGGTGGTTGTCCACAAGTGCTCCCAAATCCCTTACAATATCTGAAACCCCTAGATTTGCTCCATTAAGATTATAAATTGCATGGCTATTTTTTCCTTCCTGAATGCATAACTTTACATTTATTTTTATTAAATCTAATCTGCCATTTAGTTGCCAATTTCTCTTATTTATGCAAATCCCTTTGGAAAGCACATCATTTTCTGCACAACTTTGTGTCCTTAGGAAAAATAAATGCATTGCTTTCCAATCCTACTTCTAAGTCATTAATAAATATTATGAAAAGGAGAGGACCTAATACTGAACCCCAATTGCCACATTTCAATCGGATTATGTTCCATTTACCCCAACCCTTTGCTTCATGTCTTTTAGTCAGCTCTCAATTCATAAGCAGATTTTTACTGCAATGCCTGCATCCCTTAGTTTGCACAATAGTCTTCCACGTGGCACTGATTCAAAAGCCTTTGCAAAATCCCAAAAGACTACATACCCTGAGTTGCCTTGATCCAAGTTCCTACTGACCTCTTCATAGAAATGCATTAGATTTGTTTTACATGACTGATCCCTCATAAATCTGTGTTTACTCCTATGTATAATGTTGTTCAGAAAGACATATTCTTGTATATTACCCCTTCCATTCCAACTGTGCTTGCCGATGAGGGAGTGGTGCAATGTGATGACATTAGTAGGCTATATATGTTTCACCCACTATAGAGCTACTTCCAGAATCACCTCAGCTGGAAGCAGGGCAGGAATCAAGAGCTGTTGCAACCAACTACCCAATAGATGGACTACAGCATTAAAGGCATATCTAAGTTTTCCTGTTTTTACCTTTTTCTAATCTAGCACATGCTGCTTATATCAGACATACGCATCACATTACATTGAGTCATTCTATACACATACAAACTTATTTTATGGAATAAAAAATCTGTTTACTTAGGCACAGTGTACCTTCCCATAGAGACACTACATTTGGGTGCATATTTTAACCCTTTACTAACCTTCATGCCACACAGCAGCTCAATGCAGGGATCCTATACAGCAGTGCCGGGGTCCTCCTGCTTCCTGCTGCAGAGGACTAAATACCCCATGATTCCTGCCTGTACAAGCTGCTTTAACAGATTGCTATAATATATTAAAATGTATACCTGCCTGTGATGAGCCAAAACAAATGATGAATTTTATGCTAATTTTAGCTTGGATATGCAGGAGTGTTAACTCTGAAAAGCAACCGCTTTTAAACTTAAGAGATTTAGCAAACATCAGGGTGAGTTTATTAATGTTTATATTGGGATTCATTTCATGCAACAACAAAAAAAATTCGTACACTACTGCATTCATAATCCAGGAAACCTAGATATGCCTTTAAATTTGCTTTGCACAAAAGAGTATATGATTTTAAATGTTAGAATATTAAGGGATTGAAAAGTTTGCGGTTATTAACAGCCTCATTAAATTGGAGCTACGTGTTGACACGTAGCTCGTAACTGTCATCATAGAGCTATTTGCGTGCTAAGATGCCACGTAACGTTCATGTTTAATTCAGCTATTAAAGTGCTATGTGGTCACTCGCGAGCAAGTACATAAAACACCAATGGAGCCCAAAGGTCAACGTGTGCTCGAGAACACCCGCAAGGGGGGTAAAGTACATGGCACTTGTACTGTAAATAAAACCACTCTACTGTACATGTATTATAAGGGAGAGTGATGTTTAGTCAACATTCTCAAGCCCGCAAATTGGCCCTGAAAAATACTTCATGATTCTTTTTTGTGTAATATCGATTTCTGCATTCAATGTGTTGCAACATATATTGTAGCTTGCATGTGATAGAATATCATATTTACTGCTTTATTAATATGGCATTATTTTTGGCCTGTTGGACCAATCGCAAACTGGATTTGAAGTACATAGGACTTGAAAATCACCCACCCCTTTTTCAATGACGTAACACTTACGATCTTTCTTTCCATTGGTTAATTAGATTGCTTAATTGATTGTGCACGAGCACGCAAGTCCGATGGCCGTGAACTGGTTTATGAAATAAGGCCTCTCATCGTAGCTCGCAGCCCTTTCTAATTTAATAGTGACGTAACTCACCCAAATTTGAAGCACACAGCCCTTACGTGCTAAACATTGGACTTAGGAGGCTGACATTTAATATGGCCCTTGGTTGGTAACTCTTAGCTGATTGAAGCTCATTATAGATTATGCTCCCCATTCATAGATGATCCAAATGAGTAACACTTTTTAAATATAAAATGAAATATAAATGAATAGGCAAGCTTTCCTAAAAAAATCTGATAGCTACATAAAAATTTAAAATGTAATTATAAATAATTATTTATTGTGGGAAAACATCATTAATGACTGTTGATAACTATATTCGAAACAGGTCAGACTGTTCTTGATACATTTATCAATATGTGAATAGAGGACAAATCAACAGCCCTTAAATTCTCTCAACGTGTAAAACCATAGCCCGTAACGTAACCTGCAAGACTTATGGCTATTAAATTGGTCCCGTAAAAAGCAACCTGCTTAATGACTTGCGGGTTAAGGGCGAAAAAAAAACTACGGGATGTCGAAATCTAAACTCTGCGGCCGCAAATCCTTTGATCTGTCAAGCCCATAACTGTTACGTTTGAAAATCGCTATTAAATTGCTATGAATGCACTGGCTTTCAACCCCGTAACCCGCAAATGGAGCCAAAAGCGAACGGGTACTAGAGAGGACCCGCAATGGTGTTGAAGTCCTATCCGTAGCACTGTAAATGCCAATATACACACACGACTATACTTATAATTAAGGGGAAACTGATGTTAGATATTAAAATTAATAGCACAACATTCTCAAGCTGGCAAGTCTGCAATATAAAATACATTACTTTATGTTTAATTTCCGTGTTATATAGATCCCGTCAATCAATGTGTTAATACATATAATGGAACTTAATAGAATATCATATTTACTAATTTATTAATATTGCATTATTTCTGGAATGCGGGTCCAATCGTAACTCGTAATTCAAACCCGTAAGGCTTTGAAATCTAACCTCCATTTTTTTGTGACGTTATGATGACGATCTCTTTTACCATTGGCTTAGTCTAAACCCATAATTACAGGTTTGACTAATTGATCATGGTCACGGCAGCACATGAGAAGTGCACAAGAATGGTTTACGGGTTTGCGGGTTATACTTAGCTTGCGGTTTTGTTCAGTTTAATAGCTCTGTAACGCACCCAAATTGCAGGATTTGTGGGTGTGCCGATGCTGCTATGGGATTGGACTTTAATAGGGATTCAAGTCTAGTAGGGTTCAATGCTGTTCATTTTGATAAGGAAAAAAAAACTATCCAATTTTCTAAAGGATTTTATAAAATGTTTTATATAATATATATTAATAATAATAATAATATGTGCAAAGCAGATTACATCTTGCAATTGATTACTTGTGAGATTTAATACGTATAGTAACCTTTTAGTAGAGATAAGAATAATATAATAATATTAGATTTTTCATTATTGCCATTCATTTCTTGTTTGTTCTTACAATTGTGGCTGATGAAACTGGTGGGGCTGAAGAAAACATCCAGACCTTTACTTTTTGTATTAACTCATCCCCAAAAAAGGCCTGCCCAATCATGTGCATTCCCACCTATTAAACACTAAAGGCTATGTCTTAAACTATACTGTATCATGACTCTTCCTGTGGAGTATGATTGCATAATATAATGAAAAAAATTGATTTAAGAGAGGTGTATGTGTGTCCTCGTGTGTGAGCATGTGTATCCAAACATATACTATATTCGCAGCTAAAATTTAGGAATTGAAACAAAAATAGAACTATAATTAGTACTAATCTGTTAACCACATATTATCTAGAGATATGCAATATTTTCCCAAAATTTAATGTCTTCTTAAGAAATGAGGAACAAATATAAATGATTAAAAAAGTTATGTTTAAACCTTGTTTTATGGACAATGTATGTGTCAATTTATTCAGCAAGCAGTGAAACAATGTGACTTAATAACTCAGTAAATGCCACTTTGCTATTAAATATGATAAGCTAAAGCTTGTATTAGATTTATCCTTCTTATCATGGGTGTAGGAACCAAAGAGAATTTTGTGGGGATGCCATAAACAGTATACAAATACTTAAATTAAAAAGGACTAAAAATCCCTTGTTGCTTAAACACCTATTTAAATTTGGTCAAAAAGAAAGAAAATACATTTTATTACACTCAATACAACTAATGCAATTAAATGCTGTGTACAACAGGGATAGTATACAAGTACCACACAACTGCTTATCTACATTTAGACATACACATTGAAAACTTCGGGGGTTTGGATTTGTCGCCCTTATCGTGCCCAGTTCCTACGCCCATGCTTCTTATAATACATTTATATAGTTTGCTTATATAAGCAGTGTGAGAAATCTGCTCCTGTTGGTGATCTGCTGTTAGCAGCACAAGAGCAAGCTACAGAGAGAAGCTTGCTGACTGTTCCTGCTTGGATCTCTAATCTGTTGTGTGATTTGGATTGAGAGACTGAAGCTGTGTTCCAGAGATTGCTCACAGAGAAAGCTGTGTTCCAGAGATTGCTTGCAGAGGAAGTGAAGGTGTTCCAGAGGATGTGAGTAAAGGATTATATTTTCCTTACAAGAATCTGTGTAAAGTAACCCCAGGGAGAAGGCAGCAGTCTAACTGCGAACTGGACAGAGTTTCTCAAAAGACTGTTTAAGGATCCCTGGAGGTTGGAGCATTTCATAGTGATGGGCGGGCCGAAAGCTTCCCTTTCTACTAAGGAAGATATTTACAAGAGAACTGTGTTTTGTTATACATTTGGCTGATGTAAGCCATAATGTGGTGTACTTTTTGGACTTTTAACAAAAAGATTAAAAGAATACATGAACTTCTTGCTTTTAATCTAGTGGGTAGCAGGTCAAACTACCACAATACACAACCCTATAAAATCAGACACAACAAGGGGAAAGAAGCAGGAGAAACTGAGCGACACACAAGTGTGTATGGAACTAGGGCACCATTAGTCACACTCACAGCACAGACACACTCACAGCACACTCACTGCATATAGTCACACCTACAGCACAGACCCACACAGAGCACTCACTACACAGAAGTCACATTACACACTCACAGCACACTCACTGCATATAGTCACACTCACAGCACACACACAAAACACTCACTACACAGTCACATTACACACTCACTGCATAGTCACATTCACTGCCCACACAAAAAAACACTCACTACACAGTAGTCACATTACACATTCATAGCACACTCACTGCATGTAGTCACACTCATAGCATAAACACACACAGAGCTCTCACTACACAGTAGTCACATCGCACCTGGATTCAGTTTCGGCTCACTGCATCAGGAAGGAACATTTAAAGTTGCAGACAACTAATACAAATATAAAAAATAATTAAATATTATATTTGTGTGCAGGTAATGAGTAGGCGGATTGAGTGGGATTCATAGCAAGTGAATGAAAGATACTAAAATGTCATCTTTCATTACTAATAAAGCAACCTTTACTTTGGTAAGGCCTCAATGGACCAGCCGTCCCTGCCTTGCTCCAACCCTTTATGTTCTTGTGCTTTCCTCTCCCTTTAACCTTGAGTACCATGTAAGGCACACATAGAAATTTAGCCCAATCATTCTGACTGATGTTGCTCTCTAGAACAGGATTGGAATGTGTGATCAAGTTTTCTGTGTGTACAGTGCTCAAGATTGAATGGAGAGACAAGGACAAACACAGATTCATTCATTCATGACACCTCTTTGTTACCTTTAACTCTTTCCGCAGACCAACAAACTGCACCTTCTCCTCTCATACATATGTTGATGGCTTTTTACAAGTGAAGGTGGACTCATCAAAGCATTCCAATAGTGCAACCTCCCTGTTGTCTCTTCTTTAGTCTTCCTTCACCAGTTCTCTTTGGATCCTTCTCATTTATTACAGAAGAGGAATGGTCTACTCTACTCTTCTCCGGTGGGATTAAAGTCAACCAAAAAAGATTTTGCAGAGTAATGCATTATATGACTATATAACAATGACATAGGGCTCAATGGGTAATGGAATGCACCTCACTGCGTTAATGTGTGTGGTCATGACATACTGGATTATTTAACTCGTAACTCAAACTTGTAATGGAAATAAAGAAAAATACTATTTTATTCCTAGTGTGTGATCATTTGTCAAAATATATTTCAGGTACCAGTTGCATTTTGCTATAAATATTCACAGCACAAACATTTTTGTTAATGAGTCTTTTTTAATGTGAAGCTGATATTAATCAAAACAAACTGATAAAAAAAATTTTTTTAGGAATAAAGGTTTAAGTACAAAGAACAAAATAATATTTTTTTCGATGTTCATAAATAAAATCAGATGTATAATAGAAATACCTAAAGGCAGATTTGGATTTAAATTAGTATGATTCACAAAATATAAAAGTTCAGTATTTTTCTATGGTTTGCCATGTATAAGTAAGGGAAACTTTCACAGCTATAGATCAAATACAGTATAAAAACCTGCTTTCATACAAGGCAACAAACTTACACTTGCTACCTACAGTCTATTTAATGAGAGGAAACTGAAAAACATTTGCATTTCCTAATATAAAAAGTTTTTATTATATAGACAATGCAAAGTCAACACAGTGAACACTGTATAAAAAGAAACACATTTTGCATTTTATAGCATTTTTTGCCATTATATTAGAAAGTTCATGTAAAACAAAAAAAATAAATAATGTTTGTCTTCTTAGTTTGTGTTTCCCTAATGATTTATTTTCTGCTATGGAGCTGAATATATTTGTTTTTTTTTCTCAGTAGATGAATAGTTAGACTCTCGGGAACATACAGACAAATAAAGCCTGAAGCCAGAAAGTTCAGGATTACTTAAACTTGTATATGAAGGTGAAGGGCATCACACTTCAAAGGATCATCTTTCTTTATATCTTAGCAGAATAGCTTTCAACCTTATGCATTGATAAATAATGATTGGTGTTTATCTGAGCAATGTCTGGTTACAACGTTAAAAATGTCTTTGAGACTAACTTAGCAGAGGTATGACTGCAAGTCTAAAGAAGCCTTAAACAGGAGAAGCGGGAAAAGATCCTTCACAACTCAGTAAATAGGCTCCATAAAATAGAAAATAATATCAATCGAAATAACAATATCCTCATCATTAAAAGGAAACTAGTGTAGCGTCCACCCCGGGCAGCACTTCCTTGGGAACGGCAAAAATGCCACCCATCACTAGTGGCACACCTGCCTCCTTCCCCCAGGCTCTCTCCTCCTCGACGGCTCCTGCCCTCTCCTCTGAAGCCTATGACTCAGAAGAGGACCCCAGCAGCAGGTAAGGGAAGTGTGTGTGGAAGAGAGTCAAGGGCGGCCGATTGAGAGAGTTGGGGAGAGGAGAGAAGGGGGTGAAGGAGAGAGAAAGAGAAGGGAGAGAGAGAGAAAGATAGAGAGAATGGAGAAAGAGAGAGGGGGGAGAGAGGGAGAGAGAGGGAAAGAGAAAGATGGAGAGAGAGAGAGAGAGAGAAGGGAGAGAGAGAGAGAAGGGAGAAAGAAGGAGAGAAAGAGAGAGAAAGAAAGAGAGAAAGAAAGAAAGAGAAGAGACAGAGAGATACAGGTGAAGAGCCACAGAGAATGGTGGGGGAGAGAGAAGGAGAGAGGGACATGGGAGAGAGAGGGAGGTGAGAGAGAGAAAGAGAGGGGGAAAGAGAGAGAGAAATAAAGAAAGAATGAGACGGGGAAGGGAGAAAGAGAGAGAGGGGGGAAGGAGAGAGGAAGAGAGAGAATAGAGAGGTGAGAGAATAGAGAGGGCAAGAGGGAGAGAGGATAGAGAGGGGAGAGAAAAGAGAGGGTCAAGAGAGGGGGAGAGAGGGAGAGAGAGAGAAAGAGGGGAGAGAGAGAGAGAAAGGAAGGAAAGAGAGAGGTGAGAGAGACAGGCGAGAGAGAGAGGGGACAGAGAGAGGGGAGAGAGATGGGAGAGAGGAAGAAAAAGGAGAGAGAGAGGAGAGAGAGGGGAGAGAGATAAAGATAGAGATGAGAGAGAGAGAGGAGGGAGAGAGAGAGAAAGAGGAGAGCGCGCAAGAGAGAGAAGGGAGGGAGAGAGTGAAGGGAATAAATAACTCCTTGCCTTGCTTTACCAGACTATCCTCCTGCCTCAAATCCTTCAAAACTTCAATAAAAACGCACCTCTTTAAAGAAGCCTATAACATTCCTCCCTAACATGCTTAGCACTGCTCTCTCCCTACTGTACCACATACAAACTTCAACCTTTAGATTGTAAGTCTGCGAGTTTCAATCCTGCAAGGTGCTTTAGGGAAAGCGCTATGGACACCGGATTCCAAGCTCAAAGACAGGGCCCGACATTCATTGCAATGTGTGAATCTTGAACTTGTCATTGCCTGTAACTTAACTTATGTATAGCGCTACAGAATATGTTGGTGCGTTACAAATAAACAATAATAATGATATATATATATATTTCCTTATTACTATGTTATATTATTTTACACCCAATGAGAGGTATAGGGTCATGGCATATTAACTATGAAATGGAGGTGAATTCAAATATTCAGTTTTCTCTTTTCTCCTTATGTTCATTAAGGATACAATATATATATATATATATATATATATATATATATATATATATATATATATTTTTATATATATATATATATATATATATATATATATATATATATATATATATATATATATGTAGACCCTGGGGAGAGCCATGTGTATATATATATATATATATATATATATATATAAATATATATATATAAATAATCAGAGTATTGCAATATATATTGATACCTTTTTTTATTGGAGAGCTTCCTCTCTTTCTCGAGTCTGGAACAACACTGTTATAAGTGTTATAAGATTTACCAAATAAAACACAGGAATTACTGGCTATTTTTAAAAAGAAAAGAAATAATGTTCTATTCGGTTAGCTGTGAAGAAGACAGAGTCGTAAATATTATAACATCATAGGGTGTTAAGATACCATAGATCTGTGAACAGGACTAGAAGCAGGTCAGAGAGAAACCAGAGAAATACAAGGAAAAGAGAAAAACTGAATATAAGGAATATAGAAGATTATAAAAAGTTAACATAATGCAATAGAAATTCCAAATTTACATTAAGTCCCGTATTTATCGTATTAAAGTGTGTTATCATTTTGATTTCAAATGTCTTTCTTTCTTGTGTGTTTTTAAAATGACCTCTGAGTATTTTTATTTTCAGGTTTTGTATGGAGTAGTTATTTTGTGAAAAGTGCTGTCCCACTGGGGTACAGTTACTGGAATCTTTGTGCTTTTTGATGGAGTTTCTGTGAAGATTCATCCGTAAATGTAGTTTCTGGCTGGTTGCTCCAATGTAGCATACATTTTCACATATAGTGCATTGTATTATGTAGACTTCATTGGATGATGTGCATGAATATAATCCTCTGATGTTATAGCTCTTGTTATTATGTGTGGCTGTGTCCTCTTTGCAGATGCGCTGACATAAATTGCAGTGATTTTTGTTGCCGGGTTTGGTGCCATTCTCTCTGTGGTGCTGTCCCTTTGCCAATCTTCTGTTCACCATTGTTTGTCTCAGATTCAGTGGTTGTCTGGATGCAAGAATGGGAGGATTTTGAAATATATGTTTCAATTCTGCATCATCTGTTAGTTGTGGTTGTAGATCCTTAAATATTTTGCGTATTCCTTCAAGAGCCGGATGGTATGTGGTTCCCAGTGATGTAAGAACTTTCGTTTTGTATTGCAGCAGATGTTTCCGGGGTGTATTAAAGGCAGCGGTAACGTTCTGTGTTATTATACAGGGTTTGTAACCCTTCTGCCTGAAGGAGTCAGACAGTGTTTTTAAATGTTTGTCGCGGTTCCCAGTGTTTGAACATATGCAGTGATATCTGATGGCTTCACTATAAATTATTGCTTGTTTGGTATGGGAGGGGTGGAAACTAGAGTTGTGGAGGTAACTATATTTGTCTATAAGTTTCCTATACACGACTCTGTCTTCTACACAGCTAACCAAATAGAACATTATTTTGTTTGTTTTTTTGTTTAGTTTTTTTTCTTTTCAAAAATAGCCTGTAATTCCTGTGTTTCATTTGGGAAATCTTATATAAGTGTTGCTCCAGACTTGAGAAAGAGAGGAAGCTCTCGAAAGATAGTCTTTATGAATATGTTTGTCCAATAAAAAAGGTATTAATATATACTGCAATACTCTGATTATTCCCTGGATTACTCTACACTCATGACTCTTCATATATATATATATCACATATAGTAGTTGTCAAACTACGAAACACTGTCAAGCTTTGTGAGCGAGGGACTCAGTTCGGGCCGTAAATGCGGACCCTCGTGAAGCGAGGGAACGCATTTGCGGAGGTAGAGGCCCCATGGCGCCTCACAAGCGGTTACAAATGCCTACAGAAGCGCAATGACTAAATATGGACTTACACAAAAAAAGTACAAGCCTTGGGACTTAGAATTTTTTTTTACGGACATACACAAAAAAATACGAGCCAGGGGGCTTAAAAAAAAAAAAATTACAAACTTGCAAAAATACGACCTTAAGGCCGAACCGCGCACAGCCGGAAAACATAAAAAATACAAAAAATACACACAAAAATGAAATAAAAACCTTACCAACATCAAGGGGGGACACCCAGGACGTCTGGAAGTGAGATTACACCTCAATTTACGTCCAATTTACCGAGTTTAAACACTCGAAAATCCCCTAAGCAAGAGAAAAAATGGCCGCCAAAAAAATTAAAACAAGGCTACATGACCCCTAAAGCCGCAATACAACGCCAAAACACATACGACTTTTACAAAAACCTGTACGAGGTACAACATACACTATTAGCAAGGACCGTAATCATCCACACCCGCGTACCTATACACAATCGCCGTCATTTTACAACACTAACTTACACAATGCAGAAGTACCCCTCGCGCACACAGTCTATTTACACTACACACTGCAAACATTGCTGACACTTACACATCAGCTCAACAACACTGCAAATCTACATTGTATGCTACAGGAACAAAACAGATTGCTAGCTCTTCAGCACATTGCTTGCTGCATATATTAATTACAAATTGGTAAAGTATATTAATTTATAATTTCATTAATAAATTAATTATCTTGCAATAGACTTGCAATAAGCGCAAAAAGGACATCAACGCGGACCTTACAATGACAGCAGAAGCCCCTCTGATAACAAAAAATACACCAACTAGCTTGCAATGAGAGCAGAAGGATCTCAGACGACCAAAACACTTAGGGCCTCATTCTATTAACGGCCGTAGGAGATGCAGGGCCGCAAGGACCAGCCGCAAGCTATTCGGCTATTCTATTCCCCTCCGGCTGGGGATTCCGGCAGGCTTGCGGCCGGCGCCTTACTATCCCTTGCGGCCGCTCGCGCCGGAGGAAAGCCTTTGATCTAAAACGGCCGCAAGAGTTTCAGCCGCCAAAAAAGCCCGGTTGCTATTCTATTGCTCCGGGAACCCTCTCTGCAAGGCTAAAAGCGAGCTGCAGCTTACTTGCAGGAAAAAGGTCCCGTTAGCACCAATTAAGCACATAATAAAGCCGAAATAAAGCCATCCTGCACTCTGAGGAGACTATAAAGTGATTGTAGGTGTTAGCAAAAATAGCACAACATTTCCCTACACTCAAATCCGTAAAAAAAATATTTTTTAATTTATGTCACATATCCATGTAAAAAGTCCAGAGTGCTTGTAGCACCTCAGACCCGCCCACGCTGCGGCCGGAAAATAAACAGTTAATGTAAACTCGGATTTGGGCTGATGTGCAAGCTTGAGAGGGGGTTGCTATTAATCCTCATGTCCCCCAATATGATCCCTAGCATTTACAGAGCTTACAGTGCCGTCTTGAATTTATTTTTGCGTTTTAAGTTTTCTGAGCTTACGGCCGGTTGCAAGATATACGGCCGGCCGTAAGGGGAGATCCTTGCGGGGCCGTATAATTGAATTCCAAGATAACGGAACCCCCGCAAGGAATTGCAGCCTTGCGGCCGTTTTACGGCCGATAATAGAATGAGGCCCTTACTGTCTGTGGCAGCATTACCTGCCTTACAGTTTTATTGCCCCATCATTTTTGACGAGCAAGTCGATAGTATATATATATATATATATATATATATATATGCATGGGGGACAACAAACTCAGGGACAGCCCCAGGCTGCAAAAGCTCTAGCTCTGCCAATAACTATTGGGCTTCTGTTTCATACTGGATGAAAATCATGCTATTCAGTCCCATGAATATTGTTCCAGAAGGATATCAGGAAATTAATTTCCATATATATTGTCCAGAAGGATTGCTTTTTAGTTATTCAGTTGTGTCGAACCCTCCTTGACCATATGGACCACAGCACACCATTCACAACTATTTTTATGTCTCTGGTTGTGCTTATCCACAAGGCTATTTTGGCAAAGATACTGCAGTGGGTTACCAGTTTCTTCTTCAGTGGACTGATGTCTCTGCTATGACATGCCCATCTTGGGTAACCCTACATTCTGAAAATCTATTCTTGATAATGGGCAAAGAGTTTTTAGAAAGTAAAAATTATTTTTGTTATCTGCTTCTGCTTACAGTATGTGCAATGAGATCTTGAATGCAGATGAAGCTTCCATCAGCTACAATGAAAAATGTGTCAATTCAACATGGCACCACTCAAGTTACAAATCAGGGAGACACTATTCACAACATATTACGTTTTTCACAAATTACATCACTCTTTTAATATCCTGATATCTGGATCTCTATTATGTGGTGGTGAAGGGGCTTTCATACTTTGATGTAGTTGTGAGCTAAACCATGTAGGGTTGCCCAAGATGGGCAGGTCATAGCAGAGACATCAGACAAATTGCAGTCCACTGGAGAAGGAACTGGCAAATAACTCCTGTATCTTTGCCAAGAAACCCTTATGAATAAGCACAACCTGACACAAGATGTGACTGGCATCCTTCAATCCATAAGGTCACAGAAAGTTAGACACGACTAAATGACTAAACTACAAAAGCAGGATGTTTTAGTTAAAAAAAAAACAAAAAAAACATTTTGAGCGGAACTTGCAGTTTAACTTTAATATTATTTTATCTTTTAAATGTATGCTTTTTAATATTTCAAAATAAATTATTTTTGTAGTGTAATTATGTAATTAGTACAAAGTAAATAAAATAACTGCCTACATGCAACATGAGACAAAATAGTATAATCTTAACATTTGTCCCAAAAAAAATTCTGTAGCAGATTCTTTAGTTATTACCCATATTTTTCCTGTAGAAATGTAAAGATTGAAAACAGAGAGCAAATATCACCGTAATGTTGTAGCTGCACCGATAATGATGCAAAATTGAAAAGTTCATGAAATAATCTGCCTTATATATATATATATATATATATATATATATATATATATATATATATATATATATGTGTGTATAAAATGAAGTATCTCAGCTACATCGGTTACAATGAGGATCATGGAGAGTTCCAGGGACATTATAATGTACATGATTTTTAAGATACAAAATTGTAAAATCAGATTAAGCTGGAGATGAAAGAATGCAGATTTACCCTTAAAGGGCAACTGCAGTTTGGGAAAAACTGCATATGTTTGTTAATTTAGTAACCAATAAACATTGGTAGCTTTGTAAGTACCCTTAGTTGTGTAAACCCCCTTTTTGGTATTGTTTTAAAATTCATTAGACACTAATTGTGCTTGAAGAAGACCATAAGCGAGGCGAGCCATTAAGCTGAGGCACTTAGCCTATGAGCGCCAAAGGCGCTCATCGCTGCGAGCCTCGCGAAGCAAGGCGAGCCGTTAAACCATAGCACTTAGTCGATGCAAGGCGACCCGTTAAAATACGAGACTCAGGACTTAAAAAAAAATTAAATACGGGACTCGGGACTTTAAAAAAAAAATACGAGACGCAAAAATTTACAAAATTAGAGGCCGAACAAAAAACCTGAAAAACACACTACATACACCCAAAAAAATTACAAGAACATCACAGATAGCATGGGGCAATAGCCAGGACATCTGTGAGTGAGGTGGAACACAAATGTAACTCAATTTAGACGATTTTCGCCACACGAAAATTGCCTAAGCAAGGTAATAAATGGCAGGAAAAAAATGAAAACGAGGCTACACGACCCTGGACCGCGCAAAAAACTGCAAAACGCGTAGCACTTTACACATTACACTACAACCTACAAGATACACTATTACAAAAGCCGGAAAATGCTCACAAGACGCGTATCACATTAATAACATTACGACTATACAATGCCGCTTTACACAATAAACCAACGGCTTTACCTTGCGCACGCAGCCTATTTAGAATGCACACTTCAAACTTTCATTACATTTTATAAGCAGGGCACTAACACTCACAATGTATATTCTATACATCTTTATTTTGAAGACTCTGTTTATAGTAGATTCTGTCTTGTCCAGCTTGAATACTTCTTGCTAGCTTGGAGTCTGCGGGTTTGTGATCATCTTATCTGCAAGTGTAGAGAGGGATAGGGGATTTGTTATCACAGGAGCTTTTATCATTTGAAATGTGCCACCTTCCCCTGCACTAGTTGAGAAGCAAGGATAACTGCAAGCCCTATCTCCTGCAGAAATATAAACACACCTCTCACACATATTACCTAACTGAAGTATAAAAGATGCATCACATTCTTTCCAATTAAAGATTTGTTTTATTTTTCCAGTCTAATTTTGCTCATGGGTTCATCATACAGAAGTCCCAAAAATCCTATTTTAAAGGCATGATAGAAAAATTAGAATTTCAGAGAACCCCTTAAATTCTATCACCTTTAGCTTAAAGGAGAAGTTTCACTTAAATGCAACTTGCTTTTATATGGAAAAGCTCATTATATAGATGTCCAAATATATATGTAAACATTTTATCACTCATTCTGCATATGAGGTGATGTGAGTTGCTGAAGAATACAGAAACATGAATGCCAGAAATCAAATGCTGCTTGTTTGGCTCTTGGGTTGACTCTTGAGAACTGTTGAGCTCAGTGTCAGTGACAAAAATCAAGATTAAAATGTCACCTTTTGCTTTCCACAAACATGGAGGAGTAACTGGCAAACAAGGCAAGTTACATAATTTTTACATAGATAGTCGATCTTCTATAGGAGGAATCTTCAATATATGAGAAAACTAAAGGGATATGGAAGGTTCTTGGAGGTTACTAGGTATATAATAAACTTGTGTATCTAATTACTTTTATATACTTTATTTTATCAAGAAGTGTTTCCATACTCGTTTTTTACTGGGGAAAAAAGTATCAAGTTTTTGTCAAAAATATTACTAAATAGGACTTGCAAGGCCTTTTTCTAACACTTATCGGAGCTGTAACAGCAATTAAACACACAATACTGTACTTTAAAGACATTTAAATGATGGCATTTAAAGACATTTGAATGAATTGCACAACAGTCTCAAACCCACAAATATGCAAATAAATATTATTTCTGCATAATATCAATCCTGGGACTCAAGAGGTTAATACATATCATGAAACCCACATAGACTAGAACAGATGCTCTAATGCATTTTATAGACTGCTTGATTGTGAGCCCGATCAGCAAATATTACTTATTTTGACTAATTAATCCTTAGTTTCCGATTGCAGATTACGTCTAACTTCCATGTTTTACTGACATCATGATGATGGTCTCATTTACTATTGGCCATGTCTAAGAAGCAAATCACGGGCTTGCTTAAATATTGTCAGATCATATGATCATATCATACTCCCTGAAATCCTACTTCAAAAGGCAGGGTTTATGAGTTTAGGGTTAAGGAAGTAAATTGCGAGCTGGAATCAATACAATAAATCTAAACATTTAGACAAAAAAAAAAGACCTGCAGCCAAATTTACGAGTTTGAGGCATTTTTGAACAGCTAATAGAATAGGGCCCTATATCTCTGTGTCTGAATTTCTATCTCCCTTATCCAGGCATTTGTTTTATGAGGGTAGATATGTGGAAAAGGGCAGGTCAGCTCTAAGGGCATTTTAGAAGCACAAGGTCAAAAACTGAATATGAAATGCAGGAACCAGAGATATGGCTACAATACAGCAAAACTACAAATTGCTTGGTATCAAATCTTATTATATTAATAAATAACTATATCCTCCTCAGTTATATTTTTTTAATACTATTTCTCATGCTACAGAATAGATCTTATCCAGCAAAAGACATTTAATTATGTGAACATTTTCTTGCAAAAGTTCCAAAATCATTCATATTGAATTCCTTTCCAAATAGTTATGTCTGTATCACATCTACTGCTATTTGATTTGTACACCAGGTACAGATTTTCCTGGCCACAAAGTTCAGATTGTTGCTCTGTGTACTTTCTTTCTGTGCAAATATTAGAAAAGTGTTCAGAAACCCAAAAAGAGAGCTCTAGTTGGACATTTCAAACATGCATATGATGAAAAGCTTTTTTTTTTTTTCTTGTTCGAAACATTGATTTTTTTCCCCCTCTATTTTCCATCGTAGTACAGTTTACCAAAATAGCCTTTTGATTTAGCTGTATAAACGTGGGCACTCGCTCCTTTAGTTTTTCCATGTCAACGTTTTTTTCCGGACAAGATGTGCTAGCTTTTTTAACCCGGCTTATACTTTAGAGAATTCTTGTGCCTTAATACTATTTTTATATTGTTAAGAAACTTTCATGGATTGTGTTTCTTTTGAACAGACCACAGCAGTGTACATTAGATTAAGAAAGTTTTCTGTCAGTTGCGTAGTTGGATTTGAGACATAGGGACAAACAGAAGACAGGAATTAGATCTATATTATTCAGTACAAAGAAACTCAAAAGGTGATACTTTTACAGCCAACAGTTTTGAAACTGCCAGTCCCAGGGAACGAACGAGAGCAAAGTAAAGACACAATGACCTATGATTCTATACATTATTTGCTTTTGTCTACATCTTAAGGAAAATAAAGAGTTTTCATGGGCCATTGTGAGGAGAAATTCAATTTCACATTACTGGCAGAAAAGGTATTTAATTGGTCTAAAAAAGACACTGCCAAGGGGTCTTCTTCAGTAATTGAAGGAATAATCATAGGATTGTAAGAAGCTTGTTTGGTAGATTGGAGCGTATAGTCCAGAAAAAATAAACTATTCTAACATACTAATATGTAACAACTAGTCCATAGAATAATGTTATTCCCAGTAGTAACATACAGATGTGAGAGCTGGACCATAAAGAAGTCTGAGCACCATAGAAACCTGGACAAAACTGCTTAGAGTCCCTTGGACTGCAAGAAGATCCAATCAATCAATAGTTCGGGAAATCAAGACAAACTGTTCACTGGAAGATTTGATCATGAGGCTGAAGCTCAAATATTTTGTCCATATCATGAGAAGACAGGATTCGCTAGAGAAGACTCTGATGATTGGGAAGTTTGAAAGCACACGAAGGAGGAGACAGCAGAGGTGTAGATGGATAGACAAAGTCATTGAAGCAAGGAGCAAAGTCTTGATGGAGCTCAGAGGGACAGTGGCTGACAAATGTGCTTGGCATGCTGAGGTACATAGGGTCATGGAGAGTTGGATATGACTAAACTACAAATGTAATATCAATAATACACCACTATGAGCACATACACATATTTATTTAGGGATAACATTTGATTATATGTAGGTATGGATAAGAGAGCTCAACATGTTAAATGAGATGCAGCTCAATAAGTAATTGCACCTGGAATCAGGCAGGAAGAGATATTAAAGAGCTACAGTCAGTATGCCAGTGTTTTGCTTTCTTGGTTGTAAACCTGGAGCTACTGGAAGAAAAAGTGAAAGTGGTATGATACTTCTGAAAGCAATTACTGCTGAGAGGGAAGTCTTGCTGGAAAAAATGGAGGGAAGCTGAGACAAACCACCTGGAGACTGTTTTTGGATAATAGAGAAGCTGTGATAAACAACTTACTATTTAAGAACATACAACAGAGATTGTACCATTTAAAGAGATGGTATTATTTTACCCTAGGGAGAAGCATGTTAATGTAAAGAAAATATCACACGCCAAACAGCGTGTTAAGGGTCCCTGGGGTGGGGCATTTGGAGAGAATGGAAGGCAGTGCCCCACCCACCTGTTTGTGAGGAATAACACAAAAAAGTGGCACCTGAAGAATACCAGAAAATTTATGATTTTTGAAAGTGGATTGTGTATAGATAACTGGTTTCTGTTATCTGAGAGGCAAGAAGTGACTTTGGAGCTAGTCAGGGTTATTGCTGTTACTGCTGTTTATTTAGCTTGTTTGCTTAGATGTTTATTGTTTGTTTCTGAATTAAGCCATTGACTATGTTTTGGGGATTTTTATCAAAAAGATATAAAGACAGTTGAAATCCCAGCTGTTTCTTAAGTGGTATATATATACCACTTAAGAAATGGGTCCCAGAAGGTCACACTATAACAATTGTTACTTTGAAAAACATTTTTTTTTCTAGATAAACGTGAAGCTAAATTGTTCTTAACATTTAAACTTTCTCTGGGAATTTATAGAGATGTCAAAGTCTCTAAAGTTGTAACGTTTTTAATAAATGCGTTGTTTAGTCATTCAGTCATGTCCAAGTCTTTGTGGACCGCAGAACACCAGACACATCTGGCAGCAACTGCCTCTCCGAGCTCCATCAAACTCATGTTAATTTCTTCAATGACCTCATCTATCCATCTCCAACTCTGCCTACCCCTTCTTCTTGTGCCTTCAATCTTTGCCAGCATCAAAGTCTTTTCTAGGGAATCCTGGCCAAAATACTTGAGCTTTAGCCTCATGATCAAACCTTCCAGTGAACAGTTTGTATTGATTTCCTGTAGTCCTAATTTATTGGATTTTCTTGGAGTCCGTTTTCGCCAACCCCACAATTCAAAGGAGTCAGTTCTACAGCGCCTAGACTTCTTTATGGTCCAGCCGTATGTTACTTTTGGAAATACCATAGTCCTAACTATGCTGACCTTGGTGGATAGCATAATATCTCTCTCTATTCTTTGTAGTGTTTGCATTTTTGTTTTGCCTCATACTTGTTCAAATCTACGGAATATGTTGATGCATTACATATAAAGATAATAATAATAATATTTACTTTTTATTAAATAGACTCCATCAAATTAATTAGAAAATATAATGACATATTTTTAATTCTTTGTCTAATTTTTTGAAAAAAACTACCAATGATGCTTGAAAAAATACCAGAAATATGTATATAATCACAATATAACTATTATTCTTATTATTGTTTATTTGTAACGTGCCAACATATTCCATAGCTCTATACTTGGGTTAAGTTCCAGATAAATTCAATATTAGCACATTGCCAAGGATGGAGGGCCCTGTCTTTGAGCTTAGAAACCAGTGTCCATAGAGCATTCCCCAAAGCGCCATGCAAGATTGAAAACTCACAGACTTACAATCTAAAGATTTTGGGTGTGGTACAGGAGAGTGAGAGAAGTGTTGTACACATTAGGGTGGAAGGCGATAGGCTTTTTTAAACAGATGTTTTTTTTAGTGAGGTTCTGAAGGTTTATAATATTATTTGCAATTGTATTATTTTACTATATAAATGGTAGAGTTGGAGCTATTTTGATATGTTCCTCAATTACTTTCTTTTGTTACTTTTTAAGGTTAAGGGTATTTGCTACTTTTACCCTTATTTTTCTGGCCTGGCTTCTTTTCAGATAATTAGTTTTCTATTTTTGAAAAAAAATGTTCGGAGACATTACATGGAACATTAAATTACAATATGCACGAATGAGGAGCTTTTATTTCTGCAGAGCCAAGTAGATTAATGCATTCACCTGTGTCTTATGTATTTCTTTCCCCCGGTATCCAGCCATCAAACAGCATGCACATCAACTCATTCTTTATTCTTTAAAAGTGAGAGAGAGCTTTGGATCTTAGTAAATACAGCTGGCTCACAATTAGCTATTCCTTCCAAGAACTATTATGAAGCTCAATAATAAAAGATTGTGATGCACCAAAGTAAAAGTACAAATTACTTAAACAATTATGAATTGGTCTAAAAAGCCTTGGCCAACATTTTCTGTTATTAAAAGAAGCAAATATTTAATAAGCCAGGTTTCATAGGAAAAAGCAGTAAGAGGAAATTGAGAAACAGTAGTTTGTTATTGTAGAAAATGAGTAATGTGGGTTTTCACAAATAAACCAACAATGGTAAATTAAAGGTAACAGTAAATTGATGCTGATTTTATTACTCTAAGCATATTGTTTATACATGTATACTAAATAAACCTTTATTTGAGCTAATATCTTCAATTTAAATTGTCAGTTTTACTTTGCTGCACTGCAGTGAAACAGTACTACATTTCCAAAAATGGTGTATGCCAATAGTTATTTAGTAAAAATTCCAGGCTGGATCCATTTGTAAAATATTGTTGTTGTTCAGTCCTTCAGTTGTGTCTGACTATCGGTGACCATGTGGAGCGCAGTACCAAGGCACATTTGTCTGTATTTTTGGTTGTGCTTATCCAAATGGTTTTCTTGGCAAAGATACTGGAATGGGTTGCCAGTTCCTTCTCCAGTGGACCGTGATTTATCTGACTTCTCTACTATGACCTGCCCCTCTTGGGTGACCATGCATGGTATATCTCAAAGCTTCATTGAAGTACACAAGCCCCTTCACCCCAACAAGGTAGCGATCCAGGAGATGTTAGAAAATATAAAAGCATTATCTCCCTCAAGATCATGTCCATTGCTTCAATAACCTCATCTATCCATTTTGGCCTACTGTGACCTTCTTCTTGTGCCTTCAATCTATCCCAGCATCAGAGTCTTCTCTAGGGAACCCTGCTGTTTCATGATATGGACAGAATATTTGACCTTCAGCCTCATGATCATACCTTCCAGTGAACAGTTTGTCTTCATTTTCTGTAGTATTGATTTAACTGATTCTTCTTGCAGTCCAAGGGACTCTAAGCAGTTTTCTGCAACACCACAATTCAAAGTAAAATAGTAGTAAAGGGTAAAGTCCCCTGATATTCTGCCACAGCTTTGGGAAGTGATTTGTGTCGCAAAATATCTCTGGCTTGCCTATGTCATTTATTAAAAAAACAGTGGTTGATATATATAGCGAGTAGATCTTGAATTCAGATAAATGTTGTCACGAGTAGAGTACCATCGCTGGTTACCTACAACATTCAGCATGAAAACTGGTGCTGAGCATAGAAATCAGCAAGCTAAAACATAACTAGTGTGACAGTCACAGCCTTATCCTCATTATCTATTATTATAGTTTCTTGTAGGTAGGCTTCAGGGGCTATACACTCAAGAAATAAAAAATATATTATTTAAGTCAATTATTAATCAATAAATTATCTGATGCTGCACATTTGTTTTAGTGACTTCAATGCTCATTTAAAGGGCCATTTACCTCACTGTAAGGCTCATCATGGTGTAAAAGAGCTCAAGATTGTAGGCTAAAATCATAAAAAAATTAACTGCACTAATAACAGCCAAAATATCTAAAGTTTTAAGTCGGGTTACATACACAGTCTGTCCTGCTTACCGGTAGTTTCATGATTAATAACAGACAGCCGAGGTGTGCAGTGCGGACACTGATTTACAGGAGTTTTCACCTGAATTCAAAAATGCACTAAAAAGTTTATCCACGACTGACCTGTTTAGGGGATTCCAGCATGCCATGCTCTGTTCAGATTCATTTGGTGAGCATTAACCATTTTTTCTTTTGCCCACTTCAAAATTCAAAAACTATCAATATGCTTTTAGGAGATCTTTACAGTGTGTTCCATGTTGTGCTGAATCATGTGGCCCTTTAATACATAATAAAAGAAAAAGACTTGTAAATGTTAATAGTGTGCACTTTAATAAATAATCAGTGTTAGAGTCAGTGGCGGAGCTAATAAATGGAGGATCCTGGTCAAAAACAGATTTTGGGCCCCCGACATTTGGTATTCCATGCCCAGGTAACAAGACAATCCAGCAGGGGAGACATAGAAGAACCAGCAATTAATTCCCCCTAAGAGAGGGGGTCTTGTAAGGCTGAGCACACCTGGGGGTTGGATAAACACTACATTAAAAATAGCAATACAAAAAACACTAAATTGGATTGTACTGGGCCCCCAGAGGAGAGAACTGTGCATTTCACCCCTGGCACCAATGGTATTTACGCCCCTACCTACAGTAAAGAAATATTGCATATAAAATTAAAAATTAAAAAACGGTGTTTATTTTTATTTTTCCCATTCCCAATTTGGCACATTTTCCAGCCATAATGTTTCATATTATTATTACATATAGGTCTGTATAAAATTATGATTTTATACCTTTTAGTTCCATTTTTTTATTTGCCTTTTGTTCTTTCTGTATATTGTCACAGTCTGCAGACTCATTTTAGGAGCTGCTACCGTGCTGGTTGTGACCCACTGGACCCGGCATTGATACCAGTCCAGCTCATTTATGTAGATGTATTTACTATAAAATATTCCTTTTTCACTTTGTTGTCAGTTATTTGACACAGGTCCATTGTTTTGATGAAATTGTTGGTTTTCTTAATAAACGATAATTTATTTGACAAGAAGGACGGTACTGATGCCAGGCTCCTCTGGAGCTTGGAACCCAACCAGGTCCTGCATCGTGATATTAGAAATGCCACAAGGAACTTCAACTCATCAACCTGTAGACAGACGTACTGGCAGGTGACACCTGTGTATGTAATAATGGTGTTTTCCATAATTTATAAATACATAGTTACATCGTTACATAGTAATTGAGTATGAAAAATACTTTTAGTCCATCAAGTTTAAACTTTTTAGATCTCTCTGATCTGCAGTATGTGGATTAGTTGTTAATTGATCCAGCGGAAGTAAAAAGAAAAAAATCAAACCATTGAAACGTTTCCAGTTGTCTCAAAATACATGTATGGTATGGCTTTCTGACATAGAGATAGATAGATAGATAGATAGACAGACAGACATACAGAGAGACCGATAGATAGACAGACCAACAGACAAATAGACAGACCAATAGATAGACATACAGACTGATAAACAGAGATAGATAGATAGATAGATAGATAGATAGATAGATAGATAGATAAACAACAGACAAATAAGAAAATTACAACAAACACTAATTATAAAAAAGATATGAGCAGATAGACCGAAATATACATAGACAGACAAACAAGCAAACAGGCACAGCAAGACAAAATGATTAATAAATACCCAAACTAAGGGCTGCAAAGTGCTTCACTGAGGCCACACTGTCACATTTCCCTGTAGGAATATACACCACATCCTTCATTCTTTACAACCCTTGCAAAGCTGAGTGAATTCGTGGGAATATTTTATGACATTTTTGTGTATGGACACTTTTTTCCCTGATGAGAGTGTGTGAGGAAGATCTGTTTGCTCTGTGAGAGTCACCTGCATTCTCATATATGACCCACACATTGTATAACAGTTGAGAAATGTTTGGATTGTGTGCACTGTCAATGGACAAAATCTAGAGCACAATAGATTTAGCGATTATCAGTAAATGCCAAGGGATGATGCCATGTCTCTGTTCCAAATGCAAAGACATGAATGCTACATTGATTCACTTGCTGCAGTAAAATATCTGAAAAGGGCCGCAGATGAATTTAAAATAAACTGTGTTTCCTAAAATGTTGACAATCAGGTGTTAAACTTAAATACTGTTTATATATACTGTTTCTATAAATGTCAGGTTTCTGGGCTGTAAAAAAATGAGACAAAGATAAATCATTTCAGAACTTTTTCCACCTTTAATGTGACATATAAACTGTATAACTCAATTGAAAAACAAACTGAAATCTTTTAGGTAGAGGGAAGATATAATATAAAAATAAAATAATATGGTTGCATAAGTATGCACACCGTTAAACTAATACTTTGTTGAAGCACCTTTTGATTTTATTACAGCACTCAGTCTTTTTGGGTATGAGTCTATCAGCATGGCACATTTTGACTTGGCAACATTTTCCCACTCTTCTTTGCAAAAACACTCCAAATCTGTCAGATTGCGAGGGCATCTCCTGTGCACAGCCCTCTTCAGATCACCCCACAGATTTTCAATCGGATTCAGGTCTGGGCTCTGGCTGGGCCATTCCAAAACATTAATCTTCTTCTGGTGAAGCCATTCCTTTGTTGATTTGGATGTATGCTTTGGGTCGTTGTCATGCTGAAAGATGAAGTTCCTCTTCATGTTCAGCTTTCTAGCAGAAGCCTGAAAGTTTTGTGCCAATATTGACTGGTATTTGGAACTGTTCATAATTCCCTCTATCTTAACTAAGGCCCCAGTTCCAGCTGAAGAAAAACAGCCCCAAGGCATGATGCTGCCACCACCATGCTTCACTGTGGATATGGTGTTATTTTGGTGATGTACAGTGTTGTTTTTGCGCCAAACATATCTTTTGGAATTATGACCAAAAACTTCAACCTTGGTTTCATCAGACCATAACACCTTTTCCCATATGCTTTTGGGAGACTTCAGATGTGTTTTTGCAAAATGTAGCCTGGCTTGGATGTTTTTCTTCGTAAGAAAAGGCTTTCGTCTTGCTACTCTACCCCATAACCCAGACATATGAAGAATATGGGAGATTGTTGTCACATGTACCACACAGCCAGTACTTGCCAGATATTCCTGCAGCTCCTTTAATGTTGCTGTAGGCCTCTTGGTAGCCTCCCAGACCAGTTTTCTTCTCGTCTTTTCATCAATTTTGGAGGGAGCTCCAGTTCTTGGTAATGTCACTGTTGTGCCATGTTTTCTCCACTTGATGATGACTGTCTTCACTGTGTTCCATGGTATCTAATGCCTTGGAAATTATGTTGTACCCTTCTCCTGACTGATACCTTTTAACAATGAGATCCCTCTGATGCTTTGGAAGCTCTCTGTGGACCATGGCTTTTGCTGTGGCATGCAACTAAAAAAAATTCAGGAAAGACCAACTAGAGCAGCTGAACTGTATTTGGGGTTAATCAGAGGCACTTTAAATGATGGCAGGTGTATGCTGACTCCTATTTAACATGATTTGGAATGTGATGGCTTAATTCTGAACACAGCTACATCCCCAGTTATAAGAGGGTGTGCAGACTTATGCAACCACATTATTTTTCTTTTTTTTTTCTTCCCTCCACCTAAAAGATTTCAGTTTGTTTTTCAATTGAGTTGTACAGTATATAGGTCACATTAAAGGTGGAAAAAGTTTTGAAATTATTTATCTTTGTCTAATTTTTTTACAGCACAGAAACCTGACCTTTTAACAGGGGTGTGTAGACTTTTTATATACACTGTATATATAAAAATGATGGTCAATAAAATTGTAAGGCTGGGAATGCTGTTTGATACACAATGTAAACCTTTTTATACTGTGAGTTCCTTCGGCGCTCATTGCGAGGCTTGCCCTGAGCTCCTTTGGTGCTCATCGGATGCCTCGCAATGTGCGCCTTCGGCACTCATTGCAAGCCTCTTTTGTCGTGTACTTTTTTTCCTCTGAGCACCGTCATGAGTCATGATAAAAAGAGATATATATTTCTATGTATATGTAGTAATAATTTATGATTTATTCAATACATTTATCTACTTTAATTATTTCTAATTCTTATATGCAGCGAGCAATAAATAGGCTGAAGAGCTAACAATCTGTTTGTATTTTGCGTCTGCATAAAATATAAATTTTGAGTGTTGGTGCCCTGCTTCTAAAGTGTAATGAATGTTCCAAGTGTGCAGTATAAATAGGCTGCGTACGCGAGGTAAAGCCATTTGTTTATTGTGTAAAGCGACATTGTATATTCGCAATGTTATTAATGTGTTACGCGGCTTGGGAGCAGTTCCCGGCTTTTGTAAAAGTGTATTTTGTATGTGGTAGTTAGATGTGTAAAGTGCTACACATTTAGCAGTGTTTTGCACGGTCCGTGGTCGTGTAGCCTCGTTTTCATTTTTTGCGGTGGCCATTTTTTTTCTTACTTAGGCGATTTTCGATGTTTATAAATCGTCTAAATCGAGTTTAATTGGAGTTCCACCTCACTCACAGACGTCCTGCCTGTTTCCCCATGCTGTAAGTGATATTTTTTGTAATTTTTTTATGTGTATTTAGTGTTTTTTTATTGTTTTTCGCCGCTAATCTCATTTTTGTTCCGCCGCTAATTTTCGTCTCGTATTTTTTTTTTAAAGTCCCGCGTCTTGTGTAAGTGCGTATTTTGTTTGTGTAAGTCCCGATAAGTGCTACGTGTTTAACGTCTCGCCTCGCTATGCGAGGCTCGCCGGCAATGAGCGCCTTCGGCTTTATATATATATATTCGCCGCTCATTGCCTAAGTGATACGGGTTTAACGGCTTGCGTCGCTACGCAAGGCTCGCTGGGGATGAGCGCCTGCGCCGCTCATCGCTAAGTCGTACATACTATGCAAACAGCGTGACGACGACTCGCAGTTGAACAATTATAATATGTGATATATATATATATATATATATATATATATACACACATATATATATATATATATATATATATATATATATATATATATATATATATATAAAGTGGAAATGTATACAAGAAGACACAAGAGTTTGACATCTCATTCAGAGCAGAATAGAATTTAAAGTAATTCCCTATGGATTTATTGCAGCACTCATTTTTATTCAAAAATCCTGTAGTAATGTTTAAAGGACTCTGTAGATTGGGGAAATCTTCCCGTTTGTGAAGTGTGCATCAAATGAATAATGTTAGCACATGTGTAAGCTGCAGGTATTTATTTTATTTTATTTTTGTACTTAAAATGTTTATTTTAGCTGACAATGCTTCTGCCTGAAGGTGGCCATCTTTGTGTCTTCCACACTTCCTGCTTGATTGTACACTGAGTGGGTGTCAGCATATTTTATATTTTAGGCATTCAAATATGAACACAGATGTATTATTTATTTACTGTACTACTGTTTGGTGGAGGCTTCTATCGCTTTGTTGCTCACCATAAATTAAATGATTGTTGTGGTAAACAAATTCCTCAGAAAATCTACTACACAAGCTAGGAAACAGCCTCACTCTGATGAGAGGCAGTAACCTTGAAACAGGTAGGTTTCATGGCATGTGTATAATCCATCCTAGGCTTTGCTTAAAGCTTTGTGATACAGCAGGCATATGCTTAAAAGGAGCCATGTTTGAAATGGTATTGGAATAAAGAGCGAAGTCTGTGTGGGCACATTTGCATTTCCCTACACAGGTTCAGGCCCGGATCTACCTTTTTGGAGTCCCTAGGTAGTGAAGTAAAGGAGCCCCCGTGAGTGCATGCACAAGACTGGCATTCACCCATTTTTCCCTTTCTGTGCGTGTACATCGCTCTCTTGCTGTGTGAGCAAATCACAGACGTTTCCCAATAACAGCCATTTTTACAACATAATTACTCATATACACCCCAAGATATTACTTGTTTATTAAATACATTTTATGTTGGGCCATATTAATGTATATTTTTCTATGGGAGGGCATTGCAAAGCATGACAAAATGGCTGGCAGACAAGCCTGCTTATAATTGGCAGGGGAGCTGCCCATTATCCAGTACTGAGTACTTAGAGAGCCAGAGAAGCTTTGTGCTGCGGCGGACATGATGTATAGGTACAGACCAGGGAGATGGTGACAGACAGACACCTCATGTTTGATGTCAGTGAGAAGGTACTGACCTGACACTGCTCCATATAGTTCCATCAGATAATATAACCAGAGTGGAGCCATCTTGTATATCACACCCTCCCCCTCATAATGCAAGCTCCATTGATCCAATTTGAATGGTAAAACAGTAGTATGTAAAACAAATAGTTGCCAATGCTTGACAATAACTTACAGGGACAATTTATGTGAGTTAGCACCACCTTTGCAGAAAACATTATGAAGAATATATACACAAAGTAGCAATAGATATATACACAGCAGAGATATACAGAGCTCAGACAGATAGAGAAAGATACTAATTATCTTCGCACTATAGATATAACCTCAAAGTTCCCCCCCGCTATATATATATATATATATATATATATATATATATATATATATATATATAAATATATATATATATATAAATACTGGACCACAGTATTCCAGCCACATCTATCTATGTATTTAACTGTGCTTATCCATAAGGTTTTCATGGCAAAGATACTGGAGAGGCTTGCCAGTTCCATCTCCAGTGGACCACAACTTTTATGAGCTCTCAGCTATGACCTGCCCATCTTGGGTGACCCTGGTATAGCTCACAGCTTCATTGAAGTACACAAGACTATTCACCACGACAAGGTAAGGGGATATCACATATATAGTTGCCAATGTGTGCAACTGCAGCCCTCTCGAAGGCGCTCCGTGCGCTTATACCTATGACCCCCTACGTCTTTCCGACCGCAAAGCGAGGGTCCGCATTTGCAGAGGTGGAGGCTCTACGGTGCCTCACAATCGGTTACAAACGACCATACAATCGGGACTTGGAAAAAAAAGCATAAACACCCAATGACTAACTACGGACTTACAAAAAAAATATGAGATGTGGGACTCGCAAAAATACGACCTTAATGGACAACCTGCTCACAACGGCAAACATTAAAAAACACAAAAATACACACAAAAATAAAAAGCTTACCCACACCAAGGGGGGAAACCCAGGACCTCTGCAAAACTGCTTAAATCTCGAATTCTAGCAAATTTACAAAGTTTACACACTTGAAAATCTCCTAAGCAAGAGAAAAAATGGCAGCCGAAAAAAACAAAAACGAGGCTATACGACCCCTAAAGCGGCTTTTACAAAAACCCGTACAACAAACAACATACACCATTAGCAACGACGCTTCATCATACAAACCCGTCTACCACATGCACATTCGCCGCCATTTTACAACACTACCTTACAGAATGCGGAAGTACACAGCTACACTAACGGCTTCCCCTTGCGCACGCAGCCTATTTACACTACACACTGCACACATTGCTGACACTTACACCTCAGCTCCACAACAGTGCAAACCTACATTGTATGGTGCAGGAACATCAAAACAGATTGTCAGCTCTTCAGCACAATGCTTCCTTCATGTATTACTTACAAATAGGTAAAGTATATTAATTTATAAATGTATTACTTATTTAATTAGCATCACAAAATACAAATACCGTATATACTAGAGTATAAGCCGAGTTTTTCAGCCCTTTTTTTAAGGCAAAAAAGGGCCCCCTCGGCTTATACTCGAGTCACTCTTCCCCCGTGTCTCTCTACCCCCCCGTGTCTCACTAACCCCCCATGTCTCTCACCCCCCCGTGTGTCTCTAACCTACCCCGTGTGTCTCTAACCCCCCCGTATGTCTCTAACCGCCTGTGTGTCTCTCTACCCCCCGTGTCTCTTTCCCTACCCCCTCCTCAACCTCAACCCCCCTTCTCCACCTAAACCCCCCTAAATACTTCCCCCCTCTCCCCTCACTTACCTGCTTGTGCTTCGGCCTCCGCTCCTTGTCCCGGCGCCGGCACGCATGTGACGTCACATGCGCGCCACGTCATTAGCATATACCGGGTGCCGGCACCCGGTATATGCTAATGACGCGGCGCGCATGTGACATCACACACGCGCCGGGTCAAGGAGCGGAGGCTGGAGCACAAGCAGGTAAGTGAGGGGAGAGGGGGGAGGTATTTAGGGGGGTTTAGGTGGAGGAGCGGGGTTGAGGAGGGGGGTTGGGGTTGAGGGGGGATGAGGGGGAAGGTTGAGGGGGGATGAGGGGGGAGGTTGAGGGGGTTGAGGTTGAGGAGGTGGGTTTGGGTTGAGGTGGGTTGAGGTTGAGGTGGGGGGTTGAGGGTGGGGGGTTGAGGATGAGGATGGGGGGGTTAAGGAGGAAGGTTGAGGAGAGGGTTGATGATGGGGGTTGGGGTTGAGGGGGGTTGAGGTTGAGGAGGGAGGTTGAGGATGGGGGGTTGAGGATGAGGATGCGGGGGTTGAGGATGGGGGGGTTGAGGAGGAAGAGGGAGGTTGAGGATGAGGAGGGAGGTTGAGGATGAGGAGGAGGGGTTGAGGATGGGGGGTTGAGGAGAGAGGATGAGGATGAGGGGGTTGAGGAGGGGGTTGAGGATGAGGATGGGGGGTTGAGGAGGGGATTGAGGATGAGGATGAGGGGCTTGAGGAGGGGGTTGAGGATGGGGGGGTTGAGGAGGGAGGTTGAGGAAGGGGTTGAGGATGGGGGGTTGAGGAGGGAGGTTGAGGATGAGGAGGGAAGTTGAGGATGAGGAGGAGGGGTTGAGGAGAAGAGTTGATGTTGAGGAGGGGGGTTAAGGAGGGGGGTTGAGGATGGGAGGTTGAAGATGGGGGGTTGAGGAGAGAGGATGAGGATGGGGGTTGAGGATGGGGGGGTTGAGGAGGGAGGATGAGGAGGGAGGTTGAGGAGTGGGGTTGAGGAGGGTGATAAGGGAGGGGGGAAGAGACATAGGGAAGGGAGAGGTTGGAAGAGACACAGGGAAGGGAGAGGGGAGAAGAGACACAGGGAAGGGAAAGGGGAGAAGAGACACGGAGAGAGAGGGGGACACAGAGGGCACAAGGGGGACACAGGGGGCAGCACATTTCCCACCCTCAGCTTATACTCGAGTCACTCATTTTACCCAGTATTTTGTGGTAAAATGGGTGCCTCGGCTTATACTCGGGTCGGCTTATACTCGAGTATATACGGTACACAAAAAATTAAAACACAAGCGCAATAAACGCAAAAGACATTCACTGCGCGCCTTACAACAAGCGCCAACGCTGCTCATAGCACACAAACTACACCAGAGAACAGCCTTGCAATAAGCGCAAAAAGCAGATCAGCGCCGACCTTACAATGACAGCAAAAGCTCCTCTGATAAAAAAAATACAACAACCCAGAGGCTCGCAATGAGCTCCGAAGTCACTCAGCGCGAGGCTAGCAATCACCGCAGAGATCTCAGACCACCACAAAACATAATGTCTGTGCCATACACCATTCCTTGACTTAAAATTATATTGCCGTAATTTTTTGACGGGCAATTTGCTAGTATATATATATATATAGTAAAATCGCTCTTATCTGGCAGCTAACCAACCGGCATTCTCAAGCAACCAGCATCAATTCCCCATTCTACAGAAACTCACGCTAAACCAGCATAACCGGCACTATCCAGCATTTCGAGACTGCCTAAAAAAATACTAACTTTTTTTCTAAATGTTTTTTTCTGGGCGTAAATGCCCAGTTTAGGTCCTAATGACTTTTCAAAGTTATTTTAGGAGTTTTGGGAGGTTTAACGGTCGTTTTTTTTTCGGGGACTCGCGATTAACCGGCAACTACACTTATCCAGCAATAGGGAGTCCCCATGGGTGCCATATAACAGAGGTTTTACTGTATATATATATATATATCAACTTTTTACACCTTTAATGTGACCTATAAACTGCACAACCCAATTGAAAAACAAACTGAGATCTTTTAGGTGGAAGGAAGAAAAATAAAAAATAAAAATAATGTGGTTGCATAGGTCTGCACACATTCTTATAACTGGGGATGTAGCTGTATTCAGAATTAAGCAATCACATTCCAAATCGTGTTAAATAGGAGTCAGCATACACCTGCCATCATTTAAAGTGCCTCTGATTAACCCCCAATAAAGTTCAGCTGCTCTAGTTGGTCTTTCTTGAAATTTTCTTAGTCGCATCCCACAGTAAAAGCCATGGTCCACAGAGAGCTTCCAAAGCATCAGTGGGATCTCATTTTTAAAAGGTATCAGTCAGGAGAAGGGTACAACATAATTTGCAAGGCATTAGATATACCATGGAACACAGTGAAGACAGTCATCATCAAGTGGAGAAAATATGGCACAACAGTGACATTACCAAGAACTGCAGCTCCCTCTAAAATTGATGAAAAGACGAGAAGAAAACTGGTCTGGGAGGCTACCGAGAGGACTACAGCAACATTAAAGGAGCTGAAGGAATATCTGGCAAGTACTGGCTGTGTGGTATATGTGACAACAATCTCCCGTAATCTTCATATGTCTGGGTTATGGGGTAGAGTGGCAAGACGAAAGCCTTTTCTTATGAAGAAAAACATCCAAGCCAGGCTACATTTTGCAAAAACTCATCTGAAGTCTCCCAAAAGCATGTGGGAAAAGGTGTTATGGTCTGATGAAACCAAGGTTGAACTTTTTGGCCATAATTCCAAGATATGTTTGGCGCAAAAACAACTTCACGTCACCAAAAGAACACCATACCGACAGTGAAGCATGGTGGTGGCAGCATCATGCTTTGGGGCTGTTTTTCTTCAGCTGGAACTGGGGCCTTAGTTAAGATAGAGGGAATCATGAACAGTTCCAAATACCAGTCAATATTGGCACAAAACCTTCAGGCTTCTGCTAGGAAGCTGAACATGAATAGGAACATCATCTTTCAGCATGACAACGACCCAAAGCATACATCCAAATCAACAAAGGAATGACTTCACCAGAAGAAGATTAAAGTTTTGGAATGGCCCAGCCAAAGCCCAGACCTGAATCCAATTGGAAATCTGTGGGTTGATCTGAAGAGGGCTGTGCACAGGAGATGTCCTCGCAATCTGACAGATTTGGAGTGTTTTTGCAAAGAAGAGTGGGCAAATCTTGCCAAGTCAAAATGTGCCATGCTGATAGACTCATACCCAGTGCTGTAATAAAATCAAAAGGTGCTTCAACAAAGTATTATTTTAACGGTGTGCATACTTATGCAACCATGTTATTTTATTTTTATATTTTTTCTTCCCTCTACCTAAAAGTTTTCAGTTTGTTTTTCAAATGAGTTGTACAGTTTATAGGTCACATTAAAGGTGGAAAAAGTTCTGAAATGATTTATCTTTGTCTCATTTTTTTACAGCACAGAAACCTGACATTTTAACAGGGGTGTGTAGACTTTTTATATCCACTGTATACCACCTCTGGATCGCTACTGTGTAGTGGTGAATGGGCTTGTGTATATACATATATAAGTAGGTCTTTGTAAGCAAACCTTACTAAGGCAACAATTCTGCAATTTTAGACATGTGCATTTTATAAATTATAATGAGTTTTCTAATAATTGTTCTCAATCCCTCAATAATAATTAGATATATTTTCTCTACAAATATTAAATGTGTATTTTTTGATATTTGCGTTCTACAATTCAACTAACTAATGAACATAAGGGATATGAAGAAATACATTTATTGTTAAAATTCTTGTCCTTGTCATTTCTTTTGTGGTTTATATACGGAAATGTAAGGAGTAAACTTAAATAATAATTTCCATGGTGCATAACACCAAAACAATATCATACAGTATATAAAATAGGCTAAAAAGCTGTAGGAAATCTTTATTCCACCTAAATTACTATGTAACTATGTATAAGATATGTGGTAGTCCAAAAAAAGCAAATAAAACAGACGCGTTTCGATCCTATTTTTGAACTTTTTCAATGGTAAACATGAACAAAAATATGTACAGTACAACACACCTATTTAAAAAATCATATCACCTTCAGCCTTTATAATTACAACTGCACACTCCACAGCTTAATAACACTCCCACCCACAATCTACAGTACAGCTCACAGACCCCTCCAATTGACTAAACAAATTGCATTCACGTTGCCATTTTGTATTTGTCCCCCTCTTGTATCACACCTAAACCCTTAGATTGTAGGTTTGCGAGTTTTCAATTGTGTGTCCGTGTCTTGGAAACAAGCACTATGTACATTTGATTATATGCTCAAAAACAGGGCCCTCCATTCTTTAAGGTGTTAAGTTTGTTTTTTGCCATGTACTAACTCCCTGTACAGCGCTACGGAATATGTTGGCGCGATATAAATAAAGATAATAATAATAATAATACATATATCAATAGAAAGTGCTGCGTGAAAATCCAACCATTTGCTCAATGCTAGGCATTGTGAAGCATGCTCTGTGTATGTGACACTCTTATAGTATGCTAAATTGTGCCTTTTTTGCAGTAGTTACTTCCTGAAAGTGTGGGTAGCCATTAGAAACCCTCGTGGTAGAGGTCACATGAAAATTAGTCCCAAAACAGTCCAATCATCTAGTAAACATGTGCATGGCGACAGGAAGTGGGAAAAGTAAGGGATAGAGACCATCCATTTGTCAACAAATGTATATTGAAAGAGGAATGACGAATATGTGAAGTTAACTAGATGCTAGACTAGAAATGTCTTACTAGAGGGGATAGACTTTATTTTAAAACACAACTACTTTCTATTTGAAGATAGTTTTTTCTTACAAACAAGGGGTTATGGCCATGGGCACCAGTTTTGCCAACCTGTTTATGGACTTCTGGGAAGATTCACACATCTGGCAGAACAACCCATATGAAAAGAATATCCTTACATGGCTCTGATATATCGATGATATCATTGTCATCTGGGATGGAGTGTAAACAGAAATCACCAACTTTCTTACCTATGTGAACTCCAACCACAGGAACCTGAAATTCACATCAAACATAGATAAAGTATCCATTCCCTTTCTAGATGTGGTTCTAAAGGGAGAAGGCGACCAGATTACCACCTCACTATATCGTAAACCGACAGATACCAATGGATACCTCCACGCTCGGAGTTAACACAATCCAACATGGATCCATAACATTCCTTATGGACAATTCCAATGCTTAAGGAGAAACTGTACTCAACAAGATTACCTTGAAAAAGAGAGCAAGATCTTAATGAAAGCATTTTAAGAAAAAAAACTTTAAAGCATCAACAGTTATTGAAGCGTAGAATATGGCACGAATCTAGACAGATGGAGTCTGATTAAGAAACCGCAAAGACAGAATAGTGAAATTACAAAAAAGAACTCCATGAATTATAGGTTTTTCACAACATATAACAAAGGGGCTAACGACATTAAGAAATGCCTTCACAAATCTTACCGGAGAAACCTAAAATCATCTTTAAGAAGAATAAAAATCTTAAACTACTACTAGCCCCTAGTGAATTAAAAAAAGCAACAAAAGGACAAACAGAAAATCAGTTGGTTAGGCAAGACTAAAGGTTGCTTCCAGTGCGGCACACCTAAAACCCAAGGAAAAGGACCTCATAGAATCAACGAGTAACGGCAAACAATTTTAGATCAAACATCTTACTAATTGTAGGACTGAATATGTTGTCTATGCCATCACATGTGTATGCAAAAACAATACATAGGGCGCACCAAAAGACAGTTGAAACAGAGACTCTATGGACAGCTAGCCAACATTACAAAACATTTCCTTACAGATGAGTTCTTTTCAAACGTCATTGAGTGTCATGAGAAAAAAAAAGTTTTTATCATTCATTTCACTACCTGGTGTCAGTAGCTTCCCTATTAGGGCTCCTCTATTATAGTGGTCATGTTATTAGAGTAGATTATACTGGACCATCACATTCAACTTAGTGTGTCTGATATATTTTTAATTAAATTTTTTATGATTTTCATTATTATAATTTTTGATATATATACTGTACATGTATTTATATATACACTAGTGACTTGCCTGCCAAAAAATGATGGCAATAAAATTTGAAGCCATGGCAATGTTGTTTGCCACAGAATGAAAGGCTTTTGCTCTTCTGAGTACCTTCGGCGCTCATTGCGAGCCTTGAATGAGCGCCTTTGGAGCTCATTGCAAGTCTCTCCCCTCGTGTACTTTTGATTTTTATTTTTCATTACTATTACCAATTATTAAATGAATGTACGTTAATAATTAATTAGTAATGAATAAATGTATTAGGAAGTGTGAAGCATTAATGTATTCATAAAGTAATGGCAGTGTAAAATATGCTATTTAGAGTATTTTTATTTATTATATATATTTTTTTAAATTAATAATTAATTAATAAATTAATATACTTTACCTATTTCTAACTAATATATCCAGCAATCAATATCCTGAAGAGCTAACAATCTCTTTTGATTTTCCTGCAGCATACAATGTACAGTTGGACTGTTGCTGACCTGAGGAGAAAGTGTTTGTTTAGTCGGTTAAAGAGCCATTTTAGAATCGTAATGTTATTAGTTGCAAGTTAGTGTTGTAAAATGGCGGCGATTGTCTATGTGTTACACTGCTCAAAAGCATTTTCTATCCTTCCTAATAGTGTATTTTGTACCTCGTATGTTCCTGGGTAAAAGTCGTACGTGTCAGGCAGTGTTTTGCGCATTTAGGGGGCGTGTAGCCTCGTTTTAAATGTTTTCGCCCGCCATTTTTTTTCTCGCTTAGGCGATTTTAGAGTGCCTAAACTCGACAAATTCGGCTTAAATTCATGTGCAACCTCACTCCCAGATGTCCTGGCTGTCCCCCCGTGCTATGTGTGAGTTTTTTTTTTTCTTTTGTGTTTTTTTATGTGCGCGATTCAACCATTAAATTTGGCGGGGTCCGGATTTTTTGCTGGGTTCTGATTTTTTGCGGGGTCCGGATTTTTGCAACGTGGACATCATTTTTTAACGCAATTTTTTCAAACTGCTACGGGACTCACACTGTAAATTGGATAATTGAGATTTCTGTTGATCTGTAGTCCCGTGGGTCCGTAGGGATGAGAGCCTATGGCGCTCATCTACACCAGCGCAATGAACACAGCAGAGGAGAGACTTGCTTTGCCAACAGCGCTCAGCGCGGAGCTCACAATGAACGCCCAGGGTGCACAGAGGAGCAAAACTACACGAGGGGAGAGGCTTACAATGAGGCTTGCAATGAGCGCTGAAGGTGTTTAGACGACCTAAAGTACAACAGGGGAAAGCAATGAAATTAGAATTAATTGCCCAACTGTACAATAAAAAAATTGCAATAAAAAAAAAAATTAACTTTTTTTCCCTGTGTTATATCAATACCAGGAATCAAAGGGTTAATACAAATAATGGAACCCGCATGGACTAGAACAGTTGCTTTAATTATTTTTATTGATTTCTACATTGCTGGATTTTAGAGAATTTTACTTCTAAACACTAATTAATTGTAGTATAAACAACTGTGTCTAAGAAGTAAATTACGGGCTTGCTTAAATATTGTCAGATGTTTTGATCGCACCCCCTGAAATCCTACTTTCGAGTGCATGGTTTTCGTGTGGAGGCTGTGAAAGGACATTTGCAAGTTAGAGACAACTGAATCAGTATAAATGTTTAGAAAAAATGTAACCCTCAGACAAAATTTTGGGTTACAGGCAATTACGGGCTTGCAATTGAATGAGGCCATTATTGTTAGCTGTAAATTGTAAATTTAACACTATAAATAAAGAGACTATATAATACAAAAATAACAGTGTATTAAATCACTAGGCCTAATGACTAAAAGTTGCTGTCTTTAATAAAGAATATATATTACATACTATTATATACTACAATAAAACTTAATTAGGATTGTGTAATTTTAATATAAATTATTGTATTGTGTCAGGATCTCTCTATATTAAAATTATTGTTTAACTAAACCACATAATAAAAAATACATAATATACGTAGAATATGCTATTGTCTTGAATGCGGTTGGGGTCTTGTCTCTCTTCTATTTCCTTTGGTTTCATTGCCTCAAGTAGCTTATCTATAAAATATATATTATGACACAAAATTGTATTGTCTTTAAATTTCAAGAAAATCAACAAGACGAAAGAAAAAAACGTCTCACTATTCCTTTCTACTTGTTCCACGCAAGCAAATACATCAAGCTGTATTTTGACAATAAAGTTTTTATTTTGCACAGTTGACTAAAAAAAGGAAAATCACCAACACTAAAAAAGAAAAAAAGGTAAATCAAGTGTAGAGTAGCTTGAATGATAGATGATGCAAACTGCAGACTTTTTAAATATCCCTTGGGTAAACTAAAACAAAAAAGAAAGTTTCAAACCAAACTTTAGATGAGAATAAATAATTCAATCAGTATAGCTGCCATACACTGGTAGTTTTATATATATATATATATATATATATATATATATATATATATATATATATATATACACACAATAGGAAGATACTGCTGGTGCCATCATAGGATAGAAAAGATGGGCAAGAGAATAAAAGACTACTTATTAGGGTATTTTGACGTTCACACATGGACAAGAGGTCTCTTGTTCTCATGTTCAAAAATTATAGGTGACGTTATTCAAGTTCTAAATATAAATATCATAAAGAAGTCTGAGTGCTGTAGAATTGACGCCTTTGAATTGTGGAGTTTAATAAAACTGCTCAGAGTCCCTTGGACTGCATGAAGATCCAATAAATCAGTACTACAGGAAATCAAGACAGACTGTTCACTGGAATTTTTGATCATGAGGCTGAAGCTCAAATATTTAGGCCATAGCATGAGAAGACAGGATCCCCTAGAGGAGACTCTGATGCTGGGAAAGAAAGAAGGGGAATGCAGAGCAGGAGATGGATTAATGAAGTCATTGAAGCAATGACCATGAGCTTAAGAAGCTCAAGGTGCTATGGCTGACAGACAAGCCTGGTGTGCTGCTGTTTATAGGGTCACAGAGAATAAGACACCATTGAATGATTAAACAACAATTAAGTTAAAGAAGAAAGTAGTACACACACTATAAACCAACAGTAATCTATTGTTATACTGTATAAGGTCATACACAGGGGCATAGGAACTGGGGGGGGGATGGGGGGACAAACCCCCCCCCCTCCAGATTAATTGAAGAGGGAACACAAAAAATAGCACCAACTGTTGTCACCTTCTCATCAAGATGCTTGACGGTGGTCTTGTAGCCCATTCCAGCCTTGTGTAGGTCTACAAGCTTGTTCCTGACATCCTTGGACAGCTCTTTGGTCTTGGCCATGGTGGAGAATTTGGAATCTGATTGATTGATTGCTTTTGTGGAGAGGTGTCTTTTATACAGGTAACGACCTGAGATTAGGAGCACTCCCTTTAAGAGAGTGCTCCTAATCTCAGCCTGTTACCTGTATAAAAGACACTTGGGAGCCAGAAATCTTGCTGATTGATAGGGGATCAAAAACGTATTTCCCTCACTGACCTGCAAATCAATTTCTAACTTTTCTGACATTTTTTTTGGGGGGGTATTCTGTTTCTCACTGTTAAAATACACCTATCATTAAAATTATAGACTGATCATTTCTTTGTCAGTAGACAAACTCCCCAAATCAGCAGGGGATCAAATACTTTTTTCCTCAACTGTATAATGTAATAATGTATGTAATATATATAATGTTTATTATGTTGGGGGAACCAGGGGCATTGGAAATTTAAATAAATAAATAAAATAAAAAGGTTTTAAGGGGCTTTGTGGCAATTGGGCCCCCAGAGTAGGGCCCAGGTGCACCAGTGATAGATCTACCCCTGCTTCCTGTCCTGGGAATAGAGTTTGATTATCCCCCCCCAGAATTTTTTGGGCTTTACACCCATGGTCATACTGTGCAGCATTCCCAAAGCAATGGATAGGCAAAATGAGCAGTGCAACAATAAAAAGAATGATGTTTCATCAGTCCAAATGGACTAATTATTATTTCGGTTTAAATGCCTTTGGATATTCTACATTTAAAGGAGTATGCTTAAATATAATAAAGTTGCATTTATTTTTTTATATATTTATGTATTCATTTATTTATTGATATTTATATTTTTGCTTTAATAAAACGTTTGTAACACTTAAAAATCATGCAAGGTATGCAAACAAAATCCAATTTTTCATCTAACTGCTTGATGAAGGTGCAAGGGCGAGGATTTACTAAAGAGCACAGAAAGTGCTTTAAATACTTCATTACATTTTCTCATTACCAAAAAGTCTGAAAAGTCAGCAAGTCTAACAATTTGCAATATATGTAGGTATTGCTCCAAAGGTAATCAATAATAGTTTTGCATTAAACGCACATTAGAATGCAAATGTTCCATGGTTTACATAATTGTGGAGACTTTAATTGACATGGAAATTCTTTTTTTGTTGCATTATAAAGATGTATTTGTTCTTTTTTCCAAATAAAATTATAACTCAATATAAACATCGTTGCTTGCTAAATATTGTTTTTGTTTATTTGTCGAGTTCTCAGACTCTCAGTGACCCTATGGAAAACAGCACTCCAGGCACATCTTTCAGCCACTGCCTTTCTGATTTCCTTCAAGCTCATGTTCATTGCTTTTTGACCTCATCTATTAATCTCCGCTTCTGCCAGTCCCTACTTTGTGTGCCTTCAATCTTTCCCAGTATCAGAGTCTTCTCTAAGGAATCCTGCTGTCTCATTAAATGAGCAAAATATTTGGGCTTTAGCTTCATGACCAAACTTTCTATTGAACAACTTGGCTTCATTTCCTTGCAGTTCTTGCAGTCCTAGGGACTCTAAGCAGTTTTCTCCGACTCCACAATTCAAAGACATCAGTCCTACGGCGCTCAGACTTCTTTATGGTCCAGCTCTCACATCCGTATGTTACTACTGGGAATACCATTTATTATTGATATATCGATACTTTTTAATAGCTTGTCCAGACTTGCCATAGCTTTCCTCCACAATAGCAAACGTCTTTTAATTTGATGTCTGCAGTCACCATTTGAAAATATACCTCTGTTTAACAGAAATGAAAATATTTACAGGTTAAAGTTCTACTTTAATAACATTCGACAGTTAGGTCTTGTATGTAGCTCTTTAGTCGTTCAGTCATGTCTGACTCTCCATGACCCGATGGATTTCAGCATGCCAGGCACAATTGTTAGGTGTCTGGTCGTGTTTATCCATTCGGTTTTCTTGACAATGGGTTGACAGTTCCTTCTGTCTGACCTCTCTGCTATGACCTGCCCATCATGGGTGACCCTACATGGTATAGCTCACAGCTTCATTGAGGTACACAAGCCCCTTCACCACAACAAAATAGCAATCCGAAAGGGGTACAAAATGATATCTCTATGAAAATACTGTAAAAAAAAAAAAAAGATTTATATTCTGATATTTTTACATAATCATATGCTGTATTAACAATATAAAAGTTTATATACACAAACATATCAAAATAGTCTTATTGTTCATGTCTACTTAAAATAGATGTCTTGTAATATTAATGCATGGTGTAAGAAAGCATACTATATTATTTAGGACAGACACTGTATTTCTTCACTGAATATAACATCATAGTTAGTATTACCATCAAGAAAATACATCATCCTTGGGAATTAACAAGATAAAACATCAAACTCTTGTCCTCAAGTAAGAATATTTATATTTAATGCTGAGAGTCCCTTTTTGATATTTCATGTGTCTGTTCTTTCTAGTGAATGAAAGTGAAGCTCCCAACATCATTCATTCTAAATTGTGTAAATATATGGCGTTACTCAATAAGATAATTTCAGATTTTAATGAACCCCTATTATCATATTTTTAGTATTAACTAAATTGTACTATTCAGAATAATTACACTTAAAAACGGCATTGACCCTACAGAGTCTAGTGATGCTAGGTCATAGCATTAAAGGATCATTGTAACTTAGGAAAAACTTTGCATACTTGTAAAGAATTAAACAACATAACAGCAATTAAGCTAGATATGAACATAAAATGATTTTCATAGAAAAGCTTATAGTTAGATTAGTAACTTGCCCATCATAAATAAGAATTTCATATATTATGTTCAATTGCCTGTGCTGCCTCTCTCTGTGTTGTCTCCCACTGTCTTGCCTGTCTCTGTGCTGTCTCTTTCTCTCTCTATGTGCCCTCCTTCACTCTGTGCGCCCCCTCTCTCTCACTCTCTATGCACCCTCTCTCTCTGTGCCCTCTCTCTGAGCCCTTTCTCTGCACGCTCTCAGTCTCTATCCCTCCCTCTCCCTCACTTTCTCTGTCTCCCTCACTTTCTCTCTCTCCCACTCCCTCCCTTTCTGCCTCCTCTCTCTCTCTCTCCCTCCCCTCTGCCTCCTCTCTCTACCTCCATCACCCCCTCTTTCTCTCTCTCTCTCTCCCTCCCTTCTCTCTCCCCCCTCTCTCCCTCCTTCTCTCTCTCCCCTCTATTTCCCCCCCCCTCTCTGCCTCTCTCTCCCCCTCCTTCTCTCTCTTTCCCCTTCTCTTTCTCTTTTCTCCCTCTCACTACCTTGCCTTGTCTCCCCCTCCCTCTCTTTTCCTCCCTCTCTCTCCTCGGCTCGCTCTTATCCTCCCCTCTCTCTCTCCCTCCCTGCCTCCTCTCTCTCCACCTACCTCTCTATCTGTCTCCTTTCGCTCTCCTTCCTACCCTACCCCCCAGTGCCTGCATCCACACTCTGCGTGTCTGGGCCTCACATGCGCAGATCAGCAGCAACTGCACATGGACGATTTACCATAATGTACTTGTTTGGGTCTGACATCTGTAGCTCATGCAAGTTATTAATATACAGACAGTGAAATGCAGTGTTTCAGATTAGCCTATCAGTGACCACTCTCAAGCAACATGTTGCAGAATGTTGCCACTGATTGGTGATTATGAGACAGTGCAACTTCTGTACTTAGAAATACACTGTCTTCATGAGCTGCAGAGGGGAGAAACCAGTTAGGAACTATTTGTAGGATTTTAGGCATAAAAAGCAGAACTTATAAGCGATAAAAGTAAAGACATACATAAATGTATTATGTTCCAATTGAAATCGAGAAACTTTCCTTGTCGCTTTAAGTGTCCTGTTGAGATGGACAGTTTTAACAGAAGTGAATACAGATCACATCACAGTCTTCACTTTATCCACCTCATTCCGCTTTTGAAATCTATTTAGGAACAAAGACAAAATGTTGGCCATTACTATAAGAATACAAAAGTTAAAAATTAAAGGCAGGTTTTCAAAAGAGCATGACATGACATTTCAGTGGAATGGGAGCAGATACAATTAAAATAAAGGGAGGGTTTAAATATTAATAAAAACTAATGCAGAGGATTTATGACCAGGATCATCCCACAATACCCTGTATGAGTCATGGTATTCCCCGGGATTCCCCATCTAAAGTTTAACCATGGGGATGCCAACATGATATTAACCTAGTAATAATCCCTACATTGTGGTGATCCCTATGGTCCCTCGTGGCTCCAAATATGAATCCCTATATCATAAGGCTCCCTATGGAAACTCATGGCATGTAAACCTAAACTGCTACCACAGGTATACTGTAAGGAGAACGAAGGAAAGTATATATTACCTTATCCTTTTGACACCTTCCATTGCCGATCATTGATTCCCTGGTTCTAACTCTTCAGCCCTGCATATGTGGGAACCGAAGAGCCCATCCTCGTCCTGCTTGATTGAAGACTTTGGCCCGTGGAAATAGGCTTCAGCCTAAAAAAGTGGCACTCCATAAAAAATATGAGCTGCATGCTTCACATTTTTAGACTATAGTGTCCCTTTAAGTTTAGAAAAAAAGCATAGTGCATGCAGAAAGGCAGAAATGCTGATTAATTTAACTCTACGCTGACAGGTTACACCCTAGTCTCAGTATCTTTTCTGCATTGTGATAAAAATATAAGAAATTGTTTTGTTGTTGTTTAGTCATTCAATCATGTCTGACCCTCCATGACTGCTACTGCCCCTCTAAGTTCCCTCAAGCTCATGTTCATTGCTGCAATGCGCACATCTATCAATCTTTGCCCCTGCTTTCCCCTTCTTTGTGTGCCTTCATTCTTTTCCAGCATCAGAGACTTTTCTAGGGATTCCTGTCATTAAATGGCCAAAATATTTTAGTTTCAGCCTCATGAACAAAACTTCCAGTGAACAGTTTGTCTTGATTTTCTGTGGTACTGATTTATTGGATGTTCTTGCAGTCCAATGGACTATGAGCAGTTTTCTCCAACACCACAATTCAAAGGCATCAATTCTACGGCGCTCAGCCTTCTTTATGGTCCAGCTCTCACATCCAAATGTTACTACTGGGAATGCCTTAACTATGCGGACCTTTGTTGATAGTTTTCCTCCCCAGAAGCAAATGTCTTTTAATTTCATGACTACAGTCACCATCTGCAGAGATCTGGAATCCTAGGTAAATAAAATCTGTCACTGCCTCCACTTCTTCCCCATCTATTTGCCAGGAACTGAGATTGCCATTTGTCATGATCTTTATCTTTGTAACATTGAGCAGCAGGACAGCTTGTGCACTCTCTTCTTTTACCCTCATCAATAAGTCCTTTAGTTTCTTCTCACTTTCAGCCATCAGAGTATTATCATCTGCGTATCTCAGGTTATTGATATTTCTCCACACAATATTAATTATGGCGTATAATTTACTTAACCAATTAAGCAAAATATTAAACACAGAGGGTAAGTTTTAACTCATTTGTGCACCAATACCCCCCTTCTTTAGTTATGTATAATTTTTTTAATGTGCACAACCTGCATAATATTAATTAACTGCATTTTGGGAGAAAAGTATGATAAAATAAAAAAAAGTTTCTGTTGTTTTAGTCAATTATATATGGTGTAATAATACAATATAAAAGTTTATGCACACAATAATATCAAAATGATCCCGCTGCTTTGGTCTACATAAAGCAGATGTATTTCAAATTTTAATTCAGTGTATAAGAAAACATACTATATTATTTAGGACAAGCACCGTGTTTGTTCACTGAATATAACATCACAGTTAGTAATACTATCAAGAATATACAGCATCCTTGGGAATTAACGAGATAAAACATAAAAGATGAAAACATCACATCTTGTCCTCGAGAAAGAATATTTATATTTAATGCTGATAGTCCTTTTTATGCCATTTCAAACGTCTGTTGTAACCAGAGATTAGAGGAGAGAAAAATGTTTCCAATAAGCTTCAGTGGACAACTTGGCAAAATCAGAGCTTAATTAAATTAGATTAATAATTGTTTTAATTTTTTTTTTAAGAAAGGGCTTCTAAAATTTAAGAAAAGGAAAAAAAACGCTTATTTTTGAAGTATGTAACAAAGTAACAACATTAGTAGCTGTGTAGATGGACCTAAAACATTTTTTGGAAACACAATATTTAAGGACTCTGAATAGAGAAATCAGTTTTGACTGAGAGCTTTATTTAAGGGTTTGTTTTTTTTAAATCTATCAGAAGAGGGAAGGGTGGGAGTGGACAAAATAGGGAGAGGTCAAGAGGATTTATTAGATAATTGGAACTACACAATGCCACTTATCCCTCCCTGGCACAGAAGCATGCTGCTTGCAACAATAAATGCAAGCATTGCTGTCCCGAAATGTAAGCACTCCTCTCTCAGAAATAACTTTCTCCATCCAATTATCATGGATTCCTACATGTACAGCAGATACTTCAAAAGGTATTTGCCCCTAATTATAAACAAGCCTCATTACTTTTTCATTGCTTAATTATAATCTTAGACTGAACTTTATATATATATATATATGTATATATATATATATATATATATTGACATATATTTGCTGTATTACACAGCTTTAAGCATAGCACAGGATGGATTACGCACAAGCCAGGAGACCTACCCACAGACATTCACTATTTGATCTTTATCAATCTTTGGATCACCTTTATGTGAAAAAATAAATAAACCATGACTTCTGTGCAATTTATTATTGTTGTTATTGTTTAGTCGCTGACGAGTCCAACTCTCTGTATCCCATTGTGTCAATACATAAGGTTTTTATGGCAAAGATACTGGAGTTGGTTTCCAGTTTCTTCTCCAGTGAACTGTGATTTGTCTGACCTCTCTGCTATAACCTGCCCAATGGGTGACCTTACATGGTATCGTGGTATAGCTCACAGCTTCATTGAGGTAAACAAGCCTCTTCACCATGACAAGGTAGAGATCCAGGAGGGGATTATATATATATAGTACATTTTTGCTCACATTTGACATCTAAATACAGCTATTGCACTTCATTCTGGGAACCTTGGCAGGGGCCCACGAAGGCTTCATTCTTGTAATCCAAAAACATTTTCAATATGGCTTCCATTGAGCATATATATGCCTGCTGTATTACACAGCTTTAAGCAAAGCCAGGAATCCCACCCACGTACAGCTGTTTCAAGGTTACTGCCTCTCCTGTCCGTGGGGGTGGTTCCTTAGCTTGTGTAGTAGATTTTGTGGGGAGGTAGTTTACCACAACAATAATTTCATTTATGGTGGGCAAAAGAGTGATAGAAGCCTCCACCGTACAATATTACAGTAAATAAATAGTAGATATATATATATATATATATATATATATATATATATATATATATATATATATACAATAGACTCTCAGTTAACCAGATCTCAAGCAACCAAAACTCCCAAGTAACCAGAAAAAAACTGAATACTTTACTTGAAATAAAAACTATAATTTGCAGGGTTCAACAAATGCCAGGTTGTCATGCCACAAAATGCCTACAGGCACCTAGATTTTATCCACTGTATGTCTCTGCAATTCAGTTTAACCTGGAAGCAGACAGACATGAGTGACTGAGCCAGGGCAGTGTTGCCGTTACATTCCCCAGGTTCAGCAACGCACCCTCCAGCCCAATGTACCTTTATGTAAGGGAGGAGTGAAAGCTGCTGCTGGTAGAACAGCCCTCACATTTATCCGGCATCCACAAATCCCCATGGGTGCTGGATAACTGAGAGTCTACTGTACCTATAATGTATGGGTTGTATTTTTCTCCTTGTATATGCATTGTAAAATCAGCTGCCCATACGTTATAGTAAATAAAACATAATAGTATAAAAAGTCTAATGATATGCCGTATTGAGATCATGCAATTCTGAATATTTATTTGGGGCGATGCACTAAGTTTGCAAACAAATAACATAAGCATTTGATTTATAGACTTTTTCAGCTCTCGAGCCTGACAATGTATCCTAACGACTGTAAATCTCCCCAAATATACGGTAAGTACAGCCTGTGCACTGATTGGCCATGAGTGTTTTGCTTGTGTTCTGAAAGCGATGCTGCCCTAGATTCAGGTAAATTATGAATAAAAGATGATATAGAACCAGGTTGAGTCTTGATGTATTCCTTGACTTAAACATTTATTCAGAAGCTGTCAGACACAGATCTGCCTATGGTTTTCTGATTTCAGCAGCTATCTCGTGTAGGATGGGTTTTATTGTTCTCTTATAAACCCAACTATCTACAAGAATAGTTCCAGTTTCAGTACATATAATCAATGCTCTCAGTGTTGCACCCTGCCGTCATTGCTATGGAATCAGCAAAACAAAGATACAGCAAATATAATGTGAATATATGAGTGCCAATCTGTATTTATATGATACGTAAAATAAAGGGACATGGAAGGTTCATGGGTGTTACTAGGTATATAATACCCATTTGTATCTATTTACTTTTATGTACTTTATTTTATTAAGAAGTGCTTATAAACCCTGTTTTAATACCTAAAATCAAACAAATAGTCCCTGTATGGGTCTGCCCACTGTAGCGTATGCAGACACAGATTGTGTAGGACTGGATGTACAGTATAGTGCCCTAGCCTATCCGGGACCATGTCTCAGCAGCATGTTGCCGAATTTTGCAGAGAGATTGTCACTTATTGGTTAGTATGAGACACTGCACATCCAGTACTATTGGGTATCTGTCTGCATAAGCTACAGAGGGCAGACCCATACAGGGACTATTTGTCTGATTTTCGTCAATAAAAACAGAGCTTATAAGCACTTCTTCACCAAATAGCATACATAAAAGTAAATCGATGCACAGGATATTATATACCTAGTAACATCCAGGAACCACTATAGTGCTCATTTCCTTCTGGATCGCTACCTTTTTATAGTGGCCCTGTGTACTTCAATGAAGCTGGGAGCTATACCATGCACGGTCACCCAAGTTAAGGTCATAGCAAAAGGTTAGAAAGATTTTCTAACCCACTCCAGTATCTTTGCCAAGAAAAGCTTATGGATAAGCACAACCAAAGACATAAAGATAGATGTGGTCCATAGGGTTACGGATTGACGGACTTGACTGAACGACAGAACAACAACAGTGCTCATAAAATAATTTCATTTATTTGTTTGTTTTTTTTAGATATTTTTAAAAGACCCCTGGGGGTGTATATTCAATATATTATTGTTTAAAGACACACACTTGAAAATAAGCACATTTTTTTTTTTACAGTAAAGATAAAATAATATAGCTTGTTATATGTTACTGTGTGGTCTATCATTTTTGTAACATTCAAGGTCAAAGTGGTATTATCTAACATTCTTAAACAAGGACATTTGCAATTAGATGTTATTATAAAAAAAATACATAAATTAATGTTAAAATGAAGTCTTAATTTCTTCCAGAATTTGGACATTTTTGTATTCCTCTATGGATTAGTTTCAATTCCTATTTTTAGGATAAAACTTTTATAATGTTTCAAAATGTTTTAATTTGTCTTCAAATTTAGAGGGTTAAAGTGCCAGGAAGTAAAATAAAGAAAAAAATCAATGTTAGATACAAAAAATATGTATTAGTGCAATGACCTTCTCATTCTTGCTAGCAAGGCAACTGGGTTTGTTAATAAAAGCTTTCAAATGCGCTTTCCTTATAATTCATATAATAGCGAGCACTTTCTAGCTTTATATGATGCCATTCAACCAGCCCATCTTCACATTTCATGCTTTGTTGTCTGACTCTCTGTTTCCTCATGCTAATCTACTTGGTATTAATGGCAGATATAGTGGAGTGGGTTACCAGTTACTTCTCCAGTGGGCTACAGCTTTCAGCTCCTGGTATTCATAGTTGGTCTCCCATCCAAGTACTGAACAGGCCCAACCCTGCTTGGTACTTGGTATTCATGGCAGAGATTCTGGAGTGGGTTACCAGTTCCTTCTCCAGTGGGCTACAGCATTCAGCTCCTGGTATTCATAGTTGGTCTCCCATCCAAGTACTGAATAGGCCCAACGCTGCTTGGGTTCAGAGCGATGTGACTTCTTGGTTCCCTGTCTGGAATCTAACCCAGGCCGAGGCAGTGACAGCATTGAATCCTAGACCACCAGAGAACCCATAAAAAAAGCTTTTTTTAAAAATAAATCAAAACTGGTTTCAAAAAAGATCTGAGCCTAAGTTCATGATAAAACACAACAAAACCATAATTTTGGTTTATTATGGCAAATATACTGGAGTGGGTTGACAGTTTCTCTGTAGTGGACCTCAATTTGACTAAACTCTCTGCTATGACCTGTCCATCTTGGGTAACCCTACATGGGTCATTGAAGTACACAAGCTCCTTAAGTGATATTACACAGCTTCATTGAAGTGCATAAGGCCCTTCACCATGACATGGTAGCGCATGTGCCCAAAAAAGTTTGGGGTGGATAATTCAACTCTACTCCCAGGACCGGAAGCCGGGCGGATCCATAAGTTATGGGTCAAAATCTGGTAGTGCATGGTTAAGTTTAATTTTGCTATATTTTTTGTACCTTCTTCATTCAATCTGGAGGGGGGGGGGTCCGATCTATCCCCCAGTTCCTATGCCTTTGCATGGTAGTGATCCAGAAGGAGAGTACATGTTTACAGCCTATTAAAAACGGTTGCAAAAGCTTAGACTATCCCAATGTACCTGTGGTCAAAAATGTAAAATAGCTTCTTTTGAAAAACTGCATTTGAAAATGGTATTCATCAGGCCATGGAGATTCTCATTGCCTCACTTGTATCCCCAAAGTGCATGAGGTGACAGAGAGTCTGGGGATCCTGAGGGAGAAGGTTCCTTTAAAAAATTCTACAACTCCAATTTTATCAAGAGACATATTATATTCATCAAAGAGCAATTTAACAAGGCTGGAGTGATTAACAGGCTACACAATTAAGTCAACTGTTTAACAGGCACATTCATCTATTTTGGTCTCTCAGCTTGAAAAGATATTAGTCAAAGACTAACTTCATACAAATACCTCTCTAATTAATTGACATGATAACGAGAAGGCCAAGTAGATGCTTGATTTCATTATTGACAGTTCATTCTTAATAATTAGCTAAACCTGAAAGAGACAATCGTTAGAACATGTTGAGGGCAGATTCTATCACTTTTCTTTTACAAAGGTCGTGGAATATTTTAAAAGCTGCTTTGAAAAATGTCATATTTTAAAATGAATTGCTTTTTTATATTTTTAGGATAGTTTGGTCTATTACTGCTCAAATCACAGGGAGGGTGATAGATCTTTTCTTAGCAAAGAAATAAAAGAAATGAAAAGAGTTAAAACTAATGATACCCTTCTTGTATTGTTTCTCTGTCATAATCAAAAGCTACTTTTTTTCTCTGACACAATATTTTACTAAAATGAAGTTGGTGGCAGAAAAATGTAATTTTATTTTCCTCTGGCGTTACAATGGCTATATGCCACCTTATACAGGAGTTAAACAAAATAACATAAAAAAGCAGATTGACTTTGAAGTAACTAAATCCTACTTACAAATGCAGCTGCAAAGGGGAGTCATATTAGGTTGATTGCCAATTGACAGTATGGGTCCGCTATAAAAGATGTATGACAATTGGCAATTTGCTATGTGAGTTCCCTTATTCCGACCAACTTGTCACATAACTTGAGTGAGTGCTGAGTCGTCTCTAGTCTTATTCTTGACTTGACTGAGTAGGATGGACCTATTGGTCCAAAAGATCCTTACACCTGGAACATCCCAACTGTAGCAGCCCTCTTGTAGGTATTATTCTTTACTTCAGACTTCCATTTTCTCACTTACTTTTTCCAGTAGTGTATAAATCCTCTACAACGGCCCATGATCCCTACATAAAGATTCACATATTGATGCTTGTCCTTCACACTGTGATAAACTCTGAAGGCTGAATGTACAGGAATGAGAGGAGGGAGAGAGGGCAACATGACAACCCCATATAATACAGCAAAGTGAAATAAAAAAAAATATTATAGCATAAGTATATATAATTCAGCTAATATGCCTTTTTTTGTTTTAATTATTTTTATTATCGCACTTTACATATTAATATACAATCTCTCGCATAATTAGAGTAAACACCAATGAGGTAGAGATTGTCTTAGATGTTTATAGACATTAAAGGGATTCACATTTTTTTATTTTAAGTTTTTAATAGGGAAAAGGAATGAGAAGGTGCAGGTTATTTGATTAGTGCAGAGGGTTGAATGGCAGAAGGTTGTTTAAGGTCTAATTAGACAGTATCTCTAGAAATTAATCATAGAGAATTGAGTAATCGGCTTGTTTACTTTAGCCCTTTTTACATTAAGGACGAATAAATATTAAACCAGACACCTTTCATTCCAGAGCACTTGTCGGGAAAGATGGAAGTAAGGGGAAAAGGAAAGGGGTTGGGCGAATCCCCTTTCTAAATGTAGTATGAGATCAAAAGTTTCTGACTTACTGTCCGGTTCTGTCTCCAGGGTTGGTGCAGAGCCCGAAGCCCCTCAGTCCGCACCATCCTAAGCATTTTAAAATGCTAATATGCCTTTCTTAATGTGCGATGCCAGTTATACTGTTTAAGGGAAATAGTTTGTTTTTAGTACAACTTGTTGTTGTTTAGTCATTTAGTCATGTTTGACTCTCCGTGACCTGAGCTCAATCAAGCTTATGTTTATTGCTTCAATTATGTAATCAAAACATCTCAGCCTCTGTCGTTCCCTTCTTTGTGAGCCTTCAATCATTTCCAGCATCAGAGTTTTCTCTAATGAATCCTGTCTTGATATAGCCAAAATATTTGGTCTTTATCCTCATGATCAAACCTTCCAGTGAACAGTTGGTCTTGATTTCCAGAAGTATTGATTTATACACCAAATCAATTCTCCTGTGCTCTGCCCACTTTTTGGTCCAGCTCTTACATCCCTATTTTTACTACTAGAAATACCATAGGTCTAAATATATGGACATTTTGTTGCTAGAGATATGTCTTTAGTTTTTATTAGCTTATCCAGACTTGCCATAGCTTTCCTCCCCAGAAGCAAAACATTGTTTAATTTCATGGCTACAGTCACCGTCTGAAGAGGTATTGGATCCCAGGAAGATAAAATATACTATAGCATACCTTTAAGTTGAAAGTCATATTTTGAAGGATCCACGTTTTATCTATATGGTTGTTTATCAATATCTTTCTTTTAAAACAGAAATAATTTTCATAAGCCTTACCTAGGTCAGGTCTGACATAACCCTTGGCAAGGATCTCAGGAATAAATCATATTCTTTTACATGAATAAATCAACAGTTGCACAGTTATGCTTAAAACATACAGTGAGGACCATATATTTCAATGGAAGTTTACATTAATATTTGATAAATGACGTACAAAAATACCAGAAAAGCAAAAAAAAATTGCACATCAAACCCGATCCTTTAGATAAAGAGCTGAATGTGGATTTGCCTCCACTACTTTACCCATAAAATATTCAATGTGGTGAAAAGTATGTGCACTTAATATTAATATATTTATTTTTTATTATTCTTTAAAGTTTCAAAGATCAAACAAAAATATTACAAAAACAACGAACAATAACAGAGATTACTTAAAATTATAAGTATTAATCATCTACATTCTAAAAAGCTAGTCAATTTAGTTATTAGAGATGAACTCTCCAAGATGCTAAATCCATCGCTTTCATCAAATGTTTGGACGGACAGGAAAAAGAATACACAATCTCTTTATCATTTACAGCTTGTTAAACAGACAAATACACATTTAACATAGAAATAATTAACATGGTGGAACAAGAGAGGACAGGTAGTGGGATTATTTATTTGAGCGCAAGGCCTGAATCAAAACCAAATCAAAATGAATTTAATCTATTTCTTTATTAATTTATCCCATAACTTCCATACAATCCTTCCGTTATCGGATAGGTCTTTTTCCAAGTCATAATTGTTCTGTATCGCTGCACTTATATCATTTCAACTCGGAATATTGATAGATTTCCAGTTCCTAGCTAGCAAAAACTTAACTGTAGTAACTACTACTATAATACTGGTGTACAATTTAATGGAGAAATTATCCCAAATTATATGGAACAAGGCAATTTCAGGTGATAACGTTATTTCAATTTATGTCATCCTATCGAGGGCGTTCCTGAAAGTCAGTAAGGATGTACTGTATATTTAGATGTTTATTTTCTGTTTTGTTTATTATGTTTTGTTTTTTGTTTTGCACATTAAATACAGTCTACTGAAATCTACCTTTGCTAACTTTGGACAGTTATTTCTAAGCTGAAAACAGTTTTGTACGGCTATATAAAAGAAAATGCTTATGGAGTCAAAGTACCTTTGTCCCTGGAGCAAGATAATATTGTGAAAGTGACCATTGTTGTGTGCAAAGGTCAAAGAGAAAAGGACAAGATGTTGTCACTAACTGGCTGCAAAATCAGCCTCAGTATGAAGCATGCTGGTCAAGACACTGGGGAAGATTTGAACCCACACTGAGACAGAAACCTCATCGGTAAGACCAATAAAAAGGCCACCATAAGAAACCTAGACAGACACTGCCACCTGTCCATGATGAATACTCCTGAGGGAAAGGATGATACAAGAGAAAGAAAATGTCTTACAAAGATCATTGACCCAGAGAAAGTGGAGATTAAACAGATGAGGGCAGCCAGTGTTATTACTATGCAAGAATGTCCCAGGTTTGGTGAATAAACTGAAATCCTTACTAAAGATAAGGAACATAGGAGCATGGAGAAGTATCTTAATAAAACTGTAAAATATACCATGAGCATTCTGTCTCTGGCATTGATAAAACAAAGTACTATAAACAAGGAGAGGCAAGAGGGGGAACAAATACAGCAACAAATAAAAAAATAACTCTATTCCAGTGGGACTGAATAAACCTCAAATGGAAAACAGGTAAATTACTAGTAATATGAGGGGTGTCAGGATGATGCCAGTTTACATTCCTGAATGGAGAAGGAAGTCTGCGTTTGAGGACAACAGAGTGTCCTACAGGAAGAAGACACAGATGTCTATTTGGGAGCAGAGGAAGAGTCTTCCCAAGGACAAGTTAAAAGAACCTGTTGTGCGCGAGCCACAGCACCATGGTACACAGGAGAAGCAAAATCTCCTCACTAATAGTGTATCCCAGAGAGAAGCAGTGATCACCAATAACACCTCTCAACTGCGAGATAAAAGAATCCCTGAAGCATAAGGTTGCAGCTTTAAAAAAGAAGGAGCTGCTGTTGACCGATCACACTTGGCTCAGAGCAATGCCTGTCCTGAAGAGACTAACACTGACCTCCTGGGCCTGTGTGCAAAAGATGCAGTGATAAATACAGAACCATGTCTACAGAAAGCTTATAAGCGAAGCATAGAGCAGAAGCTTGTACAGGAGAGACAGATAGAGAAAGAAAGAATGGCTGAACCACCAGAAATATTCAGGGAGGACCTGATGAAAAAGACAAGTGAGAATGTTCAGCTGAACATGCAGCAAAAGATCCAGCGTAAGCAGGGAGGACTGGGTTTGCTGCTGAAGGCACCGAAGAAAAGTAAAAAGCTGGAAGCTTTAGAAGCAAAGCAAAAAGAAAATAATTTAAAAGAGGAAGACAAATGGGTGAAAGATGAAAATGCTGAACACAATTTTTGTTCAGAAATCCAAACATCAAAAAGCTGCTAAGAGGGGTGGCAGCCTATGTGTTGACTGTAAGCCTGAAGTTGCTGAACAGCTGGAGAAATTCCAGCGAGGCCAAGTTTCTGAGAGATCCCTCCGAGCAGAAATAAAGAGTCACCGACCCTGCAGGATTGGAAGCTCTGTGATACCAAAGATGCCTGCTGTGATCAATAAGACAGACGAGGTGCAGATCCACTAGCTAGAAGCAGCCCAGAGAGAGGTCATGCTTGTGGAGCCTATGAAGGAAAATGTACCAGAACAGAAACAGGTTAGTTATATGAAGATGATAACGTTTTGTGAGAATTATCAGCCAGTCTATTTGAGCACCTAGAAAAGAGCACCCGGAAAGAGCCATGTTATCGCTCCTCGTAAACTATGGACACAAGACAGGATTGTGAAATTAGTTGTGAGGAAAAGTGGGTATAGGAACAGCCAAAGAAGTGGCTATCCCATAATGACGCTTATGGTGTTGATGATGATGCTGAACCCAATAAGAGAGAGTTGGAGACTGCGCATAAAGAGCTGAAGATGGGAGCTCGACCAGTTCGAAGTGTCACAGAGTTTGACCAAGTGTTACGCAGACTGGTAACAGTGAGTCAGCCGCCACCTGAGCCAGACACCAACCCCCATTTAGTTGTGTTAAAGGAGCAACTGAGTGATGTGGAAGTGTTGGTGAGAGAAAAAGAAGTCAAATTTCATAAGCTAGTGGAGCTGAAAATACAGAATAAAAAAGATATCAAATTACAAGATGAGACACAGAAGCATCACAGTGCTCTAGTGAATAAAGAGGTCATGATGATTAGTATGAAGCAAGAGCTGCAGAATAAACCCTCTGACCAAAATACTCTAGTCCAAAGACAGCAGTACAAACTAAGGCTGCATTTGGATTAAGCACCAGGACCCTTTTTGAACAAGAAAGTTTTCTTGCAGAGTACATTTAAAGATTGCATGGCATGCAAAGCCTGAGAGACACACTGGCTGTAACCTGGAACTGACACTACTACCGAGTTCTACAGCCTGGTGTGAGACAAGGTACCAGAAACCTTTGATTCCTATGTTACACCCCCAGGGAAGGGACTGTATAGTGAAACATATTTTTCTTACTGAAGTGCAAACAGGACTTATCAAGGGTCCCTGGGGGAGGTCACTCGGATAGACGGCAGGACGGAGTCCTACCACAATATTTTTGTGGTGACAGTGGAATTGTGATATGCAGAAAACAGAGGCTGTAAGAGTGCATGCAGAGAATATATTTCTTTGTTGATTTTTTCCCCTGAGACGGACACACTGCTCAGGCCTAGCCAGGGCGTTCCTGGAAGCCATTAAGGATGTATATGTAGATGTTTATTTTCTGTTTTTTTTATTATGTTTTGCTTTTCGTTTTGCACATTAAATATTGTCTACTGAAATTCACCTTTGCTACCTTGGACAGTTATTTCTAAGCTGGAAACAGTTTCGTATGGCCATCCTTGTCACAATATATATTCACCCATTAGAGGATAGAATAAACCAAGGAAGATATATCATTACTTAAAAAAAAATATTCAATGCATTGTGTTGTAGCTAAATGGTTGAATTTGAGCAGAAATTAAAATCCATTTCCTACAGTCTGAATGTTTCTAACTTTATTAAATTAAAGGAATATGGAAGGTTTCTGGATGTTACTTTATATATAATATACCTGGGTATCTATTGAATTTCATATACTTTATTTTATTAAGAGCTGCTTAAAATCATACCTAAAATCATAAAATGTTTAGCTATTGGTTTCTGCCCTCTGTAGCTCTTGTAGCTCTTGAATACAAAGAATGTGTAGTGCAGTGTTTCAAACTAGCCTGTCAGTGACCTCTAAAATACAGTAGTATATTACAGAATGTTGCCACTGGTTGCTATAAGACACTGCACACACGGTACTTAGAAGTATGTTGTCTTCATGAGCTACAGAGGGGAAAACCATTTAGGAACTAGTTGTAAGATTTTAAGCAAAAAAGCACAGATTTTAAGCACTTTATAATAAAATAAAGTACATAAAAGCAGATACACAGGGATATTATGTTCGTAGTGTAATCCGGAAACCTTATGTGTCCCATTAAATCCTTATTCAATTGTCCAAGTCATATAAAAATGAAAAGTGCAAATATAAAAAAATATAATTACAATTGGCGGTCATTAAAAGAAGAATGGAAGAGTTGGATAATGAAGTGTGAATTTTGGATATTCTAAGCATAAATTCCATGAAAAATAACTTATAGGCCCCTATTCAATCACTCTGTAACTGTTGAAATTTGCACCAGTTACAGAGCGATTGTATTGATCAAGCCCACAAATACCTGGCCGCAAGTCTAAACCTTAAACCATGCAGTAGTATGTATCATTTCAGAGCGTGATCATGATCAATTAAGCAAGGCCGTAACTACTGATTTTAGAAACATTCAATAGTAAATGAGACCGTCATCATTAAGTCAGTAAAACATGGAGGTTAAACATCAATCAATTAGCGTTTAGAGGTCCAATATGCGATTGGACTCGCAATCTGGCAATGTACAAAATAATAAAAATAAATGGCGATACTGTTTCAGTCCATGTTGGTGGCCTGACATGTATTAACTCCTTGTTTCCTGAGAATGCTATGACATGGAAATTAAACATAAAAAATAATAATTTTTGTTTGCAGACTTACGAGCTTGAGGCTGTTGTGCAATTAATTCTAATGTCTTTCATTGCTTTCCGTCTTTTAAAGAGCTGTATTTATTTTTTATTTGCATTTACAGTGCAACGATCAGGTGTTTGATCCCCTTGTGAGTCCTATCTGGTAGCCATAGGAGTTTCTCCTACATTTGCCGTTTACGGGTGTGACAACATTTGCACGCTTGAGGAATTGTAGCAATTGAATAGCGATTTGCGATTGTAACATTTAAGGACTTGAAAGATTTAAGGCTTAGCTGGGTCGGATTTATGATATTAACAGTCGCAGGGACTTTCAGCCTGTAACCCGCAAATCGTTTGTGGTTAGCGAAAGACCCCAATTGAATAGCAAATTAGTTTACAGGCTCCATTATGGTCTACCGAAACTGCAATTTGCTCAACTGAATAGAGGCCATAGTCTTTATAGATTCATTTTGTCAAGCAGGTGGATCTTGTTGTTCTTTACCATAACAAGGTAGTGATCCAAAAGGGACTGGTTATCTATGAGAACCAAGACATCTCTCTATTATTTATTTTAATTTGTAACCACTTCATTGCCACCGTTGCTATAGGGAGCAGAAATGCCCATGTCATGACACCAGCATTTATTTTAATCCCCATACACTTATCAAGATTGATTGCCTGATGTTCATTTTATTGTTATAGGTTCTTATTGTAAAAAAAAAATAGTTAATGGTGTTTTTTTTTTATGTTTCAATAATACTGTAATATATTTAAATTTATGCACTCTTTTTCAGTGCTGTTCTGTTGTGGGAACGTTTTCCCGGCTCCTACAGATAGATCCAGATTGTAAACTGAAAAAAATAAATTTTCGTATCTAAGCAGCAGTTTTTACTCTGAATAAGTGGGTTTATTTTATCAAAGTATATGTAAAATATACAATCCTCATTTCAGCATATTTCTTTATGTTTTGTTTTATCTGGCAGGTTTTTCAGGTTGTCATACAATTTGATATGACACACATATTACAATGTATAGATTTGATAAGTTACTTGAGTTCAATGATCAATTTACAGACAAGTATACACCATGTGTAGAATGATGTTTATTGAGATAACAGTAAAATCAAGAATAAACAATTGTAGGTACTTAAACTTGTTAATTTTTATGTTTAATTAGATAACAATATACAATCTATAAGATGTCTATTACAATATCTTGTGAATGATTGGATAACAATTAGTTTTATCATATTTTATATTATGTTAGTACAATATAGGAATCAATAAGGAAGTGTATATAATCTTATTAAATTTGGTTCACAATCTATTTTAAATCATTATGTACTTGATTAGTTTAAGATAGGAATATTAAAATCCTTAACTGATTGGGTAACTATCAATTTTAAAACAATCTACCGTATATACTCGAGTATAAGCCGAGTTTTTCAGCCCTTTTTTAAGGCTAAAAAGGGCACCCTCGGCTTATACTCCAGTCACTCTCCCCCCCCGTGTCTCTCTAACCCCCCTGTGTCTCTCTACCCCCCCCCCGTGTCTCTCGAACCCCCCGTGTCACTTTCCCTCCACCCTCCTCATCCTCAACCCCCCTCCTCATTCTAAACCCCCCCTCATGCTAACCCCCCCTCATTCTAAACCGCCCCTCATTCTACCCCTCACTTACCTGAATCTGAAGCTCCTACTCCGGCCTCCGCTCCTTCCTGCGCGCATGTGACGTGCGTGCATGTGATGTCACGGCATTAGCATATACCAGATGCCGGGTAGAATGAGGGGGGGGGTTAAAATGAGGGGGGGTTTAGAATGAGGAGGGGGGTTAGAATGAGGAGGGGGTTAGAATGGGGGGGTTGATATTGAGGAGGGAGGTTGATGGGGGGGTTGAGGTTGAGGAGGGAGGTTGAGGAGGGGGTTGAGGATGAGGAGGGGGTTGAGGATGAGGAGGGAGTTTGAGGATTAGGAGGGAGGTTGAGGAGGGGGTTGAGGTTGAGGAGGCGGGTTGAGCTTGAGGAGGGGGGTTGAGGATGAGGAGGGGGGCTGAGGATGAGGAGGGAGGTTGAGGATGAGGAAGGAGGTTGAGGAGGTGGTTGAGGATGAGGAGGAGGGTTGAGGTTGAGGAGGGAGGTTAAGGAGGGGGCCTGAGGATGAGGAGGGGGGCTGAGGATGAGGAGGGAGGTTGAGGATGAGGAGGGAGGTTGAGGAGGGAGGTTGAGGAGGAGGTTGAGGATGATGAGGGGGTTGAGGTTGAGGAGGGAGGTTGAGGTTAAGGAGGGGGTTGAGGTTGAGGAGGGGGTTAAGGTTGAGGAGAGGGTTGAGGATTGGGAGGGTTGAAGATGAGGATGGGGGTTGAGGAGGGAGGTTGAGGAGGGGGTTTGAGGAGGAGGGGGTTGAGGAGGAGGGGGTTATGGATGAGGGGGTTGAGGAGGGAGGTTGAGGATGAGAAGTGGGGTTGAGGAGGGAGGTTTAGAATGAGGAGGGGGAAGAGACACAGGGAAGGGAGAGGGGGGAAGAGAAACAGGGAAGGGAGAGGGGAGAAGAGACACGGGAGAGAGAGGGGACACAAGAGGGGGACACAGAGGGCACAAGAGGGACACAGGGGGCAGCACATTTCCCACCCTCCGGTTATACTCGAGTCGCTAATTTTATCCAGTATTTTGTGGCAAAATAGGTGCCTCGGCTTATACTCGGGCCGGCTTATACTCGAGTATATACGGTATATATTTTTTAGTTCTATATATGGATCAATAAGCAGTGTGTATAGTCTTATAAAGTTTGGTATAAACAATCTATTTTAAATCAATAAGAAGATGAGATCTTTTTAAACTTGAATTGACAATTTATTTCAATACAATCTATATTTGGTTAGTTCGATACAGAAATGATAAGCAGAGGGTAACGTCTTCTCACACTTGGATAAACAATACAATATATGTGGTTTTAATATTCAGTGATATAGCATGTTAATCCATGGAAGCAGTAAAATAGCAAAATTAAGTATACCCTATATGGCAGTCAGAATATATACTGAAGCAATGTAAACCCACTTAGGATAAAATGTATCTACATGGGAAGCTAGATAACCATTGTATTTGGGTATTGATAATGGGTTATATAGCAGAATTGATTACATTTAATATATGAATCAGTCAATTTAATCAATAATTATGTAAAACAGTGTTGTTGATTGTGTTATAAAAGAAGTTATGTGTTGAGAAATGCTAAGAGTTTTTTTTTTGTATAGGTGTCTTTAATAATTGTTTTGTAACAGAGTTAAATGGTTATATTATTGAATAAAGTTAATCAGACTGTTTTAGGGAATATGGCCACAGATTGAAATATATTAACACCTACAGTCCGGAATGCAGGTGCTAATTAGTCTTTGTTCTGTGACCCTTCTAAAAAGATAACAGAATGATTGTGGATATTGGACTTTTTTTTAACTGTACTACAAATTAGAAAGTTAAACAATTTTTGACATTACCAGGTATGGGATTTCAGGGTAACCCCCCGTCTCATTTTAGGAGCCCTTCTTAAGATAATTTAAAGTAATCATTTTGGTTATTTTTTTTTGTAGTAAAGATAGGATAGAAATTGGATATATACATATATAATAAAATATCTTAGAGAAAATATGAGGATCATAAATGTATGCCAGAGAATGACAGTCAGGAATTAGTACAGAGAGATGACACAGAAAAGTCCCAAAAACCTTTCCCTGCCTATTAGATAAACTATTTCAACCTCCTCACAAGGTTTCCACCACTTACAATAGGTTACTCCATATGCATGTATATGCATAATTATAATATGCTGTGTAAATCTATTTCTATCTGTTGGGGAGCAGTATGATTTCATGTATTACATTTAATTTATTAGGGAATATATGTGGCCATTGTTCCAATTATGTCTACCAACTATTTCTAAGTTAAAATACCCCATTGTGTTCTAATCCAACACCTGTCTGATAAGCACCCTCAGTTAGGAGCAATGGGGAATCGAGTTTAAATGTGTATGCCCAAGAACACCCTATCTTGAGACAGTTGTGATATTTCATTCTCAAGGTCTCTGCAAACGGTCTAACATTATCTAGCATTAGCTTGGTTTAGTCTTAATTGATAAAAAAATGTTTAATAAACAATCAGAAATGCATTTAGTAAGAAATGATAATGGTTAACACTTCACCTGTTAAAAGAGTACACTATAAGTACCTGTATATGTTTACCGTGGTAACAGCAAAACCAACAGACAACCATATAATGTAGTTAATATATGTATATGATAGACAAGATATGTATATGGCCTTTTCTTACCCACAAATGCCACAACAGTGATTATCTTGTACAGTCAGTGTGTGCTTAGAGCCCTATTATTTTGTTATTCTAGTATGTATAATATCATGCAATGCACCAACAGAGTTTATGGTTTTAATAAATAAATTATGAGACACACAAAGATTTTTAGATTTTAGAGGAAAAATAATCATTTGAATTTCAAATAGATTGGCATAAACTAATAACAATTTAAAAAAAATTCTCATGGGATTTAATTTGTGCAGAAGACATTGCTAAATCACTTGAATGTGTTACGTGTGTTACATTTATTTAGGTTTATATATATATAAAGAGAGAGAGAGAGAGAGAGAGTACATAAATAATACATTGGTGATCACATTTGATTGTATAAAAACTTGTTTCCTGCTCAGACTTATGAGAAATACAGTTATTACACTGCATTCTGGGAACCTGGGCAGGGACATTGAAATGTGCCCACAAAGGCTTCACTCTTATAATCCAATACCATTTAAAACATAGCTTTTTTTAAGCATCTGCCCGCTATATTAAACATCTTTGGGCAAAGATAAAGATGGATTATACACAAGCAACATATAGCTTTTTCAAGGTTACTACCTCTCATCAGCATGGGACCAGTTCCTAGCTTGAGTAGTAGATTTAATGAGGAAGTTGTTTACCACAACAATCATTTAATTTATGGTGGGCTTAAGTGTGATAGAAGACTCCACCGTACATAGGTACAGTACATAAAAAACACATTTGTGTTCACATCTGAATTTGTAAAACAAGTTAAAAAAATTGTTTCATGCCCAGAATTTCGAGAAACACAGTTATTACACTGCATTTTGATAACCTTTGTATGTCAGTACTTGGTAAACTAAAACATACAGACTCTCTTCTTTTTAGGTCCCAGAATAATAGGAACACAGAGACAAAAAAAGGAAAGGTCAAAGAATGAAGTGGAGAGTCTACATTCAAACTATTTTCAAATCTTTTTAAAACCTTATACAAATGTTTAGTTCTTTGTCTTGCTTGGGGACCAGTGAAATATATAAATAGAACAATGACACATGGCCACAATGAACAATTGTAATTCTCTCCTAGTAACTCCAAAGGAAATATAGAATTTTCTGTTGAGGTGATCCTTTTTATTTTAATAATAGTTGATTATAGAGATGTAGCGAACATGTTGCAGGCGGACTATTCGCTGCGATTTTGGCATGTTCGCGTTCGCATCGGACGGCGAACACATGCGCTTTTGGGTTTGCCCCCTACTCTTTATCATTGAGGAAACTTTGACCCTGCACCTCACAGTCAGCAGACACATTCCAGCCAATCAGCAGCATACACTCCCTTCCAGGGCTTTCCATCTGAAGGACAGCATACATTTTAGAATCATTTTGAAGCTGCATTTGTTGTGAGAGGACAGATAGTGTAGCCGCTGGAGATTTAATAGGGAAATAGATAGCCAGGCTGTGTATTAAGCTTCCACTACAGACCTGAAGGACTGATCTGATATCTGTTGCAAGGACAGCAACCCAAAAAGCCCTTTTTAGGGCTAGAACATCATTTATTTTATTTTATATTTTTTTTCTGTGTAATCTAATTGCATATGCCTGCCTGCCAGCGTGTGTGTGAAGCCTATTGCATCTACTCTGCCAACTTTTGCCAGTGCACAGTGATACGTCATATATGGTGCAACGGTAGTGTTCAGTGACATAAAACAACACTTTTTTGACTGTAATAGATTGAATATCAGTTGCCTGCCTACAGGCGTGTGTGTGAGACCTATTGCATCTACTCTGCCAACTTTTGCCAGTGCACAGTGACACTCATATCTGGTGCAACCGTAGTGTACAGTGACATAAAACAACACTTTTTTGACTGTAATCGATTGAATATCAGTTGCCTGCCTACAGGTGTGTGTGTGAGGCCTACAAATGATTATCCATTTATAATTATTGTGTTCATTTATACTGTGTACATATACTATACACAGGACAGGATTTATCAAAAAAGCACTATAAGATATATATATATATATATATATATATATATATATATATATATATATATATACATATTTTATGACATCTACATAGTTTGTCAACAATATCCTGAGCTACTTAACACAAACTGTTATGTTACATGTGACTATATGGATCTGGGGGTACATAATAAATATATTTATTTATTAATGTTTGTCTTTTAAGAAACTCACATTACTATAGAGATAATTGATTTGGACCACAGCACATCAGGCACATCTAGAGTCTGGGTACGCTAATCCAAAGGGTTTTCATGGCAAAGATACTGAAGTTGGTTGCCAGTTCCTTCTCCAGTGGACTGAGATTTTTCTGACCTCTCTGCTATGACCTGCCCATCTTGGATGACCCCACATGGTATAGTTCACAGCTTCATTGAGTTAAACAATTCGCTTCACCTAGATAAGGTAGCGATCCAGGAGGGGCTGTAATAGGTAACTTTTTCTCAAATTGAGGTTTTATATAACTTGAATGATTGAGGTTTTATATAACTTGAATGATACATCATAAATTATCATGGTGGTGGCAGAATAATATCAATGATTTTATGGAGTAGAGGACTATTTAAGGGGTCATTGAATTTCAATAATAGATTGAATAAGCTATTCTGTGATTAACCCTTTTAGCCATCCAGTTATGTTAGGTGAACACCTGTAGCAATTCCTTCATAGAGAATATGCATCAAAAACTTGTTATGGGAGCAATACAACTAGTTAATACCAGTTGACTATATCAACTTTCTTGTTGCCTCAAGTTAAACATCATCTATTGAACAAATGTGGAAGATATATAATTCTGCAGAATAGTAATGAGATATGCTTTTCTAAGTAAGCGCCCTAAAGAAAAAAATCTGAGTGTAAAAACCAAAAAAAATCAATTGTAGATATTTATTTTGTGAATGTGAATGATCTATATAGAGTAACAATACTAGAATACAAAATCAAAACAGACAGAGAAGAAGCTTTTTATATCATATACTATTCAGTTCAATGTTTCTTTCTCCTACTTCACAGTTACTGATTTTATTTACTGATAAAATATCTAAAAATATAGTTCCATACAAAGAAACAACCAAAAACATAGGCATAAGAACACATTATAAAAGCAAAGAAGAAAATAAATAATACTGTACTAGTAAAATACAGATGATAGGTTAAAGTCAGAATGAACTCACAGTCGAGTTGTATATATTGTTTTTTAAATATCAAAACTTATTTACAACGTCTATCCTGAAAAGTAAATATTCATCATGGGTTTATCATAGGTATTTAATAAAATTAATTATGATTGGTCATTTAGGGGTTAGGTCTGTCCTGAACACAATTCAAATTTGGCTTTTTTCTGTCAACGAAAGGATTCATAAACTAACTATTTATGGTTCACAGAATAATTCACTGGTCGTCTGATACACACTAACAGCCTTATTAAATTGCGATTCGGTAAATTTAAAAGGGCTCTATTTAAGCACACAGCATATTTTTTTTACAGAAGTTTTTAGTTAGTGAACTTCTATTCAAAAGCAAGGTCTTCACTAACTAAAAACTTCTGCAAAAAAAATATGCTATGTGCTTAAATTGAGCCCTTTTAAATTTACCGAATCACAATTTAAAAAGGCTGTAAGTAATGAATTAATTGAATAATAAATTAATATAGTTTACCTTTTTCTAATTAATATATTTAACAATCAATAGCCTGAAGAGGTTTCTAATAAGGCTGAAGAGGCAATTTAATAAGGCTGTCCTATGTTAATCCCTGAAATTTAATTTATGAGTACCCTAACTGGATAGTAAACCCTACCTACTCATCCCTAAAATATTGCTAGAGAACTCTTACGGGTCACTGCTACCAGCAACCTTTACGACATAGACGAAAAGTAAGGCATAAATCTACATTGAGTTTCGCACTGACAATAAATTATGAGTTACTCCTTTGGGACTCAGACACCCAAAATCTATGCTAATAAAATTTTACAGATCATTCGCAAATAAGGGCACTGCTGTAACTGGAAAAAGCAAAAGAAAGATTTACGTGCACCAATGACCACTCCCAACTGGTTTAAAACCTTTGCTGAATATCCCAGAAGCATTTAAAGTGACAGTATAGCACACAAAAATGATATGATACAAAATCCAGGGTAACAAACAACCCAGTACTCAAGGGATTAATACACATCAAACAAACATTTTGCCTAGGAACAAACACTCTTTATTTATAAAGGCTATAAATACATTTGTCACATCTTTTTAAAATCAAAATATATCACTAAATAAAAAACTATTCCTTTGGGGAAAAAGTATTTGATCCCCTGCTGATTTTGAACGTTTGTCCACTGACAAAGAAATGATCAATCTATCATTTTAATGGTAGGTGCATTTTAACTGTGAGCGACAGAATAAAAAAATAAAAAAAGAAACATGCATGTTAAAAAAAGTTATAAATTGATCTGCAGGTAAATGAGGGAAATAAGTATTTGATTCCCTATCAATCAGCAAGATTTCTGGCTCCCAGGTTTCTTTTATACAGGTAAGGAGCTGAGATTAGGAGCACTCTCTTAAAGGGAGTGCTCCTAATCTCTGCTTGTTACATGTAGAAAAGACTCCTGTCCACAAAAGCAATCAATCAATTAGATTACAAACTCTCCACCATGGCCAAGACCAAAGAGCTGTCCAAGGATGTCAGGGACAAGATTGTAGACCTACAACACAAGGCTGGAATGGGCTATAAGACCATTGCCAAGAAGTTTGGTAAGAAGGTGACAACAGTTGGTGAGATTATTCGCAAATGGAAGAAACACAAAATAACTGCCAGTCTCCCTCGGTCTGATGCTCCATGCAAGATCTCACCTTGTGTAGTTTCAATGATCATGAGAACAGTGAGGAATCAGCCTAGAACTACACCAGAGGATCTTGTTGATGATCTCAAGGCAGCTGGGACCACAGTCACCAAGAACCAATTGGTAACACACTACGCCGTGAAGGACGGAAATCCTGCAGGGCCCGCAAGGTCCCCCTGCTCAAGAAAGCACATGCACAGGCCCATCTGAAGTTTTCCAATAAACATCTAAATGATTCAGAGGAGAACTGGGTGAACGTGTTGTGGTCAGATGAAACCAAAATCGAGCTCTTTGGCATCAACTCAACTGAATGCTGCATATGACCCCAAGAACACCATCCCCACCATCAAACATGGAGGTGGAAACATTATGCTTTGGGGTATTTTTCTGCTAAGGGGACAGGACAACTGCACCACATCAAAGGGACGATGGACGGAGCCATGTACCGTCAAATCTTGGGTGAGAACCTCCTTCCCTAAGCCAGGGCATTGAAAATGGTTCATGGATGGATATTCCAGCATGACAATGACCCAAAACACACAGCCAAGGCAACAAAGAAGTGGCTCAAGAAGAAGCACATTAAGGTACAGGAGTGGCCTAGCCAGTCTCCAGACCTTAATCCCATAAAATATCTGTGGAGGGAGCTGAAGGTTCGAGTTGCCAAACATCAACCTCGAAACCTTAATGACTTGGAGAGGATCTACAAAGAGGAGTGGGACAAAATCCCTCCTGAGATGTGTGCAAACCTGGTGGCCAACTACAAGAAACGTCTGACCTCTGTGATTGCTAATGAATGTTTTGCCACCAAGTACTAAGTCGAAGGGGTCAAATACTTATTTCCCTCATTGACCTGCAAATCAATGTATAACTTTTTTTTTCTTTTTTTTTTGCGTTTTTCTTTTTTCTTTTTTTATTGTTATTCTGTCTCTCACTGTTAAAATAAACCTACCAATAGAATTATAGTTTATAATTTATAGTTTATAGACTGTTTATTTCTTTGTCAGTGGACAAACTTTCAAAATCAGCAGGGGATCAAATACTTTTTCCCCTCACTGTATATCTCTCTGTTCCCTTGCGGTAGCTAATTACAAGGAGGGCAGTTGTTCCTGCACTTCCTACTCATTATAAGATTTTTGACGTTCCCATTTCCTATTGGCTCCTAGGGCCGTCTCACCCATAAAGCTTGGCCTGGCTGCTCACTGTACAGAAATCTGTTGGGGGCAACAGAGCAGGATTTATAGACCTGAGCTGACTGCCCTAACCTGGGAGGGGTGAATGATTTGTATTAGTGTAGAAAAAAAGCTCCCACAGACTTAACTGCATTCCCCTAAATTAGAGCACCAGATTAGTATAGGGCTCTAAATTACTGAAACAATCGAACCCCTTTGAACCAGTGAAAAACCAACCCACATGAGACAATTTTAATATGATCAGGCAAGATGAAGATATATCTCCACATATTATTAAAACTTAACTTTTATTAAGTGATTAAGATAATATTAAAAATCTGACTGTTAAAATACAATAACGTAATGAATCAGTCGCTGTTAGTCCCAACCTGATTAGACAATTACAGCATTGTCTTGTATAGGCATATACATTTCACCTAAAAAAATAGCACAACTTTTAATTGTATTGAACTTCAAATAGTATAATACTCAAAAAACAGTTAAATGTGTTCGCTTAGTACCTGTAGATGTGTATTTAAGATTTACCATATAACACATTAGTCAAATGACCACATCAATAAGCATTAAACCACGAATTATAATTACTCTATTGCTATGGTGCAGTATGGATATGTAAAAAATATGGAATGCTACGCAGCAGTTTAAAGCAAAAAGATTCTGTAGTTAGTAAATTAATATATACATCTATATCGAATAACTGGTATCTGGTGTGAAAGTCGAAACGTATGTACCAAACTGAGTTGAGTCCTATATGATTTAGTGCATCTGTGTTCGTCCACTTAACTAGAAAAGAATGGATAAATTGTAACGAGAACTGGAATTATTCAAATGGCTAAGTGGATATTGTTAAAGCTATTGTTCTTTACCATATCTAGTCCCAATTGGATATAGTACAATAGAAAACAATTTATTCCCTACACACCCAAAATATATAATGGAAAGGTATGGAACTGTCTATATATACATATGAATACTATTGTATATAAATATAAATCCAAATGAAAAAAATATATCTAGATAAGTTCCTATTGGATGTCGTAATAGTTTCCCTCATATGGCAAATTAATTTGCTTAATCCTTGGGAAGCTATAACCTATTTGTAATAGCTAAAACCAAATGTTGTATGAAACAACAAAAAAGAAAAAAGATAAGTGCAAGTACTATATGGTTGGGAACAATTTATAAAAGGAAAGAAAAAACAAATAATTAAATATTTTATATTATTTGTCAATATGTTGGAGGGGGTGAAAAACTTGTTTTAATGTGAAGGCTAATGAGAAAACACTGCCAGTGTCTTTCATGTTATACACACCACTTGATCATTAATGATCATTATGAAGGAAACTATTACGACATCCAATAGGAACTTATCTAGATATATTTTTTCATTTGGATTTATATTTATATACAATAGTATTCATATGTATATATAGACAGTTCCATACCTTTCCATTATATATTTTGGGTGTGTAGGGAATATATTGTTTTCTATTGTATTATATCCAATTGGGACTAGATATGGTAAAGAACAATAGCTTTAACAATATCCACTTAGCCATTTGAATAATTCCAGTTCTCGTTACAATTTATCCATTTATATAAGAGTGTTAAGCACTTAAGGAATTACTACATAGTGATTACCAATTACATAACTAGAAAAGAACACTATTTCTAGGATGTAGCAGAGTTTGGAATGGGACCCACCAGTTGCCCCCTTACTTTGTTCATGTCTAACTACATTACCATAAAGTATCATAAAAAGGACATAACACTATGACCTTTATAATTTGCAATGGATTAGATAACAAATATATCAATATTGATTTATTTATACACAGGCTAATGTAGATTTGTACACCACAAAACATATTAGAGTATAAATTGCTTAATCAATGTAGGGATAAGTCACCTTTATATATAGGTGTATCAGGACAGATCTTCTAGTTATACAAAGATCAAAAAAAGACAAGTATAGTTAAGAAAACAAAAGAAAATATATATTAAACACAGACACAGTAACTATAACTCTATTAGGAATGCACAATGTGTCCATTTTTTTTTGTATGTATTTTTTTTTAAAAATTATATTTGACCTTTATAGTCTTCTTCTTGCTTGCAATGGCAAATATTACTGTCAGTTTTTTGCTAAACACATAACAACCCCTAGTGATTTTGCCCCAATGCGTGTCATGGATGAACTACATGTCTCCTCTTTCCAATCCTGAAGCTTCATTATTTATACTTTGTTCAACAACAGAAGGATGTGTGGGTGTATTATAAGAATTAGTAGTAGATAAATGTCACTTTTTTGATCCCTAGTTGGACCTCATCTATATACTACGTCTAGTTTTGGAGACAATATCTTCAATATACAGTCTTGTTGACAGATTGCAAACAATCCAAAGAATTGCAACTAAGATGGTCATGGCCACGGTCTAAAGGACAAAACAAATAAGGAAAGACTTGTTCTTAGTATGTATACTGTAGCTTAGAGAGAAGAAGGGAGAGGGAGCAAGAGATTTGTGCAAATATATCAAAGATTTATTAAAGTTCAAGAGGGAAGTGCATTACAGAAATAGAAAAAGAGATCATGAGTTGAAGTTGGAAGGTAGAAGATTTAGGGGTACTGTGAGAAAGTACATTATGATATAATGTGATGTCATGTGAGACCAGCTGTCAAAAATAAATATGGTAGCCGTGTGTACCAGGTGGGCTGAACAGAACTGATCACAGTGCAGAAGTTTTCTGTGGTCGGTAGAATAAATTAGATATTAGGGATCAATTACTACTAGACACCAAGAATAAAATTATATTTAAAATTAAAATAAGATAGCTATCCATCCTAGGGGGTTTGTTGGTCTGCCTTTTTGAAAACAAATTGGATCTGCTCCTGCTTAGATAATTATGTTACTAATATTTTTTAGATTCACTCATCTTTTCTCTTGGAAGGGTTGAAATGTTTGTGACAGGTAAGGGCGGCAACCATGACTGTGTCCACTTAGAGGTTTAATATTTTAAGTCCATTGACCGCAGTGAAGTTCTCTTTAACTACAATCAGTCTATTGGAAATGGTGAGCCCTGGTTATTTTATTCACTTTTATGTTTGAAGGTGTCTGTCTCTATGGTGGCAAAGACTATGCCACGTTATGGTTATCATGTAGTTATATTGTTGTTGTTCAGTCCTACAGTTGTGTCTGAGTCTCACAGCACTCAGGCACATCTATCTGTGTTTATGTTTTTTTTGGGGTGATAGTGGTTATAAATGTGTCAATTATACATCTACATGTATCTTAGTAAATCCCTTCCCTATTTCTGAAATCTTAAAGGACCATTGCACAATAAAAAAAGTAGCTTACAACTGACATTATTTGTGCTATTAGTTGTACTTCCAATTGTTTTAAAGGTCAACTGCACAATGTAAAAATATATACTTATTTGGAAACTTTAATCTGAATAAAACAAGATAAATCAAAAACAAAAAAAATCATATACCTTGATTTTAGTTAGAAATACAAATGTTGTTGCCTTCTTTAGGACACTTGAGGGATCCATGGTACATTGGCAAAAGTTGTGTGTGTGTGTGTGTGTATGTATGTGTGTTCTAAGGGGTGCTTACCTTTCTGGAGAGCTTTATTTGCATTATTTCATACAATCTCTTGCTTCCAAACCACTGAGAAGCAGGGGTGTGGTGTCAGGCTTATCCAACTATCAAGGCTCTGGATTTCTTGCTGTTCCTTCCTACATAACCTTCTTTCACTGATAATTACAAAACCACACCCATCATGCAGCTCTCAAGATGTGCTTTAACAAACACAAAATGGATTCATGTACTCATAAACAAACTACTAATATTAGCCAGTGTAAGCCTTAGACAGAAAGCTCAAAAAACATGTTTTATTTCTATGTGCACAGTGGCTAATATTAGTTGTTTGGTTCTTGCTTGATAAACAATTATCTTTTATCATGAACTACAATAGTAAACTTAATCAGGCTAATTGGTGATTTCTTGATCTGAAATTGGTTGCCTAGGAGAACCATGGATTGCAAACCACAGAACAACAGAAGGCTAGACATGACTCAGCACCCTCTTGTATCATGTTTTAATCAATTGGCAACATATAAATAATTAAAATATAATACTTTGTATTATTACAATTCTTCTTAAAAGGCTGCTATCATGTTCAGGAGGGCCCAATGGACTTTTGGGGACTGTTGGATGCATGGGGACGTGGGGGGGGGGGGCTTGATTAACGTGGACTGGTGTTGCCCTGTTGTATGACTGGGGCATATATGATTTATTTATGTAATGTTAACTATGAGAATTCCCCTATCATGTTTAGTATCAAAATTACATCCTCAGGGAATATGGTCAGAGTTATGGGGTGACCTAAAGTTTGCCAGCAGAGGGTAGAAGTGAGGATTGGGGGGGAGGGGCTTACAGGAAAGAGGGTTAGGTCTGGGAGGGAAGTACATTTGTAATACTCCCCACCAGGCCATTTGGCTCTTTGACCAAGGGAACAGAGATGAAGCTAGTGTGCTACATTACCTAATTGTAAAAACAGATCATATCCTCAGACATCTTGGCTCTGATAGGTATGAACCCCTTGCAAAGTATAGAGAAAAGCCAAGTTAATTTAATTTTCTCACCACATATAGTCTCTTCCCCCTAGGGCAGAGTGAATAGGACCCCCTATCAAGTTCAAAAGGCAGGAAGGAAAACGTCTGGTTAACCCTCAGGCTAGTAGTAAATAATCCTGACATAATTTTACAAAGGCGAGAAGATTAATAAACCTCTTGTGGTTGGTCCCTGTATGCAATAAATATACTGCATTGTGGTACAATGTAAGTTGTTGTTTCAGTTTAAACAAGCATAATCAATGTGCGTGCTTTATTCTGAGGGAATAATATTTCTAAACATTCAAAGTATTGCAACGGACGCTGCCTGAAACTCTGTCTCTAACCACTGAGCTAGTATTTATTTCCTAGATTTCCTGGAATCTGGGGAATGCATCCATATATCTGACTATGCCAATATGGATGTACAAACGGGCCAGGCCCAGTTCATTTTTGCTATGACTGGTATGTCCAACATTAATAGCAGGCCAGATGGAGGGTCTGGGAGGGAGCCACCCTGCTCCAGGGTTTTGGAAGGAACCAGAGAGGGACATTGAACTATTAAAGGGGACCCAGTGGATAAGTACTGTCCAGATGCCAGCCATAAATCAAGGAGCAGTAGGAGAGAGCTGTGAGATCCTGCCAGTGGACCCAGTGACCAAGGATCCCAATGGAGTTGACGCACTATACCCAGGCAGTGGAGGCCAAGGAAGGTGGATGAGAGGCACTGATCCAGATGTAATCTCAGGAAGTGGAGCCTCTAGTCCAAGCCACCATATTGGATGCTGGTTTCAGGATCAGATATGTTCATTCCACCTTGGAGGTATTATTTTATTGGGGACCATTTTCCTTAAGACATAGGGAAGAGGAGGGCACAGGCCCTGGCTTTTGGGGGGTGGGCTAGCCATGACACCCTGGGAATTGTCACCTGGACTGGTTACAACTCTAGGACTTTTTGTACTGGGTAAACTAGAGGGCCCAAAGGGCACAACTGCACTCAAACATTGGTAAAGGAGCAGATCGGCGAGGGGGGAAGTGATGTCCACTGTTGGTCCCATAGGCCCATGGATTGTCTAAGATTCAACAAATTAGCTGTTTGTACTTGCTTGGTTGGGTAGGGTGGTGTTGGCCCAGGACTACCCCATGGTGTGGCTTATCATCTAGCCCCACTGTGTTGTCTCCCCTGTAGCTATCCAAGGAAATTGTTTTCCATATTGGATGGGGAGGGATAGCGCATTTACCGTGGCCAGTGGGTAATTGAGCCATGGAGGCTATTCTTAACATAGTGTGCCCACTGGAATTTAGGAGGCTGTGTGGCATTTGGGGTATTTGCAACCTCCAACACCCACACAGGTGGGATCAGTGTAGCTGGGAAGCAATCAGAACATGATCACTTTCTAGGCTACATGTTCAGGAGGGCTCACTGGGCTTTTGGGGACTGTTGGACTATTGAGGGGGAGCTGGATTAACGTGGACTGGTGTTGCCCTATTGGCATTGGGTGGGTATGATTGGGGCATATATGACTTATGTATGTAATGTTAAGTATGAAAATTCCCCTAAAATGTTTTATATCAAAATAACAGTTTTTTCCCTGAGGAATATAATAAAGCATATCACCTGAATCCTCAGGGAATAGGTTGACCTGAAGTTTGTAAAAGTTGGTAAAGGTGAGGCCTGGGGGAGGGTGCTTACAAGAAAGACGGTTAGGTAGACAAACCATCCTTGAGGAAAGTAGACAATCTAAAGCAAGAGAATTGGGGTCGTACCTGATATCCTCATCTCAGGGTTGTGTAAACACATATAATAAACACAGCTTTTACATTTTATCTTTTACACCCAATTATTCATTTTGGTAGGCACCTATTTTACCAGTTTGTATTACTTTTTCAAGAGGGTGTATCCTTGTAAACTAATGTGCATGCCTAAATAATGCACTTGAAGTTGTAGATGTCAAATTCAAACTGTGCAGATAGATACTTTTTGTGTATTAAAAATCCCCCCCCCCCCCCCAACTCAGGAAGTAGAACAGCAGAAAGCAAACTGGTAGTACAGGCAGCAGATTAATTGCATGTAAATATAATTTCTTAGAATCTGCATTATTCTATTTTCCATTCTAAAATTATTGGCATGTTTTATAGTGCTGTTCTTCAAAACTGTGAATTTTAAATATATAATCCCAGTTTAATTTCAATATTTGAAATATAATGCATGTTATTCCTTGTTAAATGTATATCTAAGTTTCACTGTGTGCAACTGCATCTAATCTAACACACACACATTACATTAAGTCATTATATAAACATACAGATTTATTTTATTTAGTTTTGTTTTCCACACACACACACCCAGAGCTGCTTACATACTGTAGACACAATGAACCCTCCAGTAGACACAATGAACCCTCCAATAGAAACATTGCATTTGGGTACAGTTTTTAACCTCTTACTAACCTTCAAGCCAACAAAAACACAATGCAGATATCTTCACAGTAATGTCTGACTCCTCCTTGTTTCATTGTGTAGGGGTCTACACACCCCATGATACCTTGCTGCACGAAATACCATCATAGATTGAATCAATGTATTAGCTGCCTGTGATTGGCCAAACTGAATAATAAATGTAATGCTAATTTTAGCAGGGATTTCCAGGGAAGTTAACTCTGAAAATCAATTGCTAGGAAACTCAAGAGATTTAGCAAACTGTAATAATGTTTATTTTGGTATTTTCTCAGACTGATTCTCCTCTATCATATGCATTCATAATCCATGAAACTTCAATATGCCTTTTAATGCAACCAGACTGTACACACCAAACTAATATAACATTTACTGAAAAGTTAAGAACGCACAATGAGACTACACACTGTATTAATAGCATACTGAAAAAAAAGCAAAAGGAAGGAGACAGAAATAAAATAACTGACCATGACCCCCTCTTCACTCTAAGATTCTTCTTCTAGACAGGTTAATGTTCCTGAGAATATCCATGAAATAATATAAATGTGTGTTGCTTCTCTCGTTAGCTACTTGCTGAAAAACAGACTAGCAGGAAATAGGATTATTTTACATTTTCTTCACTGGAGCAGGGATGATTTGTATCCACATAGGTTGCTTCAGTTAATCCATTGGATTATGGGTAATGGACTGAGTCAACAGTCTCAAAAGTCAGGGATGACTTTAGGTCAACACAAATGCAGCTGGGTGATTTCAGAGTCTTCACTTTTCATTGGAAAGATTACTACCTGCACTAAGAAATCAAAATTATGAAGCAGAAACCATATAGCGATGCTAGAGGCAAAACATATTTATATAAATGTTTTAACTTGGTTATTTAGTTAGCCTCCTCGGCATAACTATCATATTAAATTTAAACATCAGTTAATTCTAAGGAGCCTGCAGCTTAGCTTCTGAAAACTTCTCCTCTTTCTTCCTGTTCTCTCTCATGCAGAGTGCCATGTTCCACAACTGTAATCTAATAGCACACACATAAGGGTGGGGATTCATACTACCCAGTGTATCATGCTGCTCAAACACATAGTATGTCTCTGTTTAATGATCATTCTGGGAAATAACATATTGTAAAGATGAGAGAGGCTCCAGAATGTGAGAATCTGTTACTTTGGAGCCTTCTTAGAAGGAAGTGAAATTTAAACTTTATATCATAAATGCACTGAAAGGAATAAAATGTATTATTTTATTTAGTGAAACTATTCATATATGTATATGTATATATATATATATATATATATATATATATATATATATATTTATATATAGTCCCTTTTAACAAGTTTTGTAAAGATGGACTAAAATGTAAACTTTCAAAACAAACCTACATTTCTTTATTTACAACATGGCTACCTCTATACTTATTTTCACAAAGCATAAATATGCTTTTTAAACTTTTGTTTACATTCAAATTGAATATACTATTAATTCTTATTTTTAATACAATTTTAATAAAATGTATTTTATTTTGTAGATAACATGGAACCTAGTAGGACCCCTTGAGTACTGAGGGTTATGCCTTTGGAGGATTTCACCTGCTAAAAATATACATATGATGACAGCTTTGATGAGGGAGAATATTCAAGTGAAGTGCTGTGGCATTGCAGGACATAGCATCAATGAGAGTTAAGAAGTAAACATTAGCTATATGCATGAGACTGTTTATTGCTGTTTTGCTCATGAGCTCAGAGGGATGGGAGCAGAATTTGAATATAACATTATGTATACCTAATACTTCTCTACTTCTTGCAGTGTGCATGAGACATAGGCCCCTATCCCCTATTCAACTTAGCAATTGTTGTTTACGGGAGACCGTAATGTAGCCAGTAAACTAATTTGCTATTCAATTGGCATCTTTTAGCGAGTCACAAACGATCTACAGGTTATAGGCTGAAAATCACTGCAGTTGTCAAAATCGTAACTTACAATCCATCTAAGCCTTTGATCTTACAAGCTCACAAAAGTTACAATGACTAAAATCTCAAATCACTATTCAATAGCTACAATTCTTCAAGCCCGCAAATGTTTTCACACCCGTAAGCAGCAAATATAGAAGAAAATCCTAAGGATAGCAGATAGGACTCTCAAGAGGGTTTAACACCTGTTCATAGCACTGTAAAAGCCCAAAAAAAATCAATACAGCACTACAGCACCTTTAAAGACAGGGAAAGCGATGAAAGACAATAGAATTAATTGCACAACAGTCTCAACTAGCAAATCTGAAATCAAATTTTTTTTTATTTTTATATTTCATTTTGCTGTCATATTAATCTGGGGAATCAATGAGTTAATACATAACAGGTCACCAACATGGACTAAAATAGTATCCCCATTCATTTTTATTATGTTGTACATTGCCGGATTGCGAGTCTGCTCGCATATCGGACCTCTAAATGCTAATTCATTTATGTGTAACCTCCATGTTTTACTGATGGAATGATGATGGCCTCATTTACTATTGGCTGTTTCTAAATCGGTAGTTACGGCCTTGCTCAATTGATCATGATCACACTCTGAAATGCTACTTATGATTGCATGGTTTATGGTTACTGATTTCAGGCCTTAAATTGCAGGCTTGTTCAATTGAATCGCTCTGTAATTGTAGCAAATAACAAGCCCGCAGTTGAATAGGGGCCATAGTGAGGAAATATGATGCATTAGTCAGTTGCACAGAGTCAGTTGCTCAGATCCTGAAGCAGCCTCCTTCCAGGGAATGCCTAGCATCAATAAACAGAAACCCGCAGACGAGTGGGATCCATTCATTGGCTTGTCTTGCTGGTCCCTTGACTTGACAATAAAATATGAAATTAACTTGGTATATTTGACCAAATGTATTTACAGATTGCTACCGATTAAGAAAAAACATCATTAACAGACTGAAAAACCCATAGTCAAGAATGAAGAGAGATCAAAGGACACCAGCCATTCATCTGCATCAAAAACATCATCAACTAAATCTCTACTCAAAAACTTAATACAATCTTCTCTGTTTCACAAAGACCAGAGCTTTTATGTAATTTTGCATTACAGAACATTTCAACTGCTTTGTATAAGCACTTTGATAATATTGCTAGTTTCCATGCTATTTTATTCTGGGTCATTGCATTAGACCCTTCAGTATTGTGCATAAGCCAATTGAATATTCAAACATATTGCTTTTTGGTTGTCCAAAGATTCAGTAGGCACGTTTATTTCACATTTATTTATCTTGTTTTTTTTAAAAAGACTACTGAAATGTAATGTAATATATTGTCTCTATGGGGAGGAGTGGAGGGATGGGCACCCAAACAGGCATACTGTACTTACAATATGATAGTAGGGGGTGTCTAGAGAGTGTATTTGTGCACATTGCTAGCAGCTCACGTTACACTACTCACAAACAAAGAAAAAGTGGAAATCGGTCAAACCGGGGTCAGTTAAGAGTCACATATATAATTACATATATAGTTCTCAGCATTCGGCCTTGACACAATCCGTTGGTAACACAACGTTAAAACTGCAATAACGGGCCGCAACCGCAGACCTCGCGAAGCGAGGGCCACGGGTGCAGCCAGGTAAGGAGCGCAAAAGTCGCTCCTTGCGATCGTGGAGATGAGCTCCATAGGCGCTCATCCCTACAACCCTGTCCAACTTAGATAGGGAGAGTCGAAAACGCTCACTGCGCTGGTGGAGATGAGCACGTAGGTGCTCATCCCTACGACAAACCACACGACTTGCGCATCATACCTACAACCCGCGGAACTACACATCAACACAAAACTCAAATACACAATTCACAGTGCAAGATCCGTAGCACTTTGAAAAAAATCGCCTATAAAAAATTACTGCCCGTAACACTTACAAAAGGAAACCGTCACTTACAAAAAAAATAAAACGAGCCTCAAAAAATATGAACTTAACGGCCGCACCACGCACAGCAAATAACATGAAAAACACACAAAATACAAAATAAAAAATAAAAATAAATACACACACAGCAAGGGGGCACAGCCAGGACGTCTGGAAATGAGGTTACATGCCAATTTAAATACAATTTAAAGTCTTTCGCCACAAAAAATCTCATAAGCGAGAGGAAAAAAGGCCACCGAAAAAAAACTAATACGAGGCTACACGACCCCAAAGCACGCAAAACACAGCCAACCACATACGCCTTTTACACAGAACTGTGCGCCCTATTAAATACACACCCGCCTAACACATACACAATCGCAGCAACACTAACTGCAAACTAATAACATTACCATTAGAAAATGCGGAGGTACACAGCTAAGCAAACGGTTTCCCCTCGCGCATGCAGACTTTTTACACCACACACTGCACACATTGCTGGCACTTACACCTCAGCTCACCAACAGTGCAAATCTACATTGCATGCTACAGAACCATCAAAACAGATTGTTAGCTCTTCAGCATATTGCTTCCTGCATATATTAATTACAAAAAGGTAAAGTATATTAATTTATAACTTTACAAATTAATTAATTAACATTACAAAATACATAGACAGAAAAAAAACAGAATCACAGTAAACGCTAAAGGCGCTCATCGCACGCCTCACAAGAAGCACCAACAGTGTTTAGAGGAGCACAACTACACCAGGGGAGTGGCTCGCAATGGGCGCCAAAAGGCCATCAGCGCAAACCTTGCAATGAGCTCCAAAGGAGCTCTGATAACCAAAAATACACCAACCAAGAGGCTCGCAATGAGCGCTGAAGGTACTCACACAGCCAAAAGACTATTTTTTTGTAGCAAACAGCATTACCTGCCTTACAATTCTATTGCTGTCATTTTGACGGCAAGTCGCTGGTTTATTTATAAATGCAGTAATACTATTTCTATCCAAACAGATCCAATGTGACCCAAAAAAGTCCTAATAGTAGGTGTAAATTATAATTACACAAAAAAGAAAAAGAGCACCAATTAATCAGGCACAACCCCACAGAGACATTATAAACACAACATACAGGAGACCTGGATGCATAAAACTTAACTTTTATTCATAAAACTATAAAAATACAATTAAAAACAAAAAAGGGTTCCCATGAATGATAATGTCAAAGTTAAAGTGCAAGCGTCTCAATGGCGGTAAACCAGATATACATTGCCATGCAAAAGTGTTCACCCCCTTGACTTTTTACCTATTTTGTTACAATACAGCCTTAAGGTCAATGTTTTGTTAATCTGAATTTTATGTGAGGGATCAGAACACAATAGTCTAAGTTGGTAAAGTGAAATGAGAAAAATATATACATAAAACTATTTTTTTTAAAATAGAAAACAGAAAATTGGCATGTGCATATGTATTCACCCCCTTTGTTATGAAGCCCATAAAAAGCTCTGGTGCAACCAATTACCTTCAGAAGTCACATAATTAGTGAAATGATGTCCACCTGTGTGCAATCTAAGTATCACATGATCTATCATTACATATAAACACCTTTTTTGAAAGGCCCCAGAGGCTGCAACACCTAAGCAAGAGGCACCACTAACCAAACACTGCCATGAAGACCAAGGAACTCTCCAAACAAGCAAGGGGCAATGTTGTTGAGAAGCACAAGTCAGGGTTATGTTATAAAAACATAGCCAAATCTTTGATGATCTCCAGGAGCACCATCAAATCTATCATAATCAAATGGGAAGAACATGGCACAAGAGCAAACCCGCCAAGAGACGGCCTCCCACCAAAATGTACGGACCGGGCAAGAAGGGCATTAATCAGAGAGGCAGCACAGAGACCTAATGTAACCCTGGAGGAGCTGCTGAGTTCCACAGCAGAGACTGGAGTATCTGTACATAGGACGACAATAAGCCATACGCTCCATAGAGTTGGGCTTTATGGCAGAGTGGCCAGAAGAAATACATTATTTCAGCAAAAAACAAAATGGCACGTTTTGAGTTTGCAAGAAGGCATGTGGGAGACTCCCAAAATGTATGGAGGAAGGTCCTCTGGTCTGATGAGACTAAAATTTAACTTTTCGGCCATCAAAGAAAACGCTATGTCTGGTGCAAACCCAACATAGCAAACCCAAAACACATCACATCACCCAAAGAACATTACCCTCCCAGTGAAACATGGTGGTGGCAGCATCATGCTGTGCTGATGTTTTTCAGCAGCCGGGACTGGGAAACTGGTCAGAGTTGAGGGCAAGATGGATGGTGCATATAGTATAAACAAACAACACAACTGCTTCTCTGCAAAAACAAATCTGGGGGGGGGTTGATTTGTCCCCCTCTTCTCCCCCAGTTCCTACACCCGTGTTACAGTCCAGACCTCCATTCCTCCTCTACATAGACCATGCAGCAAGCCTCCTGCCAGGGGAATCCTTATTACCGGTACATAGAATCCCATGCGGAGAAGACCTAGCTGTCCTCCCTCGTGACAGTGTTTAATAATGAAACCACACAAATTCAAACAGCTGGGATAAGTAACATTTGTATTTAAAATAAAACATATATTGGTTGACAAATTATTTTAAATAATGATTGATAATTTAGTTTAACAGATGTTGTCAGAAAATATTTTGTTCAGTAAATTATACAAAGTTTAAATTAAATGCAAATAAATTCATTAAACATTCACATGTTGCTATGAGCCATGTGTGTCAAAGCAGAATATTCAAAATTTAGGATTTTTGGGATTTAATTCTGAATTATGATGGAATTAAACTCAGTTTGTTAAAAGTTGCTTTTTTTGGCAAAACAGTTTCTTACTGCATTAGAGAATAGACGTAATATCTGTTATCTTGGCTTCTAACTGTGAAAACGTGCAACTTAATGATTGCACAAATGATAAAAATCACACAAAATGTTGATACTAAATGTTCTGCGTTTAGTCAGGAAAGAAAGAAAATGTAAAACAGATTCAATAAAAATAAATCATGAGATAAAGAAATCAGTCTTACCTGATGTTGCAGATGGTAACTGAATGTATGTTTTGGAAATAAACCCTATTCAAGACGTTTTTAAAGAGTTGAATATATATAATCACACTTGTCAGCCTCCGGGCAAGATAGAAAGAAATGGCCAGTGAGTGTCCAAAAAGCACTCTTGCAATGTAGGAGTTTTGTTGCACCTTAAAAATAATCTTTATTAATAAAGATATTAAAATAAAAAATATATATACCGTATATACTCAAGTAAAAGCCGACCTGAGTATAAGCCGAGGCACCTAATTTTACCATAAAAAACGGTAAAAAGATATTGTCTCGAGTATAAGCCGAGTGTGGAAAAGAGGGTCCTTCCACCCTTATCATCCTCCTCCTTCCCCTCTTATCATTCTCCTCCTCCCCCCCTTATCATCCTCCTCCTCCTTCTCTTCCTTCCCCCCTTATCATCATCCTCCTCCTTCCCCCGTTATCCTCCTCCTCCCCCCTTATCATCATCCTCCTCCTTCTCCCCCTTCCCCCCATTATCATCATCTTGTTTCCCCCATAACCTCCTCCTTACTACACCCTCTTCAATCCCTATTCCCCTTCCTCCTTACTTGCTTCTATGCTTAGATGAGCTGATGCTGATCCAGACGTCTTTTGTACTGGCATATGCTAATGACGTAACGTCACATGTACTAGAGGATGTACTAGTTTGTCATTTAGGGTTTTTGCCCTTCGGGATCTCTGTCAGTAATTCTCTTAGGTCTTCATCCATTAGGAGAACATGACAATGTTTCTTAAAGATTGAATGTATCTCTTTATGTTGTAGATTATAGGTGACAATCATCTTTATCTTTTGTCATGTAGTGGGAGGAGTCCTAGAACTATAAATATTTGGCGCCAAAAGTGCAGTGTAGTGTCCCAGAAGAATCCACATATGTGGGGAAACGTGCGTTGGAAGAGAGCCACGCATAGAAGGAGTCCTTTACTACTATGGATACTGCTTAATGTCATGTCTGTCCGAATCTGGGTAAGTGCGCAGTTTTTACTGTGTTTCCACCTTTTTGACTATTTAGGCTGATAAATAAGCAACTTGGTCTGAAGCACACAGTGATACTAGTAACTGTGTTGCGGGACCAAAGTATTTAGTACTGGCTATCATAGCAAACAAGCTGAGCAGACCCAGAACAACCTGTGTGACATAATATACACTGATCTCATCACTGTATAGAGATCTAACTTAGTGGCAGTACATAAGGATCTAAAATAAAGAGTCCTTACCTTTATTAATATAAGGCAGTACCCAGGGAAAACCTGTCCCGTATGCGTTATGTATTTTAACTAAACTGACGGGGCAATAAAAAAGTGTTGAAATGCTGTTTCTCACAGAATGTGAGTGTACTGGGTGCCTCAACTATATAGATCCCAATATGATAGTAATTAAACCATGTAATAACCTTATAAGTGCCATGAGGGTCATCCAGGGCCCTCATGAAACAAAATGTAAGCACTACACTATTAACTGTAACTATACCCCATTAACCCAACCCTGAGCCTATTTAATCCTAAAAGTATACATTTAACACTAGCAATACCTATGAAACCCTAACTGGGCCTATTGAACCCTTACTCGGCCTATTTAACATATTTTAAGCCTATTTAACCCCATCTCTTATGTGGGTCTATACAGACCCTCATAAGCCTCTATTTAACCCCATCAGTCCGTAAGTGTATATAAAGACCCTCATGGGGCAGTTAGAACCCAAACATTAACCACATAATTGCCAAGAGGGTGCTCAAGGACCCTCCTGACACTAAGTAGAAACACTACACTGCACTATACCCGCCAATAAACCATTAAAACTAAACTAACCCCCCTCTACACTAACCTATTAACACCTACACTACCTTCCTACTATACCTACCTACCCCTTAATAAACCACCCACCCCACTAATTACAAAAAATAAGAAAACCTAAGTCACAAAAAATAAAAAAGCCTAAGTCACAGAAAACAAAAAACAAAATTACAGAAAATAAAAAATCTACATTACAAAAAATAAAAAAACCTAAGTCACAAAAAATAAACCCCCCCCCACTACAACCCCCCACTACAGAAAATTAAAAAAAAAATACACACCTGAAGAGGAAATACATCCAAAATATATACATTACATTACAATGCAATAGAAATCAAAGAGAATACAATACCCCTATCTAAAATACATTCATACTCTCCTATCTAAAATACATTAAATCATATCTAAAATACATACATCCCCTCTATCTAAAATAAATTAAATTAATTAAACATACATTTCCTATCTACATAGGTGTGCCAAGGTGTGAGCCAATCAAAATGGGATACACCCCCATATGCCATTCTGATTAGCTAAAGCACCTGTCAATCTTTTTTAAACCAATCAGAAGGCTCTATTCCCTTTAGCCAATCACAATGGGATACACCCCTACAAGGTGATTGGTTGAAGGCATCTTTGCCTTCTGATTGGTTGTTATCACTGTCAATCAGACTGCAGCCGATCCGAAGGCTATATTGCCTTCAGCCAATCCCAAAGGGATACACCCCCACGGAGTGATTGGCTGATGTCATCTGCACCTTCTGATTGGCTGAAGTCTGATTGACAGTGATAACAGCTAATCAGAAGGTCCAGATGCCTTTAGCCAATCACCCCATGGGGTTGTATCCCATTGTGATTGGTTGAAGGGAATAGCACCCACTGATTGGCTGATGTCACTGTCAATTAGACTGCAGCCAATCAAAAGGTGCAGGTTCCTCCAGCCAATCACACAAAGGGGGTGTATCCCATTGTGATTGGCTGAATGCAATAGACCCTTATGATTGGCTGCAGTCTGATTGATAGTGACAACAGCCAATCAGAATGGGATATAGGGGTGTATCCCATTCTGATTGGCTCACACCTTGGCTCCTTCTGATTGGCTGACATTTGATTGAAAGCATTTTCAGCCAATCAGAAGGCGCCATTGTCTATTATCCTGCAGAAAAGGCTTTTTATTTTTTGTGACTTAGGTTTTCTTATTTTCTGTAATTAGTGGGCTTGGGGGTTTATTAGGGTGTAGGTAGGTAGTGTAGGTAGGTAGTGTAGGTGTTAATAGGTAGAGGAAGGTAGAGGAAGGTTAGTTTTGATTTAATGGTTTACTAGAGGTGTATAGTGCAGTGTAGTGTTTGCACTTAGTGTCATGAGGGTCCTTGAGGACCATCATGGCACTTATGTGGTTAATGTTAGGGTTCTAACTGCCCGATAAGGGTCTTTATTTACCCTTATGGGACTGATGGGGTTAAATAGAGGCTTATGAGGGTCTGTATGGGCCCACATAGGAGACAGGTTTAAATAGGTCAAATAGGTCCAGTTAGGTTAAATTAGGCCCAGTTAGGGTTACATAGGTACTGTTAGGGTTAAATGTGTAGTGTTAGGATTAAATAGGCCTAGGGTTGGGTAATGGGGTATAGTTAGGGTTGATAGTGTAGTGCTTACACTTTGTGTCATGCAGGTTCTGGATGACCCTCATGGCACTTATAGTGTTATTACATGGGTTTATTAGTGTCCTATATGAGTCTATATAGACCCCTATTGGACTGATAGGGTTAATTATTGACTTATAGGGGTCTGTATTAACCCCCATGAGTGACAGGGTTAATGAAGGGATTATGGGGGTCTGTATTGACCCACATGAGTGACAGGGTTAATTAAGGGCTGATGGGGGTCTCTATTGAACCCCATGAGTGACAGGGTTAGTTAAGGGTTTATGGGCATCTGTATTGACCCCTTGAGTGACAGGGGAAATGAAGGGATCATGGTCTTTGCCTCAGCCATCTTTTGTGCCACAGAGAACAGGAACCACATGATTCTGCTGGGGTAGGTTTTAACTAGGTTCATATCAAGCCCCCTTGAAGAAGCAGATCGTTACAGATAGTATAAACATTCAAATATACTTAGAAATGGTTAAGGAAACACTTATCATATTATTGAATAGTCCGCAAACAGAAAATCCAGCATGGTATGCCGAGAGACACCAGTGTTCCCTGATAACGTTGGTGATGTCAGAGCTGCGACACAAACAGGTTGATGTGCGCTTTTCGCGTCACAACGCTTCCTCATCTAATCTTGTTTGATTATTATAGAACCTACATTTTTACATCTTCTACCTGCATTAAAGAGGTTAAATGGGTATGATATATAGGTGTTCTTTTCTCTTAGCTTTGTTTACAAATAGTTTTACACTTTTTCATACTAATAGGTACATATGTTATTTATAATTAGATATTTACAGTTATTTCTACTTTTGATATATTAAGAACCGCCTCCCCATTGTATACTGTCTCTCTTTGTATACATAATAATTAGATCTGCCTGAACCTACACCCTATCCTGCTCACAGGCCCAGAAGCAGGCTGCTTGCACCAGGAACTGCAAGATGAAATGTAAAAGCGCCCTCTCACAAACACAACATATCCAAACATCTTCAGGATCCCGCAAAGAGATCAACATTTTTTTTTTACTAAAAACATTAAAAACAGGCATAATTACTTTTTCTTCCCACTTAGCTAGACTCAAAGGTTATATATATATCACCTATAATATTTAACAGTTATCTGTAGTGTAATTGTATGTTATACGGTTGCAGTACGACGGTCACTGCCGCTCACCGCTGCCATTAGGCAGCGCAGAGAGCAAGAGACACAGTACCGGGAGAGACAAAGCAGAGAGAAAGAACGGGGCAGAGAGAGACAAGACAGAGAGACACCGAGAACACACAGAGAGAGAGAGGAGAGAGGACAGAGAGAGACACACACAGGATAGAAAGAAAGACAGGAGAGAGAGATAGACAGGGGAGAGAGAGAGAGAGGACAGAGCGAGACACACACAAGACGCAGAGAGAGAAGGACAGACAGGACCAAGAGAGACAGACATAGGACAGAGAGAGAGACAGACACAGGACAGAGAAACACACACAGGACACAGATAGACACACAGGACAGAGAGACACACACAGAACACAGAGAGACACACAAGACAGAGAGAAACACACACACAGGACATAGAGAGAGAGACACACCCACAGGACAAAAAGATACACAAAGGACACAGAGAGAGACACACACACAGGACAGAGAGAGACATGCACAGGATAGAGAGAGACACACAAACTCAGGACACAGAGAGAGAGACACACATGACAGAGGGACACACACAGGACACAGAAAGAGAGAGTGAGAGACACACTGGACAGAGAGACACACACACAGCACAGAAAGAAAGACACACATGACAGAGAAACACACACAGGACATAGAGAGAAACACACACACAGGCCACAGAAAAAGACACACACAGGACAAAGAGCCACACAAAGGACACTCAGAGAGGCACACACACAAGATAGAGAGAAACACACACAGGACACACAGAGATAGACACACACACTGGACAGAGAGAGACACACACAGCACAGAGAGAGACACACACACACGCAGAACAGAGAAACACGCATATACACACAGTACACAGAGAGAAACACACACATGATAGATAGGCACACATACACACAAAAACACACACAGGACAGAGAGAGAGACATGCACAGGACAGAGAGAGAGAGAGAGAGAAACACACAGGACACAGAGAGAGAAACACACACACACACAGAACAGCGAGAAACACACAGGACAGAGAGAGACACCACACACAGTACACAGAGAGAGACAAGCACATGATAGATAGACAGACATACGCACACAAACACACACAGGACACAGAGAGAGAGAGAGAGAGAGACATGCAGAGGACAGAGAGAGAGAAGCACACAGGACACAGAGAGAGAGAGAGACACACACAAAAGACAGAGAGACACACACACACAGAACAGAGAGAGACACACACAGGACAAAGAGGCACACATACACACACAGTACACAGAGAGAGACAAGCACATGACAGATAGACACACATATGCACACAAACACACACAGGACACAGAGAGAGAGAGAGAGAGAGAGACATGCAGAGGACAGAGAGAGAGAAGCACACAGGACACAGAGAGAGAGAGACAGACACACAAAAGACAGAGAGACACACACACACACAGAACAGAGAGAAACACACACACAGTACACAGAGACAGACACACACAGGACAGACAGAGACACCCACACAGGACAGAGAAAGGCAGGGAGAGACAGGACAGAGAGAGAGAGAGACACACACAGGACAAAGAGAGCACAGAGAGAGACGCTGCATAGATAAGGAGCTCACAGAGAGAGTGCAGAGAGAGTGCACAGAGGGAGAGAGACAGCATAATACATGCCACATAACAGAGAGAGAGAGAGCACAGAGAGAGACACCACAGACCATTCTATACAGACCCTCATAAGCCTCTATACCGTTTACCATTTATGACTAGTAGATATATATATATACAGTTGCAAGCAAAAGTATGTGAACCCTTTGGAATGATATGGATTTCTGCACAAATTGGTCATAAAATGTGATCTGACCTTCATCTAAGTCACAACAATAGACAATCACACTCTGCTTAAACTAATAACACACAAAGAATTAAATGTTACCATGTTGTTATTGAACACACCATGTAAACATTCACAGTGCAGGTGGAAAAAGTATGTGAACTAGACTAATGACATCTCCAAAAGCTAATTCGAGTGAGGTGTCAGCCAACTGGAGTCCAATCAATGAGATGAGATTGGAGGTGTTGGTTACAGCTGCCCTGTCCTATAAAAAACACACACCAGTTCTGGGTTTGCTTTTCACAAGAAGCATTGCCTGATGTAAATGATGCCTCACACAAAAGAGCTCTCAGAAGACTTACGATTAAGAATTGTTGACTTGCATAAAGCTGGAAAGGTTATAAAAGTATCTCCAAAAGCCTTGCTGTTCATCAGTCCACGGTAAGACAAATTGTCTATAAATGGAGAAAGTTCAGCACTGCTGCTACTCTCCCTAGGATTGGCCGTCCTGTAAAGATGACTGCAAGAGCACAGCGCAGACTGCTCAGTGAGGTGAAGAAGAATCCTAGAGTGTCAGGTAAAGACTTACAAAAGTCTCTGGCATATGCTAACATCCCTGTTAGCGAATCTACGATATGTAAAACACTAAACAAGAATGGATTTCATGGGAGGATACCACAGAGGAAGCCACTGCTATCCAAGCAAAACATTGCTGCATGTTTACAGTTTGCACAAGAGCACCTGGCTGTTCCACAGCAGTACTGGCAAAATATTCTGTGGACAGATGAAACTAAAGTTGAGTTGTTTGGAAGAAACACACAACACTATGTGTGGAGAAAAGAGGCACAGCACACCAACATCAAAACCTTATCCCAACTGTGAAGTAGGGTGGTGGGGGCATCATGGTTTGGGGCTGCTTTGCTGCGTCAGGGCCTGGACAGATTGCTATCATCGAAGGAAAAAATGAATTCCCAAGTTTATGAAGACATTTTGCAGGAGAACTTAAGGCCATCTGTCCACCAGCTGAAGCTCAACAGAAGATGGGTGTTACAACAGGACAACGACCCAAAGCATAGAAGTAAATCAACAACAGAATGGGTTAAACAGAAGAAAATACGCCTTCTGAAGTGGCCCAGTCAGAGTCCTGACCTTACCCGATTGAGATGTTGTGGCATGACCTCAAGAAAGCGATTCACACCAGACATCCCAAGAATATTGCTGAACTGAAACAGTTCTGTAAAGAGAAATGGTCAAGAATTACTCCTGACCGTTGTGCACATCTGATCTGCAACTACAGGAAACGTTTGGTTGTAGTTATTACTGCCAAAGGAGGTTCAACCAGTTATTAAATCCAAGGGTTCACATACTTTTTCCACCTGCACTGTGAATGTTTACATGGTGTGTTGAATAAAAACATGGCAACATTTAATACTTTGTGTGTTATTTGTTTAAGCAGACTGTGATTGTCTATTGTTGTGACTTAGATGAAGATCAGATCACATTTTTTGACCAATTTGTGCAGAAATCTATATCATTCCAAAGGGTTCACATACTTTTGCTTGCAACTGTATATATATATATATATATATATATATATATATATATATATATATATATATATATATATTTATATATATATCTATTTATTGATATATCACTTTATTAATTCTACTGTATATACTGTATTACTTCATTATATCATATATACAGTAACCCTTTTTATAAATCCAGATAATCTTGTTTTTTTTTTAAGAAGGAAGTGTCAATTGCTTAAGGAATTTAAGTCTCAAAAAATGCAATTTTCAAAGTGATAACTGAATCTGAGATTATGCGTCAGGGATCCTGCACCTTCAGTATTATCACACTTTCATCCTTAAGGTTAAGCCACTCCAAGATTACTGGTTGAAATGCAGTGTTCAAGTAGGTAACACTCTGATGCTTTTTCTGAGCCTATTGTCAGGTTTAAAGGATGAAAGTGGATCAGTTCACATTCTTACTTTGTGACTGAAATCAATGTGTGTCAGCAAACTTTTGCTTTTATTCCCCTCTGAAATTAGATTGACACTTATAACATATTCAGCTCTGTAACTTGAAAAGATTAACTTCGTTTTTTTTCCCCGACCCAGGTTGTTCAGTGTATTTTCAATAAAGTCTGAGGAAAGTTATTGTTAATGCACAGTTTGATGGAAGTTATGTTTTAGACATTATATGAAAAAATATAACAATATATTAGCAATATTAATAGTTGCAGTATTGCCAGTCATTGGTGATCTGAACTTTACCAGAATGCAGAAGCTGTTTAAAAGACCACTGTAGTTCGAATGGCACTTGATTGTCAATTGTCTACCAAACTAACAGCTGTGTAAGCCATTGACATACAATGTGAATGTTTGAAGGCTAAGTTTTATGAGTATAGGTATCCATTTTGTTACATCATATTCTCTGAGCTGGATCATGAGGGTGTGTGTTTTGGCTGTCAGTGGAGAAGAACAAAAAGCCTTTGTCAACATTACTGGATAAGACTGAAATTGATACCCCACCTATTCCCACTTACTGAGCCAGAACCAAGCTCCTTGTTTCAGGAAATGCAGCTACAGATCTCCAGAAATGTAATCAAATCTCTCATATAAACAACTTCCACCTATTTTTTCTAATTAAAGGACTGTGATGCTGGTTTATGATGTGTAACAGCCGTCAGGATTGAGGCATCCTATTTGATAGCTTTGGGAATCTACGCCATTGTGGTTCTCAATAGCAGAGACACAAGAGATCTAATTGTTAATGTCCACTGGATAATTGGGAAAACAAGAGAGTTCCATAAAAACATTTCTTCATAGACTATTGTAAAGCATTTATTCTTCATAGACTATTGTAAAACATTTGACTGTGTGGATCACAAAATAGATTTTATAAGTTCTTAAACAAATGGGTTACTAGACCATCTCACCCACTGCTTGAGGATTTTGTATGTGGACCAAGAAGCCACGGTCAGAACTGAACAAAGAACAACTGAAAGGTTAAAGTTCTGGAAAGGAGTGAGACAAGGTTATATATTGTCACCTTATTTATTATTTTACATGGAATACATTATGGGTAAAACAGGGTAGAATTAATCCAGATTAAGCCAGAATTAATATTGCTGGAAGAAATATCAACAACCTTAGATACTTCGATGATACTACTTTGATGGCTGAAAGTGAGGAGGAACTAAAGGGCCTATTGATGAGGGTGAAAGAAGAGAGTGCCAAGGCTGACCTAGAGCTCAATGCTAAAAAGAGGAAGATTGTGGCAAACAGCAATCTCAGTTCCTGCAAAATACATAGGGAAGAAGTGGAGGCAGTGACAGTTTCTGGGTTCCAAGATGATGACTGCAGCCATGAAATTAAAGGGTATTTGCTTATAGGGAGAAAGGCTATGGTAAGTCTGAAAAAACTATTAAAAAGCAAAGATATTAAAAAATCAAGAAAGGTCTACATTGTTAGAGCTCTGGTGTTCCCAGTAGTAACATACGATGAAAGAGCTGGACCATAAAGAAGTCTGAGATCTGTAGAATTGACACCTTTAAATTGTGGTGTTGGTGAAAAATGTTTAGAGTCCCTTGGATTGCAAGAAGATCCAATAAATCAGTACCACAGGAAATCAAGACAAACTGTTCTCTAGAAAGTTTGATCATGAGGCTAAAGCTCAAATATTTTGTCCATATAATTAGTTGACAGAGTTCCTGAGAGAAGATATTGATGCTGGAAAAGATTGAAGGCATAAGAAGAGCCGGAGATGGATATATGAACTTTGAGCATGAGCTTAAAGGAGCTCAGATGTGCAGCAGATGACAGATGTGCCTGGCGTACTGTGGTCCATAGCTCTACAGATATAAGACACAACTAAACAAAAAGGGCATAAAAGCATTCAGAAAATCTTTGTTTAGCAGGCTCTGCTAGTGCATTAAATTCATACTTCTTTTTTAAAAGGCACATGAGGTGGTTAAAGAGCAGGACACAAAATTATTTTAAGTTTTCATGTAAACTGCCACTACTGAATCTATGGGTGGTGGGAGTATCTAAATTCAACATTGGATTGACAAATCCTCATTCATCCTTCCTCCCCACCTTCCACTTTAGAATAGACAATAAAAATTAAGGGAACACACCCACTCCATCTCCAATCCAGCAGGAAGTATGGAAGGTGTAAACATGTCATCATTCTGGAAAAATAGTGTATACTAAAATGAAGACTTTACCTAAAAATGTTTTTATGACCACTGCGTACAGACTGCTGAATTTGTTAATATCTTACAAAAGTTTATAAAGAAACATGAAGTTTTCCCAAGTGGTCCTTTAATATCACATATATAGTTGTGGTAATTACTAATTATCGGTCACGCCATGCTAAAAGTTACGGGCATGCGCATGCGCAATGATCGCAGATGGCGCTCTCTTTGCGGGCCTTGCGATGTGTGTCGTAGGTGCTCATCGTGAGGCCTGCACGACTTTCCTGCAATGAGCGCTGAAAGCACGAATTAGGCTGTTCATTGCCAGGACAATGATGAGGGTGAGGCACGGAAGACTTTGTGCAAGCCATTGTGGCCTTTCAGGGTCCCTCTAAGGGTCATCTGTTCCTTCATGGTTGTTTTTTGCACGAGAACGCTCCACCAATGGAGGATGAAAACAGATTGAAGGCGCTCATGGGGATGCCTGCGATCAGCGCCGAAGGCCGTAGCACCTTGGTGCTCATCGCGAGGCATGTAAGAAAGACTTAACAGACAATATTTCTTTCAAGCCTGTAACTCGGAAGACTCCAAAAGACGCCAATTAATTAAAGAAATAACTTACAACCTCACACACAGCACAGGGGGAGAGGCAGGGAGCCTGTGAGTGAGGTTGCAAACTAATTTCAGGCTTATTTTCGAAGATGGAAAATTGGCTAAGCGAGAAAAAAAAGACATGGATTTTTTCAAAGCGGCTCAAAACAAGGCCAAAGCCTGTAACACTTAGCCGATCCATGCGAGCCTTTCAAGACTTTGAAAATAAAAGCAACAATGCTCATCGCGAGCCACGCAAAACTCCAGCAGAGAGACAGAGGAAAAAGACAAATGGGAAGAAGAGGGTGGAAAGAGACACAGGGGTGAGAGAGGGGGGAAAAGAGACACAGGGAAAACAAACACAGGGCAGGGAGAGGGGGAAACAGACACATGGAAGGGAGAGTGGGGAAACAGACGAGAGGCACGAAAGTGGCAGGTTGCACAAAGTCTGCAATGAGCGCCGAAGGCAATGAGCACCGAAGGCATGAAAGTGGCAGGTTGGACGAGGACTGCAATGAGCGGCGAAGCCGTTCATTGCAGGGCTCGCAATGAGGCCCTTGAAGTAAACGGTGGGAGAGGCTTGCAATGAGCACCGAAGGTGCTCTCAATGAGCACCGAAGGCGCTCATCGTGAGGCCAAAAAGTTAGAGGGGGGAGAGCCTCTCATTGTGTGGCAAACAGGAGTGCCAGCCTTCAAATTTTATTGCCTTGTCCAACCCGCCACTTTTGTGCCTGGCAATGAGCACCTTCGCTGCTCATTGCGAGCCTCTCCCACCGTCTACCTTACAGGCCTTGTGATGAGCGCCTTTGGCCGCTCTTTGCAGGCCTCGGCCAACCCGACACTTTTATGCCTTGCAATGAGCCCCTTGGGCGCTCATTGCGAGCCCCGCGATGAGCACCTTTGGCGCTCACTGCAAGCCCCCCAATGAGTGCCTTTGGCGCTCATCGCGAGCCCTGCAGTGAGCGTTCATTGCAGACGTCATGCAACCTGCCTCTTTCATGCCTCGCATTGAGCGCCTTCGGTCCTGATCGCGAGGTCTGCAATGAGCACCAATGACGCTCATTGCGAATCTCTCCCCACTCTCTGACCCCTGGGCCTGTTTCCCCACTCTCCCTTCCATGTGTCTGTTTCCCCCTCTCTCCTTCCCCCCTCTCTCTGCCCTTATTTCACTCCCATGTGTCCCCTGTGTCTCTTTTCCCACCTCTCTCACCCCTGTGTCTATATTATAACTTACGTATTTACACTACACCTTGTTATGTTCTGTATTCTGCATATAAAGGACATGTAATATGTTGGGGGCTTTATACAGTAAAAATAACACTACTATGTAATTTAAAAAGAGAACATTGATCATTAAGATTCGTCATAACACAAATGTTCGGACTTGTTACCTTGATGATTAACACATCTAAAATCAAGAAATAGAAGTCTATGTACTTTTCTAAAATATAATTTTAGTTTATAATATTACATTTATAAAGTGCCAGCATGCATTTAGCTAAGAGCAATGCTTCATCATTAAATGGGTGAGAAAGTATTGAAAGCATTTATTTCTGTGCTTTACTGGTTAGTGAAAAATATCACATTATCTGGCCCTTTCCAGTCCCCAAAATAACTCCATTGATTGGCTTTTATATGAACTTTATTTGAACTTCATGTGGAGAATAAAGTAATTCCATGAAAACTTTATGTATATACCCTGATAACGAAAAACCACAATATCTGCTCAATATTCTGAGTATGAAATTGTACCTAATGCTTCAGTCATGCATTAACCCTTAGGGTGCTGGGGTTGGGGAACATTTAGTACTAGAGAGCCCAGAAACATTATCAAAATGCTTTTGTGCATCTGTTTAAGCTTCATTCCTATGAGTACATTACTGTGTACATATGCAATATCATATATTGTGCTTTCCAGTGCAATTTCTTCTTTCTAGCAGAAAAAAGATTTCATGTAATAAATGTAGTAAAAAAAAAAGAAAATCACTTTTTTCCTTAATTTTAATTTCTGTGTTTTTACCAATATAAATTATATCTTTGAAAAATAAACTCTTAATAAAACTCCTGGATCTTTATAACAAGTTGCTTATAAATATGTATAGACTAGCGACTTGCCCGTCAAAAAATGACAGGTAATGTTGTTTGTGTGCAAAATTAATTTTGTTGTAGTTTTAAAATCCTTCGGCGCTCATTGTGAACCTCGCGCTGAGCGCCTCCGTCGCTCTTTGCGAGGCTCTTGGTTGTTTGTGTGCCATGAGCAGCGTTGGTGTTTTTTTTTTGGTATGGCAATGAATAATTAATAAAATAAGAAATTAATATACTTTACCTATTGTGAAGTAATATATGCAGCATTGTGTTGAAGAGCTGGCAATTTGTTTCCATGTTGCTGCAGCATCAGTGCTGTGGAGCTGCTGTGTAAGTGTCATGAATGTGTACAGTGTGTAGTGTAATAGTGTGCGTGTGCGAGGCAAATACGTTAGGGTACCTGTGTACTTTCGGATTGTATAAGTTTGTGTTCTAAAATGGCGCCTAATGTGTGGTACCCAGCTGTGGCTGATTTTGCGTCCTTGTTTTCGGATGTCGTCCGACTTTTTCGGAAAATCCGTAGATGTTTGGTGGTGTTTTAGCCTCGTTTTCGTTTTGTTCTGCGGCTTAGGTGATTTTCGGGTGTCTAAACTCTGTAATTTGGATTTAAATCAAGGGGGAAACTTCACTTGCAGAGGTCCTGGGTGCGCTCCCTTGCTGTGGGTAAGCTTTTTATGTGTTTGTTGTGTGTATTTATTGTGTTTCTAATGTTTTTGGGGTTGCGCGGGTTGCGTCCTTATTTTCGGATCTCGTACGTCTTTTTCGGAAAATCCGTAGGTGTTTATTATTGTTTTGAGTCTTTAGAGTCCTGTAGAATCATTTCGTTTTTTTCAGCGGCCATTTTTTCTCTTGCTTAGGGGATTGTCGGGTGTCTAAACTCTTAGAGTTAAATTGAGGTGTAACTTCAGTTTTCAAGGTTCTGGGTGCCCCCCCCCCCTTGCTATAGGTAAGCTTTTTATGTATTTTTTGTGTGTATTTATTGTGTTTTTCATATTTTCATGTGCACGGTTTTCAGGCGGTACGGTCGTATTTTTGCAAGGTCGTAATGGGTCGTAACGCGTCTCGTATTTTTGTGTCAGAAGTCCATAAATTTTGCAAGGTCCGCTATGCGAGCCTGCAGCGTTAGCAACAACCCGCATGATCACAACTATATATGTGACTAGCGTATATTTCATCAAATGCGTTGTTTTAGGCGTGAAATCCGATGTTGCGCGAGACAAAGTCGTTAAATCTGTGTTAATGCGTAAATCTGTAATTGCGTTTCGTAAAATGTACTCGCTACTGTCTTTTGACTCATTGTGTTAATGCACATCCTGTGTCTCGTTGTTTTTCGAGCACATACGTCTGTGGCTGCGCGAGGCGAGCCTGCAATGAGTGTCTGTGGCGCTCATTGCCAAAGTGCTACGATTTAATAACTCGCCTCACTGCGCACGGCGCTCATCGCAAAGTCGTACGATCGGCAAAGTGGTATGGTTTAACGGCGCTCATTGCTAAGTCGTATGCTAAGTCGTACGCACTACGCAACACAGCGTGACGACGATTCATGGTTGGACAATTATAATATGTGATTTATTCCCAGACGTCCTGCTGTAAGTTACATTTTTTTTATTTTTTTGTGTGTATTTAGTGTTTTTTTTTACTGTTTTGGTTTTCGCCGCTTATCTTGTAATTTTTTTCAACTCGTATTTTTTTTCTAAGTGCTACGGTTTAACGGCTCGCCTTGCTACGCGAGGCTCGCCTGCAATGAGCGCCTGTGGCGCTCATTGCCAAAGTGCTACAGTTTTAACAGCTCGCCTCGCTGCGCGCGGCGCTCATCGCAAAGTCGTACGATCGGCAAAGTGGTACGGACACATCGCTAAGTCGTACGCACTACTCAACACAGCGTGACGACGATTCGTAGTTGGACAATTATAATATGTGATTTACTTATATTTGTAGTCAATACAGGGCAAAAACTGGAAAGAGTATTTTTATACTGCTCATGAAACATGAGATGAATCATTAGTAAAAACACCCACCCACTCATAAACCTTCCCCCTCATTATTTCCCAAGATCTGTGAAGAGGGAGCTTTATTTGTCTTAAAATAATAATAGTAATAACAACAATATTAATATATATCTCAAGGAATTCAATGGGGAGACAATTGTTGCTAGTGGATATTGGGTGGGGGTACTCCCACTATGCACCAATGATCAGCTTCCCCAAAAGGATTCTCAGCGAGAATAAGTACTCAGGGAGTATGCCATGGGAGTATTGAAAGTATGTGCCTAATTAAGGCTATGGAGAATATAGTAACATAGTATAATAAATATATTTATTTATTTATCTATATATATATATATATATATATATATATATATATATATATATATATATATATAGTATACACTGTATATACCCTTCTGAATTGCTACCTTGTCGTGGTGATGGGGATTGTGTACTTCACTGAAGATGTGTCCTATTCCATGTAGGGTAACACATGATGGGCAGGTCATACAGTTGGTCATAAATATTGGGACATCAACACAATTCTAAACTTTTTGGCTCTATACACCACCACAATGGCTTTAACTGCAGAATTTCAGCTTTAATTTGAGGGTATTTACATCCAAATCAGGTGAACGGTGTAGGAATTACAACAGTTTGTATATGTGCCTCCCACTTTTTAAGGGACCAAAAGTAATGGGACAATTGGCTGCTCAGCTGTTCCATGGCCAGGTGTGTGTTATTCCCTCATTATCCCATTTACAAAGAGCAGATACAAGCTCCAGTGTTTATTTCAAGTGTGCTATTTGCATTTGTTGCTGTTAACTCTCAATATGAGATCCAAAGAGCTGTCACTATCAGTGATGCAAGCCATCATTAGGCTGAAAAAACAAAACAAACCCATCAGAGAGATAGCAAAAACATTAGGTGTGGCCAAATCAACTGTTTGGAACATCCTTGTCCATCCAAATGCTTCAGATGGACAATGACCCGAAGCATACTGCAAAAGCAACCAAAGAGTTTTTTAAGGGAAAGAAGTGGAATGTTATGCAATGGCCAAGTCAATCACCTGACCTGAATCCGATTGAGCATGCATTTCACTTGCTGAAGACAAAACTGAAGGGAAAATGCCCCAAGAACAAGCAGGAACTGAAGACAGTTGCAATAGAGGTCTGGCAGAGCATCACCAGAGATGAAACCCAGCGTCTGGTGATGTCTATGCGTTCCAGACTTCAGGCTGTAATTGACTGCAAAGGATTTGCAACCAAGTATTAAAAAGTGAAAGTGTGTTTTATGACTTTTAATCTGTCCCATTACTTTTGGTCCCTTAAAAAGTGGGAGGCACATATACAAACTGTTGTAATTCCTACACCGTTCACCTGATTTTGATGTAAATACCCTCAAATTAAAGCTGAAAGTCTGCAGTTAAAGCACATCTTGTTCGTTTTATTTCAAATCGATTGTGGTGGTGTATTAGAATTATGTCGATGTCCCAATATTTATGGACCTGACTGTAGCAGAGTGGTCAGACAAATAGACGTCCACTGTAGAAGGAACTGGCAACCCACTTCAGTATATTTGCCATGAAAACCTTATGCGTAAGTACAACCATAGCCAACCATTGGGTCACAGAGAATTGGACATGACTGAATAGCTTAAGAACAACAAACAATATATTTAATAGTGGGGTGATGGGATGCTCTCCCATCCCCATAATATCAAATCACATTGATCATTGCATTGATTACCTTTCTTGGCTAGCAGGGTCAGGTGGTCAGCCCAGACTGCCACCTGTTAGGAAATACTAAGGTGAGAACAAGGAGGAATAATTGTAGTCCCATATATACAATATGTTCTTTTGAAGAACCGCACTTGATAATGACCAAAATATTTTAAAAGTGAAATAATAAATAAAACCTTTTTACAGATTGCCCCATAGACCTCGACCTTTGCACATACATTACCTACTATAACTCTCTGGCTGATCAGGCCCCAAAGCCTTGATCCCACTTTCCCCAAACCCTCCCCACCTAAAGTACTCTGGGCAGGTAGAATCAGTCCTGGCCTGCATACAGTGGTATGCACACAGCTAGGCACCTCTCATAGGGGAGACTAATTCAAGTTGTAATGTTTACTTTCTGTTAATTTGTTATATTCCCTATTGTTCTGTTATGTACAAAAATGATGTACCCTGTGAATAAAATATAGCCCCTTTGGAGAAAAGAATGTGAGATCTGCTTTTCTTTATGTACTTCTTCCATAGGAAGCTGTCTTTGTGTCTTCAACCTTTCAGCCTCTGATCATCTCAGACTCCGAGTGCTAAGTAGACTCACCAGATCCAGAGCTACAACCTATCTAGTGGAATTTCCTGAGCATTGCTAGTCTAGTTGGCTGGTTTCCGTGACAAACCACATTTTAAATATGGGTCTTCAGTAGCCCTTTAAAATAGTTAAACAGTTAAACATTCTGAGTAGATTTCTGTGGCATATCTGAATGAATAAAGTCCTTTAATCCCTCTGCATCTTTAGTTCATCCACCCTGATGGTTTTTAATTTGTTTTCAATCTAGCTTTGTTTGAAATGTATATGAACTACCTAAATATAAAATATGAACATTGACTTCATCTACTACACTAACCTGGTGGAATTGACTAAGCATCTTAAGTGCAACTCATATTATCTCCAGATTAACTACGTATTACTTCCTATGGGGAAAAATATCTCTTCTCAAGTTAACCAAGTTCTTCTCGCCTGAAATAAGATGAGAACATGCTTAGTAAATCCAAAATGTCTTTTATCCTTTTTCCTACTTTCTAAATTAAACACATAGAATTAAACACAGGAAACACAAGCCTGTGTCCATTAACTAGATTTCCAAGGTTTAATTTACAACATGAATGACAGAAGCAGATTACACAATCTCAGTGTTTTACTGTAATATAATTTTCTATCTGCTATAAACCACTCATGTTCATACAAACATTTTGTATTATAAACTTGACTTAAAAATCATGCTGAGACTTTTTTAGGCAACTAGGATTGCTCTTGACCCACATTCGGAACTCCTGCATATGGTGCAATTTGTTATTAATTATCAATTCTAAGGAAAATAAATATAGATTTTTACTAAAGTACTTCAGAAATAGTAAATTAAATTAAAGTGCATGGCATTGTTAGGGGTAAACAGTTCTCCTAGATGTTATTTATAGTCTTAGACTTAGTGATCACTTGTTTTGTACAGTGTGACTGATTAGAAGTTAAACCACTGCATATAATTTCTTTCCATCATCACCTGTTTAAGTGCTCAGTTTACATAAGTTGCATTTATTAATATCTTCATTCTTTTTCCCCTCTAAGAATCTTCTTGACATGCATTTTCTAGTTTTATTTTATCTTTTTCTATCCTATGTTCTCAAACCCATCCTCAGGGAACTCAGGGAAAAGTAGACAAGGATTTATGGGCAAGACTGATGTAGGTGAGACAATTAGTTGCTCCAAATCATATTGAATATTATTTGTCTCACCTCTATTTACATAGTGTTATCTCTAACTGTGACCTATTTATGGCGCCATGATGTTTTGGAACAAATACACTGCATAGTACATCCTATCAGTTCTCTATATTAATCCTCTCTGCCCTTGTCCTTCCTTCATTGATTTTACTCTCCTAAAGTTACTCTCTCAGATATTTTTCTGATAAGTGACCTCTTGAAATTACATTCTCATTTTCAATCAATATATTTCATTGATATGATGAATAATATTGTAGAAAATAAAGTGGATGCTCAGACATATTATACATTCAAAGAACCCATGTGCAATCCAGGGAATACTTATGCCATAAGTAGTACAAAATTATGATATATTTTACACTAAGGAAACCAGCTTGTTAATGGTGGAATACTTATTGAAATAAATCATCTATAATTAAATTGGATTTTCTCAGTTTTCAAGACTCTACATGAAATATTTCATTACCATGAAACAAGCAGAATTAATTTCCCAAAATATCACATTTATAAGGAGCTCCTCATTTTGTGTGTTCCAACTCAAACAGGTGACATTTGTTAACCATCCTTAGAACCTCGTCACAACCCACTAGATATCAAGCTTTCATGTATGTAGCACCAAGATGCTGGAACTCCATACTCATCCAATCAGGGAAACCCTTCCTTGGAGATTTTCAAAAAGAACCTAAAGAAACTTCTCCTCATCTAGGCTTTTTAAAAATATATTATATTTCTTCCTTCTACTAAGCACATTGTGTCTCTTTTGGTAGAAAATAAGTGTATGAATAAATTATTGTTATCCTTTACAATATTTTTTTTATTCAGTTCATTATTTAAAGTAATAGAAAAAATAAAAACCAACAAAAATGCCTAAAGATAATTTTATTATACAGTGTATGTATACATTATAATTATAACAGATTTTTTTATTTATAAAAAAAACAATAGTAAAGAGAAAAAAAAACTCCTTAAAAAATAAATATCACATCAAAGGTATTAAAGCTCATTCTTTTGAATCAATACACAGGCACATGGACAAGTTATATATATAAAACAACTAGATATTAAATTATTATAACTACCGTATACAAAATCTTTTAAATTACTATTTACATTAAAAGGGGCAATTATAGAAGAATATGTTTTTGAAAGGTAGTCTAATTAATTCAAAATTTAAGTTTTTACCAGTTTTGATTAAATATGTTTTCTCGAATTGTTTTGTACGTGCCACACAATAATATATTAACATTATACATTTTTACTGATTTTTGACTTGATCCATCAAAGGCATGTACAATTTTGTGTATATGTTCACATATTTGTAAAGATTTTTTTTTTTTAAATATGAAAAAAAGTTGCATTATTATTTTTGAAAATAAATAAATTGTTCAGTGGGATGTAAGTGGACCACAATACTAGCAAGATGTGCTTAAATGTTTTGTGATATTTTCTACTACAGAACAATGATTAAATGATATGGAATGGACAATATTCTCTATTGCCAGGGTGAGAAATGTCAAAGAGTACATCTGTGTGTTATGAGAATACAGAGATGCTATATATCTAAAATGATAGAAGCGTTTATGAATTTACATTTGCTGCTCCTATGACCTACAATCAATTTTTCTAAAATCCAATTCAGCACAATATAAAAGGTCCTGACTCATTTTGTGTTGACTGCTTGCATCAAAGGACAAAAAATGTCAAGAAATCACACTAGCAGGAAAATGGGAACCATCACAAAATTGACAACTTAGGAAAAGAAAATCGGTCAATTATTGCAAAATGCGTCCAAGACTCTGTCTAAAAAAAATGAAAAAGCTATGGCTTATCAATGTGCTGTTGGCAAAGTCATTGAAATAGGTGTTCATAAATGTGTCACTGCCAAGAAGAAACATAAATGAATTTCAAATGTTTTTCAGTTGAGGCCAAGGACATCAATGAACTCCCAGTGGCTTTTTTAGGCTGTTTCCTATTATTAATATGTTTACATATGCTCAAAGTAACTCATGTGTATGTAGTCTACTTATGGGTTACAACATTTTATAAATATGTAACAACATTTTCACTTTTCAACAGATAAACATAATTTTTTCAGCAAACTTTTTTCTTTATATCCTATTTTATATTGCAAAAAATACAGATATCATACATTGAAAAGCTGTAAGCAACGATACATAGGAGATGTACTAAACATCTGAAGTGAATGAGATGAGGAAATAGTGCATAGTAAATATAGCTATGCACATCCCATCCACTTGAGATGCTTAACTAGTCCTCCCCCAAAATGTAATATCATTTAAAGCACTGCATAGTGCACAGACTGCTATATATTTACTAGATTAAAAAACATGAATAATGAGTACTCCATTTATTAATTACATAGTAATTTAAATAGTTACATAGTAATTATGTAAATTACTATGTAATTAATACCATCTTTGATGACAAATAGCCAAGGATACGAACAACTATAACTTGAACCACATCTTTGCCGTACATAGTAGGCACCATATACAAAAATAAAATACAGAATCTTGTGTATTCTACTTAATGACTTCTAAAATAAGCTTGAGCAGATAGATCAAAGCCTCAGAATTACTAAAAGTGAAGACATGAGGATTGTGTGTAAAACATTTTTGGTGCATGGAAAAAGTGCCACTTCTATGGAACTTAAATAACCTTGAACTGCAACATTTATAGCACTATTTTACTCAAAGTGATCTTTAAAGAAATGAGCCACCTTCATGTACCCATACTCTTAGGCAGAGGTTGATATTGAAAACTGATTGTATTTTTCTCTATATTTTCTAAAGGCACAGTACTTCACCACAATTACCTATGTCACATGATTAAATCCATGCAACTACATACTACTGTTTCAGTATTAATTTCACATGAAATAACAGATAAGTGCACTATTGAGCATTAGATGTCACCACAGTGGATTCAGCAAACATGTTGTGTGTCACTCTATCTCCATTGTTCCAAACATCAGAAATGATAATGAAATAATATATGGTTAACTGCCAGGAGGGCTTCAATCTAGCCACAGCAATTATCACACATAGTATAAAAAATACCACACAACTGATTCTATACACACATTAAAAAATCTGGGGGGACTTGTCCCCCTCGCACTCCCCCAGTTCCTACACCCATGGATCCATACATGCCTACTTATTCAGATTTGCTGGAACACTCTAGCTTTCCAAGACTTTGTGGTTCAGCTTTTCCCATATCTATTGTGCTTCTGTGCCAATCTATTTCTTAGGCATACCTCTCCTACATCTGAAACATGTTAGTTACTTCTCCTGCTACTGCTAATTGTTGAAGCATTGTAGATTTGTTTTAACTTTTTGCTTATCATCATTTAGTGGAATATACTTAATGTCTGTATATAATGCATGGAGGTAGGAGCCAAAGAAAATCTGGGGGGGGGGGGGGGGGGATACTCTGTATAGTATAAAAATATCACATAACTGCTTCTCTATACATAAACATACACATAAAAAATGGGGGGGGGGGGGGTCCCCTCGTCCCGTCCCCCCCAGTTCCTACACCCAAACTGCTTACTGAAACAGTAACTTGAAATGTTCATGTCACAGAAGACACTTTCTTATATCTTCAAGACTCACACAACAATTAGCCTATTAAGAACAACAAAAGAGACACTTTAAGCTGGCAATGATGCACATGATCTAAGATAAAATTTTAGACCCAAGGTAAGCTTGTAAATCAATTAAGATTTTGCCCAATTTCAAGAAAAAAGGCAATCGTTGGTAGTATATTTCTTAATTATAGTTCATTTAAAGAGAAAAGAAATTGTCTACATCAGAGTTTACACAATAGGCACTAATGCTAAATGTGTAGTAGCATACAAATGCTATTAATGACTCAACCAGTTTACTATCAATATGAATATATTCATCAAACAAGAGTTAAATATTACTTATTAATATGGCTTCTCATTAAATTGCCATTTCATTATACCAAGGAAATCAATAAAGCAGATTAACAAAATAACATTCTTAAGTTTTAATGTATTTGCCCAAAAAGTATACACAAATGTACTATTTTTTACAGTGGAGGGTTTCTGTCAACCAAAATGTGTAAAATAGGAATAAAATACAGACATTTTCCTAGTTTAGATGCTTATATTCTATATTGAAATTCCATAATACCCATGAGAGCTATCTATCAGCTTGCAACTTTATGACCCAACTAATGTTAAGCTTGGTATTCACATTGCTATTTAGTTTGGTTTCCAAATATATATATATATTTTTTTTTTTTCTTTTCTCAGATAATGAGCATCAAATTATTTCCACTCTATTAATTACCATCCTGCAGTTTAACCTTTGTTACTTATGAAGTCTTGAGGCAAGATTCAATCGTCCTTAAATCTTTGTGCCCTGCTGCTTCATTATAGGAGTCTGTCATGTAAAATCAAATCTTAGCCTTTATAAAAATGCAAAGGTTTGTGAAAGGTGTCAGATTGGCAGCAAAGATTATAGATTAAGGTCAATGATAACCTGAAATGTTCAATTTCTCTAAACTGTATCTGCTTAAATAATTGCAGTTTGCTCTGCAATTAACAAGCTTAAAACATGTCACACTTCAGTTATATTTTCTAAGGAAAGAAGCTGTCATTGGTGAGATATCTATACTCTTTGTTCTGCATATAGACTGTCATAACAATTATTCAATCAAAGGACAGTATGAATGCAAATGAAAAGTGCCAAAACTACTTTTTAAATCATATGTAATAGAATTTATTATGTTGACGCTGAGCTACCTATTTCGTGCAATAGGTAAAACCTTCTAGAAATGTCTCATGTATTAAAAAGGACGTTAAAATACAGGTGAATTCACAAAATTCTTCAATGTTTTAGGCAGTTATCGAAATTCCAAAGAAAATTGTTAGGTATTGTACTAGGACTCCATTCTGCAATCTGAATGTTTGACATGATTTTATTTTCTGGATTTGGTTCTATAATAAGAATTGTATCCATGGATGAGAGTATTGGCATAAATTAATAAAACACAAATTTAATTGAGAAGGCACAAAAGGTAATTTTAAATAAGTATGTTGCCTCCAGATGTACTCTCTTACTAAACACCAAATTTAGATCAAACCCAATTCTGACAGCTGGATTGATGGTTATGCTGGACCTTATTAAGAATTAAAATCCACTTATTCAATTATATATTTTTTTTTCATAAATCAAATTATTAGCAAAAGATTGTGTTGCATAAGTATTCATCCTCTTGGACTTTTCCAGATTGTATAGTGTTACAGGCCAGTCTGAAATTAAGCAGAATTGAATTGGGATGTTATGTCACTGATCTACAAAAACAGCCAATAATGTTGTAATGAAAAAAAATCGACATATTTGTCAAAACTATTCACAAACAAAAATCTGAAAACACTTGGCTGCCTATATATTCACACCATGTTTGCTTTGAAACTCCTAAACAAAGGGTTTTAAAGCAAACATGAGTCAGATTAGCGAAATGAAGTGTAACTAAAGAGTCATATGATCTCATAATACTTAAACTTGTTTATGGAAGGCCCCGGGGTTTGGTAGACATCATATCTGAACAAACAACATCATGACAAAGGAGCTATCAAAACAGGTCTAAGATAAAAAAAAAAAAAAAATTGCCAAATTCTGAAAGTCTGCTGATGAATCTTCAAATTCATTATTAAAAATGGCAATAATATGGCACAAACACCACTTTGAATAGAGAAGGTAGTGCACCAAAAGTCAGTCATTGTATATGAAGTGCATTAGTCAGAGAAGCAACTAATAGACTAGTGGTCATTCTGAAGACGCTGGAAAGATAGCATGAGATGAGAAAAAATATTGACAGAAAAATTACAACTCTGTGCTCCACAAAGCTGGACTGAATGGAAGAGTAACAAGAAGAAAGCCATTACTAAAAAACCCATGTCAAATAATGTGAGCACCTAAGGCTCTCATTGCGAGGCCCGCAAGTTAGTGGGGGAAAACCTTGCTTTGTGTGGCAAACAGCATTGCCAGAATTCAAATTGTATTGCCGTCATTTTTGACGGGCAAGTCACTAGTTTGCCAAAAGGCACATGAGAAACACAGCAAACGGATGAAAATTGTATTCTGGTCTAATGAAACCAAACAGAATAGTTTGGTCTTGGTGTAAAATGCATTGAAAACATCATTCATATTGTGAACCATATTGATGGCAAGATGAATGGAACCAAAATACAGAGTGATTCAAAAGGAAAACCTGTGTCAATCTCTAAGAGACTGATACACTCGGATGTAGGATGAATTTCTGGTAGGATGATGACACTAAACACAGAGTCTACATTACACTGGAGTGGTTTGAAACCAATAATTTGAATGGTCCAGTCAATGCCCAGACCTCAATTTGAAAATTATTCTTTATGAACTGTCCCCATTATGAGAAGAAGAATGTGCAAAAATTGCACATTCCAGATGTGCAAAGCTTATGGAGACTTATCCCAAAAGACTTCACAGCTATAATTGCAGCCAAAGGTAGGACAGACCAGTTGAGGTTAATGCGTGTGTAACTAACAAACATCTGCTTTTTATTTAATCAACTTAGTCATCAAAATACCAAGTATGTTACGGAAATAAAATGGTACAACATTACAATTAAATCAATTTTAACACTATAAAATATGGAAAAATGTATAAATACTTACTGGAGCTCATTGTGAGAGTTAAAGGACATTAACCCTAGTGTTTAACATATTTCTTAATTAAAGAACAATTGTAAAAGTGTCAATAGATTTTATCTCTTCTTAAAACTAGAAAATAATCTTAAATTCCTCTTGGCTATTTCTATCTAACTTTGCAAATATATTCATTAAAGTCATGACAATATACCTCTTACATCAGGGATTTCTTGTTTTCTTGAGTTGAAGCATAATAAGATCTGTAGATTATTTTCAGTAAAAGGCCTGCTGTGGATGAAACTACAAAGATGGAATTCATTGTAAATACAAATAAAATTCAAAATAAGTTTCAGTACTTTGATTCATTGTTTGTGTACAGAATATGCTGTACTTAATGTTAGGATTTCAAGGTACAACCATCAACTCCAGGCTTCCTTGTCCCTATTAAATCCACAGTATGCAAATATATAAAAACATTACTTTAGTTCAAATTTTTCTTACAAGAAGTCAACAACCTGGCAAGCCATTGGCTTCAACTCAGCTAATTTACTACCCATTCCACTGCATGCCTCTTTCAGGTCTGTGACCTAGCACAGCTTAATTGTAGCCAAACACTAGCAGTGACTGCAGACAGCTTGCTTGACTTGTAGCTTCTTCTAAATCTTTTTTAAAATATTTTCTCTATTAACATATTAATGTATTAATGTATTTCTTAGACAAATTAATCACAAACAAGATACAATTTACCATCATTGTCAACATAAGATGCAAAGCTGTTTCAATTAGTTTAGCAAAATATTTTGAAATTATAAAAAAAAATTAAGAAACCAGGAAGTTAAATGCAAGCACCATTTCAAAGACAACAACTAATCAAGATATTGAATATTCTAGACTTTCATTCACACAAGGCGTCATTGGTGGATGCTAAGTAGATGTAAATAAGATGAAAGTATAATTAGCTTAACTTAATAATTAAGTTATTTAATTAGTGAGCAAGCCACAAATAATGTAATACTACTGCCATTTATAAGGTATCTTGTCAGTTGCCACTCATTCAACTGATAAATATAGGAATGCTACAGAAACAAAAAATGAGAGCATTTGGGGGACCAACAATCTCCAAAGTGTGGATCTATACATAGATTTATTTAGCCACAAATTACCATTCTTCTTCCAATAAAATAATCTGAATCTTTTTTTTTTATGTATATCTGAAAGCCTCTGTGTTGTCTCAGCAGAACTGTCGCCAACACATTTAATGATGTATGTGTGTATATATATATATATATATATATATATATATATATATATATATATATATACAGTAGACTCTCATTTAATCAGAACTCAAGCAACCAGGATTCTGAAAAAATCGGAAAAAGAATGAATACTGCAGGGCTCAACAAATGCCAGAAGCCAGGTTGTCACTGTCAAATATAGCCTTCTATGTGTAGCTAATCTAGACCTCTTTCAATAGTGACTCTCAAGCAACCAGAAACTACATTTATATGGCATCTACTAATCCCCAAGGGTGCCGGATAACTGAGAGTATACTGTATATAGTGCCTTGCAAAAGTATTCACCCCCCCCCCTTGACTTTTTACCTATACCTATTTTGTTACATAACAGCCTTAAGTTCAATGTTTTGTTAATCTGAATTCTATGTGATGGATCAGAACACAATAGTCTAAGTTGGTGAAGTGAAATGAGAAAAATATATACATAAAACAATTTTTTAGAAATAGAAAACAGAAAATTGGCATGTAAAGCCCATAAAAAGCTCTGGTGCAACCAATTACCCTCAGAAGTCACATAATGCATCATGCTTTGGGGCTGTTTTTCTTCAGCTGGAACTGGGGCCTTAGTTAAGATAGAGGAATTAATATTGGCACAAAACCTTCAGGCTTCTGCTAGAAAGCTGAACATGAAGAGGAATTCTGTCAAATATGCCTTTGTAAAGATAAAATCTTCATTATATTTTTACTGGTAAAAGACATCAATAACCACAAAAAACATTGCATGGTATAATAATTAATTGAAAATGCCTTAGAAGACGATTGGCAAGTAGAAGAACACATGTCTTTCAATAAGGTGTTATTATTATTATCATTGTCAACAAAGATTTTGTCTCAGAGCAAATAAGGGTTGTGCTATTTATAATTTATCCTACTGTTTTCGAAAAAGGTCTCAGAATTGTTCTATCACCCATAGTATTAAAGTTACGTCTTCTTTAATATAATACATTGTGCTATATAACACATTCATACAGCATTAAGATATGTAAATTTTTCATCAGTAAAATCCTAGTATTATTTTTAATTGTTGTAAATTCTACTTAATAGTAAATGAAAAAGGGCCAAGAGTAATAAACAGTTGAGTCATATTCTGTCATGTGATGCTCTTGAGGCATGATGAATCACATGTTTGCGTGTTTACTGCATGAGTCAGCGCTCCTGTCCAGTTGATGGAAAGAGTTCTTGAAAGATTTAATGCTGTGTGTATCTGTTATTTGTGTAGTTCTATGAAGATATTTGTATTCAGCACAAAAAATACTATAAGGTTCACCTATTTTGACTTCTGAGTAGTGATATCCCGAACAGTTCGCCGGCGGACTATTCGCGGCGATTTTTGCATGTTCGCGTTCGCAGCAAACGGCAAACACATGCTCTTTTGGGTTCGACACCTATTCTTTATCATTGAGGAAACTTTGACCCTGCACCTCAAAGTCAGCAGACACATTCCAGCCAATCAGCGGCATACACTCCCTTCCAGAGCCTTCCATCTGAAGGACAGCAACCCAAAAATCCCTTTTTTGGGCTAGAACATCATTTATTTTATAATTTTTTCTGTGTAATCTAATTGCATATGCCTGCCGGCCAGCGTGTGTGTGTGACAGGCAAACACCTAACAGCTTATATTGTGCTCAGTGAAATAAAACAACACTTTTTTGACTGTAATAGATTGAATATCAGTTGCCTGCCTACAGGCGTGTGTGTGAAGCCTATTGCATCTACTCTGCCAACTTTTGCCAATGCACAGTGACACTCATATCTGGTGCAACCTTAGTGTACAGTGACATAAAACAACACTTTTTTGACTGTAATCGATAGAATATCAGTGGCCTGCCTACAGGCGTGTGTGTGAGGCCTATTGCATCTACTCTGCCAACTTTTGCCAGTGCACAGTGACACTCATATCTGATGGCACCTTAGATTGCACGTGCAGTGCCCCAAATTTGAAGTGGAAGGACCGACCAAGCATCTTTTTCCATCTCCCGCTTCCAAAAATTCATGCCATATACACGTCCCCTGATAGTGGACGTAACAGGGATTAAACCGATAGGAATAGTACTACTTAACAGTACACACCTTATAATAACGCAGACAGAGGCAACGCGTATAATCTTTCATGCTGTGCAGTGGAAGCCCCCAGACTCTGACCTGTGTATATTATTCCATGCTGGGCAGTGGAAGCCCCCAGACTCTGACCTGTGTATAATATTCCATGCTGGGCATTGGAAGCCCCCAGACTCTGACCTGTGTATAAGATTCCATGCTGGGCAGTGGAAGCCCCAAGATTCTGGGAGTCTGAAGAAGAGGAGTCAGAGGAGGAAGGTGGCTTTGAGGAGGTGGAAGACCAAACACAGCAGGCGTCCCAGGGGGCTTGTTGTCACCTTTCGGGGACCCTTGGTGGCTGGCTGGAGGAAGAGACCTTCAATGACATCAGTGAGGACAAGGAACAGGACATGGCTAGCTTGGTATCCAACCTTGTGCAAATGGGGAGTTTGCGGTTGTGCAAAGGGACTGTTTGCGGTTGTTTGCGGTGCATTAAACGGGGAGATTGGTCTGTTACTGTGAAGCGCGTGTAACCCTTACACTACCTGATCGATAAAACATCATACCTGATGTTTGAAAGCATGTTATTCCAAACAATTTAGGAATGTTAGGTGATTTATGCCCTTTATGGCTTAAAACCAGACTCTGCATCAACTAGATAATTTTCTGTGGGTGTTTTGCCATGGACCCCCCTCCGGCATGCCACAGTCCAGGTGTTATTCCCCTTGAAACAACTTTCCCATCACTATTGTGGCCAGAAAGAGTCCCTGTGGGTTTTGAAATGCGCCTGCCCATTGAAGTCTATGGCGGTTCACCGATGTTTGCCCGTTCGCGAACATTTGATGAAGTTCACGTTTGCTGTTCCCGAACCCAAAATTTGATGTTCGCGACATCACTACTTCTGAGTAAAAAGAAAGTAACATTTAGTTGACCAGTGCTATTTATAAAGCATCAACATACTTTGTAGTGCTAAGTATGGTGGATACAGTGAGTACATAAAACAAACATGACAAAATGATACAATTGGTACAGAATTGGTAAAGAGTCCTGTTCTTGTAAAAGCTTACAATCTAAACAGGTTAAGGGTATCAAAAAAATGGAGACGATTAGTTGTTGATAATTCTGTGTAGTAGCAGGGTCCAGGCACAGGAGGCATTCACTCTTTTGTTTGAATAGCTGATTTTATAACTCACCAAGCTGCTTACCTTTTGAGAGTATTTTAATTCCTTAAGTAACTAGTGAGTGGTGCTATGTGAAGGTTCCATGCATTATTTTCAGCTTGTTTGTAAATTTGCTCTTATTGGCACAAGGGATACATAAACCGGAAAAGCCCTAGTGTCCCTGGCTGATGTATGCGTTTGGTGGGTCTCTGTGGAACTCCTCACATTATGTTCCTGTTTTCCTGAGAACTCACTGACAGTTCCAACGTTCCTGAGAACTCTAGTATGTTTCTGGTTAACTCTAAAAATCCTTATTGATCCAGTGTGTCTGGCTTCATAGATGCCTTTTTATCAGTCCTGCTGCTGGCTATCTGCATTTGCTGAGACACCTGTCTTGAGGCTTGGCTACAGCACTGCTGTGTTCGCAGCTAGAATGATCCCTATTCAATGCCTGTCTATCTGCTTAGCTTTCCATTAGTCCTGTTGACTATCTGCATTTGCTGTGACACCTACTCTGCCTGGCTATCTGCATTGCAGTGTTCCTGGCTCAAGTGACCCCTGCCCTGCTGCCTGGTTACCTGTAATCCTTTCCATCAGTCCTGCTTGCAGTAATCTACAGTGCTGCGACAATTGTCCTGTTTGAATTGCAAATAAGGATTCTCTTATTACAGCACAGCATTAAAACTACTATGGATTCAAGTGTACTACCCCACTTTCATGACTACATTGTTTAGTGACTGTAATATTACCAGAAATTATGGATATTGCCAAGGGACATTGTGGTATTGGGATTACGTATTAGTGTTGTTTGGTTATATGTTTCTGTACATTGTTACCATGTATACTAGTTATAATATGTTATAGAGGGAAAATGTGATATAGAACAGGAGAATACATGAGGAAAGGGTAAAAATGCTCTGCACATAAGCTTAACTGCAGAACTTTGCATCCTCACACATACCGGCCTTGATAAACAGCAGCCAAGACCGATGCCTGCACTTCGGTAGTCCTAAATAAACACTGGAGATTAACATCAATGTTTTTTGCACTGGCCAGCTATAGACACCTGTCATGTAGTTTGAGACATCTGGTGAGCTGTATTTCAAGAGCTTCTATAGCAACCAAGGCTGCTGAAATCACACACATACACTAAAGTACACAAGGTGTGGTATGGGAGATATAGTATAAATATGTTGGTTCTATGATTTAATAAAGGTTAAGTTCTAGTTTAACATATCCACAGTGTGAAGCTATTTTTGTGTTTGTATTCTGAATTGGGAAGTGGTCTTGCAGGAGGCCACTAGTAACCTGTATCTAGTATTCTCTGCCTATGCCTTTGGACCTTCAGATGTCATCTTTTGTGCCACAGAGAACAAGAACCACACGATTCTGCTGGGGTAGGTTTGAATTAGGTTAATATCAAGCCCCCTTGAAGAAGCAGATCGTGCCACCCACTAATAGAGTGACTTATATCTTTAGTTTTGGTTTGCTAAGCTTTTGTCTGACTTAACACCACCCTGTGACCTGTAAGGTTGGTAAATCTAGTACTAGAACTTACTTTTAGTTTTTATACTGCCAAAACATTTTGTATGGATGTTATCGTTCTCTGTACCTGGCTGCCCAAGCTTTTATCATCTTTTTGACTTTAGTCCTATGTGAGTGGAGAATTCCACAGGGTTAAAGCAGCACAAGAAAAGTATTGGAGATGAAAGTGTGAGGTGGTGATGATGGGTGAAAAGAGATGTATATGATGAGGGGGAGGATAAGGGAATACCTGAAGATTAAAGTCTTGGTTACATGGCTCCTGTAGGAACTCCCAGAAGACTGATACATGGCAATGGAGATCTTAAGAGAGGATTTGTATAGCTACTACATGGCGCCTACAGGCTATTTCTCATAAGACCTTACTGAAATGTAGTCAGAAGGTTTGTCACCTAAGGGAAATTGCAAGTGATTTCAACTGTCGTACCATGTAAAGTAAGCAGCTGTGTGTATAAAGTTGTGAGTCAGAGGAAATAAACCCTCATAGCAATTTCAGTAAAGTTAGACACCAGTAAAGTTTTCAACATAGCGACATGTTTCTCACACAAATGTTGATAACACATTGAAAGTCCCTGTTATTACACATGAGCATTGCAGTTTGCACACATCAAGTTATATATTACATTTCACACTTATTACATGGTATTAAATGCCAGTTGATACACATTGAATGCTAAAACAGGAATATGTAAATGTATTTGTTAGGTAAATTGGTATTAATGATGGTGTGACTTAGGATGTACTGTATGGGATAAAATGTGATACCTAATGGCTAACAAATACGGATTATAGTGCCAGTTTTCAGGAACTCATAATCTCTTCATCTGATAAGGTATAAAATAAAGACAATAAAAATGTCCCATAATAGAATCTGGCATTATATTACATTACACAGACAGGCTATACTTTACACACAATTCTTTCTATTTCATCTGTGTAATGTATAGCCTGTCTGTGTAATGTAATATAACGCCAGATTCTGATGTATATATTATGGGAAATTGTTACTGTCTTTTTTACATACCTTATTAGGTGAATAGATTATGAGTAAATGACATACCCAGGAAAACCTTATTTAAACCAGATCAATTAGCAAAAAATATAACTTTATTAACAACAGTGTTTAAGAGGTGAAAATGATACAAATACATACATTAAGAGATGACATTTATGGTTTAAGTACATATGTTTGCTTCATACATTTTTTTATTGGTCCAATACACAGTTGTGAAAGGAACTTTCACTCAAGTAGTTTACATAAAGCCAGAGGAGTCATAGAAAGGCAACATGGAAAATCACCCTTATCTGCATGAATATGACTCACAATAAAAGAGTGAAAAATTGCCACAGCAGGCACAGTAGATTTCCTTTAAAAAGTTGTTTTATCTAAAATTATGGTGTTAACCTTAAAAGAAAATGCATCCAGTTGCAAGTCTAACTGACACATTTTGCAGGAAGAACCAAATATTTATATATATGAGAAAAATTGACTAATTTGCAATAGATTGAGAAAGATAGGAGGAATATGTCTGCCAAAAGATCAACTTTTCCAATCACAAGAAACAGAAAAATTGTTTATACTAATATTACTACTTAAAAAATATGAAAGCTGGACAATTACATCTTTTATATTTTTATTTTTTACATTCCATGTTTTGAAATCTTTATTTTCTTCTTTCCTACTTCTTTCTTTCTTTCTTTCTTTCTTTCTTTCTCAATTGTTATTTGAGCCTTTACCTTTAGCTTTATTGACTTTATGGTATCTTGCTTTGTAGTATTAGATGTAAGATATTCAGAACAGCATAACCTTCAGTAATTATAATCTATGATAATGGTCAAGGAACTACATGAATTACAATAGCTCATACATTGTAAAACCTCTAATTGCTCTTTTCAAATCAATGCACAGCCTTAATTATTGAGTGAATGCTAATTAGACTTATAGTCACATAACTCAATACATAATTACTTAGAAGCATATTCTCTCAATGTGAATATTTATTCAATTGGTTATATGCTCTGATCAGTAAGTAAAACATGTTTGTTTCCTGAAATTACCCACTTATCATAAGTACGACATTTTATATTCAATGGACTTGTTGTCCCCGATGGTATCCAGCTATTGGATTTGTTCCTGTGAAACTTGAAGCTTAAATATTCTGTTATTCAGATGAAACCATGCAAATACAGAAATATGAATTTTCATTCTATGTTCAAAATTAGATAGATACTTGGGAGGTAGTTACAGCTCATTGACTTAAAGGGTATCAAAAGATTTCCTAAAATTTCTTATTAAAATCACATGAGACACAATGCATTATGTTTTATACCTGCATCCTGCACAGTAGTAAAAGACCAATATGGACTATTATTTTCTTTATTTGTACTGTACATATTAGATCTGAATTGTTCCATAGCAGTGGAATGGATATATGGGTAGAATAATAGGTAGGCAGCAGCTAGTAACTTATTTTAGTTAATGTAGCTAAATGTGTAGTGTACCCTTATCATTATGGGAATGTTGCCAGTATATACTAGACGATACACTATACTAATATACTATCAACTCTCTACATAGTGAGTCCATAATGGAACCTTGATGTGTGTTATTTAAGTAAACTTGCACACAAAAATAATCACATATGAAATGATGATTGGACAGAAGAGAGGGTGACAGTAGCAAAAGAAGTAGAGAAGCAATTTACAGAAAACACAAAAGCTGTCCTGATTTTAGGACCTCTCAGGCACCACACTACCATTTATCACCTTTGTGTAGCTAGCTCATAGAATTTAACAGAGATCATATTCATTAAGTCTATTAGTCTTTCCATTTCCAAGCTGTACAGTATATACAATAAAACCCCAGACTTGATTATAGTTCTTATGTATATCACTGACATTAGTAAATTGCTATAATTGCTCCTACCATCGTGTGTCTAGAAGTCAAATCCACTTTCCATCACCTTTTCTCTAAAGTAAGCACTTGCAAATTATCTCTGATCCTTCTGGTCACCAATTTCCAATCAAGACCTCTTATTCTATTCTTTTTTTCTGGAAAGTGCTTCCCTTTTAAACTTTATTAAAAGCATTCAGTTAAATTAGTCAATCAAATAACACCATTGCCATGTGATGTGAATGCAACAATTAGTCTATAATAATGTTTAATTAAAATGATGAAATAAAGATGTGGCTCGGTAAACACTCAAATGCTATATACTGTACATGACATATATAGAATTGCAAAATAACATGTGTGCTACAAGAGAAAGGCATTTACTTATTCATGCACTGAAAAACTAAATAAACTTGGTAAAAATAAATATAAAATCACCAATAAGAAAAAGTATTTTGCAAAAACATACATGAGTACAAGTGAAAATGATGTGAGCTAAAATAAAATAACAAAGAAATTTAAATTATTACCTAATATTTTTATTGTCCCAGGTTTGCAGCTCACTTGAAAAGAAAATGGAGATGGTTCATCTAAAAAGGCCTCTTAGAGAATTCCTTAAGAATACAACATTAAGGTGACTGCCGTGAGAACAAAACCTTATAGGGTGTAGTTCATTAAGGTTAAATGTCTTGGAAATATCTTAGTTAATCTGTGTCATTAGATTGCTTCTTCAACTCTCCAACAGTTCTTTAAGACTCCTCAACAGCAGTAATAGCATAAGGGACTTATTTTAAATTATATATTTATTCGGCAACTACTTTCCTGAAGATTTAATTATTTGAAACTGTTTTTGCTAAATATTAAATCTCTTTAATTTCTTTAACAGATGTATTACTATTGCTACACAGATAAGTTTATCTAAATAGGGAATTAGAACCAAACAAATAGTTGTATAGTTTTATTTTTTTATTTTACTACATTTATTATTTGTATCAGATTTTTAACGGTATTTATCAAGCTACCAAAATCCAAAGTACCTTACTATTTCCATTTTTTAATTATATGATGGATCATTAATAACAACAATAACCAAATTATTCTTGATCTGTCTTATAATTAGCCTTAGGATTTAGCTTTAATATCATTAAACGTTTATATATACAGCTTTACTTTACTGATTACCCTAAGCCCTTGTATATTTTAATATGCCTCAAATTGCTTTTTTCTTAAACTGTGTTCTGATTCCTTGGATATGTTTTCAGTCATGCGTTGCTTAATTGCTTTCTTTTACATGGGAGGTTTTAGGGAATTATTGGGACTCATTTCACTGCTCTACATCTAGTTAAAATACTTTCTAATTAAGATTCAAAAAATGTTTTCTACAGTGTCAAACTTTCTTTTTCCGGTCAGGCCATCCAGTAAGTGCACAATGCCATTATGCCAGTAATTCCTATACTGCACATTTTATCCATAGGATCTATAGGTCTAGGAAGGCATTGTAAAGACAGATTAAAACTTACTATGTGTTTTTTAGCATTTCAATGGAGTTGACAAGTCCACTGACCGATAAAGAAATAAAAACAGTATACAACCCCTCCTCACTGTCCCAGAAGCAGATACTTTGCATCATTCATTGCAACCAAAGTGTTTAAGAAATATATACGCCCTTTCACTCAGAACTTCTACCAAAGATAATGGATGCTTCCAGGGTCCAGCAGAGGCACCACAATGTATTTATTTCTGTTTGGACTGGAAACACCCTGTAAGGGGTAAGAGATCTTCCCTAGGGGATATTTCCAAGCCACACCTCTCTCATTCTGATCCGAGTAATCGGGAGACCAATGATTACAGAAGTAGAATCAAGGTGTCTCTTTATGCAGAGCGTAGCGTTATATATATAGATCATAAACCTACCTACTCATTGCATCAGTTGGGATATAAACATAAACAGGTTAAGGTCAAAAGGGGTTTTAGACCATTTGGATATAAGAATTTTTAGCAATAAGCGTATTCCAAAACAACTCATGATCCTGACATAGAGAGAAATGTAACTGATTCAAAATACATTATTAATGCTGCTGCAGTGAACATCCCATAATGGTTATTTGTATAAGGCAGATTAGCACAGCATAAAAGCTAACCCTTCATTATATACCAACAATCCCCTCTCTTGTTCTGAAAGTACTTCTACACAAATAGTATGTGCAGTAGAGGAAAAACTCCAAAAGGAGAAACCTCTGGAGAAACATCCTCATTCTTATTCACCTGTTCCCTCCTCAGGTGATCTCGGGATATAGATGGTATTATGAAGGGGTTTATTGGTATTAAGCATCTACAGATAAACAGTTAGAGAATTTTGAGAAGGGGATTTGGAGCATTGTTTGAGAATACGGGATAAAATACAGCGTAAAGCATGACAATTACAAAAAGAGAAAACAAAGCTCCAAATAAAAAAAGTAATGCAAAAACAATCTTTGGCCCTAAAGCTGCAAACCATGACTCAAGACCAAAAGACAAATCAACACCTTCAAACAATTGAGAGGTATGCTTTCTCATGTGCTGCCGAACCTCTTCTAGATGATGTAATGCAGCCTCAAAAGTGCAATGATGATCAATTATAGCCACACAGCACTGAAAACAACCAGTAGCACATGTGCTTTCCTTGGATGCCAGGAGATAATCAAGGGCCATTCAATTCTGTAAAACCAAAGCCTTTGTTTGTTTAGCTTCACCATATTTAAGAAACTTGTGGGCTTTTGGGTATAATTAAAGCCTGTGTCAACTGCTAAAGTAGTATGTTTGAGCACCCTTACTGTGAAGAACCCTTTTCTTTCTTTAAGGTGTAATCTTTTTACTTCTAACCTCAAGGGATGTCCTCTTGTCAGTTGAAAACCTCTTGGCACAAAAAGCTCCCTTGACAAATCTTTATACTGACCTTGAATGTATTTATTTAAGGTAATCATATCTCCTCTTAGATGCCTTTTTTCTAGAGAAAATTAGTTTAATTTGGTTAGTCTTTCTTCATAACTTAGCCCCTCAATTCCCCTTATTATTTTTGTTGCCCTCCTCTGTACCTTTTCCAGCTCTAAAATGTCCTTTTTATGAAGTGGTGCCCAAAATTGTACTCCATATTCCAAATGAGGGTGTTCTAGAGATTTGTATAGTGGCAGAATTATATTTGCTTCCCTGGCTTCTATATCCTTTTTAATACATGCTAATATTTTATTTGCTTTTGCAGTTGCTGCTTGGCTTTGAGCACTATTACCTAGGTGGTTGTCCACAAGCACTCCCAAGTCCCTTTCAATAACTGATACACCTAGATTTGCTCCATTAAGATTATAAATTGCATGGCTATTTTTCCTTCCCAGATGCATAACTTTACATTTATTCGTATTAAATCTCATCTGCTATTTAGATGCCCATTCCTCAATTTTATGTAAATCCCTTTGGAGGGAAAGCACATCACTATCTGATTTAATTACCTTGCACAACTTCATGTCATCAGCAAAAATGGAGACACCACACTCCAATCCTACCTCTAAGTCATTAATAAATATGTTAAAAAGGAGAGGACCTAATACTGAACCCTGAGGAACCCCACTAACCACTAACAGTAATTAGTTTAATCTGAGTATGTTCCATTTACAACAACCCTTTGCTTACTGTCTTTTAGCCAGCTCTCAATCCATGAGCAGATATTTACTGCAACTCCTGTATCTCTTAGTTTGCACAATAGTCCCCTGTGTGGCACTGTATATAAAGCCTTTGCAAAATCCCAAAAGACTACATCCACTGAGTTGCCCTGATCCAGGTTCCTACTAACCTCCTCATAGAAACTAATTAGATTTGTTTGACATGACCTATCCCTCATAAATCCATGTTGACTCCTACTTATAATCCTTTTCAAATAGACCTATTCTTGTAAATTATCCCTTATTAACCCTTCTAATAGCTTCCCCACTACAGAAGTGAGGCTCACTGGTCTATATTCCCCAGATTTGCTCTTGCTCCCTTTTTAAATATAGGTATCACATCAGCTTTTCTCCAGTCATCTGGTAGAGACCCTGTGTTGAGTGAATCTTGAAAAATTAAGTGGAAAAGTTGTCACGTTTCATTATAGGCATTATTACGGGTCATTTGGTACATTTGGTTACATGCTCTTAGGAATGAGTTATCATGATTGGGATCAAGCAATCAATCTTTGTCATGGTGGATAAGAAATCCTGTAACAAAAGGCACAATGAAGATGTTTCTGTATTTATGTTTAGCAGTCTCAAATACATGTTGCTTACTATATTACCTAGGTTATGGCATGTTCTGTTTTTGCAACATTATACTAACAGGCAAAAGAAAAAAAAATATGTGTCATGCCAACAGTAAATCAAAATGGTTGAAACAATGATAATACAATATGGAGGAACCGTTATACAAAAGAATTAACTTAGGGTGCGTTCTAATGACCATCAAAATCAATCCAATCAAAAAAAACAACATAAAAGTCATAAAAATGCAATGGTTGTAGAAAGAAAGGCAAGGCTTCATGTTCAAACTCACCACAGAGAGACTTTTGTCTGGAATGGAGAAATCTCACCAGAAAACAGAAGGTGGCAGGGATTATTGTGCCTGTAGAACCACAGAACTGTTAATATGATATGTTCTGGGTTCCATGTGATGTTCCTACAAACAAAACATAAAAGTTCTCAATAATTGAGTCCTTTGCACAGTCCATGTTAAAAAAGGCATGTTGAATTAGAGTCTTACAACCAGTGATTTTAAAGCACAATTCAAAGAGAAAAGGCAGTCCAAATTAAAAATAAAATCTTTTGACTAAGTCCATTCAACCAGGAAAGAATCCAAGGTAGATTGATTAAAACATCAACAAATGGTGTTAAATGCTACCCATGGATTTCTGTGCAATAGTTATCAATGTAAATGCATAAAATAGCCTCACGTAATGTTCACTAACCCCACCCAGCCAATTACCAATACTTAGATCATAAAGCAAATTTATTTTTATACCTGTTTTCTTGTTCACAATAGGCATTGAAATGACAGATGTGAGATTACAACAATTATCAATAACAATTGCACAAACACTTCTTAAAATATAATTATGCATTGATATTATTAACACATCACACTAAGCTTGGCTCCTCTGAGTTCATATGCTTAAAAAAAAAAAAAAAAACCTGATTACTTCTTAATATGAGATCTTCTGTTCATATATGCATAACTCTGTAATTAACAAGGGGTGGTAAATAAAACAGAACCAATAAAGCCGTTAATGTAAATCATGCAAGGGCTCGTAAAATATATGGATATGTCAAATGCATTAGTAGTAAGATTGTCATTAGAAAAGTTTCAATACTACTATATTATGTGATTGAAACACTATTTAATTTATTCTGTCACAGGTTATAAATTGGAGAAAAATGACTAATTATTTTACTGTTGATATAATTATACTAATAAAACGCTGAAACTTCAACTTATTATTTACTCCATCTCCTCTATGTCCGCTTCTAGAAATACCTTGAAGAGATTTTCTCAATTGTTTATCAGCTTGCACCATGACCATCATCTGTGTTGAGAATGGACTTTGAGGAATAGGTGTCATATCCTGACAGTAATTAACCAGTGGGGGGAAATAAAAACATAGCATGCAAAACATGAGGCCAACTATTATAACAAGAGACAGGATCCCTACCATAAGGTTCTTTAACCAGGTAGTATATAATGCACTGATTTTGTCAATGATATGGAAACCCTCCAACGTCCACCTGGGGAGAAAACTTGAGACAGAGATTGTGCATAAATCACATCCATTCCAACAGAGAGAAATGTCAATCTATTTTATTAATCCTCAAATTCAGCAACATGAGGAATTTTACAAGCCAGTAAAAAAATAAAACTAAATAGGAAAAATGAAAAATGAAAAAATTAAATCTGAGAAAAAGAAAAACTAAAACAATAATAATTCTTTGTTGGTTGACATTTCTGATTGTTCTTACATGCTTATTATAACCCATAAAATATTGGACCTTGTTAATTGCTATTTTTAAAACCTAAAAAATGATCAAAGTATATGTGATTCTGCAAATTATTGTAAATTGAATGCAATTCACTCTTTGTGTAATCTTTTAAGGAATCATAAAACAATTAAAACTGGATAGTATTAGGCAATCAATCAATATATAAGTTTGGGTAAAAGAAACTGATTACGAAATTTGGAATTTCGTATTGCTCATCTCTTATTTAATAAGATGTCACTTTACATATGTAGATCAATACAAATCCTCCTCCACTTTGGTTTTTTTTGCAGTTGTTGAGAATGGCACATTGAGTTGTCTATGTGAAATAGTAGTCTTCTAAAAAGAGCCTGAGTGAATAAAAGTTCATTTTAAAGATAAAACCACTGGTCTTGATATTTTTTGCAGTTCTTGAGAATGGCACATAGAGTTGTTTATGTGAAATAGTGGTCCTCTAAAAAGAGCCCAACAGATGTTGAATTTTTTCTTTGGCACTATTTTGAATATGTTTTTTTTGTTTTGACAAACTCTGTTTTTTTTTCTTTTCATTTTTTGGTATTAAATTTACAGCACCTCATAGTAGACAATATAATATTCAAATAATTTTCAACAGTATCCTCAGGTAAATTGGTTAGTATGTCTGTTTTTCCTTCTCCAATTTTAATTAGCCAATCATTTCATTAATTTTGCCTTTCAGATCTCATATTTTTTTCTAATCTAAGGTGTGTAAATTCCTTCCATAGTGGACTTTTCACTCCATGTCCATATATTGCTTTCCTTTCAGTCTCACCTTGATCTGCACCAACCTCACTGATACTCTGGGGACATCATGAGACCCTGGCAACATCACCCATAGAAGTCTCACCTTAATCTGCACCAACCTCACTGCTACTCTGGGGACATCCTGAGACCCTGGCAACATCACCGCATAGAAGGTATGGAGAAGACAGTGGAATTTGCCCCATCCCAAGAGCCATAGTCTTTATCAATATTGCTACTGTATGCTTATATCTTGGCAAGTATAATTATTTCTGTCTGTATCTCAATCTTGTGCAATGTTTCCTGTTTCCTATGTGCCCTCCCCCTCCCCCCACCATTTATGGTGCACATAACATACCTATATCCGCTCCCTCACACATGGCCTTCCCTGTCCTGCCTTTCAATATATCTTTCTTTCTCTCCCGCACACTCCTCTCTCACACATCCTATCTGCCCCTCACTCCATGTTCCCATATCGCTTTCCTTTCAGTCTCACCTTGATCTGCACCAACTTCACTGCTACTCTGGGGACATCCTGAGACCCTGGCAACATCACCCCATAGAAGGTATGGAGAAGACAGTGGAATTTGCCCCATCCCAAGAGCCATTGTCTTTATCAATATTACTACTGTTGGCTTATTATATCTTGGCAAATATGATTATTTCTGTCTGTATCTCAATCCTATGCAGTGTTTCCTGTTTCCTATGTGCCCTCCCGCTCCCCCCGACCATTTATGGCCCACATAACATACCTATATCCCTCCCTCACAAATGGCCTTTCCTGTCCTGCCTTCCAATATCTCTTTCTTTCTCTTCTTCACACTCCTCTCTCACACAACCTATCTGCCACTCACTCCATGTTCCCATACTTTCCCATGCTTTCCTTTCAGTCTCACCTTGATCGGCACCAACCTCACTGCTACGCTGGGGACATCCTGTAAGCACTCCCCTCCCTCCTTCCTCAGTCACCCACCTCAATTTAGTTTTAATGTATAGAGGCATGAAAGTCACCTGACCTCCCTTTTTCTAACTATAGTATCACTCCACTAGGGGTCATTCAAAATTACACAATAGAACCTTTGTATCTATCTCGCACTTCCTTCCTGACCCTTGATATTCCTTATCTTTATTCTTCCCCATGTCTCTCCCTCTTTTCATTCCCTTTAGATTGTAAGTAGCGAGCTTGCAATCTTGTAGGGTGCTTTGGAAAAAAGCACTTTCTATAAAGACTCTAAGCTCAAAACAGGGCCCTTCAATTTCTGAAGTTTACTATTGTATTTTTCCTGTTCTTATCCCCTGTACAGCGATACGGAATATGTTGGCGCAATACAAATACAAGTTAATAATAATAATAATAAATAATAACTTGACTTTATATACAGTGGATATAAAAAATCTACACACCCCTGTTAAAAATGTCAGGTTTCTGTGCTGTAAAAAAAATGAGACAAAGATAAATTTCATAACTTTTTCCACCTTTAATGTGACTTATAAACTGTACAACTCAATTGAAAAACAAACTGAAATCTTTTAGGTGGAGGGAAGAAAAATAAAAAATAAAAATAATGTGGTTGCATAAGTCTGCACACCCTCTTATAACTGGGGATGTAGCTGTGATCAGAATTAGGCAATCACATTCCAAATCATGTTAAATAGGAGTCAGTATACACCTGCCATCATTTAAAGTGCCTCTTATTAACCCCAAATAAAGTTCAGTTGGTCTTTCCTGAAATTTTCTTTGTCGCATCCCACAGCAAAAGCCATGGTCCACAGAGAGCTTCCAAAGCATCAGAGGGATCTCATTGTTAAAAGGTGTCAGTCAGGAGAAGGGTGCAATAGAATTTCCAAGGTATTAGATATACCATGGAACACAGTGAAGACAGTCATCATCAAGAGGACAAAAAATGGCACAACAGTGACATTACCAAGAACTGGAGCTCCCTCCAAAATTGATGAAAAGACGAGAAGAAAACTTTTTCTTTTGTGTTCTCTTTTTCTCAGGAATTTCTATATTCATACTCTTTTTAAATGGCACTGTTACTTCAACAACTAGTTTTATATTAAGAAGTATGAACAACTAACTATACATTGTGCTAGCCTTTATTTCTATACAGTACTTGATAAGGGTGGGGGATGAGTTCTATCTTAAAGATAATATTGTGAGTCTTTCTTTTGGCCACCACAGGGACAGACAAAGCAGTCTGTGATACTACTTACAAAAATATTGCAGCTAATTAGTATTTATAAAGTGCTTATTTAAACACAAGTGCAGCACAAATAATACTAGTTTCTCAGCAAACTTAAAATGGCTATTACAAAGTATAACCATTTTTTTCAGGAGTTTTAATAATACCATAAAATAATACTTGATTTTGTGGTGACAGAGACCAATTAAGGTTGAGATATAAGTCCATCAATTGCACCCATTTCAGTTGACCTTAGAACATTTCAAGTTGATTTTCCCTAAGTAATTGTCTTACCTAAACTATCATGTAGTATACAGTAATTTGCAATATATAGATACAATTAATAGCTAAAAACTATTTAATTTTGTCACATTTTCTAGAAGGATTTTGGGTAGTTTATTATTTCTTGATAAAATATTCAGTCCTCAACTGAAATCAACAGTGTTTGCTAAAATATTTGTATGTATATATATATATATATATATATATATATATATATATATACACAAATATATAGAAAAATATATTCCATAGAAATAATAGGAGTTAAATCACCTATGTTATTCCAAACCAGGAGTTCCATTGCCTTTAGTTCTTCTAAAACCATTGCCATCCTGTGACTTGAATGTATAATGTTAGCTAAAGCAGAGCAGGTTAAATATCATGATTCCTGAAGATAAAGCAACTGAGCAAATAAGTAGAGGAATATGAATACTATCAGAGGGAAAGCCGATACATAGTAGGGAAATGATACTAAAACAAAGGTATAAATGGTATACTGTGAATACAAATACTTCAAAAATTGCTCCTATATAAATTTAAAGTGAACTGTTCCAAACTAACAAGACAACGACTAATAACATGTGATGCATAAGGTGAGTTGGGGGCACACAGCAGGCCAGTTACTGTTTAAAGATACAATCTTAGCCTATTTATGTATGTATAGGTATTTATTGAGCACATACTGTTTTCACATTTACCTACACTTCTCTACCTTTCTTATTTAATATTAATACTTTTCACCAAGCACTGGAGAGGAACACCTACAGGGCCAGATTTCTTTTAAGACAGATAAGACACATTATTTACAGGGCTTCATATTTATGCTCATGGAACTCAAGCTGTTTGTGATATATAATCACAAAAGAGATTGTTTATTAAAGTCTCACAGTGCTGATTATATATAAAGCAAACAAAAAAAACAACAAAATTGGTTAGTCCTATGGACATGATAATCGACTCTGAGAGCAACCTCTATTAGACACTTGTGCCCTTCACAGGGAGAAATATCCTGTAGTATATCAGTCTGGTCTCACTCAAAAGAGTGACCCAGCCCTGAAATACCAGGCAATTCTACCCTGAACAGGAGAAACAGCAAACCCCAAACTTCACTGTGTGAGGTATGGCTGATAACTCCCTAAGACACAGTGAGCAAGGGGTCCCCTATCACCGTTAGGGAGACCAATACCTAAGGATCATTTGAATAAACAAAAAATCTAAATCAGGGAACAAACTAACCTTAATAGGTTAGTTCTATGGAAATGATAACCCACTCTAAGAGCAACCTCTTATATACAAAGTGCTTTAACGCACAGAAAGTTATATATGGTATATGTATTCATAGCACATTCTATTCTAGCTCACTCCATTCCATTATTGAACATTAGCCTGTTATAAGACTACACATTCTACATTTATGAACAGATGTGTCCTGTTCAAATAATGTCAATTATTTATTTTTTATTCCACATAGATTATATTTAAATACAGTATATGTTAATGTTAATGGATCAAGCCAATCATTATCCCCTTTCCATTCTAATGAATGGAGATGATTATCAGTTTGAAATATTACACTACTGAAAAACAGGTGAATGGGTTTTAGAAGATCCATATATTTAAATATGGTAGGTGCTAAACCTTGTCTTCCCCTTCTGGATCGCTACCTTGTTGTGGTGAAGGTACTTGTGTACCTCAAGGAAACTGTGAGCTATTTTATGTAGGGTTATCCAAGACAACTAAATAAGTAACTGGAAACCCACTTCAGTATATTTGCAATGAAAACCTTATGAATAAGTACAACCAGAGACAAGATGTGCCTGGTGTGCTGTGGTCCATAGGGTCATGGATGTCAGACATGACTAAACAACAAACCTTGTGTTATTTAGTTAAGAAAATAATTCTATATCCTGTTTCAATTCAAGTCAATGAGATATCACAATGGTAATAGTATTAGGAATAAGCTTTGGCACATCTGTATATACACACATACAGAGATACACCTGCTCAGTACTGGGTTCCATACTTTTACTACCTTTACTGTCAGAAACACATTTTTTCCCTCTAACCTTAAGGTTAAATCACTTGTCATGGTAAGTTCAGTTGACAGAACCATATATACATCTCAGAGGAATTTAAACAAGATCATCATATTACTTAATAGAGTATATTTGCCAGTGGTTTAAATGTGGATTAACAGTCTGTCTATCTCTGAGGAAGTTATTAACTAACAAAACACATATGGTAGGAGGGAGCTTTTATCCACAAATAATAGAACTGGTTATGTTTTCTACCCTTTAAGGGTTTTCTAAAAGATACAATATTTTAACTACTTGCATTATTTTAATCGTTATAATTTAATAAAATATTTTGTTGGGTCTTACTATTTATTCCTCAGACTGTGTTAGTTATTTAGGTATTTCTTAAGTTCCACATTATAATATTAGTTACTATAATCCTTTTGAAAGCACTTGCAATATTAAATTCGAGAAAATTGATGACCATAACTTATCTTTGATATGTTATCTTGTAAATATATTATTCCACTTCTGGATCATTGCCTTGCTGTACCTCAATGAAGCTGTGAATGTATACCATGTAAAGTCACCCAAGATGGGCAGGTCATAACAGAGAGGTCAGACAAATCACAGTCCACTGGAGAAGGAACTGCTCACCCATTCCAGTACCTTTGCCATGAAAACCTTACGGATTGGCACAGCAGGACACAAGATGTGCCTGGTGTGCTGTGGTCCATAGGGTTTCCGAGAGTTAGACACGACTGATGGACTGAGCAACAACAACAACAACAAATATATTGTTATGCATGTAATACTTTTATACGATTTCACTATGAGTGATTATTTGTGCTCTATTTTTTTATTTGTTTTAGTTGTTACTGTGATACACAAGGTTAAGTGGAGATAACTGAAGTTAGATGGATTTGTAACTTAAAATATCCTATGTTTTCTATTAACAAGAATATAGAAGAGCCTTGGGTAGTGAGGCGAGCCGTTAAGGCACTAAAACTTGCAGCACTTTGGTGATGAGTGCATTTGGCGCTCATCGCCTGCGAGCCTTGCGTAGCAAGGCGAGCCATTAAGGCACTAAAACCTGCAGCACTTGGGCGATGAGTGCCAAAGGCGCTCATTGCCTGCCAGCCTTGCAAAGCTAGGTGAGAAGTGGAGGCAATGAAACATGCGGGACTTAGCCTCCAAACACTTAGGACAAGTGGGATCACCTTAGGCTGCAAGCATTTGACAAAGACGGGACTTAGAAAAAAAAAACGAAACACGGGACTTAGAAAAAAAAATATTATGAGATGCGCGACTTAGAGAAAAAAAATACGAGATAGGAAGGATAGAATAAGTTATCGGCCGAACCGCGCAAAGCAAAAAACACGAAACTCACAACAAGTAAAAAAAAAAGATACAACAAAAACATCACACACAGCACGGGGGAACAGCCAGGATGTCTGGGAGTGAGGTGAAACGCGAATTTAAGTCAATTTTGCTGACGGACCAAAAAAATGAAAACGAGGCTACACGACCCTGGACCGCTCAAAAGACCGTCAACTGAGTACCACTTTCAACAGGAACGTATGAGGTACAAAATACATTATTACAAAGGATGGCAAATGCTTGCGAACCGAGTAGCACATAGACAAACAACTGTATTTTACAAGCCTAACTTGCCACTAACAACATTACGCATCTAAAGTAGCGCTTTACACAAATAAACCAATGGTTTACCCTCGCGCACACAGCCTATTTCTAATGCACAGTTGGGACATTCATGACACTATCTCCTCAGGCCAGCAACAGTCCAACTGGACATTATATTCTGCAGGACAATACAAAGAGATTGTTACCTCTTCAGGCTATTGATTGTTAAATATATTAATTAGAAAAAGGTTAACTATTTTAATTTATTATTCAATTAATTCATTACTTAGTATTTAAAAAAATAGAGAGAGGAGCCAAAGGACACGCGAGGAGAGGCTCGCAATGAGCGCCGAAGGTCCTTACAGTATGGCTTCAAATTTTATTGACTGTCATTTTATGACAGGCAAGTCGCTAGTACTATTCTAATAGTCCTTTGCATAGGCACTTATTATGATCCTTGGTGATAAATGACAAATTAAACTGCACAGATTTTCTACCCTGGAATCTGTTCTGCAATTCTTGAAGGCTCCCTCTTTGGATTGTTAGTTTGCACGTTTTCAATCATGCATGGTGCTTTTGGAAAAGCTCTATGGACATTTGATTCTAAGTTCAAAGACAGGCCCCTCCATCCTCTGCAATGTGTTAATTTTGCTATTGTTTTTACTTGAACTTACCCATGTATATCACTACAGAATATTTTTTTTTAATTAAAAATAATAATATGTTTAAAATCCAGGATTTTGTTGGAATTAGCACCTGTATTCATATTTTTGTCTGCAGATGTATCCACAGAAACAGTCCAACACGCTTCTTAAAAAAAAAAACTTCCTCATGTTTTCTATTAACCACCTGTATCAAACTATTTTTTCCTTTTTTTAAATTAATTACTTTTTAGTGCAGTTGTTGTTTACAAAGACCAATACATTTTAAGTAGTCTCAAAATACACTTGAGAACTGTTGGCTAGTACATTAAACATCCAACATTCTGAAAGGGCTACCTCAGAAGGGCAAGAAATATATTGATACATAGCCTTATAAGTTTGCATGAAGTTGGGTCCATTCACATTTGTCTCCCTAGACCTGGGACTTGGCGTGTTCATAAAAACTTCTGTGCTCATTAGTTGGAACTGCAAAGAAACTAACAAAATACAGCTTTTCTTATGTAGAGGTTTAAATGTATTGTGATACCTGGTTCATGACACTCTCACCAGAATGTCATGTCTGTTTTCTGATTCTATTTAGTTTTACAATTGTTCACCGCTATTAAGTATTTTATATAAATGCAGGTCGCATTGATGGGGTTATTTGCTTTTATTCTCCGGTTTATATTGTAGCACTTATTGATGTTTCCTTGTCCAAGTTGCATTGAAATTTTCGTTAGTGCTTTTTGGAAAAACGGAGCAAGGACTTTAGAACAAAGCTTAGCGTGCTAGCCTTGAAATTTATATAACAGATATTAGATGGCTTGAACAAAGCGATCCAACATATTCAAATAAGCAAAAAGGTTTTCAAGAGGAAAATATTAAACAAGTGTCAAAAGCTAACTCTGAATGCCAGATATGGTTGGAGAATAATTTGTTTTGATATATAAAATTGGGGGAAAAGAAGCTCCATGAAGGTCAATCATATTTTGTTTTTGAAAAAAAGTTTAAAGAAGTGTCTACTTTAAACCAATTATATATAACGTGCAAAATTGATTTAATATATAGTAATTTTTATATTTTAAATGTGCTTAAGTGTGGTTATTTATTTAAAATATAAGTTTTGGAAGAACTACACTTGATATCTTTATGATGGAAAAATAAAATAATATGCTATGTAATATATTTCCTTTCATGTGCAATTTTGCTGTTTTTGAATCTACCATTTTGGACTCTGGTGATAACATCTTGAGGAGGGAGGAAACTCCAATTAAACAGGAAGTGTCTATATACACAATGGGAATATGACTTCTACAATTGCTAGACCTTTCAGTAGCAATAATGGAAAATATTAGTTTACACTACGAACCCCCTCGGAAAATATCAAAGACAGAATCAACTGACAAAGTAAAATCCTTTACTATTGGCCATGTCTAAGAAGTCAATTACGGGCTTACTTAAATATTGTCAGATCATATGATCACGGCCCCTGAAATCCGACTTAAAAAGGCAGGGTTTACTTGTGGAGGCTGAAAGGTGGAAATTGCGGGCTTGCAGCAATAAAATACATCTAAACATTTAGAGAGAAAAAATCTACAGCCAAAACTACAGGTTAGAGTCACTTATGGGCTTCTTATAGAATATAGCCCTTCATCTGCAGCACATTTCAGTTTACTAGTTTCTCATATTCTCCAGAATACAATTCAAAGTTAAATAAAAAAAAAAAAAGTACCATCTAACACACGGAATAACATAGCACATCTTGATATCTCTATATATATTTTCCACACTTTCTCACAATATATAAACTGTCTAGTTAGACACCTCCCGATTTCTTGAATCCTCCTCTCATTCCGACCTGTGACAATATTGCCAAAACCATTAATGTCTAAACCGTTGGCAACAAAAGTGAGTGACATCACAGAGCTGGTGGATGTTACAGACCTTGCGCTCACCCACCTTCCGTTTGAGGATGCCCCACAGATGCTCAATAGGGTTTAGGTCTGGAGACATGCTTGGCCAGTACATCCACTGTGATGTCATTATGGAGGAGTGGAAGAGGACTCTAGTGGCAACCTGTGAAGCTCTGGTGAACTCCGTGCCCAGGCAGTGCTGGAAAATAATGGCGGCCACACAAAATATTGACACTTTGGGCCCAATTTGGAAATTTCCACTTAGGGGTGTACTCACTTTAGTTGTCAACAGTTTAGACTAGTGATGTCCCGAACAGTTCGCCGGAGAACTATTTGCGGCGATTTTCGCATGTTCGCGTCTGCCGCGAACGGCGAACACATGCGCTTTTCGGTTCGCCCCCTATACTTTATCATTGAGGAAACTTTGAACATCATTTCTTTTATTTTATAATTTTTTTTGTGTAATCTATGCCTGCCTGCCAGCTTGTGTGTGTGACAGGCTAACACCTAACAGCTTATATTGTGCTTATTTTCACTACTCATACCTGGTGGTGTAACATACATTGAAAACAACCATTTTTTTCCTGAAATCTAATTTCAGTTGCCTGCCTGTGTCAGGCTCACAGCTTATATTGTGCTTAGTGACATAAAACAACACTTTTTTGACTGTAATAGATTGAATAGCAATTGCCTGCCTACAGGCGTGTGTGAAGCCTATTGCATCTACTCTGCCAACTTTTGCCAGTGCACAGTGACACTCATATCTGGTGGCACCTTAGATTGCACGCACCCCATCCAGTACCTGAGCGATACAACATCATACCTGATGTTTTAAAGCATGTTATTCCAAACAATTTAGGAATGTTAGGTGATTTATGCCCATTATGGCTTAAAACCAGACACTGCATCAACTATGTAATTTTCCGTGGGAGTTTTGCCATGGATCCCCCTCCGGCATGCCACAGTCCATGTGTTAGTTCCCTTGAAACAACTTTCCCATCACTATTGTGGCCAGAAAGAGTCCCTGTGGGTTTTTAAATTCGCCTGCCCATTGAAGTCTATGGCGGTTCGCCGGGTTCGCCCGTTTCCAAACATTTGATGGAAGTTCGGGTCCGCTGTTCTCGAACCGAAAATGTGATGTTCGCTACATAACTAGTTTAGACATTAATGGCTGTGTGTTGAGTTATTTTGAGGGGACAGCAAATTGACACTGTTATACAGGCTGTACACTTACTACTTTACATTGTAGCAGAGTCATTTCTTCAGTGTTGTCACATGAAAAGATATAATAAAATATTTACACAAATGTGAGGGGTTTACTCACTTTTGTGAGATACTGTATATATATAAGATTTGTTGGAGACTGCCAGCTCAAGATTACGGGGATTATTCTAAAACTGACTTGATTTTTTCCTTAAACTTGCATCTCTTCTCTACTGGGGATCTCTGGTTTTGGCAATATTGTCACAGGTCGGAATGAGAGAAGGATTCAAGAAATCGGGAGGTGTTTAGGACCTAACTAGACAGTTTATATATTGTGAGAAAGTGTGGAAAATATATAGAGAGATATCAAGATGTGCTATGTTATTCCGTGTTTTAGATGGTACTTTTTTTTTTTAATTTAATTTTGAATTGTATTCTGGAGAATATGAGAAACTAGTAAACTGAAATGTGCTGCAGATGAAGGGCTATATTCTATAAGAAGCCCATAGACATCTTAGACATGTCCAATAGTAAATGATTTTACTTTGTCAGTTGATTCTTTCTTTGATATTTTCCGAAGGGGATTGTAGTGTAAACTAATATTTTTAGTGTCATTTCTTCAGTGTCACAGGAAAAGATATAATACAATATTTACACAAATGTGAGGGGTGTACTCACTTTTGTGAGATACTGTATATATATATATATATATATATATATATATATATATATATATATATATATATATATATGTATATATATATATATACATATATAATTTTAATCATATTTATGAAAATGTATATTTATATATATAAATACAAGACTCTTTACAACACTATATTTTATTCTCAAGGATTCAAAAATAACACTGTTAATTCTAAAGTGGGTAACCTGGAGTATATATAGGTACAACCCCCTGTGCTTCAAGGTGAATATGCTCCAAGAAACCCACCACGACTAACTAATATTACCTCTGTGTTTTCCTTTGTTTTCAGTAGTGCTCATGACAATGAGAAAGGTAGGAGGGTTTACAACAGCAGACATAAATGATATAAACTATAATTTTAAGTTATATATTCTGGATAATGTTTTGCAGTTGTTTGAACATTTAATTTTAATGTTAATGTATTGTGAACTACAAATTAGATTTAACTTGAAAAGTGTGTACACCGGCTAAACATGTTATTAGAAAGCAAAAAACATTAAAAAAAACACAACATTTTGTATGTTTTATACGCAATTATTTTTTATTGCAGGTTTTCATTTTGTTTTCTTATCTACCGCTGAATGTTACTTTCTGAGGTGGATGTGCCACTTTGTAGATACAAACTTCCTTACAGTCTCCTCCCACCTAAGGAAGTTGAGAACTAAAAGCAAAATGACAGATTCCATAACACCATACAATCATATAAAAGGTAATAGATTAAAGGCTGTATAATTGTTTATTTATATTCAAAAAATATTGCACATTTTTAAGTGAAGTTGTTCAAAAGAGTACATTTTAAAACTATAATCAATGCGGTCCTTTTTATTTTTATAGTGGTGGATCAGTTGATCTACAAACTATCCATTAGTGACCAACACCCCCACATAGTGTCAAGGATGCCACAAGATAGGCTTGGTGTGTTCATCCATTTTAGCTTATGGACAAGAGACTAATAAGTTTCATGGATTAATACATTTCTACATTTCTATAGGCAAAAATGATCCCTTATGTATGCAGCACATTTCATAAAACATTTTATTTTTCTTAATATCTAAAAATCCCTCTAATGATTATGTTGACACCCCCGGGGTGTCTACACAGGCTCCTGATCCTCACCTAATCAGCATGCAGCTTTAGGGGATCAATTTTAACACATTATTCATCTGCTATTTCTTCCTCGGCCAATAGGAGAGCACTGATGTCAGCCCAAAAGTCACTGCTAGGATATGACCCTCCCTACTGCTTCCTGTTCCTGCTGTGTGCTGTGCTGCTGCCATAGCAACTTCTAACATTCACATCACTACATATTCTAGGCTGCTTTGCAGCACAAACAGGAACCCCAGAGTTTAATTCAAATGTTTCAGCGAACCTGATTGGCCAAAACAAATTATGCTAATTTACCCTGGGTTTGGAGTGGGTGCTAACCCTCATTTTCAACTGTCAGAAGTTTCACAACATTTGGCTAACTTCAAGGTAAGTGTTTAAACGTTTATTTTGGATTTTTTTCATGCAAAAAAATATATTTTCATACACTATTATTTCTCCTCTATCAGAAACATTTATAATCCAGGAAACTTAGATATGCTTTTAATACAGGGTATTGTATTCTGTGTACATTTGTTCTTTGTGGTCACAATATATCTTACACCAAAGTGGAGAACATTCAACCAGCCAATTAATCAAAGTAAGATACTAATTCATTGGAATATAAGAACATTATTATAAAAGAATGTTGTGTTCAGATGAGATACATAGAACGCAGAAAAAAATATTTTAAAACATTTTTACAGAGAAAAAATGCAATAAGATTTAGTCTAAAGTACAAAAAATCTCTGTGTCTATGACTTGGAAAAAACCCAGAAACTTTTATGTTGATATAATGTGCTAATGACACTGAAATCCTAATGGTACACTCATATATAAGTGGAAGAAAAGAAACTTTTATAACAAATGTTACTGTCTAACTGGCTCCCCTAAGCATAATTAACAATGTTTGTAGCTAAGGTTGTTCCTACTTTTACTGTTTAGCTTATTAGCTGCAAGTTGATTTTTTATAGGCCACTTAATTAAAAAAAGGGTTGTTTACAAAGTGATAACTTTATCTGGCTTTTATCCCATTCTGCTCTTATCTGGAAACAAATGGGGATGAGATTGTGGAGGGTGTAAAGTAAGCATGCATCTGAAAAATAAAAAATCAGATATGTCGGTTTATTTTGCATTAAGTAATTCCCATTGAAGATCCAAATGAAAGTCAATACTTGAGAAAAAGTTATGGTAGGGGGGCCCTAATCTACTAATAATGTGTCAGCTGTTCTTCTCAGTGACACTCAAATATATAGCACAACATTGGTTCAACCTTTAAAATATAACTTATTTAGAGGTAATATTTCTAAACATTATGATCTTAATACGTATACAATAAATGCATTTTATTATATATAAATGTTATGTATACATCTCTACTGTTGGAAATTAGCTACTGCATTGATATATTTGTGTATCCCTTTCAAGACATTATAAGAAATACCTCATGTATTGATTAACAAGTTCACAAATACATTTTCTACTTGTATTCCTTCTTTCCTATGAGTTGGTGTGAGTGTACATTATATGTACGTCAATAATGAGTTCTACTATATTAGTAGGTACAAAATAAGGTAGATAGGTGGCTCAAGGTATTAAAAAGATTCTGGGATAGATGTAAGGGGTGCTACTTAAGGATATAATTGACTAAGTAGCAAAAAGTAGAGGACAGAACAAGTATCCTTTGATTATTAGTGCACACCCTAGGCCCTGGTAACAATATAGAGCAAAAATAATTGTTATAAAACTTAGCATTTATTAGATAATTTAAAAAGTATTAAAATATGAAAATTCTGACGAGATATATTAGGTAGGGGAATGAACAATAGTAAGGACTTCCTAGTTATGGGTATAAATAGGAAAAAGTGGAGATAGGATCTCTATCCTCTGGTCTCAAGTGATAGTATAATAAAGTGCATAAAGTGAGCAAAGTGCATATAATATAGTGGAATACTAGTGAATAGCAATGACATAGGTCTGGAACTGAGGTCTATGTTATTGCACCAGTATGTATTGCCACTAGCCAATAAAAAGTGACTAGTGCTTATAGTGATAAATGAGAGGATTGCACTTGAGTATATTGCACCTTTTAGTGATTGAAATATTCCAGTATAAAGTGTATAGTGCCAATATTGGTTATTAGATAAATAAATGAATATTAAATAGTAGGGTACAATAAAGTGCCAGTGCTGCCTGAGGATAATGGGATCTATCAATGCTTATATTATTTCCTGTATTCTTTGGAAGGTCCTTTTACCACTAAAATAGTGAAATTATATATTCCCCTACTCTATCTGAGGAGCCAAGATGTCCAATTACACCCACATAGTAGTATTGCTTTTGTAATAATTTTTAGTATTTTCCATTTGCATGTGGAAGGTGTATTGGGTGATTATTAGGGGGGACCAGTCTGTGTGTTGCCCGAGCACCTTAGCTCCAGACAACTTGCCTCGCGTCGCCTATGCGTCGGCGTGTGACGTCATAGAGCGGCGTCGCGGCGTTGTACGTGCAACCCGACGCACGTTTCTAAGGATTTCATCAGGGGTGTGAACTATTTCACTATTTTAATTTCACTATTTTAGTGGTAAAAGGACCTTCCAAAGAATACAGGAAATAATATAAGCATTGATAGATCCCATTATCCTCAGGCAGCACTGGCACTTTATTGTACCCTACTATTTAATATTCATTTATTTATTTAATAACCAATATTGGCACTATACACTTTATACTGGAATATTTCAATCACTAAAAGGTGCAATATACTCAAGTGCAATCCTCTCATTTATCACTATAAGCACTAGTCACTTTTTATTGGCTAGTGGCAATACATACTGGTGCAATAACATAGACCTCAGTTCCAGACCTATGTCATTGCTATTCACTAGTATTCCACTATATTATATGCACTTTGCTCACTTTATGCACTTTATTATACTATCACTTGAGACCAGAGGATAGAGATCCTATCTCCACTTTTTCCTATTTATACCCATAACTAGGAAGTCCTTACTATTGTTCATTCCCCTACCTAATATATCTCGTCAGAATTTTCATATTTTAATACTTTTTAAATTATCTAATAAATGCTAAGTTTTATAACAATTATTTTTGCTCTATATTGTTACCAGGGCCTAGGGTGTGCACTAATAATCAAAGGATACTTGTTCTGTCCGCTACTTTTTGCTACTATATTAGTAGTTTCAGAAAATAATCATCCAGGCCCTTCATAGTTTAATCCCCAAACAAGGACCTTAAATGGTAGAGGCTTCACATCAAAGCAATAATAAGAATATTGTACAACTGTAAAACATGTGGCCAAGAAAGTCTAGTAACTTGTCACAATGTTGTACAACTGTGGACAATTAATCAAACAAGCCAAGCAAACAACCAGATTGAAAACAACTTGTCATCATACCAGACTGATATAGAGAGGGATAGCCTAAACCTAGAATAAACAAACAAGTAAAAAATAATGGAGAGCAATTCTAGGGAGATTCTCCAAGGAGGGACTTCCGGAAGAAGACATTTGGTGATAGCTATGAGTGTGTAGTCAGTCCAAGAAAGCAGTGTTGCTGAGGAGTCCAGAGAGTGGTCATGTGGAGCAGAGAGCCTCACTCGTTACCAGAACCTTATGGAGAAGGATTTAAAAAAGAAGCAGCCTGACTAAGGGGTTTTATTAAAAAATAAGGCAATGTATTTTGCAAAATAAAGCAGGATTTGCATAAGTTTTCTCCTTGCAAGTATAGTTTGTATACTTATTGTCTGTTATCAGTTCATCTAATGTATGTTTTGTAACAGTCTTTTGATTTGTGTACACAATTTATATTTTTAATTATACGTTATTTTTCTGTCTGATTATACACCTGCCCAAAGTAATATATATCTTGTAGGATTTTGCATAACAGTTCTTTCAACCCCTTCTCTCCCATGGATCTCCATATAGGATGAATATGGTGAAGTGTTACTAAGTGTAACTACATTTTTTAAAGTTTTCTTTTTTAAACTTTGGTATATACCTGTAAGAAATTAAAGTGTAATTTCCAGAGATTCTATTCTTTTGAGAGTGATTGACAAATAAAACACACAAATAAGATTTATGAATTAACAGATATTTATATATTTCTGTGCACAAAAACAAATAATCATACAAGAACGTGTGGGAAAACAAAGTAAAAACTAAAAAAATAATCACAAATGTAAAGTTTTATGAAATAATAGATGTAAAGACACAATTAGTTGATATTTAATGGCTGGCTCCTACAACATATTAAGAAAGAAAACACCTAAATTATTTTTAACCCTTCAAGAGGAAAGAAAAACAGCAAACATTTCCCCAGTATCCAGAAAGAACAAAAACATCAATTAATATGTATACACATATCATCGGTATACAGCAAGAAAGAAAACAGTAATTAATATTTTTACCCCAATATATATATCATCAGTATACAGGGAGAAAGAAAAATAATTAGTCATCAATCAGACATGCAATATAATTACCCTGGGTGGATCAAAAATAGTAAGGGATATAGTTACCACCTACGGTCAGAACCTCTCTGTGTGGGATCTCTATATCCCCTCTCCTTCTGCCACTGTGAATTTAAGCTGTTCTTTTTTATATGATATTTGGGCTGTCTCCCCCCCCCCCCCCTTCCTATGTCTAAATTGGATCTGTTGACAGAGTAGCCTCTTCTGACTTTCTCGCAATCTTAATCAATAGATCTCTTTGATCAACTGTACTAAAACAATGACCATTATCATTGATTATCTTCTCCATGGGTGGTGTCCTGTATTTATGTGAAAAGACCCCATATATCTTGTCTATATGATAGATGAGAGAATTGCAATTATGTGTTTTTCTCAGCCCTTTGATGTGTTTCTTTTGGAATTTAACCCAGGAATTACTGACCGACCTCTTAATGACATTTACTGTATATATCTACACATATACACACAAATATATATAAAAGAAGGGAGAGAAAAAAATAACATAAACATAATGTATTGTGGGCCAATATGTATGACCTTTTTCTTATATACCTCATTAATGAACAGTTTCAATGGTCTTTGTTTTATGCCTACAATAGTCTTTGTTTTCTGCAGCATAAATAATGGAATCTGTATACTATGTATTGGTTAAAAAAGAAAAGGAGATGGATTTGACAAATAATAAATTATATTTTCTCTTACTTTTAAGTGAGCAAATCAGATTTTTTTAGGTACGTAATCTGTGAGCTGATCGACATCAAAGAAATTTCTGTTAAATTAGTTGAACTTTGGCTAATCAAGATCACATTGAATTATGAGCATTAAACTATTTGCAATGTATCAGAAAAACCTTTTCGGAAATGATCCTGCATTGCATAAGTCTCTTCATTTCTAGTTAGAAGCATTAATTTATACCCACTAGATGAAAAAACGACACCACATACTAACAAAGGAAGCCTCTCCTTAACCTCTGGTGTAAACATCATCATTTCATCAACAGATACTTTTCAAGGATCACGCTACAATTCACCTTATCATTTTCCATGGTTCGTGTGCTGTTTCTTGGTGTTGCTGTCATCTACAGCAATGATGGATTCACCTTCAAGTTTCTAGATCACAGAGCTGCCAACTTTCTCTTTTTCTGCCCTCTAACATTTTCATGCTCATTTTATGTCAGAATTCCCATTGACAATCAGCCTCCGCACACTATCTTTAAATACTAGATTAAATAGGCCATATAATAATCATATATGAAATTCTAAGCCTCTCCACAAATACTTTTCTTATTTATATCTATTTTTTCCATTCACACTAAGAACCCTTTCACCACTTTTAATATTTGTTTGTTACAATCGGATCATCCTCAACACACTAAATGTGTTCAAATAGAACCATGAATGTAACAAACAACCTATTCACTTTGGGATACAAAATGATCTTCTGACTTATTATCATTAATATTTGTAGGTACGACATCAACTTTTCTGAAGCATCTTAGTCTGCATTTCCACTTTCTGATTGAGTAAGGTTCATTCTAAAGCCCCATGCTCTTGTGCATCTAAATATATTGAATGCTAAAAATATTGTTTTGGTTTCAACTCTACGTTAAGTCCATATCTATTCTGCACCTACAGTGTGTCTCTTATCTCTTCCCAAAAATGCTCTACTCTTATTAGCTTTCACAAGCTCCATTTCGTTTTTTGTCCACTTACTCAACTTTCAGGCCCACAAATCTGTTTATGTTATATACTACCCCGTTATTTAATGCAGCAGAGTCTGGATTATTACTTTTAGAAAATAATTAAATGAAGATAATCATTTTAGTATGGCATAAATAAAGGAGAAGACTAAAAATATAAGCAAAAAATAAATAAATAAATAAATAAATAGAAAATCAATTACAAATAGGTAAAGTTTACTTTCCGAGTTTCTGCAATAAGACACCTTGCATCTCCTTCCCATTCAAATCAATGGAGCTGCATGTCATATACAGATATACAATGCAGAAAATGCAAATAGTAAGCTTTAACTAATCTCTACTCTACTCTACTCTATTTAACAGCAAGATATTATCAGGGCTGTATGTACCTTTTTGGAGCCCCTAGGCAGTGAAGTGGAGGAGCCCCTGCGAGTGAGTACACAAGGTATGCATGGACCTATTTTTGTGTAAGTTTCCTTTCCAGTTGTAACTGTCTTGTTCTAGATGGTTAACCCCTAGAAACCAGTCTATGAACTGCAACATTTCATTTTTATTAAGGAGGGAACCAAGTGGCACCCCTCACAGGGAAGTGCCCCCTGGGCGGCTGCCTAGTTGGCCTAATGGGTAATCTGGCCATGGATATTATGTAAATATGTAACAGTCAACTTCTCCTCAAATTCCTCTAACCAATTATCTCATGTAATTTCTCCATTAACTTCCATTATTATCTCTCAAAGACAAAGTATAAATCTCTGTATATTGCTAATCAGTATATGTTATGAAAAGAAATTAAACCGATTTCTTTCAATATGTGTTGCATATTTACCCTAATAGAACCCAACGATTGTTAAGAGTAGGGTCATGGTATAAAGATAATATAATTCTCTTGTTTAATCATTTGAGGGACCAGCATAATATACCACTACAAGAAGATTTCACATTTTGTAGAATTAAACATCCTCAAATATGAATTATAATCAATTCTCTCATAGCCAGTGATAATTATCACATGTTAAATAATAAGATAAAAATTACTGTTGCAGATGCGCAATTGAGTAACACACCAGTCTCTTTTAGAACAAAGTGTAATTAAAAAGGTAGTATAAAAAAATGATGTAGCTAATTATCTGCACTTTGTGAACCAATGTCACAAATTCAACATGATATTAATCAAACAAATTGCAATCTCTTTCTTCTATTCTGGCTAAAGAAATGACCACTGTAGTGCATATTCAAATATGCAAAACTATCAATGGAAATGCTTCCAGAATTAATTTAGAGGACCAAAATTAATGACCTAATAATATGTGCTACATGTTTTCTTTAAGCATTGATCATTAATTAAATTCACATTCAATGGTTTAACAAAGGAACATGTTCAATATTAAACTAAGTTCAGATACTGCTGGTATCCACCCACCATACAAGCAATGGCTTTGTCTAGCAGACAAAGGCATAAAGTGTACCTACACAATGAACTCCATTAATTGGAGATATTTCCTTTCACAACAGTTTATGCTGTTGGGGCAGCCTATCAATGGTTATTTATTCTCTTATCATATGAAATTGTTCTTAAAACGTTTTAGTCCTATACCTCAGCCAACAGCCCAGAACCTTCCATTATTGCCTTTCTTATGGTGGAGACAAACACTTAGCTGGAGGCTGTTACTCTAATCCTGGAAAATGGATTTAATAAGGAAAATTGCTATTATAAATTACTAAATAGGGATTTTATTAATGATAAATACATAGTTAAAATAAATACCCCCTATGTCTAGGACACTGCAGTGACCTCATAATATAAATAATGTTGTCTTTTGTATTTTTCTGTGTTTTACAAGTTAATGTAATATAGTCTATTTTTGTTCTTCAGTAATTGGAAGATAATCTTATGAAGGTTAATTATCCAAAGTATCTTCAAACAGTTCTGAAATGTCTGACTTTTTTTTTCTTGTTTATATCATCAATGTTCCAGGAGTATGAGAAGGATTATGGAGCATTAATCAAGACACCTAGCAAAGTAATGAAAGTGATCTTTTGAGAACTGAACAATGTGTTGCAGCAGGTGGTGGACATTTAAATGAAATTATTTATCATAAGCAGACTGTAAGGAGAATCTCTTGAGTTGCAGATTGCGAAAATGTGCGCCAATCTGTCAAAAGTCAATGCTTTTTATACAGATAAATACATGCACAAACTAAATGACAAAAATCTTTTGACTAAAGAAGTTTTCATCTAAAACTGTATATAATATTTTTGAGTGTTGGGTAATTGGATTCCTAAACTTTATTTTAAAAAGTTTGCCTTGAAGGCCCTTAAAATTGGCTATATGCTTTGCTTGCTATTGTTCAAGAGGACTACTATAGTTTTATATTTTAAAGGACCACTGCAGTTCAAGAACAAAAACTTGTTTGTCAAGTATATAACAAACTAACAATATTAGCAGCTGATTAAGCCATGGGCAAAAAAAACATTTTGTGGAAAAAAAATAATATCTGAAGATGGTTTATGAGAACAGGATTCTATTTTTATGTTTATTCCATCACACCCTGAGAGCATGATGATGGAGATGTGTGTTTGAAGTTATCAGTGGAGTGACAGGTGTGGAAGGAGGAAATGGAATGAAGTCCAGAATCTTTGTTTGACAATATGATAATATTGAAATTTACACCACACCCATTCCCCATGATTGGCAAACAAGCAAACACCTTGCATCATTTAATGCAACCATAGTTATCTAGAATTATAAAAGCCCCTTGCACATATGCAATCTCCACCAATCTGCTCTCTCTTTCATTCCCACCCCTCATTCATTCCCCTCACCTTTCTTCCCTGCATTGAGGCATTGAGTAGCTGTAACCTTCATGCATGGAGAGCAGAAAAGGGGGTATGGCGGAGTCTACGGGCCCGCTGAGCGGGGAGTGCCTCATTGCAAGCTTATCCCCCCCCCCCCCCTCTGCCAGACTCATTGTGGTAGTTGCGTGCTGTGCCCATGTGCAACCTGCAAATTTTTTCATTGCGTGACAACAACTTGCAATTACCACAACTATTATTTGTGATGGTGCTTTTTACCATCCCACTCACAGCTTTTGAGATTGTTTTTGAATTTATTCCATGTTTTGGTGGATGCAAAAATCATCACAGATATAAATCTTGATTTCATTTTTTGAGTATAATATTATTAGTGTCAAACTTTACCATTTGTGGCTAGTGATGTCGAGAACATAAAATTTTCGGTTCGCGAACCGCGAACGCGAACCGCCGCAAATGTTCGCGAACCGGCGAACCGCCATAGACTTCAATGGGCAGGCGGATTTTAAAACCCACAGGGAGTCTTTCTGGCCACAATAGTGATGGGAAAGTTGTTTCAACGGGACTAACACCTGCACTGTGGCATGCCGGAGGGGGATCCATGGCAAAACTCCCACGGAAAATTACATAGTTGATGCAGAGTCTGGTTTTAAGCCATAAAGGGCATAAATTACCTAACATTCCTAAATTGTTTGGAATAACGTGCTTTAAAACATCAGGTATGATGTTGTATCGATCAGGTAGTGTAAGGGTTAGGCCCGCTTCACAGTGACAGACCAAACTCCCTGTTTAATGCACCGCAAACAGCCGCAAACAGTTCATTTGCACAACCGCAAACTCCCCATTTGCACAAGGTTGGATAACAAGCTAGCCATGTCCCGTTCCTTGTCCTCACTGATGTGTCATTGAAGGTCTCTTCCTCCACGCAGCCACCAAGGGTCCACGAAAGGTGACAACAAGCCCCCTGGGACGCCTGCTGTGTTTGGTCTTCCACCTCCTCAAAGCCACCTTCCTCCTCTGACTCCTCTTTTTCAGACTCCTCTCACTGCGTTGCCTCGCTCTGCATTATTAGAGGTTGTGTTAAGCAGTACTACTCTTATCAGTTTAATGCCTGTTACAGCACATATTAGGGGCCGTGTATAAGGCCTGGATTTTTAGAACCAGGAGATGGAAAAAGATGCTTTGTTGGTCGTATCACTTAAATTTTGGGGCACGGCACGTGCAATCAAAGGTGCCACCAGATAGGAGTGGCGTGTTTGTAAGTACTACTCTTATCAGTTTAATACCTTTTACAGCACCTATCAGGGGGCGTGTATAAGGCCTGGATTTTTAGAACCGGGAGATGGAAAAAGATGCTTTGTTGGTCGTATCACTTCAATTTTGGGGCACGGCATGTGCAATCAAAGGTGCCACCAGATAGGAGTGGCGTGTTTGTAAGTACTACTCTTATCAGTTTAATACTTGTTACGTCACCTATCAGGGGGCGTGTATAAGGCCTGGATTTTTAGAACCGGTAGATGGAAAAAGATGCTTTGTTGCTCGTATCACTTCAATTTTGGGGCACTTTGTCACATTAGCTTCTTACGCTCAAACATGTCCTTTACAGTCACCTGACTATGGGCAGATGAGCAGGAACTGCTCAAGGCGAGAGACGCAGTGGCGGATGGTTGAGAGGGGGCAAGGAGGACAGCAGTGGTTGATGTGGCTGATGATGCTGGACCAGGAGGAGGATGGCGGCTTTGAGTTTGTGTGCTGCTTGTACTCATGTGTTGGTCTGGAGTCACCCAAACATTAGGTCTCAACCTGTAGAGGATAAGGGAACCAGGCTACTCTAGACCTCATTCATCATTACAGGTTTTGACAGATTGGTACTATGCGTGCAAGCTACTGTGACAACAGATATGAGTGGCACTGTGCACTTGCAGAAGTTGGCAGAGTAGACGCTGTAGGTCTGACACACACGCTTGCAGACAACTAACTGCTATGCAATCTATTACAGTAGAACATTTTTTTTTGTTTTAAATGTACACTACTGTTACACCAGATACGAGTGGTGTGTTAAGTAGTACTACTCCTATCAGTTTAATCCCTGTTATGTGCCTTTTTTTTGGGTTTGGTTGTTGAAGCCACAGTGCAGCACCAGAGGCCAGAAAAATTAGGCATGTACACATGCCTGAAAATTTAGGTATTGTTGATCTTGCAGCGAGCAGAGAAGAAGGTAGGCCTGATTCAACGCCCCAGCCCCGCATACCCACACTCAGAGATTGAGGGGGGGACCTGAGAAGGCCACGGGCCGGAGATATAAAGGGGGGCCATCCCAAATAAGCACACAAGCGGGGAAAAAGGTAGTGAAGGGGGCATAGAGGCCCATGGACTGACGGTCGCCATCTTGGCAGGAAAAGGGCCCAGCAATTAAGCCAAACTGATCCAGCACAGGCAGCTATTTGAGTCAAATGCTGTACAATTACACCTTAATAAAGCTAAAACATGCAGCAGCAGGGATTCTAAACAGCCACATGGGGACAAGGAGGCTAACAGCACCCACAGTCTCTGCACCACTCTTTTTAACAGATAACCCAAGGGGCTAACCAGGGACCTTGCCCACATAAAAAAACTGAATTTTATTGGAGGAATTATTAGTGTCTTTACCCCCCAAGAGAGGACATAATATACGGTATCTTTAGACTACCTGATGGCCAAACCTCCTTTAGCCCCAATGCTATCCAAGAAACATTTCAAAACTTCTATCAGACCATATATTCATCCCAATCCCGCTGCAGCGGATCTGACATAGAGTCCTTCCTACTACAGCAAGATGTCCACAAAATACCTGTTCCTCAATTGGACAGCTTGAACCTAGACATATCCCAAGAGGAAGTTAAATCTACAATCTAAGATCTTCAATTTGGCAAGTCCCCAGGGCCAGACGGTTTTACTCATCTGTACTATAAGAAATTTGAGCCCTTGCTTACCCCCGCACCTAGCATCTTTGTTTAACGCTATACTAAATGGAGAACATATGCCCCCTTAATTGAATCAGGCCAACCTTATAGTCTTTCCAAAAGAGGGTAGGGACCCTTTAGAGGTTAAAAATTATCGCCCCATACCCCTGATAAATGTGGATGTCAAGATCCTAGCTAAAATTATGGCCAAACGAATATCTAACTTTTTACTGGACTAAATACACAAGGACCAAACGGGATTCATTCCTTTCAGAGAGGCAGGAGATAATGTTAGGAGGGTTCTGAACGCCCAGTTCTTGGCTCAACACTATAACAACCCAGTTTGCCCTCTAGCCCTAGACATAGAGAAGGCTTTTGATACGGTGGAATGGCCATATATGTACAAAATGCTAGATAAGTTTGGATTTGAGGGACACTTTCTCAACCTGCTCAGAAGGTACTACGACTCACCAGTAGCTAACTTAAAGATACAAGGGGACCATAAGGCCAAAATCCAAGTACAGAGAGGGACCAGGCAGGGATGCCCACTCTCCCCACTGCTCTTTGCTCTTGCCATTGAACCCCTAGCGCAGGCAATCAGAACCAACCATGCCATCCAGGGGGTTCAAGTAGGACACCATCAGTTTAAGTGTTCACTTTTCGCGAACGATATGCTTTGCACCCTTACCAAGCCCCTTCTCTCTATACCAGCACTCATGTCCACTATAAAAGACTTCAGCTAAATCTCGGGCCTCCAATCCTTGCAAAATGATATTTCTCTTTCAATGGAATCCTGCTTACTGGGGATACACATAAAAAAAAATTATCTCAATCCTAGAACAAGCTATTCAAATTAATGTCTTTAGCATTCAAAATACACATAGCTACCCGGGCCCGGATGGATTTACAAATCTCTATTACCAAACTTTTATAGACTTGTTATTACCCCACTTAGCCACACTTTTCAATCACATTTTAGAAGGCTCTCGCATGCCACAAGAACTAAACCATGCAAATATGATATGTTTCCTGAAAGAACGACGAGACCCATTAGAACTTAAAAATTACTGCCCCATATAACTCCTAAACGGGGATATAAAAATTTTGGCCAAATTAATGGCAAACAGGATTTTGCGATTTCTCCCCTCCATAATCCATAAAGACCAAACAGGGTTTATCCCCCATAGACAAACGGGGGACAATATCAGACGGACACAAAATTTAATCTCATGGTCATCCCTACATCAAATACCCACATGCCTTTTGGCGTTAGATATAGAAAAGGCCTTTGATACGTTGGAATGGCCTTATTTAAAAGCAGTATTACAGAAATTTGGGTTTGCAGGCAAATTTATGAATTTGATAGATACATACTACAAATCCACGTTAGCCAGATTAAAACTCCCGGGAGATCGCTTACAACACATAAAGATTCAAAGGGGAAAAAACAAATTTTTAGATTTATTTGGAATCATAAAGCCCCGAGGATCTAAAAAAATAATATGTATAGACCAAAAGGGAAAGGGGGCCTATCGTGCCCAAATCTCAAACTGTATTACAAGGCAGCGCAGCTGGCTTTCACTCCTCTGGCACATTCTCCCACACATCAGCCGCTCTGGGTATTTATAGAAAATGTAAGCATGTCACCTTATACATGGGATACAGTAATATGTATTCCAGGCCTGTATACTTTATTGAGAAACTTGAAAAACCCGTTGATTTAGCACTCATTAAAAATATGGACGGAGATGAACTGGACACAAAAACTGGACACTCGGGTATCAGATCTTACCCCTATCATACCCAATCCCCACTTTGACATACATCTTCAGGAAAGCTCTCTCAGTTGGTGGAAGTCTCAGAACCTACTAAGGGTTGGTCCATGGTGGCATGACGACAAAATAATGACCTTTGAGTGGGTGAGAGATAGATACAATTTACCCCTAACTGAACACATATAATTTTTGCAGGATACATCATTTTATATATACGATAAGTGGTAGGGGAACCCCCCAAAGAAACACCTGGCTACTCAAAAAATTTAGGGATTCCCCCTTTCAGCCTGGTATTATTAGCCTCATGTATGAACTATTTAATGAAAACTCATGGGCAAGCAAACCAGACTATACCAAAGCCTGGGAGAGAGAAGTTGTCGAGGCTTACAGTAAGTAGGGGATCTTTAAATTATAGTCTGCTTGAGACTTCAATAAAGGTCCTACACAGGACATATATTACTCCTTTTAAGCTAAATAAATGGGATCCAAAACGGAGCAGCTCATGTTTTAGGAACAGTGGTAATGAGGCTACATTTATTCATGTCTGGTGGGAGTGTTCGGCAGTCATAAGACTATGGAAAGAAACATGCTTTCTAGCTTCTAAAATGTTTAAGATTCAGATTTCTGCTAATATAGTAAACTGCATGCTGGGTGTTCCGCATGTCTGTCTCTTTCACGCTCAAAATAGGCTATTAAAGTTCATCATGTTGGCCACAAAGAACCATATAGCCAGACAATGGAAATCGGATAACCTATACTTTCAGGTGGTTAAAAATAAATTAAACTTTATCCTTATAAATGAACGTCTTACCCATTTAGTAAACAACTCCATGGATACATTTTTAGATATATGGTCTCCGTGGCTGCTATTAAGGGATAGCATATCATTTGGAGACAATTAAAGAAATTTAGGTCCGGAATAGGGGCTCCCCTAAATGGGAGAGGATATTGTCAAGAGAACGGGATGGATGGAGGTGTGTGTGGATCCTGAGAGGGGCGGAGGACGGAGGTAAGTGCTATATTTTACATCATATTTATGTAAAAAAGGAGGATGTTTGTGGACCTTTCCCTTTCCCAAGATGTTAAATGTTAAAACTAGTTATTTTTTTTCCCAATTATAGTCGGATTCAAGACTTAAAGGGAATCAACTTAAAACAAACTGAATAAAAGCTATATTAATAACTGAAAAGTAAAAAATATATATATTTTTAGGCTACAGGTACAACCAAATCCAGATAACATACTAGCCCTGGATATGGTATAAGCTCCAAGATTATGGAATGGAAAGGGGTAAACTGAGTATTAATAGAGTAGCTAACTCAGTGATGTATTAACATGTATGGATATATATGTAACAACGAAATGGTTGTTTGAATATGATATATTACCTGACCTAATAAAATATTTGTTGAAAGAAAAAATACACATAGCTAGTAGTTGGAAAACCCCAAATTAAAACTTTCAGGAATTAAAAAAAACAAAAACAATTTACTGCTCAACGAGAGATTAAACCATGTAGTCTTGGATAGAATCACCCAGTTCCAGACAATTTGGGATCCCGGGATAACATCCCCATTTAGTGCCCCCCTAATATAATAAAACATTTGTTAATGGTTGAAGCGACTCAGGGGTAAGGACCGGAGTGGGGAAAGCCCTGAAGGAGAACATTCAGAACCAACCGGCGGCAAAATCATCCGAGGAAAGGAGAGGTCGCCTACTGAAGCCTGCTCTAGGGTAACCCAAGGGCGATTGAGCAGGGTAGATATTGTAAATAATAGGCTACTGCTGGAGTGATGATAGATAATAGGACTTTGGTGTTAACTGCTGATATACTCTTTACTATTGTCTGTTTTACCATGTCTTAGGTTTCTCTTAAAAATTGCAATCACAGTAAAAAAAAAGAAAATTTCTTAACCAAAAAAGTAAAAATAAAAAGGCCTAGCCAGCTAATTTTAACAAAATGTCTTCATTGTAAATATGTATTTTTGCACAACTGTTTTGTTATGCAAGACTGTTCAATATGCTTTCTTTTTCATTACATGCCGTACGCCTTCTGACATAAAAATTTAAATTAAAAAATTAGGTATTGTTGCAGCCGCTGCTGTTGCAGCGGCCAGAAAAATTGACCTTTTTTCCCCAGGCAGAAAGTGCCATAAAACATTGCGTCTTCTTGAACCCTAGTTGGTGGCGGATAAGTCACGCAAGTCATCCGGCATTCACAGATAACATACAGCAGCGTGAGGACCAGTTTTAGCCGAAGGCAGCTCATCTCATCAGGCCTTTTTCAGTCGAATGTATCGCCCAGTTGTCAGTCCCTTCGGGATCCATCCCCCATTCATCTTTATAAAGGTGAGGCAATCTAGACTTTTTTGCCCTAGGCGACTTCTCTTCTCGGTGACAAAACCTCCGCCTTCACTTAAGGTCCTTTCTGACAGGACACTTGAAGCGGTGCAGGACAGAAGTTCAATTGCAAATTGGGATAGCTCAGGCCACAGGTCTAGCCTGCATACCCAGTAGTCAAGGGGTTCATCGCTCCTCAGTGTGTCGATATCTGCAGTTAAGGCGAGGTAGTCTGCTACCTGTCGGTCAACTCTTTCTCTGAGGGTGGATCCCGAAGGGCTGTTGCGATGCGTAGGACTAAAAAAGGTCTGCATGTCCTCCATCAACAACACGTCTTTTAAACGTCCTGTCCTTGCCGGCGTGGTCATGGGAGGAGGATTACTTTCACCTCTTCCCCTGTTATATTGCCCTTGTGCTCTGACATCACCCCTATATGCTGTGTAAAGCATACTTGTTAATTTGTTTTGGACCTGCTGCATCCTTTCTGACTTGCGGTAATTTGGTAACAAATCAGGCACTTTTTGCTTATACCGGGGGTCTAGTAGCGTGCACACCCAGTACAGGTCGTTCCCCTTCAGCCTTTTTATACGAGGGTCCTGCGACAGGCACGACAGCATGAAAGACCCCATTTGCACAAGGTTGGATGCCGAGCTACCCATGTCCCGTTCCTCGTCCTCAGTGATCTCGCTGAAGATATGTTCTTCCCCCCAGCCACGTACAACACCATGGGTACCACATAGGTGAAAACGAGCACCCTGGGATGCCTGTTTTGATTGGTCTTCCTCCTCCCCCTCAAAGCCACATTCCTCCTCTGACTCCTCTTCCTCACAATCCTCTTCCAGCGTTGCCGCAGGTCCAGCAAGCAATGCTGATAAGGCTGTTTCTGGTGGTGATGGTGACCACAACTCTTCCTCTTCCTCGTCACGCTCATCTAAAGCCTGATCCAGCACTCTTCGCAGGGCACGATCCAGGAAGAAAACAAATGGTATGATGTCGCTGATGGTGCCTTCGGTGCGACTGACAAGGTTTGTCACCTCCTCAAAAGGACGCATGAGCCTACAGGCATTGCGCATGAGCGTCCAATAACGTGGCAAAAAAAATCCCCAGCTCCGCAGAGGCTGTCCTAGCACCCCGGTCATACAAATACTCGTTAATGGCTTTTTCTTGTTAGAGCAGGCGGTCGAACATTAGGAGTGTTGAATTCCAACGTGTGGGGCTGTCACAAATCAAGCACCTCACTGGCATGTTGTTTCGAATATCTGAAAAGTGCACCATGGCCGTGTAGGAATGCCTGAAATGGCCACACACCTTTCTGGCCTGCTTCAGGACGTCCTGTAAGCCTGGATACTTATGGACAAAGCGTTGTACGATCAGATTACACACATGTGCCATGCACGGCACATGCGTCAACTTGCCCAAATTCAATGCCGCCAACAAATTTCTTACGTTGTCACAAACCACTTTGCCAATCTCCAGTTGGTGCGGAGTCAGCCATTGATCCACCTACGCGTTCAGGGCGGACAGGAGTGCTGGCCCGGTGTGACTCTCTGCTTTCAGGCAAGTCAACCCCAAGACGGCATGACACTGCCGTATCCGGGATGTGGAATAGTATCTGGGGAGCTGGGGGGGTGCCGTTGATGTGGAGCAAGATGCAGCAGCAGAAGAGGACTCAGCTGAGGAGGTTATGGAAGAAGATGGAGTAGGAGGAGTAGAAGAGGTGGCAGCAGGCCTGCCTGCAAGTCGTGGCGGTGTCACAAACTCCTCTGCAGAGCCACGCATTCCATGCTTGGCGGGCGTCAGCAGGTTTACCCAATGCGCAGTGTAGGTGATATACCTGCCCTGACCATGCTTTGCAGACCAGGTATCAGTGGTCAGATGGACCCTTGCCCCAACACTGTGTGCCAGAGATGCCATTACTTCCTTTTGCACAATCGAGTACAGGTTGGGGATTGCCTTTTGGGTAAAGAAATTTCGGCCGGGTACCTTCCACTGCGGTATCCCAATAGCTACAAATTTTTTGAACGCCTCAGACTCCACCAGCTTGTATGGTAAAAGCTGGCGGGCTAAGAGTTCAGACAAGCCAGCTGTCAGACGCCGGGCAAGGGGGTGACTTTGTGGCATTGGCTTCTTACGCTCAAACATGCCCTTGACAGACACCTTACTGTGGGGAGATGAGCAGGAACATCAAGATGCGAGAGACGGAGTGGCGGATGGTTGAGAGGGGGCAAGGAGGACAGCAATGGTTGACGTGGGTGAAGATGCTGGACCAGGAGGAGGATGGCGGCTTTGAGTTTGTGTGCTGCTTGTACTCATGTGTTGATCCCATTGGCGTTTGTGATGAGACATCATGTGCCTTCGCAAAGCAGTTGTACCTAGGTGGGTGTTGGACTTCCCACAACTCAGTTTCTTTTGGCACAGGTTGCAAATGGCATCGCTGTTGTCAGAGGCAGACACACAAAAAAAATGCCACAATGCTGAGCTCTGAGTTGACGGCATTCTGGTGGTGGCAACAGCATGCGTTGATTGGCGTGCTGTCTGGCTGACCCCGGGTGCTAATGCAGGCTGTCTGACTGTGCCACTAGCTCATTGCGATGACCTCCCTCTGCTTCCAACTCGTCTCCTCCTCCTCTCTGTCTCCCCATCTGAACTTTCCACCTGTTCTTCTACTCTTCTAGCGGGCACCCACGTGACATCCACGGACGCATCGTCATCATCATCAACCGCCTCACTTGTATCTGACAACTCAACAAAGGAAGCAGCAGCGGGTACATCAACATCATCACATCGTACCTACATGTGTGTACTGCTGCCTGACTGAGTCATATCCCTGTTATCTACATCCTCTTGCAATAATGGTTGCTCATCACTCATTTCTTCAAACTGATGTGTAAATAACTCTTCTGACAGATCAATTGAATCGGCTGTGGTACTAGTGTTGGTGGTGGCGGCAGGTGGGCGAGTGGTAACTTGAGAGGTGCCCGAAGCTAAGGTGGAGGAGGATGGTGCGTCAATGTTCCAAGCGAAAGCTGTAGAAGATTGGGTGTCCTGTGTTAGCCAGTCAACAACGTCCTCTGAACTTTTCAAGTTCAGGGTAACTGGCCTCTGAACACTGGGCATTATTGTAGGGGCAAAGGGAATCACAGCACCACGACCACGACGGCCCCTGCGGGGTGTCCTGCCTCTGCCTGTAATTTTTTTTCCGATTAGTGGTACTATGCATGCAAGCTACTGTGATTGGATTGTTTGAACTTGGCACAATACTTGAAAGCCTGACACACACACTGGCTAGCGGTCAGGCAAATTAACTTAGATTGGCGGTCAGTCAAATGAACTTAGATTTAAGAAAATAAAATTATTGGTATTTTACATGTAGACTGCTGGTACCACAACTAGATTGGATAGGTTGAACTTGGCACAGTACTTGTAAGCCTGACACACACACTGGCTAGCGGTCAGGCAAATGAACTTAGATTGGCGGTCAGGCAAATGAACTTAGATTTAAGAAAATAAAATTATTGGTATTTTACATGTAGATTGCTGGTACCACAACTAGATTGGATTGTTTGAACTTGGCACAGTACTTGTAAGCCTGACACACACACTGGCTAGCGGTCAGGCAAATGAACTAAGATTTAACAAAATAAAAGTTTTTTTTTTTTTAAAGTAGACAACTAGTAAACAAGATTGTATTGGTTGCACTGTGCACACACAGTATGAGCTGTGAGCCTGACACACACACTTGCTAGCAGGGGCTAGCAGGAAGACAGGCAAATGAAGTTAGATTACACAGAAAAAAACAAACAAAAAAAAATGATGTTATAGCCCTAAAAAGGGCTTTTTGGGGTGCTGTGTTTACAGAAGAGATCTGATGAGTCCTTCAACACTGCACTGGACACTGAATAAACTTGCCTTGCTATTGATTTACCTATTCAATCAGCATCACCTACACTCTCCCTCCTCTCAGTAAGACTGCAAGTTAGTTATGATTCCAAAATGGGTGCTGTCCATGAGTTAGAAGGCTCTGGAAGGGAGTGTATGCTGCTGATTGGCTGGAATGTGTCTGCTGACTGTGACATGCAGGGTCAAAGTTTGCTCAATGATAAAGTATTGGGGGTGGGTCGAATATCGCATATGTTCGCAGTTCGACGCGAACGCGAACATGCTATGTACGCCGGGAACAGTCCGCCGGCGAACTATTCGTGACATCTCTATTTGTGGCTATATGGGCTCTCCTTTTTTTCTTTTTTGGCTGCTACTGAATGCCTAACTTATGATTGAAGTATTATGATATCCGCAAGCTTGTATAGTAATTCCTCTTAGATAGTCATTAAAGGAATCACTTTCTACTCAATGTTATTTCCTTTTTTGTAAATACTTTTATAGCAGGGATTTTTTGACTTGTATTCTTAGTTAAATATCCTCACAAATCCATGAGATCACATTGTTGTAAGTAATAAATAATTGTGGAACCTGCTGCAGGATGTACTGCTGAATCTCTTTACAGTTGAATCCTTGTAAATTGAAATTTCCCGAACTGGTGAAGCTGTGTATGTTCATCATCAATGAATAGTACAGTAGTTATTTTCCTGATATGCAAAGTATTAAAGAGAATGCAATCATCTTTCAATGAAAGCAGCAAAGCAAAAAAGACTACTTTAAATAAGGATATTAGTTTAAACTAGCCAAAAATGTGTCTCAATTATGTGCATCAATACATATCAAATTCAATACACCCCTTGGTACAGAGAAGGAAGAGCACTACTCTTGGAAAATGTTTGTAAAAAACTGATTTCCTGGCTAAAGTCAAATATTATGGTCTTTCCTACAGACATTCAATGTATTTTTTTAGGCATTTAACTTCACATGCTTCTAAAAAGCCATCAGAGTATCAGATTAATCTTTCTTGAGTGTACCTTTCGTGCTGTTTTTCCTCATAACTGCTGCCATGACCAAAAGGGAAATGGTTTCACATTACATGTCTCATACTGCAAATAGTACATTTCCCAGTATTTTTAAGTACTGTGTGTTTATTTGCTTTTGCAATGTTACAAACAGGTATTTAACTCACTTGTGAGTCCTATCTAGTACTTGTAGAATGTTTTGATACATTTGCCATTTATGGGTTTGAAGGCAATTGCTGGCTTGTTGAATTGTTGTTATTCAATATTGATTATGCTTCTTTAGCACTGGTAACATTTACGGGCTTTAACATCAAAGGAGGAGATAGGGCGGAGTTATGCTTTTGACAACCGCAGTGATTTTGAACCCGTAACTAGCAATTGGAATGCGAGTAGCAAAATGTATCTAATTAAATATCTTTAATTTTTACAGGCTCTATTACAGGCTCATGTAATTGCGATTTGGACAATTAAATAGGGGCCATGGTGTAGTAAATATTGAATATTTTATTAAGATAGTAAAAAGATTTTCTTTTAAAACAGCAACACTATTAGGATATACAAACAGTTCCTATCTATTAGTATACTAATGTTAAAGAGATATTTAAAAAATGCACATCATTTTAGTGGTCAAAAAAGCAAACAATCAAAAGTAACAAACACAAGGAAAATATATCTTGTCACACCCTAGTGAAGGTGCAATACGTATACCAAAATAGATAAAAAGTGGGTTAAAATACCTAAAAAAATATAACTATTGGGTCATAAAATGTACTTCAATTGATAATAAATTCCTATTGTTTATCCAAGTTCAAAAAATAATAATAAAAATATATACAGTATAATATAATCTGCGTAGCTGCTTTGCAAATTAAGTTTGCTAGCGACCGTCTGCTAACCTACGCGTTTCGTAATAATACTTCCTCAGGTATGGACCCTAAAGGGGTGATTGGGGTAGCTTACAGTGCCATATTGATTAACACCTTTTGTTGTTAATTTGAATTAATTCAAATATTGTTATTTAATTACCTTTCCATGTGCATTATTTAACACAATTGTTTGATTAGCTTCTTATGATGTCACTCCAATATTATAACATGTTTTACCTTTAATTGTTTTGCTTAACCATGATTGCTGCCTTTCTGTATTAAATCACTGTTCGTCCTGAAAGGCTACTTCAACTTCCTGGTTCATCTCAGTTATTTGGTTAGTACTTCCTGATTCAACTCCGGACTGCGGGTATTATTCATGGTTTACCTCAATACTTCATTTAGTACTTCCGGGTTCACCTCAGGATGCACTTAGTACTTCCTGGTTCACCTCAGGAGTATGATTAGCACTACCTGGAGGGGAGCTGCTCTTCTACTCTACATGACAGCATTCATGACGACCCTTAGCATAGTTGTTACCATTGCAACACATTTTTTATTTTATTTTAACACATACTGTCCATGTGATAACATAAACACCAATTATACCAATTCAATTACAGCATTGAAGTGCTACCTATCTCACAGATTTCAGTATTGTATAGATCCCTCATATTTATAGATTTTTGTCTTTGTTGCATCAGAAAAAGAGTATGTGATAATGTGCCACAGTATGCTTTTTTTCAGTATCTTTTCAATGAAAAGTAAACAGGTTATACCTAATATTTTACATGCATTTTTTTTAAATGCATGAAAAAGCAGTTAGGTTCCTTATTGTGATTCGGACAATTGAATATTGCTCTATATAAGCACTAAGCATATTTTTTTACATATTTTTTCATTAGTGAACTTCTATCTAAAAGCAAGGTCTTCACTAATTAAAAACTTCTGTAAAAATATAGGCTATGTGCTGTTATAGAGCCCTATTCAATTGGCCAAATCACAACTGAATGAGGCCCCATGTCCCTCTAAGGCCCCATAGAAATAAACATGGTTCTAACCTCTCAGCAGACCTCACTGGTGATGATGGATTCTTGCACTATATAAACCTACAGTTAAGTGTACCCCTAGCATTTAATGTTCTACAGCGTGTGTTTTGGAATCATCTTTGATTGGTCCTGCTGAGTGAATTTAGGAATTAGCCCTAACTGGCCCTTTGGCATGAACTATCTGGCCCTTTGGCTTGAATTATATCTGTTTTAAATTTGAGACTAGCTGTGATGTCACACACAATTCTGTTTGCATCCTGAAACATATGTATAGGAACCCTAAATATTTAGATATTTTGCCAATGAAGGTTTCATGTTCTATGCTGCCCTTGGTCAACCAAATTCCTTTGCTATTCAAGCAAGATCAGAACATTTTATTTATAATTTTTTTCATTAAATATTTTTAGAAAAGGAAAACAATAGTGTGATTCTGTTTTGTGGCTACTCACATATTCCTGGAGTGCCACTGCTCCTATTTTCCACAAATGTGCACACATTTCTTTTCTTTTATATAGGTTATGCTCCAGTTTGCAGGAGATCCTAATGAGACACAACTCATGTTGATTGTCTGCAAACCATTTGTATTATCTGGCAGATGAGTCATTCCTTTCATCTAGTTAAATATTGTTGGAAAAAACAGGGAACAACAAAACATTAACATCATTAATGACATTAGATGGGGGCATAGTCACATAGGTACACTGCACAGGTAAGTAACAGCTGCTGGAAACTTAAATACCTACAATGGCTTCCTGGCAAACAAAGTGAGATATGTGAAAGGAGGCAGTTGGAGACAGATCCAGCACATCAGGCAGTTAATATTTATTTCAAAAACATTTATTTATTGTCACCTTTATATACACACATTTCTTGAACTAACAAATGCTAAACTAGATACTCACAGCCCTTTATCTGCTGCTTACACTGGAGAATTAATACTAATAATTTGTTGTTCAATCATTCGTGTCTGACTCTCTGTGACCCTATGGTCCAGAGCATGCAAGGCACATCTTGTGCCTAGTTGTGTTTATCCTTAAGGTTTTCTTGGCAAAGATACTGGAGTGGGTTGCCAGTTCCTTCTCCAGTAAACCACCATTTGTCTGACCTCTGTGCTATGACCTGCCCATCTTGGGTGGCCCTACATGGTATAGCTCACAGCTTTGTTGGAGTACACAAGCACCTTCACACCAACAGGGTAGTGATCCAGAAGGGAAATACTAATAATATTAAAACATAACTAAAACTACTTACTAAATAGATATGTGAGCCTATCTCACAAATGGATGGGACAAGACATCTGGATAATTACTTCAATGGTGACTTCAACAAGAGCTTCCTTCTTTAGCTATTGATAACTATATCACATGGAAAGTTAATTCAAATATAATGAGCTTCTGCTATGGGCGATGCCGTAAAAAAAGTCATCGTACAAACTTATTTTTGCTAAATACCATCTGAGCACCAAATCTCTAATGAAAACTAAAAACTTGGCTTAATATACCTTTTACTACCTATAATCTGTGAATTACTGCTAACGATTTAGTTTTAATACAACACAGCAGCTTTCCTCATACTGCACAATTACGTATGCACAAATCATTGTCATATAAAATATTAATACAAACATTTGTTTAAAAACAATGACAAATTGTACATTGTTGTTTTAAACTTTAATGATTCAATTAGAGATTTACATAATAGAAATGAATACTAAAGAAACGTTTGGCACAACAATTTAAAAATGATATTAATTATTACATGTCTGTGGCCTGACCCTGTATGCAAGCACAGCTCAGGCATGGAAACAGGAAGTTAGAAGGTCATGCTTGAAACCAACAGCCTGCCAGGCTGATGACATCTTCAAACTAAAGGACCAGTCACATTTATATTATATTTATCCATATTTTTACTATCACATGGTTAAGCTGATTCCTATTAAAAATCAATGCTAATAGTATCATTAGCTATCATAGTACTAGCTGGGAACATACAATAATTCTGATCTATGGACCAGATGTAAAAATGGCTTCTGGTACACAATTTTTGGTGCCAGTAAGTGACACGGTCCCCTTCTGGATCACTACCCTGTCCTGGTGAAGTTAGGAGCTATACCATGTAGGGTCACCCAAGAAGGGCAGGTCATATAGCAGTAATGTCAGACAAATCCCAGTACACTGAAGAAGGAACCAGCAACCCACTCCAGTATTTTTGCCATGAAAACCTTTTGGATAAACACAACCAGTGATATAACGATTGCGTCTTGTGTGAGGCGTTCATAGGATCACAGAGAGTCGGAAACAACTGAAGTGACACAGTGGAGGCTCTAAATATGGTATTATTTAAAACAATAGGTAATAACAGATACTTTATCAAGTGAATGTCTTGCACTCAAGACAATGGACCCAATGACGCAGTAATTAATGGCAATGATCTCTCATTCACAAAATATTTTAATCTGTGTGTGGGTGGATGAGAGATTGATTAACCGGTTGAAATGACAAACGTCAAGTGAGAAAATACCTGTTATTACCTATCATTTTAAATAATACTATATGTATAACCTACTCAGTGTTACATTTAAGAATGGCTATCTTGGTGTGTGAAAATGTCCTTTCTTGTTGAAGATGCTTGCATATCCCATCATCTCTTGCCAGCTTGTATTGCAGGAGGTAGTTAATATAAATGCACAGATACTGGCAAGTTTACTTCAAAGTAATATGTTTGATCCTGAATTATTAAAATGTAATTACAAAGGTTTCCAATATAACCAAGAGCAATTCATATTTTTATAGTATGTAAGCCATTTATGTTCTAGAAAAACTACAACATTATGTACGTGAGAATGTGTTACAACTTTAGTATAGCACAAGAGCTAAATGGAAATTGATTTCTATGATTTACAGATTGCAAAATTACAGCAAGACTTTATATTGTGATACTTTATAATAGTTTAGATAACATAAATGGGGGGGGGGGGGTATTTAAGGGCCACAGAAGTCCAATATTAGTTGTATTACCCATCTAGAAGATCATTGCATAAAAAATACATGGACCCCTACTCAATTGGCCAAATTGCTATTACATGAACCCGTAAAGCAACCGATAAATGTTACTGATATTCAACTGGCTATTTTTAGCTACTTGCATTCCAGCTACGAGTTACAGGCCAAAAATCACTGCAGCTGTCAAAACCGTAACTCCGTCCTATCTCCTCCATTGATTTTTCAAACCTCAAAATGTTACCAGTGCTAAAGATGCAACATTTATATTCAATTACAACAATTCAACAAGCCCGCAGTTGCCTTCAAACCCGTAAATGGCAAATGTATCACAAAATTCTACGAGTCCTAGATACACCTGTTCGTATAACTGCAGCAGCAAAAAACACACACTACTGTACGTTAAAAACAGGGAAAGCAATGAAATGCATTAGAAGTAATTGCACAACAGTCTCAAGCTTAAAAATCTGCAATCAAAAAACATTTTTTTTACATTTTATATCTGTGTTATATCATTCTCCGGAATCAAGGAGTTAATACATATCATGGAAATCGCATGTTTTAGAACAGTTTCTTTATTGATTTTTTTTAATTTCTACTTTTCAGGATTGCGAGTCTGATCACAAATTGTACTTCTAAACAACAATGAATTGTAGTTTTAACTCCATATTTTACTGACGTCATGATAACGGTCTCATTTACTATCGGCTCTGCCTAAAATGTAACTTACAGGCTTGCTTAATTGATCATGATCATGCCCTGAAATGCTACTTATGGGTTCATAGTTTGCATGTTGGGGCTGTGAACATGAGATTACGAGTTAGTGACAATTAAAAAAAAATTAAATGTAACTAAAACATTTAACCCACAGCCAAAATGTTGGGTTCCATGTAATTATGGGCTTGCAAGTGAATAGGGTCCATGGTCTGTAGTGTAGGAAAATTGCATTGAAATAAGACAAAATAGGATTGTGTTCCACTCCTTTGTCCAGATATGGACAGAGACACATTAAACCTCATTCAATTGCAAGGCCAAAACTTGTATACAGGCCGTATATCTGCGGGATTGCTGTGGGCTTGAACTCTGCTATGATTACGGTGCTATTCAATTGAACAAGCCCGCAAGTTACGGGCCAAAAGCCGAGATCGTAAACCATGCAATCGTATGTATCATTTCAGAGCGTGAAGATGATCAATTCAGCAAGGCCGTAACTACCCATTTAGAAAAAGCCAATAGAAAATGAGACCGTCATCATTACGGCAGTATAAGATGGAGGTTACATGTCAATCAATTAGTGTTGGTCTGATATGTATTAACTTATTGATGCCGGAGATCGATATAACCCTGAAATGAAACATAAAAATTAATGATTTTTCATTGCCAATTTGAGAGCTTGAGATTGTTGTGCAATTAATTATAATGTCTATCATCGCTTTCCCCGTAATCTACAGTGCAGAATTGATTTTTTATTTGCATTTACAGTGTTACGGACATGTCTTTAACCCCTTTGTGGGTCCCATCTGGTACCCGTAGGATTTTCTTCTACATTTGCCATTTACGGGTGTGAAAACATTTGCGGGCTTGAGGAATTGTAGCAATTGAATAGCGATTTGCGATTTTAGCAGACATGAAAGAGAAAAGGCTTAGATGGGGTGTAAGTTACAGTTGTAACAATTTCAGGGATTTTCAACCAGTAACCCGTAGACCATTTGCTGCTCACGAAAAGACCCCAATTGAATAGCAAATTAGTTTACAGGCTCCAATAACTTATAATTGTTCAATTGAATGAGGCCCATTGTTCCTGTACTCCCAAGCATTCAAATGTAGATCAAATAAGAAAAAGCAATTTACAGGTTATCTATCAGTCTTGTTTATTGGGAAGAGTAAGACGGATCAACTGCATTATTTTTGTATCTGTTTTGGTTATACTTTTTATTTTATTTATTTTTTATTAATGTAATTAGCATTACAAAAAAATTATAAAGCGTGTTCATTAAATGCATATTAGAAAGAGTTGCCTTTTAATTTATTGATACTGAAATATGCCCTTTCATGACCCATATATAATTATTAATATTCCCCTTCAAGAAAGCTAGTTCTAAAGCACTGAAGTGTAATATTTATAAAATGCTATTTTGAAGAACTTGACTCGATAATATGCAAAATGTTTTTAAATACTTTGTAATAAATAATTACAGTATTTAATTTTAATTATTGTTTTCAGTTTTGTTGTAATGTTGATGATGAACATTTTGCCTTGTACCTAAAATGATTCTTTCTATTTCCAGTCCTTTCTTTATTTTAATTTTCTATTTTTCTTTCTTCCCTATTATCATTTCATATCTAGCTAACTGTAACCAGAGGACAATTGTTTTCCATTCCTTTCTTTAGAAAATATTGTACAGGTGAATTATGTTCTATTGTAAGAGCAAGTTCATCATAATATCTCTGGTGGTATTGTATTTATTAGCGTATGCACTGGCCTTTGTTTCATTTCATGTTTTCAAGGTACTGATAACTGTAACTGATCTATAAAATCACCTTGAAAAAAAATTATGTTACCAGAATAAACTTTCCATTGTTAAATTTTCTACCTGTTCTAGTCAACTAAAATAACCTTGTGTGCATTTTTTTAAATTTAAAAATGAATATAACTTTTTTTGACTTTATCTATTGAACCTACTGCCCCAACCTGACTAGATTGAGTTTCTCAGTCTGTCTGCTTTTACTCTAAAAAAACATTTTCTTTCTTTAAATGCAAGTATATAGCTACATTTTTTTCAGTTTGTAAGTAATTTGTAAGCACTTCACTCCAATTTTCAGTTTTCAATTTCTAAAAAAATAGTTTTATGTATATATTTTTCTCATTTCACTTTACCAACTTAGACTATTATGTTCTGATCTATCACAGAGAATTCAGATTAACAAAACATTGAATTTAAGGCTGTGGATTAACAAAATAGGTAAAAAGTTAAGGGGTGAATACTTTTGCAATGCACTGTATATGCATCTCATACATCTAAAGTGTGTTTCACTTGTAGACTTTTTACTCTTGGTATACATACTAGGTCATAACATCATTATTACATTACATGACTCCTCCGACATACAGTCTTCTTATTAATCAATTGCATTGACAAATTAATTAATTGTAATCATACATTATATTAATAAATAACAATTTAAATATTTTTACTTGCATATCAAAACTTTTCTAAGTTACATATTCAAACTTTCATATAAAACTAGTATGTCTCCTGTAACAGAATAACTTTGAATTAATTGTACAGGATAGTGTCCGAAGATTACCATGGGCTAGAAATGCAGAACATATAAAGGGATCAGATTATTTCTAACAAAGGGAAGAGTAATACAGACAATTCATGTTTATTCAGGGCACCTTTGGGTATATTTACAATTCAAATGACTTGGCTCCAATGACATTTGAATGGGCCTCAATTACAAGTTAAAACAGAACCTGGCAATCTAAAATTAACAAAAGCCATTTTTATTCCTACCATGCTTTTCATAACCAATACAAACTCAATAATGAATAAAACTGGTTGAACATCTTATTTTTATGATAATTTTTATAGTCTTTGTTAGAAGATGAAATATAGATATTTTAAATATATTTCTGAATTGCATTCATTACAGCATGAAGATATACTTTTTTTACTTTATCTATTGAACATACTGCCCCAACCTGACTAGATTGAGTTTCTCAGTCTGTCTGCTTATACTCTAAAAAAACATTTTCTTTCTTTAAGTGCAAGTAAGTAGCTACATTTTTTTTCAGTTTGTAAGTAATTTGTAAGCACGTCAAACCATTTTATTTGAGAAATTATATTTTTGCTTCTTGGTCCTAAATTCTAAACGGCCACCTGAATTGTCAAGAAGGTTTATTACTCTTTTAAAGCGAACTAAGGTCCCTATAGTAATCAGGTGCTCTAAGTTAGGGCACTGCCGTAAATCGGCTACAGGAGTTTTTTCCCCCAAGTTCTACACTAATGTGAATCTTTCATTCCAGCAGATTAGAGCACACAGTGCACAGCCGTAAATCCTGCTTTATCCGCAACAGATTTCTGTGCAGGGAGCAGCCAAATAAAAATTTACAGGTAAAGTATTCCTAGGAGCCAATTGGAAATGGGAACGTCATGAATATTATAATGAATGGTAAGTTGCGTAACAAGTACTGTAACTAGGCTGCAGCAAGGACACATTAGAATTATGTATACAATTGTATTTATAGCTTCAATAAATAAAGATGTGTTTATTTTGTGTTAAAATATTATATATTTATAGATAATGCATTACAGTGTTTGTTCCTAGGCAACGTGTTTTTTTTATGTTTGTTACCCTGGATTTTGTGTAATAAAACTGGCTTGATATTAAAATATCATATTTTTTAATTACATATACTGTATGTTGATATCAGATTTTTAAGTGCCAATTAATGTTGAAAGTTCATCAATGTGTAGTGCTTTTTGTGCTATACTGTCACTTTAAAAGTTCACTCAGATCAGTGACCTGTAGCAGTTCTCTGGCAATGTTTTAGGGGTGGGTGATTAAGATAGCCAGGTATGATTTTTTGTGCCACTAGAGCACTTGTTGTTGTTTTTTAAGGGATTAGCATAGGGCCCTAAGTGCCCAAAATGTAAGACAATATTCCAATTACCTGGACATAAGTTGTTTCCAAAGGACACTTTCTTTAGTTTTACAGTGCCTTGCAAAAATATTCACCTCCCTTGGCATTTTTCGTGTTTTGTTGCCTCACAACCTGGAATTAACATGGATTGTTTGAGGATTAGCATCATTTAATTTTCAGAACCTGCCCACAACTTTTAAGATGTTTATTTATTTTTTATTGTGAAGCAAACAACAAATAGGACAAAATAACAGAAAAAGTCAATGTACATAACTATTCACCCCCCTAAAGTCAATAGTTTGTAGAGCCATCTTTTGCGGCAATCACAGCTCCAAGTCGCTTTTGATAATCTCTATGAGCTTGCCACATCTTACCACTGGGATTTGTGCCCATTCCTCCTTGCAAAACTGCTCCAGCTCCTTCAAGTTGGATGGTTTGCACTTGTGAACAGCAATCTTTAAGTCTGACCACAGATTTTCTATTGGCTTGAGGTCTGGGCTTTGACTAGGCCATTCCAACACATTTACATGTTTCCCCTTAAACCACTAAAGTGTTGCTTTAGCAGTGTGTTTGGGGTCATTGTCCTGCTGGAAGGTGAACCTCCGTCCTAGCATCAAATCACACACAGAGTGGTACAGGTTTTGCTCAAGAATATCCCTGTATTGAGCACCATCCATCTTTCCCTCAACTCTGACCAGTTTCCCAGTCCCGGCTGCTTAAAAACATCCCCACAGCATGATGCTGCCACCACCATGTCTCACTGTGTGGGGATGGTGTTCTTTGGTGTGATGTGATGTGTTGGGTTTGCGCCAGACATAGCGTTTTCTTTGATGGCCGAAAAGTTCAATTTTAGTCTCATCAGACCAGAGCACCTTCCTCCACACATTTTGGGAGTCTCCCAGATGCCTTTTTGCAAACTCATGTGCCATTTTGTTTTTTGCTGAAAGTAAAGACTTTCTTCTGGCCACTCTGCCATAAAGCCCAACTCTATGGAGCGTACAGCTTATTGTCGTCCTAGATAGAGATACTTCAGTCTCTGCTGTATAACTCTGCAGCTCCTCCAGGGTTTTCTTAGGTCTCTGTGCTGCCTCTCTGATTAATGTCTTCTTTGCCAGGTCCGTGAGTTTTGGTGGGCGGCCGTCTCTTGGCAGGTTTGCTGTTGTGCCATGTTCTTTCTATTTGGTTATGATAGATTTGATGGTGCTCCTGGGAATAATCAAATATTTGGGTATTTTTATAACCTAACCCTGACTTGTACTTCTCAACAACATTGTCCCTTACTTGTTTGGAGAGTTCCTTGGTCTTCAAGACAGTGTTTGGTTAGTGGTGCCTTTTGCTTAGGTGTTGCAGCCTCTGGGGCCTTTCAGGTGTGTATATGTAGCAAAACATTGAATTTAAGGCTGTAAATTAACAAAATAGGTAAAAATTTAATTGGGTGAATACTTTTGCAATGCACTGTATATGCATATCATACTTCTAAAGTGTGTTTCACTTGTAGGCTTTTTACTCTTGGTATACATACTAGGTCATAACATCATTATTACATTACATGACTCCTCCAACATGCAGTCTTCTTATTAATCAATTGCATTGACAAATTAATTAATTGTAATAATACATTATATTAATAAATAACAAGTTATTATATTTTCACTTGCATATCAAAACTTTTCTAAGTTACATATTCAAACTTTCATATAAAACTAGTATGTCTTCTGTAACAGAATAACTTTGAATTCATTGTACCGAAGATTACCATGGGCTAGAAATGTAGAACATATAAAGGGATCAGATTATTTCTAACAAAGGGAAGGGTAATACAGACAATTCACGTTTATTCAGGGCACCTTTGGGCATATTTACAATTCAAATGACTTGGCTCCAATGACATTTGAATGGGCCTCAATTAAAAGTTAAAACAGAACCTGGCAATCTAAAATTAACAAAAGCCATTTTTATTCCGACCATACTTTTTATAACCAATACAAACTCAATAATGAATAAAACTGGTTGAACATCTTTTATTTTTATGATAATTTTTATAGTCTTTGTTAGAAGATGAAATATAGATCTTTTAAATATATTTCTGAATTGCATTCATTACAGCATGGATATATTGGATGCATAGTCAATCCAATAATATACTAATATATAAAAATCAATTTGTCAAAGAAAACCATCACTGCTCCTTCACATTCTCTTACTTTACTTTTAGTGAATATTGTCCATTATGCTGAAGCAGACTGGGTACAGAGTAATATACAGTGCCTTGCAAAAGTTTTCACCCCCTTGACTTTTTACCTATTTTGTTACATTACAGCCTTAAATTCAATGTTTTGTTAATCTGAATTCCATATGATGGATCAGAACACAATAGTCTAAGTTGGTGAAGTTAAATGAGAAAAATATATACATAAAACTATTTTTTAGAAATAGAAAACAGAAAATTGGCATGTGAGAATATATTCACCCCCTTTGTTATGAAGCCCATAAAAAGCTCTGGTGCAACCAATTACCTTCAGAAGTCGCATATTTAATGAAATGATGTCCACCTGTGTGCAATATATGTGTCACATATACACACCTTTTTTGAAAGGCCCCAGGGGCTGTAACACCTAAGCAAAAAGTACCTCTAACCAAACACTGCCATGAAGACCAAGGAAGTCTCCAAACAATTAAGGGCCAATTTTGTTGAGAAGTACAAGCCAGGGTTAGGTTATAAAAAAAAATATCCAAATATTTGATGATCCCCAAGAGCACCATCAAATCTATCATAACCAAATGGAAAGACCATGGCACAACAGCAAATCTTCCAAGAGACGGCCGCCAACCAAAACTCATGGACCAGCTAATCAGGGCATTAATCAAAGAGGGGCAGCACAGAGACCTAAGGTACCCTGGAGGTGCTGCAGAGTTTCACAGCAGAGACTGGAGTATCTGTACATAGGTTGGGCTTTATTGCAGAGTGGCCACAAGAGAGCCACTACTTTCATCAGAAAAACAAAATGGCACGTTTTGAGTTGGCAAAAAGGCATGTGGGAGACTTCCAAAATGTATGGAAACTAAAATTGAACTTTTTGCCATCAAAGAAAACGCTATGTCTGGCGCAATCCCAACACATCACATCACCCAAAGAACACCATGCCCACAGTGAAACAAGGTAGTGGCAGCATCATGCTATGGGGATGTTTATCAGCAGCTGGGACTGGGAAACTGGTCGGAGTTGAGGGAAAGATGGATGGTGCTAAATCCAGGGATATTCTTGAGCAAAACCTGTACCACTCTGTGCTTGATTTGAGGCTAGGACGGAGGTTCACCTTCCAGCAGGACAATGACCCCAAACACACTGCTAAAGCAACCTTTGGTGGCTTCCAATGTGTTGGAATGGCCTAGTCAAATCCCAGACCTCAATCCAATAGAAAATCTGTGGTCAGACTTAAAGATTGCTGTTCACAAGCAAAAACCATCCAACTTGAAGGAGCTGGAGCAGTTTTGCAAGGAGGAATGGGCAAAAATCCCAGTGGTAAGATGTGGCAAGCTCATACAGACTTATCCAAAGTGACTTGGAGCTGTGATTGCTGCAAAAAGGTGGCTCTACAAAGTATTGACTTAAGGGGTTGAATAGTTATGCACATTGACTTTTTCTGTTATTGTGTCCTATTTGTTATTTGCTTCTCAATAAAAATAAAAAAAACATCTTCAAAGTTGTGGGCATGGTCTGTAAAATTAAATGATGCAAATCCTCAAACAATTCATGTTAATTCCAGGTTGTGAGGCAACAAAACACGAAAACTGCCAAGGGGGGTGAATACTTTTGAAATGCACTGTAAACAGCACACAATATAGTTAACAATAGGCTACTTCATGAGACAGCCATTCTAAAGAGTGAATAAAAAACACCCAAGTTTTGTATATGTTATATGTACTGTGATTTGACTTCTCCAATAGTCCATCTGATTTAAGTATTTTTGAAAAAGTAAAAAAAAAAATCTTATTGTAGTCAAGAAAATAACATTAATTTAAGTGCACCTTCAATCTTTTTTCTCATAATTCTCTTTTAATTTCTGCACCGCCCTGGCCCCCTCTCTCCTTTTTTGAGGGTTCCCTATGACGCCTGTCTGCATATCTTAACTGCTGGGAGTGCTGTTTGGTAGCCTGAATTTCAGGTTATACATAGTCACTTCCCCTCACAGCCATGGTGCAGAGATATCTGGAACAGAAATGTGACACAGATGTAGTGTAAAGGGATGAGATGTAGGTGTGTTACAAGTAAAGGATAAAATATATATAGAGTATCTCACAAAAGTGTTTACACCCCTCACATTTTTGTAAACATTTTATTATCTCTTTTATATCTTTTCATGTGTCAACACTGAAGAAATGACACTCTGCTACAATGTAAAGTAGTAAGTGTACAGCCTGTATAACAGTGTAAATTTAATTGTCTCCTCAAAATAACTCAACACACAGCCATTAATGTCTAAACTGTTGGCAACAAAGTGAGTACACTCCTAAGTTGAAATTCCCAAATTTGGCACAAAGTGTCAATATTTTTTGTGGCCACCATTATTTTCCAGGACTGCCTTAACCCTCATTGGCATAGAGTTCACCAGAGCTTCACAGGTTGCCACTGGATTCCTCTTCCACTCCTCCATAATGACATCTCGGAGCTGGTGGATGTTAGAGACCTTGCACTCCCCCACCTTCCATTTGAGGATGCCCCACAGATGCTCAATAAGTCTTAGGTCTGGTGACATGCTTGGCCAGTCCATCACCTTTACCTTCAGCTACTTTAGCAAGGCAGTGGTCATCTTGGAGGTGTGTTTAGGATCGTTATAATGTTGGAATACTGCCTTGCGGCACAGTCTCTGAAGGGAGGGGATCATGCTCTGCTTCAGTATGTCACAGCACATGTTGGCATTAATAGTTCCCTCAATGAACTGTAGCATGCAGGCCCAGACCATGACACTCGCACCACCAAAAGTATACATCTATACAGAGGAAAGGTATTTGAAATAATCCCTAAATGACAGATAAATGGATAATATACAAAGAGCACAAAAACACTGATATCAGATACATAAACAGTGATGCACAGAGAGTGGAGGCAGCATCTGACATCTGCCGGTAGATGCATATAGGGGAAATAAACATAATATATTATCAAAACATATATACGCATATAGACATATGTGTACATATGTTTGGTCTGGGTCTGCATAAGTGCTGCCAGCACTGGGGAGCTACAGTTCATTGAGGTACCCATGAATGCCAACATGTACTCTGACATCCTGAAACAGAGCATGATCCCCCCCCCCCCTTTGGAGACTGGGCCGCAGGGCAGTATTTCCGACATGACAACGACCCCAAACATACCACCATGACGACAACTGCCTCGCTTAAGAAGCTGAAGGTAAAGGTGATGGACTGGCCAAGAATGTACCAAGACCTAAACCCTATTGAGCATCTGTGAGGCATCCTCAAATGGAAGGTGGGGGAGTGCAAGGTCACTAACATCCACCAGCTCCATGATGTCATTATGGAGAAGTGGAAGAGGAGTCCAGTGGCAACCTGTGAAGCTCTGGTGAACTCCATGCCCATGAGTGGTTAAGGGAGTGCTGGAAAATAATGGCCACACAAAATATTGACACTTTTGGCCAGTTTGGACATTTCCACTTAGGGGTGTACTCATTTTTGTTGCCAATGGTTTAGACATTAATGACTTTGAGTTGAGTTATTTTGACGGGACAGAAAATGTACACTGTGATACAGGCTGTGTAATTTCTTCAGTGTTGTCACTTTTGTGTGATAATGTGTATATATATATATATATATATATATATATATATATATATATACATATATATATCTTTCTGGTTTGCTACCTTGTTGTGGTGAAGGGGCTTATGTACTTCAAAGAAACTGTGAGCAAAACCATGAAGAGTCAGCCAAGATGGGCAGGCCATAGCAGAAAGGCCAAACTAATATATGTCCCACTGGAGAAGGAACTGGCAACCCAGTATCTTTGCCAAGAGAACCTTATGAATAAGCACAACCAGACACAAGATGTGCCTGGCGTTCTGCTGTCCATACAACTGAGCGATATAAGAACAATATATATATATACATAAATACATGTGTAATAACTTGTAAAATACAAATTTTTAAGCTCACAAGCAGTGTTGTAATGCACTCTATTTGAACAAGCATTTCTACTCCGTGTGTCTATTCTTAAACAGCACCAGATGCAGCATTACAGTGTTTTAAATTTACACATCGTGAATGAGCTGTACAATTGTGTGGCATGTGTGTGATGCTTGTGTGCCTATACATGTGTATTTTATAGGTTTTTATTGTGTTACACACGTACTTAAGGGCACTTTCTGTCATGATTTTCACTGATTTCCATTCCAGCTCAATATATTTGTGATCCTGTGTAAACTGGAAAAATGTAATTGCACATCGCGACTGAGTAATGAATAATGTGATCTTGAGCTGGAATGGAAATCAGTGAAAATCATGACAGAAAATGCCCTTAAATATATGTGTAACACTATAAAAACTTATAAAATACATATTTGCATATTTATTTTTTTCTGAATTTTGGGTTCCAAAAATAGGGGTCGTCTTATACACGGGGGCATCTTATACATGGAAATATATATATATATATATATATATATATATACTGTATATATATATATATATATATATATATATATTTGTAGTCAGAACCCCCCTCTCCCTGGGTAGTTTTGAGATGTGGTGAAAACTACAGAGCCTTGGTCTACAGAAAAAAGGCCGAGGGATATAGGAGTGAGCAAAGAGGAAGGGAGAGGAGAATGGGGGAGCTTTGGACGTGTGCAGGTAGAAGGTGTTAAGGAGGCGTTTAAGTGGTGCAGGGGGATCTTCCCACAATTGCAGGTGCTTACCTGGTAGTCAGATCCCACTCTCCCTGGGTAGTTTTGAGGTGTGGCAGAAACTACGGAGCCTTGGTCTACTGAAAAAAGGCCAAAATATTACTGGTTGAGCTTTGGAAGGCGTTTCTGATTTTGATTATGGGATCTGGAATGTACTGGCTATAACAATGGGCTTTCCATCTGCCCATGGCTTTGGTAACGTGGACTGGAGTGTGGTTTTTAGAGGTGGCTGAAGCTGCCACAATTCTAAAGGAGTGGCCAGAGAACAAGAAGGTGTTGAGGCCTAGGAGGGGGATCCCAGAGCTTTGGTGAGATCTTGGAGCAGGTTGCTCAGATAAGGTCTTCCTTGATGAAGGATCTTGGTGGTCTAATTTAAATGACCTAGAAGAATTTGGGGCTCCTTGATGGAGACTGGTTTACCAATGGAGGCTGATTGGATAAGTTCTATGAGACGTTCAAGTTTGTTCATCGGAAGGTGAGCTTCCATGTGGTCTGTATTTAGTGTGACTCCAAGGAACTCGAGTTCAGATGATGGATCCTCGATCTTATCTGGGTCGTATGGGATTTGGAGTTCATCGAATAGCTGAAAGGTTCTAGTAAGGCTAATCGGAGTGGTGAGAGGGGGGTTCTATGAAAAGAAAATCATTTAATGGATTACGTTCGGACCATTTTTGCAATTAACTAAGATCCAACACATGATTCTAGTAAATTGATCAAAGAGTTTTGGGCTGCTTTTGGATCCTAAGGTAAGTTTAGGTAAAAATTAAATGGTTATTCCAGTGAATCCCATGGACGTGCCATAACTCCGGGGAGATTGGAAGCAATTTATAGGCGTTCTTAATTTCAGACTTCGACAGCCACTAGCGAGGGCCGAGACTTATGATGGTCAGTATAGCGTCATCGACCTTGGCATACTGGAGCAGATAAGTCAATGATGAGGCGTTTTTTTGAGAGAGTACTTTCTGCTAGCCACTCCGAGTTGTTTGATGCGCAATACCGCAAATAGAGGATTTTGGAACAGGCCCATGACATAATGGTTACTGATCTCAGTGATAAGGAGTCTTTCCACTACCTCAGGTTCCTTCGTAGCCAAGAGTAGATTATCACTAGCGAAGGAAACCTGAGACAATGCTGTCACCCCAGTGTGAAAACCATCAGCTATTCCGGTGAGAACAAACCTAACCAGGGACTTGTCTGGGTGGTGCTCGAGAGAGCATTCCATCCCCGGTAGGTTGACAGGTGATTGTCACTTTGTGTGCACTACCATGGGGCAGGTAGATTTGGCGTGTGCTTTATGACATATGGAGCACACATAGAGGAGTCGGAACCCACTAAATTTACACCTCCGCAAATTGAAATTGTTACATATCGCGGACTCCCCAAGATAGGGCACAAGCCTACTGAGGTGGTCCTTGTTAGGATAAGAAGAGGAAGAAGGGGGAGGAACAGAGACAGTAGGTTGTGGATGAGAGGGGAGAGCTAAAGCGGTAGCATTTGGACAAAAGTTGGTGGTGTGAAGATTGGACTGGCAAGATTGGCATACGGCAGACTTAAAGCCTGCAAAATGGCGGCAAAACAAATCGTGGTATAGAGATGCCCAGTTGAGGGTATAGTTGAACTGCGCCAGCGAGGCTGATGCTTTGGCTGAAAATAAACAGTGGTAATCATAATACCAGAAGCCACAATATCAGTATGCTAGATCCACTACTAAATATAAATAGTCATCTAGTTCCTGCCTTCTGGACAGAAATGCAGAGCATATGATGTCCAGGAACATGCTGAAAGCTAGCATGAACTCCGGGATATTGAGCCTTCCTGTTTAGGCGAGGGTCTTTGGACTTCAATATCACGGCTACATCGTCTTGGGAGATGGTTCAGTTTTTGCCCACATCGTTGGCCAAAATCAGGGGAGCCACAAGGTTTACATTCTTACATCCTGAGCCAGTGGACGGTACTGGGTCAGGTATGAGTTGATTGGAAGGTCTTGGGTTCTCCAGGTGGGTTAGTCTATGCTGTATGGTATTGATGGATGAGGCGATGTCTGCCATCATCCAGTGAAGTTGGGAGAACTGGTTCGGAGGTAGGGCAGGTGAAGGTGGATTTTCCCTGGCAGAATGGATGAGCTGGTACAGTTTGGATATCCTAGATGAGGTTGGGTATGGTATCCTGCGGTTGGTTTGCTCCCAGATGAGCCTTAGGATTGTCCAGGAATAGAGGGAGAGTGGATTGTCTGTGGCTGATGATGCCCTTGCAGGGGTTAACATTGCCTGCGTGGGGACGGCTTCAGACAGGTTGTGGTCTGCCATGAAGACAATGAAGTCTGAAAATTAAATGGTTGTTAGCGAATTTGTAGGAAAATAAATTGAAGCCTGATGGTGGCTGACGTAACTAGGCGCCATCAGCCCAAATTTTGGCAATGGTTGAACTGAACATGAGAGGCTAGATGAGAAAAATAGACAGGCTGAGATAAGTTCAGGATAGAAATAGGAAATGAGGAAGGAAGAAGGAGATAGGTCAGAGCACAGGAAGGAAATGTGAGTGGAAGGTGCTAAATACATTTGGACTATAAGAGAGGTGTAAGAAGCGTGCATGTCTAACTCATGATAAGTGAGTGGCGAGGACTGAATGATGGTGAAATGATGGAAGTATTGTATTGATTGATGAGTGAACGTGAGTGGGGACTGGCCCTTAAGTGTAGAGACAAATGAAGGAGAATATGGAGCCGTGAGGATTAGCGCAGACAAGCGGGTCTTAATTGTAAATATGTGAAGTACTGGGAACATCCTGGCAAGAGAGTGGCGAGGATGGACGGTGGCATCTTAATGGGAGTGCAGTTTGTAAATAGTGAAAAAACAGATGGACTGGCCCTTGAATGAAAGGTGAACGGAGTGTATTTGGACTGTAGGGTGTGTTAATAAGACATATGTGGAGTGCATAGGAACTTTAGAAGGGTAATCATAACTTTATTGAAAATAAAAGTGAGGAGATGGTGTTAGTGTCTGAGTGGGGACTAGAACCCAGAAACAGGAGAGGCAGAGAAGTGGCAAATGAAATATTGCAAGATCTTGGAGTGAGGAGGTTGCTAGGCAACCCGGGACACTGCTGCGAGGCGTGGAAGCCAGAAGCAGCATCCGAAGCCCGAGGAGCGGGCAGAGGCAGCGACGGGAAAGGAGGTAACGGAGTAGTGGGAAGGGGATGCCACCGATGGGGCAGGAGGCAGAGACACACAATTAAGGTGTTCTCTCCTGCAGATTTTAGACATCCAGGCTTCTCAGAGGCATTTTTCTTTACAGGGGGTTGAAAATATAAAAAAAAAATGTGGGCACTCTGAGAAAACTTCAAGATTGGATATCTTTACGGAAGGAATGTGATAGCTTTTTTTAAAACAGCTATGGGACCGGCACTGGTGGCTTAAAATATTAGGGACATTTTGAGCATTTCTTGGTGGTTAGACATACATGTGTAATGCTATAGCTCAGTAGTTGTTTACAAGTGCATTTCACATGGATGTTTTCTTACAGAAGCCATGAAACATAGCCCATGGTTAGTTGTCAGGGTTAGTCATAAACAGAACATATTTCAGTCTGAGTTTTCTACACTGGTCACTAAATTAGCTCTAAATTAGCTTACCATTTGCATTATTTTAAAGCCTATAAGTAGTCTGACCAATAACAATATTTTTTGACTCATGACCCATGACAAGTCAGAAAAGTGTACTTCCCAGTGATATAAACATCATAAAAAAAATGTACATTGCATTGCTCCAGTTTTGCATACACATGGATTTTTTTTTACAGATAGTACTACAGAGGTGGAGTAAGTGGCTCCCTTGGTCTTCCTAACAACCCAAACACTATCTTAGTAGTAGTTTTAGAAAATTAGTGTTTAACGCTCATGAAAATAACTCCTTACTTGGCTTTTCTTTGTCCAATTAAACCTGATCTATTATTTATTTGCTTGTTTTTTGGAACAAAAAGAGATTGAGGCTCCTCTTTCACTTTATTCCATTTCTGTAGCTCTACGAACAGAGCTAGACTGCCGGTTCACCGTCACTGCAGTGTTATAATAAGCTGTGCTATTACTTTTCTTTTTCCTGACTAAATGTCAAGACTTGAAATGTCTGCTCCTGGGACACTTTATTTTTTATAGCACTTTTGGAGTTTTGAGATCCACTATATCCGCACATTGTATTTGAAATGTCTGGAGTGTGGGATGTGGTCGCTGCCAAAGTCCAATGTAGGCTGATAAAATATTTATAGAAGAGCAAACTCTAACACAGAATATTTTACCTAGCTTAGTAAAGTTGTTGCACAGCGTTAGAGGATACAGAGATCATGTAAGGTCAGCACAATTTATGATTTATTTAAATCTTAGTTTTAATTACCAGTTTTGTAAAAAATAAAAATGCTATTTGTGTTGAAGCATGCCATCATTAGTATTTCATTTCTTCAGTCTTTATATTACCAAATATTTTATTTTAAAATGTCTTACTCAAGTTACAATTTCCATATATATATATATATATATATATATATATATATACATACATATATATATATAGTATGTACACAAAGATGCTTAATTCTGTATACATGTAAGAGATATTTTTTCTTACAAAGAACCACTTTTAACATATTAAAAGTTTACATTATCTGAGTTAATGTTTTCTCAATATTACATCTTTAAATTAATGTCTAACCTAAGGTCATATCTCTTTATACACAAAACAGCATGTATGTCTCAGTTTTGCTGAAATTATTGATTACATTTTTGGTGCTCCTCTTTAATTTTTATATCAGGCAATTCTTATTGCAATATCATTGTATACAATTAATAAAAAATGCAGATTGTTCCAAATAAACTAAATCAACTATCTTTATGGATTTTATACAGCAAACGTTTAAAGGAACTATGTTAATCACCCATCCCCAAAACATTGCGAGAGAACTGCTACGAGTGACTACGGCAAACCATCGGTGAAAATTACAGCAAACTTTACTTTTGACTTCTGCACTGACAAAAGATTACAAGTTACTATGTTACATTTTTATACCAAAACCGTTTTAAAAACCATTGCAAAGTGCCGCAGGAGCAGTTAAAGAGTCAGTATACCACAAAAAACAATAGAAAATGATAAAATTACAACATTTTCACACTTTACAGTCTGATATAAACATATGGGTAATTAGCAAATATGACATTGTATTATTATGTCCATTTCATTATTGAACATCCAGGGTAACACACAACCCAGTGCTCAAGGGATTAATATGTATCAGGAAACCATGTTGCCTAAGTACAAATGCTCTGAAGCATTGTCTATATATATTATATATACTAAACTAAACTTTTATATGTATATTTAATATCAAAAAATAAAACTGCTAAAAAAAAATTGAAATATATCACATATATAGTTGTGAGCGTACGGGTCGTTGCTCACGCTTGCGGGCTCGCGCAGCGAGGTCACTGGGCAAGGGCCTCAGTTGCTGGCATGGAGCGCCTTCGGCGCTCCATGCCAGCAACTGAGGCCCCTCGCAAAGCGAGGGCCTCAGTTGCTGGCGAGGTCACTGGGCAAGGGCCTCAGTTGCTGGCATGGAGTGCCGAAGGCGCTCCATGCCAGCAACTGAGGCCCCTCGCGAAGCGAGGGACTCAGTTGCTGCCGAGGTCACTGGGCAAACCCTCGCAAACTTCACGTCGCTACTCAAAAAACACGACACACAAATTACAACACTCGCTAAATTTTACGAGGAACGCAAACAACCTACGAAACACGTTACCACACATTACGACCTCGCAAACATCGGACGCAACACCCCGACATACAAACATTTAAAACACAATACATACACACAGGGAACATCCAGGGTAACACACAACCCAGTGCTCAAGGGATTAATATGTATCAGGAAACCATGTTGCCTAAGTACAAATGCTCTGAAGCATTGTCTATATATATTATATATACTAAACTAAACTTTTATATGTATATTTAATATCAAAAAATAAAACTGCTAAAAAAAAATTGAAATATATCACATATATAGTTGTGAGCGTACGGGTCGTTGCTCACGCTTGCGGGCTCGCGCAGCGAGGTCACTGGGCAAGGGCCTCAGTTGCTGGCATGGAGCGCCTTCGGGACTCAGTTGCTGCCGAGGTCACTGGGCAAACCCTCGCAAACTTCACGTCGCTACTCAAAAAACACGACACACAAATTACGACACTCGCTAAATTTTACGAGGAACGCAAACAACCTACGAAACACGTTACCACACATTACGACCTCGCAAACATCGGACGCAACACGCCGACATACAAACATTTAAAACACAATACATACACACAGCACATACATAAAAACCTTACCTACACCAAGAGGGAGCACCCAGGACCTCAAAAATGCAACTTAGACCTCGATTTTACTCGAAATAAAAGAGTTTTGAGACAAAAAAAAAATCTAAGCAACAGAAAAAATGGCCGCCGAACAAAACGAAAACGAGGCTACAGCACTCTAAACTCGCAAAACACCACAACAAACTCGCAAAACACCACAAGAAACTCGCTAAACGCCACAAACCACCTACGGATATTCATACCACACAGTGCACACATTCAGCACGCTTACACAGCAGCTCCACACCACTAATGCTGCAGCAACATCAACACAGATTGCCAGCTCTTCATCACAATGCTTCAAAATAGGTACAGTATATTCATTTAGTAATGTATTACATATTTCATTATTAGACACCAAACAGCATTAGCTACCTTACAATTTCATTGCCGTCATTTTTTGACGGGCAATTCGCTAGTATATATATAAATATAATGGTTTCCTGCCGCAGTTACAGAACGTGTTCTCATCACATATAATAGTTGTCATACTGCGAATCGTTATCACGCTCGCTTGCATAGCGAGGCAAGCCGTTGAAGCACAGAAGGCGCTCATCGGCTGTGAGCCTCGCATAGCGAGGCGAGCAGTTGAGGCATTTAAATTCAGAGCACTTAATCAATGAGCCCCAAAGGTGCTCATCGCCTGCGAGCCTCGCAAAGCAAGGCGAGCAGTTGAGGCATTGAAACAAGCGGGACATAGGGAGAAATGACCGCCGAAGGAGCTCCTGCGAGCCTCTCAAAGCGAGGCGAGCTGTTGAGCCATTTAAAAACGTGGGACTTAGCCTCCAAGCAGTTAGGAAACGCGGGATTACCTTAGGCTGCAAGCAGTTGAGGAACGCAGGACTTAGAAAAAAATTGTGAGGCGCAGAACTTAGGAAAAAAAATACAAGGTCCGAAAAATACGAGGTTAACGGCTGAACTGTGCAAATCAAAAAATACGCACACACAAAAAAAAATGCAAAAAAAAAAAACTCACACACAACATGGAGGGACAGCCAGGACATCTGGGAGTGAGGTTGCATGTGAATCTAAGCCGAATTTTCGGCACTCAAAAAAAATGTCGGCCGAAAAAATTAAAACCAGGCTACACGACCCAGAACCGTGCAAAACACCTCCAGACGTGTACCACTTTTACCCAGGAATGTACGAGGTACAAAATACACTATTAAAAAAGGACGGAAAATGCTTGCAAGCCACGTAACACATAGACAATCACCACCAATTTACAACACTAATTGCAACTAATAACATTATGAATCTAAAATGGTTCTTTACCCGACTAAACCAACAGTTTGGCCTTGCGCACGCAGCCTACTTATATTGCACAATTGGCACATTGCTGACACTTTCTTATCAGGGCAGCAACAGTCCTGCAGGAAAATAAAAAGACATTGTTAGCTCTTCAGGATATTGATTGCTGGATATATTAATTAGAAATAGGTAAAGTATATTAATGTATTAAGTAATTAATTAATTATTATTAAAAAATGTATATATATAAAAAAAAAAAAGCTATAGTATATTTTACACTGCTGTACCATCTATCCCCTTCACATATGGGGGTCCATACAGATCCCCTTAAACCTCTCTTTAAGCTATGAAGCCCCTCATGGGACAATTAGAACCCTAATATTAACCCCATAAGTGCAATGAGGGTCCTCCAGTTCAAACACTACACTACACTATTCCCCTCAATGAACCACTAAATATAAACTAACACCCCTCTACCCCAACCTACTAACACCTAAACTACCTACCCCCTATTAAACCCTCCACCCCACTAATTACACAAAATAAAAAAAGCTAAGTTACAAAAAAAAAACATTACAACCCTCCACTACAAAAAATAATAAAAGAATACATACACATATATACAGTACATAACATTAAAATACAGCAATATATACATTACAAATATATACTATTAACCCCCTAACTACAATACATTTCCCCTATCTACATTACATAACCCCCTGACACATTACCCCTATCTATTAATCATTAATCCTATCTACATAACATTAAACCCTATCTATAACACATAACTTCCTATCTATAAAATATTACCCCTATCTTTTAAACAGTATCCCTATCTAGCTAACATTACCCCCTATCTATTAAACATTATCCCTATCTACATAACATTTCCCACTATCTATTAAACATTACACCTATCTACATAACATAACCCCCTATCTATAATACATTAAACCCTTAAATCTAAGCTAAAATAGAATAAATAAGACCACTTATATTTGCAGATGCCTTTCAGATCGCACCCCTAGGAAAAAAGAAACAACAAATTAGTACAAAATTAAACACTACATAAAATAAATAAAAATTCTAAATACAGTATTAAACTTACATTTCCAGCATGTCCTGTCCATCTTCTTGTCTTCTCCAGCTCGGCACCTGGAAAAAAGAAGCATCACATTAGTCACACATAAAAATAAAAAAAAGTTCTTCAAATAAAAAAGGTCTTCTTCCGGTAAAAAAAATGGAATGGCGCCTTCTGATTGTCGGTCAAATTTCAGCCAATCAGAAGATGCCAAGGTGTGAGACAATCAGAATGGGATACACCCCTATATCCCATTCTGATTGGCAGAATGACCAGTCAATCTTTTTTAAACCAATCAGAAGGCACTATTGCCTTCAGCCAATCACAATGGTCTACACCCATTGTTTGTTTATTCCATGTAGTGTTTAATTTTGTACTAATTAGATGTTTCTTTTTTCTGAGGGGTGCGATCTGAAGGGACATCTGCATAAGTAACTAGTCTTATTTATTCTATTTTAGCTTAGATTTAGGGTTTAATGTATTATAGATAGAGGGAAATGTATTAATGATAGGTAGTTATGTTATGTAGATAGGGGTACTTTTAATATATAGGGGGTAATGTTATGTAGATATGGTTAATGTTTAATAGATAGGGGTAATGTTTTATAGATAGGGGATATGTGTTATAGATAGGGGTAATGTTATGTAGATAGGGGTAGTGTTATGTAGATAGGGGTAATGTTTAATAGATAGGGGTAATGTTTTATAGATAGGGGTTATGTGTTATATATAGGGTGTAATGTTATGTAGATATGGTTAATGTTTAATAGATAGGGGGTAATGTGTTATAGATGAGGGTAATATTTTGTAGTCAGGGGGATATGTAATGTAGATAGGGGGATTGTATTGTAGGGGGTTGGTTGTATATATGTGTAATGTCTATATTGCTGTATTGTAATGTTATGTATATATGTGTATGTATTTTCTTTGCAGGTGTGTGATTATTTTTTATTTTTTGTAGTGGGGGGGTTGCAATGTTATTTTTTTTGTAGTGGGGGCTTGGAATGTGATTTTTCTATTTTTAATAGTGGGGGGTTGTAATGCTCTTTTTTATTTTTTGTAGTGGGGTTGTAATGTTCTTTTATTATTTTTTGTAGTGGGGTTTTGTAATGTTTTATTTTATTTTTTGTAACTTAGCTTTTTTATTTTGTGCAATTAGCTGGGTGGGAGGGTTTAAAAAGGGGGTAGAGGGGGTTAGTTTAGATTTAGTGGTTTTGTTGGGGGGGTTGTGTAGTGTAGTGTTTGAACTTAGTGTCATGAGGGTACTGGAGGACCCTCATGGCACTTATGGGGTTAATATTAGGGTTCAAATTATCCCATGAGGGTCTTCATAGACACTGCTTTCTTGTAGGACAGCATTAGTGTGAATTTCTAACATAATAAAGGACCAATGTCATCTTTTTCCGAATTATATTTTCAATAACTAAACACAATCATGAACAAAATGTTTTTAGAAAGCAATAAATAAATATACACAAACTTTACATTTTGCTACTTTTATGTGCAATTATTCTTGACTGCTAGGCTTTCTTTTGCTTTATTCGTTACCGCTGCCTGTTACTTTCTCTTGGGTTTGTGTCCTTCTAAACTAATAAACTTCTGTTCAGTCCTGCCTAGAGTGTTGGCAAATGTAACTGAAACATTCCTATTTGTTAGATAAAAAGTTCCTGTGTACTTAAAGTCTTAACTCACCTCAGGAAGTTGGAACCACCATGGTATATTCCATAGCAGCATAACTGCATATGAAAGATCACATATAATAGTTGTGGATATATGGGCCATTAATGACGCTTTGCAATCCTTGAAAAGCGAGGCGAGCAATTGACGCCTGCAGCAGGCGGGACAGGCTGCAATGAGCGCCTTTGGTGCTCATTGCACTGCAAGCCCCGCTACGAGAAGTGAGCAGTTGAGGCACGCGGGACTTAGGCTGCAATGAGCACCAATGGCAATCATTACACTGCAAGGCAAGCAGTTGAGGCACGAGGACTTAGGCTGCAATGAGAACCAAAGGCACTCATTGCACTGTGAGCCTCGCATAGGGAGGCGAACAGTTGAGGCACGCGGGACTTAGGGTGCAATGAGCGTTGAAGGTGCTAATTGAAGTGCAAGCCCTGCAAAGTGAGCAGTTGAGGCACACAGAACTTAGAGAGCAATGAGCACCAAAGGCTCATTGCAGGGCTCATGATGAGCACTGAATGTGCTCATCTCGAGTCCCATGACTGCGAGCCTTGCAAAGCGAAATATGCATCAAATTCACTTACACACTCACACGCAGCACAGGGGGAGAGCCAGGGAGCCTGTGACTGAGGTTGCAACTTAATTTGAGGCATATTTGCCATTTTTTCAGGATCTAAAATCTCCTAAGCTAGAAAAAAAATGGCGGATGAAAAAACGCAAAAAGATAAAAACGAGGCTGAAGCTCTTAAAAATCAGGCCCAAACCCCTAACACTTAAGGAAAATCAGTAACATTTCCTCTGCAACCATAGCATTTACATCTACGCAGTAACACATTACCAAAATCAGTAACACTTTAACCAAGCCTTTAACCCTCATGGCGAGGCCCCTCAACTACACGGGTGGGGGGGGGGCTAGGCTTGCAATGAGCGATGAAGGTGCTCATCGTGGGGCTTGTGATGAGAGCATAAGGCGATCATCGTGGGCCCTATAAAGAACACCGGGGGAGAGGCTCACAATGATCGCGAAGGTGCTCAGAGGCCCCTTAGCCTCGCATTGTGTGGCAAACAGCATTGCTAGCCTTACAATTTTACCCCCTTCATTTTTGATGGGCAATTTCCTAGTAATAGATAAGAGGCTGTATTTTTCACATTTTTCTAAAAATATACAGACTTATTAAATTGCAATTCAGTAAATTTAAAAGGGCTCTGTTTAAGCACACAGCATATTTTTTTTTTAGAAGATTTTAGTTAGTTAATTTCTATCCAAAAGCAAGGTCTTCACTAAGTAAAAACTTCTGTAAAAAAAATAGGCTATGTACTTAAATAGAGCCCTTTTAAATTTGCTGAATCGCAATTTAATAAGGCTGTATATTGTTTAGTTTTAAGTGTCATTCTTTACACAGTAAGTTTTAAGAATGTGACCATAGTGGCCCTTTAAAAGTGTTCTTTTTTGATTTAGTACACTTATCCTCTAAATTGTCATAGTATAACCTGACCTGTTCATTATTTTCCAATATGAAGTGCAGTGCTTCCTCTCCTCATTCTACTTATACTGCTTACAAGACATAAGCTGTAGTAGACTGGGCAGATTAGTTTGATATATATAGGCACAGGGAGAATGTTTCTCAGGATTGTGCCAAAATTGCTTTTAGAGCATCGACTCCAGAGGGTTATGTTTAGTTTTTTCCAATTTATTTATATGGTCTGACACACACTGGTTACTTAACATCTTTTAAACCAAAGAAAAATAATTTGGTTATTATATTCAGTAGATGTAGATGATGGTTGATAGAGTTGCTCTTTAGGCTTCTTTTGTTTTCTATAATGTATTAACTAGTATAATTAATTGTTACCCTTCTCCATGAAACTGCATTTTACCAACATCTAAGAAAACTCTAAATTACAGATCATCCCTTCTACCGTTTTTTTTCCTGTTCTCTCCCACTTTCCGGTGACGTTTCCTTAATCCACACCCACATTGGAGGGACTTCACACTAGTAGTGTCTCATGCCGCCGGCAAGCATAAATAACATGCTGAGTGTCTGCATGTGGCAGTATTAAATATTATATGTAAAAATACAGCTTTTTATACACATCCAAGAAGTTTGTGGTGTTGGTTTCCTTTTGCTATTGTGTATTAAAACAAATTACGCATCTTGATTATTGAGTTTCAACTGCTGTCAGAGTGGGTTACCATGTCCATAGAATTACTCTATTAAGGTTAGTTTGATTAAGCACTGTCACAATCTGCCACTTCTATTGGGATTCATATTTGGGTTCATATTTAACCAACTTGTGCAGTCCATTTATACCTCTGATAGCAGAAGATGGACCAGACTCAAGTACCACATCTAGGAGCTTGCTTCAGCAGACCAGGATATCAGGAACACAATAGCCACTGCCTGTGACTATTCTCAACCTCTTGATACCCCATACAATCCCTTAGAATATTAGGGTTAATTCACAGAATGGCATTTACATGTTGCTTAAGCACAAAACTGCCAAACCTTTATTGATAACTAGTAACATAATTTATATACAGTTTTCTGCACACAGACTGGCCAATCACAGTAAGCCCCATCCTTCAGTACACAAATGATCTACCAATGGTGACTGCCCATGTGGGGGGAAAATGTACATCAAATGATGTCATGGTTTCTCTGCAGTGGGTCATTTAGATAACCTTATCTGGTAATGAACTTAGGATAATTTCTCCTTTGTTTGGGGGCCATCTGGCTCTGTGCCTGTGTGACCTAACTCAGATCCTGTATTATCACAGTTTACTCCTGGTCATATTTTATATTAGCCCAGACATGTCAATGTGTACACAGATCTTCTGAAGATTAAACTAGCTTTCAAGGACCAGACAATAGCAGTTGATAACACTTAAGTCCCCTTGATCTTTCTGTATTGCTTATGTGCTGCCACCTTGGGGCCGGGTGAGTCATCCCAAGCTAACAACAGTGCATGACCTTACTGTTATGAATTGTCAGCTCCCTGGCTCAGTGTTTAGAGTTGTACACCCCTGTTACTGTGCGTGTAAATTATTATGGTACCCCATAGCTCTCTTTTCCATGAGGATCCCACATCCACATTGTAACATAATCATAATACATGCAATACAGATGTCATTTTAAAATCATAAGCAACAAAAAAATGTATAACCATAGTAATAAACAGGGTAACTCTTGCCAGCCCAGACTCAGGCCACAGTACTCAACAGTCCAGTTAGGCCATCTGCATGACAAGCATCTCTAACTGTTTTTTGTTTATTCAAATGCCCCCTGGGGCTTAGTCACCTCCTAAGGGTGAAAGTTGACTCCAGATGTGGACTACTTGCTCACTGTGGATTAAGGAGTTCAACTACACTCTAATGACAAGGGCCAATGAAGACTGAACCTTATGTCTGGGGTTTGCTGTTTCTTCTGTTCAGGGTAGATTTGGCTGGTATTTCAGGGTTGGATCACTCTATTGGATGAGACCAGATGGATATGTTACAGAATATTTCTCCCTCTGAAGGGCACAAGTGGCTAAACGAGGTTGCTCTCAGAGTGGGTTATCAAGTCCATGGAACTAACCTATTAGGGTAAGTTCATTCTCCGGTTGAGCACCTCTATTTTATATTTTGTTTATTTAAATAATAATATATAACATGGTTTTATTAATTCCATTTTTAAGAACACCGTCCATCGTTTATTGTCTCCCCAGCTCATTAGTCTTCAGAATTGATGTCTCATTCTAATTGTGCTTCCCTTGTGCATTTGAGCTGTAGATGTGTGAACTCAATACGCTAATTTTATCTTTAAATAATTTATTTCAGTATAAATAGTTTGTGAAAACAGTCCAATCCTCTTATAATAAATTTATCTTTCTCTTTAATAAATATGTTGTGGCTTTTTCTATTGAAATTACAATCTCGAGACTAATCAATAAACCACATCAGCCATCTGTAAGTTTATAGCACTTGTTTACTTGATGTCTAAGGGGAATATTTAGGTAAGTTGTTGGACTTCAAACTATTCAACAGTGAAACAATAAAAAAAAAGATTTATCAAAGGCAAAAATTAAATACAAGACAGTAAAATGTTCTCTTTTATAACCAATATTATAATATTTTTTTTTAAATCTGAGGACTTTGATAAATAATCCCCATAGACTACTAAAGAGGACTCATAAAAGTATTACTGTTTCACAACAGATAATTAGCTCCAGGGCTAAGTCGTTCGTCTAATTTATATGTTCCGACTGTGTGCTGTGGAACTCACAGTAACTCTACTCTTAACTACTCACGGTTTTGTGAAAGCGTATGAATTTAATAGACAGCTCTATTTGATTTATAAAAGGATTTTTTTCAATGCTTTTAGTGTTCACAAAGAAGAAAAGCAGGTTTCCTTTATTTCCTGGTCCATGAAAAGGGAACAGTTACAAAGTAGATTGAGTATTTTATTGAAAACACACAAAAAACATGTTTTATTAATTAATCTTCTATGTTCCACTACAAAAAAAAGTCTGTATATATAAAAATATATTTTTATCTCTGAATATGCAATACTCTATGTTTGGTAGAAGTTAAATAATAAGTATTATTAAAACAGGATAATTTATAGGTGTCTTCCAATTAAATTAAACTGACTGTATTACAATGTGTTTGGGTTCCCTGGTGGTCCAGTGGTTAGGTGCTTTCACTGTAGCAACCTGGGCTCAATTCCAGTCATGGAACCAAGAGGTCACACCACCCTGAAGCCAAGTAAAGTTGGGCCTGGTCAGTACTTGAATGGGAGACCACCTAGGAATACCAGGAGCTGTATGCATGTGGCCCTTTGGAGAAGGAACTGCCAGCCCACTCCAGTGTCTCTGCCATTAATAACAAAGTGGATCAGCATGGTGTGTTATGGTCCATGAGGTCACGGAGAATCAGATATACTAATTAAAGAGACAGAAATAAAGTCTGTATTTTCAGAAAAACTTTCTCAAAGTACTTGCTTTTGAACCAGGAGACCTCCTGGGTTTGACACTCATCAATTTGCCAGAAAGTCCAAGTGTTGATAATCTATGGAGAATGTAAAGAAAGTGTATTCTGAAATGTATGAAACTGTCATCAGAGGATATCCTCGATGGTTGGTCATGATTATCTTGGTCAACACTGTGGAGAGGCAATGTGTACACTTTTTAATAGAAGCTGCTTCTGTTAAATTTCTATTTATTCTTAATAAATTGTACTCTTTCAAATAAGTATGTTAAAAATGAGTCAAAAATTCAAAGATGTGAATGGAGGACAAATCAAGGTATGCGATAAACAAGTAATTGTTGTTGTTCAGTTGTGTCCAACTCCCCATGACCCTTGTGGTTTTCATGGCAAAGATACTGGAGTGGGTTGCAGTTCCTTCTCCTGTGATTGCTATGACCTTTCTGCTATGACCTGCCCATCTTGAGTGACACTACATGGTTTAGCTTATAGATAGATTGAGTTACACAAGCCTCTTCACCACAACAAGGTAGAGATCCAGAAGAGGATAGACAACTATGGCATATATAATTTATTGTAGGATATTGTATTAATATTTTTAACCAGTGCATCCACATGAAATAAAGCCATAAGAAAATTGTCATAGTGGTGCCCAATGATCCAATTGTGCCCCTTTCACCTACCATTTAACTACAGCTTCTCTGACCTGTTCCAAGTTTATTGAGATGATACATTACCACATTCAAGCACATCTACTATAATGACCGCTACAACCACATTGGCATTAATAGATGTCTTCTACATATACAAGACAGATTTAGGTATATATAATGGTTTAACAGTTTAGTTATTCTGGGGGGGAATGTTAGCATACAAACGGACCCAAACTGCACTGCTCTGTTCGAAACTCCAAATAGTGTCCCTTAAAAAAATGCTTAAAATTGAATGAGGGACAGATCTTTTTTACCTTCCCTCCATGTTTATATTTTAGCAAAGACTGGCAGACTCTTTATCTCTTGGTCTATGGGTAAACCTTGAAATATTTAAAGAAGGCTTTGGCTTTATGATTCATTGTTAGCGTTATACAATAAGTTAATTATTATCAATCCACTAGATTGTCTGGCATGATTTTTGGAGACTTTTGATTTGGCAAATTAAATACAAGCTGTGAGTTTTCCTTTTTAAAGTGGATTGAATTTGATGATTGTTGCAGTTGGAAGGAAGAGCACAGTTTCTGGTTTTATTTTTCTTTGTATTTGTGGTTGTATTTGTTCGTTTGCATCATGGAATAAGTAGCATCCACTTCAAATAATATAAAGCTTTCCGGGATTGGGATGATGAAGGATGGAAGTGAAGGAGAACAGATTCTTAAATCTCTAAAAACTTACACTGCTGCTTGGGGACCAGAAAGTAGGGTTGTCTGATTTCTGAGCCATGCCAGTCAGAGGCAGAAGTGGTGGGGGAGACTAGGTTGGGAATCAAAGGCTGAGCTGGCAGCAAAAGCTATGATAATGGTGGCTAAGTGGAGGCATATCCAGGTTCATACTGGGGTTGTACTGTGGAGTCATATTTGTGTTTTTATTTGGATTGTCTTGATGGAATCAAACAATGAGAGTAGCTGTGCACAAGATGATATAAAAGTATACAGATGGAGTGAGACGCTGATGAACTGGGGCACTAAAAAAACCTTTTTCTCCTTCATTTCCAGCTGCCTCCATCTTTTTACAGTCTTTTATTTAAAAACATTATTTTAAAAAATGGGAATGTTTAAATTTTTTGTTGTCATGTCTTTTTTTTGCATCAAAAAAGAAATGCATGCTCACATGTTTACATTTTATTCAGCATGTCTTTGCAAATTTGACCAAAGAAAGTTCTCACAATGATGGCATTGCTCTCCAACTCTATTTTCAGTAACGCATTATGAAATAATAGCGAACCCCTAGTATAAATTAGTCAGTTTAAGGGATGGTACAGTTAAGCTGTGGTTTAGAAATGAAGGTTGTTGGATCACTTGCTTTCCATGCAAAAAAATATATTCTGTAATGTTAATTGCATTACTTAATAGGGAGCTTATTGTGTAAGTTTAATATTATGATGATTAAATAATTATCAATGGAAGCCTTCACCACTACCTCATTCAACTCTGCACTTCTGGTTCTAATACCTCGGTCAGTGCAGCTTTATTAAATATACACAGCATTTTAAGAGAGGATTTTAAATATTCTGCAACATATAACTAAAATTCCTTATGAGTTCAGCAGTAAAAGGAAGCACTTTTCCCACAATATCGCTCAAACCTGTTATGACCCAGAGTTGAATGGATACGTGGAACTCAATTTTCTCCTTCTTGGACGTTCCTTTTGTGTTCAATCTCAGCACTCAGCAAATCAATTCAGATCAGGGCATCATTCCTGAAGAGGCAGGCACCATCATATCCCTTTTGTTAGGATAGCTCAGACAGAAATACACATGCACCTTTTCCTTAGTGCAGACAACTGCAGACATACTGTTGCTTAGTATCTCAGAGTCAGACTGCCAACGTTATTATCCTTCCTTGCATAGAATTATCACAAACACCAAAAGACTCCCCCACACCTCTCGTAATTCCCCTCCACCTATGAGGCACAATTGATTTCTTAGTGTGACCCCCTCACTCCATCACTAGGCCATAACCTCCCCTCCCTGTTTTGCTCTGCTGTCAGGAATGGTGGTGATATCTATCTGGTCGAGCTAATCAACTTTTATGACTGAGGCCAGGGAGAGTGGATGCCTAGCCGCTCTCAGGGGTCATAGATCTATATGATTTCATGTAGAAACGTAACCCTTGTTGTCCCACTAACAATCATGGGAGAAAATGTATCTCCACTAGTTACAGGTAAGATAACATTCTTACTAAACAGAAGAAGAGAAAAGAACACCTATATATCCAAACTGGTTTAGCCTCCTAAGGTAGGGTAGTAATTAATTAATTATAATTCAAACATTTTTATCTGGATAAATAAAATGTCTCAATTTATTCAATACATATACAAGTACGACATGTTAAAAACAATAAAAATTAACATATAGCAGCAATGAACACACAATAGGACACTGAAAGAAGTTTAGTATAATAATGTAATTGCTATAGAGACACTGCAAAAAAATTTACATTTTACTATGACTTAAATAAAAATCAAGGTGATAAAGTGCACAGTGCTATAAGGTGATGATTGGTGTAAATGTATTATTGTTCTAATTTGGTGGTAGCGGAGCCCACCATTTACTCCTTTACACTAATTCTAAATATACTATCTGCAAAAACCTGTAAAAATTACATAGACTAATCCTGATGGTGGTACTGGGGATCCACCAATTACCCCCTAATCTAACATACCAAGGCAAGCTAGCCTACTATAAAAGTGACTAAGTGCTGTGCAAACTTTACATTTTATATAGTAAGCAAATTTTAATAAATGTGTTAAATATATATAATAATAATATAAATAAGTAGCAGTATACTCTAAATTTAAGCAGTTTTAATAATCTATCTTATTTATCATACAGGAAAAGATTATTATATCAAATTATATCTCTATAGTATAATTGTCTCCTTATATATTATATAAACATATCAATATTATCCAATCTCTTAATGTTTGGAGATAGTGTTCAACACTTCTCTATATATATTATCATAACATATATACAAGGACATGATATTAACAAAGAAATATAACTATGACTTATCCTGTATGTTGATGTTTGCTTTCTATTATATACTAGCGACTTGCCCGTCAAAAAATGACGGCAATGAGATGTGTATGTTTGGAAAGTTGTTTAGTTATTAATATACATATGGAATTGTAAGGTAGCTAATGTTGTTTTGTGTGTACTACTGAAATATCACATATATAGTTGTGAGCGTACGAGTTGTTGCTAACGCTGCGGGCTCGCAAAGCGAGGGCACTGTGCCAGGTTCTCAGTTGCTGGCATGGAGCGCCGCAGGCGCTCCTTGCCAGCAACTGAGGACCCTCGCAATTACGACACTCGCAAACAACATACGACACACGTTCACACACATTACGGCCTCGCAACACTCGGACGCAACTCGCGAACATTACAAAATTAAAAACACAATACATACACACAGCACATACATAAAAAACTTACCTACACAAACAGGAAGCACCCAGGACCTCAAAAATGCAATTTACAACTTAATTGCACTCAAAATAAAAGAGTTTAGACACTAAATAGTTTGAAAAGCGACACAAAAAATGGCCGACGAATAAAACGAAAACGAGGCTACACACGCAAACACCATACGAGACACGTTACCACACATTACGACTTCGCAAACATCGGACGCAACACGCCGACATACAAACATTTAAAACTTAAGAAAGACACACAACAAACACATAAAAAGCTTACCTACAGCAAGAGGAACCAGCCAGCACCTCAAAAAAACAAGTTACACCTACATTTAAATCAAAATAAAAAACTTTAGACACTAATACCATCGCTAAGCGAGAGAAAAAATGGCCGACGAACAAAACGAAAACGAGGCTTCAGACGTAACTATACTACGCTTACTCGCAATAATGAAACACATACTATGCGGAACGTATCACAATCATATTAAACACCATTTTGAACAGTAATACGCAGAAAATGGCGGATGGAACGCAAATTGTAAGCTGGAACGCAAATAGCGCATGCGTATTGCGTTCTAACGATCTCACTTTCCAGAACTTTCTACAAGTTTATAAATACTGCCTATTTCAAACAAAAAAATACATTTCTCCTCAGGTGATCAACGGAGTGACTTCTGAGATAACTGCTGCTTTTACTTGAGAAGACAATTCTTTACTAATTTACTACTTTGCATTGTGCAAATTACAACTGAGAGGTAAGCTATAATATATTACATTTTATTATCAGGACAGGTCAAAAAAAAAAAAAAAAAATATTAGCATTTATGTAGTGACATGTATGCCACATTTATGTGTATAGGCTCAAAAAAAAAATACGGTTCATTTAACAAAACAACAAAAAAACATAATTCAATATTAAACAGAGGTTTATGTATAGTGACATGTGACACGCACATATATGTCTATAATGTATAGTGACATCTGACACGCACATATATGTCTATAATGTATAGTGACATCTGACACGCACATATATGTCTATAATGTATAGTGACATCTGACACGCACATATATGTCTATAATGTATAGTGACATCTGACACGCACATATATGTCTATAATGTATAGTCACATCTGACACGCACATATATGTCTATAATGTATAGTCACATCTGACACGCACGTATATGTATAGAATGTATAGTGGCATGTGACATGCACATTTATGTGTATTGCCCCTGCATAGTGACATGTGACACGGACATATATGTGTATCATGTATATTGACATGTGACACACACATTTATGTGTACTGCCCCTTCATAGTGACATGTGACACGGACATATATGTGTATAATGTATAGTGACATGTGACACACACATTTATGTGTACTGCCCCTTCATAGTGACATGTCACACGGACATATATCTGTATAATGTATAGTGACATGTGATACGCACATTTATGTGTATTGCCACTACAACAAAATTAGCTTACAACAAAATCAGTAAACAACTACATTTAAATGACATTATATGTCATGTATACTGATATGTCACACGCACATATATGTGTATCATCTATAGTTACATCTCACACACACACATTTATGTGTGTTGGAAAAAAAATATATAAGGTTAATTTAACCATTTAAATATGAGTCATGTATACTGATATGTCACACGTACACAAAATAATTACATTAAACTATGGAATGTGCTTCATGTATGTGACATATGTGTGTAGCCCCCAACAAAAAATAAGGTTAATTTAAAAAAATTACACTACTATATTTCAATGACATTCATTTACTTCAATTCAATAGATCATATAAAGCTGAATCTTTTTATTTCTTTCAATATTCAAACAGACTCTGCATCAATAGCGTCTCTCAACAATTTGCACCATCCCTTTTAAAGAACACCAACAAAGAAGAAGAGGTAAGATACAACAAGACATTACATGCTCAAAAGGCCATGCTTTGCTACATGAAAAATTATAAATATACAAATAACTATACAAATAACTATTTCACTTTCTTTTTCAAAAAGACACTACAAGAAGACCGGCGGATTAAGATTGGCAGGAGGGGACCGTCTGTCATTCAAAACTTCAAGCAAGGTAAAGTATTAAGTATAAACAAGAAAGAACCATGAGCCTCATTCAATTGCGACTTCCTCAATTGAATAGGGCTCTATATAAGCACATAACATATTTTTTATACAGAACTTTTTAGTTACTGAACTTCTAACCACAATCAAGGTTTTCAATAACTAAAAACTTTGCTCAATAAATATGTTATGTGATTATATAGAGCACTCTTCAATTGGCAAAATTGCAATTCAATGAGGACCTATATATCTTTAATGGCCAAGGGCCTCACTCAAATGTGATTTGCCCATTTCAATAGGGCTCTATATAAGCACAGAGCATATTTTTTAAAGGAACTTTTTCTTTTGTGAACACGTTGCTTTTGGATACAAGTTCACTAAATACAAAATTACGTAAAAAAATATGCTCTGTGCTGATATTCAGCTCTATTCCATTGGCCAAAACACAATTGAATGAGGAGCTCACAATATAACAAATGCAGTAACCAAAGGCCCTCATTCAATTGCTATTTAGGGCAATTCAATATGGCTATAAATAAGCACTTGTAGGCCCTTATTCTATTTTAACAAATATATGTGATGTGCTTATTTACAACCCTATTCAATTTTCAACATTGCAATTCAATGATGGCCTTACAGTACTATTACATTGTAAAAAATGCAATTGAATGAGGGGCAAACTATGCAACATATGGTACACACAAAGGCCCTCATTCAATTGCAATTTGACCAATTGAATAGGACTCTAAATAACAACATAACTCTTTTTTTAAAATAAGTTTTTAGTTACTAAAAATATATCCAAAATAAAGTTTTTAAATGACTACAAACTTATTTCAAAAAATATGCTATGTGCTTATTTAGGGCACGATTCAATTAGCCAAATCGCAATTGAATGAGACACAAACTGCTACACACAAAACTGAATTTCTTATTCAATGTTTAACAACCTATAAGCCTTACAAAGAAGCAAAAATAAGAATAACAAAAGTGTTGCGCACCTAATAGCATTGAACAAAAAAACACACAAACTTATAGGAAACTAAATTACCATTCTTCTTTAATGTTTAACAACCTATAACCAGTACAATCAAGAATAAATAACTTTTGCACAAGTGGTGCGCACCAAACAGGATTGTCAAAAACTAAAACAAACACATAGCAAACTACATTCATTATATCATTTCATGGTTCACTAACTATAAGCATCCCAATAAAGGTTAAATAAGTATACCACAAGTGGTGTGCACAAAACTGGATTGTACAAAAAATAACAAACACATAGCAAAATAAATTTATATTCTGATTTAATATATCACAACCCACAAGCCTTACTAAGAACCTTCAATAACAATAACAAAAGTTGTGGGATTGTACAGAAAGTTAAAAAAAAAAAAATATAGAAAAAAATAACCATAACTGATACAATACAGTCAAATTAATACATTTTTCAATTATTTAAAAGACATTTCACTCAAACAACATTTTCTATTTTATATTACAACAGATACTGCGTGAAGACAATCGGACGAGGACTTTTTCCACAGGACCGGACCATCGGACGAGGACTCGGACCAGACCAGCAGACGAGGAATTTCAACACAGGACCAGACCAGCAGACGAGGAATTTCAACACAGGACCAGACCATCGGACGAGGACTTTCACCAACGGACCACAACATCGGACGAGGGATATCGCCACAGGACCACAACATCGGACGAGGGCTATCGCCACAGGACCACACCATCAGACGAGGACTTCCAACAGAGGACCACACCATTGGACACCAATTTTGAACCGAGGACCAACAAACATTCGGATTTAAATCACACTTCAACCAAGGTAAAGTATAATAAGTACTAAAGTATAAAACTAAAGAAAATGCTTTCAGTTGCATCTGTGTCAACAGAAAAATAAAATAATTATTTTAATATCTCCCTTATTTTATTTAAATTGCTACTATGCAATACATAGCTCAATAACCACATCACTTTTTTTTTTAGCAAAGAAGTTTTGCAGTGGAAAATATCTATCCACAAACAACGTTTTTAATAAATAAAACCATTATTTTAAAAAAATATGTTACATGCTTATTTACAGCACTATTCCATTGGCCAAATTCTTAGCCAGTGAGGACAGGAATTATAAATTTAACTAAATATAAATGATACATTCTAAATATAAATGATACCTTAATGATTTGCCTTTTAGTTCACCAATTGTGCACAAGAATCTTTAACAGGAATTACAATTTTAAATATACACAATTACATTTACTTTTTTTTCCTTTACAGATTAATATGGCTGATAACGAGACCAAAGAAGAGAAGAAAAGACGTCAAACTAGAGAAAGACAAGAGAGATGGGCCGCCCAGCAGACACCGGAAGAGAAAGAAATTCGACGAGAAAAAGAACGCAAAAGACTTGCAAATAAAAGAATATCAGCTGCAAAAATGAAAGATACAACCAAAAAAAATAAAAAGATAATAAAGCATTTACAAACTGTTCCTAATACATCAGATGACATTTTACAAGATACCAGTCAAGACAGACCAAAAAAAGCAACTACAAAAACAAAGCATTTACAAACTCTTACTAAAAACTTACAGGACATTTCAACCAAACAAGTCCAACATATACCAAGAAAAGCTACGACAAAAACTAAACATTTAGAACCTGTTGTTGAAACATTTCATGACTTTTCATCTGATGAATATGAAAGACAACATCCAATATGCTTTGCAAATTGTCCTTTACTGAAGTCTTTAGCAGTAGAGGTTCATAGTTGTGGGGACATGACTACTCAATGTCAATTTTGTGAGGCTTATTATTTTAAACAGGAGAGACCCCGAGATGGACAATTTATTAGTTGTTGTCAAAAAGGAAAGTTCAAACTTCCAGAAAGGAAACAATTTCCAAACTATTTACAAAATATTATGACTGAACCTACTTTTCCAAATTACAAAAATTTTAAGACAAACATAAGATTCTACAATAGTGCCATATCATTTGCATCTATGGGGGCAACATTGGCTGCTAATGTACCAGGACATGGTCCTTACTGTTTTAAAGTCCAAGGACAAATTTATCATCGGACTTCACATTTACATCCAGAGGAAGGAGAGCAAAGAAAATTCGCTCAACTATATGTCCTGGATACAATGGAAGCTGTTGACCAACGTATGCAGATAGAAGAAAATAAAAAATGCTTACCCAGTGTTTTTATAGAGCTAAATAACATTATGGACAACAATCCCTACAGTAAAGCTTACAAAAAATTGGCAGAAGTAGAAAATGAACAACTACTTCATGCACAAAGACATCAATTACCCATGCCAAAGGTTAATATGGTGCTTAAAAGAGACAGACATACTGATAAACGTCGTTATAACTTGCCAACATCAAATGAGGTTGCAATGGTCTTTCAGAATGATGAAGGAGAACCACCATTTCAAAGAGACATTAGAGTATATCCCAGAAATGAGGACCAACCATTTATTAATATTAATATCTTAAGTCCAAATTTAGATCCAATGACATATCCCATCTTTTTCCCACACGGAGAAGCAGGTTGGCAACCAAAATTAACCCTTCCCAGTTACCCAAATGCTAAAGCCAGAATACGAAATAATGTTTCTATGCTTGAATTTAAAGTTGCTCAAATTGCCATTAGAGATGAATTTAATCCAATTTTATGTGGTGGGAAACTAACACAACAATGGATTATTGATTCATATTTGCAAGTTGAGGCAAATAATTTAAACTTTATAAAATATCAACAAGATAAACTACGTGTAGAACAATATTGTGGACTTATGGACTATGTTGCTGACATGGCTACAAGCAGAGACATGACAACTGGCAAAGCCATCATTTTACCATCTTCCTTTCAAGGATCTCCTCGAAATATGAGAGAAAGATACAATGATGCTATGGCTATTGTGACAAAATTTGGAAAACCAGATTTATTTGTGACATTTACATGTAATCCACAATGGCCAGAAATTAATCAAAATCTACTTCTTGGACAAAGTGCTTCAGATCGACCAGATTTAGTAGCCAGAGTTTTTAAGATCAAATTAAATGAATTAATACGTGACTTCACTATAAATCAGTTATTTGGCAAATGTCTTGCTTATGTATATACCATTGAATTTCAAAAAAGAGGCCTTCCACATGCACATCTTCTCATAATACTTCAAGAGAAAGATAAATTAGATACTTCGGACAAAGTGGATGCAGTCATAGTTGCTGAACTACCAGATCCAGAACTATATGGTAGACTATATGAGATTGTTACTCATCGCATGATTCATGGACCCTGTGGAGACCTTAATCCACAATCACCATGTATGGAAAATAATCAATGTTCAAAAGATTTTCCAAAAGATTATAGAGACAAAACATATGCAAATTGTGATGGATATCCACTTTATAAAAGAAGAGAAGGAGATAGTGCCATTATTCGAGGAAAAAAAGTGGACAATAGATATGTAGTACCCTACAATCCACATTTACTCATGAAGTACAACGCCCACATCAACGTAGAAGCCTGCACTTCCATCAAATCCATTAAATATGTTTACAAATATATTTACAAAGGTTATGATGCAGCTACTGTAGTCGTCAAAAGTGCAGACAACCCTGAAAGTAGTGAGTTAGTACATGATGAACTTGCATCTCATGTAGATGCTCGCTATGTCAGTGCGCCAGAAGCTATGTGGCGGCTTTTAAAATTTGAAATGCATGATAGATCACATGCAGTATATAGGTTAGCAGTACATTTGCCACAACGACATTTAGTCTATTTCCATGCTGGAAATGAAATTAATGCATTGGCCCAAAGTGAAGATCGTCACACTACACTAACTGCATGGTTTGCATTAAATTCCACTGATGCTCAAGCAACACAATACTTATATATTGAAATTCCATATCACTATGTTTTTGTGAATGGATTATGGAGAGCAAGAAAAACCAGAGGCAATAAAATAATTCCACGAATTTACACAGTCAGTCCAAGAGATGTTGAACGATTTTGCTTACGGATATTACTTTTAAATGTTCCAGGAGCACAAAGTTTTGAACAATTAAGAACTGTTAATGACATTGTATATGAATCCTTCCATTTAGCTGCAAGACATAGAAACTTACTCGCTGATGATACAGAGTGGGAAAGATGTTTAGAAGAAGCAGCACAATGTCAAATGCCACGACAGATGAGAGAACAATTTGCTTTTATTTGTATCTTCTCAAATGCTCCAAATGCATTAGCTTTGTGGGAGACTTTTAAAAGTAATATGGCTGAAGACTTTATGCGACGATACAATGAACCCATTGCACACTTAAAAGCCTTAATGGAAATTCAAGAAGTCTTTTTAACTCATGGATTAAGTTGTGCAAGTTTTAATTTGCCTGATCCAGGTCTAATTGATGACATTAACTTTGAAGACTATGACATTTAACTACAAGCAGAAAGAACAGAAGAAAGACTTGCAACTTTAAATAAACTACAATTGCAAGCATTTCATGCCATTAAAAATGCTATAGATGATGACATGGTGACAGAGCGTTATTTCTATCTTGATGGACCTGGTGGATCAGGGAAAACATATTTGTACAATTTATTAATGAGTTCAGTACGAGCACAAGGAAAAATAGCAATGGCGTTGCTGCACTTTTATTAGAAGGTGGAAGAACTGTTCATAGTGGATTTAAACTGCCAGTGCCTATTTTGGAAAATTCTGTGTCAGATATTCGCATGACATCCTTACAAGCAAAGAAATTGAAGAAATGTAAAATAATTATAATAGATGAGGCCACAATGATGTCATGCTATGCCCTCCAATGTATTGACCGTTTGCTTCGTGAAGTCATGGATAATATTTTTCCATTTGGTGGAAAGGTAATGTTGTTGGGTGGCGATTTTAGACAAACATTACCTGTCGTTGTACATGGAAATCGAACAGACATTATTGAAACATGTATAAAGTCAAGTACAGTATGGAAACATTTTACCCATCTTCAACTGCAACAAAATATGAGATCAGAAGGCCAAACTGATTTCAATAATTGGCTTATTAAAATTGGAGAAGGCAGAACAGAAAAAATACTACATTTACCTGACGACACTGTAGAGATCCCACCTCATATGATTTGTCAACAAGATATTATATCGGCTATATTTGAAGGGAGCATAAATAACGAAGAATATTCCGAGCTTGCCAACCAAGTTATACTGACGTGTAAAAATAAAGATGCATTAATACTCAATAATGAAATCTTAAAAAAAATTAATGCACCACAAAGAAATTATCACAGTGCTGATTCTGTACTTGCTGATGACAATGAAAGTCAGGCAAACTTTTCAACTGAATTCATTAACTCTTTAACTCCTTCTGGAATGCCACCACATATTTTGCAGCTAAAGAAAGGTGCAATTATCATGTTACTGCGAAATATGAACCCCAAAAAAGGCCTATGCAATGGCACAAGATTAATTGTTCAACAATTAAAAGACCATTTTATAGATGCTGAAATTTTAACTGGGACCCATAAAGGAGAGAAAGTTTTCATACCAAGAATAGATTTAGCACCAAGTGAAAGTAGTCTCCCTTTTATACTTCAAAGAAGACAATTTCCCATTATTATGGCATTTGCCATGACCATTAATAAATCACAAGGTCAAACTTTCAAATCTGTGGGTATTTACTTGGAAGAACCAGTTTTTGCACATGGTCAATTGTACGTTGCGTTGTCACGCTGCAAAAATCCACAGGCTATTAAAGTTTACATTGAAAACAATGAAAGTCAAGGTGATTTATTAGAAGATGGACGTATTTTTACTAAAAACATTGTCTACTATGAAGTACTATGACTTTGCAGGATACAAACTAAAGCCATGCAAACATTTTGAAAAAACATAGAAAAATACAAAACAATTGGTTGTTTAATTCAGTCATAATTAATGGAAGTCATGTTTATGGATAATTTGCCTCACAAAATATTTGCCTTGCATTTCTATGAAAAATTATGTTAAAATGTTAAGTCACTATGTTAATGTTTCTAATGTTACAAGTTTAAAAACAATATTTTAAAGTTATTTCATTCAACATATTACAAAGTTCATGTTAAGAGCTCAAGCACCTTTTAATTCACAATGTAAATATTCTATGTTATCTTAAGATTACTACCTACATTAATGTTTATCGACAGTTTATGTGCTCTGTAATGAATTTCTTTAATTACGTACGGTTTAAGGAGAGTTTTTACTGTAGGCCTTCCTCTACATTCAATGTATATTAAACTTAACAATTATTCTGATATAAATTGCATGTTAATACTGATTAATTTAAAGTAAAACTGTTTTTATATTCAAATGTTAATACTTTGAATTTAAAATTATGTTACAAAATGTTTTAACTATGTTCCTGTTTATAATGTTCAAAATTAGACAAATGTTTGGCAAAAATTACAAAGTTACATAAAAAATAAAGTTCAATTTTAAAAATATATACTTTCAACGTTATTGCTTACATATATTTTAAACTTCATGTTAAAATTCCCCACGTTTAAGAAACTCTTTTTACTTTTTACTTTTCTCTGGATTATATGTATATTAAACTGAACAATTCTTCAGATACAAATTTCATTTTAAAAAACCATTACATCAACGTTTAAAAAAAATAAATGTTCATATCACAATACTTACAAAAGTCAAAAATATATTTAAATAACTAAACAACTTCACAAACATATACATCACATTGCCGTCATTTTTTGACGGGCAAGTCGCTAGTAAAATAATAATTAATAGATGAATATACTTGACCTATTTTGAAGTATTGTGTTTAAGATCTGTGAGCCTTGTTTGATGTTGCTGCAGCATTAGTGGTGTGCAGGTGCTGTGTGAGCGTGATGAACGTGTGCAGTGTAATAGTGTGCGTGCGCGAGCCGAAACCGTTAGCGTAGTTGTGTACTTCCGCATTAGCATAAAATGGCGGGTAATGTGTGGTATGCGTCTTAGCGGATTATCCGTAAGTGTTTTCAGTGGTTATAGTGCTGTAGCCTCGTTTTCGTTTTGTTCGGCCGCCATTTTTTCTCTCGCTTAGAGAATTTTGTAGCGTCTAAACTCTTTTTTTTTTAGGTCAGTGAAGCTGTAAGTATTTTTTTGAGGTGCTGGATGCTTCGTGTTGCTGTAGGTAAGCTTTTTATGTATGTGTTGTGTGTATTTATTGTGTTTTTGCTTTTTTCCTGTACGCAGCTTGCGTCCGATTTTTGCGATGTTGTAATGTGTGGTATGCGTCTTAGCGGATTATCCGTAAGTGGTTTTCGTGCTTAGAGTGCTGTAGCCTCGTTTTCGTTTTGTTCGGCCGCCATTTTTTCTCTCGCTTTGACAATTTTTTAGTGTGTTATTTTGAGGTAAATGAAGCTGTAAGTTGTTTTCTTGAGATCGTGGATGCTCCCTCTCGCTGTCGGTAAGTTTTTAGTGTGTGTGTATTTATTGTGCTTTGTTTTTTTTTCATGTTCGCGAGTCCCTCCGTATTTTTTGGCTGCGGTTTAACGGCTCGCCTGCAATGAGCGCCTGCGGCGCTTATTGCCAAAGTGCTCCGTATTAACGTTAGTTTTGCGAGGGCCTCAGTTGCTGTCATTGAGCGCCGCCAGCAAGCCACGGCCCTCGGCTAGCTTCGCTATGCGAGCCCGCAAGCGTGAGCAACGGCCCGTACGCTCACAACTATATATGTGATCTGAGTTCTGTGCTTCCATCGCTGTCAATTTGGCGCCAGTAAACGCTGATCTCCTCTATAGATTCTGGTGACGTCACTGCTGAAGGATTACTAATTTCATAATTTGTATAAAAGATAACATTCTTACAGTGCATATAACATGATATAGTAACGCCAACATTAATTACTGTGGCCCACACTACACACAAAAAACATCATGTCACAGTCCCCCCAACAAGTACCATGTCAATTTTAATAGTCTTGGATATTAGCAACCCAGTGTGTCAGAGTTCAAAATAGCACGGTTACTTAGGGGAGTCCCAAAATCAGTCATGACAAACCCTCTCTCAGATGATGTGTAGCTCAACTCATGAGTTCTGTGCCCCTTTACAGATAAGATAGTTTAACATATTGTGTAAGTTTATCCTCATGTTTTATTAAACAGCCTTATAAATCTGTGTAGGATTTAAACCAAGGATGCTAAATGACAGTACTCAATAAATCAAGGCCAAAAACATACTATGCAAGAACAACATATTCACTTCAGCTTTATGTTACAATTAACAGCATAGGAAGAACATTTGTATAGTTTTCATAACATAATTCCTCTAATGGAGACCTTGGATGTTTGAAACTACCTCAGCATTTGAGAATAACTTTTTCTACAGAAATTGATACTGAAGTATTTGCTTTGCTAAAATAGCACTGACTTATTTAGGATGGTCTTTTACAAATAATTATAGCTACATAACCATTTGATTTATTCCACAATTAGTGGTATTACAGCTTCATTTAGATATTAAGTGAGTAAAATCTTAAAGTAGTATACAACAGTTTTCAGCATCTTGTGGAATGAATTTATTAACCCCTTATTAATTATGAGGGACAACTGAAAATGCTGTAAATTGGATTTTGTGCAGGGTGCAGTATGGAAAGGGCTAATATCTCATATCTGTGTCCATTTATATTGATGTTTTACAAATGTTACATATTTTTATCCCTGATCTACACTAGGACAACTTGAAACTGTCTCAAGCAGTACTCTGTGTCACATTCTAAACTATGCTCTGTGTTCTGCAAGCAGCTCACACAGTATCAAGCGGCTTCAAGTAATGTCTTTGCTGAGCAATAAAAAAATAGTGAAACTGGAAAGTCTATATTCCTTCCAATGCTCCTTAAAAGTAACAATCTAAGAGTTTCAGAGTAAAGTGAAAGAGTGTGGAAACAGCTTTTAACAGTTGAGCTTTCCATAACTTAGTATGACGTCTCCTCCATGATATATGTTATTTTTTCTGTTATTCTCTTTTATCTGCTATATACAAACAAGCAAGCATGCAAGCAATCAAGCTATCAAAGTAGCTGTATTTCTTAGGGAACCACATTTCCAAGCATCAAATCATATTAGTAATACATTAGAACACTTAATTAATAGAGTATTTGTCACATTATTTATAACATTGCAGTTAACTTATCCTGGATGTTTACAATGCCAACCGGCAATAATCCACAGCCATTTTTAACTAAAAGAAATACAAAGCAGTTCTCACAAATTTTCAATTCAACCATTGTGGACAAAATCAAGGCTTAACAATTACTGCATAAGAATATTTAGCTTGAAAACAGAACATAGTGCATATTCAGTTTTAATTTGTTGAAATACTTATTTCATATATGCAATATGTTAATTAATAAATATCTTCTGGTGCTTAATAGTAATTAACACCTGTTATTTGATAGAATTTACTGAGGGTTACATAAACCTTTTTGACATTGATAAAATAGGCTCATGTTATCGGTGTCATGATCCATCCCGTGCTAGCTACCAGATGGTAAACACCTCCTCTCCACACTTAGCACTTGCCATTGTCTCTATTTATATCTGATAGGCACAGCCTTCTGCTCCTGGAGAGGTGGGTTACATAAATTGAAGTTTAGGAGTGTATGATCTAGTTCTTATTTTGCCTGCCCCAACTCCATTAGGATTGTTGTACAGATATATTTTTTGCCGGAACAAGGAAGTGCAACCTTGGGCCTTTATAAAGCCACACTGGGCATAACTACTCCTGATGTTTCAAGCTCTACATTTTGGAGAACCCACAAAAGCAACATTAAAAGGCTACCTAGTGGTTTAATTTATCCAGTTACGTGAACTGTCACATTTGTTAAATGAATAACCGGCATATTCTTTAATAACATTATTATTTCTAAACATTATTGGCAAGAGATCTTTACCCTTCCATTGGATAAAATAACTGAAAACAAAATGTACTGATGTTATTTTTTAAAAGAATAGTTCTTCTACACACGCAACACTTGTCGCCATCGGGCTATTTGTGGACAGATTAATTTGAAAAGACATTAGACCACCACAGTCACCCAATCTTACACTGATTATTATTATCTGTGTGGTGCAAAGAAAAATGCTTTCTATAAACACAATCCACATACTATCCACACCTGAACAAAAGGAGGCCATCACAGAGTATCTGCAAACAAGATAAACCGTGTAGATACATGCTTAGAAGCAAAAGATAGAAATTTCATATATCAATTGTAATATAAGGATAAAATGTATTTTTATAGTTCTGTCTCTCAGAATAATATAAAGGCACAGTGCCATTCTGATCACACTGCATACATTTTAAATAAAAAATATATCAGTCAATAACAGCTCCAGTTAGTAAAACAAAAAAGGAGGCAAAATGATTTGAATATACACTAAGTTAATAATTTCAAATGGAAAATATGTAACAGGGAGGAATACTGGTAGTTGCTGTATGTTGGATAAACCATGGTTAGAATGAAACAAGTACATCATTGAAAAAAATAATACAATGACAAAAAATATATTTTTTCTTTCCAAGATTTATTTATATTTTTTTACACACGCCTGTCAACCCAAAGTTTTTATTTTTGTTGCATATAAAAGTAGTTGATTTAATGTACCTGTTCTGTACTGCCATATACTTGCTCTGTCTAGTTTATACAGCCATCCAAATTGTTTCTATATTTCATCAGTACTCTATATTTCAGTGTTTACTTACAAGGGACTCCCTAAATATTACTCAGAGAATAATGCATAAGGGCGATAAATTCGCATATTATTTTACACCTATTTAAGACCTAATTAACTCTACTGAGACATCTTAACCTAATGGCTTTGTGACACCTGAGACAGTAAATATATTCAACACTGAGTAATCTTACCTAAAATACTAATTTAATCCTGTGAATGGTAGCAATTAATTCCTGACTTTTCTTACCTAAAGATACCAATTGAATCCTACAGACAGTAACAATCAAACCCCAACTTTTCTTAGATAAAACACCAGAGCAGTTCTGATCTACTGAATAGTGGAGGGAGGATGGGAAGGCAGAAGGAGAGAGAGAGTAATGTTTTTTTTATCATTGGAAGTTTTGGTATTTGACAGCTCAAAACAATAACTGCAAGCCATGTCCTGCAAAAATGTAGCAGACCATACCGCACGTGGAAACTCCCAGGGACCAGGAAAGGAATCATTATTGCCTGATTAAACCAGGTTTGTGACACTTCCATGCCAAATTATGGTCTTTATCAGAGTCCAATTTTTCAAATATATATTTGTTTACCACACAGAGGTCCTTTAACTGTTGAACTAAACTATTGAAGTCTGTGACCTTAAATAAACAGTACTATTCTGTGATACTCTTTACTGATGTGCCCCACTGCGCTATACTTCTATTTCACTTTGATGTTGGTGACACACAACTTTACCTGTCTAACACCTGCAAATCAGACTAATACAAAGATTGCCTAACTGTGATTGAATGTTCAATGGTCCTTGAATTAAACAAGCCTGTTACAGGACCCCTGGAGGAATTGTGGGTCAGGACTTATATATGTCCTGTCTGGAACAAATGTGGAACATCTCTGAAGTTTGTTTCATATAGGTCACCTTACTCTGATTCAACCATTCTGCAAGTTTTATTAGCTATCAAATAACTGCTGTATAAGGTGGAGGGTTTGTGTTTTAAGCTTCAAATCTTTTTTCCAAAACACTCTACAAGACTGGAAACTTGCTACCTACAATCTAGAGGGGATGGAAGGGGCAGAAACCGGGGAAGAAAAGATAAGGAATAGCAAGGGAAAGGAAGACATTGAGAGTTTGCATGGGTAGGAAGGTGTGCAGAGTTAGAAAGTTTTTCTTTCATTTAATGGGAGAGTGGGTCTGAGAGAAAGGTATTCAAGGTGAAAGGCTCTAGTATGTCATGTGTTATTTGCCCTTAGTGGTCAGATAATATAACCTGCAAATGTGAAAGTTAGGTGGAGGGCAGATGGGAGTGGGGCATGGCTAAACAAGCAGAGATTAAATAATTATTCCTTGAAAAAAGAGAGGAGAAGTCTAGTAAAATGAACAGACAGATCACAATTACACAGATTGAAATAATGTAACAGTCTAAGTGTAGATTTGAAACCATTGTAACAGAAGAGATGGTCATCTTAGCAGCGGGGAAGTGGATCCAGGTCAGAGGCAGAGTTTGATAGGTATTTTAGTGGCTCCTGTTTCAACATCTGAATAGATCTTGTCGCCATATTTTACGTTTTTTAAAATATTCCAGATAACTGATGAGACTCAAAACTTATTCCTTTATGAAGGCGACTTCTGTTCTACTTTGTGGTTTAGTGCAGAAATATCTCTCTATAGAATATATAAATGATGTGAAAACAGTGCACATTAGACATTATTGTATTAAAGGGAGGCTGAACTCATGAATACTGTGCTGTACACTGTGCTGAAATGTCAGAATCAAGTGGAAAAGCTGTAAAAAAAAATATTTTGATGTTGATAATTTGTTATAGTTGTTTTAAATGGTGCAATTTTAGTTGGTAAATCCCTCAAAGCTTCTAGTTACCGAAACTTTATGTTATCAGTTTAGCTAAATGGGCCAGCTGATATATTGATCTTTTAGGGAGAAAAAACAAGTGGAAACTCTCAGGTGGTTATATACATTCTTAACTGCAATTGTTACAAAAAAGCTGCAGCTGAAATGACGGTAGGGAACTGGAAAAGTAATTAGGTTATACAAAAAAACTTATAGAATAGTGAAGTAATGGAGAGGTGTAGTATGTGGTATATATTTTTTAAATTTTCTTTAAAAAATCTGCTGAATGATTTGAGGTTTTGCTAGCTTTTTGCAAGTAGGGTGTATTTATTATTTCAGTTACAAATCTGTAACTTAACCTGTAATGCTATATTTTCTATAGTTTGTTCCGTTATAGTTACTCTGTTCCCTTGTACAATTCAAGGATCAAATTGTATTATGTGAAATGCTCTGAATGACATTATAGAACTCCATTTCCTACATTTCTAAGTGGAATTAATTATAAGGAGCGCACATATATTAATAAAGCTGATATTGGTCAGCTGTTAGACTGGCCAATCATTACCAGGGAAAGAGGGAATATAATAATTTGAACCTAGTTGTAGTTTTGAATATAATTTATAAATTGTGTGGCAGATAATAGAATTCCTTCAGATTATCTATGGATTGTTGTTATTAAATGATCAAATAAAGATTACGTTTTATTTTATCATTCCCATAGTATAAAAAGTAGTGATTTAAAGTGTATGCTTTTTATATTTATTATTCGAAAATAGTGAAATATTAAGTCAACTTTTTCACTAAGTGTTCAGCTCTGAACTCCATGTCCCTTTGAAATATCCTTCTACAAATGCACCATAATTATCAAGCTACTATAGATCCCAATTTCCAAGGAAGGATATTGCATCAAATCTTTCAGTCCATCAGCAGAGTGCATACATGTATAATTTCCTTTTGTGGCAAATAAATATAATCTACAATAGCTTTGAAATGTTTATTGTAAATATTGCTTTACAGGTTTCTCTCCATATAGAAAGTGCATATCCTGTTGTTGAAAATGGTATTATTTTGTATGCCTTGCTATTATTTACCTGAGAAATTCAAGAAGTCTAAAAGGAAAATGTTTCAAAAAAATAAAAACATGTAATGCACTGCAATGCAAAATATAAATAACCATTCAAAATGTTCTTATACATGGAACATTCTGATTACTTATATTTAAATGTAATCTCAATTCAAAAGCCAATACCTTTTGATGTCATTGAGTAGGAAACTGTTCAAGTAAAAGCATGTATTCAGTATTTTGCTCTTGGAACAAAACAATATTTAGAAAAAAATCCTTAATATGTACATTTAGTTTGCCTACGTGGCTGCCGTGGAAAAAATCTTACGAGTCATATCTCATGTAAGCACAATAATAGCTATTACATGTTACATGTGACAAAATCTTATGTGTAAAGTATAATGGATGATCTCTATGTGCCATATGTTCCCTGCTTTACAGGTGCTTCTACCTAAAGTGAAATTACATGACTTCCATAAGATATCTAGTCAAATATTTGTTTTTTTTGTGAAGGCCCTCACAGAAAGTCTAAACACTACCAGTACAATACTACTGAGATCTATTAGGTGATAAGTAAAGTTATAACCTTCACATAACCTTAATGTCATATATATATATATATATATATATATATATATACATAGGGCCTCATTCTATTAACGGCCGTAAAATGGCCGCAAAGCTGCTATTCCTTGCGGCCATCTTACGGCCCCGTGTAGAGCTACTGCTACCTTGCTATTCAAATGGATGGCGCCGTGCGGGTTTGCATAAAACACGAAGATTGAACATGAAGTTAAATAGCTTTTTTTTGCTGATTTGAGAGTAGGGGAATGTTGAGCTATTAATTCTAAAACCAAACATCGCTTTCACTTTTAATAAAAGTACAGAATGGCTTTTCTATGCTACGACTTGTAAGTAAGCCCTTTACGACCCGTGGGTCTATTTTACCCATTTACGGACTTGATGGAGGCTAATCCTGCAGCCTTTGCGGGTCTGAGGTGCTCCAAGCCCTTGGGACTTTGGCCACGGATATTTGACATGAATTAAACTAAAAATGATTTTCAGATTTGAGTGTAGGGGAATGTTGTGCTATGAATGCTAACACCTCCAATCACTTTATCGTCTCATCAAAGTGCAGGATGGCTTTATTATGTGCTTAATTGGGTGCTAGCGGGACCTTTTTGGTGCAAGTAAGCTGCGGCTCAGTTTTAGATAATTACAGCCATGGCGAGAGGGTTTACATAGCATTTGAATAGCAACCGTGGCTTTCTTGAGGCTTTCCTGCGGCGCGTGCAGCCGCAAGGGATAACAGGGCGCCGGCTGCAAGCCGTGATTGCTATTGCAATGGACTTGCTAAGGAATGTGAAAAATTGTTTGTATGGGTAACTGTTTAAAGGGATGTATTTCATAAATGAGCTAGCAGTATTTATAAGTTAGGCAACATATTTCAACAGTGAAATTCAAAAACAAAATGTAAAACCTTTCAAAAAGCATCTTTAAATTTCCTGCCTAAACAGAGTTGACCAATTATATGAGGGTCTATGTCGGCGGCTCTGTGAATCGCTGGTGAGGAACCAATTGGCAAGATGCCGGAAACCAGTTTTAATTTCCCCAGCTTGGATTGGCAGAACTATCCCACAAGGCTGACACCAGTGCTTCTCTTATTGGTCATTGTAATGGCCTGAGCAACCACTCATGAGAGTTGCCCATGAGTGGTTATTCCATGATACAATGGGAACACCTACATAAAATGGGAATGTCTACATAAAGTTTCTCATATTCCAAAGACAGCACTGCATTGGACATGGAACATGGGATAGCAGACAGTTTTAATAAGTTGACCTTTCTGTGGATCAGCCGTCCTCAGAGCACTTTTTCTCTACAAGACTGGAACCAGCGTACTTGGAAATGCACAGTATATTCTAACACGTTTACATTTTCTTAAATGTAAGTCCAAATATGCTTTTATCTGTCTTTATAGAATTCACAAATATTATTTATTGAATTTTTCTGTGAACTTCAACCACCTCATGCTGTATTATACTAACGATCATCATTAATCAAAAGCCAAGTGCTTTTTTAATATATTTGAATTACAACATAATTAGAATACATTTATCTTGCCATCATATGTTAAATTCCAGTAAAGCAAAATAATTCCTGTCCTGACCCAGAGACAAGGGGCACAGTACACCCCTAGTTCTCATACCTTTCGCTTACAGGAGCAATCTCAGATTAGGACATCATGCATGGAGAAGCAGGAAAATCAGACACATGCACCGTTAGTGCAAGCAGACTGAACATTTATTCTTTCTTCCCTAGATATTTTACACAGCACCAAAGATCTACCTCAGCTAGCCTTCCTTCCCTGACATTCTTTCCTCTGAGATATCCCCAGAGGTGCAAAAAACTCCTGGATTTTGTTTTACAGTATTCTTGTTCCATTGGGGGAGGGAAACAGTTAAGATGTAAGTGAGTTTATCCAGCATGGCTCAGAGAAACAGTTAAGATGGAAGTGAGTTTATCCAGCATGGTTCACCACATACATTTTTTATACATAAAAAGAAAAAACACCTGTCTCCATTCTTAGACTACATTACATGTCCATTTTGATAGCTTTCCTAGGCTCGGGTCCTAAATATCAGGGTCCTGCTTGTGGGGTTTAGGGGAGCCCCCTCCCTGCCCCTCAAAAGTCAGTCATGAGAATTCCATTGGCATTATATATCTTATTATTGCAATTCTTTAAATTTTATAACAATTCAAACATAATGAAATATAGAATGTATAAAAAATATGCATTGTAGATATTGAAATAATTTTAACCAATTTTTATTTAATTTTACAATGTATAAGGGAGATATGTTTTATTTTTAGTGAAACCTTTATGTAACAAGTACATTTTCTTGCTAAATTTTAATGATGAAGATGGGTGAAAGATTTATGACTATTTAGAGTAGAACATATTGTTGGCAGATGTTTAGGGGATTATTTTGTACTAGCAGAAGGAGTCTAAAGAGCGATCTATTGATCTGCTTCTCATAGATACTGGTTATTGAAGCATCTGCTGTGTTTCCAAGGGGCAGTAAAATTTTTATAAAACATTATGTGGTTAGTTATATATAAAAATGGAAAACATGCTAGATCATTATTTATATTCAGATTTCATGGGAAATCATTTAAATATCCTAAATTAGATGGATTCATAATTACAGCTTGGCTTAATTTAGAGTTATAATGACCATGACATCGAAAAGTTGCAACAGTAAAATAAATCTGTACATATGCTAAGCAAGATAGGAGATCAAAATTGTTAATGAGCTAAGCACGTATAATGTATATAACTTGCAGCTAAAAGTATATTTTCATGTATAACAACAGGTAAACTGCTAAACTTTTTCTAAGCAAATACATTTACTAAAATTTCCTCTACAATATGTGGTTTATTCCCATCTATTTATTTGCTGTTATTACAGTTGTGTAAGTGGAGCTGAATCAACAGCTACTGATGCCATTAATAAAAATATGTTTTTTAATTTCCTCTTTGGATCTTTTTTAGGACCACTGTAGTTTTGATAACATTTCAAATATTTGTGAAATATGTAATAAATTAACCACATTAGCAGCTTGTTAAGCCATGTGGATGACATTTTTAGAAATAAAACTTAAATTAGGTTGAGTTGCTTTTGCTATGGGGGATTTCCAGTAATCTGTGATGAGAGTAAGCCTACACCAGCTCACTCATTCCAGTTCTGTTGTCAAATTGTTATTTACAGTGGCAGTTCTTCAATATAGCTATTATTGAAATCCACAGAAACTCCCACTTCTCCAGTCAGGAAATGTCTGCTGATGTTAAAGTAAAATAGAACACAATAGATAAAAGTTAAATGCTGTTTTTATTAAGTTTGAACTTTCTAAAAACATTTGGCCATTAGCAAGTCAAAATCTTCAAACTAAAGCATACTAAAACACTATTGTAGCTTTGCCTATAAATAAAACATGGCTTTCGTTTAAGGACTTATTATAATGCTCGCTTTAGTTCAGTGTCCCTTTTTTAAGAATACATCACAATGAGCATAGATTGTTGGAAAATACTAATATTTCATTATAAACATACAGTGAGGGAAAAAAGTATTTGATCCCCTGCTGATTTTGAACGTTTGTCCACTGACAAATAAATAATCAGTCTATAATTTTAATGGTAGGTGTATTTTAACAGTGAGAGACAAAATACCCCAAAAAAAGAAAACAAGAAAAATGCATGTCAAAAAAGCTGTAAATTGATTTGCAGGTCAATGAGTGAAATAAGTATTTGACTCCTTCGACTTAGTACTTGTGGTAAAACCCTTGGTGGCAAAACCCTTGTTGGCAATAACAGAGGTCAGACTTTTCTTGTAGTTGACCACTAGGTTTACACCCATCTCAGGAGGGTTTTTGTCCCACTCCTCTTTGCAGATCCTCTCCAAGTCATTAAGGTTTTGAGACTGATGTTTGACAACTCGAACCTTCAGCTCCCTCCACAGATTTTCTGCGGGATTAAGGTCTGGAGGCTGGCTAGGCCACTCCATGGCCTTAATGTGCTTCCTCTTGAGCCACTCCTTTGTTGCCTTGGCTGTGTGTTAAGGGTCATTGACATGCTGGAATACCAATTCACCACCCATTTTCAATGCCCTGGCTGAGGGAAGGATGTTCTCACCCAAGTTTCGATGGTACATGGCCTCGTCCATGGTCTCTTTGATGCGGTGTAGTTGTCCTGTCCCCTTAGCAGAAAAACACCCCCAATTCATAATGTTTCCACCTCTATGTTTGATGGTGGGGATGGTATTCTTGGGGTCATAGGCAGCATTCCTCCTCCTCCAAACACGGCGAGTTGAGTTGATGCCTAAGATCTCGATTTTGGTCTCATCTGACCAAAACACTTTCACCCAATTCTCCTCTGAATCCTTCAGATGTTTATTGAGAAACTTCAGATGGGCCTGTACATGTGCTTTGTTGAGCAGGGGGACCTTGTGGGCGCTACAGGTTCTCAGTCTTGCACGGTGTAGTGTGTTACCAATTGTTTTCTTGGTGACCATGCTCCCAGCTGACTTGAGATCATTAACAAGATCCTCCCGTGTAGTTCTGGGCTAATTCCTCACCGTTCTCATAATCATTGAAACTCCACGAGGTGAGATCTTGCATGAAGCAACAGACCAAGGGAAACTGGCAGTTATTTGATGTTTCTTCCATTTGCAAATAATCGCACCAACTGTTGTCACCTTCTGACCAAGCTGCTTGGCAATGGTTTGGTAGACCATCCCATCCTTGTGTAGGTCTACAATCTTGTCCCTGACATCTTTGGACAGCTCTTTAGTCTTGGCCATGGTGGAGAGTTTGGAATCTGATTGATCTATTGTTTCCCTTTAGGAGAGTGCTCCTAATCTCAGCTTGTTACCTATATAAAAGACACCTGTGAGCCAGAAATCTTGCCGATTGATAGGGGATCAAACATACTTATGTTACTCATTGACCTGCAAATCAATTTATAACTTTTTTGACATGCATTTTTCTTGTTTTTTTTGTTTTGTTATTCTGTCTCTCACTGTTAAAATGCACATACCATTAAAATTACAGACTGATCATTTCTTTGTCAGTGGACAAACGTTCAAAATCAGCAGGGGATCAAATATTTTTTTCCCTCACTGTAATTATTTCAGCTTGTTGCAGCTATGAACCCTCATAGCACTTATGGGGTAATGTTAGGCTTCTAAATGTCATATGAGGGTCTTTAAATACCCTTATGGGACAAATGGGGTTAAATAAAGGCTTATGAGGGTCTGTATATACCCCCATAAGAGACCGGGTTAAAATGGTGTATTGGTTACAATTTGTGTCATGAGGCTCCTGGATGACCCTCATGACACTTATAGTGTTATTACATGCGTTCATGAGTGTGTTATAGGGCTCTATATAGTTGAGGCACACAGTACACTCGCATTGTGTGACAAACAGCATTTCAACACTTTTTTATTGACCCGTCATTTTTGTCAGGCAAATTGCTAGTTCTTAAATAAAATCTAGTCAGGCAATCGTACTACTCCTAATAATGCATTTTATATAAATCATTGTAAAGTCACATTCTCTATTTGCATGGAAAGAAGAATTCTTGATTTTATATACAATTCAGGCAGTTTAGAGACAAAAACACACAAATAACAATATACCGTATATACTCGAGTATAAGCCGAGTTTTCAGCCCTTTTTTTAAGGCTAAAAAGGGCCCCCTCGGCTTATACTCGAGTACCCCCCCCCCCCCCCCCCCCTAGTGTCTCTCTAACCCCGTGTCTCCCTAACTCCCTGTGTCTCTCTACCCCCCTGTGTCTCTTTCCCTCCCCCCTCCTCATCCTCAACCCCCCTCCTCCTCATCAACCCGCTCCTCGGCAACCGGTATATGCTAATAACGCGGCGAGCATGTGACATCACATGCGCGCCGGGGTCAAGACGGAGCAGAGGCTGGAGAAGAAGCAGGTAAGTGAGGGGGAGGTATTTTGAGGGTAGAAAGTGAGGAGGGGGTTGAGGAGGGGGTTAATGAAGAGGAGGGGGGTTGAGGTTGAGGGGGGGGTAGGAGGGGGTTGATGATGAGGAGGAGGGAAATTGAGGAGAAGGGTTGAGGTTGAGGGGGGGGTGAGGAGGTGGATGAGGATGGGGGGTTGAGGTTGAGGAGGGGGGTTGAGGTTGAGGGGGGGTGAGGAGGGGGTTGATGAGGAGGAGGGAGGTTGAGGAGGGGGGTTGAGGTTGAGGGGGGGTGAGGAGGGGGATGAGGATGGGGGGGTTGAGGATGAGGATGGGGGGTTGAGGATGGGGTTGATGAGGAGGAGGGAGGTTGAGGAGGGGGGTTGAGATTGAGGGTGGGGTGAGGAGGGGGTTGATGAGGAGTAGGGAGGTTGAGGAGGGGGGTTGAGGTTGAGGGGGGGGTGAGGAGGGGGATGAGGAGGGGAGTGAGGAGGGGGATGAGGATGGGGGGTTGAGGTTGAGGATGGGGGGTTGAGGAGGGGCGTTGAGGATGGGGGTTGAGGATAGGGGGTTGAGGATGGGGGGTTGAGGTTGATGGGGGGGTTGAGGTTGAGGGGGGTGAGGAGGGGGTTGAGGGGGGAGGATGAGGATGGGGGGTTGAGGGGGGAGGATGAGGATGGGGGGTTGAGGGGGGAGGATGAGGATGGGGGGTTGAGGGGGGAGGATGAGGATGGGGGGGTTGAGGGGGGAGGATGAGGATGGGGGGGTTGAGGGAGAAGGATGAGGATGGAAGGTTGAGGATGAGAAGGGAGGTTGAGGTTGAGGAGGGAGGTTGAGGTTATGGAGGGGGGTTGAGGTTATGGAGGGGGGTTGAGGTTGAGGAGGGGGTTGAGGTTGAGGAGGGGGTTGAGGATGAGGAGGGAGGTTGAGGATAAGGAGGGAGGTTGAGGATGAGGAATGGGGTTGAGGAGGGAGGTTGAGAATGAGGAGGGGGGTTGAGGAGGGTGATAAGGGAGGGGGGAAGAAACAAAGGGAAGCGAGAGGGGAGAAGAGACACGGGAGAGAGAGGGGGACTCAGGGAGCAGCACATTTCCCACCCTGGGCTTATACTCGAGTCACTCATTTTATCCAGTATTTTGTGGTAAAATAGGTACCTCGGCTTATACTTGGGTCGGCTTATACTCGAGTATATACAGTAAACACCAAATTACTAACATATAATTTTAATTACTCATCAATAAGAAACAAATTAAATGACCAGTTATATTAACTAATATATAAACAATTGTTTAAATGTAATCTCAAATATCCATCATATTATAACATGTGACACAAAACTCAAAACTGAAGTGAACACAAATGTAATCACATATTATAATTGTCTAACTACGATTCGTCGTCACGCTGTGTTGCGTAGTGCGTACGACTTAGCAATGAGTGCCGCAGGCACTCATCGGCCGGCGAGCCATTAAATTGTAGCACTTTGGCAATGAGCGTCGCAGGCGCTCATTGCAGGCGAGCCTCGCGCAGCGAGGCGAGCCATTAAATCGTAGCACTTTGGTTGTAGCACTTTGGCAATTAGCGCCGCAGGCGCTCATTGCAGGCGAGACTCGCGTAGCGAGGCGAGCCATTAAACCGTAGCACTTACAAAAAAAAATATGAGATGCAAAAATTTACGAGATAAGCGGCGGAACCAAAACAATAAAAAAAACACTAAATACACACTAAAAAATAAAAGGTCACTTAAAGCATGGGGAACCAGGCAGGAGTTACAAAGATCGAAAATCGGCTAAGCGAGAAAAAAATGGCAGCCGAAAAAAATGAAAACGAGGCTATACTACTATGAACTGCGTAAAACACAGCCACAGACGTATGTGTTTGAAAAACAATGAGATAAAGGATGCGGATTAACCGCTCAATGAGTAAAAAGACAGTAGCGAGTACATTTTACGAAACGCAATTACAGATTTACGCATTAACACAGATTTAACGCCTTTGTCTCGCGCAACATCGGATTTCCCGCCTAAAACAACGCATTTGATGAAATATAAATTTGAAAGTTACAAAAATAAAAAGTTCAAAAAAAAAAATGTGTATTTATTTTAAGAAAAAGAAAAGGAACAAATGTAGCTGAGTCATGTTGTTTGGCAAACAAATTTCACAACATTTAATTTTTATTGACCGTCATTTGACCGTTTGACCATATTTACTGTTAAACCGTAGTACTTTAGCGGGCTTAGCGATGAGCGCCGCAGGCGATCATCGCCCAGCGAGCCTTGCACAGCGAGGCGAGCCGTTAAACCGTAGTACTTTGGCAATGAGCGCTGCAGAAAAAATGGCGGACGAACAAAACGAAAACGAGGCTACAGCACTATAATCACGGAAAACACGTACCGATAATCCGCTAAGACGCACACCACACATTACCCACCATTAAATGACGGACAGATAATGCGCTAAGACGCATACCACACATTATCTGCCATTTTAGGATAATGCGGAAGTACACAGCTACGTTAAAGGTTTCTGCTCGCGCACGCACACTATTACACTGCACACGTTCATCACGCTTACACAGCACCTCCACACCACTAATGCTGCAGCAACATCAACCCAGATTGCCAGCTCTTCAACACAATGCATAAAAATACGTATATTCATTTATTAATTTGAATTCTATATTTCAGTACTACACACAAAACAACATTAGCTACCTTACAATTCCATATGTATATTAATAACTAAACAACTTTAAAAACATACACATCTCATTGCCGTCATTTTTTGACGGGCAATACGCTAGTAATCTAATAAACCTCAGTAATGATCACTGTCATTATGCCCCTGTCCACCAGCCCTTTGGACTCATATGATCTGCCCAGGATGATTAGGATTTTTGAGGATGGCCATTAAGCTGGCTGCATAATGACTCCCTCCTGGGAATATGTGGTTGTGGGACTGGGCTCAGAAGCTATAAAGTATATTTTATGGTTGTTTAATAGTTATGTTACGTTGATTACCCTACTGTATGTATGTTAAATACTGTATGTTATGTTGCGTCTTTGTGTTACATAGTAATTAAGGTTGAAAAAAGACTTTCAGTCCATCAAGTTCAATCTTTAAAGATCTCCTCTGATCTGCAATATGCAGATTAAATATGAATTCATTAGTTGTTAATTAATTATTAATCAATTATTTAATTATTTATTTTTTATTTAATTAATCCAGAGGAAGTCAAACAGAAAAAAAAAACAAGTGAGACTTAGCCAATCGTCTCAAAGGGGAAAAAATAATAGTTCCTTCCTGACCCCAGATACTGGCGATCTGATTTCTCCCTGGATCAATACTGTCTCTCTAATTATCCATGATAACCCTGAATTGCCTTTTTAATTAGAAATAAATCCAGTCCCCTTTTAAAGTTATCTATTGAATCTGCTGTCACCACCTCCTCTGGTAGAGAATTCCATAGATTAACCACCCTTACTGTGAAGAACCCTTTTCTTTCTTTAAGGGGGAATCTTTTTACTCCCTTGACAAATCTTTAAACTGACCCTGGATGTATTTATATAAGGTAATCATATCTCCTCTTAGACGCCTTTTTTCTAGAGAAAATAAGTTTTATTTGGTTAGTCTTTCTTCATTCCATTCCCCTTATTAGTTGTGTTGCCCTCCTCTGTACCTTTTTCAGCTCTAAAATGTCCTTTTTATGAAGTGATGCTCAAAATTGTACTTCATATTCCAAATTAGGGCGTACTAGAGATTTGTATAGTGGCAGATTTATATTTGCTTCCCTTGCTTCTATAGCCTTCTTAATACATGCTAATATTTTATTTGCCTTTGAAGCTGCTGCTTGGCTTTGAGCACTGTTACCTAGGTGGTTGTCCACAAGCACTCCCAAATCCCTTTCAATATCTGATACGCCTAGATTAGCTCCATTAAGATTATAAATTGCCTGTCTATTTTTCCTTCCCAGATGCATAACTTTACATTTATTCGTATTGAATCTCATCTGCCATTTAGATGCCCATTCCTCAATTTTATGTAAATCCCTTTGGAGGGAAAGCACATCATTATCTGATATAATTACCTTGCACAACTTCGTGTCATCAGTGAAAATGGAGACATTACACTCCAATCCCACCTCTAAGTCATTAATAAATATGTTAAAAAGGAGAGGACCTAATACTGAACCCTGAGGAACTCCACTTACCACATTAGTCCAATCGGAGTATGTTCCATTTACAACAACCCTTTGCTTCCGGTCTTTTAGCCAGCTCTCAATCCATGAGCAGATATTTAATGCAATTCCTGTATCTCTTAGTTTGCACAATAGTCTCCCATGTGGCACTGTATCAAAAGCCTTTGCAAAATCCAAAAACACTACATCCACTGAGTTGCCTTGATCCAGGTTCCTACTAACCTCCTCATAGAAACTAATTAGATTTGTTTGACATGACCTATCCCTCATAAATCCATGTTGACTCCTACTTATAATCCTGTTCAAATAGACATGTTCTTGTATATTATCCCTTATTAACCCTTCTAAAAGATTCCCCACTACAGAAGTGAGGCTCACTGGTCTATAATTCCCCAGGTTTGCTCTTGCTCCCTTTTAAATATAGGTATCACATCTGCTTTTCTCCAGTCATCTGGTAGAGACCCTGTGTTGAGTGAATCTTGAAAAATTAAATATAATGGTTTGGCTATTACAGAACCCAGTTCCCTCAGTACCCGTGGATGTATTCCATCAGGACCTGGGGCTTTATTAACATTTATTTTTCCAACCTCTTTTGGATTACTTCCTGTGTTAACCAATTAGTTGGCAAAGGTAGTGTAGCCCCATTATGTTGCAGTGACCCAACCACTGGTACCTCCCTTGTGTATATCCAAGAAAAGAACCTATTTAGCTCATCTGCCTATTCCTGGTCACTAATTTTCAGATGGCCTGTGTCACATTGTAATGTTCCTATAGCTTCCTTACTCACCTTCTTCCCATTAATAAACTTAAAAAATATATTAGGTTAGTCTTACTCTTCATTTTTCATTTTCTATTTTAGCCAGTCTAATAGTGCTTTTGCAAGCCTTGCTGATTTCCTTGTACTTCTGTAAAGCAGTCTCTGTCCCCTCTTGTTTGTATAATTTAAATGCCTGATTTGTACTCAGTATCTTGATCTTTAAATTATTGTTAAGCCCCATTGGATGGGATTTACTCCTTTTACTTTTATTCCCACATGGTATATGCCGATGTGTATGTATATTTAGTAAGAATTTAAATGTTGTCCATTAAGGTTCCATGTTTCTACCTATCAGTTCTCTGTCCCAGTCTATACTTTGTATTGCTGCCCTTAGACCGTTAAAATCTGCCCTTTTAAAATTAAGAGTTTTTGTTGGCCCCTTAAAATTTTGTTTTTTTGATTCAATCTCAAATGAGACTGTGCTGTGATCACTGTTTCCCAAAGGTTTCTCTATTCCAACATTTGATACTATATTAATATAATTTGTGATGACTTAATCTAAGATAGCTTCATTTCTAGTAGGTTCTTGTATGACCTGGGCCAGATAATGATCCCTGAGTATACTCAAGAACCTGCTCACCTTAGCTGAACTGCTGGTCTCATTTATCCAGTTGATTTCAGGGTAATTAAAATATCCTATTATTAGAACTTGCCATGCTTAGCTGAATTTCAAATCTGTAACAATACGTGTTTTTACGCACTTTCAGCCATATTTGGGGGTTTATAGCATACTCCTACTAATATTCTTTTGGAATTTGCTGCTCCGTTATTTAACTCTACCCACAAACATTCAACTTTATCACTAGGTCCACCATAAATATCTTCTCTGACTATAAGCTTAAATTCAGGCTTAAGATACAGACAAATCCCTCTTCCTCTTTTACCATTGCCTCTATCTTTCCTAAATAGGTTATAACCATCCAGATTAACAGTTCAGTCATGAGATTCATCCCACCACATTTCGGTAATGCCTATTAAATCCCATTTTTCATTAATTGCTAATAATTCTAACTCTCCCATTTTTCCTGGCAAGCTTCTGGCATTAGCAAGCATACACCTTATGTTATGAGTCTGTAGTTTTGAAGTGCCTGCCACTGCACTTGAGTTACTTAGTACTACCTCCCTATTGACTATACTACCCCTCCCCCTATCTCCTCCCCTAGGAGTTGTTAATTCATCCCTTATACCCTCTACACTTTTGACCCCATTACTTGTATTAGTCCCTCCCCCCACCTACTAGTTTAAAAACTCCTCCAGTCCTTCTACCATCCTATCCCCTAGCACAAAAGCTCCCTCATCATTAAGGTGCAATACATCCCTTCTGAAGAGATTGTACCGAAGTGAGAAGTCAGCCCAGTGCTCTAAACACCCAAACTCCTCCTTAGTGCACCACATCTTTAGCCACGCATTAACCTCCCTAAGCTCCTTCTACCTTGGAGGTCCTTGCCTTCAGCTTATTGCCTAGTTCTCTAAAATCATTCTTTAGGACACTCCATCTTCCACTAACTTTGTCATTGGTACCAATATGTACCAAGATCGCCGGTTCATTACAGCCACTCCCAATAATTTGTCTACCCGATCCACAACATGACGAACCCGAGCACCCGGGAGACAGCAAACTGTTCAATTGCTGGGATCTGGGTGAAAATCACCCTGTCTACCTTCCTAATAATAGAGTCCCCTACCACCAAAACCTATCTGTTGCTCTGCCTATTCTGCCCTCCCACTCCTCCAGTAGAACTGTTCTCCCGGCTGTTAGAGCGAATAGCTCTATCTGGCATTGCCATTCCTGAATGGACATCCCCAACAGTTTCACTCAATCTGGAAAATCTGTTGGTGCTTGCCAACCCAGATGTGGCCTGCCTCCTCCTGTTCCCCCTGATTTCCCTTCTAACTGTAACCCAGCTACCTCCCTGGACATCCTCACTAGCCCTAGCTCCACCCTCCATGCTGGCCCAGTCAAAGTGTGCTCCGAGAGCACCAACCCCCTTTCCAGTTGAGCAATATTACTAAGTGCTGCAATTCTCCTCTCCAGATCTCCAATTTGAGCTTCCAGAGAGGCAACATACTCACACCTCTCACAGAGGTATGGACCCTAGATCCTCTGTTCCAGTATTGCATGCATATGACACGATGTACACTGAATGAGGTTGCCACTAGACTGACTCATAATTATTATTATTGTCTACAAAATTTTTGTGGGAAAAATTAAATATAAAATATATTTGTATAAAGTGTTCCTCCTTTGCCATTTAAATCTGTCCTCCCTTTTCTTTGAAGTCCCTCCTTTTATTTAAACTCCTACACTTTTGCTAGGATTGCACTTGGTACTAGAATTGTTCGCAAGCTCACAAGTTCACCCCTTCTCCTGTTTATATTAACTTCTACCTTCTCATCTGGGCACAATTAGTGCACTCTGCAATTTATCAGCCTTTACTTGCAAAGGAAAAATCCACTGTGCTTATGATGTTAGAATCTGTATATTTGTATGTTGCATGTTTGGTTCATGGACAGTTAACTAATTTAGAATGTAGTGATGCAATCTGTAACTGACAGTTGAAATTTAGTTAGGTGACCAGTCTAAATGGGTGTCTCTGAGGTAAAGAATGCAGGCTGTGATGCTTCTGACAGGAGAAAAGGAAGGAAACAGCTTTCAGTGACTCAGAGAAGATGAATATGTATATGGAACAAGATACCATAGCAGATCTTTAACGTAAGTATACATTTTTAACATTGGCGGAGCTAGATCATATATTATATTTTATATTTTTATGTATAAATGTGTGTGTATGTCTGTATACAGAATATATATATATATATATATATATATATATATATATATATATATATATATATATACATATGCATCTATCTATACATTTACATATACATCTACACACACCAAAGGCACTCATCGCGAGTCCCATGCCTCTGCAACCTGCTACTTTCATGCTTCGCAATGAGCACCTTCGGCGCTCATCACAAGTCTCTCCCCGTCTACTTAACGGGCCTCACGATGAGCACCTTCAGCGTTCATCGCGAGACTAGCAATGAGCAGCTTTGTCGCTCATGGCAGGAGTTGTCCAACCCACAAATTTTGTGCTTTGCAATGATCACCTTCGGCATGTAGTTTATGTGCCTCGCAATGAGCACCAAAGACCTGCAATGGGCGCTCATTGCAGACATTGTGCAACCCGCCAAGATGCACTGAGCTCTCATCACGAGGTCCTGCGTTCCTCGCGTTGTTTGGTTAAGTGTTACTGGCTTCGGCTAAGTGTTACTGGATTCAGCCTCGTTTTGATCCTGTTTGAGAAAATGTACGTTTTTTCAGTCTCTATTTTTTACCTCGCTTAGCTGATTTTCGATCTCCGAAAAAGGGCAATTGGGGCTCATGTAAGTTTTAACCTCATTCACAGGCTCCCTGGCTGTCTCCCTCAGTTATGTGTGAGGTTTTTAATTTATTTTTTTACAATATTTTTCATTTTTTGGCAATCTTTTGAGTTACTTGCTTGAAAAAATATCGGCTGTTAAACCGTACGGGCCTCGCAAAGCATTTGCAAGCCCGTAGCTTGCCTGCGCAACCCCGTAACTTTTAACATTACTTTACCTGCCCAATTCTACACTACCTGGAGTAAGAAGGGGTCATGGCAGGCCAGAAGCCCGAGGTGGACTGGAGGGGCTGACAGGTGGCTGTAGGGGGCCGCAGTAGGTCATAGCAGGTTGGGCTAGGGACAGCACTTGGTCCCGGTGCATTGCAATGGCTGCACCTGCGGTAGCTCCACCCCTAATCTCTAATACAATTTTTTGTTACTATAGTTAATTATGGTAGATGAAATTTTGAAACCTGAATTGATATATTCACTGTGAATATTATATACTTTAAATGCAACAGATGTGACTAAAATAAATACTGATTTCTATGCCATTAAATATTAAGGCTGACCTTAATTTGAGATTGTTCACAGTAAGAATTTAACTTACAAAGAAAAGGAAATTATGTCATTTCAGGAACTCTTATTGAATAATAAAATACAATTATTTTTTAGTTCAGTGACCATGAATAGTGGAAGTTGTTTGAAACTCATTTATCTATATTTGGAAAAAAATCTGAGCAAATCTCACAGAGGAATTAACTTGTAATTCATATAAAATACAGGTTAGTGAAAAATAACAAGACACAATTAGATTTAAATTAGGAACTTTGTCTGTCATCTGCAGTTCTGAATTTTAATACCAGAAACTGGCCAACGGATGCTAACCTCTCCTGCTGTTTATATTTTTATATTTAAATTAATTTGAAAATGTATAGGTTGAAACAATAAAATCAAAAACATAGATCAAAAATGAGGCAATACAGGTAAAATCATCCTTAAAGAATCACAATAAAACTTGGTTTACTTTGAAGTTTTATTACAAATTAACAGCATTTAATTGCAAGTTGTGGGCATACAATATTTTTAGGTAAAATCTTATTTTAATGTACAGTGGATATAAAAAGTCTACACACCTCTGTAAAAATGTCAGGTTTCTGTGCTGTAAAAAAATGAGACAAAGATAAAACATTTCAGAACTCTTCCACCTTTAATGTGACCTATAAACTGCACAACTCAATCGAAAAACAAACTGAAATCTTTTAGGTGGAGGGAAGAAAAAAAAAAGAAAAATAATGTGGTTGCATAAGTCTGCACACCCTCTTATAACTGGGGATGTAGCTGTGTTCAGAATTAAGCAATCACATTCCAAATTGTGTTAAGTAGGAGTCAGCATACACCTGCCATCATTTAAATTGCCTCGGATTAACCCCAAATAAAGTTTAGCTGCTCTAGTTGGTCTTTCCTGAAATTTTCTTAGTCGCATCCCACAGCAAAAGCCATGGTCCACAGAGAGCCTCCAAAGCATCAGAGGGTACAAAATAATTTCCAAGGCATTAGATATACCATGGAACACAGTGAAGTGACATTACCAAGAACTGGAGCTCCCTCCAAAACTGAAGAAAAGATGAAAAGAAAACTGGTCTGGGAGGCTACCAAGAGGCTTACAGCAACATTAAAGGAGCTGCAGGAATATATGGCAAGTACTGGCTTTGTGGTACATGTGACAACAATCTCCCGTATTCTTCATATGTCTGGGCTATGGGGTAGAGTGGCAAGATGAAAGCCTTTTCTTACGAAGAAAAACATCCAAGCCAGGCTACATTTTGCAAAAACACATCTGAAGTCTCCCAAAAGCATGTGGGAAAAAGGGTTATGGTCTGATGAAACCAAGGTTGAACTTTTTGGCCATAATTCCAAAAGATATGTTTGGCGCAAAAACAACACTGCATATCACCAAAAGAACACCATACTCACAGTGAAGCATGGTGGTGGCAGCATCATGCTTTGGGGCTGTTTTTCTTCAGCTGGAACTGGGGCCTTAGTTAAGATAGAGGGAATTATGAACAGTTCCAAATACCAGTCAATATTGGCACAAAACCTTCAGGCTTCTGCTAGAAAGCTGAACATGAAGAGGAACTTCATCTTTCAGCATGACAACGACCCAAAGCATACATCCAAATCAACAAAGGAATGGCTTCACCAGAAGAAGATTAAAGTTTTAGAATGGCCCAGCCAGAGCCCAGACCTGAATCCGATTGAAAATCTGTGGGGTGATCTGAAGAGGGCTGTGCACAGGAGATGCCCTTGCAATTAGTGTTTTTGCAAAGAAGAGTGGGCAAATCTTGCCAAGTCAAAATGTGCCATGCTGATAGACTCATACCCAAAAAGACTGAGCGCTGTAATAAAATCAAAAGGTGCTTCAACAAAGTATTAGTTTAAGGATTAGCATACTTATGCAACCATATTATTTTATTTTTATATTTTTTCTTCCCTCTACCTAAAAGATTTCAGTTTGTTTTTCAATTGAGTTGTAAAGTTTATAGGTAACATTAAAGGTGGAAAAAGTTCTGAAATGATTTATCTTTGTCTCATTTTTTACAGCACAGAAACCTGACATTTTAACAGGGGTGTGTAGACTTGTTATATCCACTGTATTAGTTCTAGTAGACAGCTTGTGTGTCAAGGATGTAATGTTTGTGTCTTTCATTTCCTGCTCACTTGTGCACTAATTTTAATTATCTGTTCAAGAGTATAGGAGGAGGGGTGGGGATTTGTTGTTTCACTTGTTGATTCATTAGGATACCCTCAAACTTTACTTGCAGGTCTTTGCTTGCTCTGTATTCATCCCCTAAGGCCTTGGATATAAAGTATGAGTATGATTGTTGTTTCTCTGAAAATGCTTTTATGCCCATGATTTATGTAGCTGCTAATGTTCTTAGCATTTCACAGGCATGCTGACCTACAATGGTCCTTTAGATATCCGTTATCATATTATTTTTTGTATGGATTACGAGAAACAAAGTACCTATATATATATATATATATATATATATATATATATATATATATATATCAGAAACAAAATAATAAAATAAACCGTCCTAGCTCTGTCAGCGCACTAACTTTACTGTACTAACCAAGGCTTCCATCCAACTAAGCCTGGATGTAGCAAAATAGGATAATTAGTCAATTCGTTTACTTTAAGTCACTGGCCTGTAGGTTTCAAAAGACTCACCTTCTCTTCATCAGCGCATGACTTTCAGCTTCCATGCTGCAGACACCTTAAACTCCCTCTGGCCCAGCTGCAACACTCCCTCTCTGGGCTCTGGCTGCAACTAACTCTTCAACAGACTGCCCTGGGCCTGTTCACAGCTGCAGTCTGATTGTGATGTAAGAGAGTTTTTGACACCTGCAGTACTGGATTGGGAAATTGCCCTATTCAGCCTCAGGCTCATAGACTTATCCTCTAGGGCTCTTATATATATATATATATATATATATATATATATATATATATATATATATATATATACAGTAAAATAAATAATTAGTACATTTGTGTACAAGTTAAAAAACTGTTAGAAAACATATCTCATGCTCAGAATTCAAGAAATACAGTTATAAACACTGCTTTCTGTGAACCTTGGCATAGACATGTGCCCACGGAGGCTTCACTCTTATAATCCATAAATATTTTATAAGTGGCTTCCTTTAAGCATATGCCTGCTTTATTACACAGCTTTGGGCAAAGCTAAGGATGATTTATACACAAGCCAGGAATCCCACCCATGTTCAGCTGTTTCAAGGTTACTGCCTCTCATCAATGTGGGGCAGGTTCCTTAGGTTGTGTAGTCATTTTTATGATATATATATATATATATATATATATATATATATATATATATTCTGCCCTTCAATACCATTAAATTATATCAATGTCCAAGTATTCCTAGACCTGCTCCCTTTCTTCCTCTCATGGTATCTTTTCCTACTCCAGTCTACACAAAATTTCTCATGCTGCTCCCACTTTATGAAATTTCATACAGCTAGTTTTTCATTTGTTGAAGAACCTGGATGAATCCATGATACATTGGTGAAAATTTAGTGTGAGCATTATGATTGCATCCTTTGATACAACATTGTGCTCTTGAGCCAGTGGGGGAAAGGAGCGTGATGTCCATTTACATATTATCCAGTTAACAAAACAATGCTCTGAACTTCTGCCTGTCTTCTCTGCCTCCACCCCTCCCTTTACCAGAGGTGGAGCTACCAGTGGTGCAGGTGGTGCAGAGCACAAGGGCCTTTCTCGGATGGGGGGGGTAGTAGTGCTTCGCAAAAAAAAAAATGTTTTGCATTTAATTTTTTTCCCCTTCCCTTACCGGCACAACACACCATGCCCCCTGGGCCCTCTGGGCTCCCCTTGGCTCCCTTGGCTGTACAAGCCCCTGGCCAGAAATTGTTACGTGCCTATTTAAAAATGAGCATTTCTACTGAAACTCTAAGAGGTGGCAGTGTGGAGCAGTTCAGCACGCTGGGAATGTGTATTAGGGAAGAAATTAAAGATCAAAGGTTGCAATGTGACAGCAAAGTAAAGGTGGCATGGGTTCTGTGATGGGGGTGCAAAGGTAGGTATGGGTGCTGGGTGGTTACTGAGAGGGGTTTGGTGCTGTGTGGGGATTTATGCTGAGAGGGGATGGCTGCGGACAAGGACTGGGTGCTATGTAGGGATGCTATGTTCATTTAACCCGACCAATGAAGATATTGTCATTGGTCAAGCTAATTACACAAGCCTTTGCAATTTTCCCTGATTTATGACTCGTGACACTGCCAAGAGTAAGAAACATTTTGCCATAGATCACAATACTTCCATCTAGGAGCTTTGCCACAGTCACAAACTGAAAACATCCTCTGATTTTGTTAAAGAAATATGGAAGGTTCATGCAGTTTACCAGGTATACAATATACCTATGTGTCTATTTAATTTTATGTACTTTCGTTTTTCTGCCTAAAATTATATAAATAGTCCATATACGAGTCTGCCCACTGCAGTGAATGCATTGGATGTGCAGTGTAGGATCCTAGCCTATCAGGGACAACATTTCCACAGCATGTGGCAGAAGTTTGCTTTGAGATGGTCACTGATTGGATAATATGAGACAGTGCAGCAAGTACTACAGAGTCTGTGCCTCGGTGAGCTGCAGAGGGCAATATTTGTCTGATTTTAAGGAGTAAAACCAAAGCTTATAAGCACTTAATGGAATGAAGTACATAACAGTAAATAGATAGGCAGAGATATTATATACCTAGTAACATCCAGGAACCTTCCATATCCCTTTAACTTACTTTGACCTCTGACAATTTCCTAACACAATATCAGTGACATAAAAAGAAACAAGGAATATACAGGTATGTGTATTATTGTAAAAACAAATAAATCCTTTGTTGATATTACAGTGCCAAAAATAAAGTGTTGGCAAAAAAATCCAAATATTGGAATTTCCCAGGTATAGCAATCTAGGAGTCAAAGACCATTTCAGAATGCAAGTTCTAGATTCCATTGCTGTCGATAAATATAATAAATATTTGTCCACAACATTTCTGTACATATTGCAATGAATATTTTGTATATTTTATCCATGGTAATGGAATCTCACACAAAGATATATATAAGTATAGCTCAATGATCTCTGGAGACAGTAGATAAAGTCTAACATTTATTAGTATAATAAAAACAGCAAAGACAAGAGCACCACTTATAATAAAGGTATAATATACATATATTTCAATTTACAGTGTAGACACAGCAGACCTTAAGGCTTCTCCCTGCTTTTGGCAGTATTATCAAATACAGAATACGCTTGGAAAGTATAGAAAAGTTCAGCAGTGTAATTCACTTAAATCAGACAAAAATGCAGATCTAATTCTTTATATTATTCATATCCATTTAGCCAGAGGAGACACAAAACTTAGGTTAATATTGTAAACCTGCTACTTTTCATTCCATTATATTTACAGTGAGAATGTTTTCATTGACTGTAAAACATAGTAAAATCCCTTCTGGATCGCTAGTCATGGTGAAGGTGCATGTGTATCTAAATGAAGCGGTGAGCTATATCATGTAAGGTCACTCAAGATGGGCAGGTCATAACTGAGAGGTCAGTCGAATCTTGGTCCACTGGCAACCCACTCCAATATCTTTGCCAACATAACCTTATGGATAAGCACAACCAGAGACATAACAATTTGCCTATTGTGCTGCAGTCCATTGGGTTACGGAGAGTGGGACATGACTGAACAACAACAAAAACATTATAGAATCCCCAAATTCTTAGATTTACAGTATGAAATTTGTAAAAAGGCAATTTGATTTTAAAAATGGTTTTAAAAAATAAAATAAATGTTTAATTTAGTTATTATATGAAGTCCTTAGATCACCATACTGTCTTCTAAGACTTCTCCAATAGAATTACTTATTTATTGGCATCTTGGAGGAAACCTTAAAAAATAAACCAAGCCAGCAAGCTTTAGTATATCTTTCTGCAGTTGTAAAATATAGATCACTCATACAGTTTAAATGTCTAATGTTTCCCTTCTCGATAGGAATCAAAAGCAAACAGAAAAGAAAGCCATAAGAGGTAAATCCAAAGCTGACTAAATATGTTGGAACTTTTTTTCTAATGCAAAAACAAGTCAGAGGTGCTCAATCTGACAACGTAAGTAGGTTTGTTCTTTTGATCTGGCAACCTATTCACAGGGGAGAAATATCCTGTAGTATATCAGTCTGATCTCACGCAAGAGTGATCTAGCCCCAAAATCCCAGGCAATTGTCCCCTGAACCGAGTAAACAGCAAACCCCAGACATATGTTTCAGCCTCTTGGGCCTCATCACTGAGATGAAGCTGTACTCCCTAAGGCACAGTGAGCATGAAGTTCATGTCTGGAGCTCCTCATGACCCTAAGGGAGACAAAACCTTGTGTATCATTTGCATACATGCAAAAACAAGCTCCAAGGCTCTCAATGTGAGAAGTAAGTTTGTTCTATAGGTCTCATTACAGTCTGGTCTCAGCTTCATATGAACTAAAGGCACAACACATGAGTTTATTGTGAGTTACTCTATTTTTATTTTATTTAATACATTTATTTAATTCTCTATTCGAGCAGGAGCTTTTGTGTTTTTTTTATTGTAGAAAGATATAGTAGCAAATTATATGATGGTGGAATGCATCATTAATATCTGATGAACTTATTTTATATACCGTATATACTCGACTATAAGCCAAGTTTTTCAGCTCTTTTTTAAGGATGAAAAAGGCTGAAAAGGGCCCCCTCTGCTTATACTTGAGTCACCACCCACATGTCTCTCGCCCCCCCATGTCTCTCTCCACCCCTGTGTCTCTTCCCCCCCCTTATCATTTTCAACCCCCCATCCTCATCCTCAACCCCCCACCCTCCACCCCCCATCCTCAACCCCCCTCCTCATCCTCAACCCCCCATCCTCATCCTCAACACCCCCATCCTCAACCACCCTCCTCATCCTCAAACCCCTCCTCATCCTCAAACCTCCTCCTCACTTTACCCCTCTAATTACCTCCCCCTCTCCCTTTCCCCTCACTTACCTTCCATCAGCAGCTGCTTCCCCGTTCCTCCGTGCTCCATCCGGCTACGTCGGGACCCGGTACAGGCTAATGATGTGACGTCACATGCGCATCACGTCATTAACATTGGTAAGGTAAGTGAGGGAAAAGGGAGAGGGTAAGGCAATTAGTGGGTTAAAGTGAGGAGGGGGGTTTAGTAAGAGGAGGGGGGTTTAGGATGAGGAGGGGGATTGAGGAAGGAGGATGAGGAGGGAGGTTGAGGAGGGGGAGGGAGGTTGAGGAGGGGGTTGAGGATTAGGACGGGGGTTAAAAAGAGAGGTTGAGGAAGGGGGTTGAGGATGAGGAGGGGGTTGAGGAGGGGGATATAGAAGGGGGTTGAGGAAGGGGGTTGAGGAGCGGGATTGTGGAGGGAGGATGAGGAGGGGGGTTGAGGATGAGGAGGGGGTTTGAGGATGAGGAGGGGGTTGAGGATGAGGAGGGGGGTTGAGGAGGGGGTTGAGGAGAGAGGTTGAGGAGGGGGGTTGAGGATGAGGAGGGGGGTTGAGGATGAGGAGAGAGGTTTAGGAGGGGGTTGAGGAGGGGGGTTGAGGACGGAGGTTGAGGAGGGGGATTAATGAGGGGGGTTGAGGATGAGGAGGGGGGTTGAAGAGGGGGGTTGAGGATGAGGAGGGGGCTTGAGGATGAAGAGGGGGGTTGAGGAGGGGGTTGAGGTGAGAGATTGAGGAGGGGGTATGAGGAGGGAAGATGAGGAGCGGGGTTGAGGAGGAGGGTTGAGGAGAGGAAGGGGGGTTGCGGAGGTGAGTTGAGAGAGAGGATGAGGAGGGGGTTGAGGAGAGAGGATGAGGAGGGAGGATGAGGAGGGGGTTGAGGAGGGGGGTTGAGGAGGGTGATAAGGGGAGGGAAAGAGACACAGGGAAGGGAGAGGGGGGAAGAGACACAGGGAAGGGAGAAGAGGGGAAGAGACACAGGGGAGGGAGAGGAGGGGAAGAGACACAGGGGCTGGAGATGAGCGAAAGAGACACAGGGGAGGGAGAGGGGGAAAGAGACACAGGGGAGAGAGAGTAGGGACACAAGGAAGGGGCACAGAGGGCAGACAAGAGGGACACAGGGGGCAGCACATTACCTACCCTCGGCTTATACTTGAGTCACTACGTTTTCCCAGTATTTTGTGGGAAAATAGGTCCCTCTGTTTATACTTGGGTCGGCTTAACCTCGAGTATATACGGTAGGTTAAGGTTTGTTTGCACTGTGAGACATTTTTACTTGAAGACTTTTCATTATGCTATTTCTTTTTCTCTTTGAAAGGTGGGCTTTCTGAAATACTGTATATCAGATCAAATCGGACCTCAAATTACTAAATATTTATAAACTAGAATATTGCCAGTCAAAAAATTACGGCAATGAAATTGTAAGTGAGCTAATGCTGTTTGGTGTATGGTAATCAAACAAATAATACATTAATAAAGTAATATACTTTACCTATTTTGAAGTAATATATACAGGAAGCATTGTGTTGAAGAGCTGGCAATCTGTTTTCATGTTGCTGCAGCATACAATGTGTGTTTTCACTGCTGCGGAGCTGCTGTGTAAGTGTCATCAATGTGTGCAGTGTGTAGTGTAAATAGTGTGCGTGCGAGAGGAAAATCTGTGCGCGAGGGATGCAGTTTGGCCAAGGGGTACCCAGCTACTTACCCTCTTGCTCCTTTCCCACTCGTTGTTTCTCCCTGGCTGGCTCCTCCCCTGGCCAACTCCTCCTCTTCTCCACAGGTCAGAGGAGAGAGCCGCAGCAACAGCTTCAGCAGAGAATGCTGGGGAGGGTTTATCTATTGCAGCTATATATAAAACAATTATATATATATATATATATATATATATATATATATATATGGGTTCTTGCTGCAACAGTAACGGCACTTGTTACAGCACTTCTCACTCATTATAATATCCTTGACGTTCCCATTTCCTATTGGCTCCTACAGCCTTTTCTCATCCGTAAAGCTTGGTTTGGTTGCTCTCTGCACTGAAATATTTGGCGGCTAAGGCAGGATTTATGGATGTGGGCTGAGTGCCCTAACCTGGGGGAGAAAAACATTTACATTAGCAGCTGATTTATGGCAGTGCCCTAAATTCTAGCACTCGATTAGCATGGAGACCCATGTTTGTATATTACAGGCAGCCTCATGCATCATATCTGATACATTTTATGTCTGTATTTTATGTAAAATTGTATGTATTCAATTATTATTTTCAATTATTCAATCATAGAAAATCAATATTACTTAAGTATAATACACCTGATTTTTCTCTTTTCTACTATCTCACTATAACCTAAAACATACAAACTAAATCTAACAGCTTATTTATGTAATTAAATTAGTGAATAAAACACCATCTGGTTAAAATAGTATAAAAAAATTTCTCCTGCTGTTTCCTTTTTTCCATAACAAAAAGTTCAACACATGTTTTATATTGGTAGTTTTATGAAGGTAGCCTCCTAAATGCTAATCAATATATAATTGTCATGATTCTCACAGGTGTAAAGGAAAATATAACAATTATTGCAAAGTTTTTTTAAATGAAAGAGGAAATTGTAATTATAGTTGGGCAGGGATCTTGAGATGATTATAAAGAACTGAGGAATTGGTGAAATGCTTGTTCAACACCGAATTAATTTTGTAATTCAATTCTAAAAGTCAACGTTCCTTATTGGGTTCCAATTTCCAAGGATCTTTTCAAATTAACAACATCATTTATTTTCCCAATAATTATTTGTTTGTCTGTCTGACATCTTTGAGATAATCAGGCTTCCTGCCAATTTGCAAGATGGGTGCAAAAACATCAATATTGGTTCCAAAGAGAACATCTTACAATATGAAGGAGTAGCAAGTGAACATCTTGATGAGGTGGCAGAGCTGGTGGCAAGTCAGTCAAGGACATATAATTTTTTTGTATTGAACAAATGTTAATGGAATAATTAAATAATTTGTTTTGTATTTATTTATTTATTTAAAAAATGAGTTTAAATTAATTACATATTTTGTTCATTGTCAAGCCAGATTCTTCATAAGTGCATGTTATAATTAGGACTCTTCAGTGGTAACATTTAGCGTGTTTCATGAGATCTTTCATTTAGGATAGATAGTTTGCTCGAAGACTGTGGGCGAAGGTTAGCGTAATGGGACATGCTCCTCTATTCAGTTTTATTATCAAGTTATTGTCAAGTTGCTGTTCACAATGACAGTGATCCTGTTAGGAATAAATGACGATATTAAAGCAAATGTTAATATACTGTAATAGATAAAAACTAAAGGCTGTATTTATTTATTTTTAACTTTCTAAATATGTGTTGCTTATTATTAAGCCAACTAATTTATGTGTTTTCATCGTTCAGTCGTGTCTGATTCTCCGTACCTTATGGACAGTAAAACACCATGCTTATCCACTTGGTATTAATGGCTGGAGAGGGTGGTCTGTTCCTTCTCCAGTGGGCCACAGCATACAGCTCCTGGTATTCCTAGGTGGTGCCCTATTCAAGTACTGACCAGGCCCAACCCTAAATGGCTTCAGGGTGGTGTGATCTCTTGGTTCCCTGACTACAATCAAACCCAAGTCGCAGTGGTGAAAGCACTGAATCATAACCCCTCAAATTATTTATAAGGGTATACTATAAAAGTGACAGTTCAGTATTTATTTAAGCTACTCATTACAAAATAAAGGAAGTGCACATTAATTTAATTATTTTGAGTTATTATATATATACAGTATATATATATATATATATATATATATATATAATACAAAAAAACAAAAAAAGATTTATTAACAATATGAAAATATAACCAAATCAAAATATTTATTAATATGGGTCTCCATAATAATGAGTTCTAGGGAATCATATTGGGCTAAACTCTATGACACAAAGGACTAGACCCCACAAGGGACCTCCCGTAAATCTGTTTAGGGAACCCTATTTGAGAAGTCTTATATTGATGTTTATTGCTTTCCTCATTCAGTGGGAAAGCAAAACATAGGAAGGCTTAATATAAAAAGCAACAAAGTGATATTAAAAAAATGTGATATAAACAAAAAAGGAGATGAATAACAATACCTCAACACAGAGGTGTACGTTGTTATATTTGTTGTCCTATTCAAAAATTAGAAACAATTAGAAACAATAACAAACAACCACAAATCAGTTACAATTCATAATGTGGATACAGGCATATACATCACCACTTGAAAACTCCCAATTTTCCACGATCCAAGCAGATTGGAATCAATATCTCTGGGGTGGCTTAGTCCAGAGGAATATTTTCATAATCATTACGGTTTTCGATAATATTGATCATCTTTGTCAAGGTATACTCCAACTCCTTATAGGTCCCTTTTAACGGAGACCTCCTTTTATTACAGGGAACTTGCCCTGATTAGTCCCTTTACATCACGTGGCGGAACTCACGTGATAACCACAGCGTGTACAGCGTGCTACTCCATTGGTCCTTCTATGTATCACATGACTCCCGATCAAATCCAATAGTGAATTAATCCAGGAAGTAGTTAGATTCAATCACTCGTTCGCTCCTAGACCAGTTACTGGCATTTGGCTCTAAGGTACCCTTCCTTATTGGATTCCGATTTATCATGTGTATCGGAGTCATGTGATCAGTAAAATTCTAAGGGAAGCAAGAGACAGAGATGGAATGAATTTATTCTAAACCTCTTAGAATTTATTCTAAGAAAAAACTTCTTTCTTTTGGCAAGTTCTACATACAGAAAAGAGGCACCACTATGGGTACGGCGTGTGCCCCTAATTATGCTAATCTGTATCTCGGCTACTGAGAACACAATGTAGTATTTACAGAATTAAATATACATCATACTGATAAAGTATTAGAATGGTTCAGATACATCAACGACGTGCTGATCTTGTGGTCTGGAACATCTGCTGAGTTCAAATTATTTGTGAAAGACCTGAATATTAACTGCCTGAACTCTAAATTTACCTATGAAATACATCCAACTAGCTTGAATTTTTTGGATCTACAGATTAGCAAAGATGAGTATGGATCTATACACACTTCTGTATACAGAAAGAAAACTGCCACCAATGCCCTTTTGGATTGGTCTAGTGAGCACCCCCTACCGCAACAGCAAAGTATTCCAACAAGTCAATATTTGAGACTTAGGAGCAATTGTAGCGATATGGAAAAATTTCAAGTTCAAGCAAATGAACTCCGTCAGTGCCTAAGAGAATGTGGATATCCGAATAAAGTTTTAAAATATGCTTATTCTAGATCATTGAAAAGTGATCGCATAGAACTATTATACACGTCAAAGAAAAAATCAGATATGGAAGAAATTTTCTTCATTACAACTTATGGCTGTAATCATGAATAAATAAAATAAGTATTAAATAAGCATTGGAAATTATTGGTTGATGATCCAATTCTGAGAAAATATCTGTCACCAAAAGTATTGCTAACATATCGGCAAGGTCGTACTATGGGAGATGTTCTGACCCACAGCCACTTTTCTGGAGAAAATAAATCACAAATCAATTGGCTTTCAAAACCAAAGGGCCTTTTTAAATGTGGCTACTGCAAAGCCTGCCCTTTCATAAAATCTGAAAAGAGTTTCAAACATCCATAATCTGGGATGAATTACCCCATTAAGGAATTTTTCAACTGTTCCTCAACATACGTTGTGTATGTGATGGAATGTGAATGCAGGCTCATCTATGTGGGTAAAACAGAGCACCAGTTCAAGGGAAGAGTCCTTGAACATGTTCTGTCTGTAAAAAAATATTTGGATACTCCCAATAGACTATATTTGGTGCAAACTATAATATTCTATTTATAAGGAATTATTAATATACAGGAGTTTAGCTCATCATTAAGTGTAATTTGTTGTCATCTTTCATTAATATTGATTATAGCAGATGAGGATTGATTGATAAGCAACATGTGTCCTATTTTGAACATATGTGGTTTGTTGGTTTATCTCTATTGTGGGTTCCTCTATTTTTATTATTTATACAAATGAATTAAAATCATCATAGAAAAACTGAAAATAAAAATCTAGTTTACATCCAGCTTGTTGGTTTATCTGTATTGTGGGTTCCTCTATTTTAATTTCATTTTCCAAACTCATATACTAATGTCATTGGTAGCCGAAAATATGTTATAATAGCCTTTGTAAACAATATGGAGCAAGATCACATGACTCTGGGACAAGTGATAAATCGGAATTCAATAAGGAAGGGTACCTTAGAGGAAAATGCCGGTAACTGGTTTAGGCGCGAATGAGTAATTGAATCTAACCACTTCCTGGATTAATGCGCTATTGGTCACGTGATCGGGAGTCATGTGATACATAGAAGGACCAATGGAGTAGCACGCGTGAGTTCCGTCACGTGATATATAGGCACTAATCAAGGTAAGTTCCCTGTAAAATAAGGAGGTCTGCGTTAAAAGGGACCTATACGGAGTTGGGGTATACCTTGACAAAGACGATCTATATTATCGAAACCGGTCGGTAATGATTATGAAAATATTCCTCTGGACTAAACCACCCCAAAGATATTGATTCCAATCTGTTTGGATCGTGGAAAATTGAAAGTTTTCAAGTGGTGATGTATATGCCTGTATCCACATTGTGAACTGTAACTGATGTGTGGTTGTTTGTTATGGCAGTTTTTTCAAATTTTTGAATAGGACAACAAATATAACAATGTACACCACTGTGGGGAGGTATTGTTATTCATATAGAGTCCTCTATCATCACGTTATAACCCATTTGTTCCACATCTTAGTATGGGGGATGGCAATTTTTAATATCACTTTGTTGCTTTTTATATTAAATTGAGCTTTCCTATGATTTGCTTTTTCACTGAATAAGGAAAGCAATAATCAACAATAAAAGGCTTCTCACATAGGGTTCCCTAAATAGATTTACTGGGGATCGCTTGTGGGGTCTAGCCTTTTGTGTCATAGAGTTTGGCCCAATATGATTCACTGGCACTCATTATTATGGAGAGCCACATTAATAAATATTTTGATATTGTCAATAAATCTTTTTTTGTTTTTTGTATTCTCTGCATAAAAGGTGTTAAGCACCCAGGGGTATTAGAGCCACAAGTTCTATGTATTTCATATATATTTATATATATATATTGTCACAAAGTCAGGCTGACCCACAGATACATTTTAGAAGGAACATATGTCAGCACTAGGCTGATCAGGTCCATTAGTCAAGTGCTGACAGAATTAAAGCAACTAGTTGCACCTGAAGTGAAGCACACTATTTAAAGCCCCAGGAACTAAGAGCCAGAAAATGGAGTCTGTGGGGAAGTAAAAGGACAGACACAGGAAGTGTGGGTGCTGCAAGCAGAGAGAGACAAACCAAGGAAGCTTCTGTTTGGAAACATGTCAAATCTGCTGAGGACCTGTGCTGCAGACTGAAGCCACCTGCAAGGCCGAATACAATACTAAAAGGTCAGAAACTACTTTTGTTCTTCATACCCCAGGGAGGAGGCTGAGTGCTTGACTGGTTAATTTTCTGTAAGTTAATATTGCAATATGCAAGGGTCCCCGGGGTGAAGTATATGGGAGACACGGGCGGGCCCTATGCTTCATCCGCTGTTACTTATTTAAAGACGTGGAAAAGAATTCTGATAAAACAGACACTATTTGGTGCCTTGGCCACAAGGTGGCACTATACCAATTAAAAGAGACTATTTGTATCCTGGTCACAAGGTGGCACTATTCCTCATATCAGAGACTATTGTAACTGATCCACAAGAACTTCTGCTGGAAGTAAAACAATACTAGATTCATTGTTTCCTTTATGAATCATAATTTCTCCGGAGCAGAGAAGCTGCCCGGGTGTAGTCAGGGTGTTCCTGTATGTTTAGTAAGAACGTTTATGTAGATTTTTTTTTTCATTTTTCTACTTCTAAACCCTTGTTTATGAGCCCTACAAATAAGTCTGCATCTTAAATCTGTGTTGCGGAACCTTTTTGTTCTAAAAATCTCCTGTGGTAAACGGCCATCCTTGTCACAATATATGTGTATATATATATATATATATATATATATATATATATATATACATACATATATATGTATATACATATACATATATACATTTATATATGTATTTATATATATATATATATATATATATATATATATATATATATATAGTGGCTTGCAAAAGTATTCACCCCCCTTGGCATTTTTCATGTTTTGTTGCCTCACAACCTGGAATTAACATGGATTGTTTGAGGAATTGCATGATTTAATTCACAGAACATGCCCACAACTTTGAAGATTTTTTTTTTTTATTGTGAAGCAAGCAACAAATAGGACAAAATAGCAGAAAAAGTCAATGTGCATTACTATTCAACCCCCTAAAGTCAATACTTTGTAGAGCCACCGTTTGCCGCAATCACAGCTCCAAGTCGCTTTGGATAAGTCTCTATGAGCTTGCCACATCTTACCACTGGGATTTGTGCCCATTCCTCCTTGCAAAACTGCTCCAGCTCCTTCAAGTTGGATGGTTTGCGCTTGTGAACAGTAATCTAAGTCTGACCACAGATTTTCTATTGGATTGAGGCATGGGCTTTGACTAGGCCATTCCAACAAAATTACATGTTCCTCCTTGAACCACTCAAGTGTTGCGTTTGGGGTCATTCTCCTGCTGGAAGGTGAACTTCCGTCCTAGCCTCAAATCACGCACAGAGTTGCATACGTTTTTCTCAAGAATATCCCTGTATTAAGCACCATCCATCTTTCCCTCACCTCTGACCAGTTTCCCAGTCCTGGCTGCTGAAAAACACCCCACAGCATGATGCTGCCACCACCATGTTTTTCTGTGGGAATGGTGTTCTTTGGGTGATCTGATGTGTTGGGTTTGCGTCAGACATAGCGTTTTCTTTGATGGACAAAAAGTTCAAATTTAGCCTCATCAGACCAGAGCACCTTCCTCCATACATTTTGGGAGTTTCCCACATGCCTTTTCACAAACTGAAAACGGGCCACTCAGTTTTTTTGCTGAAAGTAGTGTCTATCTTATGGCCACTCTGCCATAAAGACCAACACTATGGAGCATGCAGCTTATTGTCGTCCTATGTACAGATTCTCCAGGCTCTGCTGTGGAACTCTGCAGATCCTCCAGGGTTACCATAGGTCTCTGTGCTGCCTCTCTGATTAATGCCCTCCTTGCCTGTCTGGGAATTTTGGTGGGCGGCCGTCTCTTGGCTGGTTTTCTGTTGTGCCATGTTCTTTCCATTTGGTTATGATAGATTTGATGGAGCTCCTGGGGATCATCAAAGATTTGGATATTTTTTTATAACCTAACCCCGACTTGCACTTCTCAACAACATTGTCCCTTACTTGTTTGGAGAGTTCCTTGGTCTTCATGGCAGTGTTTGGTAAATGGTGCCTTTTGCTTAGGTGTTGCAGCCTCTGGGGCCTTTCAAAAAAGGTGTGTATATGTAATGACAGATCATGTGACACTTATATTAAACACAGGTGGACATCATTTCACTAATTATGTGACTTCTGAAGGTAATTGGTTGCACCAGAGCTTTTTATGGGCTTCATAACATAGGGGATGAATACATACGCACATGCCAATTTTCTATTTCTGTATATATTTTTCTCATTTCACTTCACCAACTTAGACTATTGTGTTCTGATCCATCACATGAAATTCAGATTAACAAAGCATTGAACTTAAGGCTGTAATGTAGCAAAATAGTTAAAAAGTCAAGGGGGGTTAATACTTTTGCAAAGCACTGTAAATAGATATATGTACATGTGTGTATATATATATATATATATATATATATATATATATATATATATATATATATATATATATATTGTGTATATATATATATATATATATATATATATATATTGTATATATATATATATATATATATATATATATATATATATGTGTGTGTGTATATATCACATATAATAGTTGTCAAACTGGGAGTCGTCGTCACGCGAAGCGAGTTCGGGCCGCATTTGCGTAGGTGGAGGCTCTACGGGGCCTCACTCGCAGTTAAAACAACCCAGAGGAGTGGGACTTTAAAAAAAAACAACCACGACACATAACACGCAATGATTAAATACGGACTTACACAAAAAAATACGAGCCTCAGGACTTCGTAAAAAAAAATTATGAACTCGCAAAAACACAAAAATAACGTCCGTAGCGCAGACATCCACAAACAACAAAAACACTTCAAAATAGCAAAAAAATAAAAACAAATAAACACACACAGCATGGGGGGACAGCCACGACATCTGCCAATGAGGTTGCCCCACAATTACAGTCTAATTTAAGGAGTTTTGTAACTTGAAAATTGGCTAACCGAGAGAAAAAATGGCGGCTGAAAAAACTAAAACGAGGCTACACGACCCAAAACCCGCAAATAACAGCCAGGCACGTACGACTTTTGACAAGGACATACGAGGTACAAAACTGCAAAATTACGAGGTCGCAAAAATACAAATTAACGGCCTAACCGCGCACAGCGAAAAACATTAAAAAAGCACAAAATAGTGAGGCGGAGCTAGCGTCCTTAACAGCAGGACGTGTGAGGGGAGAGCTCCGTCAGAGTTGCCTGACATTTGGGCAATATTGCCCTGTAAACCCCCTGTGACACCCCCAATAACATCAGCGGGCACCAGGGGAAGCCGTCGGGCCCCCAGATAGTCGCCCCGACTACCGGAACGAGGCTCCAGGAGAGTGCAGGAGCACTCTGAACTCAGCAGCTGCTGCATAGCAGGGGAGCGTCCTGCGTGCCTGCTCTGCCTGCTCCCCCAGCACAACACAACAAGAGGAGACTCAGGCCGGCCAGGGGCAGCACGGAGGCACAACAAAAGGTCAAGGTAGGCTGGATCTGCCAGGGGCTGCGGGGAGAGACCAGGAAGCACTGGGCCGCCATCTTGACAGGCCAAAGCAGGCCTAGCCAGAGGGAGAACTCCCTCTACAGATACCGGGGGCCCATAACATCTACCCAGACAACCGAGGGGCAGCAGGGGGATCCCACACACCCTAAAACCCCCCTGAGAGAGAGAAGGCTGGGCTGCATAGCAGCCACCAATACAAAGAAGAAGGGGGAGAGGTAAAGCCCGCGAATCCACGGCCGCCATTTTGTGGCACCTCATGGTGGAAGGGGAACAGACACAGACAGATCCCAGCTGACCTACACCCAAGACTTCAACCCCCAGGAAGAGCTAACCCGTCTGGACACCCCATACTGGGTCTTGCCTCTCACACTGTGAAAGTTCATTGCACTAAAGGAAAGCAGCATCTAATACCTAGTCTGAAACTTTAACCCTGACAACACCAGACCCTGCACTGAGCTCTACCGGGCAAGAAGTCACTGCAACTTTACTAAGGAAGAGGATCCTGCCACCCCCTGGGTTCCACACAGTGACATTTCTACACCCTGACTTAACAACCTCAGACAACCCTGCAGTTAATTTTTTGTGAAATCCTGTGAAGATCTGCATGAACATTGCTGCAGAGAGCCTTTGCTGCCACCCTGTGGCCACTCAGTAAATCTGATGTTGATGTGGGCCAAGGCAACCAGCCTGAAAGCCCCCTTCCAGTTGCTCCTGGCGGAGCCTGCAAAGACCGATATGAAGCACTGAGCCAAGAGATGTGATTGAAGCCTGACAGGAGGCCTTGACTAACCAGCTACAACGACCGATCTTACACGAGAACACAGCTTCTGGCCGCACCAACCTAACAAACTCTACAGCTACGCAGCTACAGCTACAGCTACGCACTGGATTCAGCTTCAGACCACTCTGAATCATCTGATCAGGAGGAGATACCCAAGAGGTCAAAACAACACATAGACCTATCGCCTAGGGCCATTGCAACGATAGAACAGCTTCTAACCAAGGCACTAGAACCCTTAAGAAATGACCTGAAAGAACTGGGGCAGAGGACCCAACTTCTGGAGGAGATGGTGGATCAGATGGGAGAAGCGCAGCAACATGACAGGTCTGCCATAGACCAGAACTCGTATAACATCATGGAGCTGAACGATAAGATTGAAGATCTAGAGAATCGATCCCGCCGCCATAACGTCAGAGTACGGGGGATCCCAAGGACTACACAAGACCTGACGGGGTACTTAAAAGACACCTTCACTTCAATACTACCCGATCACCCAGAGGGCGTCCTCGAAATTGAACGAGCCCACAGAGCTCTGGGAGGGGCGAGAAACCCAGAGACCCCTAAGGATGTTGTGGTGAGATTCTTGAGACAACAAGCCAGAGACCTACTCTTAGCAGAAACAAGGAAGAAGCAGGCAGTCAAAGGACCAGATAACTCCAACCTGCAAGTGTATGCAGACCTGTCCCCCAACACACTAGACAGAAGGAGACAGATGAAGCCTGCACTGGCGATTCTGCAACAGAACAAGCTCCAATACCGGTGGAACTTCCCCTTTGCCCTCACCTTCAGCTACCAAGGTACATCACACACCACCCGCAACTTGGAAGACTGCATCGCAGTACTGCTCCACATTCGTCTCTGCCCAGCGGACCTCCCAGCAGAGGAACACAACTTCCCCCCTCCTCCTCCCATCCCGAAAAAACAGTGGACTGTGGTAGGGTCACAGCGACCGAAGGAAGACCCGCCTCCCCCCAGGAGTCCCAGAGACAAAAACTTGCCCCGCAGGAGCCAAGGCGGGCTGAGTACTCAGCACAGAGGAGGCCCGGGCCCGACTTCAGAAGGCCTGATACCATCGCGATCGGAGTGAAGGCAACCCACCAACAGGAAGTTGTTTTGAGTCTTTGTTTTCTCATTCATTTATGGGACTTCTCTGACCTTTAGTGAGGGTAGAATAGGCACTGATGACTTTAGTTAGGTCAGATGTTAGTCGAGGCCTCTAATGAAGGGCCTGTTAAAGCCAGATGCCCGAAATAGACGGAAGGCATCCTAGTTTACTTCAGATAGTTAAAATGTTGTTGAGGTTAATAGTTATTATTTTTGGAGAGAGGATACCACTAGACTTGATAGAGAAGCGAGTAAGCTCCCAGGGAGCAATTAGCAAATTATCTCTAAGTCCAGAAAGATCACCACTGATAAAAATGTATGCGGAAAACTATAAATTCCCAGCTGACAGTAGTCGAGGTTTATGCAGTCAACAAAGCCTAACTCAGGGGACTAGCTTTCAGGAGATTAGAGGAGCCTGTGGGACTGAAGGAACTTGGTCAATTGTAAATCTAATGTTGTGTCTTTCTGCTTCCCTCTGGCCTAACAGCGGACGGAGACTCCAGCACCAGAATCCCCCCTCCAAGCCTCCACCCGCCCCCGGCCACCAAGGAATGGACGTCGGACAAGGAATAAAAGGTAGCCAGGCAGACCATGCACTCCTATCCACCAAAACACAATGAGTAGCTCACAGTACACATTCATAACTCACAATGTTAAGGGTTTCAACTCCCCCTTTAAGAGGAGGAAAGCCTTTAGGCAATACAAAGATTGAGGCCCTCGGTTATCTTCATGCAGGAGACTCATTTCACACACGAGAGTAAACCAAAATATCTGCATGGGGAATACCCGACAGTGTACATGGCCACTCAGTCAACGAAGAGGGCAGGGGCAGCTATCCTGATACATAAGCACTTCCCATTCACCCCGGAACATACTAGAATAGACAAAGAGAGGAATTATGTTTTGGTCACCGGCTTAGTCTCAGGCCAAAGAATCTCCCTACTTTCCCTATACTCCCCCACAAACTCACCACACCAAACCCTGATTAACACGCTAAGAGAGTTAGACACACTAGACCTAGGCAAACTGGTGATTGGGGGGGATTTCAATCTGACCCTAGATCCAGCATTAGACAGATCAGGACACGCCCGGGACTCTAGCTTCTCAAAAAAACGGAGCCAAATTAAGCAGCTAATGGCCAAAATGGGCTTAGTGGATGCCTGGAGAGGCTTACACCCGGATAATAAGGAATACACATACTACTCGCCCACGCACGGCACTTACTCGAGGATTGACACATTCCTAACAAGCTCACTACTTTTTCATAATATCCGAGAATCTGACATTGTCCCCTGCCCCTGGTCTGACCACGCAATAGTAGCTATTAAATTAACGTTAGGCCCTAACCTATCCCCATTTAGGAGCTGGAGGATCGACGAACACCTTCTGTCAGACCCCAGCAGCTTAGCATCCCTAGCGGGAGACATTAGGCAGTACTTCGAGCTGAATGATTCTCCTGATACAGGAGTAGGCTGGATTTGGGTAGCCCATAAGGCTTATATAAGGGGCTGCTGCATCAAACTATCAGCACAGCACCGTAAGGCACTCAGACGGAAAGAGGAGGATTTAACATCCACCCTCAACAACCTAGAAAAACTCAATCAAAACTGTCCCTCCACAAAGATCCGTGACCAAATCAACAAAGTCAGGATAGAACTAGATGGAGTACTCTCTGCCCATACAGAGAAGGCTATGAGGAGGACTAGGCACCTATATTATTGGAAAGCTAACAAACCAGACAGAATGCTGGCTAGGAGGCTGAAAGCTAAAGAGATCCAGTCTAGAGTGACCCAAATCAGGAAGCCAGATGGCTTAATCTCCTGCAGCCCTAGGGATATACAGAAGCAGTTCCAAACCTTTTACCAGCAGATCTACTCGTCTGGGAAACTGGCAGAGGGGTTGGACCTTGACTCCTTTCTAAGTACCATAGATCTCCCCTCATTAAGTGAACAACAAGTAAATAGTCTTAACCTAGATATCTCACAAGAGGAGGTGAGAACAGCAATTCATAGCCTTAAGATAGGTAAATCCCCAGGGCCAGACGGCTATTCCAACCAATACTATAAAAAATTTGAAATCCTATTAAACCCCTACCTGACATCCCTATTTAATGCTATCATGAGAGGGGAAAACATGCCCCCGGAGCTAAATCAAGCGGAACTGGTAGTCATACCAAAAGAAGGTAGGGATAGCTTGGAGGTGAAGAACTACCGGCCCATATCCTTACTGAATGGGGATGTCAAACTAATGGCCAAAATAATGGCAACTCGAATCTCCAAGTTCCTGCCAGAAATTATCCACAAAGATCAGGCGGGGTTTATACCCCATAGACAGGCAGGGGACAATGTCAGACGTATCCTTAACATCCAATACCTAGCGCGGAAAAACAACTCTCCAATGTGCCTGCTAGCTCTAGATATAGAGAAAGCCTTCGACACAGTTGAATGGCCGTTTCTGTTTAAAACCCTGGACAAATTTGGTTTTAGGGGCCGGTTTATCACCTTACTCCGCACATATTACGAAGCACCAACAGCCTTCTTGAGGTTGCCAGGCGATCACAGAGCCCAAATTAGCATACAGAGAGGAACGAGACAGGGATGCCCACTCTCACCCCTACTGTTCGCCATAGTCATGGAACCCCTAGCGCAACTCATTAGAGCGGATAGGGAAATCCAAGGGCTTCAGGTGGGGCTGCAGCACTACAAATGCTCATTCTTTGCAGACGATATCCTATGCACCCTAACAAATCCCGGGGCCTCCATTCCGGCACTGATGTCAACTCTTGACAAGTTCGGTAGGGTGTCAGGGCTTAGGCTGAACTTAGGGAAATCGGAAGCTCTGAGTGTAGACATGGCACAGGGCGACATAGATCATTTGAAATCCCTATTTTCCTTTGTGTGGCCCACCAAGCACATAAAATACTTGGGGGTCAACATCACACCTAAAATTTCCGAGTTATATAAGGCCAATTACCCCCCCATGTACAAAAAACTAAACGAAGATTTGTTTAGATGGAGGACTTGCCCTCTCTCCTGGACCGGCCGAATAGCGGCAGTTAAAATGAACATCCTTCCAAGGATTCTATATCTCTTCCGTACGCTCCCTATACCAATCTCCTTACAGGACTTAGACCGGTTCCAGTCCAACATCTTTAGATACATATGGAACAACAGAAAATCCCGCATCCCCAAGAAAGTAATGTTTAGACATAGCAAAGATGGGGGACTATCTTGCCCAAACCTGCGAAACTATTTTAAAGCGGCCAGGCTATCCCAACTACCACAAATACATTCAGTCAGACATCAGCCGAGCTGGGCCTTCTTGGAACAACAGCAAATGCAACAACATAGCTGGGACACACTAATTTGGGTTCCTGAAGAAATGGCCCCGATAAGAACTCACCCAAACCCCATAATAAACCTAAATTTAACAACTTGGAAATGGGCCAGATCTAAGAACAAACTGGGCATAGGTACATCTCCCCTTTGGTCGGTCCTTTCTTCACAAGATATCTGGGCTTCCATGAGTACTATGTCAAAACATTGGTGGGCTTCCAGAGAACTAGATAAGTTGGGCTCCTGGTTTAACGGGAATCATTTGATGACCCTGAGACAGTTCGAAGAAAGACATACCCTCCCCCCAGGGGAACACTATAACTATCTAAAAATAAGAAGCTGGGCCTGTGAAGCATTTAAAAAATTTGGACCCCCGAAATCCTCCTGGTTCTCGGTAATCTGCAAAACTCTGCCTTTAACGAAAGGAATATTAGGCACTTTATATGACACATTCACTAAATCAAATAATACAGAAAAACCATCATATATCTGTAAGTGGGAACGGGAGCTAGGAGGTGAATGGGATTGGAAAAAATGGCAGAAATCATTCTCCAACCTACGCAGGGCAACAAGTAACTGCTCGCACATAGAGACATCTATAAAAGTTCTCCAGAGAATATATTGCACCCCAGACAAATTCAACAAATATGATCCCAGAGTGAGTAGTAACTGCTTTAGGGGCTGTTCACAGATAGGAGACCACGCCCATACCTGGTGGCTATGTCAGAAAGTCCATGACTTATGGGAAAGGATAGCATTAATGGCAACAAAGTTATTTGGTATAAGAGTCACAGCCACTATGGAATCCTGCCTACTAGGGGTTAAACTCTCTAGTTTATCAAAAAAACAGAATAGGCTATTCCAGATAATGGCCGCCGCTACCAAAGTACACATAGCCAGCCAATGGAAGTCAGAAAAGCTAAGCGTGTGCAAGAGGTTATTAAAAAAATAAATTACATAGCAATAAATGAAAAGTTAACATCTGCTATTCTAGATACTTTGGCTCAGTTCCAAGAAACCTGGAGGCCTTGGCTAGAGTCTTCGTTAGGTTTCCCCTTGCCCTGATGGGCTCACTGATAGCACTATAACAAAAGCAAAACAGAACTAGGCCAAAAAAAGGCTTGGAGTGGAGGAGACTCGAAGTCTGGTCCTGGAGGCTCTGATTTGACTGGTTCGCCTGGAACGCAACACAGGAGGTGAATGTATGCATCATAACTGTATAAACTAAACCTGAGCTAGGGATTCCTCCCTTATCTCCATAGTTATTTACATGTTTGTTTATCTAAAGTTTCAGTTTCTATGTAAATAAGTTCTGTTTGTTCATGCTTCCCTTGCTTAAATTATAGGACCTAAATAACTATTTAATAATGGGAAAAGTTAAAAATAAAAACTTGGAAGGAGATGCTAGTAATTTGACCACGAGGTATATATGTTTATAGAAAATCTTATGTGTTAATGTACCTAATGCCTGTCCTTACTTTGTATCCCTTTCAATAAAAAAAATTTATTTAAAAAAAAAAAAAAAGCACAAAATACAAACACGAATAAAATAAAACATTACACACAGCAAGGGGGGACAGCCAGGACATCTAGGAGTCAGGTTGCACGCAAATTTAAGTTCAATTTACAGAGTTTACCCACTTGAAAATCCCCTAAGCAAGAGAAAAAATGGACACCAAAACAAACAAAATCGAGGCTACACGACCAGTAAACCCGCAAAACACCGCCAGGCACATACGACTTTTACACAAACCCGTACGAGGTACAAAATACACTATTAGCAAGGACGCAAAATCATCCACACGCGCGTACCAACGCTAACTTACAAAATGAGGAATTACACAGCTAAACAAATGGTTTGCCTATTTACACTACACACTTCACACATTCCTGACACTTTCACCTCAGCTCAACAACAGTGCAAATCTACATTGTATGCTGCAGGAACATCAAAACAGATTGTTAGCTCTTCAGCACATTGCTTGGTGCATATATTAATTACAATTACGTAAAGCATATTAATTTATAATTGTAATAATGAATTAATTGCCATGAAAAAATACAGATACAGAAAAAAAAAACACCACAGGATCGCAATTAATGACAAAGGCCTTCATCGCGCGCCTCACAAGGAATGCCAACGGTACTCATAGGACACAAAGTACACCAGGGGAGAGGCTTGCAATGGGAGATCAGCGCGGACCTCACAAAGAGCACAAAAGCGTCTCTCATAACAAAAAATACACCATCTCAGACGACCAAAACACTTACTGTCTGTGGCAAACAGCATTACCTGCCTTACAATTTTATTGCCCCATTTTTGACGGGCAAGTCGCTAGTATATATGTATATATATATATATATACTAGCGAATTGCCCGTCAAAAATGACGGCAATAAAAACTGAAGCCTGGCAATGCTGTTTGCCACACAATGTAAGCCTCTCCCCCTCTACTTTACTGGCCTTGTGATGAGCGCCTTTGGCGCTCATCACAGGCCTTGCAATGAGCCCCTTTGGAGCTCATTGCGAGTCTCTCCCTCTGTCTACTTCCCCCCTCGTGTCTTATTTCCCCCCTCCTCTCCCTCCCTTGTGTCTCCTTCCACCTCATCTACCTCCTTTGTATCTCCTGCCCCCCTGTGTTTTTACCTCCCTCTCCCTCCCGTGTCTCTAAACCCCTCCCCTGTGTCTCTTTCCCCCTTCTCTCTCCTATGCATCTCCCCCCCCCTGTGTCTCCCCCAACCCTCCCCTGTGTCTCCCCCAACCCTACCCTGTGTCTGTTCCCCCCTGGCCTGTGTCTCTTTCCCCCTCCCCCTGTGTCTGTTACGGCCTTCCTCGTGTCTCCATTTCCCTCCCTTGTGTATCTTCCCCCCTGCACTCTCTCCCCTGTGTCTCTTCCCCCTCCTCTCACTCCCCTGTGTCTCTTCCCCCTCCTCTTTCTGTGCCTCTTCCTCCCTGTCTCTTCCCCCTCACCCTCTGTGTCTCTCCCCACTCTGTGTCTTCCACCATCTCCCTCTGTGCCTCTTCCCCTGCCTCTCTCTGTGTGTCTCGCCACTGTGTCTCTTCACCCCTTCCTCTGTTCCCCCCCCCCTCTGTGCCTCTTTCCCCCTCTCTCTGTACCTCTCCCCCCCCTTCCCTCTGTGTCTCTTCCTCCCTCACCCTCTGTATCTCTCCCCCCTGTGTCTCTTCCCCCCTCTCCCTCTGTGCCTCTTCCCCCCTCTCCCTCTGTGCCTGTTCCCCCCTGGCCTGTGTCTCTTTCCCCCTTCCCCCTGTGTTCCCCTCTCCCCCCCCCCCCATTTCCCTCCCATGTGTATCTTCCCCATGTTCTCCCTCCCGTGTGTCTTTTCCCCCTCCTCTACCTCCCCTGTGTCTCTTTCCCACCTATCCCTCTGTGTCTCTCCCCCCTCCCTCTGTGTCTCTTCCCCACTCTCCCTCTGTGCCTCTTCCCCACTCTCTCTCTGTGCCGTGCCTCTCCCCCCCTCTCCCTCTTCCCCACTCTCCCTCTGTGACTCTCCCCCCCTCTTCCCCACTCTCCCTCCCCTCTTCCCCACTCTCCCTCTGTGCCTCTACCCCCCCTCTTCCCCACTCTCCCTCCCCTCTTCCCCACTCTCCCTCTGTGCCTCTACCCCCCCTCTCCCTCTTCCCCACTCTCCCTCCCCTCTTCCCCACTCTCCCTCTGTGCCTCTACCCCCCCCCCTCTCCCTCCCCTCTCCCTCCCCTCTTCCCCACTCTCCCTCTGTGCCTCTACCCCCCCCCCCCTCTCCCTCCCCTCTCCCTCTTCCCCACTCTCCCTCCCCTCTCCCCCACTCTCCCTCTACCCCCCCCCCTTCCCCACTCCTTTACCTGCTCTTGGGCCGCGCTGCGCGCAAGCGCGGCTTGCGCCGCGTTCTGCGCATGCGCGGCTCGGGCCGCGCTCTGCGCAAGCGCGGCTCGGGCGCAGAGCGCGGCTTGCGCCGCGCTCTGCGCAAGCGCGGCTTGGGCGCAGAGCGTGGCTTGCGCCGCGCTCTGCGCATGCGCGGCTCGCGCCGCGGTCTGCGCAATGCGCAGCACTTTATAATTGTCTAACTGCGATTCGTCTGAAGCGTGACGACGAATCGCAGTTAGACAATTATAATATGTGATATAAGAGTGATGTAGCCATGAATATCCAGTAATGAAGTTGAATCATCAGAGTATTGCAGTGAATAGTGATACCTTTTTTATTGGACAAATGTGTTCATAATAAAGCGACAAGCTTTCGAGAGATAATGCCTCTCGTTATCAAGTCAAAAATCAATACTGATGCAAGTATGAACTAAAAACAGTAAACAGAAAGACATGGGGAAAAAAATTGGAAAAACAAGAAAAACAAAATGCATTGGCCAGAGTTAAGTGAGAAATAGACCAGCATTGCGAATAATGTCCTGATAGGTCAGTAAGTAAGTCTATAGGTCAGGTTGTAGTTAACAACACAGCAGAGTAAAATAAAGAGCAATACATTTCAGCATAGCATGTAGCTTACAAAAACAGCAATAGAAGGGGGGGAGGTAAGTGGAATGTATGTTCTATAAGACATTAAGATAGTGGGCCAGAAAGCCTAAGTCGATGATACTGCCCAAATCCTTTGTATTAAAAAATTGTATCATTTTAATTCAAAAGTTTTCCGCTGTTGGATAGTTCTCAAATTCCCTCTGAGTACTTTTATTTTGAAGTTCTGGATGGAGTGATTCTCCTGGGTGAAATGGGGTCCAACTGGAGTACAATAACTGTCTTCATGGTGCTTTTTGATGGAGCTGCGGTGAAGGTTCATGGCTGGTTTCCCCAATGTAGCACCCCCTTTCACATACAGTACATTGAATAATGTACACTGCATTGGATGATGTACATGAATATGAGCCTCTAATGTTGTAGGTCTTGTTGTTGTGCATGGCTGTGTCCTCTTTGCAGATGTGTTGACGACTTTTATTGCAGGATTTGGTGCCATTTTTTCTGTTATGCAGTTCATTTGGCAATCTTGTGTTCACCAATGTTTGTCTTAAATTTGATGTCTGCCCAAATGGAAGAATGGGGGGTTTGGGAAATACATATGTTTCAATTCTGTGAGTTGTGGTTGTAAATCTTTAAATATTTTGTGTATTCCTTCTAGAACCGGGTGGTATGTGGTTACTAGAGGTGTACGTGAAATAGTTTCTTTGGTTTTGTATTGCAAGCGGTATTCCCGGGGTGTTCTGATGGCAGAGGTTACTTTATAAGTGACAATACAGGGTTTGTAACCCTTCTGTCTGAAGGAGGCAGACAGTGTTTTTAAGTGTTTATCACGGTCCTGTGGGTTTGAACATATGCGGTGGTATCTGATGGCTTGACTATGAATTATCCCTTGTTTTATATGGGAGGGGTGGAAGCTAGACTTGTGGAGGTAACTACATCTGTCTGTAGATTTCCTATAGACAGATGAATTCTGTTTGCCATTTTTAATGGAAATGGTGGTGTCCAGGAAGTTAACCTGTACTAGAGTAATCCATTTTAAATTGAATGGATGGGTGAAAGGTATTGAACAAATTATGGAAGTCTTTGAGTTTTCCTTCCCCTTCTGTCCATAGGATGAACAGGTCATCCATTTAACGGTAGTATCTGTAAGGTTTGTGGACATATGTGGACAGGAATCTCTTTTCCAGGTCGGCCATAAATAGGTTGGCATATTGTGGTGCCATTTTCATGCCCATTGCGGTTCCCATTATTTGTAGGTAAACATGTTGCTTGAAAGTGAAGTAGTTGTGGGTCGGGATGTATTCTAGTAGTTTGACAATGGTATCAAAGTTATATTTGTGATTCTGATTGTGTGTAGAAAGAAACTTCATACATGCCTCAGTGCCATCTTTATGTGGGATGTTGCTGTAAAGAGATTTCACATCCATGGTTACAAGCAGTGTGTTGGCAGGTAGGACATCAATCTGACTGAGTTTGTTAAGAAAGTCAGTATATATATATATATATATATATATATATATATATATATATATATATATATATATATAATATATATATATATAATGTTACAAGTATTATAATGTTTGTCTATTAGGTAGTCTAACATCAACCATTCATCAATCTGCCTGGATATTCGTACATAATATGTTCAAGTAAACTTTAGTTTCTAAAATTTCCAACAGAATGTATGTCCCAGTTTTTTTTTTTTTCTATGATACATTGTAACTTTGACCTGTACTTTCAAATACAACTTTAAGTTATTTCTATTTTACTTTGTTTTGCTTTTCTGTTTTGTTAAACCAATACATTGTTAAAGGATTGGTGCTTTAGGTAGGTTTCAAAGGAATTGTGCATCTGATGGAATGTCATTTCAAAGGCACAGTCGGCACAAATGATATCAATGCCATCTCCTGTGCTACCTCTGCAGATAAAAGAAAGACGACAAGGTGGCACGATGACTGACAAAACTGCGGCAAGATCAGATTGGAAGAAATAAAAGTATAGAGAATCCACTTTGCTAACATGTACATATAATAAAGTAAAACAAGTAATTGTAATAGCTTTCAAATACAAATTCTCTGCTATAACTGAGACAATAAAATTTCAAGGTAATATTTTGTAATAAGGTTTTATTGTTGCACTGAGTAAATTATAATCAAGGCTTTTTAAAAATGTTTTAAATTGGTGTTACATTTTGGCTCATTACTTCACAAGCATTAACCCTATGATTGCATCTCTCATATCTTCTCTAGTTTTTAGAAAATTCAATATCTTGCAAAAAAAAGTTTTAAGCATGTTTTAATTCTGGATATAATCAAAAGGGTTTCTCTGGGTGTGTGCTCTAGAATACAGCCAACATCTTCTCACAGCTGCACTACATGCATGGGAGAGGGAAGCCAGCATGACATAACCCTACAGACAATCAGAGGGAAAATAATTAAAGATAATAATTCGTAGCTATATAATTGGGCTAACAGGACTTCAAAACTTTCATTTTGCTGAAAGGATTGAAAACTTAAAACATCATGACTTATTTCATCACTTTATATTCATCTTATATTACATTCAATACTTCACCAACAAGTGAACATACCAACAAGCCTTGGAAACAGCTCCCTTTCTTCCTGTCTACACCCATATGTGTTGCCATCCTTCACATCTACGATTTAACATCTCTATAGTATGGATAAGTTAAGGTCACACCAACTGTGACCGGGATTCACACTCCCAGAGTATCATGCCTGTTCTCATTACTGCCTGTTAACTTAGCATGGGTCAACAAATTCTTCTATGTTAGTATGTAGAAATTGTATTGACATATATCTTATATACTACATTTAAATGATAATAATAATAATAATAATAATAATTGAGAGGAATTATCTAGTGATCTAAACATTTCAGTAATAAAATAAAGTATCAACATCTTTTACATTCACTATAATTAAAAAAGCTATGATCTTTTGTAAGAAATTTAATACAGTGGTACCTTGGCACTCATCATCTTCAATTTCTCGTCAAATTTGTTATTCGATGCATTTAGATGAGGAAAAAATGCTTCTGCATTTGACGCTTGCTCGCCATATATTGTGTTTGCTTTAACTTTTATCCTGTCTCTCCGGAAAAAAATAAAGAGTAGCTCGAGGTACCATTGTATTTGCTCCTCATATTTAATGTGCCGCTCCTCCCAACTTTACATTTCTTTATTGTTGGTATCTAGAAAAGTATGATAAGTTTCCTAACCAAGACTTATTTCTCGCCAAGGACTCCCAATGAATCTAAAAAAATCTAGACATCACTTTATTCTCTGTCTATCACAGCATAAGTATTACAACAAAGTATTTACAATACAACGCTCCACCAAAGGTTAAACTATAAATGTGCTAACTAATGTCTCAAGACTATTGAATTCTACAGCTTTGATGTAGCTGAGGTTTCAGGACCCTCAAATTGGCCTACAATGTCCAAATGTATGGTCCCATTGTAAGGAATGCTCCATCTTACATATCTTTAACTAAAACTCACTCAAGACATTTCACAAGTAAGTATACACAGCGTGGTTGTGGCTCAGTGCCACTCAGTTGATCGGCAGACATAAGCTCCATACCTCTGCCCTAAATAAAATTCATATATCTAAACCACAAAGTACTATGAGGCAAAAAGCAATGATATGACATTTATACCTATAATAAAGTTGCCAACTTAATAGTCATCTTTATCCATCTTATAATTTATACTTTCAACAGCACCATTGCTCTACATTTTATTCTCTTGGTCTCTTTTTTTTTAAATGAATAGAAAGCATGCATGAGATCATCTTGATAAAACAAACGTACCAACATTTTAATGAGTATTAACATTGCTAAAGATGTGTAATTATCAAGTCTGCTACTTCGAAAAACCATCTCAGACTTAATACTTGCTGATGGGTAAATTAAGTATTCAACAACCATATGTCCATGCTCAGGAAATTCTGGAACAATTTATTCAGAGTTGGCATATCTGAAAACTCAAACAACAAGTTGCCTGGAGGGAGCATATTTAATGAGTTATGAGTTACAGGTCAAAAAAGATTGATGATCTGAAAGATACTGTGGGGTACTATCATATGAAGGATATTTTCCATGGAGGAATCCACTTAAATATATGTATCAACTTTAAGAAATATGGAAAATATAATCATGCTAGTTGTGGATAAAATACAAATAAATTTTTTTTCAGCCTTATTAAATTGCGATTTAGTACATTTAAAAGGGCTCTATTTAAGCACACAGCATATTTTATTTACATAAGTTTTTAGTTAAGACCTTGCTTTTGGATAGAAGTTCACTAACTAAAAACTGTTGTAAAAAAATATGTTGTGTGCTTAAATAAAGCCATTTTTAATTTACTAAATCACAATTTAATAAGGCTGTATATGTTTTGTTCACTTTAATTAAACTTGTGGATCTTACATATATTGCATGGATAAGGAGAAAGCTACTTGAAATATATCTAATGGTATCATTGTGTGGTTACAATCAGCATCTGATAAATGTATTACAGGCATTAATTACCCTTATAAGAAAACTCTAATATATGCAGAATGTTTTGCAGTCATATATAAATATCTCAAAGGCTGTGATATAGTTCACTTTGAATACTGAACAGTGACCATGATGCAAAACAGTTTAAAATAATTTAAATAAACACATATATTATCAGCAATAATTCTGGATATGTTAGAGGTGTCCAGAATAAGTCCATGCAATGGGACAACGAGGCTTGGTCTCAGTTACCTTAGCTGTGATTAGAACCTATGTACAGAAAGTATTCGACACAACATGTGGCAGACAAAAAACAAGGACATAACATTAATTAAAGTTGTTTCTGTATCAATAATGAAAAAAATAATATTAAACACATGGCAAAAATAGATGGCCCTGTCTTTTAGCTTAACATTTTACATACATAGTGTTTTTTTTCCCCCCAAAGCATTGTATAAGATGAAAAACTCACAAACTTATAGTCTAAAAGGAATGGAGAGACAGAAACCTGGCCAAGAGTAACAGATGAGGATTTGGATGGGCCAGAGAGGGAGTAAAAAGTTGAGAATGATAGAGGATAACAGAGAGGGAGAAGACATCCCTGTTGCTGTAAGACTGGTGTAAAGTTTAAGTGGTAAGAACATTTGAAAAATTGAGAGGATGTTTTCATTTAGTAGCCAAGAGTAGAAATATGATAGGAAGGTATAGTGAAAGTGTACTGCTAGTGTGAAGTTTATTATCTTACCTAGTGGATATTGTAACCTCTTTGTTGCACACTTATAAAAATGGTCCAATTCCTGTGGGAGAGACATAGTAATGAATTAAAGGAGGAAAGGGGTATCAATGATGTTGGAAAGTGATTTGTAAACCAAAAGTGTGCTATGCAAATGGAGATAATGGACTGTGAGCAGTTGAAGAGAGATATATTCTCCCCCTATTGAGTATAGAATGGAAGCACTATGGAAAACCACGTGCCGCCTCTATGCTCCTGTTTGCTCATATCTACAATAGATTTACTAAGCTTGACTAAAAATTGTAATGGCTATTTTCTATGAGAATTATCATTCTTCCAGCTTTTCATGCTCCTATTTTTTAGAGAACTGTAAATTGAGAAATGCAAGAAGTGCTTTTGCAAAAGTACTGCATTACAGAAAGTTTAATAAACAAGTGGAACAGCCTCACAATGGCAGTAGTAAAGTAAACAGTTAAGGAATGTAACCATGCCTGGGACATGCATAAGACTGTTTTGAGGTTTAATTAAAGGGCCACTTAATTCAGCACAATTTGCACCACATCACAGTAAAGATATTCTAAAAACATGTTGAAATAATTTTTGAATTTTGTAAATATGTGCATTTTTAACTTCATGTTGAGAAATAAAATAAAATAAAATCTGTGTTTGCATGTGTAATAGACTGTCCACATGCTGTTACATTACTGCAACCAATTAGATGGTGAACTAAATAAGCCTCTTGGTTCTTACCTGCAATCAAATCTATATTTCTGTAAGCAACATACCCACAATTACATTTTACGGGATTTTGTTTTGCTGTACATTTTTAGATAAATCCAAGCATTATTCCATCTCTTAGAAAATAGCTACATATACTACATAAGATGACTAAATATTACTGTAGATTCAGTATATTAAAATGTATAGTTTTCTGTTATTGGATGCCTACACGTATGAACACCAATATATACCTTTTATACTTATTGATTGCATTGTACAGCTGTTACATATGCTGTATATAAAAACAAGCTGAATGTCAGTGATAAGAGCAGATTGTGTTGCTGTAAATTCTTATTTTCTGCGGCCTGCAATGTTAACATGTGTTGGACGTCGTGGCAAGTGTATAAAGTGCCATAAAGAGCCTCAGTAACATAACATATGGCTTTTGCCTGATCACATTACAGAGTGTTCTCTACTTCTGATTTGATTGAGTTTACAAGAGATTCTCTGTTGCCTGGAATAAGAGATTAGATAGCAATTCTACATCTCCATGCTTTAAATATCACATTTCACAAATATCGGAATTTTTTTTTATCGTAGCACATGAAATAAAGCTCTACATAAAATATATATTTTTTTTAATCAATGTACAATACTGTTTTAAATGCAAATGCTTGCATCTTTATCTAGAGACATAGATCAATTGTGTACATAGATCCGTTTAAACGTACAGTAGACTCTAAGGGCCTCATTCTATTATCGGCCGTAAATCGGCCGCAAAGCTGCGATTCCTTGCGGGGCTCCCGTTACCTTGCAATTCAAATAGACGGCGCCGCAAGGATATCCCCTTATGGCCGGCCGCATATCTTGCAACCGGCCGTAAGCTCAGAAATCTTTAAAAGCAAATATAAATTCAAGACGGCACTGTAAAGCCCTGTAAATGCTAGGGATCATAATGGGGGACATGAGGATTAATAGCAACCCCCTCTCAAGCTTACACATCAGCGTAAAATCGAGATTTCATTAACTGTTTATTTTACGGCCGCAGCCTGGGCGGGTCTGAGGTGCCCCAAGCCCTCTGGACTTTTTCCACGGATATTTGACATAAATTAAAATAAAAATGATTTACGGATTTGAGTGTAGGGGAATGTTGTGCTATGAATGCTAACACCTACAATCACTTTATCGTCTCATCAGAGTGCAGGATGGCTTTATTATGGCTTTATTATGTGCTTAATTGTGTGCCTGCGGGACCTTTTTGCTGCAAGTAAGCTGCGGCTCGGTTTTAGCCTTGCAAAGAGGATTCCCGGAGCAATTGAATAACAACCGGGATTTGCTTGCGGCCGAAACTCTTGCGGCCGTTTAAGATCAAAGGCTTTCCTCCGGCGCGTGCGGCCTCAAGGGATAACAAGGCGCAGGCCGCAAGCCTGACGGAGTCCCGGGCCGGAAAGGAATAGAATAGGCAAATAGCCTGCGGCCGTTCCTTGCGGCCCCGCATCTCCTACGGCCGATAATAGAATGAGGCCCTATGTTAACAAGAGCTCAAGCAGCTAGAACTCTCAAGCAAACAGATTTAAAAAAAAAAAATTAAATACAAATTAAATTTTACAGGGCTCAACAAATGCCTGAGCCAGGTTGTCATGCCGCCTAGTATGTCTCTGCAATTCAGTTTAACCTGGAAACACACAGGCATGAGTGACAATGTTGGCGTTACCCTTCAGATAAACGTACCTGTGTGTAAGTGAGGAGTGAAAGCTGCTGCTGCTAGAACAGTCCTCACTGACAAATATACTTAGCAGAGCATCCTATGTGCAGCTAATCTAGGCCACTTTTAATAGTGACTCTCAAGCAACCAGAAACTAAACCTATCCAGCATCTACCAATCCCTGTGGGTGCGTGATAACTGAGAGTCTACTGTATTGGCTTGTTGTGACATTTGTTTGCTTGTATTACTTAAAGGACTATTAACATTCCATATTTGTACATTGTAGTACTGTAAAACTAGTCTTAGCAATAAGTTAAAGTAATTACAAAGTAAAAGCACAAGATTCATATTTGGCATATTTACATGTGACAAGAAAGCTATCAGACCCATTGTTCCATTAAATTGCTCAGTAAAGAGAAAATCCACTGCTGAGAAGGATTTGTAGTGAAACGTAGATAGGTCTCAAAAGTTGTCACCTCCTATCTCTAGCACATTTAACATGAGATCCTTTAGGCTTATGAACAAATAATCTTCTACTGTAAAAAGGATGCATTGAAAGCATAGAAAACAGGTGATAAAATGCTGAAATGCTGACACTCTTGAAGTCCTGTAATCTTAGACAAAGAAATATATATAAAGACAAAGACATATATATCAATTGTAAGGTAATCCAACCATATACTTCTATAAGAAATTGCTGTCCTGTTGGCACGTGGATGTATATGGGGTGTAATAGATTTTAGAATCTCAGCAATTTTGGTAGCTGAAAGTTAATTTGTAACAAACTTTCAATACATGGCCAATTTACAGATGTCCTCCACCTGGGGGCCTATTGTCTCAGAGATTGGATACATATATATTTGAATGGGTTCAGTGTCATTTGTAGCCCATAACAGTGTCATTGTCAAGTTATCTTAAGGATAGCAAGTATGGACAATTTAAATTTGGACAATTTATTTTAATGAGACACTAAGCTGCTGACCATATATGTCTCCTCTCCTTATTTATTTGAGACACTTAATTTATTTTTGATTTCCATACTTAATATTAAAGGTAATTGCAAACATGCTTGATTTTGGCCCTGGGATTTTAGTTTTTTATTGTATTTTGGATGGGGTGGAGGACTGATGATTGAAATAGTTTAACTTTTTGCAATACTAACAATAGGTTAAAAGCAGAGTAGGTAATGTGAGAGTATTTTTGGAATCCAACAGCAGGAGACACAATATGGTATGCTTTGTATTGTCATCTTAAGCAAATTCCAGGCACCAAAAGGCCAGTAGATTTAATAATAGATTGCTGTGTATTTGGTCCAAGACATGCGATTTAGAGTCATAAAATTGATTACACTTTTTCTACTCTTGTTATTATGAGATCTGTGTGATTTTTAACAGGCTTGGCCAATTTTATTTATATATAGGTACAGTTGTAAAGGTAACTTTCACTGTGGTAGAATATAAAGTTGCAAGTTCAGTGTTAACATTTGTACTACAGAACAACAGTTTAACATTGAATAAACTGCATTAAAAAATATAATATAGTTATCTTAAAGGTATATGCAAGTGAGCTGAGTTATAAATGCTTCTTATAGAGGGGAATTAGTAGTGTATGATTACATTTATTTGCAGGCACCATGTTTTTTTAGCTTTGCATTAAACAAAAAAAAAACTATTGCAGGTGATGGTTAAACCCCCAGGATTGAGCTAGGCTCCTGAGTGGGTTAATTTTTGTAAAAGTGTACCCTGTCCATGTGAGCATGCTCAACTTTGCGGCCAATCAGCAATGCTGTATGCAGCCAGCTAGATGAGGCTGCTACACTGGGTCCTTAAAGGACCGTTAATCAACATTCAAGTAAAATGATTGAGCGGTTACACAGTTGTTCATTAGACATACACCCTCTCCTTGAAAAAAAATTACAAATTAGAATTGTACTGAAACCTTCATGGTCTGTACATTCATGGTCTGTGCATGTGTTTCTGTGTGAGTGAGTGCATGCAATTCACTGGGGTTGGGAGAGATCTCAGGGGCTGGGGGAGGAAATGGGGTAATTCACTGGGGCTGGGAGAGGTGATGAGGCAATTCACTGGGGCTGGGAAAGGTAACAGGGCAATTCACTGGGACTGGGAGAGATCACTTAGGCAATTCGCTGGGGCTGGGGGAGGGGATGAGGTAAATCACTGAGGCTGGGGAGGGGTTACATGGGCAAATCACTGGGGCTGGGGGAACTATCACCTGGGAAGTATCACCTGGGCTAGGAGAGATCACAGGGGCAAGTCACTGGGGCTGGGGGAGGGGATGAGGTAAATCACTGAGGTTGGGAAGGGGTTACAGGGGCAAATCACTGGGGCTGGGGGAAGTATCACCTGGGATGTTATGTACATAAAACAATCAGTAAATGACAGGACACAGACCTTGTTCTGAGTATTACAGAAATCTAAAGGAAAGCTGTAGCTCAATTCACAGACCAAATGGATACAATGTATTAGGTATACTAATGTTCGCTGGGACTTTCAGGGAGCTGTTTATCATATTGAGAATGAGTTTTACTACAACTGCACATGCAGATTGTATAGCTTAGTATGCAAAATGTAGAAGATTATATCAAAACTTACCTCAGACCTTTAGCTCATTCAGTTGGTATTACCGTTTGTTTTTGTAACTCGCCAACATATTCCATAGACCTATACAGAAGTTTAGTACAAACAAGAAAAACAATATTAAACACATTAGAAAACATAGATTAAAATCTTTCAAAGCACCTTACAAGATTGAAAGCTTGCAAATTCACAACCTAAAGGGATTAAAGAAACAAAAGGAGAAAATGTGGATATGAGCAATAACTTTGTTTTTGCATGACATTTCTTCACTTGTCTTTGGAGACAGTAGGGTCATGTCCGTCCCTCCCATGACAGCTGCTTCTCGACTGGACTGGTGGCAGCTGTTCCCCTAGTGAAGGCTTGACCCACAATCTAGGGTGGGGGTGAAAGATCTGAAGAACTCTCCGAAACTTTTGGAAAGAGCCCTGAAGACATTGGAAAAGTATGGGTCCTAAAATGCCTTTAGTTCCATTGGGGCATATTCAACACTGGAGAAAGACTAGCACCAAGCACTTTGTTTGCAGTCCCAGGTTTAAAAAAAAAAATTATATTATTGTTTTTACCATGCAAGGAGACTTGCTTGGTATTTTGTTTCTGACCTACTCTTAGAGATCGATACAGACTCATGTGCTTCAGGAGATTTTTTTCTTTGTAGCATCATGAGCAATAGAAGCTGCCTTCTTGGTGGGGGTTGCTCATGACGCTACAAAGAAAAAAATCTCCTGAAGCACATGTGTCCGTATCGATCTCTAAGAGTAGGTCAGAAACAAAATAGAAGCTGCCTTCTTGGTGGGTGTTATCCCACAAAACAGACTCTTAAATGATGTCTGCCCCCTACTGTGCATCTCTGTTTACTAATCTAGTAATTTAGTAATTAATAATCTACTAACCAATTGCCTGTCAAAAAATGACGGTCATAAAATTGTAAGGCAGTTAATTCTGTTTGGCACACAAAGTAAGGCTTTTGTTGGTCTGAGTACCTTTGGCGCTCATTGCGAGCCTTGCGCTGAGTTCCTTTGGTGCTCATCATGTGGCTCTCAATGAGTGCCTTCAGCGCTCATTGGGTGGCTCTGGGTTGGTGTATTTTTGATCATGTGAGCCCGTTTGGCACTCATTGCAAGGGCAGCGTTGAGCACCTTTGACATTGAATGCAAGGCTCTCCCCTGGTTGCTCCTCTGAGTACTCTCGGCGCTCAGTGTGAGTTGGGCGGATGAACGCCTTTTTTTTCCTGTATATTATATTTTATCATATCATATTTTAATGATAATTAATTAATTAATAAAATCATAAATTAACCGCTTAAGCTGTAATCCGGAGCGTGGCTCTGGGTTCATTTTCTCTTCCTAAATCGGTAACCCCGAGCCACGCTCAGGGTTACTGCAGGGAGGATCTGGAGGAGGCCTAGTGCTGCCAAAATAGCCTGGGCCCGCTCAGCACATAATTTCTCCTCCTCCATCCTCCTCCTCCTTCCCCCGTTATCATCCTCCTCCCCCTGATCATCTTCCTCCTCCTTCCCCCTGATAATCCTCCTCCTTTCCCCTAAACTCCTTCTCACTTCCGCCTCTCCAGTCTCTATCCCCCTCTCTCCTTACTTTTTATTGGGATCCGATGAAATGACTGCTCATCTCTCCACCAACGCATGTCTTCTGGCAGTGAAGTGACTGGCATATGCTAATGAGGTGACGCCAAAAGCGCATCACATCATTAGCATATGCATGTCAGTTCATGGATCAGGGGGGAAGGAGAAGGAAGAGGAGGATGATAAGGGGGGGGCAATACAGGATGAAAAGAGGGTAAGGGGGCAAGGGAGGATGTTAAAAGAGGAAGGAGGGAGGAGGAGAAGGGGGAAAGGGAGGATACAGAGAAATGGAGGAGGAGCATAAACAAGGGAAGTGAGGAGGACATTATGGGGTAAGGAGGGGGATGCTGAGGGGGGAAGGAGGAGGAGGATGAATGATAAGGGGGAAGAGAGAAGGAGGATAAGGGGGAAGGAGGAGGATAAGGGGGAAAGGGAGGAAAAGGGAAAAGCGAGGAGAAGGATAAGGGGGAAAGGAGGATGAGGAGGGGGAAAAGAAAGGGTCAAATGGCAGGTGGAAGATGTCACTGGAAGCCGCAGTCTCAATCCTGCATGCAGGCAGTTCAGGTGCATGGGTCGCCTGATGCTGACCCTGGAGACAAGGCATCATTCAACCAAGCAGCCTTCTCTAGGGACAGCACTGCTTGCTCCCCATGGAGAGGGGCCTAGAGAAGGTGGCCTAAAGATAGCTTGTCTCTATTTCACCCAGTTGTCTAGCCACGGTCAACGGGCATCACATCTGCGTCATAAGGTGTACTTGGACTGAAACTCGCATGTTGGAACATCAGAACTATGCTTGATACAACAGACAGTAGTTGCCCAGAATGACGCACTGCTCTAGTAGCCCACTAACAAGGTTGGCTATTGACATTGCTGCCATCAGCGAAGTTCGCCTCCCAGTGGAAGGAAGCCTTCAGGAACATGGAGCAGGCGATACCCTCTACTGGTCAGGGAAGCCAGAAAATGAGAAACATCTCTCTGGTGTGGGCTTCATGGTCAGGAACCATATTGCCTTCAAACTTGATAAACTGTCAAAGGGTCACTCTGGAAGCATCATTTTTATGCGCCTCCAACTGCAAAACAAACAGCATGCTACAATTTTCAGTGTCTATGCCCCAACTCTTCAAACTGATCCTGCAGAAAAGGACAGGTTTTACACCGACCTACGCAATATTATACATAATGTCCCTGCAGATGACAAGGTCATCATGCTTGGTGACTTCAGTGCCAGAGTAGGCAAGGATTCAGAAACTTGGAAAGGTGTACTTGGCAATCACGGTGTTGGAAACTACAATGACAACGGGCACCTTCTGCTAGAGTTTTGCGCAAAAAACTCACCATCACCAATACAGTTTGCCAGCAGAAAGACAGACTAAAGACAACTATATTCTGGTGCGCCAGCGAAACCTTCAAGATGTCCTGCTCACCCAAGTGATGCCCAGTGCAGAATGTAATACGGTCCACCTTCTGGTGACCTGCAAACTTCGACTCCATTTGAACCCTAAACCAAAGAGGAAAGAAGCCTAAAAGAAGAAGTTACAGATCGCTAACATCCAGTTAGATGAAGTGAAGGCCACCTCCCAGGTGAATCTCTAGTCAAGACAAGAAGATCGCAGATGCTTCACAGATCCCTCTTCAGATGCTCTAGGGGAACATCTTAAAACCAGCATCCTACAGACCTCTTAAGAGGTCCAAGGTTTCTCCTCAAAGAAAAACAAAGACTGGTTTGACGAAAACAGTCTGGAGATCCATCAATTACTGTTAGAAAAGTGATCCGCCCATCAAGCTCATCTCGCTCAGCCGTCTTGCCCCAACAGGAAAGCAGCCTTCTGTCTTGTGTGCAGCAACTTCCAATGAAAGCTTTGAGAAATTCAGAACCAGTGGTGGACCAAGCTCTATGAAAGAACTCCGCTTTGCGCAGATGTTTGTAACTATAGAGGGTTTTATGAAGCCATGAAGGCACTGTATGGCCCTTCACACCTGGTTCAAAGCCCATTGCGCAGTGCAGATGGTCAAACACTCCTTACAAACAGGGCGTTGATTCTGAAACTGTGGTCTGACCACTTTCAGACTCTATTCTGTGCCAACCACATAGTTTCAGTTGCAGCGCTCCGTCACATTCCACAACAAACAATGAAAACAGAACTGGATGAAATCCCTATTCTCGAAGGAACTGTAAAAGCCATTGAGCAGCCAAAAAATGGTAAGGCTGCAGGAGTTGATAGGATCCCAGCTGAGATCTGGAAACATGGGGGCCCACCACTTCATGCTAAACTCCATGAGCTCTTTGTTTCTTGCTGGCACCACAGGACCTTAGTGACGCAATCATCATCACCCTGTACAAGAAGAAGAGAGAAAAGTCAGACTGCTCCAATTACCAGGGGATAACTCTGCCCTCCTTCACAGGAAAAATTCTTGCAAGAGTACTCCTCAACAGACTGGTGCCGACTATCACAGAAGAACTCCTCCCCGAGAGTCAGTGTGGCTTTAGAGCCAACAGGAGCACCACTGACATGTTTTTTGTTCTCAGGCAGCTCCAAGAGAAATGCAGAGTCTGCCTATCCCGCATTGGCCTCCTCAGCCATCTAAGAGCCCATAGATGTGGAGACCCCTCTTAAATCTTCATTCGCAAAGCCAAGCCTATATATATACTTTTTTTATTAAAATGTAAAACTAAAAAGTCAAACGAACAATAAGCAATTTGCTGACATGTTATTCAGAAATCCCATGACAAATGAGATTTTTTTTAACTTCTTTTGATTTTTTTTTCTTTCTTTTATCTTTCTTTTTCTTTTTCTTTTATATATGTAACAACATAATTAAGATCTATTATGCATTACAGCCAAAATATTAATTGAAATGCTCACTATTTAGAATTAGTATATTGTATTGTACAAATTATATTACTACTAGATTGTATTAAGTGATTAGTCTCTAAATATATTTTTAATGCTTTTGTTGTTTGTATATCTGTTTTAATAATTAATCAAATTATATATGTAAAACAGTATTTGTAACTATATTTGGTGCATGGAGAGATATCTTTATTCTCCCCCAAACATCAAAACATTTTCACTCTATCTGGTGGCAAAGAGCTTTGCTTTGTGCACAGATTTAAATTCAATTAGCTCTGTTAATCAAAATAAGGTCATATAATTAACCCTCCTACAGGTTTATAATTGATTCATTTCATAAATCATTCACAGTCGAGTTAGAAGGAGTACTGTAGAATTTTAGTGGCATAACCAATACTATGAACATTTCAGTGTAACCTATTTCTCGCTATCCATCATAATATCAATCTACGGCAGCTATTGTGGGGAACCAGACATTTTCTATCTAATTAACTGACATTTATTTGTCACTTGTACTTTTCATACTATCATATTTACCATATTTGCAGTACTGTAAGATGTACTTTTTATAGGAATAAGGTGCAAAAATGCCCCACTAATACCTGTTTTTAAGGAGTGAAACTATTAAGAGGAGTGAAGAAGATCCTGCTTCATTATTTAAAATATGTTTTTAAAATATCTGTTTGCTTTAAATAAATTCATGGCATTTACCTGCAAGTTGTAAGTATTTACTATTAAACTAAAAAATGTTTACCTTTAAAGGACCACCATGTGAATAAAACTAAGCTAAGCTCACTCAGGGTCCTAGCTATCAGAATGTGCTAAATCCAGACAAGATGCTCAAAGTCTTTAAAAAATAAGATGTTCCTCTAAAACTGCTCATGACTTATACAGCTTCTAGTGTTGTTGTTTTTTTTAAATACTTCAGCAACATGTGAAACTTTTGCTAAACTATTGTTGTCTAGTCGTTTAGTCATGTCCGACTCTCTCCATGACCCTATGGACCACAGCATGCCAGGCACATCTGTCAGCCACTGCCTATCTGACCTCCATCATCATGCTCTTTGCTTCAATGACCGCATCGATCCATCTCCTGCTCTGCTGTGACACCTCTGAAGGACCATGGGAAGACCACTTTATGTCACAATTTAAATTAGCAGTTTAAAATATTTATTTTATTTAAAACAAAGGTCTCAGTGTTAACTAAATTATTTTTCTGTCCCGTGTTACAAAATCGTCCTGTAATGGTGTGAATGGGAAATAAGGAGTTAAAAAAGCTGAGTGTTACCTATGCATAAGGAGGCAATCTTCTTGACTTTAAAGATATTATTTTTGACTAATAACTTGTCTTCACACTCTTTAGTAAATAAGGCCCTTACTGTAAAATGGAAAAAAAAAATACACATTTGCGAGACTTGCGAAGCGAGCCGCATGCAGCCCAGAGGAGCGCAACTGCGAGCCTCGCAAAACAAGCCGAGACATTGAAGCCTTCCGCGCTTGAAGGACTTAGGCAATGAGCACCGAATGTGCTCATTGCCCTTCTTGCCTAGCGAAGTGAGGCAAGCAGTCGAGGCACTGAAACAAGCTGGACTTAGGCTGAAATGAGAGAATTAAGCAGCCGCACAACACTTTGGCTGCAGTGAGCGCCAAAGGTGCTCATTGCAGCCAGCGGCACTGTCACACAAATGTGAGTTCAGGGAAAAAATACAATCTCAGAAAAATACGAATTTAACGGCCAATCCGCAGAAATAAAAAAACATGAAAAACAAAAAAAGAAAAAAAGAAAAAAGAAAAACACATTCACACACAGCACATGGGGACAGCCAGGAAGCATGGGAGTGAGGTTGCAAGTGATTTTGAGACTTATTTGATGTGTTTCGTCACTCGAAAATTGGCTAAGCAAGAAAAAAAATGACGGACGAAAAACATAAAAATTCCTGAAACTGGATGAAAATGAGGCTGAGCAAAGCCAGGCACGCAGGACTCAGAAAATACACAACGGCAAAGACACTAACACTTACATCAACAACGCCAGGCACACAGGACTATGAAAATAAAACTAACGGCAGTCAGTGCACCCCGCCCCAAACAGTCAGCAGAGACACAGAAGAAAAAAACACAGGGATGGGTCAGGGAGGAGATGGTGGAAAGAGACACATGCCATTCCCAAGCACAAAACTTGCAGGTTAATGAACCCTGCAACGAGCGGCCCGTACAGTACCCGGGAGGAAAGGTTTGCAATGAGTTCCAAAGGCGCTCATTGCGAGCAACGCAATGAGCCCCGAAGGTGATCATCGCAGGGTTTGTGATGAGCGCCAATGGTGCTCAGAGAAGCAAAACCCTCACATTTTTATGGCTTACAATTTTATGCCCATATTTTTTTGACTGGCAATTTGCTAGTATATATATAAATGTGTGTTGAAAACTTTGAATCTGATTAAGAATACACTTAGCAAGGAAAAGTTATAAAGTTAGTTTTTAAATTGATGTTTCTGCTAATCTTCAATGATTATTATAAGTTGTGTGTGTGAGAGGGACTTTTACATTTCTGAAGAGCAAGGTTTGCTTCTTACTGGACCTGTGAGGAGGAAGGGGTGTGGTGTCAATTTCAATCAGGTCCAAACATCTGACAAACATGACTTCTCTCTTATCTCTCCTTCCTCACCCGCCCTCCACAATTAGATAAAAAACACATCCATGTAATCCAGCTCTTTGCAACAATATTTAGTGTTGTAACATTACACATTGTAACTAGATGGAAGAAATAGACATCTCCTGAAACAATATCATAGAGAAAATAGATGAAGCGGCGATATTAATTAGAAAACAGGTTATTACATCATGACAAGAAATGGGCCTCTTGGATCTATGGAGTTATACAATCATGTTCAGTTGTTTTGCGTAATAAAGACAAATAAAAAAGAAATGAATGATAAGATTATATAATGTAGACCTTGAATAATATATGTTTGTATAATGCATGTTTTTTAAATTTTACACAAATTATTTGTTTGTTTAATGTTATATTCTTCCAATGGAAATATATGTATAAATTAATCCAGCTCTTAGGAAGTGATGTAATAAGCACAAAAATGATACCTCTATTTTAAAATGCAATCTCCAATCTGATTTTCTCTAAATTTGCTTTTATGAAAATAGACAAGAATTCTGGTTCCCACGTAAAAATCAATAGATATAGGTGCAACCCTCACCTTATATGACAAACAAAGAGGTATTTTCAGCGCTTCCCAATCTGTAACCGCTGTATGATTGGTACTTTTGATGCTAATTTTTTTTCCGTTCAGTTCTCCAAGAATCCACGATACAGAGTGAGTGTGTGTGTATATATACATATATACATACATGTGTATCGTAAACTAATCGCTATGTCTCACAATGATTGTATTGTTTCTATGCCAGGGAGTGCATAATTGAATCTGGGTAGGACCATTATTTGGTTAAGAATACAAAAATGTCCAAAGAATATGAATGTGTATACATTTATTGAAATATTAATAAAAGATTGATCAGACGTGTTTCGTCACTTTAAACTGTGGCTTTCTCAATAATTGAATTTACCTATACAACGACATTTACAATAAAGTATTTCTCAGTATAATACATGTAAGTAACTCTCATAGTTGAATATGAAGACAAAGGTTAAATAAAATGTAAAATACACTGTTTAATATAAACTTTAAAAATGGTACATAATGTAAAAAAAAAGATATATAAAGTTAAAATATATAAACAAATACATGGAAATATTGACATAAATTGAGAATAGCTATAATATCTATATACATGCATACACACCAAAGTGTATGTATTATGAATTATAAATACATAATTGTATATATGTTACAGATCAATCTGCACCTATAATATATATGGGTATCTGATTGAACTAACGTTAGAAAGTGCTGGTACCTTCAGATGGTTTATATCCCATTATAATTTAAATTTAAGAACTGTCGTTTATAAGTGCTGTACAAGTATATTAGCAGTACCCTGTGTATGATGGACTTAATAATGACACTCCCACGACCAAAAGTTTAAATATATACAGAGGAAAGGTAGTTGAAATATTCCCTAAATGACAGATAAACGGATAAGGCACAAAAAACACAAAACACTGATATGAGATGAAACCCTCAGTTTGAACGTAAACAGCGATGCAGAGAGAGTGGAGGCAGCATCTGACATCATCAGGTAAATGAATATAGGTGGAATCAACACAACATATTATAGAAAACATTTATACACATATAGACATACAGTATGTGTATATATGTTTGATCTGGGCCTGCATGAGTGCTGTTGGCACTGGGGAGCTACAGTTAATTGAGGGACATACTGAAACAGAGCATGATCCCCTCCCTTCAGGGACTGGGCTGCAGGGCAGTATTCCATCATGATAACGACCCAAACACACCTCCAAGATGACCACTGCCTTGCTAAAGAAGCTGAAGGTAAAGGTGATAGACTGGCCAAGCATGTCACCAGGTCTATACCCGATTGATCATCTGTGGGGCATCCTCAAACAGAAGGTGGGGGAGTGCAAGGTCTCTAACATCCACCAGCTCTGTGATGTCATCATGGAGGAGTGGAAGAGGACTCCAGTGGCAACATGTGAAGCTCTGGTGAACTCCATGCCTATGAGGGTTAGGGCAAATAAAATGGTGGTCACACAAAATATTGACACTTTGGGCCCAATTTGGACATTTCAACTTAGGGGTGTACTCACTTTTGTTGCCACCAGTTTAGACATTAATGGCTGTGTGTTGAGTTATTTTGAGGGGACAGCAAATTTACACTGTTAAACAGGCTGTACACCTACTACTTTACATTGTAGCAGAGAGTCATTTCTTCAGTGTTGTCACATGAAAAGATATAATAAAATATTTACAAAAATGTGAGGGGTGTACTCACTTTTGTGAGATACTGTATGCTAAATGGTGGTGGTAAAGGGGCTTGTGTACTGCAGTGAAGCTGTGAGCTATACCATGTAGGGTCACTCTAGATGGGTACATCATAGCAGAGAGGTCAGACAAATCACACTCCACTAGAGAAGGAACTGACAACCCACTCCATTATCAACTGTCATATTCACTTTAGGCTCCCAGGGGGATGTTCATACTCCACAGTATGACTAATTGGCATTGGCTTGAGTATTAACCCTTTGTTATTATTATATATGATATTTAGTATTATATGATATCTAATGCTATTATGACTATTATTCTTTTTATATGTATTGATCTATTGCATGTTAAGTAGGGCTCATTAGTTTACATCTAGAAGAATGTGACACAAATTTGATGCATGTGGATGTCCAATAACCCCAACCATTGAAACCCACTGACATGGTTAGAACGGTATAACATAACTTTATTTTATACACAGACCCCCAATCAGAAACGGTCAAGACTGTGCATTAATATCATGGGTGTGGTGTGGACGAGAGAGCAAGAGGCTATAATTGGGAAAAAGGGGATACCCACAGGGGTTTATGTCATGGTCTAGAATAAGCATGACGCATAGCACCTACCAATATCAGTTGTGATCACTAAACCACTGCAACAGGAATCTGAGGAAAAAAAGGATCATCAGAAATCACTCCATTTAATTGAAGAAACCATTAATGTGCATAGCACTTGCAACTTGTCTAGATCTGTGATTTTCACACATACAGTGTGGAGACAAAAAAAAAAGTGGCGGAGGAGGTTAAAAAAACTAATCAACATGCATGTACAGTACAGTGCTAAATACTGTAATTGTAACAATATACCAACTCACCTGATTCCCATCTGCAAGCATTACTAACTATTAGCTAGATCTCTGGCTAATCAGTATTATGGGCAAAAAGCCATTTATATGGAGAGGACACAAAGGTCAGCAGCCTGATTCAATGTCACTTACATCAGACCCAAGCATCTGTTCTCAGACTGATATTGAGGTCAGAATCACATGCTTCACTAGAGCATATATTAATACTGGCTGTCATTAACATGCCATTGTGAGACTTCAAAAGTCCACTACCATAGGTATTAGTCTAAATTTAAGCAAACAACAATCATGTCTGAGATATCTGGCTATATGATAGCTTTAAGATTGTGGGAGCTACATGTTAAAGTGTGGGTATGGGGGGGGGGGGGGGGTCTGTCATTAAAGAAATTCCTACCTGAGAGGCACTGTGAAAAGCTTACACCTTATACATTTCCTCCACAATGCAGCTCAGCTAAGGGGAGCAGGTTCTTGAGTACACTCAGGGATCATTATCTAGCCCAGGTAATACAAGAACCTACTAGAAATGGGGCCATCTTGGATTTAGTCATCACAAGTAATATTGATATAATATCAAATGTAAAAATAGGGGAACCCTTGGGGAACAGTGATCACAACACAGTCTCATTTGAGATTGAATACAAAAAACAGAGTTGTAAGGGGCCAACAAAAACTCTAAATTTTAAAAGGGCTAACTTTAATGGGCTACGGGCAGCAATACAACATATAGACTGGGACAAAGAACTTACAGGGAAGAATACTGAAAATAAATGGACAACATTCAAATCCTTACTAAATAAACATACTCATCAGCATGTACCATGTGGAAATAAAATAAATAGGAGTAAGTCACATCCCATGTGGCTTAACAATGACTTAAAGATCATGATGAGGAAAAAGAAATATGCATTTAAATTATACAAGAAGGAGGGAACAGAGGCATCTTTATGTGACTATAAGGAAATCAACAAGGCTTGCAAAAGGGCTATTAGACTGGCTAAAATAGAAAATGAGAAGTCAGTTGCAATGGAAAGTAAGACTAACCCTAAAATATTTTATAAATATATTAATGGGAAGAAGGCCAGGAAGGAATCGATAGGACCATTACAATGTGACACAGGCCATCTGATAATTAGTGACCAGGAAAAGGCAGATGAGCTAAATAGGTTCTTTTCGTCGGTTTACACAAGGGAGGTACCAGTGGTTGGGACACTGCAACATAATGGGGCTACACTACCTTCACTAAATAATTGGTTAACGCAGGAAGAAATACAAAAGAGGTTGGAGAAAATAAATGTTAATAAAGCCCCAGGTCCTGATGGAATACATCCAAGGGTACTGAGGGAGCTGGGTTCTGCAATAGCCAAACCATTATATCTAATCTTTAAAGACTCGCTCACTACAGGGTCTCTACCAGATGACTGGAGAAAAGCAGAGGTGATACCTATATTTAAGAAGGGATCTAGAGCATATCCCGGGAATTATAGACCAGTGAGCCTCACTTCTGTAGTTGGGAAGCTTTTAGAAGGGTTAATAAGGGACAGAATACAAGAATATGTCTATTTGAACAGGATCATAGGTAGCAGTCAACATGGATTTATGAAGGAAAGGTCGTGTCAGACCAATCTAATTAGTTTTTATGAGGAGGTTAGTAGGAACTTGGATCAGGGCAACTCAGTGGATGTAGTCTTTTTAGATTTTTCAAAGGCATTTGATACAGTGCCACATGGAAGACTAGTGAGTAAACTAAGGGATACAGGAATTGCAGTAAATATCTGCTCATGGATCGAGAGCTGGCTAAAAGACAGGAAGCAAAGGGTTGTTGTAAATGGAACATACTCCGATTGGTCTAATGTGATAAGTGGGGTTCCTCAGGGCTCAGTATTGGGTCCTCTCCTTTTTAACATATTTATTAATGACATTGAAGTAGGACTCGAATGTAGTGTCTCCATTTTTGCTGATGACACTAAGTTGTGCAAGGTAATAAAATCAGATAATGATGTACTTTCCCTACAAAAGGATTTGCATAAATTAGAGAAATGGGCGGCTAAATGGCAGATGAGATTTAATACAAATAAATGTAAGGTTATGCATTTGGGAAGGAACAATAGCCAAGCAATCTATAATCTTAATGGAGCAAATCTAGGGGTATCAGATATTGAAAGGGATTTGGGAGTACTAGTGGACAACCACCTAGGTAACAGCGCTCAAAGCCAAGCAGCGGCTGCAAAGGCAAATAAAATATTAGCATGTATTAGGAAGGGTATAGAAGCCAGGGAAGAAGATATAATTCTGCCACTATACAAATCTCTAGTACGCCCTCATTTGGAATATGGAGTACAATTTTGGGCACCACCTCACAAAAAAGACATTTTAGAGCTGGAAAAAGTACAGAGAAGGGCTACAAAACTAATAAGGGGAATGGAGGGGCTAAGTTATGAAGAAAGACTAGCAAAATTAAACTTATTTTCGCTAGAAAAAAGGCGTCTAAGAGGAGATATGATTACGTTATTTAAATACATCCAGGGTCAATATAAGGCTTTGTCAAGTGAACTTTTTGTAGCAAGAGATTTTCAACTGACAAGAGGACATCCGTTGAGGTTAGAGGAAAAAAGATTTCACCTTAAACAAAGAAAAGGGTTCTTCACAGTTAGGGTGGTTAAACTGTGGAATTCTCTACCAAAGGAGGTGGTGACAGCGAATTCGATAGACAACTTCAAAAAGGGGTTAGATATATTTCTGAATAAAGAGGGCATTCAAGGCTATCCTAGATAACTAGCAAGGAATATTGATCCAGGGAGAAATTTGATCGCCAGTTTCTGGGGTCAGGAAGGAATTTTGCTTTTTTTCCCCTTATGAGACAATTGGCAAGTTTCAATGGGTTTTTTTTTTTATGTTTGCCTTCCTCTGGATCAATTAACAATAATTAACAATTAACAATAATAATAAATAGTCCAAATTAAAAAGATCGATAGAGATCTAGAAAGGTTGAACTTGATGGACTAACTCTTTATTCATTCTCCAATACTATACTATTAATAATTATTTAATCAATAATTTAATTAATAACTAATCCGCATATTGCAGATCGGAGGAGATCTTGACGGGTTGAACTTGATGGACTGAAAGTCTTTTTTCAACCTTAATTACTATGTAACTATGTAACTATGTAATGCTTGCAGATACAGAATATGACTTCATGTACCTGAATCGTACCTAAAACATAAAAAGAAAAGAATAGAAAAGAACAAAACCTATAAAATAAGGCCTGAAAAAATCCTCCTCAGTGACCATCAATTGGTGACATGTTAAACAGAACCCTACGTGTCCACAGAGAAGAGGATCATGGACCATGTGATGGGAGGTAGCTATCTGCATACAAAATATCACGATCACATAGGCCAAGATCCAAGACTCTGTAGGCAGGCTAGATTAGGTTAACATTGTGACCAATAGATTGTTGCTGAGGAGTGCTGTTGAGAAGGCACAAACATGTCCGCAGCCCCATGTCCTCCTCCGCCTAGCCACAGGGCCCACATCCTTCGCTGCGGCCGTTGTATCCCTGGTGGTAGTGGTGGTGGGGTGGGGGAGGCAGTAGCACCACGAGTGGCGGGGGGGCGGAGGCATGGTGGGAGGAGAGGCCAGGCTGCGGGCAACTGGGGGTGCCTCCTGCCAGTTATGACTCGGTCATCAGATGATGCCTCCTCTCCTCCCTCGTGTGCCTTGCCATGCTGCGCATTACCTTGGCATTATTGGCATAGGTGCTGGCCTGGATCCCCTGGAGACAGTCCAGTTGCTGATGCATGAGGGCCAGAATCGCCGCATGCGCAGCCTGGCTTGATAGTGATGGTGGCGGTGGGGATTGAGGTATTTGTGCCGGGGCTGGGGGAGGAGGTGACAGTGATGGAGTGGGGAGGGTCTGGGGCCCGGCTGGAGCCTGTGTTGATGCAGGTGGTGATGTTGATTTGCCCAGTGGTGGTGGAGGCCAGGCCAGCACACTGCTGTGTGGGGAAGGAGGTGGCGGCTGGCTGTGTGTGTGGTGTGACCCAACTATATACAGTCAGGTCCATAAATATTGGGACATGGACACAATTCTAACCTTTTTGGCTCTATACACCACCACAATGGATTTGAAATGAAACGAACAAGATGTGCTTTAACTGCAGACTTTCAGCTTTAATTTTAGGGTATTTACATCCAAATCAGGTGAACGGTGTAGGAATTACAACAGTTTGTATATGTGCCTCCCACTTTTTAAGGGACCAAAAGTAATGGGACAATTGTCTGCTCAGCTGTTCCATGGCCAGGTGTGTGTTATTCCCTCATTATCCCATTTGTTGCTGTTAACTCTCAATATGAGATCCAAAGAGCTGTCACTATCAGTGAAGCAAGCCATCATTAGGCTGAAAGAACAAAACAAACCCATCAGAGAGATAGCAAAAACATTAGGTGTGACCAAATCAACTGTTTGGAACATCCTTAAAAAGAAAGAATGCACCAAGGAGCTCAGCAACACCAAAAGACCCGGAAGACCACGGAAAACAACTGTGGTGGATGACCGAATAATTCTTTCCCTTGTGAAGAAAACACCCTTCACAACAGTTGGCCAGATCAAGAACACTTCCCAGGAGGAAGGTGAATGTGTGTCAAAGTCAACAATCAAGAGGAGACTTCACCAGAGTGAGTACAGTGGGTTCACCACAAGATGTAAACCATTGGTGAGCCTCAAAAACAGGAAGGCCAGATTAGAGTTTGCCAAATAACATCTAAAAAAGCTTTCTGGAACAACACCCTATGGACAGATGAGACTAAGATCAACTTATACCAGAGTGATGGGAAGAGAAGAGTATGGAGAAGGAAAGGAACTGCTCATGATCCAAAGCATACCATCTCATCAGTGTTATGGCGTGGGCATTTATGGCTGCCAATGGAACTGGTTCTCTATTATTTATTGATGATGTGACTGCTGACAAAAGCAGCAGGATTAATTCTGAAGTGTTTCGGGCAATATTATCTGCTCATATTCAGCCAAACGCTTCAGAACTCATTGGACGGTGCTTCACAGTGCAGATGGACAATGACCCGAAGCATACTGCAAAAGCAACCAAAGAGTTTTTTTAAGGGAAAGAAGTGGAATGTTATGCAATGGCCAAGTCAATCACCTGACCTGAATCCGATTGAGCATGCATTTCACTTGCTGAAGACAAAACTGAAGGTAAAATGCCCCAAGAACAAGCAGGAACTAAAGACAGTTGCAGTAGAGGCCTGGCAGAGCATCACCAGGGATGAAACCCAGCGTCTAGTGATGTCTATGCGTTCCAGACTTCAGGATGTAATTGACTGCAAAGGATTTGCAACCAAGTATTAAAAAGTGAAACTTTGATTTATGACTGTTAATCTGTCCCATTACTTTTGGTCCCTTAAAAAGTGGGAGGCACATATACAAACTGTTGTAATTCCTACACCGTTCACCTGATTTGGATGTAAATACCCTCAAATTAAAGCTGAAAGTCTGCAGTTAAAGCACATCTTGTTAGTTTAATTTTAAATCAATTGTGGTGGTGTATAGAGCCAAAAATATTAGAATTGTGTCGGTGTCCCAATATTTATGGACCTGACTGTATGTCTCTATGTGTGTTCTTTAACGTATGTGTATTGCAAATATGTGTAATCTGCAAATATGTGTAAGCATTAAGTGTAAATCCATATGAAATAGAATATAAATCAACTACCTCTCTCAACTAGATCCTAATCTCACTCCAAAAGACTCTAACCTCTAACTCTGGGACCTGCGTTATACTTCGACTGAAAAATACAACACAGTCAACGCGTGGGAGTGTGGAACTCCCACTGTCAATCATATTCGTCTAGACCGCTTTTGATTGGCAGGGAGATCTGTATTTCACTACGTTACACCGCAATTGGTTAGTTACGGACGATCACGGCTCGTCCGTCCCCTTTACAGTTTGCGGGCGTGGAAAGGATTTATGCGCTTGCGTCTCAAGCCAATAATTCGCACCATGGTCTATTTTAATAGCTCTGTATACGATTTTTACGTCCGAACCACGGAAATTGAAAAGCATGAAGGTCCTCAGAGGAGCAAAAGCCTTACGTTGTGTGGCAAACAGCATTGCCATGGCTTCAAATTTTATTGCCGTCATTTTTGACAGGCAAGTCGCTAGCATATATATATATATATATATATATATATATATATATATGTATATATATATATATATATATGTATATATATATATATATATAAATATATATAGTATGTATATATATATATATATATATATATATAAAGTATCTCACAAAAGTGAATATACCCCTTACATTTTTGTAAATATTTTATTATATCTTTTCATGTGACAAAACTGAAGAAATGACACTCTGCTACAATGTAAAGTAGGAAGTGTACAGCCTGTATAACAGTGTACATTTGCTGTCCCCTCAAAATAACTCAACACACAGCGATTAATGTCTAAATCGTTGGCAACAAAAGTGAGTACACCCATAAAATGTCCAAATTGGGCCCAAAGTGTCAAAATTTTGTGTGGCCACCATTATTTTCCAGCACTGCCTTAACCCTCATGGGCATGGAGTTCACCAGAGCTTCACAGTTTGCCACTGGAGTCCTCTTCCACTCCTCCATGATGACATCATGGAGCTGGTGGATGTTAGGGACCTTGCACTCCCCCACCTTTTGTTGGAGGATGCCCCACAGATGCTCATTCGCTTTTAGGCCTGAAAACATGCTTGGCCAGTCTATCACCTTCAGCTTCTTTAGAAAGGCAGTGGTCATACTAGAGGTATGTTTGGGGTTGTTATCATGTTGGAATACTGCCCAAGGCAAAAGGAGTAACTCGTAATATTTAGGCAGTGCAAAAACTCAATGGAGATGTTTGCCGGCATTTGTGGCATTACCTCCCCGCAGCCACTCGTAGCGGTTCTCTTGCAATGTCTCCAGGATGGGGGAATACAATAGTTAGGGAGATATACTTTGCACTTAAACATGTTGTAATCTGCAATAGAACAGGGTTATTCCTTTTTTAGTTAACTACATAGGTCCTTTAAAAGTTCATTACATTTTTCCAATATGCTGCAAATCAGCTGACAATTAATAGTTTGTATAAAAATAAAAAAGGCATGTGTTTTTATTCCAAGCAAGAAAATATATGTCTTATTTTCTCAGTTGTTGGAATGGTAGATTCATGTGAAAGAAAGATATCCAACAATTGATTAGCCATTAATCATTTTTTTTTTTTTTTAATACATATATATCTACGAAAACAAATAAATAAACAGCAAAAAGTACATTTATTTATCTATTTTTTTGATTTACTGATGTAAGAAGCAATGTACCTAACCTAATCCATTGATTGTGGTATTTCCTTTCCCTGCAGTACATCAATTATTCTATCTATAAATCCTTACAGTAGAACAAATAGGTGCATGGCAATGCCACTTGCTCTAAACATCAATCCTCTGCCAGCCGAAGGTTATATTTAAACCCATCCAGTAGCTTATACGAGAGCTGTCAATTAACTGTGCCTGTCGTTGTCTCTGTGAGGAAAATCTAGTGCAAAAGTGACTTTAATAAATGAAAGATCAGACAACAGATCGATACACTGTATCCTTAAGGATGAATCAACTAACAGTAAATGAAAGGAATCCTATAGCCTCGAGAACACTCATGCAATTAGAATGACAATAGATATCCAGCTTCAGCTGGCAGAAGGAGCAACATTTACCACCAAACTTGGTATATTGTTGATCATCAAAGGAAATGAGGGCATTCATTTGTTACTCTTACCTGTTTGCTTGATGAACATCTGACACAGAGCCGAGAACTGCTCCTTTGGACCCAGCTGTATGGCAGATTTATGTACTGTCGCTACGCATTAACCTTTCTAACTGGTGATATGTTTTGAAGCCAGCTTGGGTAGGCATCACTGAAAGTCATTCTGAAGATCTGAACTAATGACTAGGAAAGGTCACAGAAAGAATTATCACAGATGGTCAAAGCCAATTTTAAAATAAAATTAAAAATGAGCAGCCTAGTTTAATTATTTGCAGCTTTAGTTATAGTATAATATATTTTTTGCACATTATATTGCTGTATGTTGTTAATTTATAACTATGTCGCTTATATGGTATTTTCTAACATGCTTTTTACTGATTACATTATAAAATAAAAGTTTACAATGCACTTTTTTATTATTATACCCATTTTTTTTAAATACCTAAGTATTTTATTTCCTTTGCAAGATATATATTTTGGCTGCTTGGAAACATTTGAAGATGAGCAAAGAGAAATACAGACATTGTTTGAAAGCTTGTAGCAAGGAAAATACTGTTATATATTGGATAAAAATATAATAGATGTGGAACAAAAATAAAAGACATCTAAAGGTATAAAAAATATATATTTACGGTATATACTGTAGGACCACTCAATTGATCATTAATAAAATTTGGATGTAATAATTTAAAATAGCAAGTCAGTATTTATTTTCAAAAGTTTGTGTATTTGCCTCAAGATGAATGTTGCCTCCACCCACATAAGGTCATGAAGAGGAAGGTGGGGGTAGCTGAAAGACTAACTGAAACTTCTAAATGCTTTTAACAAACAGATATCATAACACAATAAACAATAATAACACAATAAATAATAATCACTACGTTGTCCAAAGGCTTGTTATGAAAGCAAATCAGTATGCTTTTGCAGCTAACATCAAAGTCAATGTCTTGGTTATACTTTGTGCCTAAAATTTTTGTAGCTGCCTGCTAGACAAAGTCACTCCCCCCCTGACCATAAAATGGGTGGATACCAGCAGCAGTTGAGTTTTGAACTTTAAAAGCGTGATTTTGAATATTGCTTCTTTATATAATTGGAAATTAACTTTATTAATGATCAGTGCATAATTAAAACACCTGTTGCTAGGACACTGCTGTGGTCATTTAAAACAGTTATTTTTTTTTACAAAAGGGTTGTCTAAATATGCTTATTCTTTCCCTATTACATCTTGAGGTTAATCTTTTGCTCCCAAACATTACGGCCCACATCTGTAAATCTTTCCTTTGCCGTAAGAGATTTTAGTGTAGACGTACCCAAACCAAGCTTTACAAATGAGAATAAGCTCTAGGAGCCAATAGGAAATGAGAACGTCATCATTATTATAATGAGAGATTTTTTTACATTTTAGTTTGAACTGATGGTCTTGTTTTTGGATACACTAAACTAAACACAGTGTAGAGGAGGAAAAGGAGGAGATAGGTTATTGCTTGGAATTTTGTTTCTTATAGGCACAGGCTACACTTTGGCTCTTACACATGCTGCACATTGGTTCTTACAGGCTCAGGCTGCCCATTGGTTCTTATAGGCACAGGCTGAAAATTGGCTACATAGAAACACAGGCTGTGTTTTAGCTCTTACACAGGCTGCACTTTAGCTCTCACACAGGATGCACATGAGCTATTACAGACACAGGCTTCTGCACTTTGGTTTTTACAGGCAGAGACAGGATGTCGGGTGTTGCAAGTACATTGACTTCCTAGGAATTGATCAGAACAGTCCCACACTGACTACCAACCAAGAGTCTAGTTCCAAGCAATTTCTCCCCTGTGAGATGCATTGAATACCGAAAATGACAAAAACCAGAGCCCACGGAAGGTATTTTTGGTGCCATACTGATGCCATACTATTTATTTTTGGTGCCATACTGTCATTATAACTGTTGCTGCGGCACTCAGTTAAGGCTTTAAAAGCCTTTGCAAGTGGTACCCGTAACCTTTTCTTATTTTTTTTGCAGCTACTGCACTGCTCTAGTTTGTGAGTGAGCAGTAAAATTGTATTAGCATAGGCTTTTTGTTTAAAAGTCTAACGGAGTAACTCATAATCTTTTAAAAGCGCAAAACTCAAAGTAGATTTGTGGCATGCTTTTTGGCTTTCTCATGCAGTTCACTTGTATAAGTTCTCTCACAGTGTTTTAGAGATGGGGTAGTAGAATAGATAGGAAGGATTTTCTGTGCTACAGGACTTGTAATTACTTTTGACGGGATCAACATAGGGTCCTATGTTGGTATTCAATAACTTGTACCTAGGACATCATGACCCTTATTTCGGGCTGGACATGTTAATTGGCAGCAGGCTGCCTCAAGTTGCAGATGCAATGCCATAGAATAGTGTGGGCATATGCACAGAAGTGTCCATGTGCAGCGATATGAGTGTCTGTATGTATATTTCACACATTCTTATAGGTTGCCAATATATATATAAACACATATAAACATGTGCTTTTATCTATACAGCTACTTTAATAAAGATAATACAAATACCATGTAAACTGAAACGGAACAGTTTTACGTGAAGGATACCTGTTGAACAAATTATACAATATAAGTGGTAGGCATCACAATTCCTCAAACAGAATGAAGGATTTTATTGATGTAAGCAAGAAAGTCAATTGGAATGACTGAGGCAATGATTGACTAAACAGAGCACAGCAGGAAACCCTGACATCCTGATATGTTGTTTGGAATGCAAGGGCTGCAGTTGCCTATCCAAGTTAAATTAACTTAGCAAATTCAGAACATTTTTGTCTGATGTGAAACCTTAGTTTGTTTATTCTAGTAAACATGCAATTCCAAGTGCGGTCAGTGATGCCTACCTTCAAATATCTGAGTGTTTATACAGTAACATTTCTGACCAGTCAGCTAAGCCAGAAGTATTGGAGACAATTACAAATCTGGAATATAGTATCTAGATGGGACAAGACAAAAAGAAAAAACACTTGAAAATGTGGAATAGAGCCAAATACCAATTTCAACTGAAAGCTCCTAATTCTCTCGAAATACCCATTATACATAACCCATAAGCCTTGGGTCATTTGTAGCTTAATGGACTCAACTTTGATTAGTAAGGACATTACACTTAATGACTAATGGTGAAATTACAAGAGCAATGGGGAATTGAAAAACAAGCTTAATACTCTTATTTATAGATAACCCACTTTGTCATCTCTTTTCCCAAAACAGAGGTATGTCGACTCTTTACTACATTTGAGAAAAAAATATTTATATAATCTAAAAGCTAAGGGAGGAATTAGTCTTCTTTATAGCCAGGGAAATACATAAGATACTACTTCATAGTCTAAACTTAAAGGACAGTCGGAACATAATCTGTACATAAAGGTATACACAAAATGTATATTGTTCCATAAAAACAGTAAATGTTTCCTAACTTTTCAGATTAGTGTTCTAAAGGCTATTAATCTAAAGGGTCATTTTTACACATGTGGTGGTGATGCCCAGCTACTCAGAGAATTTGGAGAAAAATGGAAAGAATTGTCCAAAACATTTACCACTGACAGTTAATAACCCCCCCCCCCCCCCCCAAACAAAAATGCTTATTGGGAAGATTCTCTAAAGCTTTAAAGACTACAGGTAAAAAAAAAAATCCTTTAGCCTCTATTTTTGGCATTATCAAACTCCACATTGCAACTAATTGTAAAAGAAGAAATGACGCGAAACGTGCGTTTCAGGCTGTGACGTTAGACTCCTGAATTACGGGCACAGGCACTTGCTGCAGTTGAGCTGATGCTGTGCTTTAATTTTATTAGACTACCTGCATTTTTGCTATACTGTTACAGATATGTCACATACACTAGCAAGAATAGAGTAGAGACATGTGCTTTTTTTGTTGTTAATATATTAGATGGGAATCAGTGGACCCTTATAAACCACTGAATAGACACTGTAGTTAGGATTCATGCATATGCACTGTGTCAGTAGGGGTATTCAGTGGTTGCATTCTCCTAGATAAGGGGACACTACAAAGAGTAGCGCAGTCTGTCTATTTTACTTTATATTTATTTATACAGTGTTTTCTTTGAATTTTATGAGTTTAAGTGATTGCCTTATTATTGGGAATCACACTAAATGTAACCTGTGAGAAGTATTATATTAGAGCAGGAATATTATTGGAACTAGGTCCTACATCTGCACACTTAGAGGAGTTGAATAGTACTTGTCATATAGGTAAACATCAATATAGAATTTAAGTGGTGATAGCTCAAAGAATTGTTTAGTAAGTGGGGACTACCCATTATGCAATCAACTAAAATCAGAGGAGCATTCGATTAAGTCCCATCAGAGTGAATGGGTCACTATTTACTGATGTATGCCATGGATTCTCTATATATTATTTCTCAGGCAAATTCATTTTCAAATCTATAGCAGGTAATAAGCCTCATACTTGGACTGGAAAGCTGATTGCACTGTGCAGTGTGTCTTGTATATAGTTTTTATGCATCATGCGTTAACAATGTAAAAGTATTAAAAACAAAAAAAACAATTATGTTGTGGTATTACATATAGTTATACCCTATCAGTAGTTGTATGAAATCGAAATCGTTATTTATGTACAGTAGAGGTGTACATTTTCTCTTCTGAACTAAGGTCTAATCTGTCTGGTATGTTAAAAAAAAAAAAAAAAAAAATCCTCCATTAAACATAGAAAGCACTCTACGGGTACACCAGTTTTCAAGTTGTGCTTTTTCTTCTTACATTTACTAATAGTGTTTAAATACACTTTACCAGTATTTCACTGGCTACACTTTAATATCCATGATTATTAAGAATAATCCGTTGGATAAATATCTTATTCAACTAATTGAAAAAAAGACAAATTCTTTCTTAGCACCTAATAATTACCAAAACTGATGAAGTTGCATATCTGGAAAAAATACTTAGGCCCTCATTCAATTGTGATTTGGCCAATTGAATAGTGCTCTAAATAAGCACATAACATATTTTTTAAAAATATGTTTTTAGTTAGTGAAAACCTTGCTTTTGGATAGATGTTTACTAACTAAAAACTTCTTTAAAAAAATATGTTATGTGCTTATTTAGACCCCTATTCAATTGGCCAAATTGCAATTGAATGAGGGCCTTATTCTTTAGAAAATTGTTTGCCACTATGCAACAAAAATTGGTCATCATGGATAAACAGGACCAAATAAACATTAATGACAAATTAGTCACGGGTCATAAAGCTATGTAGTATTTACCAGAAACTGTTATGTGTCAGAAATGTACTCCTTGTATGTTTGTTAGGTTCTTAAGAGTTGTATTTTTTGGAGAAAAAAAATACATAGGCCGGAGGCTGGAATCAAAGTGATAATTGGAACTTTATTTGATGAGATCTTTATTTGATGATACCAAATAAGTTTTGGTTTTGAGATGCTATGTTCCATGTATTAACATTGCTTACTTCAATCAAATATATTTAAAACAATGTTTTAAAGAGGATGCTAGACACATTTTATTGCCTTGAATATATATTATATATCGTGTAGTAATACAAGCTTGAATGAACATGGCCCTGAGTTTCATTGATCACTATTCTATTCTTGCAAGTTATTTTTTGTATGCTACCTCTGCATCCTCATTGTAGAGCACAGCATAACATACTGACACCTACAAATAATTTATATCTGTAATAATAAATGGCTGTGATACACAACTTCCTGGAATAAAGGTTACAGCTCAAGCTGAGTTTCTGGTATGATCCTTTGACATCACATCAGATTATATATTATTTAACTTATTGTTTTACCATACTGTGTGCACAGCCACTGCTGCAATTGTATTTGACCCTTAATTGTACATGCACCCTTTCTCAATTCTAAATCCTTATACTATGTTTGTTTGCTGTATATCTTGTTGATTTGTAAGAATTCAAATTTTTGGTTTTATACATTTACAAAATATATAGCTGCTTTCATGTTGTACGTGTTGCATTGTCATTCTAGAGTTATAGAGAATTCAATATTCATTAATTCACATCATTTTCTATGTACCTGATGATGCTGATATGTTTCCATTTTGTCGGATTACAGTGGCACGCAGATATGCCTTGAGAATTGTACCAATTTGCCTTGAGAAAATTCCACATACTTAATGAATCTTCACTTTCAGTGTTCAGGTTGGGGGTATATACGCAGACACTCTAATATTAAAAGGGGATATTACCTGAGGGGATAAATGAATAATGAAGGGTTAAAAGAAGTTGAAAATAAACTGTGGCTAAAATGGAAAACATGGAGAAAGACAAAGGAGGTTCAGAAATGGAACTAGAATTTAAATGTAATTATTTTAACTACCAATTGCATTAACGTCCTCAATCCATTGCCCCATTTTTTCATTTTCCAAGATGGAAACCCCAACACAAAGCATAGTTGATTTTTCAACTAGTGAAGTTAAACAGAAGGAAGTCATGGTGACCTTGTTCCAAAAACAGTTGGATTAAAAAAGCATGTTTAACCTCTGGATCATTTTTTTTCCTGCATACAAAAACTTGTTTTAATATTTAATTTCTGTTTTTTTTTATATTTAATTCCTGCTTAAATGTATATCCATTTCAAAATGTTTACCTTTAAACATGAAAATATATTTAACAAAAATGTTTGAACAAATATATTTGCTTTTTATTAAAACAATATGCATATTTATTCATGTATTTATACATTAATATGAATATAATTGTTGCTGTCATTTAAGTAAACTAACAAAAATACTGCAACTATAATTATGTAGCAAGTTGTTGTGTGCACTGTATTTTGGTTTTCAACTGCACTGGACATAAAAAAGTCAAGAATGCTGAAATAACTGGGTTTAGATTCTTTATATCTTTATTTTTATTAGTTGACCTGAATGCAGAAAATAAAATCACTGCCAAGCTGTACATTTTCCTTTCTGATTTTCTCTGTGTTTTCTTTTTTAGAGAAATGGAAAAACCTCCTTTATAGAAGTTAGAGGTCATCTCTGTATAAGCACAGATCTAGCATCAGCATGGATAAAATAAAAAGTTTGTCACAAAATTGTTAAGATGTTTTGCCTGACTTCCATATTACATTCACGGAAAGATGATCACTTAAAACAAATCAATTGCCCGGTCTGTCAGCCCAGGGTGTAATGAAGAATTTAAATGTGCTTTCCAGGGAGGCCATTCAGTGAATCATATATATATTGTGACTTCAGGGTGATTGTGTTTAAATTCTACATATACCAAACACAGTGTGGGAATGGTATTTGCCTGACATTGCCTTAAAAAGAAAGAGTTGATCAAATTGGAAGTTGTTATTCTTTTTATGTAAAAAATAGAAATAACAATAGTTTGTGCTGTTATTTCTTATTTCATGACACATAGCCACTTCATTCAACTTGCTCACTAGATCCCACCATGTCCAACCTTCTGGATCATCAGCTCTAAACTGTAACATTATCACTTCTAGAGTATTTGGAGCAGGGGCCTCATTTAAATATGTTGTTTTTATGTTTCAGGATGTCCCTGAAGAAACATTTTTTTCTGTGAAATGCATGTTGAAGTTAAAGATGACCTCTTCACATTTTTCACCAGCTGGGAATATGGTGAGATTGTGGTGTGGGTTCAAGGAGACAGATGATCTGTAAATTCACATAATATTAAGAAATCTTTGAACATGTGCCTTCAAACAATATACTTTGAGTGTTGTGCTTTTGCTAGAAATAATTCCAGTTAGATATATTCTTTTAGTCTACATCTGACTCTTCTTTTTTATAGTTTGCAGATCATTATTGGAATAACCATGTTTTGGCAGTGAAATGGATTTGTGATCTTGTTTGACTACAATTTGCAAGATTGAAGAGATGCAGACAATTAGAAGATGAATGCTTGGTTACTCAGTCAACTTACTTATTTTAGTTGTCAGTCAATCAAGTGAATGGAGCTAGATTGAGTTAATCCCCAGGGAGACAAGCAGCTGCAGAATGAATATCCAGCAATAAGAACTCTGTGTGTGTGTCTCACGAGTTACAGAGTGTAATGTAGAAGCTTTGAAAGCTTTGATCAAGCAGACTTGCCATCATCAGAACAGTAACAGAAGATTGGTATTTCTGTTGTATTTCCAGGATTGTAACGGTCATACCGATAGCATTTTACTTTTGCAGTTTTGTACATTACTCTTGGATTCTTGGTTATGCACGGAGAGAAAGATGGCTCTGAGGTAAAAGAGTTACCTCAAATACCATCCAGCTGTCCTCATTTTGAGTCCGTAGGAAAAGAAAGCAGGAAACAGATAAAAACTGTAAGGGGTGGATATAAAATATATTTGGCTCCACACACAATCATTCCCATGCCATATATGTCCAAAGTTTCACCTCTGTACTCTATTGCAAAGCATTGTAAGCAATCACATCTCCCTTGTAGATGACACTAGAAAATTATCAGGAAAACCAGAAATGTCATGATGTCAGAATCAAGTGATTAGACGGCCCATATATGGAGTTAAAGCCTATGTTTTCTGTGTTCTGTACATTTTAATTTCACAATATAATAGGGTGATCAAATGACTTGAATTCAATGGAGATAATATGTTTTTCACTTCAAGCTATTTTAAAGCCAGGACAGTTGGTTTAGGTTTTATCCTATCTGTACCAAGTCTTATAGCAACAATTTATGGTATTGAGCTAGGTTGAAGAATACAAGCAAAACAAGTGTCTCCAACCATATTTAGGAATTATGTGGGTAATGTCTTCTTCCCTGGACAATGTTAGGTATTTACTCCTCTTAGTCTAGCTCTATCAGCAGCAGAGACTTTATAGATAAGTAGAACATTAATTGCATATTGAGATTTCACATTACCAGTATCCCCTCTGAAACACAACCACCTAAATCTTATAATAAAACTTTATATAAAGGCCATAGACTACAGTCACATGTCTTCAAAGACCACCTTGCTTAGTTAAAAGGCAACCCAAGTGAGCAAGGTGGCCCTCAATGCTTCAAAATATCATCATGACTCTATCATACATGTACTGTTGGTCAATGCTGCCTTCACTAACTGGAAGTTAGCACATCACAGGCTAGCAAGATAACATCCATTTGCAACCTCCATGGGAAAAAGTCCAGGCGGGCTGAATGTCTTTATGTAGAGGGAACTGTGCTTCTGCTAATTTGGCACTGGAATGACCCCTGGACCCATGTACTCTTTTTGGATGATGAACTGGTCATGGATGGACAATAGCCAATGTGGGTTCCAAGCTCATGGGGCAATTCTCATGGCCATAAAAGTTACTTAAAAGACCATGACACTTTTAAAGTTATGTTCTTTGTAATGTTGGGCCTCGGACCCTGGATTTGTGCCTTAAACCTGCAAGAGCCCATTTCGCTAAGTAATTTGAGCCTAGATGGCTCTTGGTTATTTTTGTAATTTGTGAATATTTTTTTAACTTGCAGGGTGTCCTGTGAGATTTAAGTTTTACATTGGGCTAATAAAACGATTTTTTATGTTAGTACCACTTTAAGGGCAGCCAGTAATCATTCCCAGTAGCCAACCGTGATACGCAGATTACTCCCAGTCCCAGGGCCAGCCTATAATCCTAGCCGGGTTGGAAAAAACATTAAACAGTAGATTAGGCTGCATAGACTTTTATTGGAGAGTCAAGAACATGATTAAGCAATCAAGTATAATTACCAAGGCTGTCAAAACAGCAATTGAAATACTTGTTTTAATAGACATAGCTTAAACAGTGTCAAGTGCTCTTCAACTGATACCCCTTTGATGCTCTGTCTTGTGGTTAACCTGAAATTAAGAAGTACTTAATCTAGGCAATTGTTTGAGACCCCTGAATGTCTAGAATTCTTGTAGAATTCCTGAATAAACTCTGAGATGACCTACAACCCATCAGCTGACTACCCTCTGACCCAATAAATGTATTTCCAGCAGAGGGAAGGTCAGTTAGGGAGTGGGTAATCCCAACCACATAGTCTCCTAAAATCACCGGGCACATCCTCTACTTTCTACCCGCTCAGGAGGTACCCCCAAGCCTGCTAACCAGCGCTGCTATCATCCATTAGGTTCCTTACAAAGTGGAGCCACTGTCCCCAGTAATCTAAACATTGTACACTCCAGGCCCATTGTTTCCCCCGTGGTTTAAAGAACCAGACCCCTCACCCAGACAATATGTTGCCCGCAGTTACACTATCTAACTCCAGCTGTACCCAGATCCTGTGGGAAGTAGCTGATAACCAGGACACTAGACTCCTTGGCAACTAGGGGAAAGATGAGACAGTATGGCACCAAGTCCACGGAGACAGTCCTGGCCCACGTGGGGTAGTTCAAATGGGGCATAATGTGTGAAATGTAAGTTTGCCTAAGGAAGCGGCTAGTGGTGATTGATGAATTAACTGTAAATATGTAACCTGAAAAATTATGCTCTGCTTGGGGCCCATATGCATTGTGTGTTTCAATTAGATGAAAGACAATTACTACTATTTTTTATTCAGAAAACTGTGCATCTTGGTCTGGAGAATCAGTAACTTTCCCTAGCCTACGGTTAAACTATATTGTGTGCTAGGATAAACAGAACCAAGTAACCTGCGGGTAGGTTTGGTCTTCTTGGGGGCATTGTAAAAGCCACCAATTTGTGGAGGTGCTCTTTTCAATGTGCTTCTGCTTCAATGAAAAATGATGCTTCCTAATACATTTATATTATAAAGAGGTAATGAAAAAGAAACTACACCTCTCCCTTCAAATGTAGTTGTTACATTTCTGATAACATTAAATTAGAATGGATTCCTTTTTAGATTTATACTGACAATTTTGCATTGATATACAAATAGTAATTCTATAGTAATATTTGTATTCAAGGTTTGTTCTTTTTAACATTTACTAAAATATATACAACAGTTTTATTTCAATAAATTCATCATTATGATGTCTTATTTTAAATACATATTATTTCTTCCAGCCTTCTAAACTCGATCATAATGACAACATATTAAAATGAATGTTGATTCTTAAAACACTCAAATATGCCTGTGTCTTTTCCCATATTCCACAATCTGATTTTCAGTAATATAATTTATGCATTGTAAATTGTCCATAACTTATTTGCATTCCGAATTTTTAGATTTTATCCTCCCATCACCCTACTAGTTCTGACAATTCACAGATTTAAATGTACCCTTTGGGCATTTCTTCCCAAAGCTCCATTCCCGTAAACATTATGTATCTCCTGTAGATACCAATAATTGTATGTATCCATTTATAAAAGCATTCATCGCTCAACTGCACCACCATCTTTTCTCTATTGTAGTTTGTATTTACATATTAAGTTTTTTCCACATGAGCTATTCCAAACCTGAACAGTACAACAGTTCAGACATCTATATCTTCTACATCGCAAGGTGTTTTCTTTGTTTCCAAGATAATGTTACATTTAATCCTCTGTCTTCGACTTTCTATTGTGCAATGCTGTTAAAATATTGGCATCTTAGATAAGCAATTCACAATTGACTTTTTAAAGCAATATTCTTTCCTTGAGGAAAAGAAAACTCCAGGAGAGTTATATTAAATGTATGGTGCTACACTGTTTGGATAAGGCTGACAAAGGCTGTCTTGCTGCATTTGTTGTGAATACACAACGCAAAGTATGGGACAAAAATGTGTTATATGTTATTATATATGCAGTCTTTGTAAACTTGTCTGACAGCAAGGTGATTGCACAGAAAGTTTGGCAATGCTTGTTCTTTTTTACTGTTCAGTGTTTGAAAAAAAACCTTGTCAGCCGACAGTCTAGATGCACTTGCCATTGACTTTTTCCAATATCCTGAATAAAGTTCTTTACAATGTGAAATAGTTTTATAACTGTGGCTTGTGCTTAGATTAGTTAGTTCCTTGAACTATACCCTTGTGTCCTGTTATATCTATTACCTCCATTATGCTTTGTATAATTTAGGTATTCACCTACTCAATGCATGGTCAGTGTAACTGCGATTAACCTTGTGCATGGTCTACTGTGATAAATTACATTTATTTTAAGTGTAATTTTCCCATTATTTTCCAAACATATGTGTGGGTAATTTAATATACTATGAACTGCAATCAGTTCAAAATCCCAAGTCAGGTCAATGGTATGTTGGGGTTGTGGAGAGAGGTGGGTGAACTAAGAGCCTATTGAATTAGGCTGCTTAATCTTCATTATCTCACTGTAAGTTGTGGAAAGATTTGTGTTTTGCTTCCCTTGTACAAGCTTGGAACATTATTCTATGATAATAGCTTTTTTGCAATTATTTTCTTTATTTTGAGTTCTAATGGGCATGGTTTTCTAAATAATACTATTTGATATCTCTTTACAATTGTATTTTCTTAATCATATGTATTTAACACTACTCCTTTTTTATTAGTCAGTTATTTAGGTTTGCAATTAATATACAGTACATAGTAATTTTAAAGAAAGCCAGCATATTTTCAATAGCTAAAGAATTGGGTAAAAAAACAAATTGAACATAACTATTGATTTAGAAATCTACTTATACAATTGTATACATAGTCCCATAAGCAATTAGTTTTGCTTAGGATATAGATGGATGGACATATGGATGGATAGATGGATGAATGAACAGATGGATAGATAGAAATTGTAAGTGAGCTAAGGGTGTTTGGTGTATATAATGTGGCTGATGTAGCTCAGTTCGTTTTGTATGTAGTGCAAGTTTTTCGGAATATTCATTTTGTATGTTGTGCGATTTTTTCGGAATATCCGTAGCTGTTTGGTGGGCTTTTTCCGAATATCTGTAGCAGTTTGGTGGTGTTTTGCGTGTTTATGGTAGTGTTTTGCGTGTTTAGGGACCTTTAGCCTTGTTTTCGTTTTGTTCGGGGGCGATTTTTTCTCTTGCTTAGGTGATTTTCGGGTCTCTAAACTCCGAAATTTGTGGTTAAATGGAGGTGTAACTTCACTTGCTGAGGTCCTCGGTGCCCCCCCTTGCTGTGAGTAACCTTTTTATGTGTAGGTTTTGGTGGTGTTTTGCGTCGTTAGACTGCTGTAGCCTCGTTTTCGTTTTTTTTCGGCGGCCATTTTTTCTCTCGCTTAGAGAATTTTTTAGTGTCTAAACTCTTTTAATTTGACTTAAATTGAGGTGTAACTTTAGTTTTCGAGGTCCTGGATGCTCCCTCTTCCTGTAAGTAAGTTTTTTATGTATTTGTTGTGTGTATTTGTTGTATTTTTCATGTTTCCATGTGCACGTGTTGCTGCCGTTTTTTGCGAGGTCGTAATGGGTCGTAACGTGTCTCGTATTTTGTTTGCGTTATGACGTAAATTTTGCGAGGGTCGCAGTTGCTGGCAAGGAGCGCCTTCGTTGCTCCTTGCCAGCAACTGCGACCCTCGTAAATTTTGCGAGGGTTGCAGTTGCTGGCAATGAGCACCTTCGGCGCTCCTTGCCAGCAACTGCGACCCTCGCTTCGCGAAGGCCCCAGGCTCGCTGCGCGAGCCTGCAAGCGTTAGCAACAGCTCGCATGCTCACAACTATATATGTGATATCACAGTCCTATAGGCTTATATAACACATATTTATACACATTTCTTACAGGAGCCTGTAAGAGAGTATGTTTAAAATGTATACAAGTTTGTTTTGGTTGCATAAAAAATCATAGAGTAAAACATGTCTGAATGTACTTAAACCTTGAAAGAAATGTCTATGGACAGATCATAGATTGCAAAAAACGTGGTATGACCCATACAATTCTATTTATGTTGATTAGCTGACATAAACATGGCTCCCTCTCTCTCTTACAAACATATAGGGCTTGTCCTCTTATCCATCTTCTATTAGCTGCAAAGAACATTTGTGCATTGTCTACATTGTATAAACTCCCGTTTAATGCTCAATATAATAAAGATGCTCATCTACTCAATAATGGTAATACCATTGACCTTGTTCATGATCTACTGTGATAAATTACATTTATTTGAAATATAATCTTAATTTTTTTTTTCCAAATGTATTTGTGAAAATGTTAATATTTTATGTGTCATGACCCAGGGGTGAGGAGGACCAGGTACCACCCTGCTTTCTGCTTACAGGACAACCCCTGCATGGTGATAATTTGGGATTCAGCCACTAGTCAGCTTAGTCAGCCCAGGAACAGCAATGCGGAGGAGCAGAAATTGCATTGATTGTGGCTTTTAAAGTTTTTGTCATTGTTGGTGACTTATTGCTTAGACAAGTTGTTTTTCATCCACAATCTCATTGTAAGTGGTCTCCCTGAATGGTCTCTCTTGCACAAATGCTTTTAACATACTGCCAGAGAACGTTAATTATTCCCCATAAGTAAGTGATGTCCAAATGCACCTTTCTTCCAATTACATTTTTTCTTTTGGATGACATCACAGTCAAGATCCCCTAAAAGCAGTTGAAAAACTTTTTTAATTATTGAAATACTTGCATTTTTCATTGAGAAATTAATATAGTAAAATCTGTCTTTACATAAGTTACTGATATGCCCTCTGCCAGACACACACTATAGCTCAGTGTATGGAGCAAACGAAAAAAAAATTGTTAAATCTCAACCAATGTGTCCGTGCTGAGCATGGAATGCTGGAATCACCTAAACAGGTCAGTTATCAGTTAACTGGTCAGTGCATTCCTGAGTGCAGTTAAAACTGCTATCAATCACTGTCCTCACTGGGTGGCTCAGCTAGCTGTTATTCATCATTCAACAGGCAGTAGGCAGGATAGATTGTGTTTCTAAACAGACTTTCAACATTCCAATCTTTCCTTCCATTGAATTATGCCTTTTAGGCTCTCACAACCCCTCTCTCTCTCCAACTCCCAAAATAAATTACTTCAATTTATAATGTTAGCGTTCAAAAGCCACATGCCTGAACTTCTAGGAAATCATCAACAATATCAATTTTATTATGATTTTTTAAGGAATAACAAATACAATATCTGATACCTTCCTATCAGCTCAGAAAATCTGGGAAATCTGTCTGAGCTCCCCTTGCAGCATTAACTCTCACTATGTCAAAATGCGTCAAAATGCTTAGGATGGTGTGGACTGAGGGGCCTCGAGCTCTGCCCCAACCCTGGAGACAGATCCGGACAGCAAGGCAGAAACTTTTGATTTCAAACTACATTTAGAATGAGGATTCACATCCCCCCTTTAATCCCCCGCCCCCTAACTTCCCTCTTTCCTGACTAGTGCTCTGGGATGAAAGGTGTCTGGCTTAATATTTATTTGTCCTTAAATTAAAAGGGCTAAAATAAACAAGCCGATTACTCAATTCTCATGTATTCATTTCTAGAGATACAGCCTAATTATACCTAAAACAACCTTCTGCTACTCCACCCTCTGCACTAGTGAAATAACCAGCACCTTCTCATTCCTTTTCCCTATAAAACAATGAAAATGTAAAATTGTGAATCACACTTTAATGTTCATGAACATCTAAGACAATCTCTACCTCATTGTTGTTAAACGTGTGATAATAAAATATTTGGGGGAATAAAACATAATTTACCATACAATCTTGTGGTCTTTCACACCATGAAGAGCAATTACAATGAGGTAAATGTCCCTTTAATTATGGTGATGATTTGTTTATTACAACTCTGTCATCCATCACACTAAGATGAAATCTCAGTATTATGTAGTTGCAAAACACATATTCTACATGCTGCTATAATAAGAAAAACTAATTATACGTAATTCTAAAGTTAACCCAATTGTCTAGCCACCTGGGTTTAACTTCACTTAATTGCTTAATTGTTTAACAATCAGAAAGCTAAAAACTCCTCATCCAATTGTTCCATACTACAGATAAACACTATTACTGTTACGGATGTTTAGAGTTGCATTGTTATTTAACTTACCATGATCCTAGGCTGCAGATTAGACGGGTGTCAGCAGGTTTTCTTGATTTACAAGTAAGATGCCACGTTTTGTGTTATAATATTATTGTAAATACACTTTCTGATGTATTCTATTTTGTTGTTTAGTCATTCAGTTGTGTCTGAGTCTCTGCGACCCTATGGAAAACCAGGCACAATTATTTTGTCTCTGTTTGTGATTATCCATATTGTTATCTTGGCAGGGGGTTGCCAGTTACTTCTCCAGTGGACCATTATTTGTCTGACCTCCCTGCTATGACCTGCCCATCTTGGGTGACCCTACATGATATAGCTCACACCTTTATTGAAGTACATAAGCCCCTTTGCGATGAAAAGGTAGCGATCCAGATGGAGAGTGTACTTTATAGCTACGGTATATGCATAAACAGATACACTTAAATTGACACATATTTCACCAAAACACTGGGGCACCATCATGCACATGCATATCATATGATATGGCAAATCAGTTTACATTTCTAAAATGGATCTATAATTGACTACTGTCACAATCTGCTTCTTCAAGAGGGCTTGAAAACCTACCCCAGCAGAATAATGTAGTTCCTGTTCTCTGTGGCACACAAGATGGCTTCTGAAGAGGGCAAGGCCCAAAAGGCACAGGCAGAGAATACTGTATACAGGTTATTCAGTGGCCCATAGTAAGACCACTCCCCAAGTCAGGATACACCACACAGAAATAGTCTCACACCTTGTATATGTGAAAACTATTTCTCAACCTTTATTGAATGATCAAAACAACATATTTATACTCTCCCATACCACACCCTTGTGTACATTTGTGTATGTGTGATATCGGACCATCTGGCTTGCAACCTTGGGCTATCAAAGCTCTTGAGATCAAATTCACCAGATATCTATAGCTGGCTAGTGAAAACACCTTTATGTTAAAGTGTTTGCTTAGGACTACTTGAAGTACATACATCTGTCTTGACTCAAGATCTGTATGTGTGAGTGTGCAATGATCTGCAGCTAACTTATATGCAGAGCATTTTTACCAATTCCACATATGTTCTATATAACATTTTCCCTCTTATAATATATTATAATAACTAGGATACATAATAACCATGTACAGGCAACATATAACCACACAATAACACATAATCCCAATGCAACAATGTCATGCTCCCTGGGCCATATTCATACATTACTGACAATATCAGTCCTTAAACAATTAAATCATGACAACTACCTACTGTATATATTGTTGTGTTTGTTGCTATGAATATCCTCCCACTGAAACTGCTAAGATAATGAGGAAAGAGGTTTAGATACACAGCCTATGGTCTGCAAAATATAGCAGATCTGTTACATGATTGGAGCTCTGTTGAGGCTGACCCTAGAAAAGACAAGCTTTCCAGACGCATGACTCTAGTCAACCTCAAGGATTATCAGAAGCCACTACCCCACATCCAAATGATACATGGACAAAGATTCACATTTGGGTAATAAGGCCACAGCTCATTTATTAATATTAAACTTCACATTAGGTTATATCCCAAAAAAGAACCAGTTGTGCTTGCCCCCCACCCCCAAACCAGTAGTTGGGCACCTCAAAGGTGACCCTGTACCCCCATCTCCATACCATAGGCCATATATATCCAATAATATGGGCAAGCATATACCACAGCCATACCCCAGTTGTGATAGAATGCATGAACTTAAACACACCATAACCCATACTCAGTACCAATAAACTGTACCCCAAATTATCTGGAAGGAGAAGAAAATTCCTCCTGTCATACCTGCTCTCAACTGACCAATGGGCCAGAAAGTACCTCCCTAAATAACTTTCTATACTCCACCCCTGGCTACTAAGCCACCAAAGAGTTTATTATATTCCCTGTTCCTAAACAGGTCAAAACTTCACTCCCTTCCACTACACTCACCCTTGGTTAACTTTCAGTTAGAGAATTATCTATGTCTCTCATCAGCTTCAAAATAACATACAGACAATTTGTATTATTTATCCTGGTCTAGGTCTGCAGGAGAAGTCATGGAAATTAGATGTTATGAAGCTACCGTATTTAGAAGAGAAATTAGTTAATGTTGCTCTTGTGCAGTTGTCTTCTGCAGTTTTTACCTGTTCTTTGTATTATAAGGTAAACTTCATGACATTTTTAAACAAAAAACTTGAGAGAGTGAACATGCGCAGGGATTTTGATGAGGGCTTAACCATAGGCAGAGCTACTGTCGGTGGAGACGGTGCAAGGCACCAAGGCCCTTGACCTCTGAGGGGCCCCTGTGGACCTCCCAGGGGTCCCCTGTGGCCCCCTGTGACCCCTGCAGCCCTTAAGTGGCCCATGCAGATCCTCTGTGGCCCCACTGGATCCCATTTGGCCCCCACAGATCCTCTGTGACCCTGGGGATCTTCTGTGGACCCTGCAGCCCTCCTGTGGCCCCCAGAGATTCTCTGTGGCTCCATGGCTCCCATGTTGCCCCTGCAGGTCCCATGTGGCCCCCACTGATCTTATGTGGTCCCATGCGGCCCTCGCTAATCCTCTATAACCCCTGGGGTCCATGTGGCCCCTAGGTCCCATTACAGCCCACTGGCCCCTCACTGGATCCAGGGGCCCCTTGTGCACCCTGCTGGCACAGTGACCCACCAAACCCTTATGGCCCCTGCAGAACTCATGTGGGTCCCCTGCAGCCCCTTATGGTCCCCTTATCTACCCAGTATAATCAGATGGGGAAAAAAGAGAACCCCCCCCATCTTTCTATATCTTTTGAAGGACCACTATGGTCATAGTTTTTAACTTCACTTAAAAATGCATCCTCTATTTTTATTATCTTTTATATGTAATTAGGCTGCTGTTGAATCTACCATTCTGCACAGTGGAAATGTGATGGTTACATCTGCCAGTACTCTTAGCAGGATTAAAGAGAATTTCATTTGTTAATGAGTCATCCCCCCCCCCCCTGAGAAATCAGGCAGCAGCAGGTAAGTAAACAAAATGGAGTCACACAGTAAAGAATAATTACATATAAATTTGAAAAAAAAAATTTATATTTAATTATTTTTTACTTCTAAAACATTTGCCCTTTATCATGTTTAGTTATAAAAAAAAAAACAATATAGAAAAAATGGTCATCAGTGGTTTTTTAACTGGGTTAGAAAAATACTTTCTAACATAATTGATAACTGTGATACTGGTTAGTATTAAATTATAGTAATTAAATCTGAGCTATATCATGAAAATGCATGTCCATAATCATACTGATTTTAGTCAGAACAATATTTTCAGCTGTGCTTTATAAAGCATAATTTTTGGAACACTTTGATGAAACTGAAATGTACTATAATCTACATCAAACTCCTTTTTTTCCATACGAACTGTAAGTTGGGCAATTTAGCTAAAAGTACAGAAATAAGCACTATATGTTCTGCCAACTGAAAATAGAGAAAGAGGGTGCTTCTTGTATAATCATTTTCAAGGATAAATATCTGGCCATGGGTGAAGAGCAATAACTGAGTTATTTATAAATCTCTTCTTGTGTAACACATTTATCATTATGGCAGCCACTTTAGAGAATCCAAAATGACCCACTGCTACTTATCACCACTTTTGAAAACTACTCTCTTAGAATTGCTGCAAAAAGAGGACAATTTGGTTGCCTTGGACATAGTGATTTGGAAATTTCCTGTGTGTCTTTGCCAACATCAAATTTATATACTGTATCTAGATTTATGTTTGTATGCATATATATATAAATATACACACATATATATATATTAAATAAATAGTAAATTTGTGCTCACATTTGAACATTTTAAACAAGTTAAAAAACGTATTTCCTGCTCAGAATTCCGAGAAATACAGTTGTTACGCTGCATTCTGGAAACCTGGGCAGAGACATGCAAATGTGCCCACAAAGGCTTCACTCTTTGATCCAACATGGCTCCTTTATGCATATGCTTGCAGTATTACACAGCTTTAAGCAAAGCCCAGGATGGATTATGTACAAGCCAGGAAACATATCCACAGACAGCTGTTTTGAGGTTACTGCCTCTCATCAGCGTGGGGCAGGTTCCTAGCTTTTTTAGTAGATTTTGTGGTGAGGTAGTCTAAATCTTCTTCTTACTGGCTTTTAAAATGCATCCTTTCTAGTGAGAACCAGTAAGTGATTTTTGGCTATTTGGAGAGTGATGGTGATAAGGAGGAATTTTGTGTGTGTAAAAAATCATTCAAGAACACCTTTATTTTTTTTTCAATGTCCCTTAAGAATTCCTATTTGGACGAAACACAGAAAACTGCTCTTATCATTATTTTTATTATACCATTACCTTTGATAATATTTATTTATAAGACTATTGTATATAGTGTTTTCATACTACACTGGTTGATCTTTTTGCTTTTTTCTTCTCCCTTCCACTTTTGTTATACTAATGAATTCCCTTAAAATTTGTCAAAACCTGGGCCCTCATGCATATACCTATACCACAAAATTAAACCATGTCTAAGAGAAAAGTAAATCCTGCTAGCTATGTCAATCACCCCTCCCAGAAACATTGCAAGAGAACTACAACGAGTGACTGTGGCAATCCAAAGCAGCAAATTACTGCAATATTTTCCACTGATGTCTGCACTGACAATAGATTGAGAGTTACTCCGCTAGACATTTACACCAAAACCCTATGCTAATTAAACTTTACGAATCACTCACAAAATATGTCAGTGCTGAATCTACGAAAAACAGAAGAAAATATTACATATACCAAAGACCACTTGCAAATGGTTTTAAAACCGTTGTGGAGTGCTGCAGCAGCTGTTAAAGAGATAGTATAGCATCAAAAACAATAAAAAAATATAAATTTCAACATTATTTGATACTTAATAGTCCAATATAAACATATGGGTAGTTAAAACACATGTTAGTGTATTATTATGTCTGTTTCATTATACAAAATCCAGGGTAATAGACAGCCCAGTACTCAAGGGGTTAATGCATATCAGGAAACCATGTGTACTATGAACAAATGCTCTAATGCATTGTCTATATATAATATATACGGTATATAGTACTATCTTCACCAAATAATTGGTTAAAGCAGGAAAAAATCCAAAAGAGGTTGGAAAAAATTAACGTTACTAAAGCCCCAGGTCCTGATGGAATACATCCAAGGGTACTGAGGGAACTGGGCTCTGTAATAGCCAAACCATTGTATCTAATTTTTTAAGACTGGCTCACCACAGAGTCGCCAGATGACTGGACAAAAGCAGATGTGATACCTACAGTATATTTAAGAAGAGTGCAAGCGCAAATCCAGGGAATTATAGACCTGTAAGCCTCACATCTGTAGTTGGGAAGTTTTTAGAAGGGTTAATAAGGGATATCAGGGAAGAATATGGGTACTATTAAATTTCACAGTGGCTGTCATACAGCCCAGAAGTCTGCGGGCTTGAAATTTGCAGGAATTACAGAGGGATTAAATGAGAAAGTCAACAACGATATGACCAGAATTCAAATCTGTAAACCATGCTGTGGCCGTAGCATTTCCGGACATGAGCATGATAAATTATTCCAACCCATAGTTACCGGTTTAGATGGAGCAATAGTAAAAGAGGCTGTCATCATTTTGTCACTAAAACATGGAGGTTAAATTTCAATTACTTAGGGTTTTGATTGGGCCCGTATCCCAGAAATAATGCAATATGAAAATATAAATAAATATAATATTCTAGTCCACGCGTGTTCTATTATATGTATTAACACATTGATTGCCGGGATCAATATAACACGGAAATTAAACATGAAAAAAAATATTTTTTATTTCAGATTTGCGAGCTTGGTAATGTTGTGTTATTAATTTAAATACCTTTAATCGCTTTCCCTATAATTTAACATACAGTAGTGTGTTCATATTTGCTTTTACAGTGCTACAAACAGGAGTCTAACACCCTTGCTGGGCCTCTCTAGTACCCATAGGATTTTCTTCTACATTTGCCATTCATGAGTGTGAAAACAGTTGTGGGCTTGAGGACTTGTGGCAATTTAATAGCGATTTGCGATTGCAACATTTACGGGATTGAAAGATCAAAGGCTTAGCTGGGTTCGGAGTTCAAATTTTGACAGCCCGTAGGGATTTTCCGACTGTAACCGCTTGCGGGTAGCTAAAAGAGGCCAATTTAATAGGCGTAACTTTTGCAGGCTCCTTTACAGGCTTCTAGATCTGCGATTTGGCAAATTTATTAGGGCTCTATGTCTATTTAAACAGGATTATAAGTAGGGATCAACACAGATTTATGAGGGATAGGTCATGTCAAAAAAACCTAATTAAATTCTATGAAGAGGTTAGTAGGAATTTGGATCAAGGCAACTCAGTGGATGTTGTCTTTTTTTATTTTGCAAAAGTTTTCGATACAGTGCCACATGGGAGGCTATTGAGCAAACTAAGGGATACAGGAAATACAGTAAATATCTGCTCATGTATTGAGAGCTGGCTAAAAGACAGGAAGCAAAGGGTTGTTGTAAATGGAACATACTCCGATTGGACAAATGTGGTTAGTAGGTTCAGTATTAGGTCCTCCTTTTCTGATTTCAAGGTAATGAAATCAGAAAATGATGTACTTTCCCTCCAAAGGGATTTGCATAAATTAGAGGAATGGGCAACTACATGGCAGATCAGATTTAATACTAATAATTATAAAGTTATGCATTTTGGAAAGAAAAATAGCCATGCAATTTATAATCTTAATGGAGCAATTCTAGGGATATCAGATAAAGAAAGGGATTTGGGAGTGCCTGTGGACAACCACCTAGGTGCTCAATGTCAATCAGCATCTGCAAAGGCAAGTAAAATATTAGCATGTATTAAGCAGGGTATAGAAGCAAAGAAAGCAGATAAAAATCTGCCACTATGCAAATCCCTATTATGTGGATAGCCTCATTTGGAATATGGAGAACAATTTTGGGCACCACTTCATAAAAATGACATTTTAGAGCTTGAAAAAGTACAAACTAATAAAGGTAATTGAGTGGCTAAGTTATGAGGAAAGACTAACTAAATGAAATGTATTTTCTCTAGAAAAAAGGTGCATAAGAGGGGATATGATTACCTTACATAAATACATCCTGGGTCAATATAGGGATTTGTCAAATGTACGTTTTGTGCCAAGAGGTTTTCAACTGACAATAGGACATCCCTTGAGGTGAGAAGAAAAACTATTCCACCTTAAAGAAATAAAAGGGTTCTTCACAGTAAGGATAGTTAAACTGAGGATTTCTCTACCAAAGAAGATGGTGACAACAAATTATATAGATGACTTTAAAAAGCGGTAGGATATATTTTTGAATAAAAAGGGCAACCAGGGTAATCCTGGATAATTAGATAGGGAGTATTGATCCAGGGAGGAGTCCGATCGCCAGTATCTGGGGCCAGGAAGGAATGTATTTGTTTGTTTTTTCCTTATGAGACAACTGGCAAATGTTTCAATGTTTTTTTTTCCTGCTTGTCTTTATCTGGATCAATTAATAATTAGCAATTAACAATAATTACCGGGTACTAAATAATCCACATATTAAAATGTTCAGAAGAGATCCAAAAAGGTTGAACTCGATGCACTGAACGTCTTTTTTCAACCATAAATACTATGTAAAATAAACTGTTATATACATATATATATATAAATATATATATATATATATATATATATTGAATCAATAAATATAATTGTCACATCTATTTTAAGTAAAAAATATAACTAAAAAAGTAATATATATACATATATAAATATAATAATTCCTTCCCACAGTTACTGCACTTGTTCTTACTCTTTATAATAATCATGACGTTCTCATTTTCTATTGGTTCCTAGAGCAGTTTCTCATCCATAAAGCTTGGTTTGGTGCCATATACAAGCCTGACTGGATCTATCATTTTGGAGCCCCTGGGCAGTGAAATGGAGGATCCCCTGCGAGTGCATGCGCAACTTATGCACGTACCCATTTTTCCCTTTTCTGTGTGTGTATATCGTTCACTGGTTTATAACCCTTGGATCTGTTCTCAGGACTTTTGGATAAGAAGAAGACATTTGGGTAAACAAAGAGTAAAATCTGAAGTCAAAATTGTTCTTAACCCTAATGGATAGGTAGGAGCAAGTGTTATCTTGTAATGATATTGGTACAACCCTCAAATCTGTTCTCAGGACTTACCAATTTCTGGCTTCATGACTTTTTGGCTATATTTGATCTTCCTTGTCTGCTGCCTGCCTTGACCACCAGCCTGTTCTCAGTACTGTTTTGTATCTGTTGAATTATTACCCTGCCTCCAGTTTCTACCCTTTCCTCTCAGTTGACGAGCAAGTTATGTAACTTCTCTCCATTTCACTGCCTACATTTTATATCAAAATCACAAATGATAACTGTAAAAATATTTTATAACCAGAACCTTGTGTTGTAGCTTAAATTGTGGACAAACATAGTTAAGGATATAACTAGCTACCATGCACTGCTCGTTAATGATTGCTTCTAATGTTTTAATCACCAGTTCCCTCAGGAGAGTGATATTTTAATTAAATTATAAATTTATAAGCAGATTACTACATAATTCCTTTAAAGAGTGCTCTCCCGAGAGATAGACTATCGGAAATAATAATCATCATCACAATTCATTTATACAGTGTATCATTGTTTTTCCAACAGGGATTCAAAAAGTGCTTTGCAATTAATGTATGTAAAGTATGTAAATAGCATTTGAGAATGAAATTGTCCTGTAAATGGAAAATAATGATATTCCAAGATTTCTGGTATAATATTCAAAAGTTGTGTGAACAGAAATGTATGTAATGTTTTTTTAAATGTGTTCTATGAATGGATATTAATGAAAGAGCAGGCTGGACAGTTTAAAACCATTGGCTCTGGAAAGCTGAAGTTTTGACACCAAGAGGAGGTATCACACTATACTGCAATACTCATTATTAATCTATCTATCTATCTATCTATCTATCTATCTATCTATCTATCTATCTCCATATCTATCTATCTTCTATCTATTTATCTATCTATCACATAATGAGTGTAAGTGTGTAATGCTCCATAAGGAGCTAACACATTTACGCTGCTGCACGTGCAGTGCACGGTGTGAGCAGCGCTTGCACATGCGCGCCAAGCCTGGAATGAGCTGCACGTGCACACACCATGTGCAGCTCTAGCCGCAGCTTTGGGAGGAGGAGGGAGGAGTAGAGACACAGGAAAGTGGGAAAGACACAGGAGAGGGAGTGCAAATTGACACAGGGGAGGGGAGGCAAAGAGACATAGGGGAGGGTAAAGAGACATAGGGGAGGTAGGGAAAAGAGACAAAGGGGAGGGGGCAAAGAGACACAGGGGACGGGGGCAAAGAGACACATGGGAGGGGGCAAAGGACACAGGGTAGGGAGTGGAGGGGGCAAAGAGATACAGAGGAGGGGGAAAGGGTTACAGGGGGAGACACACGGAATGGGGGAAGAGATATGGGGGAACGAGACAGAGGGGAGGGGGGAGATATACAGGGGAGAGGATGGGGCTTCAAAGCTCATCAATATCAGTATTCAACTCATTTTAACAAGGAAAAAATGATTCAGCACTCAAAGCTTGCTCGGCACTCATCACGCTTGCTAAAACCTGTATGAGTCAATTTACATTAACCCTTTGGGAACTTCTTATCATTTGGTATAGCCATTTTTTCCACTCACCTTGCTTCCGGAACCAATTAATGAAGAGTATCAAGGAACCACTGTATATAAATGTAGAAGCTAATTATAAGTAATTACATGTAAGTACATGTCCACTGTAGTAATATATTTTAAGAACTATAATTGAATAATAAGAAAATGTTTCTAAAATGTTGAATATAATAAAAACAATAAAACAATAGCAGCAGGAGAGTAAAAAAAAATGTTGGGTCCTTAAATAAAGCAGGATCCAAATTATAACCTTTTAACCTTGCTCTTTATAACATTAGTATTTCAATAATTAATTTACTGCTGTCCTGCATTTAATATTTTATGAATTTTTTACTTCAAGATAGGGTGCATTAGTGCTTTAGTTAATATATCACTGATGCCAAATATCGCTACTGTTTAGTAGTAGGATTATATGTAGATCTGTTAATTATTTGCTACCATTTAATTACATTTTGTATGGCAGGCACATTTAAAGTGTTAATAATCTATGTTTTTGGAACTTCAAATTTGCGAATTCTTTACGATTAGGTGACAGACATCTTTTCTACTTAAATATCATACTATGTTTTCCCTTAGAAGGAATAGGTAGACATATAGGACCACATTCAATTTGAAACCCGCAACTCCATCGCAGACAGCTGAATGTCTGCAAGTGAGTTGCGGGCTCCCGTTCGTCTCCGATTGTGATGCTATTCAATTCCTCAAGCCCGCTAGTTACTGTCCCAAACCCAAAACCGAAAACCGTGCACTGGTTCGTAGCAGTTCAGGGCAGGATCATGATCAATCAATCAAGCCTGTAACCTCACATTTGAAATCAGCCAATAAAAAAGGAGACTGTCATTATTACGTCAGTAAAAAATGGAGGTTACATGTCAATCAATTCGCTTCGGAGGTCCGATATGCGATCAGATTTGCAAACCCAAAAAGTATAGAATTCTGAAAATGAATGCCAATACTCTTCTAGTCCATGTGGATGGTCCGATATGTCTTAACTTATTGATACCCAAGATCGGTTTAGCCCCGAAATTAAACATAAAAATAAAATGAATTTCCTACCGATTTGCTTGAGGCTGTTTTGCAATTAATTCTAATGTTAATCATCTCTTTCCCTGTTATTTACAGTGCAGTAGTGATGTTCTATTTGCATTTACAGTGTTACGAAAAGGTGTTTAACCCCCTTTCTAGCACTCGTTGGATTTTCTCCTTCATTGGTCCGTCAACAGGTGTGAAAACATTTGCGGGCTTGGTAAACCTAATTAATTGAATAGTGGTTTGCAATTTTAGCCTTGCGAAAGTGAAAGATCAAAGGCTTCTGGAGGCTGTAAGTTAAAATCGCCATTTTTTCAAGCTCTTAACTCGGAAGCGATCCAAGCCCCCAAAAAGATGCCAATTGAATGGCAAAGTAGCTTGCGACCTCACTTACGGGCCTCCGGATCTCCCGAAAACCTTAATTGAATGGTACCCATAATTGTTTAACTCTAAATGGAGGTTCTCAGAGTGTTGTCTGTAGACCACGATGATCCATGAATTTCCCTGAGGTTGTCCGCCTGCAATTATCAAAAAAATTTAAGAAGCAAAAAAAAAAAAAAACTATTAAAATAAAACTATTAAAATTACATAAACAAGTAGTGCAGGAATATATATATAATACTGCTAATGCAACATTCTAATATAGTACAGTGCATTAAAGTTGTTAAATAATAGGCTGAAAAATCATTAGGTGAACTTAGGTTATTGCTGTCAAACTTAGGGTGGGGGACCAGATTTTTATCAACCAGTGAGCTGGTGAATTGATTTTAAATAATAATGGGAATATATAAATTAATATATTTATATATTTTATATAATAGTACTAATAATTTGGAAAATTCTGTATGATATCCTAAGTGTTGGTCCCAAGCATTTCATTTTATTAATTACGGTTTATGAAAAGATTATCACTGGACACCAGTGAGCCACAGAAATCATCTGGAGGGCCTCATCCAGCCCTTGGGCTTCCAGTTGGACAGCACTGACATAGTTTATTTAAAATAACTTTCACATTTGAGACCATTATATTAATACTATCAGAAATTGCTGAAATCTGTTATGCTATTGTTACGTCTCCACCAGTTTACCAGGCCACAACTTGTGTTTTACCCTCCCTCTATTTGCATTAATTCCCTTGGTACAACTACTCCATGTACAAGGTTTTAGTTTGTGCTCATGTCCATACATGCATCTGTTTCACACCTTACTTGGTGCATTTGTACATAATCTGCAACTCTGGTAGACATGCCAGTGTGGCATTGCTTTGGATTGTCCAATTGTTTCTCCCTGGGATATTTCTAATCATCATCTTTGTGATTTCCCATTACTACCATGGCTTAGTTTTACCTCGGATTACCTGAACTCTGACTTTGGATTTTGAACTGTTGGTGTCTTTCTGCTTCCAGACCTCCACTGTTCCTGATTCTGATTTTGCTTCTGGACCACTCCTGTACATTGAATTACCAGTTATCCTATTTGCTGCTGGCTTTCAGCCTTCCATCTGTTTATTAGTGTTGTGATAGCTACAATGATCCTACTCTGCTACTTTCCTCCACATTTGCCTTCAAGATAGAAGAAAGAAAGATAAACAGAAAAGTCAAACAGAGGGTCATTCATACAAAAAATAGATAAATTGTGAATGACGCACGAATTTGCTTGTCTGCTAGTCAGATAAAAATGCCCATAGCCAATGTTTAAACAAATGTTCTTACAGCTTATTTATTTTTGAGCTTTGAGAGTTGCACCTTCACACATTTCAAACACTGAGGAAGGTCAGCAAATGCAAGGTTTACTTATATTTCCATCCGCTGTAAAGCGTATCTCATTAGTCATGACAAAGCTTTGTCTGAAATAACACAGCTGTATTCCAGAGCACTTAAAAAAATTACTATTGATTGCCTGATTATTTTAAAAGGATAACTCTTTTCAGATATCATCTTTGTTATATGCCAGCATTTTGTTATGTGCTCGCATCAAGTTTTATCAAAAAGAATTATCTATTGCCAAAAGACCTGGGTCAATCTCATTTGCTTTTGAAACATTGCACATTATTTCAAACGCTGCCCTTGCAGAGAATATGAGATTCAAGTGCTGATTTCATAATCAGAACATTTTCTCTTAAAAATCCTTCAATATCTCACAGTTCATAAAAAATCCTGAACTCTGAAAGCAGTCAAAGCTATTAACATTGAAAAAATACAGTGGATACTATACTTCAACTATAGCAAAATATGCTAAGCTAGAACTCCGTAAATTAATATACACACTATGCTGTGGTTCCTGTGAACTAATACTGGATTTGTCACTTATACAACCACTGTGGTCAGCATCTTTCTATGTGTTATTTGAAACTTTATAATGGTCAGAATGTTGTAGAAAGGAAAACGATTAGACCAACCGTTATGTTTCTAATTTTATTGTGTATTTTTATTCTTTATTGTAGGGTTCCTTTTTCTGTTTCTTTACTGTAGGATTTAGTTTTTTTTTTACTCTGCCCTCTTTCTCAGGAGGAGGTGTCCTTCTAAACTAATGAGCTTTCCGATAATCCTGCTGAGAGCACTGGCTGTTGTTAATGCCGTATTGCTGGGCAGATATAAACTGTGCATTTTTCGCACCTCAAGGGGGTTGATTTGCTGAAACCAATATGGTAAATTACTGCAGCATAATTGTATATAAAACGTAATAAATTTTCACCAGTATTATATTTCTACATCGTAAAAAACGTTGCCTCTTTTAAGTGTAATTCTTAAAAATATTGCAGTATATGTTAAATATATGGCTAGTGGTTCTTCAACAAAAGATTATGCTATAGAGTAATGTAGTAGTTGAGGTTGAATATGGACGTAGTCTATCAGGTTAAAGATTTTAGATGTCCACTGAACCATGTGCTACCACTCTATTGGATGTGTGTGTGTATATACAGTGGTACCTCGGCACTCGTCTAACTCAAACTCGACAAATTTGTTGTTCGACGCATTTTGACAAGGAAAAATGTCTCAGCACTCATTGTTTGCTTGGTATTCATCGCACTTGCTAAGACCTGATGACATCATGGAGCTGGTGGATGTTAGAGACCTTGCGCTCCCCCACCTTCCGTTTGAGGATGCCGCACAGATGCTCAATAGGGTTTAGGTCTGGTGACATGCTTGGCCAAGCCATCACCTTTACCTTCAGCTTCTTTGGCAAGACAGTGGTCATTTTAGACGTGTGTTTGGGGCCATTATCATGTTGGAATACTGCCCTGGGGCCCAGTCTCCGAAGGGAGGGGATCATGCTCTGCTTCAGTATGTCACAGTACATGTTGGCATTCAAAGGATCCCTCAATGAACTGTAGCTCCCTACTGCCGGCAGCACTCATGCTCGCCCAGACCAAACATATATACACATATGTCTATATCTCTATATATGTTTTCTATAATATGTTGTGTTAAATCCCACTTTGTGTATTTACCTGATGATGTCAGATGCTGCCTCCACTCTCTCTGCATCACTGTTTATGTTCAAACTGTGGGTTTCATCTCATATCAGTGTTTTTGTGCTCTTTGTGCCTTATCCGGTTATCTGTCATTTAGGGATTATTTTAACTACCTTTCCTCAGTATAGATGTATACTGTTGGTGATGGGAATGGCATGGTCTGGGCCTGCATGAGTGCTGCCGGCACTGGGGAGCTACAGTTCATTGAGGGAAACATGAATGCCAACATGTACTGTGACATACTGAAGCAGAGCATGATCCCCTCCCTTTGGAGACTGGGCCGCAGGGCAGTATTCCAACATGATAACAACCCCAAACACATCTTCAAAATGATCACTGCCTTGCTAAAGAAGCAAGCATGTCTCCAGATCCAAAACCTATTGAGCATCTTTGGGGCATTCTCAAATGGAAGGTGGGGGAGTGCAAGGTCTCTAACTTCCACCAGCTCCATGATGTCATTATGGAGGCGTGGAAGAGGACTCCAGTGGCAACCTGTGAAGCTCTGCTGAACTCCATGCCAATGAGGGTTAAGGCAGTGCTAGAAAATAATTGTGGCCACACAAAATATTGACACTTTGGGCCCAATTTGGACATTTCCACTTAGGGGTGTACTCACTTTTGTTGCCAATAGTTTAGACATTAATGGCTGTGTGTTGAGTTATTTTGAGAGGACAGCAAATGTACACTGTTATACAGGCTGTACACTTACTACTTTACATTGTTGCAGAGTGTCATTTCTTCAGCGTTGTCACATGAAAAGACCTGTATCAATAAAATATTTAATAAATAATATAATAAAATATAATAAAATATTTACAAAAATGTGAGGGGTCTACTCCCTTTTGTGAGATACTGTATATGTATGTATATATATATATATATATATATATATATATATATATATATATATCTCAAGCTACTGGTTAGCAGTGATCACTGCTACTTATATTGTTTTCTTGCATTCCTGAAGCATTTTCATTTTGGATGCTCTTAGACATAAGTTGCACACAAATGTATAGTTTTACATTTCTCTGAGGATAATCTCCTTTTCCATTTAGCTTTTCATTCTTCTAGTTTATACAATTTAGCATCAGGAAAACCAAACACTGATTTTATGTAGTATTCTTGCACAAGTAACCTTTCCTAACTAATTCTGTCTCCTTGATCTAGCAAATTATAGTATATAATGGAATACTACACTGGAGACCCTTGCCATAAACTTACCCCTTAGATCTATAATATTTTTAAGGGATCATCTTCCAATGACACTTTCATAAATATGGAATCAATATATACCAATTGACAACTCCCAGTCCCCACCATAATTTATCAACTTGATATGCCTCATAAATTCAGAAGTTCCACCTAGTTGTTTCTCTAGGTGGACAAACTGAAGCGCTATGGTACAGCTTTTTAAGTGTAATAAGCCTTTTTGGTATCCTTTGATTAATGGTTCTTTGGCAGACCAGCTTGGTATACGAATGTTCCTCAAAGCACTTGTCCTATGTGGACGTGGTTGATGTCAGAGTAACTGGGATCTTGGGTTACTATTGAAACTGTCACGTGAGTAAAATATTGATCTTGATCTTTTGACGTTTGCTGCTTTCTCTTTAAACACTTTTACCAGAGTGTCTTCAATCATGAAAAATACAAGAGGAAGTATGGGGCAGAGAGAGTACACCACTTCCTAGTACAAATCAGTTATATCACAAAACATATGATAAATACACATAAAAGAACACTCACATGTATTTACACTCACATATGGAGACCTCATTACACAATATAGGTATATATCGCATGGATGGTCCTTGTTTGGCTATGGCTCTTTGGATGTTAGGGATTGATGTGTGTTCTTTCCTTTCTGGATAGGATTGTTTATACAACAGTTTCTATAGGTATTAATCAGACTTGCTTTAGTCTAAATTATTGTAAATATGTCAGACAATCTTTCATCGTTTCTATCACCCTGTATTTATTGGTGTATATAGTCAGAGATGATGTATGACCAATGATGACTGAAAATGAATAAGTTTATACTAAAAAGTTATTATTGGTAAAAACACATTTTTTTACGCATAAATTTAGAGTTTCAAGGATAGATACTAAGTTCCATCTCAGATGGCCTGTTGATATCAGTATATCTCCAAGAATAGAATCTTTGACCTCTGGTTGCCCCATGGTATCTGTTGGGCAAATGTTAATTCCAGCCTTGATTCAACAACTGATTGATGAGGTCCAGTTACTGACAAAACCAGCAGGGTGCTTTGTGTGAACAGAGGTTCACGTTCTTTGATCTACATTTACATTGGTTGTGTCAGATGCTATCATATCCAACAGCCTTTGGCTGGAACTGGTTATGTAAATGTACTTCCTTTGGATAGAGAATGAAACCAAGTCTTATTATTTCAGAACTAACACTTGTAACAACCATATACACCAATAAATACAGGGTGATAGAAATGGTGAGTTTTTTTATGTGGGTTGATCTGAACTAGGAATGGTGCGCCCTCTCTCCCCCCTACTCCCTCTTGATATGCCTCATGTCTGAGTACCATTGACATAGCAAACTGTTAAGATAACCCTCTCTACCTTTTAAATAATAAAGTTAACTCCCATCAAAACCTTGTAGCTATTTATCCTAGTCTTCCATTCCTCCCTCCCTTCATGTCTAAAGAACTGTTCTCCTGTTGTTGCAGAGGACAATCCTTTCAGGATTTGACCATGACATCTGCAACACTCTCACTCATCTTGCAGCTCAGAAGTGTCTTCTTTTCATCATTACAACTATTTCCCCCTTGTACTGGACCTTGTCCTTACACTATTCTGCCCTAATACTGCACCAGATTCTGCTTGCGTTCCTGAGCACCAAGCACTCCCTTTTCCTGAGCATCAATGGAATTACATGTTACAATACTACTCTCAATTTGAACTTCAAGAGAAAAAACATGTCCATGCCTGCAATTCATATATTGGGCATGGAAAGGCTGTTGCAAATGTCCAGACCATTGGTTATAAATAATCAAATGTATGCAAAAATAAATCTAAATAAACTTATGTCTATAGGGGTGCTTTTCTGCCCCTTATTTAACATCTAGTATAATGAATTATCGCCTTCCGGATTTCTACCTCGTGGTTGTGAAAGGGCTTGTGTACCTCAGTGAAGCTGTGAGATATATCATGTAGGGTCATCCAAGCTAGGCAGGTCATAGTAGAGAGGTCAGACAAATCATGGTCCATTGCAGAAGAAACTGCCAACCCACTTCAGTATCTTTATCATGAAAACTGTATGAATAAGCACAACCAGAATCACAGACAGATGTGCCTAGCTTGCTGTGTCCTTATGATCACCGAGAGTCGGATACAACTGAAGGACTGAACAACAACAAATAATGAATTATTGTATTGTTCTTTAACCTTTTATTTGAACTCCTCATTATTTTAAACATCTTAGCCTATAATACTTGTTAACTATAACTGCACACTTTTCAATCCTCCTATTTAAATTTGTGTTTAAAATTCTCCACAAAAGTTCAAATCAAACACATGAGCCACAAAAATATAGAGGTGGGAGTCTGCAGGAAGAAAAATAGAGGATTTTTTCTTAGGTGAACTGCCAGCCAAAGAGATTTCCTTAAAACTTTTATCTGGGAGATGTTAAGAAAACTGACTGACACATAAGATAAAGCTAGTTAGGGGGTAGTGCATGCAGCTGACAGACAAACAGTCTGTTGGCTTAATAAAAGTAAGTGATTAAAAAATGTACTATCAATATAAAATGACAATATATTATTAAGGAACATAATCAAAAGCATAGTTAAAGTAAAACAAAAGCAACAAATATAATATATAAAAAAAAAATAATGAACATTTTATATTCCTCACTTTTTCCTAATACAATTTTTTGTCAAACATTTTTTCATTCATTGGAATAGGAAAAGAGAATGAATGATCATATTATATGTATGTCCTTTAATGTCAATTTAGACTAAAACTGTGTTGAAACATGCACTTTAAGTTACAAGGCTATTCAAAAGGTATTGCACACCTGTCAACTACATGGAACTCCAGCCTTACAGTATGATTAATGACATAGTATTATTTTTATATTCCCACTGCTGTTCAGATGTTTTACAGTATAAAGTTCAAGAAAATGAATCTGAATATAGCCTGATAATCTATGAGATGGCAAGGTATTGTCTGATGATTTTCAAACAAGCCCTTGGAGACAGATGTGATCACCAGTACCCCATTATTTGTATATGAATACATAATTTGTGGTTTGCCCCTAATCATCAAATCCATGAATAATGGTTTAACATTTAGTGAACTATTAGAAATACCCAAAGAGATAATTTAAGCAAAACTTTAAAGTGTATGACAAAAACGAATTTAGTCCTTGTAATGAAATATGCAACAATTAAAATTCTTCATATAAATAACTTTTAATCATGTGCTGTCCCACACACCAGGCCATTGTTGGTCATGTTCTTCCAGCTAAAACACTGAATGTATCACTAGGTCAACTTGTTTTTCTTAAAACTATTTTTTTTGCATTTTTTCTTTATATTTCTGGTACAATCATCATGCAAGAAAATATTATATCATCTGGAGCAGCTATTTTTTATCTCATTTCTCAAAAGTAGTTACTAGAAATAAATTATTTTATTAATATAACTCAGATTTACTTAATTAATATCTATAGCAATCTTTATCAAATGGTCTTGACTCTCTGAATCTGGAATACAAATGTGTAATGTACACTGTCTTAAAATAAGTAATCAGTTAATTTACAATTGTTTTTCTGTTCCTCCAGCATTTTTCTAGGGTACAAAATCTTCCAATCTGTCTTAGGGCCTCATTCAAATGTGATTTGGCCAATTGAATAGGGCTCTATATAAGCACATAGCATAATTTTTTACAGAAGTTTTTAGTTAGTGAAGACCTTGCTTTTGGATAGAAGCTGCACCTCACTGACAAGGCCCATAAAGGCCGAAACGCATCTGGGGTTTGCTGTTTCTCCCATTCAGGGTAGAATTGCCTGGTATTTCGGGGCTGGATCACTCTTTTGAGTGAGACCAGACTGATATACTACAGGATATTTCTCCCTGTGAAGGGCACAAGTGAGCTAAAAGAGGTTGCTCTCAGAGTAGCTTATCATGACTATAGAACTAACCTATTAAGGTTGGTTCGTTCTCTGATGAGCACCTCTGACTTTGTTGTTTTGTATATGCAAATTAACTTTAGGGATTTGTCTCCCTAAGGGTAATAGGGGACTCCAGTAGTGGACCCCTTGCTCACTGTGCCTTAGGGAGTTCAGCTGCACCTCACTGACGAGGCCCATAAAGGCTGAAACGCGTCTGGGTTTGCTGTTTCTCCTGTTCAGGGTAGAATTGCCTGGTATTTCGGGGCTGGATCACTCTTTTGAGTGAGACCAGACTGATATACTACAGGATATTTCTCCCTGTGAAGGGCACAAGTGAGCTAAAAGAGGTTGCTCTCAGAGTAGCTTATCATGGCTATAGAACTAACCTATTAAGGTTGGTTCGTTCTCTGATGAGCACCTCTGACTTTGTTGTTTTGTATATGCAAATTACCTTTAGGGATTAGTCTCCCTAAGGGTAATAGGGGACTCCAAACGTGGACCCCTTGCTCACTGTGGCTTAGGGAGTTCAGCTGCACCTCACTAACGAGGCCCATAAAGGCCCAAACGCGTCTGCGGTTTGCTGTTTCTCCTGTTCAGGGTAGAATTGCCTGGTATTTCGGGGCTGGATCACTCTTTTGAGTGAGACCAGACTGATATACTACAGGATATTTCTCCCTGTGAAGGGCACAAGTGAGCTAAAAGAGGTTGCTCTCAGAGTAGCTTATCATGGCTATAGAACTAACCTATTAAGGTTGGTTCGTTCTCTGATGAGCACCTCTGACTTTGTTGTTTTGGATAGAAGTTCACTAACTAAAAACTTCTGTAAAAAATTCTGAAAAAAATGCTATGTGCTTATATAGAGCCCTATTCAATTGGTCAAATCGCATATGAATGAGGCCCTTATTGTGTAATTGTTGCAATGTTTAGTCTTGTTTACCTTTCCCATTCTGTTTTGGAAAATTAAACATAACCAACATTATATAATCTTCTACAGATTATCCTTGATCACTTCTGTCTTTATCCTAGTCTCCAACACATCTTATCATTCTCTCGATAAAATATCTGAAGTATCTTAACTAGTGTTTATGGCATACACTGAATCTTTTCTTGAGTTTCAGAACAATTCAGTGACATTCTCCCTTCTTGGTAGGTTTACTTTTCTCTAAAATACCTTGCTTTTTTGTGGGGTAGACAATTTTCCATTTTTGTACTTAATTATCTCTCTGGCAGATAACAAATACCACTTTTCTAAATAGCTATGTTATCATGTTCTTTCTTCAAAAAAAAAAAAAAAAATATTTTGTTCACTTCCTTAGAACCAAGATCTCATCTTTTTCAGTTAATATTGTACTTTGCTATACGACCTAATACATTACAAGTGTAACATGCATCAAATCTCCTAACATTAAAGAAAATAAAAATAGTTGACTGTTATCTCTCTAAGCCTTATCTAATAGATCAACATTCTCACTCTTTACTCTTTTTAACTATATTTAGAACTATATTATTCTATGCCAAACGCTTTTTTTAAAATACAATTGTAGAGCATATGGTTGAAAAACGCTGTGACATGTTTTGCACTAATGAAAGGATTTTCTAACCCTATTATTATTTCATGTTGGATTTTTTTGATATGGGTATTTAATTAGAGTGAACAGTTCTCAGAGTCATTACTGATTCTTGCCAAAAGGCTGGAAATTTTGTTCTTAGACTTGTCAGTATAGTACAGATAATTACCCTAAACACAGTAAAAAAGGGCTCATGTCTGGATACTGTTTTAGCTATATAGATGAGTTTTCAGAGTGAACCAATGTCGTTCACATGAACATCTGACAGGCCAAGGTAGAACATCCAATATGGTGGCAGTTGCTCAGGAGAATTTCAGTAAATTGGAGCGGGATGAGGTGATAATGAGTAAAGATACTAAGTCAGGGCAGAGCAAAAGGGTTTTAGGGGATTATTTTGAGATCAAATTACAGATGTAGATGAATGTGATGTGGTTGATGTTTTGCAGACAATGGTCTGTTTTCTGAACAATTCTTAAAGGACATTTGAAGCCACTGAATGGAGCAGCAGATGATTAAGGACTAGTGAGATGTGAAAGCTCCACAGAATCATTATTGCATTGAACTGGACAGATAAGAAAGGTGAAGGCCAAGTAGAAGTTAGTTTCAGTAATCACAATATATAATTGTCAAACTGCGATTCATCGTCACGCTTGCGACGAATGAAAGTTTGACAATGATCCGATCGCAAAGGCGATCAGATCACGCGCATGTACTATGCGAGGCGTGAGCCGGGCATGCGCATGCCTAGAGCACGGCACAAGCCACACATGCGCAATGCACGGAGCATGTGCAGGGTGCAGCGTGAACCGCGGATTGAGCATAAGGAGAGGGAAGAGACACAGAGGGAGGGGGGGAAGAGTCACAGAGGGAGAGGGGGAGACACAGAGAGAGAGGGGAGAGGCACAGAGGAAGAGGGGGGAAAAGACAAAGAGGGAGAGGGGAGAAAGAGACACAGGGGAGGGGGAAGAGATGCAAGGGAGGGAAATGGCAGAAGAGAAACTGGGGGGAAAGGAGGGAAGAGACAGGGGGAGAGGGGGTGAAAGAGACACAGGGAGAGGGGGTAAAGAGACACAGGGGAAGAGACACAGGGGGAAAAGGGGGAAGAGACACAGAGGGAAAGGGGGAGAGACACAGAGGGAGAGGGGGGAAGAGACACAAAGGGAAAGTTGGGGAAGAGACACAGAGGGAGAGGGGGAAGAGACATAGAGGGAGAGGGGTGAAGAGACACAGAGGGAGGGGGAAGAGACACAGAGGGGGAGGGGGAGGAGGCACATTGGGAGAGGGAGGAAGAGACACGGGGGAAGAGACACAGAGGGAGTGGGGGGAGAGACACAGGAGGATAGACACAGAGAGAGGGGGAGAGACACAGAGGGAGAGGGGGAAGAGACACAGAGGGAAAGGGGGAGAGACACAGAGGGAGAGGGGGAGAAAGAGACACAGGTGAGGGGGAAGAGATGCATGGGAGGGAGAGGGGCAAAGAGAAATGGGGGGAAAGGGGGAAAGAGATGGGGAGAGGGGGTGAAAGAGACACAGGTAGAGGGGGAAGAGACATGGGGAAGAGACACAGGGGGGAGAGGGAGGGAAGAGACACAGAGGGAAAGGGGGGAAGAGACACAGAGGGAAAGAGGGGGAAGAGACACAGAGGGAGACGGGGGAAAGAGACACATAGGGAGAGGGGGAAGAGACACAGAGGGAGAGGGGGGAAGAGACACATGGGGGAGGGGGAAAGAGACACAAGGGAGAGGGGGGAAAGAGACACGGGGGGAAGAGACACAGGGGATAGAGGGGTGGGAAGAGACACAGGGGGGAGAGGGGGGAAAGAGACATGGGGAGGGAAACAGGGGGTAAAGAGACACTTGGGGAGAGGGGGGAAGAGACACAGGGGAGGTGGAAAGAGACAGGGGAGGGAGAGGAGGGGAAAGAGACACAGAAGGCAGACGAGGAGGAAGAGATACAGGGGAGGGAGAGGAGGGGGAAGATACACAGGAGAGAGAAAAGGGTGGGGGAAGAGACAGGATGAAGGAGGGGAACAGACACAGGGTGAGGGGGGGCAGTGGGGAAAGAGACACAAGGCAAGGGGGGAACAGACACAGGGGAGGGAAAATGGGGAAAGAGACACAGGAGGGAAAGAAACACAGGGGAGGGGGTTAGAGACATGGGAGGGAGGTAAAAACATAGGGGGCAGGAGATGCAAGAGAGGGAGAGGAGGGGGAAAGGAGACACAAGGTAGGGAGAGGAGGGGGGAAATGAGATACAAGGGAGGAAGTAGACAGGGGCAGAGACTCGCAATGAGCTCCAAAGGCGCTCATTGCGAGGCCCGCAATGAGCTCCAAAGGCGCTCATCACGAGGACATTAAAGTAGATGGTGGGAGAGGTGGGTGGAGGCTCATTGAGTGGCCTGTGATGAGTGTTGTAGGCGCTTATTGCGAGGCCCAAGATGAGCACCAAAACGATTATTGTGATGAGTGCAAAAAGGCGCCCGTGATGAGTGCAAAAGGCGCTCATCGCGAGGCCAGTAAAGTAGAGGGGGAGAGGCTCCCATTGTGTGGCATACAGCATTGCCAGGCTTCATTTTTTTTTGCCGTAATTTTTGACTGGCAAGTCTCTAGTCAAAAAGTAAATGGCTTCCTTTGAAAATGCGACTATATAAATTATCTGTGAATCAGCTTCCTTAAAAAATCGCTATTTAATTTCTCACTATAAATGTGCTATTTAAATCTATGGAATACCAAACTTTTCATATTTATTTAAGCAGCTTGACTTCCATTACTATGAATCCAATCTCCTTTTTTGACAAATAAATATAATTTCCCTGAAACTTAAGAAGTTGTCTCTTGTCAGTTATACATTTTCCTGAAATAAGACATTCTATTGACCACACAGTTTTCTTACAGAGTAAACTTCATAATTTGTTCAATTTAAATTCATTTTTGAAACCAAATATATTTTCCATGTCATGATATCCTTCCAGGTACAAAGAGCCAGAGCCCCAAAACACATACAGTGGCTATCAAAGATATAGAATGAAAAATAGGCCATTTAACTTTGCCCGAGGTATCTAGTTCCTGAAAACATCCTGCTGAAATGTGAACAATGAAACTGTAATACAGTTTGCTTGCCTGACAAAAGATGTTACCCTAAAATGAATGTTATGCCTTGAACCCTGAAGCATCAACATCCAGAGCAATCCATAACTGATAATGATGTGACTGTTACTACCCAATGCATGTAAGGCTTGCAATAGCTGTTCTTGTAAACAGTATTAAATTCAACAGTTTATCAAATAAGTACAAACAAATATTTATTACCAGCTAGAAGACAAAGTTATTTATGTTCCATGTATACGTCTTGAGTCTTTACCCAAAACCCCAAAAAATAAGTATAAAATGGAAGTATTTGCATTCTCATTTAAAAGACCACTTTAGTATTTACAGTATGCACTTGTAAAGAACTTAAACCATTCATGGCAATTTAATTTCTGTAAAGAAAATGATACTCTTTGATTGATTAAATATTATATGCAATTATGTTGCAATGGCAGCCAACATATGTATCTCTGTTTCCACATTCAGCAGCTGCATTTCAAATATGTCAATTATTAGTTCCAGTGCTTTTAACTAATAACATATCATTAGTTTACAAGGTTGATGAGAACAAACAATCAATTTAATCATCGCAATGACAGCCCACAGTAAAGCATAATTGTGTATACTGAAATCACTGACACTGAGGAATGCCACATTTCAATAGAAGTACATGAGTCACTCTCTGCCTTCTAGGATCTTTCTTATGTAGAAGTCAATAAATAGAAATAAAAATGGTTGCATCCACTACAACATAATATCAGAAACAGTTAATATATTAAAGTTAACTTATTTCATTTTTTTCCTAAATATTTCAGCACTAGAAGTTTATTTGCCTCTAAAAGTACTGGCTGAACTCAAGGACAATGGAATGACTCTGGTAGAACCCAACAAGGACCTTCCCTCAATTCCAAAATGGCTCCTCAATATCCAATACCTCCCACCCAATTCAAAAAGAGAACTTAAAGTCATTATAAACAAACTTTGTTCCAGGACCTTTCAAGGTTACCAAAATTCTTCCCAGATAATTACATTTGTTGAAGTAATTATCTTATGGCATGCCTGAACATACAAAATGGAACCATACAGAACAATTTAAGAAACACTAACTTACATGCAAGGAATTCTGAGTGTTTGAATTATTATTTGTGTTTGAGTAGGATTTGATCTTATAGAGCGAGTGTGTTGTTGATGTTCTGTGTGCTTTCTTGCGTTTTCCATTTCTGAGTTTCACTTTAATCTTGCAACAGTCTTGATTGTATCTGATACCAAAATGGTCTCCTGGTGGCAATGTGATGGTCCTAGTTGATATGTGTCATTGTTTCCTTATATGGTTATTAAGGTTTGTAAGAAACATATCTTAAATAAGTTTAAAGAATAAACACAGAATCTGCCATTTATCGGCTGGAGCTTTGTTCTTATAATAAGTATCTTTCATTAAATCGGACATGCTTCTCTTAAAGACAACTTTCATTTTATACTACGAGAAGAGTTTGTAAGAACTCTAAAAATAAGCAGTATGTCAAAGGAACATAGCCACAAAAAGCAGAAGAGAAACAGAGAATTATTTATAGACTGAGCAACGGCATAGCCATTGATTTTGGTGATACATACAGTATAATACTGGATGCTTAAAGTATAGAAAGAATTCAGAAAAGGATGATAATTAATAAAACATGTGTAAGTATAGGTCAAACAGTGGCAAGAGGTTCAGATAAAGTGAAAGGTTAAAGACGGTTGTTAAAAACACAACACCAACGGTTGGAGCTAAATTTTAATCCAAAAGGCCAATGAGAGGTTGAATCTGGTGCATTATTAATTAGATTTATATCTTACCTTATTTTTGTAAATTAGGAAGATATCAGAGTGTTGAATACAGTGCAGTAAAAAAGTATTTCCTCTATTATTGGATATTTGTTACAATGAAAGATTTCATGTCTTTGAACAATATCTAAAAATAGATAAAGAGAACCTAAGTGAACACATAACACATTTTGCTTATTTCAGTTATTTAATAAATAATGGTATCCAACCCCAATTAGCACTGTGTGAGAAAGTGATTGCACCAATTTTAACTGCAATTACTGCAATTAAACATAATTAAATATCAGTCTTTCACATTTCTGTAGGGGACTTTTGACTCACACTTCCATAAATAACTGCTTTAGTTCAGAATTATTGGGCTGCTTGTTTCATAACATTTCCATCATATTTAGGTCAAGACTTTGACTAGGCCACTCCTAATCTTTACTTTTGGTTCTATTAATTCTGATATGGCCTTGCTTTTATGTTTTGAGTCATTGTCTTACTGTATGACCCCATTATGTCCTATAATTCCTTTAATTATGACAAGACACTTAGATCCTGTCGCAGCAAAATGTCACTATGCCACCACCATGTTTGACTGTTGTAATGACATATTCCTGTACAATGCTGGTTGCTTTATTCCATATAATAAGACCTATGTCATCCCAAAAAGTTCTACTTTTGACTCATTTGTCCATTGAACATTCTCCTAAACTGCTTGGGTATGGTGCTTTGTGTCAAATAAGCGACAAGCATTTATGTTCTTCTTGGTTAGAAGTGATTTCCTCCTTGCTGCTCTCTCATAAAGCCCATTTTTACAATTTCACTTTCTGATTGTGGAGTCATGAACACTGCAGTTCCTTGGATGTATTTTTTTAAAAATTTGTGACGTCATGGATGATTTTATGCTGCAGCCATTGAGAAATCTGGGCAGGTCAGGCATTCTTTGGAAGATTCACTACAGCTCATTGTGATTTCAGATTATAGCTCTGACTCTGCTTCAGTGGAGATAGATAACAACAACTATTTTTCTTTTCCTTTGATGTCATAATGTACTTGTTGAATATTTGTCCTGACAACTTGACTCTGATGATAAGGGTCATATTAAGTACTTTTTAGGTCTGGCTGCGTTCAATTAGTTAACACCTGTTTTTCCTTTAATTAGATTATTGTAGCTAAGGGGCAATTACTTTTTCACGCTATACCAAGTGGTGTTGGATAATATTTTTCATGAAATAAATAAAATAAGCAAAAAAAAATTATTTGTTCATTTGTGTTCTCTTTATCTTATATAACATTTTATCTTAAGATCTGAAACCATACAGTGTGACAAATATTCAATAACAAAGGAAAAACGGAAAGGCCAAATACATTTTTACTGTACTTTACATGCAGTGAAAAAGAAGAGGCAGCCTTGTAAAGTTGCGCAATACTTAATGTAGAAATATAAAGGCTATGAGCCTCATTCAATTAGCCGAATTTGAGATCCGAGTGCCCGCAAGTGAGATTGCAGGCAAATTTGATATTCGGTTGGTGTCTTTTCTCGCGCTCGAATCGGGTTACGAGTTATAGCCTTGCGAAAATTGCGGCCGGCAAACTCGTAGCCTACACCACTCAGAAGCCTTTTATCTGTCACTTTCGCAGGGCTGAAATCGCAAATCCCTATTCAATTGCCGATTCCCACAAGTTTGCAAATGTATCCACACTCGTAAACCGCAAATGAAGGACAAAGTCCTACATGTGCTAGAGAGGACCTGCAAGGGCTTTAGAAGCCCTTACGTATACTCCCCAAAATGTCCCCACTGCACCTAACAACCCCCACACTCCTAAATGAAACCCCAATGATGCTGGGGTCCTGATCTGGTCCCCCGCAATGCCCCATTTACCCCATGATGCAGGGGTCCCAATGGGGACACCGGCAGCATTTTAAAATATAAATTCTCGGCTGCAGGTCATAAAAGGGCCAGAGGCACACTAAGGCACAATACTGGCCGCAGGGGTACTTAAAGCACCTAACATTACCCCCCCCCCCAAAAAAAAAGCTGGGTGGCCAATCAGAAGGTGCCATTTCTAAATTTTACCGTAGAATAGAAGAATACCCAAATTTGCCCTAGGGAGCTTCTCAAGGGAGGAGCTCCATTAGATTTTTTTATTTTTTAGCCCGTCTGGATTTTTTGGAGGATGGGGGGAAGACGGGGGCATCGCCGGATGGGCATTGGGGACAATTGTCCTGTTTCTTTTTTGGAGAGGTTCCGGTCCTGTGGACACTTTTGGATTGGGCCTGTGTCTAGGGATGAAGCACAGAAAACCATTGTGGCTGGAGGGGCATTTGGCAAGTTAAGCGGTCTTATTTACCCTATTCTAGCTTTAGTAAGGGGAGTTGTTTTAGGTGAAAATTTGTTTATTATATTGTTCGTATTTAGGGGGTTTATTGTATGTATTTAGGCTTTTTATTGTATGTTTATATGTTTTATTATTGTATGTGTTTAGGGGTTTTATTGGATGTATTTAGTTTTTTTTATTGTATGTCTTTAGGGGTTTCATTGGATGTACTTAGGGGTTTTAATGGATGTAATGTATGTTTTTATTTGGTGTAATGTAGGCATTTTTTATTTTATGTAACTTAGGATAGGGTAGAGGGGGTTAGAAGGATAGGATAGAGGGGGTTAATAGGATAGGGGTTTACTGGGTACAGTTTGGTTTAACTAGGTCCCGTTAGGATTAAATAGATCCAGTTAGGGTTAACTATGTCCCGATGTGGTAACATAGGACTAGGTAGAGTTTACTAGGTCCAGATAGGGTAAATAGGTCCAGTTTGGGTTAACTAGGTCCAGATAGGGTTAACTAGGTCCAGTTAGGGTTAAATAGGACTAGATGGGGTAAACTAGGTCCAGATAGGGTTAAATAGCAGCAGGTAGGGTTAGGTGGTTAGTGATAGGGATAGTTAGGTATGGTGAAGGTTAAATAGGGTTAATTACTTTTATGGGGTTAATTAGTTAGGGAGTTAGTACTTAGAGGGGGGTTTATTAACTAGATTGAGGTTAATAGTGTAGAGGGTGGGTTTATAGTCTAGAGGGGGGTTTATAGTGTATAGGTGTGTTAATAGAATAGAGGGGGGTTAATAGGGTAGAGGGGGGTTAATAGTGTAAAGGGAGTTAATAGTGTAGAGGTGGGATTATTAGATAGATGGGTTTATAGAATGGTATAGGGTAGGATAAGGGTTAATAGAGTAGGGGTTTATTGGGTATAGTTAGGGTTAATGGGGTATAGTTTGGTTTAATGGGGTATAGTTAGGGTTAAAATTGCAGCGTAGTGTTTAGACTTTGTGTCATGAGTGTCCTGGAGGACCCTCATGGCACTTATAGTGTTAATATAGGGCTTAATAGCATCCTATAGGGGTCTATAGACCCCTATTGGACTGAGGGGGTTAATTATTGCCTCATGTGGGTCTGTATTGACCCCCATGTGTGATGGCGTTAATTTTAGGTGCCGGGGGGTACTTAATGTACCCTTCTGGCAGGGGTTAGGTTTTTTTATTTATTTCAAGTTTTTTAAGGACCTGCAGCAGGAAATGTAAATTTTTAAATGCAGTGGGGGTCCTGAGCGGCAAGGGTTAATGTGGGTTCACTGCCTGGGGTCCCAATGGTGACCCCCAGAATGGGGGGGATTAATGTTAGGTGTTGCGGGGGTACTTACAGTACCCCTGTGGCTGGTATTGTGCATTAATGTGCCAAAGGCCCTTTAAGGACCCGCGGCAGATAATTTTATATTTTTAAATGTAGCAGCGGTGCTGCAAGGGTTAATGCGGGGACCCTGCAAGGGTCCCAATCAGGACCCCCGCATCATGGGGTTAATGTGGGGAGCCTGCGGGAGCACTCACAGGTTTCATTGCCATCATGATGACATTTCCTATTGGATCATAGTAAGCAGTAGCTACGGGCTTGAATTGGCAAGCCCTGCTTTGCTTACTTTGGAAACCTGGGTTTCCGATTTCGGATCTCGGGCATCGAGTATCGCCTTGAGGAATTGAATAGCATTGGAAATGCAGGGGAACGAGAGCCTTCAACTCAATAGCAGACATGTGGCCATCTGCGACAGAGATGCGAGGCCCAAATTGAATGAGGCCCTATGGCAGTAATTTTTATAGAAAGAGGTATCATTTTGTGAATTATTTAATTTGATTTGCTTTGGGCCTTCAGTGCCATGATAATTCAAACAAATGATTTTGTAATTAGTATTTTAAACAATTAAGTTGAACAATGAGAAGTTACATGGACAAAATGTTTGTAGAATGTAAGAAAGTAAGAAATACACTTGTTACATTTTTCAATTTTAGATGCAATTATATGTATTCTTTCAGTTTCTTTATTAAACTGCTTCTTGTAGTCTCAGCAGGGCATGTCATTGTAAACTAATGAGCTTTGCACTAGTTCTAATGAGAGCAGTGATAATACTAGGCGTCTTCTCCCACCTGAAAAAGTAGATCCTTTGAAACTAAGGGTCTAATTCAATTGGCCAAATCGCATTTACTTGATCCCGAAAAGCAGCTCGTAAAGGTTATGGATATTCAATTGGTTACATTTAGCTACTCCCATTCCAATTGTAAGTTACCTGCCCAAAATCCCTGGGGGGCAGCCAAAGATGTAAGTCAGTCCTCAATTGATTTTTCAAGCTCGCAAAAGATAACGCAAAATTGAATTCAATTAAAAAGTTCAAGTAGCTCACGAATTAAATCTGACCACTTGAAAATGTATAAAAAAATATTACGATAGGACTCGCAAGGGGGTTCTGACAACTGCAGCAGCAAATAAACACACACTACTGCACTTTAAAATACTGGGAACGCACAGAAAAGCATTAGAATTAATTGCACAACAGTCTCAAGCTCGCACATCTGCAATAAAAAATAATTATTTTTAACTATTATTTCGGTTTTATATTGATCCCGAGATTCAATGGGTTAATACATATCATGGACCCAGCATGTACTAGAACAGTTGCTTTATTGATTTTTATTGATTTCTAAATTTCTCAATAGCGAGTCCGATCACAAATTTTACTTCTAAACACTAATTAATTGTAGTAAGAACTCCATTTTTTACTGATGTCATGATGACGGTCTCATTTACTATTGGCTGTGTCTAAGAAGTATTTCAAGTGTTTAAGAAGTAACTTACAGGATTGCTTAATTATTGCCAGATCATATGATCACACATCCTGTAATCCTACTTACGAATGCATGGTTTCTGTGAGGAGGGCAGTTGCAAGACAATTGAACGAGTTTAAATGTTTAGAAAAAAGGTAACTCGCAGCCAAAATATTGAGTTACAAGCAATTAATAGTTTGAAATTGAATGGGGCCCTAAAATGGTCTATTCCACAGCAGCATAATTGAATATTAAAAGTAATACATTAGAAGTTGTATTATTATTGTTTTGACAATTTTTATATTATCCAGTTTAGTTCCTCAAAAAGGATTTTTTAAATGTATAACAAAAGTGATAATTTAAAGCACAGTTCATTGTTATTTGTGGAAAGATACTGAAAACAATATTCTGGATATGTTAATTACTGTATTATGTTTGCCACTTGCCAACTAATTCCTATTTTAATAGAAATGTTGGTTTGAATGCCCTGGGAATTGTAGCAATTTAATATCGATTTGCGATTTACGGGCTTGACAGATCAAAGGCTTAGCTGGGATGATTTTAACAGCCTGTAGGGTTTTTCCACCTGTAACCCGCAGATCGTTTGCTGGTAGCTAAAAGTTACCAATTTAATAGCCATAACTTTTGCGGGTTCCTTTATGGGCTTCGGGAACGCGAAATCATCAAATTTAATAGGGCCCTATATGCAAGATTCTAAGCTCAAAAAAGGGCTCTCTATTTCTTTTATCTGTATTTATATTGTTTTTGTTTTGTATTCTTCTTATGTATGGTGCTGCAGAATATGTTGGCTCATTATAAACATAAGATAAAAATAATCATAACCGTTTTAGTGATTTTCTGTGAAGCATCCAAAGAAGTTGTATGTTATCATCTCCAGAACCTGTACCTTTAGAATTTACTATTTACTTATAAATTTAGAGTGTAATATGGGGAAATAGCGATTTTGGCACCCTGACCTTTGCGAAATGGAGCAATTGAATAGCGATTTGCGATTTTAGCCCTACGAAAATGTAAGATCAAAGGCTTCTGAAGGCTATAAGTTACGGCTTTGACGGACGCAAGTTTTTCAAGGCAGTAACTCGTAACCCGGTCGAATGCCGCAACAAGACGCCTATTGAATAGCAAAGTTGCTTGCGACCTCACTTACGGGCTACCGGATCTCTAAATCAGCCAATTGAATGTGGCTCATTGCCTGTTAATACCTGTTAAAGTGGAAAAAAGCTGAAACCCAAAATGTAAAAGTATTTTTATAAAGTAATTGCAATCAATAGTGTAGCTTTTTGTCTGAATAATGTTTGCCATTAAAATAGAGAAACAATTTATCCTCCAAAAACATCAATACTTTTTTTATATACTTTTTATTAGAACGTTTTCCAATAATACAAAAAAATTACACTATTGAAACAAGGACTAGTGGTAGGAATAATGTCTGGAGGGAAGAAAAAGTTAAGAAAGAAGAGGGAAGCAGACAGCCTAGAACTTTACATCAGTCTTTCTTCTCATCACTCCTCATGCCAGGGTGGAATACAAAGCCCACAAGATATAGTTGTTTCAAGCTGTGCCATTGTATAGATTACAAACATCCATCCAAGTGGTATTATGAAAGCAGTAGCAAAAATATCAATATTTAAAATTATATATTTATGTATTCCAAGAAAAATATCAGTTGAAAAATGGAACACAAAATATAATTTTATTATTTGAGTGTATACGCTTTATATACCGAATGAGAGCGGAAAAAGCATTAGTCTCTTGATTATAGTTCTTCCCACATAAATGTTTTTCTTTGTAATCGTGACCTACTAGATAGAAAGGACTTGCTGTTTGACATACCACCCAACTGTCTTTATTCTGTCGGAATACTTCATCATAGGACCTTCTCTTTAGAAGAGTCCCACATTTAAAGGCAAACACCAAGGCCCCATTCAATTTCAAGCCTGTAATTGCCTATAACCCCAAATTTTGGCTGCGGGTTAGATTTTTTCTAAACATTTAAATGCTGTCAATTGTCTTTAACTTGCAACTGCACACTCAAAGCCACCACATGGAAACCATCATACATTTTATCAGACTTTATTTGCAAGCTAGAGCTACGGGTCTAATAGAATATTGATTTTCTGTAGTGTTACTTATTTAGCACTGGTATATCTTGAGCTCTGCTACAACCAATGGAGTTCTAAGGCTGTTTTTTGTGGTTTGGGCTAGCCCGTAGTGGTTTTGGGCAGGGAACTAGCAATTGGAATACAAGTAGCTAATTGTAGCCAACTGTAACTTTTATGAGATGCTTTATGAGTTCATGTAATTGTGATTTGGCACACTGAATGGGCAACCAAGTTTTCAGCCCTGACTGTGAGTCATATTTTCTGGTTCCTCTTTTGGTCTTGGAGAAAGACAGAGTCCTGGAGTACCAATTCTACATATGCGACTCTCCATGTCCCTATGGACCACAGCTCACCAGGACATCTTATGTCTGGTAATGTTTATCCATTAGATTTTATTGGCAATGATACTGGAGTGGGTTGCCTGGAGTGGGTTGCCAGTTCCTTCTCCAGTGCAGCACAATTTGTCTGACCTCTTTACTATGACCTGCCCATCTTAGGTGACCCTACACAATATAGCTTACAGCTTTATTTAGGTACACAAACCCCTTCCAAGACATGGCAATTATCCAGAAGGGGAACACTACCTAGTATTGCATACTTTTTCAAGAATGTAAATGTTTCTCTTTGATCATTTGAAATGTTGGGAGGTATGAATATATATGGTGTGGTGGCCAAGATGTGTGCTCTAAAGACCAGACCCATTTTCTAGCATTTCAAACCGCATGTATTCTTTCTTGAAGCAATAATTCTGAGGCTAGGTTTCCAGCTAAGGTTAGAGGTATTTTTGAACATTCTATTTAATAAGGGTACCTAGGGACAATCCAAACTGCAAGAAAGTGCAGAGGAAACTGGGGTTCTTGATATATTTAATTGATATTTAATATGTAAGCTGAATATAATGATTTCCAAGCCAGAAAACACCTCACAAACATCAGCTCTCTGTTGTATTAAGTATCTTCAGTGTAGTGAGTAAAACATCATAAGCAATAAATACTTGTAGAAAAAGTAGCAAAATCTTGTGATATTGTCCCTTTTACTATATATATCTATATATAAAAAAAAATATATATATATATATAAACTGTATATGGCTTGTGCATAATCCATCCTGGCCTTTGCTTAAAGCTGTGCAATACAGCAGGCATATGCTTAAAAGGGTCCTTGTTTGAAATTGTTTTTGGATTAAATAACAAAGCCTTTGTGGTCACATTTGCATGTCCCTACCCAGATTCCCAGAATTCAGTGCAATAACGGTATTTCTCTGTATTCTGAGCAGGACATTTTTTTACTTGTTTTAGATGCCCAAATGTGAACACAAGTATACTTATTTACTATATGTATATAAATATGTGTGTTTGTGTGTTTATATATTGCATACAGTATCACCAGATGTTATACCTTCTTCTACAAATCTTCATTGTGTATCATTTTCCACCCACTTATATTGAAATAAGTCGATAAAGAAAAGAAAGCTTTGAAGTTTGTGATGTGTTTTCTGATTTGGAAATCAATATATGCAATTTCTTCTACTTTGTTACTGAGATATTTTTTTGTGCTTACATTGTACCACACTGATGCTTGCTGAAAACTCTTTCACTGTTTTGTCCATGCATCCAATACATTTCAATTTGCATGGAAGTGTGATTAAATATATCTTCTTCCAGTTTCACGGGGTTTATCATGCATCTAGATATTCTCTTTCCTTAGGATCTTCCTCTAAAGAAAGAAGCAATTAGGAATTAGGTAAAGCATGTATGGAGGGTAAGAAACGCACAAATATAAATGAGCCTAGAGCAATGTGTAGGCTAGAAATATCTCTAGGCAAAACACAGCACTTATGAACAAATATTACATATTATTCATCTTAAGACAGAGTAAAATGACAGTGGATGTCTGAAGCACACTGTTTATAAAATTGTTAAGCAAATTAAATGTCTTTTATGAAGAACACTGTATTTAGTTTTTTCTGCTGCCTATTAGTTTATGTATTGATTTGCTACATCTTTCCTTTTCAGGTTTATGTTTATTTATTCTCCCTTCTCAAAAAATTTGAAGTTCTGGAAAACAATATCTTCCATTTTGTGCATATTTTCTATACATATAACACAATTAAGATGACCTTACTTGTATTCCAGTGCTTAACACTAGTGAAGTCCCGAACAGCTCGGTGGAGAACTATTCGAAGCAATTTTCGCATGTTTGCGTTCGCAACGCGCGGCGAACGCATGCGCTTTTCGGTCCGCCCCCTATTCTTTATCATTGAGGAAACTTTGACCCTGCACCTTACAGTCAGCAGACACATTCCAGCCAATCAGCAGCATACACTCCCTTCCAGGGACTTCCATCTGAAGGACAGCCTCCATTTTAGAATCATTCTGAAGCTGCATTCATTGAGAGAGGACATATATTCTACCTGCTGCTGATTTAATAGGGAAATAGATAGCCAGGCTGTGTATTTAGCTTTCACTACACACCTGAAGGACTCATTTGATATCTGCTGCAAGGACAGCAACCCAAAAAGCCCTTTTTAGGGCTAGAACATCATTTATTTTATTTTATTATTTTTTTCTGCTGATTTAATAGGGACATAGATAGCCAGGCGGTGTATTTAGCTTTCACTACACACCTGAAGGACTCATTTGATATCTGCTGCAAGGACAGCAACCCCAAAAGCCCTTTTTAGGGCTAGAACATCATTTATTTTATTTAATTATTTTTTTCTGTGTAATCTAATTGCATATGCCTGCTAGCGTGTGTGTGAGGCCTATTGCATCTACTCTGCCAACTTTTGCCAGTGCACAGTGACACTCATACCTAGTGCAACCGTAGTGTACAGTGACATAAAAAAAACTTTTTTGACTGTAATCGATTGAATATCAGTTGCCTGCCTACAGGCGTGTGTGTGAAGCCTATTGCATCTACTCTGCCAACTTTTGCCAGTGCACAGTGACACTCATATCTAGTGCAACCATAGTGTACAGTGACATAAAACAACCCTTTTTTGACTGTAATCGATTGAATATCAGTTGCCTTCCTACAGGTGTGTGTGTGAAGCCTATTGCATCTACTCTGCCAACTTTTGCCAGTGCACAGTGACACTCATATCTAGTGCAACCGTAGTGTACAGTGACATAAAACAACCCATTTTGACTGTAATCGATTGAATATCAGTTGCCTGCCTACAGGCGTGTGTGTGAAGCCTATTGCATCTACTCTGCCAACCTTTGCCAGTGTACAGTGACACTCATATCTAGTGCAACCGTAGTGTACAGTGAAATAAAAGAACCCTTTTTTGGATGTAATCGATTGAATATCAGTTGCCTGCCTACAGGCGTGTGTGTGAGGCCTATTGCATCTAATCTGCCAACTTTTGCCATTGCACAGTGACACTCATATCTAGTGCAACCGTAGTGTACAGTGAAATAAAAGAACCCTTTTTTGACTGTAATCGATTGATTATCAAAAAAAATGACAGGCAGAGGCAGGCCACCCCACAGGGGCCGTCGTGGTCATGGTGCTGTGATTCCCTTTGGCCCTAGAATAATGTCCAGTTTTCAGAGGCAACGTACCCTGAACTTGAACAGTTCTGAGGACATGGTTGACTGGCTAACACAGGGCACCCAATCTTCGACAGCTTCCGCTCGGAACCTAAACGCACCATCCTCCTCCAGCTTAGCTTCGGGCACCTCTCCACTTACCACTCGCCCGCCTGCCGCCACCACCAACACTAGCACCACAGCCGCTTCACTTGATCCGTCAGCAGAGTTATTTACACATCCGTTGGAAGAAATAAGTGATGCACAAACATTAGTGCCAGAGGATGTAGATAACAGGGATATGTCCTAGTCAGGCAGCATTACACACATGGACGTACGGTCTGATGATGATGATGTTGTACCCGGTGCTGCTTCCTTTGTTGAGTTGTCAGATACAAGTGAAGCGGTTGATGATGACGATGCGTCCGTGGATGTCACGTGGGTGCCCGCTATAAGAGAAGAAGAACAGGAGGAAAGTTCAGATGGGGAGACAGAGAGGAGGAGGAGACGAGTTGGAAGCAGCGGGAGGTCGTCGAAAGTAGATAGTGGCACAGTCAGACAGCATGCATCAGCACCCGGGGTCAGCCAGACAGCACGCCAGTCAACGCATGCTGTGGCCACCACCAGAATGCCGTCATTGCAGAGCTCAGCAGTGTGGCAATTTTTTTGTGTGTCTGCCTGTGACAACAGTGATGCCATTTGCAACCTGTGCGAAAAGAAACTGAGTCGTGGGAAGTCCAACACCCACCTAGGTACAACTTCTTTGCGAAGGCACATGATGTCACATCACAAACGCCTATGGGATCAACACATGAGTACAAGCAGCACACAAAGTCAAAGCCGCCATCCTCCTCCTGGTCCAGCATCTTCAGCCACGTCAACCACTGCTGCCCTGCTTGCCCCCTCTCAACCATCCACCACTCCGTGTCTCGCCCTGAGCAGTCCCTGCTCATCTGCCCACAGTCAGGTGTCTGTCAAGGACCTGTTTGAGCGTAAGAAGCCAATGTCACAAAGTCACCCCCTTGCCCGGCAACTGACAGCTGGCTTGTCTGAACTCTTAGCCCGCCAGCTTTTACCATACAAGCTGGTGGAGTCTGAGGCGTTCAAAAAATGTGTCGCTATAGGGACACCGCAGTGGAAGGTATCCGGCCAAAATTTCTTTGCACAAAAGGCAATCCCCAACCTGTACTCGATTGTGCAAAAGGAAGTAATGGCATCTCTGGCACACAGTGTTGGGGCAAGGGTCCATCTTACCACGGATACCTGGTCTGCAAAGCATGGTCAGGGCAGGTATATCACCTACACTGCGCATTGGGTAAACCTGGTGCCGGCTGCCAAGCATGGAATACGTGGCTCTGCAGAGGAGTTGGTGACTCCGCCACGACTTGCAGGCAGGCCTGCTGCCACCTCATCTACTACTCCTACTCCATCCTCTTCCATAACCTCCTCGGTTGAGTCCTCTTCTGCTGCTGCTATGTCTTGCTCCACATCAACGGCACCCCCCCAGCTCCACAGGTACTATTCCACATCCCGGATACGGTAGTGTCACGCCGTCTTGGGGTTGACTTCCCTGAAAGCAGAGAGTCACACCGGACCAGCACTCCTGTCCGCCCGGAACGCACAGGTGGATCAGTGGCTGACTCCACACCAACTGGAGATCGGCAAAGTGGTTTGTGACAATGGAAGAAATTTGTTGGCGGCATTGAATTTGGGCAAGTTGACATATGTGCCGTGCATGGCACATGTGTTTAATCTGATTGTACAACGCTTTGTACATAAGCACCCAGGCTTACAGGACATCCTGAAGCAGTCCAGGAAGGTGTGTTCCCATTTCAGGCGTTCCTACACGGCCATGGCGCACTTTACAGATATCCAGCGGCGAAACAACATGCCAGCGAGGCGCTTGATTTTAGACAGCCCGACACGTTGGAATTCAACACTCCTAATATTCGACCGCCTGCTCCAACAAGAAAAGGCCATTAACGAGTATTTGTATGACCGGGGTGCTAGGACAGCCTCTGCGGAGCTGGGGATTTTTTTGCCACGTTACTGGACGCTCATGCACAATGCCTGTAGGCTTATGCGTCCTTTTGAGGAGGTGACAAACCTGGTCAGTCGCACCCAGGGCACCATCAGCGACATCATACCATTTGTTTTCTTCCTGGAGCGTGCCCTGCGAAGAGTGCCGTAGATGAGCGTGAAGAGGAAGAGGAAGAGTTGTGGTCACCATCACCACCAGAAACAGCCTTATCAGCATCGCTTGCTGGACCTGCGGCAACGCTGGAAGAGGATTGTGAGGAAGAGGAGTCACAGGAGGAATGTGTCTTTGAGGAGGAGGAGGAAGACCAACCATAACAGGCATCCCAGGGTGCTCGTTGTCACCTATCTGGTACCTGTGGTGTTGTACGTGGCTGGGGGGAAGAACATACCTTCAGTGAGATCACTGAGGATGAGGAACGGGACATGACTAGCTCGGCATTTAAACCTTGTGCAAATGGAGTCTTTCATGCTGTTGTGCCTGTTGAGGGACCCTCGTATAAAAAGGATGAAGGAGAACGACCTGTACTGGGTATCCACGCTACTAGACCCCCGGTATAAGCAGAAAGTGCCTGAAATGTTACCGAATTACCACAAGTCGGAAAGGATGCAGCACTTCCTAAATACATTTAAAAGTTTGCTTTACACAGCGTTTAAGGGTGATGTCACAGCACAACGGCAATCTAACACCAGAAGAAGTGAACATAATCCTCCTCCTCCCACGACCACGCCGGCAAGGAGAGGACGCTTTACAGATGTGTTGTTGATGGAGGACATGCAGAGCTTTTTAAGTCCTATTCATCGCCACAGCCCTTCGGGGTCCATCCTCAGAGAATGACTCGACCGTCAGGTAACAGACTACCTCGCCATAACTACAGATATCAACACTATGAGGAGCGATGAACCCCTTGACTACTGGGTGTGCACGCTTGCCCTGTGGCCTGAGCTATCCCAATTTGCCATAGGACTTCTGTCCTGCCCCGCTTCAAGTGTCCTGTCAGAAAGGACCTTCAGTGCAGCAGGAGGTTTTGTCACTGATAAGAGAAGTTGCCTAGGTCAAAAAAGTCTAGATTACCTCACCTTTATTAAGATGAATGAGGGATGGATCCCGAAGGGACTGACAGTGGGCGATACATTCGATTAAAAAAGGCCTGATAGATGAGCTGCCTTGAGCTAATAATGGTCCACACGCTGCTGTATTTTATCCCTGAATGCCGGATGACTTGCGTGACTTATCCGCCACCAACTAGGGTTCAAGACGCAATGTTTTAGGGCACTTTCTGCCTGGCAAACTAACATCAATTTTTCTGGTCGCTGCAACAATACCTAATTTTTGCATTTAAATTAAATTATTTTATTTTAGAAGTCGTACAGCATGTAATGAAAAATAAAGCATTTTTGAACAGTCTTGCATAACAGTTGTGCAAAAATACATATTTACAATAAAGATATTTTGTGAAAGTTAGCTGGCTATTCCTTCTTATTTTTACTTTTTAGGTTAATAATTTTTCTTATTTTTTACTGTGATTGCAATTTAAGAGATACCTAAAACATGGTAAAACAGACAATAGTACAGAGTATATCTGCAGGAAACACCAAAGTCCTATTAGCTATCATCCCTCCAGCAGTATTAGCTTATTATTTACAATATCTAACCTGGGTAATCACCCTTAGTTACCCTAGGGCAGTCTTCAGTAAGCGACCTCTCCTTTCCTGGGATGATTTTGCCGCCGGTTGCTTCTGAAGGGTCTCCAGGACTCCCCCACTCCGGTCCTTCCCCCAGTGTCACTTCAACCAGTAACAAATGTTTTATATTTGTAAAGCGACCCAATGGAGAACCAATTTAAGACCGGTGTCCCCTGTTTCTGGGTCAGGGAGTGTGTGAAATGCCTCAGCCTACAGTAATTGTAATGTTCTGACAGCGGTAGCTCATGCTTGTCCCTCAGTTCCTCATAGGTGAGCATCTGGCCCTTTACTAACCAGTCTCCCAGTCTATCTAGTTTCCTTGACCTCCACCAGTGTTGTGATGTTGTGCTCATGTGTTTCGGGGCCTGAGGGTGGTCAAGAATTGGGGTCATTTGGGTGGATCCAGGGAACAAACCTGTGTGTTTCTTGGCCCATTTCCAGTATGATAGTGAGGGTCTGATTAGGGGGTTTGGCGAGTTTTTAAGGCTCTGAGGCAATTCTGATAGCCAAGCCACCTTGTCCCAGGTTAAGGGCCTTAAAGTGTGTTTCTCTAAATGCACACAGGCTGGTTGATGACATATAGAATGTGCTATTGGGAGGAAAGATAGGTGACGTAACATGTATTAAACTGATAGGAATGAGTAGTACAACTTAATACACCACTCCTATCTGTTGGCACCTTAGATTGCACGTGCAGTGCCCCAAATTCAAAGTGGGATACCGACCAAGCATCTTTTTCCATCTCCCTGTTCCAAAAATCCATGCCATATACACGTCCCCTGATAGGTGACGTAACAGGTATTAAACTGATATGAATGAGTAGTACAACTTAATACACCACTCCTATCTGGTGGCACCTTAGATTGCACGCGCAGTGCCCCAAATTTGAAGTGGGAGGACCGACCAAGCATCTTTTTCCATCTCCCTGTTCCAAAAATCCATGCCATATACACGTCCCCTGATAGGTGACATAACAGGTATTAAACTGATATGAATGAGTAGTACAACTTAATACACCACTCCTATCTGGTGGCACCTTAGATTGCACGCGCAGTGCCCCAAATTCGAAGTAGGAGATCCGACCAAGCATCTTTTTCCATCTCCCTGTTCCAAAAATCAATGCCATATACACGGCCCCTAATAGTGGACGTAACAGGGATTAAATCGATAGGAATAGTACTACTTAACAGTACACACCTTATAATAACGCAGACAGAGGCAACGCAGAGAGAGGGGTCTGAAGAAGAGGAGTCAGAGGAGGAAGGTGGCTTTGAGGAGGTGGAAGACCAAACACAGCAGGCATCCCAGGGGGCTTGTTGTCACCTTTCGGGGACCCTTGGTGGCTGGGTGGAGGAAGAGACCTTCAATGACATCAGTGAGGACAAGGAACGGGACATGGCTAGCTTGGTATCCAACCTTGTGCAAATGGGGAGTTTGCGGTTGTGCAAAGGGACTGTTTGCGGTTGTTTGCGGTGCATTAAACAGGGAGATTGGTCTGTTACTGTGAAGCGGGTGTAACCCTTACACTACCTGATTGATACAACATCATACCTGATGTTTTAAAGCTTGTTATTCCAAACAATTTAGGAATGTTGATTTATGCCCTTTATGGCTTAAAACCAGACTCTGCATCAACTATGTCATTTTCCGTGGGAGTTTTGCCATGGATCCCCCTCCGGCATGCCACAGTCCAGGTGTTAGTCCCTTTGACACAACTTTCCCATCACTATTGTGGCCAGAAAGAGTCCCTCTGGGTTTTGAAATTCGCCAGCCCATTGAAGTCGATGGCGGTTCGCCGATGTTCGTCAGTTCGTGAACATTTGATGGAATTAAAACAAGATTTATTTTTTTCTAAACTGCTATTATCTTACATATAAATTATACAGTACTCACATTATACCTTCCAGATAATAAAATAAATCAAGAAAGAAATGTTCCACATTAGTGTAGTAAAATAAATAAATGTCTTGCCCCAAATAAACCAATACACTAACATTCCTGATCCCTGAGAAAGTCTGTGCTAGATGAAACACGTTGAATTCTGTCTGAATACTTCATCACAGGACCTTCTCTTTAGAAGAGTCCCACATTTAAAGTCAAACACCAAGGACCCCATTAAATTTCAAGCCTGTAATTGCCTGAAACCCAACATTTTGGCTGCTGGTTAAATTTTTTCTAAACATTTAAATGCATTTAATTGCCTCTAACTTGCAACGGCACACTCAAAGACACCACATGGAAACTATGCACTCTTAAGTGGGATATCAGGGTGTGTGATCATATGATCTGACAATATTTAAGCAAGCCTGTAAATTACTTCTCAGACTCAGCCAATAGTAAATGAGTAACCGTCATCATGACGTCACTAAAACATGGAGTTTATACTTAAACTTCATTCAGAGACTACAAATTAATTATTGTTGACAAGTCAAATTAGCAATGATCAGACTCACAATTCTGCAATGTAGAATTATAAAGAGAAGGAATCATCATATTATTTCAAACTGCAATAAGATTATAAGCGAGATTACTCCGTTTATTAAAAGTAAGGGAATCATAGGCTGGGAACTAGATCTTAATATGGCTCTTGATGAAGACAATTGGAGGGATATTATAATGTTGATTAAGAAATCCGCCATAAATCCAGCTTATCTGGAACTCTTTTTTAAAATCTTACACAGATGGCATTTAACCCCGGTTAGAATGTCAAAAATTAATACAAAAGGGGACGCCCTTTGCTGGAAACAGTGCGGTTTTCTAGGAGATGACTCCCATGTCTGGTGGAAGTGTAAAAAGATCTCAGATATGTGGTTAGAAATTTGTCAACTTCTAGCTAGAGTTTTAGATAAACATATTCCTTGTACCCCTCAAGTGGCCATCCTCCATAGAGGGTTGGAGTTTCTCTCCCCAGTGGAAAGGAACTTGGTTTCGCATGTCCTTTTGGGGGCCAAATGGCTACTAGTAAAATACTGGAAAACCCCAGATATACCTACAATTAGAGAGTTAATCAACACTATTTGTTATAACAGAGACCTATATCTCAACGCTTATAGTTCGGCTAATGCAAAAAACAGAAATATGATAAATTGGTCTAAATGGGACAACTACATCAAACATAGTACATTTTAGCCAGAGGGCAGGGGGAAATAGTACTTACCTTACTATTTCTCGGGTGTAACTCCATTCGGACCTAATTCTCCTCATTGGCCCATGTGTTTAAAATGTTATCTGCCTCGAATCTGAGCGAATGCCAGTATGGATGTACATTGTACCTTTTCAATGTATTGTATAATCTAGAAAACTGTTCTACTTTTAGAGTATATCGTTGGTACAATGTTTGTTTGTTATCCCTGTTTGTTTTTGTGTATTGTATGTTTATTATTCTTTTTCTGGTGATGTAATATATTTGTTAAAATAAAATAAAAAAATAAAAATAAAAAATTCTGCAATGTAGAAATCAATAAAGTTTATTAAATGAACTGTTCTAGTCCCGGGATACCTTTCACACAAAAAATATATTTAAAAAAAAAACAGTTTTAATTGCATATTTGTGGGGTTGAGACTGTTGTGCAATTAATTCTAATGTATTTATATGTACTAAGTACATTAGTGTGCTCAATTGCTGCTACAGCTGGGATAAGTGTTTGAAGAAGCTCTTGTGAGTCCTATTCAGTACTCGTAACATTTTTGACAGAAACTTCATACATTTTATCAGACTTAATTTGCGAGGTAGAGCTACGGGTTTAATAGAATATTGATGTTCTGTAGCGTTACTTATTTAGCACTGGTAAATCTTGAGCTGCGCTAAAACCAATGGAGTTCTAAGGCTGGTTTTGGGGGTTTTGGCTAGCTTGTAGTGGTTTTGGGCAGGGAACTAAGAATTGGAATACAAGTAGCTAATTGTAGCCAACTGCATATCTGTAACTTTTATGAGCTGCTTTATGAGTTCATGTAATTGTGATTTGGCCAACTGAATGGGTGGCCACGTTTTCAGCCCTGACTGTGTGTCATATTCTCTGGTTCCTCTTTTGGTCTTGGAGAAAGACAGAGTCCTGGAGTACCAATTCTACATATCCGACTCTCCATGTCCCTATGGACCACAGCTCACCAGGACATCTTATGTCTGGTAATGTTTATCCATTAGATTTTATTGGCAATGATACTGGAGTGGGATGCCTGGAATGGGTTGCCAGTTCCTTCTCCAGTGCACCACAATTTGTCTGACCTCTTTACTATGACCTGCCCATCTTAGGTGACCCTACACAATATAGCTCACAGCTTTATTGAGGTACACAAACCTCTTCCAAGACATGGTAATTATCCAGAAGGGCAACACGACCTAGTATTGCATACTTTTCAAGAATGTAAATGTCTCTCTTTGATCATTTGAAATGTTGGGAGGTATGAATATACATGGTGTGGTGGCCAAGTTGTGTGCTCTTAAAGACCAACCCCATTTTCTAGAATTTTAAACAGCATGTATTCTTTCTTGAAGCAATAATTGTGAAGCTAAGTTTCCAGCTAAGGTTAGAGGTATTTTTGAACATTCTATTTAATAAGGGTACCTAGGGACACTCCAAACTGCAAGAAAGTGCAGAGGAAACTGGGGTTCTTGATATATTTCATTGATATTTAATATGTAAGCCGAATATACTGATTTCCAAGCCAGAAAACACCTCACAAACTTTAGCTCTCTGTTGTATTAAGTATCTTCAGTGTAGTGAGTAAAACATCATAAGCAATAAATACTTGTAGAAAAAGTAGCAAAATCTTAAGATATTGTCCCTTTTACTATATATATATATATATATATATATATATATATATATATATATATATATATATATACAGTATATCGCTTGTGCATAATCTATCCTGGCCTTTGCTTAAAGCTGTGCAATACAGCAGGCATATGCTTAAAAGGATCCTTGTTTGAAATTGTTTTTGGATTAAATAACAAAGCCTTTGTGGTCACATTTGCATGTCCCTGCCCAGATTCCCAGAATGCAGTGCAATAACGGTATTTCTCTGTATTCTGAGCAGGACATTTTTTAACTTGTTTTAGATGCCCAAATGTGAACACAAGTATACTTATTTACTATATGTATATACATATGTGTTTTTGTGTGTTTATATATTGCATACAGTATCACCAGATGTAATACCTTCTTCTACAAATCTTTATTGTGTATCATTTTCCACTCACTAGTATTGAAGCTAGTCGATAAAGAAAAGAAAGTTTTGAAGTTTGTGATGTGTTTTCTGATTTGGAAATCAATATATGCAATTTCTTCTACTTTGTTACTGAGATGTTTTTTTGTGCTTACATTGTACCACACTGATGTTTGCTGAAAACTCTTTCACTGTTTTGTCCATGCATCCAATACATTTCAATTTGCATGGAAGTGTGATTAAATATATCTTCTTCCAGTTTCACAGGGTTTATCATACATCTAGATATTCACTTTCCTTAGGATCTTCTGCTAAAGAAAGAAGCAATTAGGAAATAGGTAAAGCATGTATGGAGGGTAAGAATCGCACAAATATAAATGAGCCTAGGGCAATGTGTAGCCTAGAAATATCTCTAGGCAAAACACAGCACTTATGAACAAATAGTACATATTATTCATCCTTTACAGAGTAAAATGACAGTGAATGTCTGAAGCACACTGTTTATAAAATTGTTAAGCAAATTAAATGTCTTTTATGAAGAACACTGTATTTAGTCTTTTTCTGCTGCCTATCAGTTTATGTATTGCTTTGCTACATCTTTACTTTTCAGTTTTCAGTTTATTTATTCTCAAATAAAAATTCTTAAATATTGTGATTGTATTAGCATATGCTCAGGGCTGTATTTACCTTTTTGGAGCCCCTAGGCAGTGAAGTGGAGGAGCCCGTGTGAGTGAGTACGTAAGGTATGCTAGGACCCATTTTTGCCTTTTCTGTACGTGTAAGTTCCCTTTCCTGTTGTAACTGTCATGTTCTATGTGGTTACTCCCTAGTAGCCAGTCTATGAATTGCAACATTTCATTTTTTTTAAGCCAGGATCTATTTTTTGGAAAGAAGTGGCGCCCCTCACAGGGAAGTGCCCCTCACAGGGAAGCGCCCCTGCGCAGCTGCCTAGTTGGCCTAATAGGTAAACCGGCCATGCACATGCTTTTGTATAAATAGGCTTGAACACGTTTGCTATAGCTTTACAGTGCTGACAGGGTTCACTCCCTATCCAGAGTAAGTCATAAAGAGGTAGTTTCAGTTAGTTAGTTGAAGGGTTTATACACTCTATTCTCTGGGAATAATGGATGTTATATGGTGTCAGGGAGTACTTGTTACATTGGAAAAATCTGACAATTTTGTTTGGTTCGTATATGTATGATTTGTGACTATTCAACAGCCCAAGCTAGGTTCTGCTTTCAATAACACGGTGAGACAGAAAGGTATGTCAAGGAAAAAGAGTGTGATCTATACTCTGAATATTTTAAATTAGAAATAAAAGAGCAATTCTTTGTATTGCTTTGGAGAATAAGAGTTGATATAAGAATGTGGGGTGCTTGACCATACTATTACCTACTCATTAATGTATCTATTCTACATTTATAAATCACTTATCATTACATGTTGTGTATATTAATTTATTGAGTTCTGTTTCTGTGCTCTTAAAGCCCTTGCTTGACAAGAGAGATGTTTTGCAGCAGGCAGAAGTTTAAGTTGTGATCATTTCCTATTATATGTGGGGATTTTTCTGGATTTTATGTGTCTGGGCAACTGAAGACTTCCATAGATCATAATATCTTAAATTGACTTGGTGGTGCCAGAATTCAGTTATATAGTTGGAGGTGTGAATGACAGTTAAGGGAACTTTACAGTCATTGTAGGTGACAGATTGCTTGAACAAGCTGTTTGGTGGTTAACCCTTTAACTCACACCTCTAGGATCTCCTTCACACTGCCCTTCACTGAAATTATTATAATAACAAAAAAGTGCGACAAAGCTTGAGGCAGTGATGAGTAGTGACCTTCATAATCACTTTGCTGTGATTCTGCTTCCCATCTGCCCTATATGTAGAAACCTAATCTATTCATGTCATGTTTAAAATAAGGAGACATCCAGTATATTATTATAGAAACGTACTGCATTATTACCATTGGCAGAGCTATTGAACAGAGGAAAATAATCCTGGCATTCCCTTGCAACTTCTCTATAAAAAAAAGAAAGAAAAAAAAGACGAGCTCCAATGGTGAAATGCATGTCTATGGGCATGACAAACACACAATGAAAATAGGGACAGAGATTTGCTGCTAGAAGATCAATGAATGAACTGTCAATCATTAGCTTGGAACTAGTCACCTGACCTTAACTATGGTTATTCTTTGAACATTTCTGCTGTAGTCAAGATAAAAAGCATAGGAGCCGTTGTTGCAGTTACAGAGTCTCTGTGGAATCATTTTTTGTTGATATCTGAGCCACTACTATTGGAGTTATTACTGTGAATGTTTGCAGGATCTCCCTTACAGTGCTCCGATTGGTGATATTATCCCTGAGATACCTTGTTCACATGGGGGGAGGTCTGAACTACATCCAATGTGGACGCACTCCAGACATATACTTTAGACTTTGGACTAGTGCTGTTACAAATCAGGCTGTTGAATATTTTCTAATGGGTATAATATGTGCATATGCCATAATGTACACACACCACATATTGTACACACACCAATTTTGCTACTCATAAGTTTTTAGGTATTAAAGCATATTTTACCACTGGATCCCTTATGCACCTTTGTCTTTCTTTTTTGATTTTCCACAGTTGGTTATTTATCAAAAGCTGCAGAAAAAAAGGATTAATCTGGGACAATAATAATATATATCACCATTTTATATATATATATATATATATATATATATATATATATATATATATATATATATGTTTTATATTGCAGCACTAAATATATGAATCCTATGACAGCTTCCTTTGGAGGAGCCATCGGAAACATGACGCATGATTGGCTGAGAACTAGACGTATGATTTGTGACTATTCAACAGCCCAGCATACATTCAGTGCTTCCCTTGAATATAGAACTGAAAGGGGAAATTGCCAACATGCATTCAGTGCTTCCCTTCAAGATAGAACTGGAAGGGGAAATTGCCAGCATGCATTCAGTGCTTCCCTTTAAGGCCGCTTCATAGTTGGCATCAAGTCAACTAAACTGAGAAAAAAAATTGTACTCATTCAAACAACTTGGCAGAAATCACAGTGCATATAGAGTTTTAAGTTTTAGTGAATAATTCATTGTCAGCAAAGACAATTTTAACTCACTGTTTACTATTCATATTAACATTAATTTAATTTCCGACATAGAAACAGTAGGATGTTGTTGAAAAAATATTTGCATAAAATGAATGAAATATATTCTGCTAACTGATTAGGAAATATTAGTTTTAAAACAACCTTCATATTTCATTTTTGCATTGTTTTGGATAAATTGTATTCAGGTATTCCTAAAATCAAATGTATAATATTACTTTGTGCAAATGTATAATCAATTCATATTTGAACTTTGCTTCAAAGACGTTTGACTGGCCTTGAGAAATTTCATCTCTGGTTACTTGGATTTACAATTTTAAATACTCATAGATACTAAGTATTCATATTGAAGAGATGGGCCATGGGCAGCTGCTTACAGTGCTAATTTACCTGAAAATTAATTATGAGAAACCATTACAAAATGAACCCTTGGGCACCGGCTGTAAGATTTCTTAGAATCTGAAAGTGAATGCATAATTTATAAACGCTTAGTAGCAGAAGTGATAGACCCACCAATGCCAACAGGCTAAGAAAATATATACATTACATAAATCATAAGCTTTCTGTGGTCTTAATGAGAGATCTGACTCCAGAGGACATGTAGAGTAAATGTTAGCAGATTTTCCTAGTGGCATGTATATGATTTAAATTATATATATATATATATATATATATATATATATATATATGTATATATGTGTATATATATATATATATATATATATATATATATATATATATGAACTGTATATACAGTATATATACAGTTGTGCTCAAAAGTTTGCATACCCTGGCAGAAATTATGAAATGTTGGCGTTTATTTTGGAAATACGACTAATCATGCAACAAAAATATATATATTTTATTGAAAGATAGTGGTTATATGAAGCCATTTATCATCACATAGTTGTTTCGCTCCTTTTTAAATCATAATGATAACAGAAATCACCCAAATGGCCTTGATAAAAAGTTTACATACCCTTCAATGTTTTGCCTTGTTACAGACACACAAGGTGACACACAAAGGTTAAAATGGCAATTAAAGGTTAATTTCCCATACCTGTGGCTTTTTAAATTGCAATTAGTGTCTGTGTATAAATAGTCAATGAGTTTGTTAGCTTTGGGGAGCAGAAAAGAACTGTCAAAACATCTGAGTAACAGGGTAATGGAACTTCATAAAGATGGAAAAGGATATAAAAAGATATTTAAAGCCTTGAAAATGCCAGTCAGTACTGTTCAATCACTTATTAAGAAGTGGAAAATTAGGAGATCTCTTGATACCAAGCCAAGGTCACGCAGACCAAAAAAGATTTCAGCTACAACTGCTAAGAGAAATAACCTCAGGAGAAATACAGGATGCTCTGGAAAAAGACGGTGTGGTTGTTTCAAGGAGCGCAATATGACGATAACTCTTGTGAATAGGAAAAAAAGTAAATTAATAAAATAAAATTGTCCTTCTCAAGCAGACTAACAGAGCTATGTTTCTCCTCCTACCTGTGTCTATTAGGGGTGTGGACAGCTCTTCCTGTGTGTTGGACTAAAAAAAAGATTCTGCTTCAGACTGAGCATGCTCAGTAAAAGGAGGCAGGGATATGATGGCTCATGCACTGTCACTGGGTAAAGCCAATGAGGCTGCTGCCAGCATGTTACAATAGAACTGTTACCTCTGTGTATGCAGTAAGGATGGTGCTAATAATGTCATGGGGCAGAATCAGTGATATCAGCTCAATCTGCTTCCAAGATCCCTGACAGTCCAGCAAACAGGCAGAGCTAATCACACCCCTAATAGACACAGGTAGCAGGAGAAAGGCAGCTCTGCTTGAGGGGAAATCTGATAGTTTAAAAGCTGAGAAAAAAATACTTATTCTAAACTGCATACTGTTTTTATCAGCGTATGCCCAGCAAACAAACATATGAGCTTTACTTGAAAATGCACTACAGTGGTCCTTTAAGGACTGACCACTTGTGAATTAAAAACTCTGTGGGATTAAAGGTTTTCCTGATAAAACCATTTAATGACCCGGGATCTTTTTTTGGGAAGTAATTACATAATAATATGGCTACTTCATTGCTATGATGGAGGAAAAAAACTGTTCTTAAAGGAGGACTATAATTCTCTAACAAAAATTCAGTACTAAACAACATCAGTATAATAGAATTTGTAAAGTGCCACTATAGACCTTTATAGGGTTAGTGTAGGCACAAATTATAAATCACATTTAGAAGCATGTATTTCCAACCTTACAAAATATGTTTTATTTCATGAAAAAGGAAATAATTTGAAGCCTCTAAGCATTTTAGAAAGTAAGCACAAGCATAGATTTATATCAAAGTGTGTACCCTATCTTTTGATCAATTTGATAGGGATTTATTATTAACCAGTTAAAGAATGAGTAGGATAAAAATTACTCAATGCAAGCTGAATTTCCCAAACGTTCTATCAATACATAAGGTAAAAATTCAAAAGAAGAGGAGGACCAAGCAGTTCCCTCGGAAGTAACATTTATATATATTTTCTATGCTATCACTAAGTCAGGCTTACTGGAAAAACAAAAACAAATGTAAAATGTAAAAACCCCTTCTGGATCAGTACCCTGTCAAGGTGAAGGGGTTTGTGTACTTCAACGAAGCTGTGATCTAAACCATGTAGTGTCACCCATGATGGACAGGTCATAGCAGAGAGGTCTGGCAAATTGTGGTCCACTGTAGAAGGAACTAGCAACCAACTCCAGTATCTTTGCCAACAAAACCTTATGAATGTGCCTGGTGTTCTCTGGGTCATGAGAGGGTCATGAGAGATGGACATGACTGAACAACTAAACAACAAATAACAATGCATAGCAGATTTGTTGGTGCCTCTTGAATTGTGTCAAAATAGAAACAAAGTATATTTTACAGATGGTGATAGACCATGTGGAAGAGGAGGTTTCTTGGAGGGCTTAAGAATTAACGTAGTATTACAAAGTTGAATTTGAAGATTATCTTTTATTTTTTTATTTATATTTTAATTCTGGCTATCTATGATTCGGCTCATTATGATATGTAATTAAACATAGAATATATCATTTTAGTAACATTTTAAAGATATATGACGATAAAGATCCGTCTTTACTGTTTAATCATTATACTTCATCTCCATATTGGCAATATTTGCAGCTGTGTGGCCCCTATTTTAAACAAGCATATAATGATAGACATAGAACTGGCACAAAGCTACAATTATTGTGCCAATGCTATCATTTTGACTGAAATTAAAAAAAATCTTAGTTTTGAAATATAGGCTAGACTCAATTAGATATACTTAACAAACAAAAAGACAGGTGGGAATGAACAAACCATTATTTCTAGTTTGCCCATTTGAACACTGAACCTGATAATGTTTTTGGAATGTTACCACAAACAAAAAGGACCTTTATTTATTGCCTTTTATTTAAAATTAAATGCAGGACTAGGTAGCTACTTTACGGTCTTATAATAAGTCTTATTTTTTTTTTTTTTTTTTTTTTATGAAAGTAGCAAAATTGACTTCCATTTGTCAGGCATGGTGAAATCTCAGTGATAGACAACTCCATTTACTTGATTAGAAATGAGGGGGATGACTGAGAGATGTCCTTCTCATCCCAGGGGACATGTGCAGGACATCTTCTAGTCATTGAAGGGGTCACATACGCATCCAAGAGGTCTGTATCGAAGGGGTCAAACAGGAATCACTTGGTGTATAACAAATATGTTACATTACCTTTGCACAATGGATCACTAACTAATAATATTGTCTAGGACTATTGTGGTGCTGGCTCAGTGGGACAAAACTAATATGGTAATCTTGGATAGTAGAAGTGTTAGTAGATGTTGACCCTTTTTGCCATCACAGTACATTGCACGGCTCACATCAACAAGCCCTATTCATCCATAGCATAGGGATAGGGAGAAAGTGGAAGTAGTGACATATTTTATTTTCATGGGCGCAAAGATTGATTATTAAAAATGGTGACTGCAGCCAAGAAATCAAAATATGTTTACTTCTTGGGAGGAAAGCAATGGCAAATCTTAAGAAGATATTTAAGAGTAAATCATTAAATTGTCAAAAAATTGTCTGTTGAGTCAGAGTTATGGTCTTCACAGTAATAACTCAAAGCTGTAACATACTTGGATCATAAGGAAGGCAGGGAGAGACACTTCTGAATTGTGGTATTGGCAGAAACAGTTGAGATTTCTTTAGGCTCCAAGAAGATTAAACCAATTCATATTCAAGAAAAAACAAAACTCTCACTGGAAGAACTGACAATAAAAATAATATTAGTGAGGAAACAGGATTCATTAGAGAAGACAGTATTGCTAGGAAGGATGAAAGGCAAAAAGAAGAGGGGGCGGTGAGGATAAGACTGGTAGATAGTAGTACGGAAGCAGCAGACATGCATTTGCAAGACCTCAGACAAGTAGTTGCTGACAAACAAAACTGGCATTCAAGCATTCCACAAGAGTCCATAAAAAGACCCGAAATGAGTGACTAAACAAAAAAAAAAAGTTTATCTCATATTTTCTTCATGCCAAACAAAAGCTTTGGTAATGTTTAAAGAATACTTTCTTTAGATGGATGTAAAAAATAATTGTGTTCCCTTTAATCTTAGTAAATCTTTGTCAGTGAAAGCCTGGACTTTCACTGGCCCGTGTAGAGCCAAACTGTGGATATAACTATATGAATATTGATACAAACTCATTCAATATTAAAAAATATATATTTTCTTCACCAAATCAACATTCATGTTTATGTCACATGCCTGTGTAAAGTTTGTCTTACAGTTATACATACTTTTAAATTCTCACTTTTTTGTTCCATTGTTGCCCTTAAGTTCATTTAAGAAATAAATATGAATTTATTCATTTTTATTGGTTTTCTTATTCATAATAAATATGTAAAGTTGTTCATAGATGAATTTTAAGATTACAAAGCTTCAATGCAACATAATATTTGAGGTTTTGCATGTTTTGAAATTCAACTATAAAATGCATAAACATATTTCCAACTACAATCACATTTTCTTTCTTTAAGATTAACACAGCTATCAGTATATTTATATTGTAAATCGTATATCAAAGGTATAGCCATAAATGTTTTTCAATACAAGTTGTTTTTCACTAGATTATTGTACCTACACATGGGAGTTATTCATGGACCCATTTGAAAAGTATCTTAATAAATGGTGGTTAATTCGACCAGAATTTTTCCTCTTTCGCCCAGTAATATATCCAATATATGCATGTGCTTTATGAAAATTTAGCTAGAAAATTATGACAGAGGAACAAATAGATCAATACCGAAACTATAAATATCCTTCTTTTGTGAATTATTCTAATTATATTGTCAGCCACATTAATAGTATGTGGTTGACAGATTCATAAATTATTTGATCAATTTAGCTTCTAGGACAGGCTAGTTGACAAAAATACATGTTAAACACACCTATCTAACCTAGCTTGACATTGCACCATATGCCGAGATTTAATGTAAGGTACATCAGCCACACACAGCCAAAAAAAGAATATACTTGCTAAAGTTCAAAATGTAGAGCCATATTCTATTCCCCATTTCTTAAAGCTACACAAGCAAAAAGTGCTGAGTAACGTTCCCTAGCTATTCTATTCACCCCTCTCAATATGAATGCAGGTGTGCTACTAGCAATACCTTTGAGCAACCCCTACTCACAATATTACACCTGATTCCCCATTGATTTTCACACATCAGTAATATTATGAATTGCTTTCACTCAAAAAAAGCTATTTAACTCCAAATTACTCAATATTACTCATTACTTTCATTTTGTAATAGTCCTGATTTTGGCAAAAAAATTGTGGGTACTATATAGCACCCGCATATGCAAAAGATCGCCTTTGCGGATGCAACTTCTCTGCTCAAACTTGATGCCCCTATTCCCGATCACCCCTCTTACCCATCTAAATAACCATGGGGGACCATTGAGATCCCCATGGCATCTAAAATATTAACTACATGGCACCTAAATGTTAACCCCAATACGGGCAACTCTAACAAACCTCTGTGGCACATACAGTTAAACCATTCCGATGAGATCCATTAAGGACCTCCGCTGCATCTAAATATAAACCCCTGCTACTGAGGTCCATAAAGTACCTACTCTGCACCTACTGCATTAACCACTGCCTCAGAGGTCCTCTGTGGCATCTAATTGATTAACACTATACCAGGGGGTTCCTTAAAGGACTCAAGGGGTTAATACATATCATGAAACCCACATGGACTAAAACAGAAGATCTAATGCATTTTATAGATTGCTAGAGCCTGATCAATAAAAAATATCACTTATTGGCACTAATTAATTTGTACCCTCCGATTGCAGATTACGTCTAACTTCCATGTTTTACTGATGTCATGATGACGGTCTCATTTACTACTGGCTGTGTCTAAGAAGTAAATTACGGGCTTGCTAAAATATTGTCAGATAATATGCTCATGCCCCCTGAAATCCTACTTAAAATGTCAGGGTTACGAGTTTAGGCTTAAGGAGGTAATTTGTGAGCTTGAGTCAATAGAATACATCTAAACATTTAGAGGAAAAAAACACCCACACCCAAATTTACCAGTTTGAACCATTTTGCTTCTAATAGAATAGGGCCTTTAGAATATGTTGATTATTGATTTATGAATGTGCCATATCACTAAATGCTAATACCAAATATATTCTATAGAATAGATGTTTGATTCAATTGTAAATATTTCTTATTGTTTTTTATATTTTATATTGGAATGAAGAATGTTCTGATATTTGATTATTACACAATTATTAAAACTATTTTGATAAACTTCTTACTGATTTTATATTGTGATCTATCTGAAAACAGATTGTTTTCACATGTTTTAATACATACAATTGTTCATTCTGGTTTGCTATTGTTTCAAAAACGCTGTTCTGCATAAATTATATACTTGTCAAATAAAATGATAGTGAAATCTGTAAAATTTATTTTCTAGACATTATAATATTTTTGTTATTTCCTAATTGCATGATACACATGGATGGATGGATGCCTAAACCAATCATGTCTTGCAACATTATGAAATCAGATTCCAGTTTTGGTATTCATATTAATAAATATACCATATAGGATGAGTTCTCATTATCGTCAACTTAACATGTACACAGAAACTTTGGTGAGGTTGAGTCAAATCGTTATGAAGAATACAATACAGTGTGATATACTAAAGTATTGTGGTCTCTGAGATGTGCAATATGCACTATTGCCAATGATAGAAAGTTGCCTTTCCAGCCCAACCCAACACATGTCAGCCATTGTGCTGCTTTAATAAACCCCCTACTGTTTCTAGTTTGTAATTATAACATTTTCTTCAAAAATATTGGGCTATTCATATATTTATCACATAACTAATCAATCTTCTAGACTGCAAGAGCTTTGGACATAGACCTCATTTCTGTTGCACCAAGCTGCCTGCTGACCCATTAGTATTGTGCTGTACCTCTACTAGTAATTTGATTTGCTATTTGTACCCAGTGTAAATGATTCTACTTTTTAAACAGCACTACATAAAATGCATGAGCTTTATAAATAAAGAGCAATAATAATCTATCTAATGTTATATACTTTATTTTTTCACTTCATATATCTTGTTAACCTAAGTTTGGGACATTTATTTCTTATTCTTATTCTTCAATACGCAAAACAGATACAAATTTAACTGGGATCTTTTTGACTAATATACGTTGACTTTTTTCTACGTCGTTGCACTTGAATAACTGTAAGAAATAAATAAAAAAATTACAAATAAGTAGATGAGAGCTTTTAAAATTCCCAAGCTTTGTTCTTCACAAAAAAACAACCTTTGAGGTTTTGAATGCTTTTTAACTTAATTATGAAATGCATTTATGGTTCACTAAAAGAGATCACCAACTATAATCAAGTTGTACTTTTTTTGAAACCAGTCCATTTATAATGAAAAAAAAATAATCAAAGTTAAAGCCATATATGTAATTCACATCTTAGCAATTCAAGTTGGTTAGCAATATATGTTGTTTGCCCACATGAATGATTTCACATCGTCACCAAAGTAATTTACAGCTTTATAAATCGTGGCTAATTACAGGAAGATGTTTCAGATACCACAACTCCCAGTGATATAGCCCCCAAATATCTATGTGCATTATGGTAATTTAGCTCCAAGATTGTATTGGACTAATTAATAGGTCAATAAGAAATGATGAATATTTAATACTGATAGACACATAATACATGTTCATCAAATGTTCAATCTTGCTTTTCATATACAGTAATTCCTGGGTACCCCGCGAATGCACAAAATCAGCAAATAACTGCCTGCAGGAAGGGTACAAGAGGTTGGGTGTAACTCAGCCAGCGGTGGAGTCACTCACCAGCAGGGGAAATGCAGCATTCAGGACCTCCTCTAGGGCCTGGCGAGTGTGTGGGGCTCAGTGTCCGCTGGGTGAGTTACCTTCCCCGTCCCTCAGCGGAGGCCTCTCACATGTAAGTGTGAGAGGAAAACCAATCCCTGAATGCTGAATCCGCAGGTGTGAAACCCACGAATGTCGAGGGATTACTATGCCGCGGCCTGCAACGAGGCCCGTAAAGTAGAGGGGGGAGAGGCTCACAATGAGTGCCAAAGGTGCTCATCACGAGGCCCGCAAGATAAAGATGGGGAGAGGCTCCAAACAGCTTCTGAGTTATGGGTTTCAAGCGGGCCTCGCGGGTTTAATTGTCAACATTTTTTTTTCAAGACCGTAACTCAGAAGCCTGTTCGGAGGCCGCCAAAAGACGCTAATTGAATAGCAAATTAGCTTGCAACCTCACTTATGGGCTTCCTGCCTCTCCCCCTGCGCCCATTTCTGCCCTCGCCTTTCCCTCTGGGTCTATTGCGGGCTTCGCGGGCCAACAAGGTAGAGGGGGTGGGGCCGCAATGTGCGCAGGGGCAGAGGCAGGGAGCCCATAAGTGAGGTTGCAAGCTAATTTGCTATTCAATTGGTGTCTTTTGGCGGCCTCCGAACAGCTTCTGAGTTACAGGCTTGAAAAAAAAATGTAACCCGTAATTTTTTTTCAAGCCTGCAAGTCTAAAATTGCTAATTGCTATTCAATAGTTCAATTTCCCCTAGTCCGCAAATGTTTTCAAACACGTAAATGGCAAATGACAGACAGAAGGAGAGGGGCCAAAGGGTGAAAGGGGAGGGAGAGGGGAGACAAAGGTGAGTGAAGGGGGGGAGACACAGGGGAGGTAGAGGTGGGCAAAGAGACACAGTGGAGGGAGAGTGGTGGAAAGAGACACAGGGATGAGAGGGGGGGGAAGAGACACAGGGGAGGTATAGTGGGGCACAGAGACACAAGGGAGGACGAGGGGGAAAGAGACACAGGGGAGGGAGAGGGGGCAAAGAGACACAGGGGAGGGAGAGAGGGAGAAAGAGACACAGGGCAGGGAGAGACACAGAGAAGGGAGGGGGAAAAGAGACACAAAGGAGGGAGGGGGAAAGAGACACAAAGGAGGGAAGGAAGGGAGAAACACAGGTGAGGGAGTGGCAGAAGAGACATTAAATTGCTCGCCATCTGTGATGGGAGGCCTGCAATGGACACCAAGGACGCTCATTGCGAGGCTTACAATGGATGCTGAAAGCTCTCATTGCAAGGCTTGCAGAGAGGATAGAGAAGGAGACAAGAGGGAGAGGACACAGAAGAAGGGAAGGAGAGAGAAAGAAGCCATGCATAGGGAGCATCGCATTGTGTGGCAAACAAAAGCATTGCGAGCCTTGAAAATGTTATGCGTCATTTTTGACGGGCAAGTCGCTAGTAATATTATAAGTATTCCGATATCTTAAAAGAAAAAATCAAGGCACCAAGCTATTTTGTCAAGTATAAAGCAGTTTTATCGAAACTGTTCCATGAAGCCATGGATTGCATTTTGTAATGCTTCCATGACACAATTACATGAAAAAGATTTTAGTGATAATAATTAAAATATACTAGAAAAATAGCGGATTTTATACAGGGATCTTCTGGTTATAGCCGAAAGGATATGCTTTTATTGAAACCATTTTGGAGTCCTTTAGGATAGTAAACAATATCAGTGCATCTTTAATGGATGTATGGCTTTATTCATTAGGAAAAAACTAGCATATAGTATTATTTTGTTCCATTTAATCTGATTCAGTTGGCTAATATTGATTTTCAATTCTGTTATTAGTGAGAGGGAGATAAACTTATAAATTGAGTCCATCTAGAATCTCAGCAGTCTAGATTACCATAAGTTTGAAAGTCTGGTCTTCACTCACAGCTTGTCACTAGTTGCACCTACCAGTATGCACCAAGATCTTTACATTTCCCTCAGGTCCATAACCCATTAATGAGCAAACTACTATTGGGTCCATTAAAATACATTAAAGTGTTTCATGATCTACTATGGTTTAAATTTAGGAATATTTGTTCTTTGCCAAATTATTGATACTAAATCTTGAATGCCTATTTTAAACACTGAAGAAATAGGCAATCAGTCTGAGAATGAACAACACCTAACTAAGTTTCTTCAGTGGTGAAATGCCTGGCATTACGGAGCTGGATCATTCTTTTGAATGTGACCAGACTGATATGCTACAGGATATTTCTCCCCTGTCAAGTGAGAAAAAGAGTTCTGCCATGGGATTGGGTTATTTTGCCCATAGAACAAACCTACCTAGGCTTGTTGCATTCTCAGTTTGAGATGATTTTACATATAGAGTTTTGCATATCTCCGCAATGCTTAATCTCCACCATGTCTGCTGGGAGGTTATTGACTAACCTTACTGTAACTTAGGATGTTTGCACATTACCTCTCAATTGTCCAACCTCCAAATTGAAATGTTGACCTCTCGTCTTCTTTTCTGAAATATACTTTCTCCCTAAACTCTCCTTTAATATACTTGAATGTTTTATCATATGACCCCTCTCCCTCCTGCCCTATAATCTATTCATGTTAAACATGAAAAAAAATGATTTAATTAGCTATCTTAATTACGTTTTTCTCCTCAGTGCGATTGTGATATATAATTTGCATTTCACTTACTTCTAAGAAGCCTCTTGGACAGTAGTTTCTCAAAAAGGGTGTGCCTTGAGTTTTGCAAGGTGTGCCACAAAATGTTTGATTATATGTAAAAGATATTACAGATAAACTCTCTTTATATTTAGTTATGCTTAATATAAATTGTACTTAGCCAGCAAACATAGTATGGGGTAAGTAACCCGTAAACCTGGATAGAACTTAACAAAGTAGTTACTTTTGCTGAAAGGAAACTGCGTATGCGTGAGTACCCCGACTCTTATGTAGAACCAACATTCAGTATGCTCTTTGTTGTGTCAAAGAATGCTACATTGTTACATAGTAATTAAGGATGAAAAAATACTTTTAGTCCATCAAGTTCAACCTTTTAAGATCTCCTCTGCTCTGCAATATGCAGATTAGTTGTTAATTGATCCAAAGGAAGGCAAACAGAAAATGCTGTACCTTGAACAAAAATAAAACTTGATAACTACTTATCTAGGGTAACAGATTATGATCTTAATGAGCTTCCCACTGTACTCTCTCATGTAGGGTGCCATGTTTTATAGCTGTAACAAGCACAAGGGAGGGATTTCACATGCTGCAATTGTGCTGCAAGCAAACAGTGACATGCTGCATGTTTACAGTAACAGCATTTATGGCACAGCTATGAAAGAGTAAGAAAGAGGGAGGATCCAGATGGTGATCAGTTGCTTCTGTTAATCTGTGACAATTAGATTGAAAATGATAAAATGACTGTCACCATCACCTTTGACAATGAATTTGCAATGATTATAACTATACATTTTTATAACCTATATAATTGTTTAATATAGAAGGACATTTTTTGTGGACTTTAGGCTAATTTCTTTAGATATTTTCCAAGGGATATATGTACTTGCTTTATATATAGAATTCAAAGATTGTTTTTAAGGAAGTACAAAGGGGGTATCTATAGTTGGTACTAAGAGATACATATGCTATGTTTATTCTATGCCTATGCCATTCTATATGTATATTCTATAAAAAATATATTCTCTGTGATTTGTGATGACTCCTCATAGATACTTTATTGTTATTTTGACATTAATTTTAAGCTCACACAATTCCATCCAAAATTACAGTGTTTCCTTGCAATACTATTATGTGCAGAAGATATAAAACTTTTTTTTATGCTTATGATCACTATCCATACAGGAAATCTGAATGTCACTTTATATATTAATTTTTGGGACCACTTTATTGGTTAAAACCTTGTCCATAACTGTGCTATAAGACGGGCATGGGATATTTTTTTGTTATATATTTTATTAATCATCTAGTAGGTATTTTAATATAATCATATTTTTTTTCACTTGATTTTTTTTGCAGTTTTGAATAAAATTGAATATTAAACAAAAGTCACTTTAGGTTCTCTATTGGTTCCCCTTATTGTTTAGAGTGGGGGTACTACCGATGGAGTCTTCTTTTTCTTCTGGTATCTTTAATTAGATATACATTGGGTTATCAGCACCAGATAGGTCCTGAGACAATAGGCTTTTACTCTTAGAAATGACTGGTTAACAGTATACAGGTTCCCCTCCTTTTCTATATATAGCCTCCAATACATTACCTTGTACATTCAAGTATGGTGCTGTGGAATCTACCATTTTGGTTTCTGCTGTGCTGCTCCCCAAGATGGGAGTACTTAATATGGAATTTCTATTTGCACTTTGGGCATCTACACCTACCAGTGCAGTCAATAGGTCTAATTGAATCCTTGTTTGTTTACTAAAACACACACAATCTTGAGATTTTAACAGGCAGAATCAACTGATAAAAGAAATGGTTATAAAAAAATATAAGCGTTGTATTTATTTATTTATTTAGATATTTATTTTATTTATTTATTCTAAAAGATTTTGTTTGTTGTTAAGATTATTCAAAGAGCTATATCAAAAACAAATTGGACACAGTGGTCATTTAATTACTGCTGTTGGTGTTTATGATTTGACTGTGGTAAGAAATACACATACTAAGCAAATGAGCATGTCCTGCCCTTTTATGCATAAGGTCTCATATCCAGGGATGAGTACTGTTTATGAGTAATGTATTTCAACCAATGTTTCATTCATAATACAGAAGAAATTGATTTATGAGTCAGTCAGCAGGAAGTGGAAAATGCAGGTTAGATGAAAACATCATACAAAAAAATCTGACAAATGACAAAAGAGACATTTATTTTGCAGTTTCATTTTTTATTCATGAGTATAGTTTATAGAATTTGCCCTTAAACCGAAATATGGTTTACAATGATTTTTCTCATTTATACATTATAACATTGATGTGTGTCAGCTTGCTTAAATTGGGCACCAGGTTTAAAAAAGAAAAATGTGTTTTATTGTTCTATATATATATATATATATATATATATATATATATATATATATACTGTATATATATATATATATATATATATATATATATATATATATGTATGTATATTGTACAAATGTCTATTACGAATGTACTATTAACTTTCTGTACAGTCCAGAGCTTTTCTTACTCTTTTGCTAACCATAAACTAAATGTGCTTTTTAGTAAACCACGTTCCATGAAATCTAATGCACAAATCCAGAACCAACCTCACACTGATGAGAGGCCTCAACTTCAAGTCAGTGGGTTCCTGGCTTTTGCATAATCCAATCCTAAGCTTTGCTGAAAACTGTGTATTGCAGCAAGCATATGCATCAAGAGTAAGATACATTGTATCCTCATTTGCATTTTCCCGCCCAGTCTCCCAGAGTGCAGTACAATGACTTTATGAATGGAAAACATGAGCAGAAATATGTTTATAACTTATTTTTAGAATTTCAAATGGGCTAGAAATGTACTATTTGTTTTCTGTACTCTGTATGGTGGAGAGTTTCTCTTACTGCTCACAACAAACTAATATAAACTAATACAAACTAAAAACTCAAAAATAAATTCAAAGAAGCACTGTACAGCACTATAAATGACGGGGGACACATTGGGGGACATGCAGATGACATGTAGTACATTGGCTAGCTGGCACATCGGTGCTAGCCAATACTGTCATTTGTGGCCGCAGTCCGCTGGGCTTGAAGATCGAGTTGCTGCCTTAGATATCATACAAGCCCTGGACTACAGGCTTGAACAGCCCCAAAGGCAGTAATCCGTTCTCCAAGCCCGGCGTACTTTGTGGTTACAAATGACAGTATTGGCTAGCGGCGATGGGCCAGCTGTACTAATGTCCCCTATCCCCTAATGTCCCCTATCAATTACAGCGCTGTACAGTTCTGCTTTGAATATATATTTAACCCTAAAGATACCCAAGCTGCTTATCTAACCCCATCTTGGCATATTTAACCCCATCTAGCCTATCTAACACCCATCTAGGCTCATTTAACTCCATCTAGCCTATCTAACCCCTTATTGGCATATTTAACGCAATCAAAACCTTTTAACACCATTTAGCCTATCTAACCTCATCTAGGACTATTTAACCACATCTAGCCTATCTATCACCGTATAGGCCTATTTAACCCAATCTAAGCCTATTTAACCCCATCACTATAAGCTTTTATCTAACCCCATCTCTTATGGCGGTCTATACAGACCCCCATAAGCCTTTATCTAAACCCATCGCTTATGGGGGTCTAACCAGTCCTCCATAAGCCTCTATTTAACCCATTCAGTCCCATAAGGGTCTATGAAGACCCTCATGGGACAATAAGAACTCTATTATTAACCTCATAAGTGCAATGATGGTCCTCTGGGACCCTCATGACATTAAGTACAAATACTACACTACACTAAACTATTCCCTGCAATAAATCACGAAATCTAAACTAACCCTCTACCCTAACCTATTAACACCTACCACTAACATCTTCCCTAACCTATTAAAACCTACACTACCTACCTAACTCCCTATTAATCCCCCCACCCAACTAATTACACAAAATTAAAAAAAAACTAAGTTACAAAAAAATAACAAAAAGCTAGGTTGCAGAAAATAAAAAAGCTAAGTTACTGAAAATAATAAAGATCATTACAGAAAATAATAAAAGACCATAACAACCCCCCACTACAAAAAATAAAAACAGAATTATGCACTTGAAAGAAAAAGCATGCACAAATATACATAACATTACATTACATCAATAAATATAGTAATATATAACCTCCTAACTATTATACATTACTCTCTAACTATAATACATTACCCCTAACTACAATACCTAACCCCCTAACTACAATACATTAACCCGATCTACAATACATTAACCCTATCTACAATGCATTAACCCTATCTACAATACATTTACCCTATCTACATTACATTAAACCCTAACTACATGCATTACAATCCCTAGATCTAACCTAAAATAGAATAAATAAGACCACTTACCTTTGATGATGTCCCTTCAGCGACGACAGTGTTTCTAGCAAAAGTCAAACCCCCTAAAAACAAAAAATCACATTTGTAAAAAATTAACTCAACATGTAAAAGTAAACATTCTAAATATTAAACTTATGTTATTGCGATGTCCCTGTCCTTCTTGTCTTCTCTGGCTGGTGCCTCTGGAAACATTAGTCACAAATACACATAAAAACACAATAAACATACTAAATGTAAAACGTACCTGTCCGCGATGTCCCAGTCATTGTCCTCTTCGGCCCCGGCTGGGCCCTTGGCAAAATCCACCAATGTAAAAAAAAAAACTAAAGGAGCTCGCCCGCTATTGAGGCTTCTAGCGCTATTTCCGGTAGAAAATGGCTGTCAATCAAATTTTAGCCAATCAGAATGAGATACACCCCTATAACCCATTCTGATTGGCGGATGGACCTGTCAATCTTCTTGAAATGAATCAGAAGGCACTATTGCCTTATGATTGGCTGCAGTCTGATTGACAGTGACAACAGCCAATCAGAAGGCACAGATGATTGGAGCCAATCACAATGGGATATACCCTCACGGGGTGTATCACATTCTGATTGGCTGAAGGCAATAGTGACTTCTGATTTTTTTTAAATGGATTGACCGGTCCATCAGCCAATCAGAATGGGATATAGGGGTGTATGCCATTCTGATTGGCTCACACCTTGGCATCTTCTGGTTGGTTGAAATTTGATTGACAGCATTTTCAGCCAATCAGAAGGCGCCATTCTGTTTTTTCTACTGGAAATAGCGCTAGAAGCCTCATTACAGTTGGTGTTAAATAGACAAAGTTAGGGTTAAATAGGTATAGAAGAGGTTACATAGGCCCTGGTAGGGTTAAATTGGCCCAGTTAGGGTTATTACATACAGATAGGGTTAAATAGGCCCAGTTAGGGTTAAATCGGTCTAAAATGGGTTAAATAGGCCCATTTAGGGTTAGATATGCCCAGTCAGGGTTATTAGATAGGATAATAGTGTCCTTTAGGGGTCTATATAGACCCCTATTGGACTGAGGGGTTTAATTTTAGTCTCATAGGGGTCTATATTGACCCCCATGAGTGTTGGGGTTAATTTTAGTTGCCAGAGGGGTACTTAAAGTACCCACGTGGTTTGGGGGTAAACAATAGTGACCCGCAGTGAGAAATTCAAACCCTGTAATTCCCCGGGCTTGAATTTTGAATTCATGTCCATGGTGGGAAATTTAAATATCGTAGATGCTTTGGGGGGTCCTGATCAGTCACGATCGGGGCCCCTGCAGCAAGGCAAGGGGTTAATGTGGGGAGCCTGCAGGGATCCTGATCGGACCCATGCAGAAAGGGTTAATATGTTAACATTGCAGGGGTCCCAATGGGGACCCCTGCTTTATAGGTTTAAAGTGTGCAACCTTCAGGGCTCCCGATAGGACCACTGCATTATAGGGTTAATTTTAGGACACTGCAGGGGTCCCGTTCAGACCCCTGCATTATGGGGTTAGTGTTAGGACACTGCAGGGGTCCCATTTGTTTTATATAAATCAGCAACAATTATATATGACTCACAGTCTGTGATTTCTATTATAACACAAGCTGAAAAGTGAACCTGTTTTTATTGCTTACCTTGTGCTATAATACAGATTGAACAAAAAAAATGACCAAAGTGATCCTATAGAAACATAGAAAAAAAACCAGTGTATTTTTAAACTACAATTTAAAACATCCCAGGAAAGGGAACTTAATATATCTCTTAATGAAAAACAATGGGATAAAATCCTTAGTAAATTAAATAATCCTTAACTTAACATAAATTTAAGAGAAAATGCCTACAAAACATTAACGAGATAGTATCTTACTCCAATAAGATTACAAAAATGAAACTCATTGTTTAATGACAAATGCTTTAGAGGCTGTGATGTACTGTAGCTGGAACTTTAAAACATGCTCTATGGGATTGTCATGAAATCTCACAACTATGGGAAGAAACATATTCAACATTAGAAACACTTACATGATTCCCTACCCCTAGAAAGTCAGAGGAGGCATTATTAGGATTACCTATATATCAAATACAGTGGTTTACGTCCGTTCCGGACTACAGGATGTGACCCAAACAGGATGAGAACCAAACAAGCATTTCTCATAGGAATCAATGTAAATTGAAATAATCTATTCCAGGCACCAGATTTTTCACATTTAATTTAGAACTGAAACATTTTGATACAAAAAATCTATTCAGGCATCAATAAAAAACAATAATTACATCAAATAACAGAGAATTGAACTGCTCTTTAATTGTAAAGTACTGAGAGGACTTGAGGGACCAATGGGATGGTGGCTATGGAGAGGAGAAGGAGGAGAAATATTATTGCTTGGAAGTGGAATCCTCTTACATTACAATATCAGGCACTTGCACAGGGTATGTTTGTCCTTTTTGTCTCTTAACACCACTGCAGCCTGCTGGAGACTTTACTAGAGACTGTTTCAGTAGAAACCTGGGAAGGGAAACTTGCTTCTGCCTTAGTTTCAAAATGGTTCTGAAGTGAGACATTGCTTTATTATTAAACAAGTCCACAACGTGGCTTGCTTGGGCTTTGTCAGGGTGATATTGTTCTACAAAATGTTGTAATTCAGCCCATTTAGGACATATTTCTTTGATGGGTGCAGTAGGTGCTTCCTCCCTTCCCTCCTCTTCACTTGTTGCTGCTCCCTCTGACATTCCTGCAGTTACTCAGTGCTGAGCTCTTCTCTGTGCTCCTCCACTAACTCTTTGATGTCCTCGGTACTGACCTCCAGGCCCATGGACTTGCCCAGAGACACAGCGTCTTTCACTACTGGCTTAGGTTAAGCCTCCAAGTTCCTGAGAACTACAGCTTCTGGACACAATTTTCTCCAGCAGCAGTTCAAGGTCTTTCAGAGACTGCATGCCAGGCCTTATCTATCAGAGCAACCCAATGGAGGATATTAAAATAGTCCTTCCAGAACTCTCCCCATGTCAAATGAGTATCCAAGGTCATCTCAAAGCACCTCTGGAAGAGGGCCTTGGTATACAGTTTCTTAAAATTTGAGATGACCTGCTGGTCCATGGACCTGATCAGAGAAGTTGTGTTAGTCATCAAGATCTTCACTGGTATAAAATTAAAGTCCTCCAGCAAGTGGTCCTCCAAGCCTGGAGAGTAAGCAGAAGCATTATCCATTATCAACAGGCCCCTCAGAGGCAGTTCTTTCTCCTCCAAAATTGTCTTGACAGTGGGGCCAAACATTTTGTTCATCTTCGATGAAGAACTGCCTGGTTACCAGGCTTTGCTGTTGGCCCTCCACAAGACACTTAACTTGCTTTTAAACACATTTTCTCTTTTAAACACTCTAGGATTCTCACTGTGATAGACTATAAGACGTTTGACATTTAAATCCCCACTAGCATTCCCGCACAGGCTCTTACAGACACTTCCTACACTGCTGCAACTTTATTGTACTTCTGCGTCTGTGACAGGCTTTAATCCAAGAAAGTGACTTGTTTCAAACACATTTTTTTCCCAAAGAGACTTGACTTAAACCAAATTGAACTTCAAGTGAAGTGGGCTGTGTTTGCTGTGCGTTTTTGCCGTGTACTTAACCCCTGTACAGGGCTACAGAATATATTGGTGCGTTACAAATAAATATAATAATAAATCCCAACAATTGTTATGTTAAGAAAATACTAATAAGATTCCCTGCACTCTTTATAATGTAAAGTAAAAAAAAATATATTTATTTAATTTTTATTCAACAAGATGCATATATTCAATAAAAGAAATAAAAAATTGTCAGGTATAAGTCTACAGTTTCTTGTTAAGTGCTACTTAAAAAATTAAACGTAGAACTTATTTTAAGTGGGGGTGTATTATGTTCTTGCTGGAACATTGTAATATCATTCAAGCTTTTCTATTTGAGAGTTTGGCATTCACAAGTTTATCCTTGCCAACTCAGACCTATTTGTCAAGCCACAGTAGAATGCTAAGTGAAGATGACAAAGGTCCACTTTGGATTCTGGATATATACTCCCTTTTGTACAAAGTATTCATATTTCATGCATTTGTATTTGTCATTACACAATGTGGCATTCAACCTTTTAGTTGAAATCTCCATCTGCCTATTGCGTACTTCTGTTCATGTTTCACTTTGCCAAATGTTCAGCTTTTGTTTTCAATAGGATAATTCAATGTCAATGTTTATCATCTGTTGTTCAAGCTTGCATTATGACTTGAAAGATGTCAAATGATTCAACATAAAATTCAAGAACATTACAATAACTTTCAGGTTTGGAAGTCTGCCAAAACAGCAAAAACAAAATATATTTCGATCTAAGAGAATAATTTCACAATAAATATTAGTGTACAAAGACGGAGCATCAGATATACTATCCCACTTGTGTTTCCACCAATCCTTTATTCAACCGAGACTATTAATTAGTGGCTAATTAGCCACATAAAAAAATAGGAAACTATAACATTATTTAAAACTACATACAAGTAATGGAATGTTTGCATCGAGTATTGAAAATGCAATAAACATGCTGTGGGTTTATTTTTTTAATGCTATGTGTAGATGGCAAGTAATGTGAGCATGACAAAAGGAGTATAAATATAGGGTTGAAGGACAAAGCAGCCTTTATGTAGAAAACATTCCACCATTCCTACCTATCTAGTATCTCAGGATATATATATATATATATATATATATGTTAAGATTGAGGTAGCTGTGAGTGTCCAGTAATTTATATGCATAATCAGAGCATGGTCTGGGCCTGCATAAGTGCTGCCGGCACTGGGGAGCTACGGTTCATTGAGGGAACCATGAATGCCAACATGTACAAAAGCAGTGCATGAACCCCTCCCTTCGGAGACTGGGACGCAGGACAGTATTCGAACATGATAACGACCCAAAAAACACACCTCCAAGATGACCACCGCCTTACTAAAGAAGCTGAAGGTAAAGGTGATTGAGTGGCCAAACATGTCACCAGACCTAAACCCTATTGAGCATTTGTGGGGCATCCTCAAACGGAAGGTGGGGGAGTGCAAGGTTTCTACCCTCCAACAGCTCTGTGATGTCATCATGGAGGAGTGGAAGAGGACTCCAGTGGCAACCTGTGAAGCTCTGGTGAACTCCATGCCCATGAGGGTTAAGGCAGTGCTGGAAAATAATGGTGGTGAGACAAAATATTGACACTTTGGGCCCATTTTGGACATTTCCACTTAGGGGTGTACTTACTTTTGTTGCCTACGGTTTATACATTAATGGCTGTGTGTTGAGTTATTTTGAGGGGACAGCAAATTTACACTGTTATACAGGCTGTACACTTACTACTTTACATTGTAGCAGAGTGTCATTTCTTCAGTGTTGTCACATGAAAAGATATAATAACATATTTACAAAAATGTGAGGGGTGTACTCACGTTTGTGAGATACTACAGTATAAATATATATATATATATATATATATATATATATATATCAAAAGGGTCATGTCCAAATACCATACTTGAAATTAGAACTCAGTGACAGAGTGAACACCACATAGTATAACCCCCTAAAACTACAAATAGCCTAACAGTCTTAGATGATATCCACATCACACAGTCAGTTATCTAAGTATAAAATATCTCTGTTTTCAAGTTCCTGTGTTGCCGTTCTTCTAATGATATTTTGTTACATACTTAAACACATGTGCTGTTTTCACCAAACTACAGTTGTTCTGTTACTAAACAACTGCTTATTTCTTAATAGCAACTTACCCGCCATAAATGATATCATAAAATGTCTATGCTGTCTGTCTCTGTCCTGACTCTTTCTCTGTCTTGTCCTGTATCTCTCTCTCTCTGTCCTGTCTCTCTCTATGTCCTGTCTTGTCTCTCTCTCTCTCTCTCTGTCCTGTCTTTCTCTGTTCTGTCTTTCTCGCTCTGCACTGTCTCTTTTAATGTCCTGTCTTTCTATTTCTTTCTGTTTTGTCCTCTCTCTCTCCCATCTTTCTCTCCTGTCTCTCTCTGTCTCTGTGTCCTCTCTCTCTCTCTCTCCTGTCTCTCTTTCTCCTGCCTCTCTCTCTCTCATAACTCTCTATCCTATCCTTCTGACCTCTCTCTCTCTGTCCTCTCTATATCTCTTTCATGCCTCTCTCTGTCTCTTCTCTCTCTCCCTCCTCTCTCCCCCTCTGTCCTGTCTCTCTCCTGACTCTCTCTCTCTCTGTCCTGACTCCCTATCCTGTCTCTTCTGTCTCTCCCTCCTCTCTCTCTGTCCTGACTCTCTCTCTCTCTCTCCTGAATCTCTCTCTGTGTCCCGTCTCTTTCTCTCTGTCCTGTCTCTCTCGTGATTCTCTCTTCGTGTCCTGACTCCCTATCCTGTCTCTCTCCCTGCTTCCCGGTGGTTATGGCAATGGTTACAGTTCTGCCAAAGCGCCTGCTCACAGACATGACAGACGTGACAGACAAACCCCAGGCGTGACAGACAAACCAACAATTATGATATTAGTTTCAGTCACAGTTTCATATCAGATGTGATATCACACTTCAGAAAATTGCACAAAGAAAATAAAATAATAAACTATTTGGGATGTAAAGGTGGTTATGAAAAGACTTGTTAGCGTTTTAGAAACTCGACTTGTAATTCAGCCTTGTCTATTTCTAAAGATTTTTGATTTTTCTGACATTTTCTGTGTTGGAAGATTTAATTAGAAAACTGGTGTTATCTCCAATAGCTCTGATTGTTTGAACACTCACCTCAATTATTGTTATAACATTATCTCTTCTGATTTCACTGGTGTGGTGAATTTATTTAGATTGTGTCACGACTTTGGGACCTCGCTGAACCCCACAAGTAACTCTGTTATTTGGGATCATATCTAGTAAGGCTATCAAAATGGACATGATATGTGTTTTAAGGACTGTGACAACATAGAGATACTGTCATGGTTTCTTGGTTAAAATGGATGTGCTGTTATTTTTATACAGTGGCACACAGCAACTGTGGTACCATCTTGACTGTTTTGTGACCCAGGGCTGCATATACTCCCAGGTTTCCTAACTAGAAGTAATAACCCCCACCCTTCCCTAAGTGGAGCATTTCACTGAAAATAAACATAAAATTTCAGACCCTGGATAGTTTATTGCCCTCTGGAGTTGTCAAGAGGGAATAATAATGAACCGACGAGGGATAAGCAATAAAGGGTATTGATTGAAAATATGCAATGAAAACAGATTAGATTATTAAATTAATTTTGTGATATTATATTTAAGCACATATATTTTTATCTTGTTGATCCTCATCCTTATACTTATTTTTGTTTTTTTATCTTTTCCTTCCCCCATGTAATTTTCACATATTTTCTCTTCCAGTTGTCTTAAAATCTACAACTCTAGCCGAAAGCTTCAAACAACTCAATAATCCCCTCCCGCCCTGCCCCTCTCCCACCCTCCCCTGGTTATTCTTAATTTATTGAATCACTGAAATTACTTGCACCAGATAAATCAACTGCATATGATTATTATTGCTACTTATTCCTCTTCAATTACACTCTTGGTCACTATGTTTCCCCTTACTTTCTTCTTCAGCATTAGCTCCTGCATGTTTCTCAGACCACCCTTCTCATTTCCTCCATGTCATGTCTCCAACAACATTACTATCTCACCTTCTCTGCTCTACTCCCCTCTGCTCTGCTCCCACAAGCTCCTCTCCTTTCTCCAATCACTATCTCCTTCATTTTCTAAAGTTCATAAGCAAAAACACTTCTGCAAGTCCTACTCTCATCTCCTCTCACTCTCACTGCTTATTTTGCTAGCTGCTGGATACATATCTCCTAACCCTGGCCCTTCATTCAGTCTCACCTTTCATCTGCCACACTGAGCCCCCAAGGCTGCAAAGTCTGTCCATAATCAATGTGTTTGAATTTTGCCCCTCTGCTATATCTAAAATGTACCCTTCCCCACGAAACCCCTGACTTTCCCTTATGCAGATTATATTGTCTGAACACTAGGGGCAGATTACATTCGAAAGCTAGTCACCTCAAATTACTTTCTATTATATCTCTTCAATTTCCACTACATGAAAAACCTTTCCAACTTTTCACACTTTCCTACTAAAGCAAACTTTCTTCCTGCCCCTCCTTGCTATTCCTTATCTTCCCCAGGTTTTTTGCCTCTTCCACTCCCTTTAGCGCATTTCCAATATTGTATGGTGCTTTAGAAAAAGCACTTTCTACAAAGACTCTAAGCTCAAAACAGGTACCTCCATTTTCTGCAGTTATAATTATTATTTTTCCTTGTTATTTTCCCCTGTACAGCGCTACGGAATATATTGGGCCGTTAAAAATGAAAGTTAATTATAATAATTATAATAATAAAAATAATAAACCAAATCATAATGATATTTCTGGATGTATATGTTAAAAACTGTATATAAGACTCTTTGCTGGAGATAAACATCACCACAATTATAAAACAAGCACTTCATTATATTAAGAACATTTCAAAACACATGGCAAAGTTCATGGTCAAAGAGAGCAATGAACATTATTATCACTTCACTAAACTCCCTTGACCTTTAGTATATGTGTCCCAAAAGGAATGGTAAGAAGCTACTTGTACTTTGCTTGTACTTCATAATAAACAGAAAAACATATGCATATTTACAAATAATTAAATACATATACTGTGTGTATATATATATATATATATATATATATATATATATATATATATATATATATATACTGTATTTCTTGGTGAATCCTGAGAAGGAAATACATTTTTTAACTTGTTTTAGACATTCAAATGTGAGCACAAATGTACTAGTTATTTACTGTACTACTGTATGGTGGAGGCTTCTATTGCTCTTTTGCCCACCATATATTAAATGATTGTTGTGGTAAACTACCTCCCAACAAAATCTACTACACAAGTTAGGAACCTGCCCCCCGCTGATGAGAGGCAGTAACCCTGAAACAGCTGTTTGTGGGTAGGTTTCATGGTTTATGCTTATTACTTTGCTTAAAGCAGTGTAATAGCCGGCATATGCTTAAAAGGAGTCATGTCTGAAATGGTATTGGATTAAAGAGTGAAACCTTTGTGGGCACATTTGCATGTCCATGGCAGGGTTGCGAGAATGCAGTGCAATGTCTGTATTTTTTTGAATTCTGAGCATGAAATATGTTTTTGAACCTGTTTTAGACGTTCACATGTGAACAGAAATGTACTGTTTATTTTCTATACAACTATATCTATTATTTAAATGATCAATGTAATTGGAAGAGAGCATGATACATTTTAACCTTAAACTTTTACTAAAAGATTAAAATCTGCAGTAAAAAGGGTCAGAAATCAATGACTTAATGATGAAAAAACTTCAAAGTTTGACATATTTCTTGATACTGAAGAAAACTTGTTACCCTGTGGTCAGCAGCCCTTTACACTTTTTCCGTTGTGTATTACAGTTGCTACCTCATAACAAGCATCAGGTTCTTTTCAGCTCAAAATAACCTGAGCTCTTTCAGACTCCCTATGAACTCTTTTAGTAATATGCCAAGGTATAATTACAATTAATAGAAAATGAGGCTCATTTGCTCCTGCTTGGATCTGCTAAAGCTTAATGGCACCCCGTAGATATTCTTAATCCTTTCATCCGTCATTATAGGTATTTACTGTCTCTAGATTACAGGTGATAGGTTTATACCATGTTCAGTAGAGATCTCCTATGATGACTAATTACTAAAATTGAGGCTTTAAATGTTAAGTGAATTAGTGTGTGGATACTAATTAAAATCCTTTGATTGAGGTTGGAAAGAAAAAGGTATTGTGTGTAGTTTTGTCCTTCTAAAAATGTCAAGTTTGAGAAATGTTATCTGATAATCATTAACTAACAAATATTAACAAGAAATATAAATAAAGGGAAAATATTTTTTGGGTAAAAAATGATAGCAAATGAAACGTTTTAACTTTCTTTTACTTATTTTATTGGAGTGTGTATAGTTAACCGAGGCTTCCCATTGTTTTCTGGTTAATTGTTTTTCAAGTATGCCCTACTTATACAAGGACTTTATTTCCTGTTGCTGTTATTTTAATGAAGCGGATTGAGAAATAAAGTACATATAAGGGTGCTAACTTGACTCATTTATTTTATATTGATTCCCATTAACTTTGAGATTTTTATTTTGCTTTGGTGTTGCTATAATATCAATTGACTTTAAGATTGGTTTAAACAGTTGTGCTATAGTGAATGTGAAGACAGTGATAATTGTAATCAAAGTTAGAGTACTTGTTATTTGTTCTGTAACAAATGCTGGTCAGGAAATAATATTGTAAGATAATTTAGGTTATAAACAACATTTTAAGTTTTTAATTATACATAAATGCTTAAAGGGAACGTGGAAAAGTTGTTTAAGTTCTTTAAATTGATCAAGAATTGACTTAAATACTGTTACTTTTATTTTTCAGAATAGATAATGATTTTCAGGCTATAGCTGTCACACATATTTTATTTAGCTTTATTTAATTTTATATAGAGAAGTTATGTAGTGGGTAAAAGTCTATATCTTCAGTTCAAATCCTCCTCCTTTCCTTTATTATTTTGTATTAATATTTTTATTTTGTTTAATTAAGCATTTTTAAAGCATATTTGTTTCAAATCATCTTTACAATTTATATATATGTTATTTTAATTTATAAAAATAAAAGTTACTATATATAAAAAAACAGGGCAATAATGGAGATATTTTCCCCATAGGAAATAGTTTATAGTAAATCAGAAGATAACGTGAGAAGCTGAGATGCCCTTGAAAAGCTTAATAAGCTTCTTCTATGTAAATTAAAATGACCGCGGTGGTCCTTTAATTTAAATTGCATTTAGATGCCACAAATTTGGACACTTTTGTATGATAAACATATAAATACTAGCGACTTGCTCGTCAAAAAATGCCGGCCATGAAATAGTAAGTCAGGTAATGTTGTTTTAAACATTTTTTAGCGTAAGGACCTTCGGGGCTCATTGCGAGGCTTGCGCTGAGCGCCTTTGGCGCTCATCACATGCCTCGCAATGAGCGCCTTTGGCGCTCATCACATGCCTCGCAATGAGCACCTTCGGCACTCATTGCGTGGCTGTTTTTTTTTGTTTTTTTTGCTATTAGAGGTTTTTTTTGTGTATATGTATTGTTGTATGCCAATTAAATAATTAATAAATTAATAAATGAATATACTTTACCTATTCTTAAGTAATATATGCAGTAAGCATTGTGCTGAAGAGCTGACAATCTGTTTCTATGTTCCTGCAGCATCCACTGTACTTTTGCATGGTTCTGGAGGTCAAGTGTCAGCAATGTGTGCAGTGTGTAGTGTAAATGTGGTGCCTGCGAGAGGTAAAGCCGTTAGTGTAGCTGGGTACTTCCGCATTGAGAAATGGCGCGAATGTGTATGTGTTACGCTGGTGTGAATGATTTTCCGTCCTTAGTAAAAGTGTATCTTTACCTCGTACAGCTTTGTGGAAAATTTTGGAAAAGCCGTAGGTGCTTGGTGCTGTTTTGCTTGTTTAGGCTCCTGTAGCCTCGTTTTCGTTTTTTTCATCGGCCATTTTTTCTCTCGCTTAGGGATTTTTGTGTGTCTAAACCCGTGAATTTGGACTTAAATTGAGGTGTAACTTCCCTTGCAGAGGTCCTGGGTGCCCCCCCACTTGCTGTGGGTAAGCTTTTTATTTTATTTTTGTGTGTATTTATTGTGTTTTGACTGTTTTCCGTTGCACACGGTTCGGCCGTTTAGCTCGTATTTTTACGAGGTCGTAATGTTTGTTTTTCTAAGTCCCGCGTCTCGGATTTTTGTCTGCTAAGAGCGTAAATGTACGTTGGTTTGTATTGTTGGTAAAGTGCCGCTTGTGTGGGTGTTTAACTGCATGTGAGGCAATGTAGAGACTCCACCTATGCAAATGCGGCCCCTCGCTTCGTGAGGGTTTGCATTTGCGTCCTGCAATGAGCCTTCTGGTCATTGAAGCCGATGTTAACTGTGTTGCCCGCTACGCGAGCTCGCAAAGCGTGACAACGATTCGTAGTTTGATTATTGTAATATGTGATATACAGCGTATATATATATATATATATACTGTGAGCATAAAGGTGGAATAGTGGTTGATGGGAGATACATCAGACCTGATTTGCTAGACAGCAACCAGAGGATTTCTCAGTTAAATGCCCCAGGGAGAGATGTTACAGTTTGCAATATGCATAGCTGATGCTCTGCAAAACATGGTATGGGTCCCTGGGGCGGAGTATTTGGAGAGCAGGGGGGGCCAATGCTCCAACAGCACTAGTTGCTGTATAACAGACCACAGCTTGGATCTGGTTTTTAAGAGTTAGCTAATTGGCACTCACCTGTAGCTACTCAATTAGCAGACAGGCCTTTAAAAGAAGAGAGCAGCCTGCTCCAAGGGGGAGAGGAAAAGACAGCTAGGAGAGGCTGCGCTTATTGCAAAGACATTGCTTTTGTTTGGGAAATTGGTAAGTGGGAAAGCCACCCAATTGCAGATAGCAAGTACTGTCTAGTAAGAGCTCAAGTAAGAGCAAGGGATTTTGTTTGTTTTGTTATTATTTAAAGTACCTGCTTTCAAACTGAATAAAAAAGGAAAACTGAGCTGAAGGTGTCCTGGACTTTGTATACCCTAGAAGGCTGTGGTTACTGCAAGATCGGTGACAATCCTACCTGTAAAAGAAGTGGTTTGTCACATATGGTGGAGAATGCGGGCAAGGATAAGGACTTAATTGATATTGGAATTAGTCCAGGTAACTTTAAAAGCGCTCAGTGGGAAGATCCCACTTTAGTGACAGCTAGAAATGATATTAAAGTTGTAAACGGGGTTGTTAATCAGCCAGGAGGAGCACTGCCGTTCCCCTATTTTGAAGTACAAAATGACCTAATTTACCGTGTAGAAAAAAAGGATTCAGACATCATTAGGCAGCTGTTGGTTCCTCAGACTTACCAGAATATAGTGCTAAAGTTGGCTCACAGCCACATATTAGGGGGACACTTGGGAGTCGGAAAAACTAGAGAGAGAGTCCTTAGACGGTTTTACTGGCCTGGAGTGTTTGCTGCTATTACAAACTATTGCTCCTCATGTCCTGAGTGCCAGTACAGGGCTCCTTTCAAGACTTTTCGTAGTCCACTTGTACCCTTACCCATAATTGACGTGCCTTTTGAAAGGATCGCTATGGACTTAGTGGGGCCACTGGTAAAGTCCGCTAGGGGACACCAATATATATTAGTCATCTTGGACTATGCAACTCGCTATCCTGAGGCCATTCCCTTGCGTAATACCTCTGCAAAGCTAATAGCTAAGGAACTTATGTTGATGTTCAGTAGGGTGGGTATCCCTAAAGAAATACTGACAGACCAGGGGACCCCGTTCATGTCCAGAGTCACAAAAGAGTTGTGCAGGCTCTTGCAGGTTAAACATCTTAAGACCTCAGTATATCACCCACAGACTGATGGTTTAGTAGAGAGGTTCAACAAAACCCTTAAGGTAATTGATGCAGATGGAAGAAATTGGGATTTTTTATTGCCATATCTACTGTTTTCCATTAGGGAAGTTCCACAGGCCTCTACGGGCTTCTCTCCTTTTGAATTATTATATGGAAGACATCCCAGGGGAATATTGGATATTGCTAAGGAGACCTGGGAACAGGAGACTACTCCTCACAGGAGTGTAATTGAGCATATAGCTCAAATGCAGGATAGAATGGCCACCATCATGCCTATTGTCAGGGAACACATGCTGGAAGTCCAGCAGGCTCAGAAAAACAGCTATAACCGTAATGCTAGAGTCAGAGTGTTCCAACCGGGAGACAGGGTATTGGTTCTGGTCCCTACTGTGGAGAATAAGTTCCTTGCGACTTGGCATGGACCCTATGAAATAATAGAGAAAGTGAGTGATGTCAATTATAAAGTCAGACAACCAGGAAGAAGAAAGCCTGAACAGTTGTATCATATAAATCTGTTAAAGCCATGGAAGGACAGGGAGGTCCTGGTTGCTTTAAAACCTTCAGAACCTCCTATAGTAGAGCCAGATGTGAACGTATCTAAGACTCTGTCTGTCCATCAAAAGCAAGAGGTCAGAGATTTCATCAGAAGAAATAGGGATGTTTTCTCGATAGTTCCAGGAAAGACTAAAGTGATTAAACATGACATAATAACCGAACCAGGGAAAAGAGTTAACCTCAAACCCTATAGAATTCCTGAGGCCCGGAGGGAGGTTATAAACTTAGAGGTTGAGAGCATGTTAAAACTTGGAGTCATTGAAGAATCCCAGAGTAACTGGAGTAGTCCTATTGTATTGGTGCCAAAACCTGATGGCACATGGAGGTTCTGCAATGACTACCGCAAGTTAAACGCCCTCTCAAAATTTGATGCTTACCCAATGCCAAGAGTTGATGAGTTAATAGAAAGACTGGGCAAAGCTCGTTATCTAACAACCTTGGATTTAACAAAGGGTTACTGGCAGGTCCCGCTCACTGAAAGAGCCAAAGAAAAGACAGCCTTTTCAACACCCAGTGGCCTGTTTCAGTACACTGTATTGCCATTTGGGTTACATGGGGCACCTGCCACATTCCAACGAATGATGGACAGAATTCTTAAACCTCATGTTCGTTATGCTGCAGCATACTTGGATGATGTCGTCATCCACAGTGCAGACTGGGAATCCCACCTCCCTAAAGTTCAAGCGGTACTTGATGCTATCCGCTCAGCAGGCTTAACTGCCAATCCTTCCAAGTGTACGATTGGTTTAGAGGAAGCTAAGTACTTAGGTTATTCTATTGGGAGGGGTTTGGTTAAACCACAGGAAGCCAAAGTAGAAGCCATACAAAAATGGCCACAGCCCCTTACAAAGAAACAAGTAAAGGCATTTTTGGGTTTAATTGGATATTATAGGCGGTTCATTCCAGATTTTGCTACCATTGCTGCACCCCTGACAGACCTTATTAAAGCAAAATCCCCAGTCATAGTTAAATGGTGCCCTGAGGCAGAAAAGGCTTTTAAGAGTCTGAAGGAAGCTATCTGTAGCCATCCTGTCTTAGTGACCCCAGATTTTTCCAGGGATTTTATAGTTCAGACAGATGCTTCTGATGTGGGCTTGGGGGCTGTTCTTTCACAGGAATACCAGGGTGAAGAACACCCTGTTTTCTTTTTGAGCAGAAAGTTAAACCCACATGAGAAGAACTACTCTATTGTTGAAAAAGAGTGTCTTGCTATTAAGTGGGCATTAGACTCTCTTAAATACTACCTACTAGGCAGAAGGTTTCGATTGATAACGGACCATGCTCCTCTGACGTGGATGTATCAGAACAGGGAAAGTAACTCCAGAGTAACCAGATGGTTTTTGAGTTTGCAATCTTTTAATTTCACTGTGGAACACAGGGCTGGTCTGCAACAAGGTAATGCTGATGGGCTTTCGAGGGTACACTCCCTGATTTCCATGGTCGCTCAAACCCTTGGGTATGAGCTGGGGGGGAGGATATGTGAGCATAAAGGTGGAATAGTGGTTGATGGGAGATACATCAGACCTGATTTGCTAGACAGCAACCAGAGGATTTCTCAGTTAAATGCCCCAGGGAGAGATGTTACAGTTTGCAATATGCATAGCTGATGCTCTGCAAAACATGGTATGGGTCCCTGGGGCGGAGTATTTGGAGAGCAGGGGGGGCCAATGCTCCAACAGCACTAGTTGCTGTATAACAGACCACAGCTTGGATCTGGTTTTTAAGAGTTAGCTAATTGGCACTCACCTGTAGCTACTCAATTAGCAGACAGGCCTTTAAAAGAAGAGAGCAGCCTGCTCCAAGGGGGAGAGGAAAAGACAGCTAGGAGAGGCTGCGCTTATTGCAAAGACATTGCTTTTGTTTGGGAAATTGGTAAGTGGGAAAGCCACCCAATTGCAGATAGCAAGTACTGTCTAGTAAGAGCTCAAGTAAGAGCAAGGGATTTTGTTTGTTTTGTTATTATTTAAAGTACCTGCTTTCAAACTGAATAAAAAAGGAAAACTGAGCTGAAGGTGTCCTGGACTTTGTATACCCTAGAAGGCTGTGGTTACTGCAAGATCGGTGACAATCCTACCTGTAAAAGAAGTGGTTTGTCACAATACATATATATATATATATATATATATATATATATATATCGTATCTCACAAAAGGGAGTACAACATTCACATTCTTCTAAATATTTTATTATATATTTTAGTGTGACAACATTTAAGAAATGACACTCTGCTACAATGTAAAGTAGTAAGTGTACACCCTGTATAACTAAGTGCTAATTTGCTGTCCCCTCAACACACAGCCATTAATGTCTAAACCATTGGCAACAAAAGTGAGTACACCCCTAAGTGGAAATGTCCAAATTGGGCCGAAAGTGTCAATATTTTGTGTGGTCACCATTATTTTCCAGGACTGCCTTAACCCTCATGGGCATGGAGTTCACCAGAGCTTCACAGGTTGCCACTGGAGTCCTCTTCCACTTCTCCATGATGACATCACGGAGCTGGTAGATGAGACCTTGCACTCCCCCACTTTCCATTTGAGGATTCCCCACAGATGCTCAATAGGGTTTTGGTCTGGAGACATGCTTGGCCAGTCCATCACCTTTACCTTCAGCTTCTTTAGCAAGGCAGTGGTTGTCTTGGAGGTGTGTTTGGGGTCCATATCATGTTGGAATACTGCCCTGCGGCCCAGTCTCCGAAGGGAGGGGATCATGCTCTGCTTCAGTATGTCACAGTACATGTTGGCATTCATGGTTCCCTCAATGAACTGTAGCTCCCCAATGCCAGCAGCACTCATGCAGGCCCAGATCATGACACCCCCACCACCAAAAGTGTACATCTATACTGAGGAAAGGTAGTTGAAATAATCCCTAAATGACAGATAAACGGATAAGGCACAAAGAGCACAAAAACACTGATATGAGATGAAACCCTCAGTTTTAATGAAACAGCAATATAGAGAGTGTGGAGGCAGCATCTGACATCATCAGGTGAATGCATATAGGGGGAATCAACACAATATATTATAAAAACATATGTAAACATATAGACATGAGTATCTATATGTTTGGTCTGGGCCTGCATGAGTGCTGCCCGCACTGGGGAGCTACAGTTCACAGAGGGAACCATGAATGCCAACATATACTGAGACATACTGCTAAGGCGGGGGGGGGACCAGAATTGCTAGGGATCCAGGCCTGTTGCTGTGAGGTGAGCAGCGAGGGTCCACAGTCAGGAAATATAAAAAGTCTGCGGTAAAATCAGATCTAGTAACTAGTGATGGTGACGGGGTGAGAATGACACACTAAGAAATAAATTCCCCCTCATAGAGGGAGGGGAATTACGAGGTGTGTGGGGGAAGTCTTTAGGTGTTTGTGATATATTTCTATGCAAGCAAGAATAAAATCTAATTCTGACTCTGACGGTATATGTATTCTTCTGATATCCTAACAAAAGGGATCTGATTCTGTCGCTTCAGGAAAGATGTCCTGATGTCAATTGAATTGCTGAGTGCTGAGATTGAACACAAAAGGCACGACTTAGAAGAAAACTTGAGGTGCACATGGCCCCTCAACTCTGGCTTGTAACACTGCCCATTTGCTGCACAACGATTTTACGTTTTCATAATTTAAAGTGATAGCAGCAGATATTTAATTTTTATATGTATTAAATTAAACAATGAAGTAAGTGATGAGGAAGATTAAGTGAGACCATTCATTTTGGGAGGGCGGTTGCCCATTTGCCCCTATGCACCAGCCTCTGTTTTGGATATATGTTCTTCTCTATAAGAAACATTTAGTGATTTTTAACAAAGATATGGTCTTTCTTTTAGCGAATAAGAATTTTGTTTTCTGGAGTAAAATACTAATGGCTGTATTCATTTTAATACATTGATGTGAATATTCTGTCACAGTTTTACCATTCACTAAAGTATTTAACATTTAAGATTATTCATTATATGGTTTAATATTTATTCTCATTACTGTCAATGCAATGTATTAAACTACATAGTGGGATTATTAATACCTTAAGCACACATTAATAAATAAATAACTGTTCAAAAGTATGTATGATGAAATAGTGTACAGATCAAATAAATGTGGCCATAAAGGTGTTTCATGAATTTGAATATAGAAGGAGATGGGAAGAAACAGGGCTGAATGTTATATATACTATAAAATTTCTATACTGTTTCTACTTTATAATTTGCCTACACAAATGCTAATTTTAATCCTTTTTGATAGAGTAATAGTAGAAATAGTGTAGTGGTAGAGTATGGTAATATGTTTAAAGGTATTACTCTTCAATTTTATTACTATAACCAAAACATACAATACTTGTAAAGGTCGTTGTAAAGGTCGCAGTAGGGCATCCCCTCGACTTTGGCCCAATCACTTCATAAGATCTGGTGGAACTCATACTTACCCTCTACTTTTCCCTAGTAATATGGTAGACAGCTTCTGATGGGCTCATCTTTCAGTGTTATATCATTATACCTCTGGTTGTGCTTATCCATAAGATTATCAGATCTATCCCGCTCTCTTCTAGCACACATCTCTGACTGCCTCTCTAGTATATCCTCTTGGATGGCCGCCCACCATCTGAAACTCAACATGTCTAAGACTGAACTCTTAATCTTCCCACCCTCTACTATAGCTTCAATTCCTCACATCTCTCTCTCTGTCAACAATGCCATCATCACTCCCACCTCCCAAGCCCGTTGTCTCGTGGTTCTACTGGACCCTGCCCTCTCTTTCATCCCACACATACAGTCTCTATTATTATTATTATTATCGTTTATTTATAACGCGCCAACATATTCCGTAGCGCTGTACATAAGTCTCTAACCAAATCCTGTCTTTTCCACCTAGAAAACATATCCAAAATGTGCAATTACCTTACATAAGACACTACTAAGTTTCTAATACACTCTCTCATCATTTCTCGTCTTGACTATTGCAACTTGCTCCTTGTTGGCCTGCCCATCACTCGCCTCTCCGCACTTCAATCCATAATGAATGCCTCCGCCAGACTGATCTTCCATACACATCGTTCTTTGTCAATAACTTCACTGGCTTCCCTTAGCATCCAGAATAAAGTTTAAAATCTTGACCCTACCTTATAAAGACCTCAACAGCAGCGCACTCCTATACATCTCTGCTCTCATCTCCAAATACTCCCCCATACGCCCTCTTCGTTCTGCTAACGACCTTCTTCTTTCTACCACTCTTGTCACCTCCTTTCACTCCTGCCTCCAGGACTTTTCTCGTTCTGCCCCTATTCTCTGGAACTCCTTGCCTCGCTTCACCAGACTATCCTCCTGCCTTAAATCCTTTAAAACTTCAATAAAAATCCACCTCTTTAAATAAGCCTATAACATTCCTCCCTAACATGCTCAGCAGAACTCTCTCCCTACTGTACCACATACAAACTTCAACCTTTAGATTGTAAGTCTGCGAGTTTCAATCCTGCAAGGTGCTTTAGGGAAAGCTCTATGGACACCGGATTCCAAGCTCAAAGTCAGGGCCCTCCGTTCATTGCAATGCGTGAATCTTGAACTTGGCATTGCCTGTAATTAAATTATGTAAAGCGCTATGGAATATGTTGGCGCGTTACAAATAAACAATAATAATAATAATAATAATAATCATGGCAAATATACTGGAGTGGGTTGCTACTTCTTTCTTCAGTGGACAGAGAATATCTTACCTGTTCATCTTGAGTGACTTTACATGGTATAACTCACAGTTTCATTGGAGTACACAAGTCCCTTCACCACTACAAGGTAGTGAGCTAAATAAGGTTACTAGGCACCACAACAAAACATTTGGGTTACAATAACAATATTGAAGAGTAGCATCTTTATAGTATATTTGGGAAGATTGTATGCCAAATAAAAATAACTTCAATGGACTTCTGTAGTAATTCTATGTAAGGGAACACTGTAGTTTAAGAAAACTTGCAAGTTTATACCATGAATCTAAAAACTATTGTGTGAGAACATTGTAATTTTTGCATACCCTGCTTGTGTTGAGAAGTTTCTTTGTTGTCATCAGCATTTCCTGTTGGCTTTGAGTCACATTGAGTGTGCCCTGCTATTTTCTTCTATCCAGCAATGGAGAGGAGGTTCACCTTTAAATAATTCATACTAGCCACCCTTTCACGCATAAGTCCAGAAGCAGCCAGTGGCACTAAAACCTACAAATCCTACTTTTCCTTCTCTATACCTTCCTCCTCATGGAGTAAGGCAGGTAGGATTACTGTCATGTCAGCCTCTATACCTAGCAGAGTCTGCTAAAATTATCATTTGTTCTAAAAACACTTTCATGTCCATGGCCTACAGCTTAAACTGCTGCCAATGTTGTTAGTTTGTAACACGTCACAAATATATAAAGTTTTCCTAAAGTAAAGTTGACATTTAACACAAATAAAAATAAAAATAATAATACAATTAAAAGGTTTCAGGGCAAAACCTTGGACTTAATATAATAAACCAGCACTAAAATATGATGACATCTAGAATTGTTATTTTTTCTAAGAAATAAAGAAAATGAATCACTATTCATTATCTGAAAATAATACATTCCATGTTGATTCTGTTTTTCTATTATGATTGACCTTCTAATGAACAATATGTCTTTAGAAAATATGTGCTATTTTCAAAGTATTTTTTTATTCTTTATGTTTCTCTCTGATCACCAGAAATCCAAATGTTGTTGAAATAGTTCTACAACAACTTTGTAACCTTGGTCACTCATTCTAATTGGAATCAAATTCCCAGAGACCCATTAGAGATCTCTTACCTTTCAAGCCATCTGCTCTTTGGATTAAACAGCACACAATGTACTACAGGAAGAAATGACAAAATTGGCCTATTTGAGGTAGGTACAATCCCAGTATGCAATTTTTATCTAGACCTTAACCCTAAAGTACTTATTGCAGCTAATGTTCTTTGGCCTTAATTGTCTCTCCAAGGAACAAGTGAAAAATTATTTATGTAAATAAGCTTGTAACAATATAAAAACACCAACAGCAATAAACAGTATGTATATATACACCAAAAGCATTGTGCTGTCGGAAGTCTATTTAATTTTTTATGGACAGACCACAGTTCAGAAATTATACATCTCAGTCACTTAATAGAAACAAAAAAGAATGTCGGTGGCAAACACTTAATACATTCTGATTAGTTGATGGTAATCTATTGAGACTGGTATCTAAAGGATTTTATGGAGGAATACAAGTAAACACAAGAGCTATAGATACTTATTTTTCGTGTGTTGTTGTTATTTAGTCATCCAGTCATGTCCGACTCTCCGTGACTTTATGGACCACAGTATCCCAGGCACATCTATTGTTATGTCTCTGCTCGTGCATATCCATAAGGTTATCTTGGTCAGGACACTGAAGTGCCTTGCTAGTTCCTTCTCCAGTGGACAGCAATTTGTCTGATTTCTTTGCTATTACCTGCCCATATTGGGTCAACCTTCATGGTATAGCTCACAGCTTCACTGGAGTACACAAGCCCTTTCGGCACAACAAGGTAGCGATTCAGAAGGGGATTTTTCATATGGTAACTAGGAAAGTTGCTGACTCCAACTGTTCATATAGCCCTATTAAATTCCCTCAACGTTGAAAACCGTAGCCCACATGACTTGCGGCTATTAAATTGGCCCTCTAAAGCAACCCGCCAACAACTTGCAGGGTAAGGGCTAGAAAAGGCTATGAGATGTGAAAATTTGAACTGCGAGCGCGCAAATCCTTTGAGCTGTCTAGCCTGTAACTGATACATTTTCAATCACACTAATAAACTGCAACTAATTCACTGGCATTCAAGCCTGTAACCCGCAAATGAAACCAAAAGGTCAACCTGTACCAGAGAGGACCCGCTAGTGGGTTAAAGTCCTATCCATAGCACTGTAAATACAAATATACACACACTACAGTGCTTCTAATAAAAGGGAAAGTGATGTTAGGTATTAGAATTAATAGCACAACATTTTCAGCCTCGCAAATCTGCAATATAAAATACTTTTATTTCTGTTTAATGTCTGTGTTTTTCCCGGCAATCAATGTGTTAATACATATAATGGATCTCGCATGTAATAGAATATCATATTTACGGTTTTATCAATATTGCATAATTTCTGGAATGTGGGTCCGATCAAAACTCGTAATTGAAGCCCGTAAGAATTTGAAATCCAAACTCCATTTTCAGTGACGTAATGATCACAATCTCTGTTGCCATTGGCTCCATCTAAACCCGTAACTAAGGGTTTGACTAATTGCTCATGTTCACGGCCGCACATCCGATGTTCGACAAATGGTTTACGGGTTTGCGTCTCAAGCCCGCAGCTTGCGGCATGGTCTAATTTAAAAGATCTGTAACGCAGCCGAATTTCAAGCACGGGCTTGGAATTTAATAGGGCTGTTAGTATAATATATTATATATATATATAAATGTATTATTCTACAAAGGAATAGCTATTAGAGAACCACTGTAGTAATTTATCTTCCTTTTTTATATATGCAATCCTTACAATTGTACATATATGCACTTCTACTGTTTTCAAAGTCTCCTCCCATCTAAGGATGTAGGTCTTTGGAATTTAAAATAGCAGTCCCCACAGCAGTGTAATTGCCTATAAAAGTAAATCATTAGAAACTGTATTATTTTTTATTTAAAAAATGTGTTTATTTTAAAGTTTAGTTCTTTAAAAAGAGTTATTTTAAATGTTCACCCAGAGTGATCATTTTGTCATTTTTTCCATAGAATAATATCTTATAAAAAATATTATAAAATAATATAAAAAAATGAAAATAAATAAGCAGAGTGGTTACTGTAAATGTATTGTTAAATTAGAATTTTGCATTCAAACGGAAATAAAACTGGGTTCATAGTTGATCATTTCTACATTTACCCATGGCTAGCACGGTACCATATCATTAACCTACTTCTTTATACTATCACTAACCACATTTTAATTTTGGTTTTCATCCACTCCTACAGGCACCTACCTTGTATTGAAAAGTTCTAAGGGTTGGGCTACAAATTAATTTAACACATGTTGAGAATGGCTGCTTTAATGGCTGATTAAAGGACAATAATTTATTGAATAGAGGGCTCCATTCACTTTCACAAGAAGTTGCTCACCAGTGTTGTGAGACTTGTGCATTATTCAGTCATTTTGTATGTAAGAGAAAGTACTGCACATGACATTGACTAAAAGATCATATGGGGGCCCTATTTTATTAATCAATTCACAAAGTTAGACAAAGTTACACAAACTTAAAATCACACTTAATATTGCCACAGATTCTATTAGCTATTACTCACAATCCGTTTCGGAGTTCCCCGCCCACAATTACTACGGGCCAGCCAAAGACGCAAACAGGCCTTAGAACTCCAGTGGTTTTAGCACAGCTCGAATATTATGAGAGCTAAATAATTAAAGTTACACAACATCGATATTCTATTAGAGCCGTAGCTTTAGGTTGCTAAAGAGGACTCGCAAGGGCTTTTTCAAACACTTATTAGAGCTGTAACAGCAATTAAACACACAATACTGTACTTTAAGAGCATGGGAAGGCATAGTAAGATATAATTAATTGCAACAGTCTCAAACCCACAAAATATGCAATTAAAAATATTATCTTTCAATGTTATTGCTAAGTAATACCTATCCTGGGACTCAAGGGGTTAATGTATCTGATGAACCCCAATTGATCTAATGCATTTTATACAGTACTAGATCAGCAACATTTACTTATTGACACTAATTAATTATTTGCCTCCGATTGCAGATTCTCATTTACTATTGGCTGTGTCTCAGAAGTAAATGACGGGTTTGCTTGAATACTGTCAGATCATGTGATCACACCCGATGAATTCAGACTTAAAAGGTCAGGGTTTATGAGTTCAGCCTTGTGGTCGGAATTAGCGAGCTGGCGTCAATAGAATGCATCTAAACATTTATAAAATAATAAAAAAAAAAACATGGGTTCAAAGCATTTACGAGCAGCTAAGGGTTCCCTGGTTGTTTAGTGGTTAGGATTCAGTGCTTTCAACGCTGCAACCTGGGTGAGATTCCAGTCAGGAAACGGATAGGTCACACCACCCTAAAGCTGAGCAGGGTTGGGCCTGGTCAGTACTTGGATGGGAGACCACCTAGGAATACCAGAAGCTGTATGCTGTGGCCTATGAAACCAAGTGGATCAGCATGGTGTGTTACTGCACATGAGGTCATGGAGAGTCGTACGCGACTGATCAATGCAAACACACACACACCAAAGAATATTACCCTGAGTTGGTAAGGTTTCTTTTCTCCAGTAGATATAACTCAGATGGTCATATTGATCATACAGGAAACAAGAATGGTAAAGTGGGGTATAAGTATGGTAAGCGGAGTTAAGAGGGGTTAAAGCATGAACTATTACCCACTTCCTTTGTATTTTATAGAACCTATTTATCAAGCTGACATATACTTTTATAGAAAAAATAGGAGGGTGGGAAATTTATTTTTAGTTTTTGTAATCCAATTTATTCCATAATCAATCAATTTATTTCATAAATAATAACTGTGATTTAAGTCTTTTCATTTTTTTCATAGCTTGTGTAAATTAATTTAACATTGCTGATATTATAATGATATAAACTTTGTTCACAGGGAATAATATTATGTATTTACACCTTCAAAAATATTATATTTATTCATGTAAACTCAAAATTTCCAATCATGCCAATAATAAAAATAGTTTGTTAACAGATTTTCATTAGAACATAATGACTGGTAACAACCATAGCCCTCATTCTTGGTATCACATCCTACATTCAGCTTAATTTCAACTTAAACTACTTTTTGTGAAACACATTGCATGAATTATAAGATGTAAAAGCACTCATCCGCACCCATCGTTGGTCCTCTCAGTAACTTCTAGTAACCCCTTTCCCTTATCTCACACAATATTCACTTTCTCCATGCGTCTCTGCAAAATTGTAAAAAAAAATCTGCACACGTGGTGGAAAACGTGTAACATTTCTCTATGGAATCTGTCACTTGTCTTTTTTAATATCATTTTGATTCCAATTAAAAATGCCAAAACTGTACAGATAACATACTACAAACCTGTATTGAACTTGTCATAGCAACAGGACATGTCATTCTTTAATAATGTCTTAATCCTTCTCAACTGAGGTACACGCCTTGTGGCCATTCAGCTCCAGGCTAAAGTACTCAACGCACGACTGTTTGATAGACGCTGTGTAGATTCCAATAGCAATCAGAGAGCCTGTGGTTTAACAACCTTTTTAACTATATTCTCTAGCCCAGCCAATGTGAGCTCTCAGCATTTTCTACATGTTTTAAGTGCGTCAATCTTCATTATGTATTTATATAGTTTCTTGTGCCCTTCACAAATTCTGTCAGATTAAGATTCACTGAATGATTTTGATCACCAACATAATGATTAGAATAACTTTAAACTAAATAGAGAATAGCTATATCATTTTTGAGTAACTTGAGTAATCAGTAATAAAGATTTGCAAATAAATAAGTAGAAATATAGATCTGACAGCATATAAGGACCAAAGAGCTAAGTTACTCTGTCCATTCTATCCACCTAAAATTTTGACTTACGGCAATTAAATCTCAGATTTATGCTTGAAATCGTTTACTGTTTTTTCACTGGCCACTTTCAATGGAAACCCATTTTACTTATGTGTTAATGCTTCTGTAAAATATTATTTTCACACATTACCTCTAAATCTGCCACCATCCTACTTCAAATCATGTACTCTTGTTCATGCATTCCTCTTTTTCTGAAGAATACTTTCTTTCTGAATTTTATTAAACCCTTTAATATATTTGAAGGTCTATTTCATGTCACCCCTCTTCCTTCTGTCAGAGGTCATCATCAGAAATGGGGGGGGTAATTTTCCCCATCTCCCACAGACAGCCTAGCTGGGCCTAGGATGTAGGGTGGAGCTGGGACTATTGAGGATGTCCGGTGAGGTAGCTGGGATACAGTTACAAGGGGTAGCATGGAGAACAGGAGGAAGAAACAGTCCAGTTCTGAGTTGGCAAACACCAGCAGATTTCCCAGATTGAGTGAAACTGTTGGGGATGTCCATTCAGGAATGGCAATGCCAGATAGAGCTGTTCCCTCTAACAGCCGGGAGAACAGTTCTAGTGGAACAGAGGGGGGGGGGGGGGCAGATTAGGCAGGACAACAGAAAGGATTTGGTGGTAGGGGACTCTATTATTAGGGATGTAGGCAGGGTGATTTGTCACCCAGATTCCAGCAATTGAACAGTTTGCTATCTCCCAGGTGCTTAGGTTTGGCGTGTTGTGGATCGGTTTATAAATTATTGGGAGGGGCTGGAAATGAACCGGCGGTCTTGGTACATATTGGTACTAATAACAAAGTAAGTGGAAGAGGGAGATTCCTAGAGAATGATTTTAGAGAACTAGGCAATAAGCTGAAGGCAAGGACCTCTAAGGTAGTATTTTCAGAGATACTACCAGTGCCACGTGCTAGCCCAGGGAGACATAAGGAGCTTAGGGAGGTTAATAAGTGGATAAAATGTCATGTATTAATGAGGGGTTTGGGTTTTTAGAGCACTAGGCTGACTTCTCACTTGGGTACAATCTCTATAACAGGGATGGATTGCACAGTAATGATGAGGAAGCTTGTGTGCTGTGGGAGTGGATGGTAGAAAGGCTGGGGGAGTTTTTAAACTAGTAAGTGGGGGGAGGGATCAGATGAAAGTAATGGGATAAAAATTGTAGAGGGGGAACAGGATACATTAATTACCCAGGGGGAGCAGAACAAAGGAGGATTACTATAGACAATAGGGAGGTATTGTTAAGTAACTCAAATACAGTGGAAAGCACTTCAAAACTTCAGTCATAGCAACATAAGGTGTATGCTTGGTAATGCCAGAAGTTTATCAGGGAAAATTAGTGGTACATGAAAAATGGGACTTGATAGGCATTACTTAAACATGGTGGGATGAATCTCAAGACTGAATGGTTAATTTGGATGGTTCTACACTATTTAAGAAAGATAGACCCTGGACCCAGACCCATCCTAGTTGCTCTCTCCTCTGCTCTGCTTTCAACTGGACCCAAGCACCATACCAGCTAAGGTGAAGATCAATATATATGCTGCTAAAATGGTTTCATTGCAACATTTGAACTACCTAATTAGCTCAATGTCTGTTAAACATAGTACAGTTCTTCCAATGTTAGTCTTAGCTCTGTTTGTTTAGTCTCTATCCTCCCCCACCCTCCTCCCATTTACTCACCCCCTATGGTTTCTGTTAGTAATGTACTTCCTATGCCTCATTCAGCTTTTCTCCCTCAGACCCTGGACCAGACCCAGAGTAGTTGCTCTTTCCTCTTTTCTGCTTTCAACTGGACCCACATATGGTTCTTGTTCTTTTATAGCAAATGTATTTGCATTATCACCTGCATTTCCTGTAGCTGCTAGAAAAACATAGCCATTAATTAAATTTTTGCTCTCCTGACAGACCTCAACCCCCCTTGCTCTTTGTAACCTCACTCTCACAGTCCTGTCAGCATGCAATCTGACACCTAATTTCAGCACTCAGTCATGGATTTCTTCCTACTCTTTGCTACTATATGAAAATATCCTCCAAACTCGGCACATATTCTACCCCGACAAACATACACCTTTCTGACTGCTTCAGAACTGTCTTCTATTTTCTCACTTTCAACTCTCACTCTCTTTCTGGTCAATTCAAATCCCTAACTGTTTTTCTTGTGCAGGTCTCTCCTTCTTGTAAAAGGCCCTCATTATGTCCTCTAAGCTATATATATTAAAGGGATCTTGAAAACTGTTATTTCTTCAATATTTTCTTTTTCCAAATGATGTTTTTTTAAAGCAGAAAAAAATAATTTAAATGTTTATGTGATCTGGTGGCTTGACCCTTTCAGCCAATGAGTAGAAATATTGATGTATGAGTAATACTTGTCTTCCATTGAAATCTGGAGACATATGGATGCTCTCTTGATTCCTGTGAGCTCCAATACAATCAAATAACAGTTTGGCTTAACATATTTCCATGCAATACACAACTTTATTAATGTTTAAAGCATGTCCTTTTAAATACATGAAAATAATAAGGGGGTATTCCCTGTCCCTTTATGGTCAGGAAGTCTTTCTGTATCAGTCTTGCCTTAAAGGAATTTTCCAATTTAATATCTACCAAAAGACAAAAGGTACTGTTGTAAATGCTAGTGGTAATTATTTTTAAATATGGCTCCCCTATTTTCTGCCATGCTTCTTCAGCAGACCTTATAAGCAGACAACAAATGCATCTTACAGGAAAATATAGAAGATATCAGCTTGTTCAAATGGCTGTGAGCTGAAGTGACATTAGAGGACATAGCAAAACTGCTATGAACTAATAACGGTGTTATAAAAATAACCAGTAATGGATGTAAAACAACTTTTATTATTTAAAAAACTGGATTCTTCCTTCATCACCAGAACACAATACAGTAAAAGTTCTCAAACTGGGGCCCTTGTCTCAAACAGTTAGTTTGGTTACAGAAATAGGCCCCTATTCAATCGTCCAAATCGCAAATACATGAGTCCATAAAGTAGCCCATAAATACTTATATTCAATTGGCTACTTTTAGCTACTCATATTCAAATTGCGTATTACAGGCTCAAAAGCACTGTGGTTGTCAAAAACTCTGTCCTATCTCCTCCTTTGATGTTTCAAACCTGTAATTGTTATGAAAGTATCAAAAGATTGTATGAGTACTAGATAGGATGCAAGTGGGTTAAAAACCTGTTTGTAACACTGCAGCAGCAAATAGACTCATACAAAAATGTGACCACAAAAAAATGTGACCACAGTGAACGTATAAGTAGTAAAATATTTCTGGTTTCTACAATGATATACTGAAATCAAATGCCTGTTGTAGACTTCTGAAAGTGAATATCTTGCTCTGGAAAAGCAAGCGCATGGGTGTAGGAACGAGAGGGTATGAGGGGACAAATCCCCCCCAGATTATATGGCTAAATGTAAATGTATATATTAATCATCCTCTCCCTCATCCCCTTTGGCTTTAACTTCCCTAATTGGCAGCTTTCAAAAGATCACGCAACATAATCTTGCGTGATCTTGTGAGCTCTAAGTATCACAAATTTACTGACAACCAGGAGGGGAGGGAAGAGATTGCAGCTAATTTAATACATTATATATATATATATATATATATATATATATATATATATATATATAATTACAAAGCGAGAAAAAGATGGGGATAAAGTTTATGTATATGTATACTTTATCTCCCCCAGATTTTTTTTTTACTTCCTACACTCTTGAGCAAGAGGATAGAGTTATAGCAATATTTAGGGCTAGGTTAACAAATCTTCTGCAAAACCTTCTCATCTCTTAAGGTTTGTTATTGATTAACTTGTGTGAGTTCATTCTCTCATTCACAAGTGGTTTTGTATATATTGGGGGCATGTTGAAAATGTGGTTGCATATGAAACACATAAGAAAAAACTATTTAAAAAGTAAGAAAACATTAACTTATTTATTTTAAATGACATACTGTTTTAATAGACTATGCCCACCAAACAACCATAAAAGCTTTACCTGTAAATGAACTACAGTAATTCTTAAGCGGGAAGATCTTCTTTCTTCCTCCATCTACATCTCTTTGACTGGGTGAGACTCAACATATACACTACAGTATGTCACAAAAGTGAGTACATCCCTCACATTTTTGTAAATATTTTGTGATATCTTTTAATGTGACAGCACTGAAGAAATGACACTCTGCTACAATGTAAAGTAGTAAGTGTACAGCCACTATAACAGTGTAAATTTGCTGTCCCCTCAAATTAACTCAACACACAGCCATTAATGTCTAAACCGTAGGCAACAAAAGTGAGTACACCCCTAAGTGGAAATGTCCAATTTGGGCCCAAAGTGTCAATATTTTGTGTGGCCACCAATATTTTCCAGCACTGCCTTAACCCTCATGGGCATGTAGTTCACCAGAGCTTCACAGGTTGCCACTGGAGTCATCTTCCACTCCTCCATGATGACATCACAGATCTGGTGGAGGGTAGAAACCTTGCACTAGCCCACCTTCAGTTTGAGGATGCCCCACAGATGCTCAATAGGTTTTAGGTCAGGTGACATGCTTGGCCAGTCCATAACCTTTACCTTCAGCTTCTTTAGCAAGGCAGTGGTCATCTTGGAGGTGTATTTGGGGATGTTACCATGTTGTAATACTGCCATGCGGCCCAGTCTCTGAAGGGAGGACTGGACTGGATCCCCTGAAGACACTCCAGTTGCTGGCTCATGGTGGCCAGCATCTCTGCCCGAGCAGCCTGGCTTGGTGGTTGTGTGGATGTAGGTCAGTAGGGCGTTGCTGGGTGAGGAGATGGTGGTGGCCCAGTGGGGAGGGTCTGGGGCCCAGCCGGATTCTGGCTTCATAAGGGTGGAGATTTTGGTGGGCCTAGTTGTGGCGGCTAGTTAGACGCACTATGGGGAGGTGGGCACTGGTTATAGCCTCAGTCTCTGGAGTAGGGGGAGAGTTGGGTCAAATGCCACTGGTGTAACTGAGGGTCCTGCTGGTGACCCCATGGCGCAGATGATGTTGTCCTCCTCCAAACCAGGGCCCTTTGCTCCTCTTCTTTCCTCCTCCATCTATGCCGGTTCCTGCTGGGCAGGTCTAGGCAGATAAAATATTTTTTTGTAATTGTATGGCAGATATAATAATACAAATACAATTAATTTAATATAATTTAATGCATAAGTTACATAACTAAAACCCAAGACTATTTGGGATTTTATTATTTCGTCTAACTGCATATTTATAATGGTTCACATCTATTTTACAAACATCCGCAATGAAATATGATAACATCGGAGTCAAAGGTTACTTTTAAAAGTGTGCTAATTAGGATTGGAGACACGGCTCCACGCTTTGACTCCTTTATTTCTGGCAATGATGACTTATAGCTAACAGGATATCTAGTTATTTTCTGATGGTAACTGAACTTCCACAATCCACGCTGCTGTAATATACTAATTAAAAAAAGCATCTTTCTTACCAGGGCACATATTCTCTAGACTTCAGTCATAATAGTGCTATTCAGACAACAGTATGCCATGCATTTTGTTTTGTTAGGTCTCAGTACATAAAATATATTAATTCCACACATATTTTTATGTAATATAATGTTCTTTTCACACTTTTTTTCAGAAACAAACATAAATAATAATACTTTCTTGTTTTTAAAAGCTATTTGCAAGCCCCCATTTTATTTTTTATGAAGAATTTAAGATTTGTCATGGGAGATTTTTTACTTTAGATTCAGTTCTATGTATTTTTCAATAATATGCTTAAGGAAATCTCCCAACAAAAAAGTTCAAATTGATTAGCTTAATTCTCCTTTAGAAGCAAACAAACAATGAGGGGAATTTACTAAGCACCTCACTTTATCTCATGCACATTCTTTGATTAATTATGCATTATTTCCCACAGCTCTTCTCACCTCATATCATGGGAGAAGATGGTTTGTAAACTCCCTCCAATACCTGTAAAAAAAGCATAGAGGGAATTTACTAAGCATTTTCTATTTCTTTTTCAAAATATGTTTTGCCTATGTTCCTGAAAGTTGCTCTATAAGTGAAGGAATGTTTACAACTGTCTCTCAAGCATAACCTCCTGATGTCTGCTTGTCAACTCAAATCAACATGTCAAAGACTGAGCTCCTAATCTTCCCACCCTCTACCACAACTTACACTCTTCATAAATTTCTCACTGTCGGCAATACCATCATCACTCCCATCTCTAAATCTTGCACAAGACACAACTAAAATTCTAGTACATTCGCTCATCATATCTCACCTTGACTACTGCAACTCTCTCCTTGCTGACCTACCTGTGACCAATCTGTCCCCACTCCAATCCATAATGAATGCCTCTGCTAGAACAATCTACCATACTCAAAGCTCAGTGTCTGCAGCACCTCTCTGTCAATCACTCCACTGGCTTACAGTAGCCCCCAGAATTTATTTTAAAATCATGACCCTAATTTACAAAGCCCTCAACAACAATGCACCTCCTTTTATCTCTGCTCTAATCTCAAAATACTCCCACACATATCCTCTTTGTTCTGCTAACAGCTTTTTTTTCTTCCTCTCTTATAACCTTCTCTTTATCCCACCTTCAGGAATTTTCTTTTCCTGCCTGTACTCTATGGAACTCCTTGCCTCGCTCCACTATACTTTCCTTCTGCCTCAAAACCTTCAAAAACATCACTAATAATGATTTTGTTTTAGCCTTAATATGCACAATTCATCTTTGACACTGCTGTATCTCACCCAAATCATTCACATTGTAAGGTTTTCAATCTTACAAGGTGCTGTAGGGAAAGTTCTGTGCACGCAAGACTCTGAGCTCAAAGACAGGGCCCTCTTTTCTTTGTATTGTGTTAAAAATAGTTTTTGCCTTAACCCCTGTATAGTACTACAGAATATTGTCACCATGTATATCAAGTGCTCTAAATTTCTTGTGGGTGCTTTGTTTCCCTAACTTCTACACTAATGTAAGTCTTGTGCTCCCACAGATTAGAACACTCTGCCCACAGCCATAAATCCTGCCTTAGCCTCAACAGATTTCTGTGCAGCGAGCAGCCAAACCAAGCTTTACGGATGAGACAGGGCTCTAGGAGTCAATAGGAAATGTGAACGTCATATTAGAATGAGTAGGAAGTGCTGTAACAAGTATCATAATTAGGCTGCAGCAAGGAAACAATATACATATACATATAAAGTATTTTTTTTTTATTCATGAATATACTTTGATGTTAAAAAAGAAGTGACAATTGTATTCATTGCTTCAATAAATAAAGGTATTTTTATTTTGTGTTAAAGAATTACAAATTTATAGACAATGCATTAGAGCATTTGTTCCTAGGCAACATGGTTTTGTGACGTGTATTAACCCCCTTAGTACTGGGTTGTGTATTACCCTGGATTTTGTATAATAAAATGGACTTTATTCTAACATAACATATGATTTAAATGCACATATGTTGATATTGGATTGTTAAGTGTCAAATAACGTTCACATTTAATCATTTTGTAGTGCTTTTTTGTGCTATACTGTCACTTTAATTGCTTCTGGGGGGATTCAACAAATGTTTGAAAACTACTTGTGAGTGTTCTTTGGTACTGGTAGATCTTTCCTCAGCTTTGTAGAGTTACAACAGTGCCCTAATTTGTGTGTGATCTGGAAAGTCTTATTAGCATAGGGTATTAGGAAAAAGGTCTCCAGGAGTAACTTGTTATTCATTATCATGCTGAAAATTAATGTAAAGGAGTGTCGTAAATCACAATGCTGTAGTGACTTGTAGCAGTTCTAGCACACTTTTGACTGGAGGAGTGATTAACATAGCTAGGTAGAATTTTCTGTGCTACTTGTAATTGCTTTTGCCAGGATTAGCATAGAGCCCTATGTTGGAACCTTCAAAAGAACAATAATCATAATAATTGTAAATGTGCAAGTTTTCAATCTTGTAAGGTGCTTTGAAAAAAACAGCATGTATGTAAGTTTTTAAACTCAAGAACTGGGCCTTCTATGTTTTGCCATATATTTAATATTTCATTTTTTTTTGTACTTAACCCCTGTATAGAGCTACGGAATATGTTGGCACAATTCAAAAAAGTGGATCATTATAAAAATAATAACAATTATAATAATAAAACCATAATGTCAGCATTGCAGGAAATATAACTATTAAGTATATAGCCTGTAGTTAAAAGAAGCACTTGAAAAGTGTAATATTTTTGTTATGCTATCCTAAGGAACTACTATTGAAAATGTACAACTATTTATAAAGCTAAACAAGTATACACAATCTAAATATAGCAACTATTTATGCGACTGTATGCTGTACTGGATTGCCCTGATGTCTTCTAAAATATCCCCTTATCTCTGATTATATGTTTCCTGACTTTGTGTACCTGCCTTTTGGGGACAAAGAAGTCTTGGACATTGAGACACAACAGATAAAGGGAAGTCTTTGTAAAACAGCAACTGAGATGGTCAAAACAGAATATAATTGAAAACAATAGGTAATAAATTAAATATTGGTTTTAATTATTTAATTTCTAAAAAAAAAAACATTTTGCTCACTATAAATTATAGTTTTAAAAAAACAGTTTATACAGATGGGTTTATAGTGTCACTTACATTTTTTCTACTTTAATTCTTAACAAATATGTTAGTCTGCTTCTCTACATTTATGTTTCATCTATGTTACTCTCAAGAAAAAAAGTATTTGCATTTATCCTACCTGCTTGGGAATATAACTGAATTCTGTTCATTTCTGAAGTATGGATATGCTAAGGCTCATTCTTTATTTTCTCACCAGCAAGGTATCCCAAACTGATAACCATCTCTGTTGACATGAATGAAGATGGTTAAACCAGTAACACGATGAAGGATGAGGTTTAGCACATCTTTAATAATGCAGAATGACTTAAAAATTCTGCAGGTACAATTGCATACTGGGAATGTTGTTGCCGTAGACTTTATGTATGTGTATGAGGACCACCTGTCCAAAAGCTATGCATATAAAATATTACAAAGTGGAGTCGAAACGATATCCAACAGTGTTTGTTACATACTGTTTTTTTTTAACAAAAATAAATCATTTTGGTGGAAATATTGTACTAGTTAAATACTATTTGATGTTTTTGTTTTGATAATAAGCATTTATTAAATACATTTCAATTAAATATGATTTGGCTACCATGCTAATATTGGGTCATGGTCAACATACAAACATACACATAGTTTATAATGTTATTTAAACATTTGGAAAGCATTCTCTGTATATCTGGGCTCAAAAGGAAAGGCATCTGAAAGATTTATCTTCTGTACGAGAACTGACTGGTAAATACTTCATCATGACATTCTTATTTAATGATTAAAAATGATACAGTATATAGTACAGACAATCAAATGCCCTCAGGTAGTTTGGATACATTAAGCTAGCTCTGTTTTCTATTTTTCAACAGTATCCTGAGACACAATATGTACTCTTGTTTCTTCTTTTGGAAATTAAAATTGAAACAGAACTAGGCCGATATGTTATTGTAGAAAGATGTGTTTGGTACCCAGATAAGGCATCCACCAAACCGAATTACATGTAGTCTTACATTTTAGTAAGATACATTTTGCTATTCTGCATAATATTTCAATTTACGTTACAATAATAGCTTGTTGCAAAGGGACCTCGGAAGAAGATTGGCCAAGGAATATATTGATTTTTCCCCTTAATATATCTTGGCCCACTTTAGTTTGTTATAGAGCAATATGCACTGCATAAACATAAGGGACCACATTCACAATTCACTTACACAATCTGTACAGTGCCAGCCCCAGGAATTATATTCAAGGGAAATGATTTATGCATCAAACTCTTCAGAATTCAATGTTTTATTATTCACCAAACAAAACAAACCCACTGTGAATAACTTAACCAGCTTTCACTGAACAGCTCTACAGTATTCTCACACAGATGAAAGAAAATATGATGTATTAAACAAAAAAATCACTTACTTTGTTGGTGCTCCTGTCAGTTTTTGCATTTTGATTAAAAAAAAACTTGCTATATATTGGGTCTTTGTTGTTAATTATCCTTTTCCTGTATTGTCAGTATTTTAGCTACAAATGTCCAGTAACAACAAGTGAAGAGTCATGGGAAATAATCTAAAATAAAATAAAATACAATAATAATTTACCCTTGTATAGCTGTTCAAGCACTCTATCTAATCTAATCTTGGTTTTACCAGTATTCACGGCAAATTACTTGTTTGTAAATTCATGTTCCCCTGATAAAAGGAGTCTCATTCAATTTCTCCAGTATTTGTTTAGTAATTATTTGATTTATATTTTAGACAAAGACTTTTTAAACTCATTGGCCCCGCTTCAATAGTAGCTGATGCATCATTACCCATGCATTACATACTTTTCTAAAGCTTAAATTAACAGCAAGACAGTTACTATCCAAACAGAATATATTACATTAAACTTTACAATATGTGATTCTACATGTAATTCTATGCTACACATCATCACAAAAAGAAACATCCTAGGATATTATTTTATTTATTTTACTTTATTTTATTTTACTTTAAATTAATCTTTATATATATATATATATATATATATATATATATATATATATATATATTTATATATATATATATATATATATATATATATATATATATATATATATATATATACACATATACAGTGATGTTTCTTTTTGTGATGATGTGTAGCATAGAATTAAGTATAATCACGTATTGTATTAATCAAAGTAATGCAAACTATACTAAACGGACATGGAAACTTTCCTGACTTCACTATTAATATAATATACCTATGTATCTCTTTACTTTTGTATACTATTATTTTATTATGAAGTGCTTTAAAGGTCTGTTTTTCTTTGTGCCTTAAATCTTACAAATAGTTTCTAACCTTCTGCAGCTCATGTAGACAGTGCACTTTTAAGTACAGCGGTTGCAGTGCCTCATAGTAACCAATCAGTGGCAACATTCTGCGACATGCTTCTTGAGAGAGGTCACTGACAGGCTAGTTTGAAACACTGCACTTCACATTCTGTATTCAAAATCTACATGACCTACAAAATGCAGACACAAAAAGGTACACATTCTAGAAAAAACTAAGCGTATAAGCACTTCTTAATAAAATAAAATACATAAAAGTAAATTGATACATAGGTTTATTATATTCCTATTAATATTCAGAAACCCTACAAGATACTTTAGGTAAAATAATGAATTTTAGTGTATATTTCATTGACACATGATAATAATTTGCAAACCCTTTTCCAGCTCAAATTCTCAAGAAATACAATGTTGCTATTGTATTCTAGGAAACTGGCCTGGGACATACAAATTTAATTTAAAAATTCATGGCATTTTAACATGGGACTGTATCTTCACGTAATATCTAGCCATTTCTGTCTTGTTGTGGGCTACTATATGTATTCAAAATCGAGGATCCTATTTACCTTTCAGTATGCATGTTTTCAAAGGATTCCTTTTTTAGTGCTCTATGACGGTTCACTAGAGAAGGAAATGGCAACCCACTCCAGTATATTTGCCAAGATAACCTTATGGATAAGCACAACCAGAGATATAAAGGGTGTGCTGTGATTCACAAGGTCAAGGAGAGTCGGATACAACTGAATAACTAAACAACATCTCGATAAAATGATTTATCCTTTTGTCAACATATCCATATCACTTTCCTAATCCTTATTTGCTAGGCTCAGCTATATCTACAATTTAATAGATGCAAATAAAATCATGTGATTCACTGAAAATAATAATAGTATTTATTACCTAATAAATATCTGCATAATAATTTTTAATACTCACTTTTTGAAACAACTTCTTATTTTGAAGATTAATATGTAAAAAGAAGACCAAACTGCAAGAAATTCTTATCTTTTTATACATTTAAATACATTTCTTGCAGTTAACCTCATTATAAACCTCTGTGATCCAATTATCCTTCTTTCCACTGTACTGGTATCTAATTATCTTACTGCGCAATACATTATCATCCAACGTGGCATATTCCCATGAGCTATAGTTGACAAAGGAGTTGGCCAGAACCTTGGAGATCATCATTAAATAGACCTTGAAAAAAGATCTATGCAGTCATCAGAGTACTGCAGAAAAATATATATTTTTTGTATGGGGTATCATGTGTATGTGCCATAAGAAACTACACAGTGTATGTATAGCACTTTAAGACTTTACTGTGGACTCTGCTTACTGGGATACCTTTCTCAACATAATTTATAAAATATTTACCCATCTAATATTATTTGACTTCTACTTGTATTGTCCTAGTTTTGTATTTTACAACCATTTTGTTCCTTTTTTCTTCCAGACAATTTATATTCTAAGATTACTTTTCTTCATTTAAATCAAGAGAATTGTTTACTAGCACTGATGCATTTCCACAGAATGAACTTAGCTGTGTCAAAGTGCAAGGGCTGGAATTAAAGCCTCATTCAATTGCAAGTCCGTAATTACCTGTAACCAGACATTTTGGCTGAGGATTACATTTTTTCTAATTATTTAGCTGTATTCAATTATCTCTAACCCATAATTACAGGCTCACAGCCTGCACACAGAAACCGTGAACTTGTACGTAGCATTTCAGGGGGCATGACCATGTGATCTGACAATATGAAAGCAAGCCTGTATGTTACCTTTTAGATAGCGCCAATAGTAAATGAGACGTCATCATGATGTCATTAAAACACGGATGTTACAAATAACTTGCAATTGTAGGCTAAGCATTAATACACGCAAATAAGTAATGTTCGCCAATCCGGTTGCACTCAAGCAATCTTGAAATACATTAAAGCATTTATTTATGTCCATGGGGGTGGTCTCATATGTATTAACCCCTTGCTTTAAGGAATCAATATAACACGGAAAAAAAAGTTCCAAATTATTATTTTTCATTGCAGATTTGCGAGTTTGAGACTATTGGGGTTTGAGAGTGTTATGCAATTAATTCTAATGCCTTTCATTGCTGTCCCAGTTTTTTTTAGTACAGTAGTGTGTTTTTATTTGCTGCTGCAGTTATACAAACAGGTGTTTAACCCACTCGCAGGTGCTATCTAGCACTTGTATAATTTTTTGTAACATTTTCCATTTACAGGTTTGAAGGCAATAAATGGCTTGTTGAATGTTTGTAATTGAATATCGATTTTGCGTCTTTAGCAAGGGTAACATTTACTTGAAAAAGTCAGTGGAGGAGATAGGTTCAAGTAATTGTGATTTGGCCAATTGAATGAGGCCCTTAGTCTCATTTCCATTTAATTAATCATTGAACCTTATGACATACACCTATAAAAATCCATTGTATATGCGATTGTTAATATTAGGCCCCACTGTGACATGTTACCCACATACCCTCACACAATAAACACCTATTTACATTATGTAACTAAGATATACATTTGAATGCACTTTGATTCACTACTATGCCTGCTGATGGCACAAATGACACTAAAGACAGTGGCCAAGTCAACAACTCAAGGCCTTATTTAAATCGAGTTATGTAAATTAAAAAACTATGGGCCTCATTCTATTATCGGCCGTAAATCGGCCGCAAAGCTGTGATTCCTTGCGGGGCTCCCGTTACCTTGCAATTCAATTATACGGCGCCGCAAGGCTATCCCCTTACGGCTGGCCGTATATCTTGCAACCGGCCGTAAGCTCAGAAATCTTTAATTGCAAAAATAAACTCAAGACGGCACTGTAAAGCTCTGTAAATGCTAGGGATCATAATGGGCGACATGAGGATTAATAGCAACCCCCTCTCAAGCTTGCACATCAGGCCAAATCCGAGATTATATTAACTGTTTATTTTCCGGCCGCAGCGTGGGCGGGTCTGAGGTGCTCCAAGCCCTCTGTACTTTTTACATGGATATGTGACATAAATTAAAAAAAAATGTATTTACGGATTTGAGTGTAGGGTAATGTTGTGCTATTAATGCTAACACATACAATCACTTTATAGTCTCATAAGAGTGCAGGATGGCTTTATTATGGCTTTAAAATGTGCTTAATTGTGTGCCTGCGGGACCTTTTTTCTGCAAGTAAGCTGCGGCTCTGTTTTAGCCTTGCAGAGAGGTTTCCCGGAGCAATTGAATAGCAACCAGGATTTTCTTACCGCCGAAACTCTTGCAGCCGTTTAAGATCAAAGGCTTTCCTCCGGCGCGTGCGGCCGCAAGGGATAGCAAGACGCCTGCCGGAATCCCCTGCCGGAAGGGAATAGAATAGGTGAATAGCTTACGGCCGGTCCTTGCGGCCCCGCATCTCCTACGGCCGATAATAGAATGAGGCCCTATGTCATTTCAATATTTTTCAGTAATGTTACACACATATTCAATTGTGTTTAATCATTAAATACACAATTAATACAATTTAACATATATTATTTTGTTAACAATAAAGTTTTACTATGAAAGGACATTCCAATAAAAACGTATGCATATTTTCAAAAGCTTTCTTTTTATAGTGCATTTTAGTACACTTGTTTTTCCAAAATGTTTCACCACCTATCTTATCTTGTCTCCTCTCACTGATGTAACAATCAGATTGAATACATTGTTGAGAAGATTTTAAGCCTTGCCCTCTTGATTAATTACCTGAGCTATATTCCAAGATAAATAATTATTTCTGTATCTTGATTTAGCTTCCTGAAAGAGAATGGACTTCTTTCCAAACATGAACAAGGATCCATGTCTTATTATATCAATACTCAGCTTATTTTCATGTTTAAACTAGTACTACATCTCAATACCCCTTCTGGAAAGCTACCATGTTGTGTAGAAGGGTCTTGTGTACTCAATGAAGCTGTGAGCTATACCATGTAGGGTCACCCAAGATGATCCACTGGAGAACAAACTGGCAACCCAATTCGGTATCTTTGCCAAGATAACCTTATGGATAAGCACAACCAGAAATATAACTGGTGTGGTTCTCAAGGTCAAGGAGAGTCGAATACAAGTGAACACTAAACAACATCTCAATAAAATGAGGTATACCGACTTATCCATACCAGTCTCCTAATCCTTATTTTTTGTTTTAGGCTCAGCTATATCTACAATTTAATGGATGCAAAAAAATCATGTGGTTTACTGAAAAATATATCACACTAGCGAATTGCCCGTCAAAAAATGACGGCAATGAAATTGTAAGTGAGTTAATGGTGTTTGGTGTAGATAATGTGGCTGATTTAGCGTCCTTCGTTTTCTATGTCGTGCGACTTTTTTGGAATATTCGTAGCTGTTTGGTGGTGTTTTGCTCCTCTTCCCCTCTCCCTCCTCTGCGTCTCTTTCCCCTCCTCTCCCCCCTGTGTCTTTCCCCTCCTCTCCCCCCTGTGTCTCTTTCCCCTCCTCTCCCGCCTGTGTCTCTTTCCCCTCCTCTCCCCCTGTGTCTCTTTCCCCTCCTCTCCCCCTGTGTCTCTTTCCCTTCCTCTCCCCCCTGTGTCTCTTTCCCCTATTCTACCCGCCATGTCTCTTTCCCCTCCTCTACCCCTCTCCCTCCTCTGCGTCTCTTTCCCCTCCTCTCCTCTCTCCCTCCTCTGCGTCTCTTTCCCCTCCTCTCCCTCCTCTGCGTCTCTTTCCCCTCCTCTCCTCTCTCCCTCCTCTGCGTCTCTTTCCTCTCCTCTCCTCTCTCCCTCCTCTGCGTCTCTTTCCCCTCCTCTCCCCTCTCCCTCCTCTGCGTCTCTTTCCCCTCCTCTGGGTCTCTTTCCCCTCCTCTCCCTCCTCTGCGTCTCTTTCCCCTCCTCTGGGTCTCTTTCCCCTCCTCTCCCTCCTCTGGGTCTCTTTCCCCTCCTCACCCCCCCCTGTGTCTCTTTCCCCTCCTCTCCCCCTCCCCCTGTGTCTCTTTCCACTCCTCTCTCCCCTGTGACTCTTTCCACTCCTCTCCCCCTTGTGACCCTTTCCACTCCTCTCCCCCCGTAACTCTTTCCACTCCTCTCGCCCCCTGTGTCTCTTTCCCTTCCTCTCCCCCTGTGTCTCTTTCCCCTCCTCTCCCCCTGTGTCTCTTTCCCCTCCTCTCCCCCTGTGTCTCTTTCCCCTCCTCTCCCCCTGTGTCTCTTTCCCTCCTCTCCCCCATGTGTCTCTTTCCCCTCCTCTCCCCCATGTGTCTCTTTCCCCTCCTCTCCCCCCCCTGTGACTCTTTCCACTCCTCTCCCCCCCTGTGACTCTTTCCACTCCTCTCCCCCCTGTGACTCTTTCCACTCCTCTCCCCCCCTGTGATTCTTTCCACTCCTCTCCCCCCCGTGACTCTTTCCCCTCCTCTCCCCCCCTGTGACTCTTTCCCCTCCTCTCCCCCCCTGTGACTCTTTCCACTCCTCTCCCCCCGTGACTCTTTCCCCTCCTCTCCCCCATGTGACTCTTTCCACTCCTCTCCCCCCCTGACTCTTTCCACTCCTCTCCCCCCGTGACTCTTTCCACTCCTCTCCCCCCCGTGACTCTTTCCACTCCTCTCCCCCCATGTGACTCTTTCCACTCCTCTCCCCCATGTGACTCTTTCCACTCCTCTCCCCCCCTGTGACTCTTTACCCTCCTCTTCCCCCTGTAGCCCTTCCCCCTCCTCTCCCCCCCTGTGACTCTTTCCCCTCCTCTCTCCCCTGTGACCCTTCCCCCTCCTATACCCCCTGTGACTCTTCCCCCTCCTATACCCCCTGTGACTCTTCCCCCTCCTATACCCCCTGTGACTCTTCCCCCTCCTATACCCCCTGTGACTCTTCCCCCTCCTATACCCCCTGTGACTCTTCCCCCTCCTATACCCCCTGTGACTCTTCCCCCTCCTATACCCCCTGTGACTCTTCCCCCTCCTATACCCCCTGTGACTCTTCCCCCTCCTTTGCCCCTGTGACTCTTCCCCTCCTCTCCCCTGTGTCTCTTCCCACTCCTCTCCCTCCTCCTTCTCATGTTTCACCTCCTCTCCTCCTGTGTCTCTCCCTCCCCTGTGTCTCCCCCCCCTCCGTGTCTCTACCTTCCTCTTCCTCACCTGTGTTTCCCCCTCCCCTGTGTTTCTTCCCCCTCCCCTGTGTCTCTCCCTTTGGCATCACTCTTCACCTCCCCTGTGTCTCTTCCCCTCCCCTGTCTCTCTTTGTCCTCTCTCTCCCTCCCCTGTCTCTCTTTCCCCCTCTCTCCCTCCCCTGTCTCTCTTTCCCCCTCTCTCCCTCCCCTGTCTCTTTCCCCCTCTCTCCCTCCCCTGTCTCTCTGTGACCCCTCTCTCCCTCCCCTGTCTCTCTGTGACCCCTCTCTCCCTCCCCTGTCTCTCTTTGCCCCCCTCTCTCCCTCCCCTGTCTCTCTTTGACCCCTCTCTCCCTCCCCTGTCATTTTTTGCCCCCTCTCTATCTCCCCTGTCAGTGTCTGTTGTGGGCCTGACACTCTCTGTGGTGGAGGTGTGTACCCTGCTGGGCTGTGTGTGTACCTATGTGCTATGTGTGCTGCCAGGCCCCTCACCCCAATATAGTATCCCCAGTTCTTACCTGTACCCTGGTATCTCCCCCCACGGCTGTATATCTGCCAACCCCTCTCCTGGCCCAGGCCCTCTGTCTCTTACCTTTACCTCACTCCTCTCTCTCATGGGCTTCCCTCTGCCCTGTGTGTGAGGCAGATCCTGCTGCTGTCATTGACATCCATCTGAGAGGTGGAGCAGGAGGGCCGGGATAGGCTGGGGCTTGGCAGGGGAAGTGATGTCCAGCTGGTTCCAGTGGAAGTCAGACAGGGTGTGCATGAGCGTGGTGTGGATGAGCAGGGCCCAAGAGTTGTGGGCCCTGGAGCTCCGGCCTCCCCAGCACGTCTCCAGTGTGTGCAGGCAGGGGGCATGCTTTAGGAGGGGGATTCAGCTTTGAGGAGGGGCCGGTGTCTGCATCCTGTAAGCACTGCGGGCTTGGCAGGGAAGTAGCCCGGCTTCTGCGTCCCGTCAGCACTCTGGCAAGGTAAGTGATGTCCCTTTTGAGCCTCTTCTGGGTGGCACCCATATCAGAGCCAATTTAGGAGGGCAGTTAGGTGCTGGAAGAGGCCGGCCCTCTCCTGTCTGTGAAGCGGGCCGCTCCTCTCTCAGGACTCCTGCCGGTTGTTCTTCCTTCATCAGTGGGGCCGGGGGAGACGTGCAGGCCTCACCATGAGCTTATCGCGAGCCTGGGGTGCCCAGTTGCGAGGGCCGCAGTTGCTGGCAAGGAGCGCCTTCGGTGCTTCTTGCCAGCAACTGCGGCCCTCGCTTTGCGAGCCCGCAGCGTTAGCAACGGCCCGCATGCTCACAATTATATATGTGATATTCATCTCTTTGATCCTTCATCGTTCTCTGTAATGTGGATTCCTGGAAAACAGTAAAACCATCGAAATAGATATCTTCTGATGAACAATCTTTAACCTTTGGCATCCCATGTCTGAATTCCTTATTTTTCAAGCTAAATTTCTCCACTCGGACCAATTTTGTAGTAAATAATTAAACATTTCATACTAAAGGCTTGAAATAAACAGAAAGCTACATTACGATTTTTCATATTTTCTATTACTCCAGATCTGATAATGTCCATTTTCCCAACATATTGACATTTTCATTCATTTTATTAAATATAGGCCAAAATATTGACCAGCCAAAGAACTTTCAGGGTGAACTATCAGGGAATGGATGTGATACATAATGCATCTTTGTAATCGATCTTTGTACATGGATCTTCTAGCACTTGACCCCACCAGCAAGTAAACCATTAATAACATTTCCTCAGTGTATACAAAAATAAATATTTTCCAAGTATGAGCACTTGCTGACTGAAGCAACAAAATAACCAAGCTGTGATTTATTTTGCAGCCATAGTAAATTATTTAATGATAATGGCATTTATACAGTTCATGCTATGACCCCACAAATGTTTCTATATTTTCCATTACAATCTCGGGAACTTCAAAGGATTGTCCATTTGCTGGACTGGGGTTTAGCAGGAACATGGAGAATCATTTTTAATGCATTAAAAAAACTATAAAGATTAAAAAAGTTGTATTTTTCATGAAAAATTTGTAAGCAAAACTTGCTTAAATGACATTGAAACCAATAGGAAATGCACAGACCATACATACAGTACAAGAGTTTTATTAATAAAGTCAGCAGTTGCTGTTCCAACTAAAGCAATTATTTTAAGAGGTAGATTTATCTTGGGGTGAAAAAATATACACATGCTTCTAAGTATTTAGTATGAAGTAGAAATATACTTTCTCATTAAGCTATAAAGAATAAATAGAAAGCATCGTTATTAACTCAACTATTCAACTCCCATTGATAAATAGCACTTATCAATTGTGTTTAAAAATGGGAAAATATATGTTATCACATATGTAATTGAAATATTGGATGGAATTAAGATACACTGAGTACATAACTATTATATTTTCGGACATTGCATATACAAATTTATTAACCATAAAAATATTACCAAAGGTATACATCTTTCACACAACACAGTGATAACTGACAGTATTTCAATGCCGAATAATAATAATAATAATATTTGTTAACTAATACATTTCCCAATAATAATCTTAAATACACACTTTAAAAATGACTTTTTATTTTTACCAATAATATGCAAAAATATTCACAAATTTCAAGGAATTCTTATCTTTTTATAAATTGAAATATATTTCTTGCAGTTCACCTCATTATAAACCTCTGTGATCCAATTATCCTTCTTTCCACTGTATTGGTATCTAATTATCTTACCCAGCAATACATTATCATCCAACGTTGCATATTCCCATGAGCTATAGTTGACAAAAGAGTTGGCCAGTACCTTGGAGGTCATCATTAAATAGTCCTTGGAAAAGGATCTATGCAGTCATCAGAGTACTACTGACAAATATATTGTTTGAATGGGGTATCATGTGTATGTACCATCAAAAACCACAAAGTGTTTATATAGCCCTTACAGATTGTTCTTTCGACTCTGCTTACTGGGATTCCCTTTTCAATCAAATATTTACCCATCAGTGGATATTTGACTGACTTTCACTTTTATTATCCTTGGTTTTTTTTATTTTACAACCATTTGGTTCACTTTTTCTTTCAGACAACGTATATTCTTAGATAACTTTTCTTTATTTAAATCAAGGTAACTATTTTTTAGCACTGATGCATTTCCATAAAATGAACTTGGCTGTGTCAAAGTGACAGAACTGGAATTAGTTAATCACTGAACCTTATGACATGCGCATATGAAGATCCATTGCATAGGCAATTGTCGATATTAGGTTCCACTGTGACATGTTATTTACATATCCTTATATTACATACAAGGGTATCTCAAAGTGCTACACATAAGTGCAAATGCACAACCACCCTATTAGGAGGACGAGAAAATGGGGAGCATTCAGTTTATATATATAGATAGGATGGACATTTGCATAAAACTTTATTGTATCATAATAAAAACACACAAAATATAAAAGCAGACAATTACAAAAAATATGTACAGATGTAATATACAGCTGGTAGCTGAAATATTTCCCAAAGTTGCACTATATACAATAGTAACCTAGAAAGTGCTAGGGAATGCCTTGCATAAATGATATCTGACTATCCACATATGGTTGCTTTTACCATGGATCTGTCTTTCAAGCAGCAGGACTCCTACCTTCACTGAGGAATTCTATATTATCTATTAGTCAGTCAGATATAGATGAGCACAAATATAATATGTATATCCCTGTATTGATATATATACCTGTATTGATATATCAGTAGTGCCCTGTTCTCTTAGCAATACTGCACTAGTAGGACCCACTATTTATCCTCTAAAGGGTAATGGGCTACCCTGTATGCTTTACCTAGGTGCTCTCATATCTTCTAGAAGAAAAAAGTATATAGTGAGCGGTTTCTACTGCCAAGTTCATAGCATACCAGTGTGTGACGTCATCAAATGATGTCCCCTAGTGTCATTTGATGACGTCACACGTTGGTATGCTGTGAACTTGGCCATTTTAACAACACAGGGCTTTATTTAAATCGAGTTACGTAAGTTAAGAAACTACTTAATTTCGACTGAGGAAGCATTTTCAGTAATGTTGCACATGTATTCAATTGAGTTAACTTGTAAAATTCTTTATCTTACTCGAAATACGTAAATTCATGCCTTGTCAGTAATATTGTGGGGGACCAATAATTGTAATGATAAGGAATTTCTAGCTGCGACACAGACATTTGAACCAATAGAAAGTGCCAAATAAGGAAGAGATTGACAGGGAGAGATAAAAAGAGTCTCCCAAACGATCGCTGACTGTGTTGTAGATTTTATTTAAGTTAGCATGCAGGTCTTGGAGCTGGAGGGTATTGGATTTCGAGAGAGGAAGCAGGATAAGTGAACGATTGGAGAGAAGGTCTACACTAATTTCAATGATTTCTATGAACTAAAAATTACTTAAAACTTAATTTTACCAGTCACATAATCACTAATAACACATCACTTAAACACACATAGATTCATTTCAAATCAAAAGGAACATACAATTATCCGTATTAGGCACAGTATCCAAATGATGTCAATAGGTAAATACATATCTCAAATAAATACGATACTGAGGAACTGGTGTATAAGAAGGCGCTCATTGAACTGTGAGCCTCGTGATGCGAGGCGAGCAGTTGAGGCACGGGACTGTGAAGGTCACAACTGCGAGCCAAACGCAAAAAACAAACAAAATAATAATAGAAATAATAATAATAAAAATAGTAATAACACACTTACACAAAGCACAGGTGGAGAGCCAGAAAGCCTGGGAGTGAGGTGGCAAGCAAATTTGAGCCATATTTGGGGTTTTTCATCAATCCAAAATCGACTAAGCGAGGAAAAAAATGGCAGAAAAAAAAACGTAAAAATGCTGAAACTGGTTCAAAACGAGGCTGAACAAAGCCAGGCACGTGGGACTTAGAAAATACACGACGGCAAAGACAGTAACACTTACACAAACAACGGCAACCACGCGGGACTTTGTGAATAAAACCAACGGCAGTCAGCGAGTAACACGCAAACATTCAGCAGACACACATAAGAGAAAGATACAGGGAAGGGACAGGGGGGAGATGCTGAAAAGAGACACATGGTATTCCCAAGCACAAAACTTGCAGGTTAACGAAACCTGCAATGAGCTGCCCGTAAAGTAGGCGGGAGCCCCGCAAGCGGAAGAGGTTAGCAATGAGCACCTTCAGCGCTCAATGCGAGCCCCACGATAAGCACCAAAGGCGCTCAGCGTGGGGCTTGCGATGAGCGCCGAAGGTGATCAGTGCAAAGCAGGGAAGTTGAAGTACACGGGGGGAGAGGCTCGCGATGATCGCCGAAGGTGCTCAAAGGACAAAAAGCCTCACATTGTATGGCAAACAGCATTGCCACCCTTACATTTTTAATCCCGTCATTTTTGATGAGACTAAAATTTAACTTTTCGTCCAACAAAGAAAATGATGAGTCTGGCGAAAATCCAACACATCCCATCACCCAAAGAACACCATCATTTTTCAGCAGCGGGGCTCGGAAACTGGTCAGAGTTGAGGGAAAGATGGATAGTGCTAAATACAGGGATATTCTTGAGCAAAACCTGTACCACTCTGTGAGTGATTTGAGGCTAGGACGGAGGTTCACCTTCCAGCAGGACAATGACCCCAAACACACTGCTAAAGCAACACTTGAGTGATTTAAGTAGAAACATGTAAATGTGTTGAAATGGCCTAGTCAAAGCCCAGACCTCAATCCAATAGAAAATCTGTGGTTAGACTTAAAGATTCCTCTCCAATTCCTCTCTAACTCCCCTATTTTTCTGTACTGTCTGTCCCTCAATCCATGCTTTCTATTTCTTTCAAGGCCTGCTAAATCTGTGAGATTCTCAGAGCTGCACGCACACCACCTAAGCAGGTATGGAGGAGACTATGGAAATTGTGCCATCCATGGAGCCAATATGTTTGATAATATCACTACTGTATGCATGTTATTATATTTTGGCAGATAGAATTATTTCTAACTTTTTGTTATCAATTTCTGTTTCCTATACCCTGCTTGGTATAGGGTATAGGAAACAGAATCCTTTCCCCACTTATGTCTGGCATAATTACCTCCACTCTCCCCCCCCTCCTCAAATACCTTCATTCTGCAAATTCACTCTGCTTCAAGGCCTACTAAATCTGTGAGATTCTCAGAATACTGCCCACCCACCCCAACTCAGATTAAATTTATAGAGTTTTGGAAAACACCTGACCTCCTACGTGCAGATATATAATCTCAACACTGGGGGTCAGCCAGCATACTAGTCTTTCACCTCAGATCCCTCCCCTCTCCCTCTAAAATAAAACTCTTTCTATCTTTCACTTTCTTCCTGACCCTTGCTATTCCTTATCTGTTACTTTTCCCCAGTTCTCTGCCCTTAAATTCTCTTTAGATTGTAAGTAGCGAGTTTCCAGTCTTGTAGGGTGCTTTGGGATAAAGCACTTTCTGCTAAGATTCTAAGATCAAAACAGGGCCTTTCAACTTTTGAGTTTGTTAAACTTGTATTTCCCATGTTCTTATCCCCTGTACAGCGCTAAGGAATATGTTGGCGCGATACAAATAAAAGATTTAAAAAAAAAAGATTGCTGTTCACAAGTGCAAAACATCCAACTTGAAGGAGCTGGAACAGTTTTGCAAGGAGTAGAGATGTCGCGGACAGTTCGCCCGCGGACTAATTGCGGCGATTTTGGCATGATCGCTTTCGCATCGGACGGCGAACACATGCGCTTTTCGGTTCGCCCCCTATACTTTTTCATTGAGGAAACTTTGACCATGCACCTCACAGTCAGCAGACACATTCCAGCAGCATACACTCCCTTCCAGAGCCTTCCATCTGAAGGACAGCATACATTTTAGAATCATTCTGAAGCTGCATTCGTTGTGAGAGGACAGATAGTGTAGCTGCTGGAGATTTAATAGGGAAATAGATAGCCAGGCTGTGTATTTAGCTTCCATTACAGACCTGAAGGACTCATCTGATATCTGCTGCAAGGACAGCAACCCAAAAAGCCCTTTTTAGGGCTAGAACATCATTTATTTTATTTTATATAGTTTTTCTGTGTAATCTAATTGCATATGCCTGCCTGCCAGCGTGTGTGTGTGACAGGCTAACACCTAACAGCTTATATTGTGCTTATTTTCACTACTCATACCTGGTGGTGTACCATACATTGAAAACTACCATTTTTTTTCCTGTAATCTAATTTCAGTTGCCTGCCTGTGTCAGGCTCACAGCTAATATTATGCTCTGCTTCACCAGTCATAGTTGGTGTACCATATATTGAAAAAAAAAACCCTTTTTTCCTTTAATCTAATTTCAGTTGCCTGCCTGTGTCAGGCTCACAGCTTATATTGTGCTCAGTGAAATAAAACAACACTTTTTTGTCTGTAATAGATTGAATAGCAATTGCCTGCCTACAGGCGTGTGTGTGAAGCCTATTGCATCTACTCTGCCAACTTTTGCCGTGCACAGTGACACTCATATCTGGTGGCACCTTAGATTGCATGCGCAGTGCCCCAAATTTGAAGTGGGAGGACCGACCAAGCATCTTTTTCCATCTCCCGCTTCCAAAAATCCATGCCATATACACGTCCCCTGATAGGTGACGTAACAGGTATCAAACTGATAGGAATAAATAGTACAACTTAATACACCACTCCTATTTGGTGGCACATTACATTGCACGTGCAGTGCCCCAAATTCGAAGTAGGAGGTCCGACCAAGCATCTTTTTCCATCTCCGTGTTCCAAAAATCAATGCCATATACACGTCCCCTAATAGTGGACATAACAGGGATTAAACCGATAGGAATAGTACTACTTAACAGTACACACCTTATAATAACGCAGACAGAGGCAACGCAGAGAGAGGAGTCTGAAGAAGAGGAGTCAGAGGAGGAAGGTGGCTTTGAGGAGGTGGAAGACCAAACACAGCAGGCGTCCCAGGGGACTTGTTGTCACCTTTCGGGGACCCTTGGTGGCTGGGTGGAGGAAGAGACCTTCAATGACATCAGTGAGGAAAAGGAACGGGACATGGCTAGCTTGGTATCCAACCTTGTGCAAATGGGGAGTTTGTGGTTGTGCAAAGGGACTGTTTGCGGTTGTTTGCGGTGCATTAAACGGGGAGATTGGTCTGTTACTGTGAAGCGGGTGTAACCCTTACACTACCTGATCGATACAACATCATACCTGATGTTTTAAAGCATATTATTCCAAACAATTTAGGAATGTTAGGTGATTTATGCCCTTTATGGCTTAAAACCAGACTCTGCATCAACTATGTAATTTTCCGTGGGAGTTTTGCCATGGATCCCCCTCCGGCATGCCACAGTCCAGGTGTTAGTCCCCTTGAAACAACTTTCCCATCACTATTGTGGCTAGAAAGAGTCCCTGTGGCTTTTGAAATTCGCCTGCCCATTGAAGTCTATGGCGGTTCGCCGGGTTCGCGAACATTTGATGGAAGTTCGCGTTCGCTGTTCGCGAACCGAAAATTTGATGTTCGCGACATCACTAGCAACGAGGAATGGGCAAAGCAAAAATCCCAGTAGTAAGATGATGCAAGCTCATATAGACTTATTCAAAGCGACTTGGAGCTGTGATTGCCGCAAAAGGTGACTCTACAAAGTAGGGTTAATAGTTATGCACATTGACTTTTTCTGTTATTTTGTCTTCAAAGTTGTAGGCATGTTCTGTAAATTAAATGATGCAAATCCTCAAACAATCCATGTTAATTCCAGGTTGTGAGGCAACAAAACACATAAAATGCCAAGGGGGGTGAATACTTTTGTAAAACACTGTAAATAATGATTAATATAACATTTGCGTTTTAATGGAGTTGTTAGAAATTTAATTTTTAAAAAATTAATAAAAAAGAAAATATTAATAACAAACTTGCCAAAAAAATAAAGTAAAATGTAGAACGTGTGACAAATGCAAACAAGAACGCCAAAGAGTGAATAAATATGATACATGAAAAAATATAGGGGAGAACAAAATAAACTTAACTGATAAAACTGTTAAATGATAAAGAGGTGTCAATCAATCAGTTGCTCTTATATTCAGTTTTTGTGCTACCCTATTTTTATACCAATGTGAAGTCAGGAAGCTACCAGTGGTTATTTAGCAGCATGGTTCCTGGGAAAGGGATACAGTCTGAACATTTGAACTTTCTCAAAGCAGTTATTTGGAAAAAAAACTGAAAGTGAAAGTATATCAGGCGGATTATAAAATACAGAAGTCGTAAGAAATTTTATCAGAACTTAAGCTCTCTTCAAATTTATAAGACAAGTGAGAACAGTTTTAAATTAAATCTAAGACTGAACTATATCTGAGTGGCCATAGAACAGATAGAATTGAGAAAATATGGCTTTGTTTCTTCAGTTCGTCATGTAGCCTCGAATGTATGTAATAGCCTGCAGCATTCCCAATAGAAAAGGACAGACCAGATTATAAGAAAAGTATTCAAGGATCTGAAACCTATTTCTCAAGAAGAATGAATACGGCACAAGAGATATGGTTTTAACTGCAGGGTGCTACTGGCTTAAGTTTGAAAAGCCAAACGTGCTTTCTTAGACTTGTCAGATTTGCAAAAGATTATTTGTTGGTGTAAGAGAGAGGAAAGAGAAAGATGACAAAGAGATTACTGAATTCCAGGACTTGTATTAGAAAAAAAAATCAAGTATGTATGTCATCGTAAATAGTACAGTTATGAATGCAGGAACATAGCAAATCTATTGTGGATGCTGCACAAAAAGCAAACAAAAAGGAGATTGTTGCAGTCATCCTTGGCAGAAAAGCAGGAGAAGATATACTGGGATCTTATTGCAATGTGATGGTAATGAGAAACCTCTTGAAAGAATTCGATTTGTATAAGCTCTGTGTGGGTTTCAATTTTTACTTACACAGAATGATGTGAGTGACAGATTATAGGATCTATTTGTTGAATAAAATAAGAGTAGGTAAAGCGTTTCATATATCAACAAAATTCTGGACATGGGGACAAAAAAATGTATTCTCAATATTCTCGACAAATGGTAAACAGTATTTGAAGAAGTTAACATACAAACTGAATAAAGTTAAAAAATAATCAATAATATATTTTGGTAATGTAGCCACTGTTTGTGCATGTGTAATACATTGCTAATAAACATTGTGATATAATATCTGTTCGTTTGCATGTTTTATTCTACTTTTTATATACAATTTTACATTTTTATTAGTAATAGGGGGTACATTCATAATATTTATATCACTTATACAATTTCTACTTTCTTTGAGATTTGTGTGTGGGTATAACATGTTTCTTTAAAAAGAAAAAAACAGTATGCAGTCGGGAGCTGGTAAGAATATATAGATAAATGATGTTACCAAATGGGTAATTAACTAGAATAATAAGTACCAGTCACAATAATCAAGAGCAAACATAATACAAATTTGAGAAAAAGACACTTGTTTGTATATGGGGACAATCCTCAGAGATTAAAGACAGAATAGGAATATATAAGATCCATAATCATCATTAATAAATATAAAATATAATTTTATTCATAAAATATTAAAAAACAGAATCACAATGTTATAAAAACAAATTAAAATACAAAATCCCACAGCAACGACTCATCAGTAATGACAATAGATACATTGAAAAATATATTTCCAATATATAAAACACTGTCACAAAAAATATACCAAAAGAAAAATAAATAGTAGAGATCAAAAAATATGATAGTAAAGTTTGTGCAATATGTGCACACTAAATCTAATATATTGGTGGTAGCCCACCACTTACTTCTAATCCTAAAATTTCCCTGTAAATAGACAGTCCCTGGGTCTGGTGGTGGAACTTGGGATCCACCAATTACCCTTGTATCCTCATAGGCCGGAACCTTACCTACTCTAAGATTAACTAACGTGAGTGAAAAAAGAAAAACAGTAAATAGACAGATAGCAGATAATAAATATTATAACAGTCTCACACTGTAACAGTGGTCACTATACAGAACCATCTGAATCTTTACATAAGTGGTGACTGAATAACAAAAGGGTTGATAAAACTTTAAATGTAATACTAAATAAAGTGCTTGCAAGTGCATAGAATATGCATATATATTGTTACCAAGATATACAGTAAAATTGTCTAACACAACCCGTTTACCAACATAGCTGTGATAAAAATAACTTATAATAAATAATGTCAAGAGCTAAGACTGAATGATAAAATGTTAGTTCATTGATGAAATACAATACTGACTAAAGTGCATTACAAATACATACAATATATATATATATATATATACTGTATATATATATATATATATATATATATATATATATATATATATATATATATATACAGTATATATGGTCAACAAAATGTTGTTGTTAACACAACCTACTTAATCGAAGTGGCTGTGATAAAACTTACATTAATAAAGTGCTAAGTGATGAGTAAGGTGCTGTCATGATTTAATTGTTTAAGGACTCATATTGTCAGTGGTTTGTAAGTATGTCCAAGGGAGCATGACATTGTTACATTGGGATTATGTGTTATTGTGCGGTTATATGTTGCCTGTACATGGTTATTATGTATCCTAGGTATAATATATTATGAGGGAAAATGTTATATAGAACATATGTGGAATTGGTAGAAATGCTCTGGATAGAAGTTAGCTGCAGATCATTGCACACTCAAACATGCAGACCTTGGGTCAAGACAGATGCATGTGCTTCAAGTGGTCGTGGGCAAACACTTGAGTTTAACATAAAGGTTATCTAATGAATGTGATCTCAAGAGCTTTGATAGCCCAAGGTTGCAAGCCAGATGGTCTGACATCACACATACACAAATGTACACAAGGGTGTGGTATTGGAGAGTATAAATATGTTGTTTTGTTCATTCAATAAAGGTTGCAATATAGTTTTCACATAAACAAGGTGTGAGACTATTTCTGTGTGTTGTATCCTGACTTGGGGAGTGGTCTTGCTATGGGCCACTAAGTAACCTGGATCCAGTATTCTCTGCCTGTAGCTTTTGGGCCTTGCAATCTTCAGAAGCCATCTTTTGTGCCACAGAGATCAGGAAGTACATGATTCTGCTGGGGTAGGTTTGAACTAGGTTCATATCAAGCCCCCTTGAAGAAGCAGATCGTGACATTTGGCTGGCAGTGGTGGGGTCTCTGTAAAAAACACAGAAGGATGGCAGCTTATGAAGAGATGTCTGCAGCAGAGGAGGAGGAAGTGTCCAGACGGTACCAAAGATGGATGGAGGTAATGCCTGCAGGTTTAACCAAGGATCAGCAGAGGGAACTCCTGATACAGATCACACAGGAGGTAAAGGGGAACAGGAGAAGGGTAAGCAATGGCCCTGTCTCAGCTCCTGTGGAGGGGAAATGCTTATTCCCAGTAGAGACAGAGAATGTTCTGGTGACTGGAAAGGACTGTAGAGGAATGGGCCTTTTAAATAAATGGATGGCATTCCTGGGACTATGGCCAGGTCACAGGCTAATGGAATGGCTGGAAGAATTGGTATTTGAGGAGGTCGCCCTGGAAGATCAATATGCTTATTGGGTAGGACCTGTTGGGATACATCATCATTTTTCATTGGGGCTGGAAAAGGCACTTTGGGACATAGTACATGGGGATCCGGACTGTGGCCTGGGGACAGAGAAAAGAAAGCTGTGTCTGTTTGCCAAGCGCTGTCACATGCTGGGACTGGAGACAGGCTCTCATACAGCTAACTTACTTTGGCCTTTGATCCAGCAGGAGCTACAGCTGGAGGTGGATTATATAGACTTACTGGATGAAGCATCCCTGGATGGTTGTTGGCCAGCCAGCTGGGAGGGCTCATGCCAGTCAGGCATGGAACAGAACCACCTAACAGGTACTACAGAGACCCAGCTAAATATTGCTGAGGCGGGGTCAGAAAATAAATGTATGGACTGTGGGGAGAATTTTGATATCCATGATTCTCAAAATAACAAGGATGCCGGCATCCATGGGGGGGACTGGGAAGAGGAAGAACTGGTCCCTATCTTTAGGGGGCTAAGTCTCACCCAGTTAGAGGAAGGGGGACAGGGCCAAACCACAGCAGTGCCAGGCCCAGGGGAAGAACTGGGGAAAAGCTACTCTGCTCCTAGTGTAAGAGAAGAACCTAATGAGCACTGGGCCCTACCATTTGACTGTGGAAATTGTAGAGAGGTTCCTTGGATGACCATTGTCCAGGAGCCAGCCACAGACCCTGGAGCAGAAACAGAAAGTAGCCCTGTTCTCCAGCCTGAACAAGAGGCAGTAGCTGCTGCTTCTCAAGGGCTGCCTGTAACTACACACCAGGCAGTCTCAGATGGAGAGAGTCAGGAGGTTCCACCTGAGGATCCAGAGACCAAAGAGCCAGAGGGTACCCCAGATTGTGATTTGTCTCCTGGTATCCCTACAATGACTCCCCTGCAGCTGCCCAAAGACACTGGCTGTGTACCTGTAACCCTGGAAAGAAAGGGCCATTGGCCAGGCTTGGTGGGAGAAAGGTTGGCTACTGAGCCACAACAGCTTGTATCAGAACTGCCCATTAATCCAGCATGGATGCCACCAGTGAATGTCACTAGCCCATGTTGCAACTCCCGTATCCCAGTTTATTCAGGAGAAAGATCAGGCCTGACAAAGGGAACCTTGTACTCTTCAATTTTACCCATGGGACAGAGTGCTGATCCAGAATCGGCAGGACAGGAGGTCTCCCTAGCCTGGAAGGAAAGGGCTTTGCTGGGTAAGGATCCTCCCAAATTTATGCTGGACTTACTAGCTGGGATGTACTGTTTCCCCTGGACTACCTTGAAGGGTCCTCCATGGCAGTTGTCTTATAAGTCTCCCCAGGGGCTTGGGAAAGTCACAAGGCCACTGGGAAGGAGCGAGTATTCGCCCTGGACAGGGGGAGGCAGGGTACCCAGAGAGCCACTGAGGCTATCACATGGATGGCCTTTCCAGACAGGAGGACAAGTAAAAGCAGTATAGCTAGAGAATTATCCGTTAGGATGATCCTCTATGCTATACTAGAAAGGAAGGGGGAGAAGTTGTCATGATTTAATTGTTTAAAGACTCATATTGTCAGTGGTTTGTGAGTATGTCCAAGGGAGCATGACATTGTTACATTGGGATTATGTGTTATTGTGCGGTTATATGTTGCCTGTACATGGTTATTATGTATCCTAGGTATAATATATTATGAGGGAAAATGTTATATAGAACATATGTGGAATTGGTAGAAATGCTCTGGATAGAAGTTAGCTGCAGATCATTGCACACTCAAACATGCAGACCTTGGGTCAAGACAGATGCATGTGCTTCAAGTGGTCGTGGGCAAACACTTGAGTTTAACATAAAGGTTATCTAATGAATGTGATCTCAAGAGCTTTGATAGCCCAAGGTTGCAAGCCAGATGGTCTGACATCACACATACACAAATGTACACAAGGGTGTGGTATTGGAGAGTATAAATATGTTGTTTTGTTCATTCAATAAAGGTTGCAATATAGTTTTCACATAAACAAGGTGTGAGACTATTTCTGTGTGTTGTATCCTGACTTGGGGAGTGGTCTTGCTATGGGCCACTAAGTAACCTGGATCCAGTATTCTCTGCCTGTAGCTTTTGGGCCTTGCAATCTTCAGAAGCCATCTTTTGTGCCACAGAGATCAGGAAGTAAATGATTCTGCTGGGGTAGGTTTGAACTAGGTTCATATCAAGCCCCCTTGAAGAAGCAGATCGTGACAGGTGCAATATAAGTTGTAAAGTGCTACAAAATACGAAGACAGAGCATATAGAAAATTACTAATGCAGTTTAAAGCAAATAACAATCAGATCATCTGATATATAGGTCTAGTTAGTTAATAATTCTGAGCACTAAATAGTGCAATATATAAATGAATCACATTAGCAGGTAAGTCCAAACATTAAATAGTCTACTGTACAAAACAATCACTTTAACAGATGATTCTAAACAGTAATTAGAGCACTAAGCAAAACACATATCATCCTCAATAGATCACAATACCATCCTTGAACTCTGATGACGTCAGTGCTGTGGGACACTGACAGGCCGACACGCACGTTTCGCGTTTAGCTTCTTCCTGGGCCTGATATATGTTTCTACAAAAGATAAAAAAATGGAAAAATATTTTAAACTAGTTAAATAGTAAATGGTCCATGTTTTTTGGGTCACTGTGGCCAAATGTATTTTTTATATGGTCTTTTAATTAGTAAAATTTGATGTTTGTGTGTGCCATTCAGTTGCGTCCCACTCTCTGTGACCTCATGGACCATAACACGCCAGGCACATATTTATGTCCTTGCTCTTGCTGATCCACTTGGTTTTCATTCCAGAGATACTTGAGTGGTTTGCCAGTGCCTACTCCAGTAGCATACAACTGCTGGTTTTCCTATGTGTTCTCACACCCAAATACTAACCTGGCCCAAACCTGCTTGGCTTCAGGGTGGTGTAACTTCTTAGTTCCCTGATTGGAATTGAACCCAGGTAGAAGTAATAAAAATGTGGCCAAATTGTGGCAAAAAATATTACGGGTTTCAAATAGGAGGTGCAAAGGCTTTTTCAAAGACGTATTGTACGAGTGTCCTTGCAGCCATTAAAAGACAGTAAACTACTTTAAAACTATACAAAAGCAGGAATGTTCATAAGAAGTAGTTGCACAACATTCTCCAATGAACAAATAACAAAAAAAAAATGCATATTTCTGAAAAAATGTTGAACAGGAAATATGTTAGGTATTATGTGCAATAGTATGTGAAAGGATGGACTATGCTCAGCCATATGACCCAGTCTGTGGCCTAATGGTGCTGTTCCCCTAAGTATTAGAGTGTATGGTGACATATATGTTGTTCTGTGGCTCAGTTCCATTAATGTATCATTGCTCCAATGTATGCTGATTGTTACATGAAAGTTATTGTAGTATTATGTGGATGTGTGCTATGAAACTGTTGGTCTATCCCTTAGGAAGCAAATAACGTATACTGATGGGGTCCCAAGGACAGGGGAACCAGATTGAGAGACATAAGGGGTTTACTCTGCACAGAAAGACGTTGCCAGACATGAATATAACCATAGGAGTTCAGATTAGAGTGACAGGGGCCTAATGAAGATAAGCAGGTCATGTAAGCAAATAGGATAAATGGCCCCCAGTATTGTCGTCCTTGACGTACTACTGTAAGGTCAACAACCCAGGATAAGATAACTCCCCCTGATGATTAGGTTACTGCACCACAGTGGCAGATTACAGGCCTGACATCTATTAATGGACAGGTGCCCCACTTGGGTATACAGGGAGATGATCTCTGTACAAATATATGATTGTGAAATATATAATCAGGTGAACACCTGAAATTGTGTGAGGGTCCCTTTCCCCACGCAACCTATTTAAACCCCACTCACCTGTCTTCATCAAGCATGCCGCCAGTCAATTCATTCGGGGAACCTCTGCCGGTCTGCTCACTTGTTGTCTCCAGTCCTCCCTGGGAATCCTTGTGCTTTTCTGGCTCAGTAAATCCCTGCACCCCCTTCTACCTGCCTTTCCTCCCTCTATTACCCTCTCGGTTCCCCTGCCCACTACATCTCACAACAGCTGTCCGCTCACCCGCAGAGAGCTCCTGTCTGCTGCACCTACCCTCTGGCTCCTCTCTATGCTTACCTAGCCGGTCGCCCCTCCGCTCTTCTCACTCCACTTACTCTCTTTCCTCGGCACCCTGTCCCTTATCTCTTCCTTCCCGCTCTCATACACTCGCTGCTCCCCTTCTATCCCTTCCCCTACTCTCTATCCGCGTGCTCTCCCGCCGCACGCCATTCCTCCCTTCACACACAATGTGTCCCCTCACACAGCCCTTGTGTGTGTGTATGTACACATATTCAATCCCTCCATGTCCCACTGCTGGTGGCCCCCCGTGTGTACTGCCCAGTCCTGGTAGAGCATGCTTGATCTGTTACAGGCAGTGGGCGGGCCCGGCTGTCAGGAGGGGGCAGGCCGAGGTTGTGTCTTGACAAATCCCCCTTCCTGCTTGTCCCTACCCCTCCCTTCCCCCTTTCCAGCACACCTAGCCTTCCCATGTCTACTCACATACTCCACCCAGAGTCCAGTCGCACCAACTACGCATTTCATCCTTCCCCTTCTCTTGTGTCTCTTTCTGTTCTCATCTGCTCCTTCCGCCGGCCACTTTCTCGCTCAATCTATCCAGGTCCACTATCCAGGTGCTTGCTCCCGGCGTTCTCTCCAGGCACTCGCTCCAAGCGCTCTGTATCGGTGCTCTATCCAGTCGCTCTATCCAGTCGCTCTGTCCCGGTGTTCTATCCCGGCAATCTATACCGGCGCTCTATCACAGCACTATATCCAGTCTCTCTATCCAGTTGCTCTATCCAGTTGCTCAGTCTTGGTGCTCTATCCAGGCGCTCAGTCTCAACGCTCTATCCATGCGCACAGTCTCGGTGCTCTATCCAGTCGCACTATCCAGTTGCTCTATCCACGCCCACTATCCAGGAGCTCTATCCAGGCTCTCAATCTCAGCGCTTTATCCATGAACTCTATCCAGGCGCTCAGACTTGGCGCTCTATCCAGGTAATCTATCCAGGGGCTCAGTCTCAGAACTCTATCCTGGCACTCAGTCTCTGCGCTCTGTTTAGGTGCTCAGTCTTGTCACTCTATTCAATCGCTCAGTCTTGGTACTCTATCCAGGCGATCAGGCGCTCTATCAAGACACTCAGTCTCGGTGTTCTATCCTGGCGCTTTATCCAGGCGATCTATCGTGGCACTATATCCAGTCGCTCTATCCGGTCGCTCTATCCAGGTGCTTAGTCTCGGTGCTCTATCCAGGCGCTCAGTCTCGAGGCTCTATCCAGGCTCTCAGTCTCGGTGCTCTATCCAGGCGCTCAGTCTCGAGGCTCTATCCAGGCTCTCAGTCTCGGTGCTCTATCCAGTCGCTCTACCTAGGCACACCATTCTTGGTGCTCTATCCAGGTGCTCTATCCAGGTGCTCTATCCAGGTGTTCAGTGGGTTCTGTCCAGGCGCTCTATCCATGCCCTCAGTCTCGGCGCTCTATCCATGAACTCTATCCAGGCACTCTATCCAGGTGCACAGTCTGGGCACTCTATCCAGGTGCTCTATCAAGGCACTCAGTCTCAGCGATCTATCCAGGTGCTCAGTCTCGGCGCTCTATCAGTCACTATATCCAGGCACTGACTCTCAGCGATCTATCCAGGTGCTCTATTCAGGCGCTCAGTCTCAGCCCTCTATCCAGGTGCTCTATCCAGGTGCTGTATCCAGGTGCTAAGTCTTGGCACTCTATCTAGGTGCTCTATGCAGGTGCTCTATCCAGGCGCTCTATCCCGGCACTCTATCCAGTGGCTCTTTCCAGGTGTTCTGTCTTGGTGCTGTCTCCAGTCACTCAGTCTCGGTGCTCTATTCAGTCGCTCTATACAGGCGCTCAACCTTGGCACTCTCTCCAGTCACTCTATCCAGGCGCTTAGTCTCGGCGCTCTATCCAAGTGCCCTATACATGCACTCAGTCTCGGTGCTCAGTCTAAGCACCCTAGCCAGGTGCTCAGTCTCAGTGCCCTACTCAGGCGCTCAGTCTCGGGTGCTCAGTCTCGGTGCCCTACCCAGGCGCTCAGTCTTGGCTCTCAGTCTCTGCACCCTCCCAGTCGCTCTTACCAGGCGATCTAACCAGGTGCTCTAACCAGTCGCTCTATCCATTTGCTCTGTCTCGGCACCCTATCCAGTCGCTCTACCCAGGTGCTCAGTCTCAGAGCTCTATCCAGTCGCTCTATCCAGGGGCTCAGTCTCGGTGCTCTATGCAGGTGCTCTATCCAGGCGCTCTATCCCGGCACTCTATCCAGTGGCTCTTTCCAGGTGTTCTGTCTTGGTGCTGTCTCCAGTCACTCAGTCTTGGTGCTCTATTCAGTCGCTCTATACAGGCGCTCAACCTTGGCACTCTCTCCAGTCACTCTATCCAGGCGCTTAGTCTCGGCGCTCTATCCAAGTGCCCTATACATGCACTCGGTGCTCAGTCTAAGCACCCTAGCCAGGTGCTCAGTCTCAGCGCCCTACTCAGGCGCTCAGTCTCGGGTGCTCAGTCTCGGTGCCCTACCCAGGCGCTCAGTCTTGGATCTTAGTCTCTGCACCCTCCCAGTCGCTCTTACCAGGCGATCTAACCAGGCGCTCTAACCAGTCGCTCTATCCATTTGCTCTGTCTCGGCACCCTATCCAGTCGCTCTACCCAGGCGCTCAGTCTCAGAGCTCTATCCAGTCGCTCTATCCAGGGGCTCAGTCTCGGCGCTCTATCCAGACGCTCTCCCTCAGCACTCTCTCCAGTCGCTCTATCCAGCCGCTTAGTCTCGGCGCTCTATCCAGGCACTCTATCCAGGCGCTCAGTCTCTGCACTCTATCCAGTCTCTCAGAATTGGAGCTCAGACTCGGTGCCCTACCCAGGTGCTCAGTCTCGACGCCCTACGTAGGTGCTCAGTCTCTGCGCCCTACCCAGGTGCTCAGTCTCGGTGCTCCGTCTCAACGCCCTACCCAGGCGTTCAGTCTTGGCTCAGTCTCTACACCCTCCCAGTTGCTCTAACCAGACGATCTAACCAGGCACTCAAACCAGTCACTCTATCCAGTTGCTCTGTCTCAGCACTCTATCCAGTCGCTCTACCCAGGCGCTCAGTCTCGGTGCTCTATCCAGTCGCTCTATCCAGGGGCTTAGTCTCTGTGTTCTATCCTGGTGATCTATTCAGGCTCTCTATCCAGGTGCTCAGTCTCTGCTCTCTATCCAGGCACTTAGTCTTGGCGCTCTATCCAGTTGCTCAGTCTTGGTGCTCTATCCAGGCTCTCAGTCTCTGTGTTCTATCCAGGCGATCAGTCTCAGTGTTCCATTCTGGTGCTCTATCCCGGCGCTCTATCCAGGTGCTCAGTCTCTGTGCTCTACCCAGTCACCCTATCCAGGAGCTAAGCCTCTGCTCTATCTCCAGTCACTCTATCGAGGTGTCCAGTCTCGGCGCTCTATCCAGGCACTCAGTCTCAGCGCTCTTTGGGTATAGGTGCTCAGTCTCAGTGCCCTACACAGGCTCTCAGTCTCGGCCCTCAGTCTCCCTCACTTCATCCATGTACTAACCACCTTGTTGGCCTTTGCAGCCCACTAAATCAACCTACACCTTCACCCATCTACAATTAAAACCTATCCCACAGGAGCCCAATTCCACCTCATATCCTCTCCCCAGTCAAACTCTCAAGGCCTCACTAGATCCAGCCGCACACCAGTAACCATAACCTACTATCCTACCGCAGACCCATGGTGCCCAGTTACCACTCTTCACCATTTCCATTCAGAATTAAACCACAAACCAAGTCTTCGCCCATTACTAAGCATCTCAAGCCAATCACTATCTGCACCCACACTCACCCACTACATCAGACTAGTCCTCGCCCGCCTAAGCGATAACCCATTTAACTACTCCGACCACTCCTTTAGAATCGGAGCAACCTCATCAGCTTCATGTAATAAAACACCCGTCCATATCATAAAAATCCTTGGGCAGTGGAAAACCAACTGCTATGCCAGATACATAGCCGACCCAAAACTAGAGCTAAGAGAAGCTTCAAACGGCTTACTTAATAAATGTCTAGCCAAATGATGGCCCCCTTTGCAGGCCAAGATGAAGTAGCTTTGGTCACACACCAGCTACCAGGGGAGAGGGTCCCTACTACAAATAATCAGGTGAACATCTGAAATTGTGGGAGGGTCCCTCGCCCCACGCCACCTATTTAAATCCCACTCACCTGTCTTCATCAAGGACGCCGCCAACCAACCAACCCACCCACCTCTTCCCTTTTCCCAACACTCCTTTCTATGTCTTGGCTCTCTTTTCAGGCCAAGATGACGTAACTTTGGCCACACACCAGCTACCAGGGGAGAGGGTCCCTACTACAAATGTAATATAAGTGAATGTCCCAAAACCTTAACCAATGAAATCACACAGAAACAGTGAGAACTAAATAGCATTATTGTTATGTGCAACAGTATGTCAAAGAATGGACTATGCTCAGCCATATGACCCTGGTCTGGGGACTTATGGTGCTGTTCCTCTATGTGTTAGAGTTTTGGGTGTATGGTGACATATATGTTGTTCCATGGTTCAGTTCCATTAATGCTTATTGTTCCAATGTATGCTGATTATTATATGTAGACTAGCGACTTGCCCGTCAAAAAATGACTGCAATGTGATGTATATGTTTGTAAAGTTGTTTAGTTATTAATATAGATATTTGACACTTATAAGTATTGTGATATGAACATGTATTTTTGTAAAATGTTGAGGTAATGGTTTTTCAACATGAAATTCGTATCTGAAGAATTGTTAACTTCAATATACATTGAATCCAGAGGAAAGCAAAGAGTAAAAAGCCTTGTTCAAACATCCACAATTTTAACATGAAGTTTTTAATATATGTAAGCAATAAACTTGAAAGTATATTTTTTGAAACTTGAACTTTATTTTCTTTGTAACTTTGGAACTTGACAAAACATTTGTAGAATTTGGAACATTATAAACAGTAACATAGTGAATACATTTTGTGACATAATTTTGTATTAAAAGTATTAACAATTGAATGTAAAACCAGTTGCACTTTAAAGTAATGATTATAGTAAACTTCAGGAATTGTTTTTTTAACATGTAATTTCTATCTGAAGAATTGTTAAATTGAATATACATTTAATGCAGAGTAAGAGAAACATTATAAAAACCCTCCTTTAAACGTACCCAATTTTAACATGAAGTTTGTAATATGTTTAAGTCAGATACTTATTATGTGTGTAAGTAAGAAACTTTAAAAAACATTTTTACAACTTGTAACATTATAAACAGTAACATAGTGAATTAATATTTAAACATAATTTTGTATTAAAAGTATTAACATTTGAATGTAAAAACAGTTGAACTTTAAAGTAATCCGTATTAACATGCAATTTCTATCAGAATAATTGTTAACTTCAATATACATTAAATGGAGAGGAAGGCATACAGTACAAATTATCCTTAAAACGTACCCAATGAAAGTAATTCCTTCCTGACCACATGAACTGGCGATAAACATTAATCCAGGGAGTAATCTTAAGATAACAGACAATATTTACATTGTGACTTAAAAGGTGCTTGAGCTCTTAACATGAACTTTGTAATATGTTGAATGAAAGAATTTGAAAATATTGAAACAGTAACATAGTGACTTAACATTTTAACATAATTTGTCCGAAAAATGTAAGGCAAGTAGTTTGTGAGGCAAATCATCCATAAACAGTACTTCCATTAATTATGACTGAATTAAACAACAAATTGTTATGTATTTTTGAATGCTTTAAAAAAATTTTGGCATGGCTTTAATTTCTATCCTGCAAAGTTATAGTACTTCATAGTAGACAATGTTTTTAGTAAAAAATATGTCCATCTTCTAATAAATCACCTTGACTTTCATTCTTTTCAATGTAAACTTTAATAGCCTGTGGATTTTTGCACCGTGACAACGCAACGTACAATTGACCATGTGCAAATACTGGTTCTTCCAAGAAAATACCCACAGATTTGAAAGTTTGACCTTGTGATTTATTAATGGTCATGGCAAATGCCATAATAATGGGAAATTGTCTTCTTTGAAGTATAAAAGGGAGACTACGTTCACTTGGTGCTAAATCTATTCTTGGTATGAAAACTCTCTCTCCTTTATGGGTACCAGTTAAAATTTCAGCATCTATAAAATGGTCCTTTAATTCTTGAACAATTAATCTTGTCCAATTGCATAGGCCTTTTTTGGGGTTCATATTTCGTAGTAACATGATAATTGCACCTTTCTTTGGCTGCAAAATATGTGGTGGCATTCCAGAAGGAGTTAGTGAGTTTATGAATTCAGTCGAAAAGTTAGCCTGACTTTCATTGTCATCAGCAAGTACAGAATCAGCACTGTGATAATTTCTTTGTGGTGCATTCCTTTTTTTTAAGATTTCATTATTGAGGATTAATGCATCTTTATTTTTACACGTCAGTATGATTTGGTTGGCAAGCTCGGAATATTCTTCGTTATTTATGCTCCCTTCAAATATAGCCGATATAATATCTTGTTGACAAATCATATGAGGTGGGTATCTCTACAGTGTCGTCAGCTAAATGTAGTATTTTTTCTGTTCTGCCTTCTCCAATTTTAATAAGCCAATCATTGAAATCAGTTTGGCCTTCTGATCTCATATTTTGTTGCAGTTGAAGATGGGTAAAATGTTTCCATACTGTGCTTGACTTTATACAGGTTTCGATAATGTCAGTTCGATTTCCATGTACAACGACAGGTAATGTTTGTCTAAAATCGCAACCCAACAACCTTTACCTTTCCACCAAATGGAAAAATATTATCCATGACTTCACGAAGCAAACGGTCAATACATTGGAGGGCATAGCATGACATCATTGTGGCCTCATCTATTATAATTAATTTACATTTCTTCAATTTCTTTGCTTGTAATGATGTCATGCGAATATCTGACACAGAAGTTTCTAAAATAGGCACTGGCAGTTTAAATCCACTATGAACAGTTCTTCCACCTTCTAATAAAAGTGCAGCAATTCCAGTAGTGGCAAACACCACTGCTATTTGACCTTGTGCTCGTACTGAACTCATTAATAAATTATACAGATAGGTTTTTCCTGATCCGCCAGGTCCATCAAGATAGAAATAACGCTCTGTCACCATGTCATCATCTATTGCATTTTTAATGGCATGAAATGCTTGCAATTGTAGTGTATTTAAAGTTGCAAGTCTTTCTTCTGTTCTTTCTGCTTGTAGTTGAATGTCATAGTCTTCAAAGTTTATGTCATCTATAAGACCTGTATCAGGCAAATTAAAACTTGCACACCTTTATCCATGAGTTAAAAATACTTCTTGGATTTCCATTAACGCTTTTAAGTGTGCAATGGGTTCATTGTATTGTCGCATAAAGTCTTCAGCCATATTACTTTTAAAAGTCTCCCACAAAGCTAATGCATTTGGAGCATTTGAGAAGATACAAATAAAAGCAAATTGTTCTCTCATCTGTCGTGGCATTTGATATTGTGCTGCTTCTTCTAAACATCTTTCCCACTCTGTATCATCAGCGAGTAAGTTTCTATGTCTTGCATCTAAATGGAAGGATTCATATACAATGTCATTAACAGTTCTTAAGTGTTCAAAACTTTGTGCTCCAGGAACATTTAAAAGTAATATCCGTAAGCAAAAACGTTCAACATCTCTTGGACTGACTGTGTAAATTCTTGGAATTATTTTATTGCCTCTGGTTTTTCTTGGTCTCCATAATCCATTCACAAAAACATAGTGATATGGAATTTCAATATATAAGTATTGTGTTGCTTGAGCATCAGTGGAATTTAATTGAAACCATGCAGTTAGTGTAGTGTGACGATCTTCACTTTGGGCCAATGCATTCATTTCATTTCCAGCATGGAAATAGACTAAATGTCGTTGTGGCAAATGTACTGCTAATCTATATACTGCATGTGATCTATCATGCATTTCAAATTTTAAAAGCCACCACATAGCTGACATAGCGAGCATCTACATGAGATTCAAGTTCATCATGTACTAACTCACTACATTCAGGGTTGTCTGCACTTTTGACGACTACAGTAGCTGCATCATAGCCTTTGTAAATATATTTTTAGACATATTTAATGGATTTGATGGAAGTGCAGGCTTCTACGTTGATGTGGGCGTTGTACTTCATGAGTAAATGTGGATTGTAGGGTACTACATATCTATTGTCCACTTTTTTTCCACGAATAATGGCACTATCTCCTTCTCTTCTTTCATAAAGTGGATAGCCATCACAATTTGCATATGTTTTGTCTCTATAATCTTTTGGAAATTCTTTGGAACATTTATTATTTTCCATACATGGTGATTGTGGATTAAGGTCTCCACAGGGTCCATGAATCATGCGATGAGTAACAATCTCATATAGTCTACCATATAGTTCTGGATCTGGTAGTTCAGCAACTATGACTGCATCCACTTTGTCCGAAGTATCTAATTTATCTTTCTCTTGAAGTATTATGAGAAGATGTGCATGTGGAAGGCCTCTTTTATGAAATTCAATGGTATATACATAAGCAAGACATTTGCCAAATAACTGATTTATAGTGAAGTCACGTATTAATTCATTTAATTTGATCTTAAAAACTCTGGCTACTAAATCTGGTTGATCGGAAGCAGTTTGTCCAAGAAGTAGATTTTGTGTAATTTCTGGCCATTGTGGATTACATGTAAATGTCAGAAATAAATCGGGTTTGCCAAATTTGGTGACAATAGCCATAGCATCATTGTATCTTTCTCTCATATTTCGAGGAGATCCTTGAAAGGAAGATGGTAAAATGATGGCTTTGCCAGCTGTCATGTCTCTGCTTGTAGCCACGTCAGCAACATAGTCCATGAGTCCACAATATTGTTCTACACGTAGTTTATCTTGTTGATATTTTATAAAGTTTAAATTATTTGCCTCAACTTGCAAATATGAATCAATAATCCATTGTTGGGTTAGCTTTCCACCACATAAAATTGGATTAAATCCATGTCGAATGGCAATTTGAGCTACTTTAAATTCAAGCATAGAAACATTATTTCGGATTCTGGCTTTAGCATTTGGGTAACTGGGAAGGGTTAATTTTGGTTGCCAACCTGCTTCTCCATGTGGTAAAAAGATGGGATATGTCATTGGATCTAAATTTGGACTTAAGATATTCATATTAATAAATGGTTGCTCCTCATTTCTGGGATATATTCTAATGTCTCTTTGAAATGGTGGTTCTCCTTCATCATTTTGAAACACCATTGCAACCTCATTTGATGTTGGCAAGTTATAACAACGTTTATCAGTATGTCTGTCTCTTTTAACCTTTGGCATTGGTAATTGATGTCTTTGTGCATGAAGTAGTTGTTCATTTTCTACTTCTGCCATTTTTTTTATAAGCTTTAGTGTAGGGGTTATTCTCCATAATGTTATCTAGCTCTATAAAAACACTAGGTAAGCATGTTTTTTTTCTTCCAGCTGCATACGTTGGTCAACAGCTTCCATTGTATCTAGGACATATAGTTGAGCAAATTTTCTTTGCTCTCCTTCCTCTGGATGTAAATGGGAAGTATGATGATAAATTTGGCCTTGGACTTTAAAACAGTAAGGACCATGTCCTGGTACATTAGCAGCTAATGTTGCCCCCATAGATGCAAAGGATATGGCACTATTGTAGGATCTTATGTTTGTCTTAAAATTTTTGTAGTTTGGAAAAGTAGGTTCAGTCATAATATTTTGTAAATAGATTGGAAATTCTTTCCTTTCTGGAAGTTTGAACTTGCCTTTTTGACAGCAACTAATAAATTTCCCATCTCTGGGTCTCTCTTGTTTAAAATAATAAGCCTCACAAAACTGACATTGATTAGTCATGTCCCCACAACTATGAACCTCTACTGCTAAAGACTTGAGTAAAGGACAATTTGCAAAGCATATAGGAGTTTGACTTGCATATTCATCAGGTGAAAAGTCATGGAATGTTTGAACAACAGGTTCTAAATGCTTAGTTTTTTTTGTTGCTTTTCTTGGTATATGTTGTCCTGGTTTTGGTGAAATGTCCTGTAAGGTTTCAGTAACAGGTTGTAAATGCTTTGTTTTTGTAGTTGCTTTTTTTTGGTCTGTCTTTAATTGTATCTTGTAAAATGTCATCTGATGTTTGAGGAACAGGTTGTAAATGCTTTATTTGCTTTGTAGGTTTTTTTGGCGTATCTTTCATTTTTGCAGCTGATAGTCTTTTGCTTGCAAGTCTTTTGCTTTCTTTTTCTCGTCAAATTTCTTTCTCCTCTGGTGTCTGCTGGGTGGCCCATCTCTCTTGTCTTTCTCTAGTTTGACGTCTTTTCTTCTCTTGTTTGCTCTCGTTATCAGCCATGTTAATCTGTAAAGGCAAAAAAAGAAATGTAATTGGGTATATTTAAATTTGTCATTACTGTTAAAGATTATTGTGAATAATTGAGAAATAAAAGGTAAATCATTAATCAGTTATATTTTGTTAAAAGTTATAATTCCTGGCCTCATTGAATAACAATTTGGCCAATTGAATACTGCTGTAAATAAGCAGTTAACACCTTTTTTTGAAGTAAGTTTTTAGTTATTGAAAACCTTGTTTGTGGATAGATGTTTACCAATGCCAAACTTCTTTGCAAAAAAAAACATTGATGTGGTTATTGAAACATGTATTGCATATTGCCAATTTAAATACAATAAGGGACATAGTTCTTAATTTTTTATTTATTTTTCTGTTGACACAGATGCAGATGAAACATGTTTCTTTAGTTTTCTCCTTTTGTACTTATTATACTGTACCTTGATTGAAGTGTGATTTCAATCAGAATGTTTGTTGGTCCTCGGTTGAAAATCTTTGTCCAATGGTCTGGTCCTCTATTGGAAGTCCTCGTCCGATGGTGTGGTCCTCTGTTTAAAATCCTGGTCCTATGGTCTGGTCCTCTGTTGAAAGTCGTGGTCCGATGGTGTGGTCCTCTGGTGATAGCCCTCGTCTGATGTTGTGGTCCTCTGGCGATAGCCCTCGTCCGATGTTGTGGTCCTTTGGTGAAAGTCCTCATCCGATGGTCTGGTCCTGTGTTGAAAGTCCAGTCCGCTGGTCTGGTCCTGTGTTGAAAGTCCTCGTCCGATGGTCTGGTCCTGTGCTGAAAGTCCTCGTCCGATTGTCTTCACGCAGTATCTGTTGTAACATAAAATTTAAATTTTGTTTGAGTGAAATGTCTTTTAAATAAAGCAAAAATGTCTTAATTTTGGTGTATTGTATCTGTTATGGTTATTTTTTTCTATGTGTTTGTCTAACTTTATCTACAATCCTGATTTGTTCGCATGACTTTTGTTATGCTTATTTAAGCTTCTTAGTAAGGCTTGTAGGTTGTGAAACATTAAAGAAGAATATTAATTCAGTTTGCTATGTGTTTGTGTGTTTTTTTCTACAATCCTGTTTTGTGTGCACCACTTGTGGTATACTTATTTAGGCTTCATTGTAATGGTTATAGGTTGTTAAACATTACAGAAGAATCTTAATGTAGTTTCCTATGTGTTTGTGTGAGTTTTAGTACAATCCTGTTTTGTGCGCACCACTTCTGGTATACTTATTTAGGCTTCTTTGTAAGGCTTATAGGTTGTTAAACATTAACTAACAATATGAATTTAGTTTGCTATGTGTTTGTGTGATTTTTTCTACAATCCTGTTTTGTGCGTACCACTTGTGGTATACTTATTTAGGCTTTATTGTGATGGTTATAGTTTTTTAAACACGAAATAAGAATATTAATGTAGTTTGCTATGTGTTTGTGTGACTTTGTTACAATCCTGTTTTGTGCGCACCACTTGTGCTAAAGTTATTTAGTCTTCATTGTAATGGTTATAGGTTGTTAAACATTAAAGAAGAATGTTAATGTAGTTTCCTATGTGTTTGTGTGAGTTTTATTACAATCCTTTTTTGTGCGCACCACTTGTGGTACACTTATTTAGGCTTCTTTGTAAGGCTTATAGGTTGTTAAAAATGAAAGAAGAATCTTAATGTAGTTTCCTATGTGTTTGTGTGAGTTTTAGTACAATCCTATTTGTGCGCACCACTTCTGATTTACTTATTTAGGCTTCTTTGTAAGGCTTATAGGTTGTTAAACATTAACTAAGAATATGAATTTAGTTTGCTATGTGTTTGTGGGAGTTTTTCTACAATCCTTTTTTGTGCGCACCACTTGTGGTATACTTATTTAGGGCGTCATTCAAATGCGATTTGGCCAAATGAATAGGGCTCTATATTAGCACAGAGCATATTTTTTTACAGAAGTTTTTGGTTAGTGAAGACCTTGCTTTTGGAAAGAAGTTCACTCAAAAGTTCTGTAAAAAAAATATGCTCTGTGCTAATATAGAGCCCTATTCAATTGGCCAAATCACAATTGAATGAGGCTCTTAGGCCCTCATTCAATTGCGATTTGGCCAATTGAATAGGGCCCTAAATAAGCACATAGCATATATTTTTTTAAAGAAGTTTTTAGTTAGTGAAGACCTTGCTTTTGGATAGATGCTTACTAACTAAAAACTTCTTTAAAAAAATATGCTATGTGCTTATTTAGGGCCTTATTGAATTGGCCAAATTGTAATTGAATGAGGGCCTTAGTGTTGTTTGTAAGGCTTATAGGTTGTTAAACATTAAAGAAGAATATGAATTTAGTTTGCTATGTGTTTGTGTTATTTTTGTACAATCCTGTTTTGTGTGTACCACTTTTGGTATAGTTATTTATGGTTTTTTGTAAGGCTTATAGGTTGTTAAACATTAAAGAAGAATATGAATTTAGTTTTGTATTTGTTATTTTTTTTTGTGTCCAAGCCTATTTTGTGTGTACCATATGGTGCATAGTTGGGGCCTCATTCAATTGCAATTTGCCCAATTGAATTGGACCCTAAATAAGCACATAACATATATTTTGTAAATTATTTTTTAGTTATTGAAAACCTTTCTTTTGAATAGATGCTTGCTAACAAAAAACTTCTTTAAAAAATATATGTAATGTGGTTATTTAGGGTCCTATTCAATTGTTCAAATTGCAATTGAATGAGGGCCTTGATTCACTTAATGAGACCGTCATTTAGAGGCCTATTAAATTTTGGAAAAAAGCAATTAAATGAGGGCCTTTGATTGCTGTATTTGTCAAATTGTCACCATTAAACATATATAGGTCCTCATTGAATGTGAAAGTTGTCAATTGAATTGGGCTCTATATAAGCACATAAGATATTTTTTTGACAGAAGTTTTTAGTTAGTGAAAACTTTTGTTTTGGATAGAGGTTCAGTAACTAAAAAGTTTGTTTAGATTTTTTTGTATGTGCTTATATAGAGGCCTATTCAATTGGGCAACTCGGAATTGAATGAGGCTCATAGTTGTTTTCTTTTTTTATACTTAAAACTTTACCTTGATTGAAGTGTCGAATGACAGAGGGTCCCGCCCTGCCAATCTTAATCCGCCGGTCTTCTTGTAGTGTCTGTTTTAAAAAGAATGTGAAATGGTTAATTGTATATTTCTTCTTTTTGATTTAGCAAAGCATGGTCTTTTTCAGCATGCAATGTATTTTTCTATCTTACCTCTTGTTCTTTCTTGGAGTTGTTTAAAAGGGATTGTGGGTGACAGTGCACGGTGCAAATTCTTGAGTGACGCTGTTGATGCTGAGTCTGTTGGAATAGTAAAAAAAGGTGAAAGATAGATGTTTAGGTTATATAGTGAATTCCAATAAATTAATGTTATGTAAAGATCTACTTCTGTAATTACTTTCAATGAAAATGACTCTTTTTTTGGGGCTCCACAATAAATGTGCGTGTGACATGTGACTATACATGAGACACATATATGTGCGTGTCACATATCAGTATACCCATTTTTTTTTGTTACTGTCATTACAATATAGTTGTTTAATTATTTGTGATTAATATTAGTTATTTGCAGGGACTATACACAGAAATCTGCGTGTGACATGTGACATACATGAAGCACATTTTCATAGTTATATGTATTTATCTTTTGTGCGTGTCACATATCACTATACATAAATCCAATTTTAATATAAAAGTATTAATTTTTGGTAATGTCATTTAAAGATTAGTTTGTTGCAGGGCCTATACACATAAATGTGTCACATGTCACTATACAGAAATCAAATTTTCATACTTATAATTTTTTTTTTTTGTCCTGTCTTGATAATAAAATGTAATTTATTATAGCTTACCTCTCAGTTGTAATTTGCACAATGTAAAGTAGTAAATTAGGAAAGAATTGTCTTCTCAAGTAAAAGCAGCAGTTAACTATGAAGTCACTCCGTTCATCACCTGAGGAGAAATGTAGTTTTTTGTGGAAAGCAGGCAGTATTTATAAACTTGTAGAAATTTTTGCGTTCCAACATACAATTTGCGTTCCATCCGCCATTTTGTGCGTAGTAGTGGTCAAAATGAGGTTTAATATGAGTGTGATACGTTCCGCATAGTATGTATTTCATTATTGCGAGTAAGTGTAGTATAGTTACGTCTGAAGCCTCGTTTTCGTTTTGTTCGTTGGCGATTGTATTAGTGTCTAAAGCGTTTTATTTTTATTTAAATAAAGGTGTAACTTGTTTTTTTGAGGTGCTGGATGGTTCCTCTTGCTGTAGGTAAGCTTTTTATGTGTGTGTTGTGTGTATTTAGTGTGTTTTAAATGTTTGTATGTCGGCGTGTTGCGTCCGATGTTTGCGAGGTCATAATATCTGTTAACGTGTCGTATGGTGTTTGCGTGTGTAGCCTCGTTTTCGTTTTTTTCGGCTGCCATTTTTTTCTCGCTTAGCAAATTTTTTAGTGTCTAAACTCTTTTATTTCGAGTGAAATGAAGGTGTAAGTTGCATTTTTGAGGTCCTGGATGCTCCCTCTTGCTGTAGGTAAGCTTTTTATGTATGTGCTGTGTGTATGTATTGTGTTTTTAATTTTGTAATGTTCGTGAGTTGCGTCCGAGTTTTGCGGGCCGTAATGTGTGTTTACGTGTGTCGTATGTTGTTTGCGTTGGTCGTAAAATTTAGCGAGTGTCGTAATTGGTGTGTCGTGTAGTTTGCGTTGCGAGGTGAAGTTTGCGAGGGTCGCAGTTGCTGGCATGGAGCGCCTTTGGCGCACCATGCCAGCAACTGAGGCCCTCGCGAGGGCCTTGGCTCGCTACGCGAGCCCGCAAGCGTTAGCAACAACTCGTACGCTCACAACTATATATGTGATTATTGTAATATTATGTGGATGTTTGCTATGAAACTGCTCGTCTGTCCCTAAGGAAGCTAATAAATTATAGGGATGGAGTTCCAGGGAAAGGGGAATCAGAGTGAGAGATTCAGGACATAAGGGGTTCAATCTGCAAAGAAAGACATTGCCACCCATGAATATATCCATAGGACATCAGATTAGAGTGACAGCGGCCTAATGAAGATAAACATTTTTGATGTCCTGGATGCTCCCTCTTGCTGTAGGTAAGCTTTTTATGTATGTGCTGTGTGTATGTATTGTGTTTTTAATTTTGTAATGTTCGCGAGTTGCGTCCGAGTTTTGCGGGCCGTAATGTGTGTTAACGTGTGTCGTATGTTGTTTGCGTTGGTCGTAAAATTTAGCGAGTGTCGTAATTGGTGTTTCGTGTGGTTTGCGTTGTGAGGTGAAGTTTGCGAGGGTCGCAGTTGCTGGCATGGAGCGCCTTTGGTTGCTTAATCTCCTGAGAGTAGAGTTGAATTATCTCACCCAGATATTTTGGGGCTCTTACGCCCATGGTGAGAAGTGTTTATGAGGACTTCGACAACATCCCCTACTACCTCCTTTTTCGCAGCACTTGGCCCCCACCCACCATGCCCACACGCCTCCTCCGTCTACCATGACAAGGAGGTGTTGGAGTGAAGGGTGCGTTCACCTGGCATGGCTGTGTTGCAGCTGGAGTTGGTGGAAAGGTGTGAGATGAGGGGGCCAGCGGTTCTGGTTACGATGGTGGTGGAGGCTGTAAAACCAAATCCTGGAGATATATGAGGTGCCGTTCGGCCAATTCTATTTGGCGCTTAATTAGTGCTCTATGGGCTTGTCTGCCTCTATTTTTCTTTGCCTCATATCTCTCCATCCTTCTATTGTCGATGTGTAGTGCCAGGTCATCCAATAGGGCGTGATGTCTTGTTTCATCACTCCAAATTTGGAGCAGGATATCCCTACAACTGGCTTGTGTGTGTGTGTGTGGTGGTGGTGGTGGTGGGGGGGGGGGGGGTTGTGATCTGTCACTCAACGTGCCGAGCCTTTTGATGGGTTGAGGTGATGACAGTGGTGCAGATGGTGATGGTGTTGCCAGTGGCTATGGTGTTGCCAGTGGTGATGGTGTTGCTGGTGTTGGTGATGCCTATGTTGGAGGAGCCAATGGTGGGGGACAATCACCGTCCAAGTAAACTACTGATGATGTACAATTTCACAAAGAATGTAATTGGAGCTCTGATTGCCACAAAAGGTGGCTCTACAAAGTATTGACTTTAGGGGGGTGAATAGTTATGCACATTGATTCTTTAGGTTATTTTGTCCTATTTGTTGTTTGCTTCACAATAAAAAAAAAATAAAGAAAACATATCCCTACAACTGGCTTGTGTGTGTGTGTGTGGTGGTGGGGGGGTTGTGATCTGTCACTCAACGTGCCGAGCTTTTTGTTGGGCTGAGGTGATGACAGTGGTGCAGATGGTGATGGTGTTGCCAGTGGCTATGGTGTTGCCAGTGGTGATGGTGTTGCTGGTGTTGGTGATGCCTATGTTGGAGGAGCCAATGGTGGGGGAGCCCATGTTGGGGTGGAGGAGTGGTGGGGTCCTACCAAGGCATCCATGGGACAGGCGCAGGTGCCAGTGGTGGTGGCCCTGATGATGGTTGTCTCCAGTAAAAGGACAGTTGTGTAGGAGGTGGTGGTTGCTGGCTCCAATACATGTGAGGTTGAAGTGAAGTTGGCTGAACATGCGCGAACATGACCACGATGCATGGGAGTGCCCAGGGGGTGATTCACAGAGTGGAGACATTGGAGGACATCTTTCTGATGAAGAGCCAGCTTCCTTGACTGTACCAGACCCTCAGATCTGTTCTTGACTACCTCAACCACTACTTCAAGGGGTATATCTGGTTCCTCCTCCAGTGGAGCCAACACCACCGCCTGTGTCTCTGTGGGAGGGCTAGTTCTCCCGGGTACTGAAATAAGTGGACAAAAGTGATTGAGTTGGGATTGCCTAAACAATTATTTGCTGTGTGTTTCTATATCCCTGACATCATGGTCACTTGTGATTGGCTGTGGCTATTGTCTTACACATATAAATATTGCCCTCTATTATGAGCATTGTGAATCATGGCTTTTGTTCCTGATTTTGAATTATGTTATTAACTTCAATATTAACCTTGTAATACCTAAGTTAACTAGAATGAGTCCCTGTTTTATATATTAGGTTCTTAACCTTGGATTGTTGGTATTATTATACTTTATATAAAGTTGGTATGACTATGAAACAAACTGTTAATTTAGACTTTCTTAATCCTTTGCTTCTAATCCCAATTTCTAATCTTACTACATTGTCTTTTTTTTAACATGATGCTGCAGTAAAAAAATGTCTTTTAACGTATAGTTAAAACTTTAAAAAAATGTATATAGCCCCCTGTATTTTGTTACTGTCTTTGCCACCTTTTCCTAATTAATAAATTCAGCTGTCTCTTATGTGCCCTCATGTTGCTGATAATGCTTTCTAATATAGATATAATTTGAATTCTGTCACAAAATATTAAAAATATGTAATTGAATACCTTAATTGGTATAATTAACAATTAAACATGTATTTTCAAATAATGTAAAGCTGTGCAGATGGGATATGTTTATTATTTTCTTAAAACCTTAATTATAAATTAGGAAATGTAAGCTTTATCTCCGTTCCTTGCAATTAAATAAATAAGTTGCACATGGTTTATTATGAAAACAACATTGATATGATTACAAGTGTGTGGATATTTAATTACATTAATATAAAATGTAGTTCTTTACTTAAGAAATATGTCCTTCATTATCCTACAGTGCATGCATTTTGAAGTTATTCATTTTTCTTTTGTTATTATATTAGATTGTTGTACTAGTTGCTTCCGGTAATATGTGGAAAACATCAATGAAAGATGGAGTTTCACATATTTGCAGGTTATATTGATTACCATGCCATTTTGTACTGTAGAAATGCCAGCTCTTAATAATTGAAAATCTTATCTTAGAGGGAAAAATGTTCCTTTCACAGAAAGGTGTTGATTAATAAAGAGCAAATAACCTAAACATGCCATTACCTTTAATAAGGACAAAGTACAACATTATCTAATTACAGACATTAACGGGTATGCAACAGTATTTTTCTCATATAGCAAAGCACTTTCTGAGAAAGGCTATTTAAAAACAACTCTCATAGAAGAGTCTTAAATAATAAAACATAATTAGAAGAAGTGAAAAATCATTTTTGTAGAAACTTACAAATAAAAGATCAGTTAAGGCACTATTGTTCACTTAGAGAAGTAAGAATACAGCTGAATGTGATAAATGGCCTTAGCAGTTGTTGGTGCTGTCATTAGAAAAATGTAAAAGTTAAAAGTAGTGGGTGGGGAAAATATCCTATTTTGCCTGGTACACATGTTTTAAAGTTTTTAACACATTAATTTCCTTTGGAAAAAAATATTTTTTTTATCTGCTGTAAAATTGTAACAAGTTGTCACTGTATAATTATAGGTAGTGATTGTATAGTTCAAAAAGAATAAGACAAAAATACATTACAGAGTACTTAACCTTACATGAAGTATCTCAACCATGTGACCTTCCCCAGAAGACCATTAATGCTGAATTAGAAGTATGGCCTTATTTATACAGTTTACTAGCTGCCTATGAATACTTATAATTAATCTATATAAAACATATGCTTTTAGTAGCCCTCCAGACCATCACTTTGTTGATGAGATAAAGTATCAGTCTAGAGACTTCATTCAATTGCAAGCCGGCAATTGCCTCTAGCCCGTAATTCTGGCTGCAGGCTACATTTTTTTATAAACATTTAGACACATTTAATTGTCTATAACGTGCAATTGCCCTCTCAAAGCCTCTAAACGGAAACCATGCACTTGTATGTCTGACAATATTTAAGCAAGTCCGTAATTGATTTCTTAAACATTCACAATATTTCTTAGACACAGTCAATAGTAAATCATGACATGAGTAAAACATGAAGTTTATAAATAAACTTCACTCAGAGACTACAAATTAATTAGCGTTGAAAAGTAAATTTTTGTGATCAGACTCGCAATCCAGCAATGTAGAAATCAATAAAAATCATTAAAGCAACTATTGGTCCATGCGGGTTCCATGATATGTATTAACCCCTTAGTCGCAGGTTCCATTTCACCCAAAAAACATTAAAAAAAAAAAGAATGTTAATTGCACATTTGTGGGTTTGATGAGACTGTTGTGTAATTAATTCTAATTGATCTATATGCCTTCCCGTGCTTTTAAAGTACATTAGAGTGTTTTAAATTGCTGCTGCTGCAGTGATAAGTGTTTGAAAAAGCCCTTGTGAGTCCTATTCGGTATTCATAACATTTTTGACAGAAATTTGATATATTATATCAGACTTAATTTCCGAGCTAGAACTACTGGTCTAATAGAATATTGATTTTGTGTAACTTTATTTATTTAGCACTCGTAAATCTTGAGCTGTGCTAAAACCAATGGAGTTCTAAGGCCAGTTTAGCAGCTTTGGCTGGCCTGTAGTAATTGTAGACATGGAACTCGTAATAGGAATGGGAATAGCTAAATGTAGCCAACTGAATATCTATAACATTTACGAGTTTCTTTACGAGTTCAAGTATTTGCAATTTGGCCTCTTGAATGGAGCCCTTGGTTCCATGCTGTTAATTGGTTCCCAGTTTTCTCTTGTTCCAGTATCAAAAAGAAAAAGTCATGTTTGTATACAAATTATTCGAAAAGTTCAGAAATATATTTGCCACTTGTAATGGTTAATATGTGTTTGTAAACTACTGTGTTGGCTAAACAGGATAAATACAATCACTAGTGCAGTAGTAGTAGACAAATGTCCCAGATGTGTCCATACGGAAGGGCTAGAGGCAAGGAGAGTAGTAAGGGGATCCAATGTCAGTGGCATTCTGAAATGGTTCATAAACGTAAGGTCAGGCAGAGGGTCGATCCAGGCAAGAATTAGAATCAATGTCAGAATGTAGCCAAAATATCAAATACCAGGAAAGAACTACAAGATAGGGAACAAAAAGGAAATATATACTGTAGACTACAAATACCAAACAAACACATACATTTGCATATTAATTCATAGACTTGCTAATGATATGGATAAGCCAATGATACAAATCTATGTTTGATGATACATAATATAATGAGAAGAGCACTTCTGTAGCAATGCATCCTGAAGGCTACCATGGTTGAATACCATAGAAAACATAGAACTGCAATAAAATAAATGCCCTTGTTATTTCTTTCACATCATAAATATATTTTGAATTTCAACGTGAGAGCGATTACCATAACAACATCCATATCCATATGTACTATTTTCTAAATAGCTATCAAAATATGTTTATCTTTAGTTTTAACAGATGTCAGTACATATGAGACTAAGTAATTAGAAATATATTATGTGCAATGTAGTCAGAAATAAATTATCACCCTACATTTTTTCATTCATATATTTTTTCTAGTGAATAGCAATTTATTCCCCTAGAAATGGGTAGATAGTGTGAGTCTAAAGCTTTTGAAGCTGGTGTAATTCATGTGTTCAAATTATATATACAGAAAATTAACAAAGAATTGATGCTGGTGGTACTGTTTATTTATTTTTAAGACTTTTTCCTTAACATTTTTCTTAAGCATCTTACCTTCAGCATTTTTATTTGGCTAGCAGTCTGGACACGTGGTGCAAACATGAAGGGACTGTGACATATGGATCTGGTTCAACCGTTTTTTTTTAATGCAAGATTCTGTGTTTAAGATAAGAGATTGCATCAGTTTAAAGGTGTTGTTTGGATTTATACTATTATTATTATTATCATTTATTTGTAACATGCTATACGCTATTCTGTGTTTAAGATAAGAGATTGCATCAGTTTAAAGGTGTTGTTTGGATTTATACTATTATTATTATTATCATTTATTTGTAACATGCTATACGCTATACATAGGTTACAGTCAAGGCAAATATTAACATGTTGCAAAGGATGGAGGGCCCTGTCTTTGAGCCTAGAATCCAGTGTCCAAAGTGCTTTCTCCAAAGCACCTTGCAAGATTGAAAACTCGCAAACGTACAATCTAAAGTTTTACAATGATATCTGCTCCAGCATCATTTGTAACCATTGTGTACTCAACAAATATTAAACCCATAGAGCCTCATTCAATTTGTAGGCCGCAAGTTATGGAGTATAGGCAGTATGTCTGTGGGCCTGCTGCGGGACTGCAGCGTCCACGACTTACGATGCTATTCAATTCCGCAAGACGTCAAGATAAGGGGCTGATAGCGAAATTCGGAAACCATGCCATCATATGTAGCATTTGCGAGCTTGAACATGATCAATTAAGAAAGTCCGTAACTCCTGAGCCAATAGAAATGGAGCCCGTCAACATGAGCCCACAAGACTTTTAAATCAGGCCAGTAAAGCAAGCCACGCCCGACTTGCATCTTAAGGCCGAAAAAAGCCTATCGAAACTTTAACTTTGCGGACTCAAATCCTTAGTTCTGTCAAGCCCGTAACTGCTACTTTTCAATTTTGCTATGAAATAGCAATGGATTTCCAAAGACGCAATAGCGTTCAAGCCCATAACCCGCAAGTGAAGGCCAAAACATTACTGCCTCTAAATAGGACCCGCAAAGGGTTTACAGACAACGTTTAAACACTGTAAAGGACAATATAAACACACCAGTGCACTTTAAAAAATAGGGAAAGCATGGAAATGCATTACAATTACTTGCACAATAATCCCCCAATAATAAAAATGCATTTACATTTTTTATTTATTTATCATATGTTGGAATGGTCATGCATATGCCAATATGAAAAGTCATGCTGCAACATGCACATAGCAATTAAAGACACATTACCTGTTTAAATAGCAACACAAAAACATGAAACTCATGCCATATTAACCCTTTCTCACTAACAGAGGCTCTATTGTGGCCCATAAAATATCAATAGAATTGCACATAAGTCTCGCTCATCACATATACATTTGGGAACACAAATAGTGGCCATATTTCACCGCCATAAGGTATATATCAAGTACTCAGTGAACATGTTATTATTTGTTTTTCAGTCATTCCGTTGTGTCCGACTCTCTGTGACCCTACGGACTGCAGTACATTTAGCCAGGTATCTGCCTGTGCTGTTCTACAAGGTTTGCATGCCAAAGATACTAGAGTGTGTTGCCAGTTCCTTCCCTTTTTAGTGGACTGGGATTTGTCTGACCTCTCTGCTATCACCTGCCGACCTACATGGTATAGCTCACAGCTTCATTCAGGTACACAAGATGATGTTGGTATGCTTAGGGGCCCCATTATAGCCTCTGTAAGTGAGAAAACATTAATATGGCAGCCATTTTGATGTATATGTATTGAAATGTTATGAGGTAGTGTGTCGTTAATAGCTTTCAGTATCTTGCAGCATGACTTTTCAAATTTGCATATGCATGACCATTCCAACATAGGACAATACAAATATATGTTTGATTTACATATTTGATCATTGGGGATTGTTGTGCAAGCAATTCTAATGCCTTCCATTGCTTTTGCAATACTTTTAAGTCCCTTGCAGCCCTATTACATTCCAAGTCCGTAAGTGCAAAGTGAGACGTGCAACGGCTGCAGGCTTGAAATTTGCTCGAGTTACAAAGCTATTAAATTTGAGTTGGGCATGAGTTACGGGCTTGAGACGCAAGCCCATAAACCTTAGCCAGCTGTAAAGGGGACGGACTGGTTGCGATTGGAAGTAACCATCCAATTGCAGAATAACGCAGAGCGACACAGGCCTCTCAGCAAATCAAAAGAGGTCTAGACAATATGATTGATAGTGGGAGCTTATAAATTTGATTTACAAACGATGCGTTGACTGTGTTGTAAATTTCATTGGAAGTAGCACGCAGGTCCAAGAGCTGGTGGGTGTTTATAGTGAGAGAGAGTTAATTGGAGAGAGGTTGATTGAGTTTTTGATTGATTTATATTCTATCTCGTATGGTTTTACACTTCAGATTTACACATATTTACAGATTACACATATTTGCAATACACATAGGTTAAAGAACACACATAGAGACATATATAGTTAGGACACACGCCACACACACACCATCCCATCCCCCATCCCCCAACAGTTATTAGGAGAGGAAGGAGAGGAGGAGGAGGGAAGGGAGTGGAGAAGGAGGAGGAGGAGGGAGAGGAGTAGAGTGCAGTGGATCAGGCACATATAGAAGAGGGAGAGAGGTGAAGGGGCCTGATCCCAGGGGGGTGGTATTTCGGGGAAGGGACAGGCCCCAGGGACAGCTCAGGGAGGCAAGTGTTCCTGTCCACAGCCGAGAGGGCAAGAGGCTAGTGGCAAGCACAGGGCCCACAATTATTTGCACCGGGAGAATGTGGTCCTCCTCGGATCCATCCGTGGCCAACCCGTCATTCTTGCAAGGGGAATGAAGTGAAGCCTGGGCCTAGGGCTTGGCTGGAGGTAGCAGCAGAGGTTACAGAGGTAGGCACAGCGCAAAGGGATGTGAGGTCTGTAAAGCAATGCTTCAATGACATCAGGGCCAAGGTGAGGAGGAAGATGGCTAAGGAGGACAGAGACAGCAGCGTGAACTATAAAGAGAGGGTCGCAAAGGACCTTCTGAGACCGCCGCTTGCCGATGGAGCTTAAGGCCCGGTGGCCCAACAGGACCCAGCCTCCATGTCAGGTGAATATCACATACACCAACATGCCACCACATGTGCATCACACACACTACACATGTACATGATGAGAAACAAGGACACTAACATGTCAGCTCCATGGAATTAACAAGGGATAGGTTGATGCGTTGTTAAATCCATGAAGTTGACAAATCACTATCATTCCTGGGCGCAACAACAGTAATCAAGCAATAGAGAGTCCATGTATTGGTGTGCCCACTGCAGCCTATGCAGTCACAGACCACAGCCAAAATCAAGATAGCGTTAGGAGCCAAGAATGATCAAGACCATGAACCAAAGAATAGATCAAATCTAGCAAATGATAGCGAATCTGAGTTGCAATCAGGATTATCATTCATGTTCAAGCCTAGATGTCAGATAGTTAGTAATGAACGCATAACAATTATAATTCATCATACTAATGACATGTACCTCTCTTTTCTATCTCTCAGCATCCAGGAGGAGGTCTGGGTCCACTGGTGAGCTGGGGCGTTGGCTCCATCTCATCAGGATGAAGAGGAGCAAGCCCCCGCCCAGCATGAACCAGTGCAGGGGAGGAGGAAGAAGGAGGAGAATCAGAGGGCCCTGGCTCTGAGGAGGGGGAGGTCATTTTGATGTTTCCTTTTATTAAATAATAACTTTAGCTCTGCCACAGTCTTTAAATATATTATTAGGGTATCATAGCTAAAGCTTTTCTGCAATTTATATAAGAGAAATGCCATATAAGTAATCCATATTAAACAAACCCAAATTGACTTTGGTGTAAAATAGAGCCACCATGATGATTTATGCTTCTAACTTTAGTTAAGATTATCTATAATATCTTTTAAGTCAAACAACAAAAGTGAAAAATATATATAAATTAATTTAGAGAAGTATTTAATAAACTAATTAGTGTCTAGAGCCACGGGCTTTCCATGTGAAGTTCCCAAGCTTTCATGGACCTATGGGAGGTGCTACAATACTGGCAATATATGGTTGTTTGCGATAAATGATGTATTCAATTATGCTCATATACCTAGCCAGAAAAAAACAGGTCTCTGCTCTTTTATATATTATGGAGTTGAGAAAGCTAGGTGGTTAAATAATAAGTTCTATATTGTAGCACTCTGTGTTGTATAACCAGACATGTTCTTTTCAACTAAACCAGCTGTCCTTACCTTTTATTACATTTTATTGTATTTTAATCTTGCATATATATTTTTTTAAGTCAACTGTCATGAGATTTTACAAAATAATGAATAAACTAAATCAACTTACATGATAGTACTGTATTGTATTGTATTATATTTACTATTCCTGCTACGAAAGTACCATCTGTTGCTTGTGCCTTCCTCCTTACTGCTATGTGTCTTATTTTTAAGCAATTGTGTGTAGATTTTTAATACCATTGGTTATATATTGTATCTCTTTGAGAAATAACTCATAATATATTAGGTTTTATGATAGTAAAATCCTAAAGTCAAACATTATATCTCTTTAGAAAAACATGGAGAACACAAGAATAATTTGATTTGTCTCTTCATTAAAAATTCTTCCCTTCTCTTTTATTTTTATTTTTTTATTTTATACATACACACGTATATTATTGAATATTTTATACTTTGGAAGATCTAATAACAATAGGGGAGCAATTCTGAATTGTGATAGTGTTGCATGTTTTTATGGCATGTTGTTTTGGAATAACTCTAATGGGAACTTTGCGTTTGATTATATCAAACACAGCATTTATTTGTCACATGTACAGAAGCCTTTTATAAAAATACTAGCGACTTGCCCGTCAAAAATGACGGCATAACATTTTCAAGCCTCGCAATGCTGTTGTTTGCCACACAATGTGAGGCTTGCAATGTGTCGGAGTAGCATGCACAGAAAAGCAGGTCAATGCAATCCTTGCTATTCATGGCTTCTCTCTCTCTTTCCTTCCCTTGTTCTGTATCCTCTCCCTCCGTCTTCTCTCCTTCTCTCTCCTCTCTACGAGCCTTGCAATGAGTGCCTTCAGCACCCATTGCAGGCCTCAAAATGAGCGCCCTTGGTGCCCATTGCGGGCCTCCCATCACAAATGTGATAATATTTCATTTTTCTCACCCCATGTCTCTTCTGCCACTCACTGCTCTGTGTCTCTCTCCCCTCCCCTATATATTTTCCCCCTCTCCCTCCCCTGTGTCTCTTTGCTCCCTCTCCCTCCCCTGTGTCTCTTTCCCCCCCACTCCCTCCCCTGTGTCTCTTTCCCCCTCTCCATCTCATGTCTCTTTGCCCCCTCTCTCTCCCCTGTGCCTCTTCCCCCCCTCCCCCCCCCCCCCTTTGCCTCGCTCCCCCTCTCCCTCTCCTGTGTCTCTCCCCCCCCTCTCCCTCCCCTGTCTCTCTTTGCACCCTCGTTTGCCATTTATGGGTGTAAAAAAATTTGCGGGCTTGGGGAAATTGATTTGCGTGAAAGGCTGTTAGTTACGGCTATTATTTTCAAGCCCGTAACTCGGAACCCGCTCGGAGCCCGCAAAAAGATGCCAAAGAAATAGCAAATAAGCTTGCAAACAGTGATGTCCAGAACAGTTCGCCGGTGGACTATTCGTGGCGATTTATGCATGTTCGCGTTCGCAGCGAACGGCGAACACATGCGCTTTTGGGTTTGCCCCCTATTCTTTATCATTGAGGAAACTTTGACCCTGCACCTCACAGTCAGCAGACACATTCCAGCCAATCAGCAGCATACACTCCCTTCCAAAACCTTCCATCTGAAGGACAGCAACCCAAAAGCCCTTTTTAGGGCTAGAACATCATTTATTTATTTATTTATTTTCTGTGTAATCTAATTGCATATGCCTGCCTGCCAGCGTATGTGTGTGACAGGCTAACACCTAACAGCTTATACTATGCTCAGTGAAATAAAACAACACTTTTTTGACTGTAATAGATTGAATATCAGTTGCCTGCCTACAGGCGTGTGTGTGAAGCCTATTGCATCTACTCTGCCAACTTTTGCCAGTGCACAGTGATACGTCATATCTGGTGCAACCGTAGTGTACAGTGACATAAAAGAACACTTTTTTGACTGTAATAGATTGAATAGCAATTGCCTGCCTACAGGCATGTGTGTAAAGCCTATTGCATCTACTCCGCCAACTTTTGCCAGTGCACAGTGATACGTCATATCTGGTGCCAACGTAGTGTACAGTGACATAAAACAACACTTTTTTGACTGTAATAGATTGAATAGCAATTGCCTGCCTACAGGCATGTGTGTGAAGCCTATTGCATCTACTCTGCCAACTTTTGCCAGTGCACAGTGACACTCATATCTGGTGGCACCTTAGATTGCACGCGCAGTACCCCAATTTTGAAGTGGGAGGACCGACCAAGCATCTTTTTCCATCTCCCGCTTCCAAAAATCCATGCCATATACACGTCCCCTGATTGGGGACGTAACAGGGATTAAACCGATACCTAACAGTATACACCTTATAAAAACGCAGACAGAGGCAACGCGTATAATCTTCCATGCAGCCCCCAGACTCTGACCTGTATATAATATTCCATGCTGTGCAGTGGAAGCCCCCAGACTCTGACCTGTGTATAATATTCCATGCTGTGCAGTGGAAGCCCCCAGACTCTGACCTGTGTATAATATTCCATGCTGTGCAGTGGAAGCCCCAAGACTCTGACCTGTGTATAATATTCCATGCTGTGCAGTGGAAGCCCCCAGACTCTGACCTGTGTATAATATTCCATGCTGTGCAGTGGAAGCCCCCAGACTCTGACCTGTGTATAATATTCCATGCTGTGCAGTGGAAGCCCCCAGACTCTGACCTGTGTATAATATTCCATGCTGTGCAGTGGAAGCCCCCAGACTCTGACCTGTGTATAATATTCCATGCTGGGCAGTGGAAGCCCCCAGACTATCAGCTGTGTATAATATTCCATGCTGTTCAGTGGAAGCCCCCAGACTCTGACCTGTGTATAATATTCCATGCTGGGCAGTGGAAGCCCCCAGACTCTGGGAGTCTGAAGAAGAGGAGTCTGAGAAGAGGAGGAAGGTGGCTTTGAGGAGGTGGAAGACCAAACACAGCAGGCGTCCCAGGGGGCTTGTTGTCACCTTTCGGGGACCCTTGGTGGCTGGGTGGAGGAAGAGACCTTCAATGACATCAGTGAGGACAAGGAACGGGACATGGCTAGCTTGGTATCCAACCTTGTGCAAATGGGGAGTTTGCGGTTGTGCAAAGGGACTGTTTGCGGTTGTTTGCGGTGCATTAAACGGGGAGATTGGTCTGTTACTGTGAAGCGGGTGTAACCCTTACACTACCTGATCGATACAACATCATACCTGATGTTTTAAAGCAGGGTATTACAAACAATTTTGAAATGTTAGGTGATTTATGCCCTTTATGGCTTAAAACCAGACTCTGCATCAACTATGTAATTTTCCGTGGGAGTTTTGCCATGGATCCCCCTCCGGCATGCCACAGTCCAGGTGTTAGTCCCCTTGAAACAACTTTCCCATCACTATTGTGGCCAGAAAGAGTCCCTGTGGGTTTTGAAATCCGCCTGCCCATTGAAGTCTATGGCGGTTCGCCGATGTTCGCCCGTTCGCGAACATGTGAACAACCTCAGTTACGGACTCCCTGCCTCTCCCCGTGCCCCATGCGGTCCTTGCCTGTCAACCCACCCCCACTCTACTCCTTGGGCCCGCGAGGCCCGCAATAAACCCAGGGGGACAGGCGAGGGCTCATGTGTAGTGTAGGCAATTAGATCACCTCTAAGTATAGAAATACAAGTTTCAAATATCTCAGTGATAAAAAATAAACCCCAAGAGGATAAACTGACTAGATATTATTTTCTAAAGGGGAGGTGATAGTAGCAGGGCAATCCATAAGTTTCTTGAACAAAATAAATATAATTTATATTTTACTTTTCCTGTTCCACTTTTCTTTATTAAGACTGTTTCTCAATAAGCAAAATCCATCAGACTATGAAATAGTATGTTATTTTTCATTTTAATGAAGTATTCTGATAGTATAATTTCTAGATTCCCATTTTTATTTTTTATTTCAGTTATTAATTTGTGCTTTTTCACTAAGTTCTATTTTTTTACAAAAAACATAATAAAACAGAAAAGAACATAAATAAATGCAAGGTACAATAAAGCATTTCCTCAAAGGATATACATACATAGTAGAAGTAGAAAGCGAGAGCAATAGTTAATGACTGCTGTAAGGGTATATGTAACACATTTCAACAACTAAATTTATGCTACAACATAACCCACAAAGCGCTTTGGATAAAAGCACCAAATATCTTAGACTGTTGCTCAGGTCAGGGCTTCCTACTTCTCTTTTATCTTTATGTTTAAATCTGTACTGACCCTTCTAACCTGTAAACTATGTTATCATAAACCATCTAATAGTTGAAAGTATTTCGGATAAAAGCACTATACAAATGTGAATAAATAAATAAGTAAAAATAAATAAATTACACTACTTCAAGTGGTTGCATTCTGGACCACGTCAAATTGTTCACTGATTTTGATCAAAAGAAATGTCACATAAGTCTTGTGGACATTACTCTGCGTTACAACCATTGACAAATTAAATTAATGCAACAGGAACTGGAAATCTGTCATTGTGAAACCGTATTTGTAAAACTGACGGACTAGACTAGTTCACTTTTCAACTTATTAACACAATCAATGATACATATAAATATTTTCATAACAGTAAAAGTTGTATAATGTGAATATAAATAATAATCAATAATAAATAAATACAAATTATAATAATTATATAAATGTATATGCATTACATAAATATCATTAATTAGTCATTTCCAACTCTCACCCTGACTTACCAGAAGGATTTCTTACAGCGACCACACTTAATACTCTCAGATGTCTAAGTACAAAGACTCACATCAGTTCCAGTTCCAACCCCCTGCTCACAGCACATTTTGCTCATCAACTCTTTATTGGGTTAATATGTACCATGATTCAGATTGAAAGAATTGTTTAAGATAATAGTGCTTAAATTGCTAAGATATTTGTATTTGGTGTCTATCAGTAAAATACTTATTTCTGTATCCAGGAGAATTTCTGTATCCAGGATGTAATTTCTCATCACCATCATGACATGGAGTCCAGTATCACTACAGCCCTGTTCTAAAAGGTCTCAGGACCTTACAATAGGTATGGCCGATAGTATTAATGACTATGTTCCAGACCTTACAACTTATTTGGATACATGAAGTATTATTTTTGTATTAAAAGAGAAAAATGGGACCTAAAAAAATGCTGAAGCCACCAATTCACACATTTATGCAGCAGAAGGAAAAGGGGTGGTACAGAGAAAGGTAAAACAGATGCATATACCCTTTTTTCTAAGCCACAAGATTATTTTAAAGAAAGACCAGAGATTCCCATAATGGGCAATTTAAGCTGATGTGGTGTGTACGGAAAAATAATTATAGGTTCGTAAATGTCATGATACAGTGTGGTGAGAAAAAATAAATGAATAAATAAAATAAAAAATCCACTAGATGGATGTGCTATGTTGGGTTACCTTGAACTAAAAAAATGTTTATTTCATTCTTGTATGAGATGAATTGTTAAACGTTTGAAAAAATCAGCAGTCCCCTTGTTTGTTTGTTTGTTTGTTTTCATCACTACACATAGCACCACAGGAGCAGAGCACTAACCCCCTCCTGAGCTGGTCTGCACTGCACAAGTTCCAGAGAGCCAAGAGAGCAGAAACCTAAGAAAAAATCAAGGTTAGTTCCCTTCATATGAATACAATAGAACAAACACTTCTTAGCAAACTAAAAAGTGTATGTAAATAGTACATAGTACTAATGTACTGAAAGTCCACAGAAAAAATGAATGTGACTATCACACAGTCACTCTGCTAATAGTAGAGTATCCAGTTATGACAGTGGATCACAGAGCCCAAGAGAGGTGCAATAGATCAATGGGCAATACACTCACTTACATATCTTCCACCTCTTGTACTTAAGACTGCGAGTGTGGTGAATATGTCCGTAGAAGTATTCCAACCAAATTCTAGAAGGAGGAGGATACTACGGTCTCTTGCAGCTTCTTTTACAGACCGCTGTTCATCGATGCTTGAGAAAAATCGATCCCAAGTAATACCATCAAAGAAGCTATTTTAGTCCGGGAGGGGAAGTTGCATATCCAGGACTGCACACGGAGAGAGAACAGATTGATCAGATCAACATACCCCAGCAGACGGAAGTGTAGAAGAAATAGAACCAGATCAATATTTTCAATTTATCCCAAAGAAAATTTACAATAAATAAAATGAAGTTCTTCAAAGGGGACTGTCATTCGCTCCAGACCAAGAGCCGAATGCCTTTGAATTATTTGTGGATATCCACAAATTTGTTAGGAACCTAACTCTGGAAAGACACTTTGCCGAATCATTAAAAGCTAATATCCATAAGATAAATGGAGATAAGGTGTAAAACATCCCACAATTAATGACATTGGAGGAAGTTGATTTAGAAACATTACTGGCTTTAAAAGAATTAGAAGATGAAGATTATGATTTATATCATTCTCTCATGGAGAGACTTACCTATGAATGTGCTGAATGGCCTCATGGAGGAAGAAAGAAATTACATAATCAGACACAGTTCATATAAACCAAAGTCAATCTTTTACCCGGTACAATCCAAAAGCAATTATATTCCAGTGTTCGAGAAATTATTATTGAAAGAGGCAGATAAAATATGCACTAAAGGGAGATCTAACCGTACTGATAAGGAACGGAAAGCTGTAAGAGAACTTCAAGAAGATCTAATCTTATCCATCAAGTAGATAAAGGCGGTGGTATTATAATACAAGATAGATCCGCCTATCTCAATGAGGTATATAAACTAATTAATGATACAAGAACCTATACAATTCTGGATAAAAACCCTACTATAGGATTTGTGAAAGAATACTCAAATTTCATTATGGAGGCAAAAAGAAACAACATACTGAATCAAAAAGATGAATAATTGAACATACAACATCCTAAAACACCTATCTTTTATCACATCACGAAAATCCACAAGGATGAGTTGAATCCTCCAGGAAGACCCATAGTATCAGGTATAAGCTGCTTTACTGAGCGACTCTCAGAGTACGTAGACTACAATTTGCAACCCATGATGAGAAATACAATACACCTCCTAGATATTATGTTGCAAAAAGCTAGCAAAAAGGAGTGAAGTACATTAGATGTAGCAGCACTGTATACTGCTATACAGCAAGATTTAGGGATAGCTGCTATACTTTGATTTCTGAAGGATTTTGATAATATGGATAAGACACAAATGGAATTCATCACAGAGGCAATTAGGTTTATCTTACAGAAAATGTATTTTTTGTTTGAAGAAAAATATTACATTCAAACAAGAGGCACTGCTATGGGTACAAAATTTACCCCTAGCTTTTCCAACTTATATATGGGGTTATGTGAAGAGCAATTCTACTGGAACCATAACCCCTTCAAAGAGAATATTATAGGTTGGCACAGATTTATTGATGGCATTATTATCATTTGGAATGGCGAAAAAGAGGACCTATTCCTCACATATCTGAATTCCAACACCTATAACCTGTTTTTTACTACGAGCTCACATAAGAGCGAAATTCCTTTTTTAGATGTGGTTCTAGTGGGCGAGGAGCAGAATATCTCATACTGCCTCTACAACAAACCAACTGATATTAATGGCTTTCTTCATGCCAAGAGTGGCCACTACCATCAATGGATAACAATTTACCAAATGGCCAATTTCAGAGGGTGAGAAGAAATTGCACAAAAGATGTCGAACACTGGAAAATAAATTTAAAGTGAAAAAAGCCGGTGACCATCAAGAAGGCTTTTGAGAAAACCAAAGCCTTCAATCAAATTGATCTAATTTGAAATAATAATAATAAAAAAAACAACAGAAACTGTTCAACAATATTCAACAGAAAAAACAACCAGAAAGATTTCTCACAAAATATAAAACACGATGAAGTATTAAAAGAAATCTTACCTGAGGAAACCAAAATTACGTTTAGATGAAACATAAATCTAAAAAATATTTTGGCTTCTAGTGAGTTGAGATCAACAAAGAAGAAACAAACTCAGCCACAAAACTGGATGAAAAACAACTTAGGCTGCTATAAATGCAGAGGCAAAAAATGGGACACTTGTAAACATCTTAAAAAAAAAATGTGGTAGTGTCCAACAGTAAAAATAATACCTTTAAACATCTCACCACTTGTAGGACAGATTTTAAAGTGTACGACATTACATGTAAATGTAAAAGAACAGTATGTGGGGAGGACCAAAAAAGCTCTCAAAAACAGATTTTGGGAACATATGTATAGTATAAGGAAAAGAGAGGTGAAAAATGGTGTCTCATCTCATGTTATAGAGAAACATGGAAGCAATATGGAGGGAGTCACCTTTCAGGCAGTGGAAAGAGTAACCATGGATCAGAGAAGAGGAATAGACTTCTAAAGCTAAGTAGAAATGAGACCAAATGGATAAACAAATTGGGTACACTCCAACCGGATGACTTTATCTCAGGGTGGGAGATGTTATCCCCATCCATATAGCTACACCCGCAATATTTTAAATGGCTTTTCACACTCTTTAGTTCCATTGTTTATATTTTGCAGTGACCTTCTATCTACTAAAAATAGTATTTAGACCTGTGGCAAGTGTATTCATTCTATTTGGAGCAATAAACTACAGTATATTTACATTTTTTTTATTTCCCTCCACATATGCAATCGTGACCCCCACTGCAAGGGTTAATGACGGAGCAATGCTGGGGGTTCCCCATGGCTTAATGTGGGCAGACATCGGGGGTCCCATTGGACCTCTGCAGCAAGGGGTTAATGTGATGTTCCAAGCTTATCTCAGATCTGTGGGTTTTTTGGCAAAGTTGTACGTGGTAGGCAGTCTTTTGCGCGGTCCGGGGTCGTGAGCCTTGTTTTCGTTTTTTTGGGCCTCCATTTCTTTTCTTGCTTAGCTGATTTTCGAGTGCCTAACTGGGAAATTTTGGGTTCGATTCGCTAGTAACCTCACTTCCAGAGGTCCTGTATTTATCAGTGTGTTTTCCGTGTTTTGAGTCTGCGTGGTTCGGGCGGTTAGTGCGTTGTTTTTCACCCTCTGGTATTTTTTTTTCCCGCGGCTCGTAATTTTGGGTCGCAGGCAATGAGGGAGAGGAGGAGGGGAAGAGAGACACATGGGAGGGAGAGGAGGAGGGGAAGAGAGAGACATGGTAAAGAGACGAGGAGGGGAAGAGAGACACAGGGGAGATAGAGGAGGAGGGAAAAAGAGACACAGGGTAAAGAGAGTAGGAGGGGAAGAGAAACACATGGGAAGGAGAGGAGGAGGGGAAGAGAGACACAGGGTAAGGAGAGGATGAGGGGAAGAGAGACACAGGGTAAGGAGAGGAGGAGGGGAAGAGAGATACGGGTTAAGGAGAGAATGAGGGGGAGAGAGACACAGGGTAAGAAGAGGAGGAGGGGAAGAGAGACACAGGGTAAGGAGAGGAGGAGGGGAAGAGAAACACAGGGGAGGGAGAGGAGGAGGGGAAGAGAGACACAGGGAAAGGAGAGGATGAGGGGAAGAGAGACACAGGGTAAGGAGAGGAGGAGGGAAGAGAGACACAGGGTAGGGAGAGGAGGGAAAGAGAGACAGGGGAGGGAGAGGAGGAGGGGAAGAGAGATACGGGGTAAGGAGAGGAGGAGGGGAAGAGAGACACAGGATAAGGAGAGGAGGGGAAGAGAGACAAAGGGTGAGGAGAGGAGGAGGGGAAGAGAGACACAGGGAAAGGAGTTGAGGAGGGGAAGAGAGACACAGGGTAAGGAGAGGAGGAGGGGAAGAGAGACACAGGGGAGGAAGAGGAGGAGGGGAAGAGAGACACAGGGTAAGGAAAGGATGAGGGGAAGAGAGACACAGGGTAAGGAGAGGAGGAGGAGCAGAGAGACACAGGGTGTTTAATTGTCTTGCAGGGAAAGAGCGCCTTTGGTGCTCATCACCTAAGTGCTGCAAGTTAAAGGCTCGCCTGCGAGCCGTACCCACCACTCCAAGCGTGACGACGTCTCGCAGCTTGACAATTAAAATATGTGATATAGTGTACATATATTTAGTTTTATATATAGAGATTTTTTTTTAGATTTGTATTTGCATTTGAATTGTATCTATTTATGTTTTTCTTATCAATTATCCATAATTTATTATCTATTTATTTATTGTTATTATTTATTTTTGATATGCAGTATATGATGTATGTACTATTTTTATATTAATTAAGCGTTTTGTTGCTATTTCCAGACTTTATCTTTCATGGAGCAACAATACACTGCTAGTAGCTGATAAAGTACGTGTTTAGTATTTACCTAGTTTACCTAGCAACAGGTATACTTTAATATGATTGTTATGAAGGTTGCTAATAGCAACATGACACCTACTATCGATTCAGGAGGACGGAGAAGCTGAAATTAGCGTCATTTTGGCGCTAAACTCATTTTAAATACCTGCAGTTGGAACAGGAAGTGACTGCAACTGTGAGTACATGCTAAATGTGTACCAGTGCTCTATTTATGATACTAGGAATCATATTTTTTTTTTTTATTTATCATTGAGAAAGATCCAAATTAGGGTTGAAACGTGTTTGAGAAAATTGTTTATATGTTTTGTTTTTTTATGCTCTTATTAGTGAGCTTGGATCTATCCCTCTTTGCCTGCACATGTGTTCGGCAGCACTGACAGCTGCAGTTACACCAGCTATCAAACTAGAGGGTGGTGTCAGATTTCAGGGAAGGCAAAGAAATATTCCATCCTCTGACGTGTCGCGTCTTGACGGTGCTGTGTCGAAAGTGAGGCCATTGCTATGTTCAACCCGGGTACTTGGCCCCCCCCAGGGCCTCGGGCGCGCCGCTCATAGCTCAAGGCCTTTTCTGCCAGCGCGTCTTATATGCTATGTGCAGCAGTATCCAAAAATCGGCAGTGCCACCTATCGGTTGGCGGGGGAGCTGCAGATGTCAGATTTTGCATAGGTGAAGAGGGAAAGGACCGTGAGCTTTTACTATTTGTTATCTTCTTTTTTGTTTCTGGAGATTTACCTATTACTACATTGGGTGTACTTGACCCCATTTTTGTAGCTGTAGTTCTAGTTTATACCACCACTTATATACATCTCATATAGCCACATTAAATTTGAAGCTTGTATGTGCAACATGAGATCCGCAATGGCTGTGAGCTTGAAATTTTGCGGATTTAAGGTGCTATTAAATTAGAACATGCTGTGAGTTACGGGCTTGAGATGCAAACCCGTAAACCATTTTTCGCTCATTGGATGTGCAGCCGTGAACTTGATCAATTTAATAGCGCAATTGGAACTTAGCAGTTACCGGCTTGACAGATCAAAGGATTTGTGGGCTTGCAAGTTAAATACTCACGCCCCATAGGGATTTCTCGCTCCTACCCAGCAAGTCATCTGCGCTGGTTAAAGAGGCCAATTTTATAGCTGTAAGCCTTGCGAGCTACGCTACGAGCTACGTTTTTACATATTAGGGGAATTTAATGTGGCTGATAGTGGTGTGTAAATAATATAGAATACGCAATTAGTATCACATTAACACACATCACTAGAGATGTCGCGAACATAAAATTTTCGGTTCACGAACCGCGGATGCAAATTTCATCAAATGTTCGCTTACGGGCGAACCGGGCGAACCGCCATAGACTTCAATAGGCAGGCATATTTCAAAACCCACAGGGACTCTTTCTGGCCACAATAGTGATGGGAAAGTTGTGTCAAGGGGACTAACACCTGGACTGTGGCATGCCGGAGGGAAATCCATGGCAAAACTCCCACGGAAAATTACATAGTTGATGCAGAGTCTGGTTTTAAGCCATAAAGGGCATAAATCACCTAACATTTCAAAATTGTTTGGAATACCCTGCTTTAAAACATCAGGTATGATGTTGTATCGATCAGGTAGTGTAAGGGTTACACCCGCTTCACAGTAACAGACCAATTTCCCCCTGTTTAATGCACCGCAAACAACCGGAAACAGTCCCTTTGCACAACCGCAAACTCCCCATTTGCACAAGGTTGGATACCAAGCTAGCCATGTCCCGTTCCTTGTCCTCACTGATGTCATTGAAGGTCTCTTCCTCCACCCAGCCACCAAGGGTCCCCGAAAGGTGACAACAAGCCCCCTGGGACGCCTGCTGTGTTTGGTCTTCCACCTCCTCAAAGCCACCTTCCTCCTCTGACTCCTCTTTTTCAGACTCCTCTCTCTGCATTGCCTCTGTCTGCGTTATTATAAGGTGTGTACTGTTAAGTAGTACTATTCCTATCGGTTTAATCCCTGTTACGTCCACTATTAGGGGACGTGTATATGGCATTGATTTTTGGAAGCGGGAGATGGAAAAAGATGCTTGGTCGGTCCTCCCACTTCAAATTTGGGGCACTGCGCGTGCAATCTAAGGTGCCACCAGATAGGAGTGGTGTGTTCAGTTGTACTTTTTATTCCTATCGGATTCAATAAAGCCAATAAACCTGGCCCGTTACTAGCCAGGAAACTACAAACCAAAACAACACAAAATAGGATACTTCAAATTAAGACCTCGAAGGGAGAAAAAACAACAAACCCAAATAAGATCCAGAAGATTTTTACAAAATTTTACAATACCCTTTATACGGCAACAAAACACATAGATCTACACAAAATGATGGGATTTCTTTATTCTTGTGATCTCCCCTTAATAGAAGAAAATTACTTAGATACTTTAAATGCCAAAGTGACCCTAGAGGAAGTGAGAAAAGCAGTCCAGAACCTCAAACCTGGTAAGTCACGAGGCCCAGACGGGTTCACCAATTTATATTATAAAAAATGTATAGACATATTTGGCCCTCACTTGGTCACTCTAACAGAGTTCTAGAAGGCAAGCAATCACCAGCAGAGCTGAATAGGGCAGATATCGCTCTATTCCCTAAGGAGGGTCGAGATGCCCTACAACCAAAAAACTACAGGCCAATATCATTACTAAACTGTGATACAAAGATCCTGTCAAAAATAATAGCGGATAGAATGTCATCCTTCTTGCCTAAGTTAATACATAATGACCAAGTAGGCTTTGTCTCCCACAGGCAAGCGGGTGACAACATTAGAAAAGTCATGAACCTACTGTACCACACCAAAGCCTCTAAAATTCAAGCCTGTCTTATGGCCTTTGACATTGAAAAGGCGTTTGATTCCCTGGAGTGGACTTACCTATAGGCCACGCTTAAAAAATTGGTATTAAAGGCCATTTCATAAATCTCATACACTCATTATAAAAATCATCCAGGGCAAGGTTACAGATTCCGGGAGATGAGAGATCCTTAGTTAAAATAGAAAGAGGAACAAGCCAGGGGTGCCCCCTTTCTCCCCTTCTATTCGCAATAGCAATAGAACCCCTGGATCAGACAATTAGGGCCAACGCTGGGATCACGGGCATAAAAATAGGCCATCACCATTTCAAAACTTGTCTATTTGCAGACAACCTGCTGTGTATGCTCTCAAACCCTACCCAATCGGTCCCAGAGTTTATTCGAACTATGGAGGAGTTTGGTCAGTTTTCTGGCCTTAAACTGAACATAGAGAAGACAGAAGCACTAGCGATTGACTTAACAGCAGTAGAGAAGCAGGGTCCAAGAGAAGTTTAATATTAAGTGGGATAAGAACCACATAAACTACCTGGGAATCCGACTAACCCCTAAGCTAGAGGACTTGTACAAAGCCAACCACTCCAAACTTTATAAAACAATAATTAATGACCTGAGTAAATGGACAAAGTATAGGTTATCATGGTTAGGGAGAATAAATACGATAAAAATGAATGTCCTTCCTAGGTTGCTGTACATATTTCGAACACTTCCGATCCCGATTAAATAAAAAGAATTAGAAAATATTCAAAGCAAAATATTGCAGTTTATCTGAAACCACTCTACCTCACGCATCACAAAGAAAATTATGTACCTTCATAAGTCAGAGGGGAGACTATTGTGTCCAAATTTAAAATATTACCACAAGGCAGCTCAGTTATCTTTCCTCCCAATAGCATATTCTATAGGGCATCAACCCGCCTGAGTGTATTTAGAGAACCACACTTTAAGGCCCTTAACCTGGGACAAGGTGGCTTGGCTATCAGAATTGCCTCAGAGCCTTAAAAACTCGCCAAACCCCCTAATCAGACACTCACTATCATACTGGAAATGGGCCAAGAAACACACGGGTTTGTTCCCTGGATCCACCCAAATGACCCCAATTCTTGACAACCCTCAGGCCCCGAAACACATGAGCACAACATCACAACACTGGTGGAGGTCAAGGAAACTAGATAGACTGGGAGACTGGTTAGTAAAGGGCCAGATGCTCACCTATGAGGAACTGAGGGACAAGCATGAGCTACCGCTGTCAGAACATTACAATTACTGTAGGCTGACGCATTTCACACACTCCCTGACCCAGAAACAGGGGACACTGGTCTTAAATTGGTTCTCCAAAATTTGTAAATATAAACCTCTATCAAACATAAAACATTTGTTACTGGTTGAAGCGACACTGGGGGAAGGACCGGAGTGGGGGAGCTATGGAGACCCTTCAGAGGCAACCGGCGGCAAAATCATCCCAGGAAAGGAGAGGTCGCTTACTGAAGCCTGCCCTAGGATAACCCAAGGGTGATTGCCCAGGTTATATATTGTAAATAATAAGCTAATACTGCTGGAGGGATGATAGCTAATAGGACTTTGGTGTTTCCTGCAGATATACTCTTTACCATTGTCTGTTTTACCATGTTTTAGGTATCTCTTAAATTGCAATTACAGTAAAAAATAAGAAAAATTATTAACCTAAAAAGTAAAAATAAGAAGGACTAGCCAGCTAACTTTCACAAATTGTCTTTATTGGAAATATGTATTTTTGCACAACTGTTATGCAAGACTGTTCAAAAAAGCTTTATTTTTCATTACATGCTGTACTCCTTCTGACAATAAAATAACTTAAATGCAAAAATTAGGTATTGTTGCAGCAACCAGAAAAATTGATGTTAGTTTGCCAGGCAGAAAGTGCCCTAAAACATTGCGTCTTGAACCCTAGTTGGTGGCGGATAAGTCACGCAAGTCATCCGGAATTCAGGAATAAAATACAGCAGCGTGTGGACCATTATTAGCTCAAGGCAGCTCATCTATCAGGCCTGTTTTAATCAAATGAATCGCCCACTCTCAGTCCCTTCGGGATCCATCCCTCATTCATCTTAATAAAGGTGAGGTAATCTAGACTTTTTTGACCTAGGCGACTTCTCTTATCAGTGACAAAACCTCCTGCTGCACTGAAGGTCCTTTCTGACAGGACACTTGAAGCGGGGCAGGACAGAAGTTCTATGGCAAATTGGGATAGCTCAGGCCACAGGGCAAGCGTGCACCCCCAGTAGTCAAGGGGTTCATCGCTCCTCATAGTGTCGATATCTGTAGTTATGGCGAGGTAGTCGGTTACCTGACGGTCGAGTCGTTCTCTGTAGGTGGAAGCCGAAGGGCTGTGGCGATGCATAGGACTTAAAAATCTCTGCATGTCCTCCATTAACAACACGTCTGTAAAGCGTCCTCTCCTTGCCGGCGTGGTCGTGGGAGGAGGAGGATTTTGTTCACCTCTTCCGCTGTTAGATTGACGTTGTGCTGTGACATCACCCTTAAACGCTGTTTAAAGCATACTTTTTAATTTATTTTGGAAGTGCTGCATCCTTTCCGACTTGTGGTAATTCGGTAACATTTCCGGCACTTTCTGCTTATACCGGGGGTCTAGTAGCGTGGACACCCAGTACAGGTCGTTCTCCTTCATCCTTTTTATACGAGGGTCCCTCAACAGGCACGACAGCATAAAAGACACCATTTGCACAAGGTTGGATGCCGAGCTAGTCATGTCCCGTTCCTCGTCCTCAGTGATCTTACTGAAGGTATGTTCTTCCCCCCAGCCACGTACAACACCACGGGTACCATATAGGTGACAACGAGCACCCTGGGATGCCTGTTGTGGTTGGTCTTCCTACTCCTCCTCAAAGCCACATTCCTCTTCTGACTCCTCTTCCTCGCAATCCTCTTCCAGCGTTGCCGCAGGTCCAGCAAGCGATGCTGATAAGGCCGTTTCTGGTGGTGATGGTGACCACAACTCTTCCTCTTCACGCTCATCTACGGCCTGATCCAGCACTCTTCTCAGGGCACGCTCCAGGAAGAAAACAAATGGTATGATGTTGCTGATGGTGCCCTGGGTGCGACTGACCAGGTTTGTCACCTCCTCAAAAGGATGCATAAGCCTACAGGCATTGCGCATGAGCGTCTAGTAACATGGCAAAAAAATCCCCAGCTCCACAGAGGCTGTCCTAGCACCCGGGTCATACAAATACTCGTTAACGGCCTTTTCTTGTTGGAGCAGGCGGTCGAACATTAGGAGTGTTGAATTCCATCGTGTCTGGCTGTCTAAAATCAAGCGCCTCACTGGCATGTTGTTTCGCCGCTTGATATCTGTCAAGTGCGCCATGGCTGTGTAGGAATGCCTGAAATGGCCACACACCTTCCTGGCCTGCTTCAGGATGTCCTGTAAGCCTGGGTGCTTATGCACAAAGCGTTGTACAATCAGATTACACACATGTGCCATGCACGGCACATGTGTCATCTTGCCAACAAATTTCTTCCGTTGTCACAAACCACTTTGCCGATCTCCAGTTGGTGCGGAGTCAGACACTGATCCACCTGTGCGTTCAGGGTGGACAGGAGTGCTGGTCTGGTGTGACTCTCTGCTTTCAGGGAAGTCAACCCCAAGACGGCTTGACACTGCCGTATCCGGAATGTGGAATAGTACCTGTGCAGCTGGGGGGCTGCCGTTGATGTGGAGCAAGACATAGCAGCAGCAGAAGAGGACTCAGCGGAGGAGGTTATGGAAGAGGATGGAGTAGGAGGAGTAGAAAAGGTGGCAGCAGGCCTGCCTGCAAGTCGTGGCGGTGTCACCAACTCCTCTGCAGAGCCACATATTCCATGCTTTGCAGCCGTCACCAGGTTTACCCAATGCGCAGTGTAGGTGATATACCTGCCCTGACCATGCTTTGCAGACCAGGTATCAGTGGTCAGATGGACCCTTGCCCCAACACTGTGTGCCAAAGATGCCATTACTTCCTTTTGCACAATCGAGTACAGGTTGGGGATTGCACTTTTGTGCAAAGAAATTTCGGCCGGGTACCTTCCACTGCGGTGTCCCAATAGCTACAAATTTTTTGAACGCCTCAGACTCCACCAGTTGGTATGGTAAAAGCTGGCGGGCTAAGAGTTCAGACAAGCCAGCTGTCAGTTGCCGGGCAAGGGGTGACTTTGTGACATTGTCTTCTTACGCTCAAATATGTCCTTGACAGACACCTGACTGTGGGCAGATGAGCAGGGACTGCTCAGGGCGAGACACGGAGAGGCGGATGGTTGAGAGGGGGCAAGCAGGGCAGCAGTGGTTGACGTGGCTGAAGATGCTGGACAAAGAGGAGGATGGCGGCTTTGACTTTGTGGGCTGCTTGTACTCATGTGTTGATCCCATAGGCGTTTGTGATGTGACATCATGTGCCTTTGCAAAGAAGTTGTACCTAGGTGGGTGTTGGACTTCCCACGACTCAGTTTCTTTTCGCACAGGTTGCAAATGGCATCGCTGTTGTCACAGGCAGACAGACAAAAAAATTGCCACACTGCTGAGCTCTGCAATGACGGCATTCTGGTGGTGGCCACAGCATGCGTTGACTGGCGTGCTCTCTGGCTGACCCCGGGTGCTGATGCATGCTGTCTGACTGTGCCACTAGCTACTTGCGACGACCTCCCCCTGCTTCCAACTTGTCTCCTCCTCCTCTCTGTCTCCCCATCTGATCTTTCCTCCTGTTCTTCTTCTCTTATAGCGGGCACCCACGTGACATCCACTGACGCATCGTCATCATCAACCGCTTCACTTGTATCTGACAACTCAACAAAGGAAGCAGCACCGGGTACAACATCATCATCATCAGACCGTACGTCCATGTGTGTAATGCTGCCTAACTGGGACATATCCCTGTTATCTACATCCTCTGGCACTAATGTTTGCACATCACTCATTTCTTCCAACGGATGTGTAAATAACTCTGCTGACGAATCAAGTGAAGAGGCTGTGGAGCTAGTGTTGGTGGTGGCGGCAGGCGGGCGAGTGGTAACTGTAGAGGTACCTGAAGCTAAGCTGGAGGAGGATGGTGCGTCTAGGTTCCGAGCGGAAGCTGTAGAAGATTGGGTGTCCTGTGTTAGCCAGTCAACCATGTCCTCAGAACTTTTCAAGTTCAGGGTACGTGGCCTCTGAAAACTGGGCATTATTCTAGGGCCAAAGGGAATCACAGCATCACGAGCACGTCGGCCCCTGCGGGGTGGCCTGCCTCTGCCTGTCATTTTTTTTTTTGATTAGTGGTACTATGCGTGCAGGCAGCATTACACACATGCGTGCAATCTACTGTGATACCAGATATGAGTGGCACTGTGCACTGGCAAAAGTTGGCACAGTAGACGCAATAGGCCTCACACACACGCCTGTAGGCAGGCAACTGATATTCAATCGATTACAGTCAAAAAAATGTTGTTTTATTTCACTGAGCACAATATAAGCTGTGAGCCTGACACAGGCAGGCAACTGAAATTAGATTAAAGGAAAAAAGGGTTGTTTTTTTTTCAATGTATGGTACACCAACTATGACTGGTGAAACATAGCAGAATATTAGCTGTGAGCCTGACACAGGCAGGCAACTGAAATTAGGTTAAAGGAAAAAAGTGTTGTTTTCAATGTATGGTACACCACCAGGTATGAGTAGTGAAAATAAGCACGATATAAGCTGTTAGATGTTAGCCTGTCACACACACACGCTGGCAGGCAGGTATATGCAATTAGATTACACAGAAAAAAATACAAAAAAAAAAAAAATGATGTTCTAGCCCTAAAAAGGGCTTTTTGGGTTGTTGTCCTTGCAGCAGATATCAGATGAGTCCTTTAGGTCTGTAGTGGAAGCTAAATACACAGCCTGGCTATCTATTTCCCTATTAAATCTCCAGCAGCTACACTATCTGTCCTCTCACAACAAATGCAGCTTCAGAATGATTCTAAAATGTATGCTGTCCTTCAGATGGAAGGCTCTGGAAGGGAGTGTATGCTGCTGATTGGCTGGAATGTGTCTGCTGACTGTGAGGTGCAGGGTCAAAGTTTCCTCAATGATAAAGAATAGGGGGCAGACCGAAAAGCGCATGTGTCCGCCGTCCGCTGCGAGCGCGAAAGAGCCAAATTCGCAGCGAATAGTCCGCGGGCGAACTGTCCGGGACATCTCTACACATAACTCTTGTGTACATGACTGAAGGACTGTGAGGTCTCCCAAACCAGACCTATCTTCAAGTGATACTTATTCAAAGTCATCCAGCCTTGTTTTCTGGTTTACTTGGTGAAGGATTATTTATTATCATCTCCACATCAACAAAGTGCTTGAGGTATTTGTAATGCAATACCACCCTCCTTCTATGCACTATTTATATACTTCATATTATTGAGGATCTAAAATATGAGTGTGATACTTACTGCATTATATATATATTTGTCTAAATAAACTTATCAAAAGATACTATACTATCACAATCTCTGCCCTTTCCTTCCCCCCAAACCCTCTTCTTTAGTTCCCTTCATGCTGGAAATATACGCAAATCTACCATTGACTTGAATAGGGGACACACCCCTGTAACCTTATTGGCTGCAGTAATGCAAAAGCATGTGGGCAGTTTGTTACACATGTAAACACAGATTTGATTTGATTTCTCAGTAAAAAATGCATGTATTTAAAAATTGGAAAAAAGTTTTTCAACATGCTTTTAGGAGATCTTTACTGTTATGTGATCAAAATTGTGCTGAATTAAGTGACCTTTAAGAAATGTTATTTAATAAATGTTACTGAAACCTTTTAAACTAGTGGGCAGGATGCAATACAATGGTAAAAAATAAGAAGAATTTGCCTACATATATGTGTCCGATGGAGCCTACTTATCAAACTAAGAAAAAAATGTTGTCCATAATTACCTTTTTTGATAAATAGGTCCCATTGAAAACTTAAGTTTACCCAACATTTTCTCCCCAATATATATAGCCCTTTTATGTCTTCAAGATGACATGTTTTTTTTCTATAATCTGATTCTAATATTATGCGATTCAAATGTATTGTGAAAGGATAATGTTCATACCAATGCAACAAAACTGCATAGTTGCTTAGTGAAATGCTTTTTAGATGATCACACATATTATGACTTGTTTTTGCAACTGATAAATATTATGTATTATACCGAAGGACAATTTTCTTGCAAAAATATATTCTCAGTACCAGAATTTGTAAGCGCCTTGTAGGTGTCAAAATTAGAAATGAGAGAATGTGATCTATTTGCAAGGAAAACATATCAAGCAAGATGGCATTGCCAAGAGCAAATCTTCAAGACAACTTACTCAATTTTAAAAACATCCATATCGAGTTGCCTACATAAAGAATTTAATCCATGTGTTATTAAAATGAAACAAGCAGACGCAGAGTAAATTGATAAGAAATAAATGTCATCGAAAAAAATAGAAAATGTGGATTTCTGCAAGTATTAAAAAAAGCACTTTATGAATCCAATTCTGGGCTTATTATGCACTTTAGTTGTATAGAACAGCTGGAGACATGTTGAGTCATTTGGTAAAGCACAGTAATTTCAATGACTTTGATATGTACAACTAATTAAAATGTGTCTATTTTTTCCTTTTTTTTTTATTCAAGTAAAAGCACTTGTAAAATCTGAATTCATCCATACAACTTGCCTACTAATATTCAGATGCTTAATTCCTCTGCTTTTTAGCTTTTAAAGAAGATATTTATAGCAAAATGAGTGCATGAGATTAAATTGCGTAGACTGAAGCAAATACTTTTATGGATAGCAATAGCATTTTCTGCAATTACATATTGTCCAGAACACAAGATAACTATCTGACTATTATTTTTACAGGTATCTAAAAAGAGTACACATAATATATCACTTTGACTAATGAGTACATTTACAGAAGTTGTAATATGTATATACATTGTCTGCCAAATATTCTGTTTTTACCTTGATCTATTTTGAGAAGAGGAGCCTCTATTGTGCCGTTGACACATAAGAAATTTGAATCTAAAATCTCATTCAGCCAAAACACCACTCACCATAAGCTTTTCAGTTTATAGTTTAGATATAATATACCTGAATCCATACATGTATGCTTCAGTTGAATTAAAATTTATTTCACCAACAGTATTTTTCTAAACATAAATCCACTCTATTATAATAAAAGTCAAGTGGTGATTTGCATTATGATGCAATGCAAATATGCAGGTTAAAAAACAACAGTACACTATTATCTTAAAGCAAATGTGAGTTATTGGTTACGAATTTAATTTACAATTTCCATGATTTTTATGTGTAGGAATGGCTTGTTTCTATGTGAGTTTCCAGATAATCATACATATGAAAATGAACTACTGCAAGAATAAATGCTAATGATAATAATACAAGTTTATTTCGCAATAAATTATTATTTATTATCTAGCACACCAGACACCCTAATAGGGTGACTCAGGTACACACATACATACACACATGAACACATAGAGTCTCATTCAACTCAATCGGAGTAGGACATATGTCTGTGGGCCTGCTGCAAGGCTGCAGCAGCCATAACTTATGGTGCTACTCAATTGGCCGGGCCTGCAAGTCCCTCGCCCGATAGCGCACATCATGATCATTGACGCAAGGCCGTAACTCCTGGTTACAAACAGCCAATGGAAATTGGGTTCCGATCGTGACTTGTGGTTCAACCTGCATTTTTCATTGAAGTCCTACAGGCTTGAATTATGAGTTACGATCTGACCCACATTCCAGATATAATGCAATATTGATAAAGCCTTAAATATGATATTCTATTACATGCAAGTTCCATTATATGTATAAACACATTGATTGCCAGGTTCAATATAACACAGAAATTGAAACATGAAAAAAAGTATTTTGTTGGGGTGATTTGCGAGCTTGAGAATGTTGTTAATCAATTCTAAGACCAAACATCACTTTCCCTTTTAATAAAAGTACAGTAGAGTGTTTACATATGCATTTACAGTGCTCCGTACATGTCATTAAGCCCTTTGCAAGACATCCTTGGTACAGAAACTTCTGGTTAGATTTTGGCCAATGCGGGCTTGACGGAGTGGTTAGCGAGGGGGAATTGTAGCAATTGAATAGGGATTTGCGATTATAGCCTTGCGAAACATCAAAGGCTTGGAGGGCATTAACTTGGGATTTTACAAATTGCTATGAATCTCAGCTTGGAGCTTGTAACTTGATCGGAGCCCACAATTGGAAGCCAATTGAAGAGCAAAGTTAAGTTACCGGCTCCATTTCTGAGCCCGGATCTCCCGAAGCCTCAATTGAACAAGGCTCATAATCTTCTCTGCCAGGATATGAGGATATCCCTGCTTGAACGTCAGGTATACTAATCAAGGACTTATTTTAATTGAGCAACCTTTTTTCAGGTAAGAATATCTTGGGTGCCTTAAATAGGGAGTCCAGTAGGAAACCTTATGAGCAAAATCTCACATAAACCCTAAAATAGCTATTACTTGCTTTATGTAACACATCCTTATGTATAAATCCTAATGTAATGTAATCCTAAGTAACAGCCCTCACAACCATTAAAATTATACTCTTTCTTGTAGCGATCATGGCAGGGAAGTAGTTAAATAATAATAAAAATGTATATACTTTTAACCAACCAGAAATGGGGCAGTAGCATTCTAAAAATTCAAATAGCTGATTCTGATTGGCTGAAATATGATTGACACATGTTAACGTCAATCAAAAGTCTAAACAACCCTATATAGAATTGAGGGTGTGGCCAAAAGCCATCATTAACTGCAGAAACTCCTTGCATTCAGTTGTGTAATTTATTTTATACAACGGCTTACATTTTTTTTGCCATGGGGTGAAGAGAGGAGGCAATAGACTTCAATAAAGACAGAAGTGTCCATTTTACAGGAGGATCAGAGTATGACGGCTTTGGGCTCAGAGGACTGAGGGCTTTGATCAAGATTAAAGTGACTGCTTACCTAGATCTATCCCCTTCTCTTCTAGCACAAGCTTCCAACTGCCTCTCTAGCATATCCTCCTGGATGTCTGCCCATCAACTCAAACTCAACATGACAAAGACTGAGCTCCTAATCTTCCCACAATCTACTACATCCTCCATTCCTCATATCTCTCTCACTGTGGACAATGTCATCATTACTCCCACCTCACAGGCCGGCTACCTTTCCTTCATTCCTCATATACAATCATTAACTAAATCTTGTCTCTTCCATCTAAAATCATCTCCAAAATTCATCACTTCCTTACACATGACACAACTAAAATCCTAATTCACTCTCTCATCATATCTCATCTCGATTACTGCAACTCTCTCCTTGCTGGCCTCCCCATCACTCGTCTGTCTCCACTCCAATCCATAATGAAGGCCTCCGCCAGACGCATCTTCCATACTCATCACTCAGTATCTGCTTCACCTCTCTGTCAATTATTCCCATAAGCTCCAGAACAAAATGTAAAATCATGTCTCTAACTTACAATGTCCTCTACAACAATATCTCCGCTCTCATCTCAAAATAATCCCCGATCATGATATTGAATGGAAGGAGTGGCATAGGTCCTGATGCACCTTTACTAAGGGATCTTTTAATTTCAGCATACTAGAGACCTCCATTGAAGTTGTGCATAGAATGTATATCACACCTGATAAACTATTTAAATGGAAGGTCACAACAGACCCTAACTGCTTTAGGGGGTGCCTAGAGGCAGGTTCATTTTCACATATATGGTTGACGGGCCCAAGGGTACAATAGTTATGGGGAGGGGTTGCAGCCATGGCCTCCTCTATATTAGATTACCAGATTACACCAAATATTGAGTCATGCCTTCTGGGTTTTCCCTACCAAGATTTGTCTAATTCGCAAAATAAACTTTTACAATTTATAACGCTAGCTGCAAAAAGCCATGTAGCTAAGCAGTGGAGATTAAATTCGCTAGAATTGAAGGAGGTCATAAATAAGGTAAACTACATATTTATCAATGAGAGGATGTCTCATCTACTAAATGACTCCATGCCCAACTTCATGGAGAACTGGGGACCTTGGCTGCAATCACCATTTAGCATATAACACATAAGAGAAAGAACAATTGGATATGATTTGTGGGAAGCTTTGGTGAGAATTGGGAGGAGGCCGGCATCTCGGCATGAGGACGAGTGAAGGGAGAAGGAAGAGGTGAAAGCTTGATTATCAAACTTACCTTTAGTCGTGTGCAAAGCTTTAATCCCCCCTGGTTTATTTAGTTTTATTTCTGTTATCCCCTTTTTATTTCCTCCATTACCCCAGTTATATTTCATGATGTTAGAAAACTTATAATGATAAAATCATTTTTTTTACTTGGGTCAAAACTCTATTATACAGAGTATAAAGTGTAAGTTTGGTAAAAATATTAGGAAAGCGGATGTATCTGCTTCTTTATGGATCTTATATGATGAATATGTAACACAAAACATATGTACAGTATATGGTTGTTAAGAATCATTGAACTAAGATTTATGTATAATGTACTATGTATAAATTAATTTTGTACCCAATAAAAACGTATTGAGAAAATACTCCCCGAACCGTCCTCTTTGTTCAGCTAACGACATTCTTCTCTCCTCCTCTCTTATTACCTCCTCTCACTCACGCCTTCAGGACTTTTCCTGTGCTGCCCCTATTCTCTGGAACCCCTTGCCTTGCTCCACTAGACTATCTTCATGCTTCAAAACCTCACTAAAAATAAATTTGTTTAAAGAAGCCTATCACCTGCCGCCTTACCATGCACATCAATCTTGTAAGGTGTTTCAGCAAAAGTTCCACGCACACTAGATTCTAAACTCAAAGACAATGTTCTCCATTGTTTTCTATGTGTCAATTTTTGTTTTGCCTCATACTTAACCCTTGTTCAGCGCTACAGAATATGTTTGTGTGTTATAAAGAAAGATAATTATAAAAGATAATAATTATCCAGGCTCAAAGACTGAGGACCAGGGTGTTGTGGACCGTTGCTGGATGGAAGGGTTTTCCATGAATGTGTAATGTATTAATTAACCCCTTTTTCCTCTATAGGTTTCTAGTTTTTAATTATTTTCTGTATTTTTCTAATGTAATTGATTTTGTTGTGTTAATAGTATTTTTTATGTAATTCTTTTTATTTTATTTTATATTGCAATGGTTTTTAATTTTCTATACTTGTGTTTGCGACTAGAGTCCATGGAGCTCCATAAGTACCCTTATAGTGTTAGGTTAGTATACCATGGCGGTCCATATGGACCCTTGATGGTAATGGGTTTATTTTAGGTGCCATGTGGGTCCGTAAGAGATAGTATAGTGTACTATTTGTGTGCCTTGGGAAAACCATAATATGGTGTGTATTTTAAATGGGTAGAGGTTCATGGGGATGTCCATAGAGACCACCATAGGTTAGATTATTTTTAGAGGGCATGGGGATACTTAATGACTCCCTTGGTAAATAGCTATTGGACTCCTTTGGGTCTGTAAGAGTAAATGTGGTAATTTGAGTGTTAATGAGCCCCCACAGAGTTGGGGGGATTGGTGGCTACAGGTGCTAAGGGTGTCTTGAGGGACACTGTGTCTTATTTTATGATATGGGGTAGAGGGGTATAGTTGAAAGTGTCATAAACAATTTTCATTTTTTTTATATTTAATATTTTTTTGGGAGATAGATAGATAGATAGATAGACAGATGTAGAGGCATTGTGATCCCTTCACAAACATTAGTGAATTTTACCTTACATACCTGTATGTAAATGACCTACTTCATTGAGTGGGGGGAAATTACTAAGCATCACTAATGGTTAAGATGAAGTGGGAAGGACTGTGACCTCAGTTTTTTCCCCATAGGCCCATCTCAGCCATTTGAGATGCTTCATAAATTCACAAATGAACTAAACATGTATTATTTATTCCTTTTTTAGTATGCAGCAACATGGCCATTAGTTACATTGATTATTTTAGTAATAATATAAATCTTATCACAAAATAACTTGCTAGAAATAACAGCTAACTCATGTAGAGAATTAATTGCAGCTTAGCATCCAGAAAACATAGGCTTCCATTCAATTGTAAGCCTGCAGTTGCCTTCATAGCAGCCGTAAGTCTGCAGGCTTGAAATTTGAAACAGTTACAGAGTGATTCAATTGATCAAGCTCGCAGCTACGTAGGCGAAAGCCTAAACCGTAAAACATGCACCTGTAAGTAACATTTCAGAGCATGATCAACTAAGCAAGGCTGTAACTACCGATTTAGAAACAGACCATCAGCATGAAGTCAGTAAAACATGGAGGTTAAACCAATCAATTATTGTTTAGAAATCATATGTGCGATTGGACTCAAAAACCGGCAATGCACAAAATAATACAAATGAATGATGATACTGTTCTAGTCACCCACATATATATTGATTCCCGAGACTGATATAACACGGAAATGAAACGTAAAAAAAAAATATTTTTTATTGCAGATTTGCGAGCTTGAGACTGTTGGGCTATTAATTCTAATGTCTTTCATCACTTCCCCCGTCTTTTAAAGTGCAGTATTGATTTTATATTTGCATTTACAGTGCTACTATCAGGTGTTTAACCCCCTTGGGAGTTTTATTTGGTTCTTGTAGGATTTTCTTCTACATTTGCCATTTGTGGGTGGGAAAACAATTGCTCGTTTGAGGAATTGTTGAAATTCAGTAGCGATTTAGGATTGTAACGTCTACAGGCTTGAAAGATCAGAGGCTTAGATGGATTGGAGTTAAGATTTTGACAACCGCAGAGATTTTCAGCCTGTAGCCCACAAATCTTTTGCAGGTAGCTAAATGTCGCCAATTGAATAGCAAATTATTTTACGGGGTACATTATGGGCCGCAGTAACTAACAATTGCTCAATTGAATAGAGGCCATATTGTATTACTAGGAGCAAATACATGATGAGCTTTTTCACATATAGTGTTAGAAAAAAATATTAAATATATAATGTTCATCTAGAGACCCTTTGATTAAAGCAACACTTACAAATTGCAGACCATATACAGGTTTGATATTATCAATAAAAGTGCTTTACCATTACATATGCCAATCACATAAAAGGCTTTTTTGTACTTTAATGTCCATTTTTGGGCTTTAATACAATTTTCTTTCCTATTCTAAATATCTGAGTTAATGTTTTTCTTGAGAGAGAGGTGGAAGCAGAGTGGGAGGGAGAAAGGAAAGGGGAGGGAGAGAGAGGGGGAAGGAGAGGGAGGGAGAGAGAGATAGCAAGGGAGGGGGAAGGAGAGAGACAAAGAGCACAGAGAGAAAGAGCGTGCACTAAAAGAGAGGGAGCAGAGAAATATAGAGGGCACAGAGTGAGAGACGGCGCACAAAGAGGGCACACAGAAAGAGGGAGTAGACGCATAGAGACAGCGAGAGACAGCAGAGACAATTGAATATAACATATGACACTGTCAAGTTACTAGTATTATATAATTAATAAAGTAGTATCAAAGGTTTGGAATTATAAATAAACCACTACCTATAAATGCCACTTATTTAAAGATGTAGAGTATTTGGTCACAAAATGTTTCTTTTACATCTGAAAGCACACCGTGTGTGTCACAGTAATTAGATCATGATAGCTAAAGGATACCTTAAAACACTAAGGAAGCTGCAGTAGAAGCATCAAAATGCGTCTGTATATTATTATTTTAAGATTACCTTTTTAAGAACTACCTATTTTTTCTTATTATTATTTTTGTCGTGGCTATCACCACCGCCACTGTCAGTACTATCAATATTGTATAAAATGGAGAGTTGACTCATGCACTCGTTCTTTTTTTAGACAATATTTGTACACTGTACATTTTCTTATTAATTCACCATTTTTTATGAATAATAAAAGCATTTTCTACATGAAATGGGATTGTTGGCCTGTTTATTCAGGGCACAAAACGATACCCACCAAAATATAGTAGAATGCATGGATGAAAGCATGATCTTGGTACAAGTGAAAGAAGTGACAGCCGGAGCTCTCCCAACAACTACGTCAGATTAACAAAAGTGCACACTATACCTCATACCTAGGTAACCCGGGGTGAGGCTACCTACAAATACACATTGTCTGTCTACTCAATATACTTTTGATGATCTACACTAGGAGAGCCTGCACCTCTTCCCCCTCCCCTTCTTTTGAGTATGAGTTAAACTGGTTTACTTTGGCAAGGCCATGAAAGTTTGTCTGACCATTTGGGACTGCCCTCACGTAGAGTTTCTTCATCCCCTTGAAGACCTCATAAAGGGTGGGAACCAGAAGCTAAACTTCAGTATGGCAAGTTGATGTTTGAAAATAAGTTTAATAATGAAAACTGTTTTAACTAAGTAGTTGAACAGGAATTGTATTAAAAATCAGTAACTAATTAATGAATATACAGTAGCTCCTTTTTAGAGCATTCCAGTTATTCATGTAATTATGGATTCTTTGGCCATACCAGTAGCAATTTTGTGTAACATGAATGTTTCAAACTCTTTGTGCTTGTTCTTCTAATAGCGACAATGATTTTAACAACCTTAGATCAGTATTCACTTTTCGAACGAAAAGGGTATGAATCAGACACATATACAAAAAGTAGCAATGCACATCTGCCAATGTTTGATTTATACCAGCTAATTATTAAAACTAGCATCTGTTGAGTTATCTGCTTATGAAAGATACGAAAGCTAGAAGTTTTTAGTTACAAGGAAAAGAAAGTCATTAAAATTGAAAAATTATATATTCCACATCAACTTGACTCAGACATGAAACATAAAAATAGAAGAAATTGTAAGACATTGTACTGCAGTTTGTGTTACAGTCTACACATGATAGGATGAGCTCCAGCCTGAAGATCAATTATTTTGATCACAATACATTGAAAAGTAGTTCATATTGTGCTCTACTACTTAAAAAGCTATTAAAGTTGGACTACCAAAGTAAACATTTAATGCATATGACAATCATGTCATAAATATACATTGTCATGCTTTTGTAAGAGCTTACAATATAAGTGGATATTAAGAATAAAATAGAAAAAAAAGAATATTGGACTGTAAAATCATATGCAAATACATGTGATTGTTAAAAGTACTTTAGCTTGTGCGCTTGAAATGTTTCTCTACTCCTTATAAAGTAACAATATTGCTGTAGACAAGTGAATGTTATTACTTCTTGTTAGGTAATTTTGCTAAATGTATCTGTAAAAACCACCACATTATTTGCTAATACTGCAATGCCCTCTTTGTTGTTGTTGTTTAGTTGTCAAGTTGTGTTCGACTCTGTGACTCTATGGACCACAGTACACCAGGTACATCTGGCTTGACATCAAGTGATGTCCATTGCTTTCATGCCCGCATCTTTCCATTTCAACCTCTGTGCCCCCTTCATCTTGTGCCTACAATATTTCAAAGCATCAGAGTTTTTCTAGAGAATCCTGTCTTCTCATGATATGGCCAAAAAGTTAAGCTTTAGCCTCCTGAACATACCTTTCAGTGAACAGTTTGTATGCATGTCCTGATGCACTGATTTATTGGATCTTCTTGTAGTCCAAGGGACTCTAAACAGTTTTCTCCAACACCACAATTCAAAGGCATCAATTCTACAGCGCTCAGACTTCTTTAAGGTCCAGCTCTCACACTTGTATGTTACTACTGGGAATACCATAGTCCTAACTATACAGACCCTTTTAATAGCTTATCCAGAATTGCCAAAGCTTTCCTCCCCAGAAGTAAACGTACCCCACCCATTTTCTTATTTTGATAGTGCAATTTTACAATTGAAGGTGCACATCAAACATCTGTGATAAGAAAATCAAATTGGAACTAGCAGAAATATCTTACATGTCCATTCTACAGATAGCACAAGCTTGCATCCAGTCTTATGTACGGGGAAGATGCTCTTTAATGGGTATGGTTGAGGGCCACCAATTTTCACCAATTTTCACCTTGGCAGACAGATTTTTAGAAATGGACCAGGCCAGTTATGATTTCTTTAAAATCCATTAAATCCATGAAGGTACTATTTTCCTGCACCCTTTGTTCCAGAGCCTTCCAGAATTAGCCATTTTGCCGGACCAACAGAGGTCACATAAGATTATTTCAACTATACACCTCTGTCCACTAATTATACCTGTCCTGTGCCTCTAAGATACCATGGATTGTTAGAAACGTAAATAAAACTAATATCACATATATAGTTGTGAGCAGGCGAGCCTGCTCAAGCCGTTGCTCACGCTTGCGGGCTCGCGCAGCGAGCCGAGGCCCTCACAAGGCGCTCCTTGCCAGCAACTGCGACCCTCGCAAACTTTACGTTGTAACGCAAACAACACAACACAGCAACTGCGACCATTGCAAACTTTACGTTGCAACGCAAACAACATACGAGACACGTTACCACTCATTACGACCTCGCAAAAATCGGCTGCAACCCGCGGACAGGAAAAAATGAAAAACACAATAAATACACACAACACATACATAAAAAGCTTACCTACAGCAAGAGGGATCATCCAGGACCTCAAAAATGAAGTTACACCTTAATTTAACTCAAAATAAAAGAGTTTAGACATTCAAAAATTCTCTAAGCGAGAGAAAAAATGGCCGCCGAACAAATCGAAAACGAGGCTACAGCACTCTAAACACGCAAAACACCACAAGAAACACGCAAAACACCACAAAACACCTACGGATATTCCGATACAGACGTATACCACACATTACCCGCCATTTTAGGCCAATGCGGAAGTACACAACTACGCTAACGGTTTGGTCTCGTGCACGCACACTATTACACTGCACACATTCATCACGCTTACACAGCAGCTCCACACCACTAATGCTGCAGGAACATCAAAACAGATTGCCAGTTCTTCAACACAATGCTTCAAAATAGGTAAAGTATATTCATTTATTAATGTATTAAATATGCCATTATTATACACTAAACAGCATTAGCTACCTTACAATTTCATTGCCTTCATTTGTTGACGGGCAATTCTCTAGTTGAATATAAATTAAACGATTAATGAAATTAGTAATAACTGAACTAATCTGATGGATCTTGGAACTTCATTAACAAGATCTGATTTTTCACAGACTAAAACAGGTTGACAAAAAAATTGTGTTGTACCTGTATTCAAATAAAAATACAGGTACAACAAATACATCAAACCACACAGAATAGATGGCAAAAACACTAAACATCATTAGTACCTATGAATAAGTGCAATTTAAAAATTATTTTTGTCTGCATTCAAAAAATATACATTTTTGCTCAAAGCATCTTATAAACATTCAAGCATCTTGTAACCCTTATAAGGCTTTATAACAAGTTCAGAAATACATTTTTAATATCTGTAAAAGAGATACAAATGCACTATTCAGTATAATACTTTAGATACTTTTGACTTTAATACATTTGACCTCTTAAGTGAGATTAAAATGCAGGCTGTGTTTTTTTCCAAATAAAGGTGCTTTTCAATCACTTTCAAATGCCTGAAAAGGTGAGATAATCCATTACTGAAAAACACTTACACCACTTTTAAAGTAATTTCATTCCACTATATCCTTGTATCATAATCTGATTTCCTCCCTCCTTCCTCTGCCACCGCGGCCCCTGCAATGCTTAACATTATTTTTTATACAAAAGTGGGAAAGGTTTTGCTGATGTATGATTGGAAGCTTTTAGGAGATGTGTAAGACTTTCACCATTTACATTTTTATTGATCTTTAAATATGATGAGATATCAACATCCATAAATTATAAATGTATAATAAAGAAGAGGAGGTCACAGGTCAAGAGCACTTAATGATGGAAAAATGCATGCAGTAATTAAACTGAGGACACTTGTAGTTAATGAACAATGCTTACTGATGTATATAATTATTGCTTTTTCAGAACACTATAGAAAATAAAACATGTTAAGGACACAGTGCCCTTAAATAGATTGTGTCATGTGCGAAAGTGTCTTCTGCACAACAAATCGAATTTCCTTATCACTAATAGAAAATCGACACAAATCTACTCCTTTTTAAAAGCATCAAACTGCATGGTTGGACTTTTCTGATTGCTTCTCTAAAATTGTCAGCCTCTCAAGCTTTTACATTTTTTTTAAATGTAGGCTTATAGTAAAGAACACAACAGTTGGTCCCTTTGGGCGAGGCTTTGGATATTGCATTCCATATAAGTTAGAAGTACAGGAAAGTAGAACATCTGCTATGGTTGCTTGACAAATTTAAAGTGTGGTTAAGGTCAAGGTAAAGTTTATTTTTTGCAAAATAAAGAAATATTATTGTCGTTAAATAAATAGTACTATACTACCCTATATATCCATAATATTTCCTAACTGCATAATCCATCCTTTACTATGATTCAAGCCTTAATACAGCAAGCATATGCGCCACATATAAAGTAGTATTGGATTACAGAATTAAATACATTCTGTAATCCAATACAATATTTGCATGTCCCCGCCCAGTTTCCCAGAGTGCAGTGCAATACCAGTTTTTCTTGGAATTCTATTTTTATGACCATATTACAGTAAACTCCCCGTTATCCGGCACCTACGGGGATTCCCTATTGCCTGAAAAGTCTAGTTTCTGGTTAATCGGGAGTCCCTGAATTTAAGGGTCTAAACAACTCTTAAACACCCCAAAACCCTTCAAAATGCCTTTAAAAAGGCATTAGCACCTAAACTGTTCCATTTAGGTCCAGAAAAAATAATTAGAAAAAAGGTTTGCATTGTTTTTTTTGCAGTCTCAAACTCTGGATTATGCCAATTATGCCGGTTTAGCAGGAGTTTTTTGAAAATGGGGAATTGATGCCGGTGCCAGTTGCTTGAGTGTCACTGTTAGTTGGGTGCCGGATAACCGGGATTCCACTGTATTAGCATGTGAATCTTTCAAATTACCTATATATTCTATTATTATGCATTTTTGATATTGTATTTCGTTGAATTTTATGTTGGCATAGAATTTAGGAACTACACTTTATTCTACACCTCATTGTATGTCCTAATTGAATTTATTATTGAACTTTGTATCTTCATGCATTTTAATTAATTATATATAGGTTAATAATTTATGCACATCACTTTATGATAATATAGTTTTGTATGTCCTAATTGAATTTATTGCTGAACTTTGTATTTTTTTGTATTTAAGGATATATTGATATATTTTGGTAATATTGATAACTATGCACTGCACTTTGAACACAATTTAGTTATCACATATAATAGTTGTCAAACTACGAAACGTCATCACGCGGAGCGAGGGGACGCATTTGTGGAGGTGGAGGCTCCACGCCGCCTCACAAGCGGTTACAAACACCCACAGAAGCGAGACTTTGAAAAAATACATCTAACACGCAATGACTAAATACGGACTTACACAAATAAAATACGAGCACGGGACTTAGAAAAAAACCCCATTAGAAACTCGCAAAAATAAGACCTTAACGGTTGAACGGAGCGCAGCTGAAAACATTAACAAAACAATAAATACACACAAAAATTACATAAAAAAGCTTACCCACAGCAAGGGGGGGTCACCCAGGACCTCTGCAAGTGAAGTTACACCTCAATTTAAGTCCAATTTACAGAGTTTAGACACACGAAAAATGGCCACCGAAAAAAACGAAAACGAGGCTATACGACCCTAAAGCCGCAAAACACCAACAAGCACATACAGCTTTTCTAAAAAGCTGTACGAGGTACAAGATACATTTTTAGCAAGGAAGCTAGATCATCCATACCCGTGTACCACATACACATTCCGTGCCATTTTACAAAACTAACTTACAGAATGCGGAAGTACCCAGCTATACTAACGGCTTCCCCTCGCGCACAAGGCTATTTACATTACACACTGCACACATTGCTGACACTTACACTTCAGTGCAAACCTACATTGTATGCTGCAGGAACATCAAAACTGTTTGTCAGCTCTTCAGCACAATGCTTCCTGCATATATTACTTACAAATAGGTAAAGTATATAAATTTATTAATGTATTACTTATTTAGTTAGCATACAAAAATAAATATACACAAAAAAAAAACACTATCGCAATAAACGCAAAAGCCATTCACTGCGCGCCTCACAACGAGCACCAAAGCTGCTCATAGCACACAAACTTCACCAGGGGACAGCCTTGCAATAAGCGCAGAAAGCAGATCAGCGCACACCTTACAATGACAGCAAAAGCGCCTCTGATAAAAAAAATATACAACAACCAAGAAGCTCGCAATGAGCGCTGAAGGATGTCAGACACCCAAAAAAAATCATGTCTGTGGCAAACAGCATTACCTGCCTTACAATTTTATTGCCCCGTCATTTTTGACGGGCAAGTCGCTTATAATATAATTATTCTCCTTAATGTATATTCTCAGACAACATTTGAAGATATAATCCTTGCCTAATTGTTATTGTTACATTATATTTGTTTATGATAGATGCTCCAATTACTTCTTGTGATTGTGTATTTTATTTATTGTGTAGGATATATTTAATGAATTTTGTATATAATTGATCACTTAAAAGATGTCATATTTGAGATGGACAGTGGAGTGTTTTAAACCATGTTGAATTGTTTGGCTTTTTACTGGATATTAATACATTTTAATGTTTATATTTAGGTTTTTTTACCTCCTTTTTGTGGATGATGATTAATTTATACCATGATATGTATAAGTAATATGAGGATGTTGGTTGGTATTTAAAGAAGTAATTTTCTAAATTTTTATATTGATATAAATGTTTCTGTAACTGACCTTTTTTTTATTTTAGTTATGGTAATATTACTATTTGAGTGATATGATTAGGAATCTATTTTCCCTCTTTTACATGGGTGATTATTCTTCAATTTTGACATTCTGAGCAGAAAATGTACTTTTTAACTTATTTTGAAATACAAATGGGAATATAAATGTACTATTTATTTTCAATAATATAAAGAAACCAAAGCAAATGTAAGTTGTAAAGTAAAAGTAGAATAGGAGCATTTCAATTGTGTTAAAACATTTTCATTTATATCTTTTTTTTAATAAAGTCACATCTTATAGAATAAGTATGAATTATGGGAAAAACTGTCCAAAAGCCAGTTATAAATAGAACATATTCTAATGTATGCATGGTTGCTAGTTGATGGGGTGCTCAGTTTGGCCTGAGGCACAAGATCTGTGCAAAAATTACACCCTTGATGGCTTCCATTATAAACTAGCTCCAAGTTTGCCAATATTGTAAACTCAGCCCCAAATGTATATTCAAATAAGTTTTAGACTTTGTATATGAAAATACAATTTATATTAAATTTGTTTATAAGTTTAAAAAAATAATAATAATTTGTCATTTTTTTAAAATACAATATTAACCCTCATTTGACATAAAAAGTATGGCTGGGCAATAATTGTGATTAATTGCAGAGTTAATTGTTGACTAACATTATTTGTAATTGTGGGGGGGGGGCGTGGTTTGGTCTTTTTTGCATTTTCCTGATGCTCCTGCAGCATCTGCAAGTGGCAGAAACATATAAGAAACATAAGCAAATTCAGGATGGCCACAAAGAAGAAATTCCAATTTCCTTTAGATGTAAAAGTCACTTAAAAAGGTCATCTTCTGTAAGATATTGTATACTGAACTGCTCATTCTTTCATATTAGTGTTGTGCAGCAAAGAGGCATAAAAAATAACACTGGGGTAATAATTCACAGAAAGCAATTAACTTTGTGTAAACAAATTAAGAGAGTGACTAATTGCGATTTAATAAATAATTGTGAGGGCATACTAGCCAAGGGAAGAGAGCAGACGTGTGTAGGAGTTGCTCTTCCATCTCTAAAAAGGGTATAACTCATCCAAACTTGGCCAAATTATCACCAAAGCAACCTCACCAGCTAAAGGGGAAGAAGAGTAGCAGAAAGACACCGAATTGGAGTGGATAGAGCCTCCCGTGGTTGCAGCTTCTTGTGTCCCCCTGCACAGGTGGAAGGTCCTGATAAGGAAAAAGCAAACGGCAGCATAGAGAAGAGGAGACCCGCAAGGGAGGACAGCGGCGGAGCCAGGAGACAGGGAGGTGAAGGTGAGCAGGAGCCCACAGGGGAGTCGGGCCCACCAGACCATACCCGGTGGAGGGCTGTCATCACTACAGCATCGCTTACACTAGGCGGGCTTACCATCGGAGCTGGGTTGGCGTCAGGGGATGCCCAGCTAAAGGCCCAGGATGCTCCGGCTGTGACACGTTCCCGACTTCAAGGCAGCACACCGCCATCTTCTCCTGCGTGGCGGAGGCGCCGCCAGAGGCCCCCCCCCTCACAGCAAGGCCACAGTGAGCACTGAAGAGGCCGCAAGTGAGCGGCCCCCCATTGGGGCAGAGGAAACAGGGCCCCTGAGACTGGGCCGGAGGACCCGGTAGAAGAGTGGACCCAGGCGGGCACCCCCAAGGAAATTTTTCCCGCCAGTGGAAGGGCGGCCATTTTCTTACTGAGGGAATAGGAGACGAAGGGGGCGGAGCCAGTGTTCTAAAATGGAGGACGCAGCATGACAAGGCCTGACAAGGTAACACCATTACACAGTGCACCAGGTGCTACCAGAGAGATCCCTGAGTGGGGGGGAGTACAACTCAAACCAACAGCCATCCATCAAGCCCCAGGCTCCCTGAGTGAACAGAGGCACTGTGAAGAGGAGCTGAGGCCCTCACCACAACAGCAATAGGGCCATCAGGCACTCCCGCTCACCTCACAGAGACACTTCTGAACAGTAGAGTAGAGGACTTACAACAAACCCATGCAGCCAGCTTGCTCAGCTAAGGAGACAGTGGGTGTTATATGAAGCCTATTGAAGTATACTCTACTGGGTGAACACTCTCTCCTTTTTTTGCACTTTTGAAGTCCTAAAGTAGCAGAATATACTTTAACAGAACACTAGCCGGGAAAAAGAGGGCTATCCTGAACTGCGTGAGTGCTTAAACTAAGATACGATGGGATAAGGAGTTTAGAGATGGGAGGCTCTAGACAGGCACAATTCCACTCATGCTGATGGCTCTCCTCGCATTTACCACCTACTCCTGGCACTAGCCACCTACCCTTTGCTCCAAATGATTTAATCCAGAGGTGACCCCTCATGACTACGCTACCTCATCTACAAACTTGCTCCGACAAACAAACCGCACACAGCAATTGTTTTCTTTAGTTGAAAATGGGCAAATCAAAAAAAAAGTCTACCTTCAAAGAGCATACAGGAACTCTTTCACAAACTAGAGGTACCCGCCTCGCAGCCTCTAAGTCCTCCCCCCGAGCAATTGAAACTGCCAGAGATTGAGGGAGATGACTCTAATCTTCCACCTGACATGAATCACTCAGCCAAGTCCCTTGCGATCATAAGGCAAATGCTGCAAGCTCAATCAACACAACTGGTTAAAGAGATCAGGGAAGACCTCTACGAATTGGGCCAAAGAACCAACCTCCTAGAGGAAACAACTGATAAAATTCTGGAAGCCCAGGAACAAGACAGAGCTGCAATCTCTAGTCTGACAGCGAAAGTTTCTCTCTTAGACGACAAAATTAACGATATAGAAAACAGATCTAATACAATATCTAGCAGCTGTGATCTCAAATATCCTTCCAGAGGTAGCAGACTGCTCCTGGGAGATTGAGTGAGCTCATAGAGCCCTGGGGGACTCAAGAAACCAGGAACTTCCGAAAGACATAATTGTGTGTTTCCTAAGGCAAAAAGACAGGGATCTGATCCTTAATGCCACAAGAAAACTGCCAACTATCAAAGGACCTGACGGCGCATCGCTTCAAATCTACATGGACCTTTCCCCAAGGACATTGGAAAAATGCAGAGCAATGAAGCCGGCCCTAGCCATCCTCATTAAACACAAAATACCATACAGATGGGGCTTTCCTTTTTCCCTCTCGTTCCAATATCAGAGGACTAGCTACTTGACCCACACGCCTGAAGAATGCGCCAAACTCCTATACCGACTCCACCTGGCAGACTCTGATGAGACTTGTCCAGCTCCTGAACAGGCGCCCAACTCAAGACCCTCCAAAGCCTGGTCAACGCCCAAAAAAACACATCGTTCAGTGACAAATATGCACGTCTTAAGCTTTGACTGATGGACGTTTGTTTTCATTTGTTCTTGTTTATCTCAGAACCATAGTCAGAATATTTAACTAACTTAGCCTATAGATAAAGTGTTTAGAGCTAAAAGAGCTGCAGTCTAGGACGAGGTAATTAGAAGTAATTATACTTTTACATAAAGCCTAGGATTCTCAGCATTGTATAGCTTAATGTTTATTGCTAATTTACCAGTACCATGGTTTGTTATCAGGTTAGATTAAAATCTCAATCTCTTTTGATTACAATATGGCGGTAGTTTGAGGTAGCAATGATAACGCCTGCTATAGCCCCAAATGGGACTCAATACTCAGAACCGTAATGTTAATCTTGTTTAAGATAAAGTTGTTGGCACTTTGTTGCCTATTTATGTTTTTCATCTCAAGAGTTAAAAATATCTATTCCAGTGTACTGAACGATCTTTCTCTCTCCACCTCCCCCAGGGGCGCTCATAGGTGTTCGAGTCTGGCTTGTCCGTTTCTCCAGGGAGTGGTGCCATGGCCTCCGCGGATGCTCGGCGACCGGCTTGTCTTTAAGCCTATTAGGGTAACAGCACGCCCGGGGTCCCTGCAGACCTCTACACCCCCACATGGATAACTCACAACACACATTCATCACCCATAACGTCAGAGGCTTTAACTCACCAAAAGAGCGGGAGCAGAGATATTGATCCACAAAAAATTCCCATTTCAAGTTACCCATAAAAAAATAGATAAAGAAGGCAATTTTGTGATTATTACGGATACCCTTCTAAATACTAAGCTAACCTTGGTATCGATCTATGCCCCTACGGTGGCCCCCCACAAGGCTATTATAAATTTACTCGAGACATTTGACTCCCAGGAAACTGGTAAAATTATCATTGGGGGGGGGGACTTTAACCTGTTATTAAACCCAGATATGGATATGTCCAAACGACAGGGGGAAAATCGATCCCCAGACAAAGTCAAACAAATCAAAAACCTGTTGTTGAAACTGGGATTAGTAAATGCTTGGAGGGGACTACACCCTCAAGAGAGGGAATACACGTTCTACTCGCCAACACACAAGTCCTACTCGCGGATTGACACACTTGTTATAGATGCCACGTTATTAGATCAAGCCTCATTCTCAGATATAATCCCCTGCCTGTGGACAGACCATAGTCAGGTTTCATTGGGCCTGAATCTAAACCCGAACTTTGATATGCCTTATACATGGCGTCTTAACGACAGGCTCCTATCAATACCTAGTGTGCTAGACCAAATCACTAGAGAGTTGAAAGACTATGTTTCCACTAATACAAACCCTTCCACTAGCAATGGGTGGCTATGGGTAACACATAAGGCGTTTATAAGAGGTAGTTTCATAAGGCTAGCCTCGTCCTACAAGAAAAATATGAGAGAAAGAATTCCTTACCCTTGAAAACAAAACCAACAACAACAGTCTGCTCAAATCTGTTAGCGGATTGACAAGATTAGACTTGAATTAGATAACATCCTGTCTGCTCAAACAGAGAAGGCCTTGAGGAAAACCGAAAGCAAATTTTTTGCACAGGGGAATAAGCCGGGGCCCCTATTAGCCAATAAATTGAACAACAGATACCAACAATCAAGGGTCATTCAGATCAAAACAAGGTCAGGCTCAGTTACAATTAATCAAGCCAAGATACAAGACACCTTCGGTACATTCTACCAAGATATATACACCTCTCATGTTTAGGCAGATGGGGATTCCCTGACTGGTTTTCTTGGGGGGCTGGACCTCCCGGCCTTGGGAAACACAGATCTAGATTTGCTTAACTCAGAAGTGAGAGAAGAGGAAGTCAAAGACACCATTAATTCTCTCAAACTAGGTAAATCGCCTGGGCCGGATGGCTTTTCAAATGTATATTACAAAAATTTTTTAGAAGTTCTGACTCCTCAAATGGTATCACTGTACAACGCTATCCTGAGAGGGGAGCAGATGCCACCGGAACTTAATTCGGTGAGTCTGGTCTTTTTTCCCAAGGCGGGGAGGGACCCAATGGAGATTAAGAATTATTGTCCTATTTCCCTGCTAAATGGGGACATTAAAATACTGGCTAAATTGATGGCTAATAGGGTTTCCGGCTTCCGGCCCAAGCTAATTCACAAAGTTCAAGCAGGCTTCATCCCACACAGGCAGTCGGAGAACAACATTCGGAGAGTGCTGAATATACTACACCTTGCCAGACACTCAAAAACCCCTATTTCCACCCTGGCCTTAGACATCGAGAAGGCATTCGACTCGTTGGAATGGCCATATCTATTGGTATTAGAGGTAACTTCCTAAATCTCCACAAGCCACTTTAAAATTACTCGGTCCCGAGAAGTCGCTGTTAAACATTCAAAGGGGGACTAGACAGGGCTGTCCTCTATCCCCAGTCCTATTTTCCCTCGCCATGGAGCCACTGGCTCAAAGCATTAGGGCCTCCTCGGTGATCCAGGGTCTGCAGCTAGGTAACCAAGAATACAAGTGCTGTCTCTTCGTGGACGATTTATTATGCACTTTAACCCGCCCTCTCACCTCCATTACGGCCCTGATGGAATTATTAAATAAATGTAACTCCATCTCTGGCTTACGAGTTAATGAAGACAAATCAGAAATCCTAGGGCTTCACCTCCCACAGCCCAACATCAAGGGCTTAAGAACTCATTCAATTTCTATCTTCCCAAAAAGTACTGAAAATACCTAGGAATAAAAATTACCCCCAACATCTCTGACATTTATGGGTCCAACTATCCAGCCCTTTTTAAAGAACTGTCTGCTGACCTGGAGTGGTGGAAAAAGTTCTGTATCTCTTGGTCCGGCCGAATTCATACGGTCAAGATGAACATACTCCCTAGAATTCTATGTTATTTCATATCATTACCAGTTAAAGTCCCATCAAAGACCTAGACAACTTCCAAAGGCAAATTATGAGGTTCATATGGTGAAATAAAACCCCAAGAATTCCAAAACTTACTATGTTTAGACATAAGGGTAACTGTGGACTCTCGTGCCCTCATCTCAAGCTCTACTATAGGGTGGCTCCTATCTCTTTTCTGCCCCAATCTCACTCCACTGAACATCAACCCATTTGAGTTTTAATGCAAAACCAACAGCTACAGCCTCTGGGGTGGGACACGGTAGTATGGCTCCCGAAATCCCATTGCCAGCCACATACATACCTCAACCCCATGATTAGACTGTCCTTGGGATGCTGGCACTGGGCAAACTCAAAACGGCAACTGACTCCTGACCTCTCCCCTCTCCTGTCTGTTACCACCTCTCCCCTCTTTGCAAAAGACCTCTCCAATGACTCTAAAGTCTGGTGGACCTCTCATGGGTTGGATAGAATAGGGGCTTGATTCAAAGACGGCCAAATCATCAACTTTGAGCTTCCCCTAAAGTAAGTTTAGACACTTTATTTGGACTTTGAAGAGGACTCTTGGTCATCCCAAGGTAAATTGGATGACATGCATTTGCAAAAATTCCCCTCTAACAAAGGTATTCTAGGACTGATTTATGAAAAATTCAATAGCCCATTAAATAACAGTAAACCTAAGCCCTTGATAAAATGGGAAGAAGACCTGGGTCAGACCTGGGACCTTGAAAAATGGGGACGTATTAGCCAGAGACTAGCGAGAGGCTCCTATAACTACAGCCTGCTTGAAACTTCGCTGAAAGTACTTCATAGAATTTATATTACCCCAGTAAGACTCCATAAAATGAACCCTCAAGAGCCTGACACTTGTTTTAGGGGATGCCCAGAGGCAGGGACCTTTAGTCAATTATGGTGGACCTGCCCTAAGGCTCAGTATATCTGGTCTGAAATAACCCAAATAGACTCAAAACTCTGTCTTACTCAAATAACCCCCTCCATTGAAATTTGTCTCTTGGGACAACGACCCCCTTTACTGACTAGACCCCAGGATAGGCTACTTCAATCCATTTTATTAGCAGCAAAAAGCCATATTGCCAGTAGGTGGAAGAATACCAGCTTATGCTTGAGAGAAATCATTAACAAGATAAACTTTAATATGATTAATGAAAAACTCATACATATAGTCTCTGATACCTATGCCAGCTTTCTGACCACCTGGGAACCCTAGATTGCATCAAATCACAGTATAGACCTGGGATAGAGAAACACTAGGCGGGCCGGGGGGGGGGGGAGCATTGGAGCCGGATTGGCCGGGGGACGCACTGCGGGGCACCCTTTGCTGGAGACCGAACAAAAACGTAAGTTGATGGGAACTGCACTTGCGGGCTTGCTGCGGGGGGCTGGAAATGGGAAGGTCGTAATGGAGGGAAAGGGGAATCCAACAATGAAAGGTTTTGTCATAGTCAGCCTCTCCCCCTTCTTGACGGTAGATACTCTTGGAAAAGTTATAAGTTGTATTTTCGTTTTACCTCCTTGTTTCTGTCTAGTTTTCATTTTAGAATGATATTTTTGTATGTTTTTTATTGAAAATGGAAAATTGTTAATGGTGTGGCTCACGAAGAAACTACAACAGTGCAGTCATCAATCAGGTTTAAATATTTACCTGTGCACTTCACGACTACATTTGTTACGTTACTACTAATTGAGGCTGTATTTTGTATACCTTATTTTAATTTGTATACCTTTGTGAGTCAATAAATATTATTGAAAAAAATTTAAATTGAAAAATTAAATAAATAATAATAATTGTACGATTATTAGTGATTTAAATAATTGTCTCCTAGTCCTTATAACAAGGAGGTTGTTCTTTTTATGCAGGTAAAATAAGTTTTGCTCTGTGACTGAAAAAAGAGCATCCTACAATAATGTAAATATGTTTAAATATACTAACAATAAGAAAAACATGTGCAAAATAATTGCTTAGTGGTTTTCAATAAAATCCTGCTTAATGCTACTTAAATATATATACAGAATGTTAAACTGAAGAATTACAGAAATAATTTGAATTATATTGTTTCTGCTACAATGAAGGAATTGAATCACAAGGACATAAAATACGTCTAATGTAAATTAAAGTACACTCTGAAGTATTTTATAAAAGATACTCAAAACTATAATAAACATGAATAGAAACAGGTTATCCTGTTCTTGATATGAATTATAGGCTAAGTATAACAAAATATAATTAAATATTGTTGATAAAACATAGTTTCTTAGTGTCACAATCTTCTTTTTCAAGGGGGTTTGATATGAACCTAGTTCCAACCTACCCCAGCAGAATCATGTAGTTCCTCTTCTCTGGCACAAAAGATGGCTTCTGAAGAGGTACAGGCCCAAAAGGTACAGGCAGAGAATACTGCATACAGGTTACTAGTGGTCCATGGCAAGACCATTTCCCAAGTCAGGATACAACACACAGAAATAGTCTTACACTGTGGATATGTGAAAACTATATCAGAACTATACCTTTATTGAGTGATAGAATCAACATATTTATACTCTCCCATACCATACCCTTGAGTACCTGTGTGTATGTGTGTGATGAAAAACATCTGCCTTGTAGCTTTGGTTAATATAAAAACTCTTGAGATCAAATTCACCAGATATCTATAGCTGACTAGTGAAACAACCTTGATGTTAATCTCAAGTGTTTGCTTGGGACTACTTGAAGTACATGCATCTGTCTTGACTGCTGTTTATCAAGGTCTGTATTTGTGAGGGTGTGATGATCTGCAGCTAACTTCTGCGCAGAGCATTTTTTACCATTTCCACATTTGTTATATATGACATTTTCCCTCTCATAATATATAATAACTAGTATACATAATAACCTTGTACAGGCAACATATAACACACACAATAATACTTAATCCCAATGCAACAATGTCACGCTCCCTTAATTACTGGCAATATCAGTCCTTAGACAATTAAATCATGACACTTAATATGTATCATTAAGTGTTATTGAAGACAATCTCAAAATTTTCAGGCATCTTGAAAAATTGCAGCAAATATGGAAAAATATTTTTAAACAATTTAAGAAACAATAACAATAAAATAAGTATTATATACAGTTTAGGCACAATGGGCTACATTTACTATGGTGGGAAATTTTTCAGAGCTCTTATAGACGTCACACGTCAGTACTTTTCTCACTAAGGTTGTGTAGGAACAGAGAGGGTCTTCAGGTGTTCTATAAGCACTCACCTTAGTACATCTTCTTCATGGCTTTAAACTCAGACAGGCAATTTCTATTGATTATTCAAGGTGGAGAGGAGTAAGTTGGGGATTCTCAATTTTTTCACAAAGTGAATTGACTAAGGTATTGTATTAGCTATGGCGAGGTGTGAACGGCTGCAATGACAAATTTCCTCTTAAGAAATGGTCATTGCAGACTTTGTCTAAGCAACATGCAGCCCACGTAATGCTTAGTAAAACTTTAATATTACTTTATGATTTTTTAATCCACAATCCCAGGGCATTAACGCCTCTAGGCAAAGATGGCCTTTCTTGGATAGTGTTATTAACACACACTTGTGATAAATCCAATGATTGAAGCAGTTTACAAAATTATATTGGGGGACACCAAGCAGGGCAAAGTATAGTTTGTGATAAATATAAATTGTAAATAGGGCATATGAAACAAAACAATTGTGCACATTAATGTTAAATAAAAATGTTTTATATTTCCAATATTTGCTCTGTAGTACACATGTGTGCCCTCAATCTTTCCCAGAATCAGAGTCTTCTCTACGGAAACCTGTCTTCTCATGATATGGCCAAAATATTTTTGCTTCTGCCTCAAGATCAAAACTTCCAGTGAACAGTTTGGCTTAATTCCTTGTAGTGTCGATTGAGTGGATCTTCTTGCCAGTGGCAGAACTAATAAATAGAGGGCACTTGTGCAACCCCCCCCCCCATACTTTTATCTTTAGTTTATAACTCAACTTTGTATCTCCATTTTTATCTTCACTTTTTAACTTAACTACTGTTAAGAACCTTCCTGTATACATCTTCTCTGTGTTTCTGCCACCTCTTATTTATCTGATCTGCTTCTGTTAAGTCCCTACAAATGTTGTCTTTTATCATGTCCACTTTGGCATGTAACGTTCCCTTGAGATCCCCAATTTTCTTGAGGAGATCTCTTGATTTACACATTCTGTTATCTTTTTCTATCTCTTTACATCATTCTTTATAAAAAGACTCCTTGTCTCTTATTGCTATCCTCTGTAAATCTGCATTCAGTTAGGAAAATTGTTTATGATCAACACTAACTTTTACTTTCCTTCTTTCCTGGGCTACTTCCAAAGTTTCATCAGACAGACAGTTTGCCTTCTTAGTTTTCTTTATTTTGGAGATATTCTTTGTTGCTGTTTTGGATCATTTCTGTCCACATTTCTTCAGACTTTCTATTTTCCACATCTGGCCCCTTAAATCTATTCTTTGCCTCCACCGCATATTCACAGGGGGTATTAATAATGTGTGTCTGTAGGGTTTGATGATTTTCTGTTTAATTCTGATTTTGGAATAAGAACATTATAATCTGAGCCACAGTCAGCTCATGATCTGGTTTTTGATGGCTCACACAACTCTTGTAAAAGTTTGAGAAAACACAACCCTATATAGAGAAATTACATATCAAAATTTAAATATCCAGTCAGCAAGGGGGGGGGGGGGGCACCCAGGACCTCTGAAAGTGAAGTTACACCTCAATTTAAGTGCAAATTACAGAGTTTAGACACCCGAAAATCACCTAAGCGTGAGAAAAAATGCCGAACAAAACGAAAATGAGGCTAAAGGACCCAAAACACGCAAAACACCACCAAACACCTACGGATTTTCCAAAAAAGTCGGACGACATCCAAAAACAAGGACGTAAAATCAGCCACAGCCATGTACCACACATTAGGCTCCATTTTAGAACACTAGCTTACACAATCCGGAAGTACACAGCTACCCTAACGGATTTGCCTCGCGCACGCACACTATTTACACTACACACTGCACACATTCATGACACTTATACAGCAGCTCCACAGCACTGATGCTGCAGCAACATGAAAACAGATTGCCAGCTCTTCAACACAATGCTTCCTGCATATATTACTTCACAATAAGTAAAGTATATTCATTTCTTATTTTATTAATTATTCATTGCCATACCCCCAAAAAAAAAACAATCCTGCACATAGCACACAAACAACCAAGAGCCACGCGATGAGCGCCGAAGGCGCTCAGCGTGAGGCTCGCAATGAGCGCCGAAGGATCTTGGAACACCAACAAAATTAATTTTGCACACAAACAACATTACCTGCCTTACAATCTTATTGCCGTCATTTTTTGATGGGCAAGTCGCTAGTAAGTAATAGTTCCCAGCTGAGTGTTCAAAATATATATAACTTCAGGTAGCATAAGTCCAGTAAAAAAAAAACTCTGCCCCAAAATGTTGCTCAATTGTTAATAGGCCCTTGTACATCCAGAATTCCAGATTACTTAGTGAATTGGATCTTAACAGACTTGTGAAAATGTATAGGGTACCGTGGACACTGTTAACATACTAACCGATACAACTAATCAGTAGTATGCTAGTATTACCCTCTTACTAAATAAGGTCTTTAACCAGGCCTCACTGACCTATATCATAGTATTCATGGGGGAGCAGTACTCTGAGCAGCCTGAAGCCCCGGCACGTGTTTCACCGCTGTGAAGAGAGCGGATTCTTCACACAACTCTGGCTACAATGTATATAGTCAATCTGATTTATATATTTTCCATCTGGTGATGTCCATGTATAGAGTCATCTCTGAAGCTTCTGGAAGAGGGTTTTTTCTGTGACCAAAGACTTATCTTGACATAGTTCTACTAATCTCTGACCTGCTTCATTTAGATCCCCAAGACCAAAATTGCCCATTATTCAAGGTATCCTTTGGCTCTCTACTTTAGCATTTCAATCTCCATTTCAATTTGTTTGGTGTTATATCAAGGAGGTGTTGAATATCCTTGTAGACTTGGAGCACAGTGATGTTAAATGGCTTGCCTTGAATTCAGATTTAAATCATTCTGTCATGTACTGGGTTGTAACGAAGCACTGATTTGGCAAACCTTTGACTCATTAATATGTCTACTCCATTTCTTCTGGTCGATTCTTGACCACAGTAGACCTGGTGGTTGTCTGAAAGGAAATTACCCATTCCAGTCCATTTGAGTTCAAGTATTTTCAGGCTATCAATGTTTAATCTTGTCATCTCATGTTTCATTGTTCTAATGTTCCAGGTTCCTATGCTGAATTGTAGCTTGCAGCATTCCTTTCCCCTAGCACATCTGCAGCAGGTCATTCTTTCAACTATGGCACTACCACTTCATTAGATCTGGTGCTAGTCGCATTTGCCTTCTGCTACTCCCCAGTGATGAGATGAGCATCTGCTAAATAATGAAACTACAATGAGTCTAGGCCAGTAGTGGGGATCAGATAGCTGGGGTCCTCATACAGTCCTCAGACAATTCCCATGAGGACTCCAACCTGCTCTCTAGAATTGTCACTCTTCAAGAATACAAAGTTTATTTTATCTCTCCTGAAAATACAAATCACCCCCTCCTACACTCAGAAACAAAAATCATCATTACCAATACCTCTATCTTTCTCCCACAGTGATTTTATCATTGTTGCTACATAAATTGTGCAGCACTTTTAAGGACTCATGGCCATATATGAGGCCTGTCAAGTGAAATAGGTTGCCTATCGCTGATCTAGACAATTAGCTTTGATATACTGTATCATTCACAGCAGAATTACTTTATAATTCCTGTTATATACAAGAGCTCTGAATGTAGACAGCTCCTGTTTCTGTTTAATTTTTGTATTTCTTTGTAGTTTAGGGTGAAGCAATTGTATAACTTTCATATTTCTAATCTAATATGTCTCATGCAAATTTACTCAGTTTGAAAATCCTCTAATTTGTAAGCGACCAGTTGAGGTGTTATTGACTTCTCCAATTAAAAAATGTCCTCTATTGTTTTCTTAATCTCTCCCTGTAGTTCACTGATAGTGAGTGGCATTAAATTCAATGAACATTTGTTACAAATATGTTCCTATTTGCAACAAAAGTCCTTTTTGTCCTTACATTGGGTAGGCTTTAATTATATTTGCAATTCCCTTGGTATTAGTTTTGTTTTAACATGCTCTGTCAAGATAACAGCAAGCAATACATTATTAGTCAATCTCTTAAGCAACCTTTCTAGTCACTTTCTTTCAAACATTAAAGTCAGAATTCAGCGTTTTTAATATTCTTACAGTTGCATCCTGTTAATTTATTAGGACGTTTACATTTCTGCCTAACTAATATTTCATGTGCACTATTCTGTATATTTTTTAAGCTATTTAAAAACTATTTTGATAAATGAACAATACATTTTTGTTCACACTTGGATGTCTAAAAATAAGTTAAAAATGTATGTCCTGCTCAGACTTCTGAGAAATACAGTTATTGAACTACTCTCTGGGAAAGTGGACAGGGACATGTAAATTAGTCCATAAAGCATTTTCATTCTTCAGTCCAATTTCCACTTGTCTCCTTTTAGCATATCCCTGCTGCATTACACTGATTTAATGCATAGCATAGGATGGATTATGCACAAAGTAGGAAATATTACCACAGACAGCATTGTTTCTATCTTAAATGGATCTCTAGCATGTGGAGCTGGTTCCGAACTTGTGCTATTGATTTTGTGAGAAGGCTATTAACCACATAATTTTTTATGGTGGGCAAAAGAGTGATAGAAACCTCCACCATACCAAGTAGAGTAAATAACTAGTACATTTGTGTTCACTTTTGGATACCTGAAAACAGGTTAAAAAACTATGCTGAAAACAATTTCAAAGCATAAATGGATATGGTACACCGACATTTTTTTATAATGTATGAAAACTGGCATGATTTACACATGCTGCAAATAATGAATTGCTAAGTGAAGCCCCCTGGCAAATTCAGCATTGGTCGGGTTGCCGTACAAGCCAAGAATCTAGGAAAAAATATTTTTTTTCTTTTTAACATGAGGAAGGCAATTATGTTTTCAGCATGCAATTAAACATTATCAGCCTTATTAAATTGCTATTCGGCCAATTGAATAGGGCTCTATATAAGCACAGAGTATATTTTTTATACAGAAGTTTTTAGTTAGTGAAGACCTTGCTTTTGGATAGAAGTTCACTAACTAAAAACGTAGGGCCTCATTCAGTTGTGATTCGGCCAATTGAATTGTGCTCTAAATAAGCACATAACATATTTTTTTTAAAGAAGTTTTTAGTTAGTGAAAATCTTGCTTTAAAACGTCTTTAAAAAATATATGTTATTTGCTTATTTAGAGCCCTATTCAATTGGCCAAATTGTAATTGAATGAGGCCCTTGAACTTAAAAAAATATGCTATGTGCTTATATAAAGCCCTATTCAATTGGCCAAATCACAATTAAATAAGGCTGGATATTGCCTTATCCGTATTCAAACACAGCTAACTACTGATCAATAGTTGGTACCAGTAAGAAATGGGGTATATGGAGTTTTCTGATGGAACATCCAACCTAAAAAGAGAGAATATCAGCCAGCAAGAAAATATATAATGTGTTATGTCAGTCAAATGCAACCCATTGAACCCAGATTACAACTCTGGTATAATAGACAAATATGTGTCTGGATATAATAAATAAACAAAATAAATGCATACATAAATACATTACTAACGAGTGGAATGCGGACAGGTAAGTTACTTCAAATTCTTGGATTTGCAGAATGTGAATATTATTTTGTTTTACAGTTTTAGATAAAAATGTTGATGGAAATCGTTTGCTAGAGTATTTATATCAAGACAACAATAGGAAAATGAGAATAGTATCTTTATTGATGAAAATGAGAGTATTGTTGTAGCAAAATAATTCTGAACCATTTCAATTCTTGTCTAGAAATTGGAAAATGTATGGTATAAGACAGATAACATTGGATTTTGTAAGATAGGAGAGATACTGTGTGTTGTCTTAATACATATGTAAAGAATTTCTGTCTAATAAAAAGTTAATGGATACAAAAAAGAATATACAGTACATGCATGATTATACTTGATTTATAATGATCACACTTTAGTTATACTTTAAAGCTCTTACTTTTATAGGTTTCTGGTCAATGTCCTGTGCTGCTTAGCTCCACTCCATTTGTAGAATTAGGAGTTGAGCAGTTGTTTTGGTGTCTGACTGGTGTAGATCAGACCTCAGATCCACACCAGTTTGACATATTAAGCAGGAACTTTGCTACAGCTGCGTAGCCCCTAATTATACAAAATGGGTGGGGCTAAGCAGCCATCAAAAGTAAGAGCTTTAGAGTATAATTATTAGCATTACAAAAATTAAACATTATAAATCAAGTATAATTATGCATATACTTTCATTTTAACAGTGTTTATTGAAGCACATGCCCATGTGGAAACTCATGTGAACTTGCTAAGAGGACAAGTGAAATCTTTTGGAAGTATTGATGCTTGGTATATAGGCACTAGGCTTCACTACCTAAAAATTTGCAACAGGTCCCAATTGAAATGCCAGTTCAGATTTCTTATAATAGTAGGACACCATTGCCAGTAATAATTCAGGACCATACACCTTGTTACATGTGTAAGGTTTGAATCTTCTATATTTTGGCTCAATGTCTCTGCATTTGACTTTGTTCCAGCTCTGTAAGCTCATAGAGATATCAAAAGTAACCAATTCAAATACATAAAGTACTGCCAAATATTCTGAGACAAAAGCTTTGCTTCACAAAAAAATGGAAAGGTATATCTCTATGTTTAACCAAAAGAATCCATGGTGAAAAAATAAACAAAACTAATTATCCTTGAATATCAGACAATATCAATTATGCACAGAATTTGGCTTAATTTTGCAGTGAATATGAGAAATAATTATATTTATATAAATAGATGTGTAAAATGCTGGCACGTTATGAATAAAAGTTATTATTATTGTTTGATAAATCCATGCTTCATCGCTTGTTACACATCATACCATATGGTTTGAAAAAATATCAATTAGAAGGCTTTTCATAGTTCAACACTTTTTAACAATGCGGCTTGGACACCAGAATGACATATTTATTGGTGATTGTACAAAGCTGGTTCTGTGTAATAAATGGGGCACATTATCAGCACGGTAATTTAGAAAAGGTGCCGTATCTTTATTTATGTGCATTTTACTAAGAGAAATGTGCTGCTGTTTAAATTGTAACTTGTGCTAAATGGAGACAGCCAATTACCCTTGTCATGGCTTTCTCTTTGAATTGGCTTTCTGTCAAATCTTAAATTGATTTGGAAAACTAGCTTTAAGTTCAGAGGGATTTAGAGGCTATGAATCCAGTTACATTGGTATATTGATGTCCCCTAATACTCCTACTCGAAATCTGTCGAGTCTGGCTGCTTAAACTTTTTTTTACAAGTCATATTCTTTCTAAATGTGACATTTTTTTGGCTCCATTTTAATATTTATAAGCTTCACTACCAGGAATTGAAGTTTCAGTCTATATTTAAATTTGTATCCCTTTGGCTAAGATAAAATAGATATAAAAAAATGAAATAAATAGACTGTGCTTATATGTTATGAAATAATAAACACAACTTAAAAAATATGACAAACTAAAAAGCTGAGCCATAGACAGCCAAATACCTTGAGCTGTACGTTGAATATTTAAATTCCATTTCCATGCTTTCTCTATATACAGCAAATAATTTAAAGTTAAAAGCCCATAATATGGTTACATTTTCTTTCAAGTAAGATAAATATATGTACATCAGAAACTGTGGAATACGCATGGTAATTTGTGAAGCCATTTGCAAAACCACATTTTATTCTATTTTAAGGTATAGTTCAAGAACTGAAGATTATATTCAAAAGTTCAAACCCGTAAACGAAAGAAATAACTTTAAATGACCACATGAAAGCTGTCTCAGTAAAAGCAAGAAAATCTCTAAGTATGTATACACATACAATAGTTGGAAACTAATCCTGTTATCCTGCCTTCTCCGATAAGATATAAATGCAATCAATATAGAAAACGTCCGCAGGTAGATTAGTCTTTATAATTAGGGATTTTTTCCCCAAAACCTTGTATACATGGCTTTCTCCCCAAGATCATGGGTTTAATTTGCATACAAAAGCATAAAATGTGATTGCTCCAAGGAGGATCCTTAAAATTTTGTGCACTATACAAATTAATGTTATTCCATTATAAAAGTATTTTTGTCATAGGATACCCAGTATGGACCTTCCACTTCTTACCCAGAGATGGCCAGTTTAACCAAGAAGATGAAGTCAATAATGTGCTGTGTTATGCCCGCTCGATTTGGGGGACTACTCTCACCCAAGTCTCTCTCTCTCTATGGGTCACAACTTTTTGTTTAGATCTCGACACCAGCAGACACTTCAGATGGCAGCATCATTTCTGAAGAGACAGGCACCATCAGACCCCTTTTCTTAGGATCTAAGAATCACACACCATGTACCCTTGATTAGTGCAAGCAGAGTCCAACACCACCTTTGATTAGTGTGTCCAAAATCAGACTGGCACTTCTTTATTCTTACAGAGATATCTAAAAACACACAAACATCTCACTCCCCCAACATGCCTAACACCTTCTCTTGTGGGCAATAGCTTGTTACACTCTCACCACCTGGGAGATGTCTATCCCATGATACATCCCCCAGTTGCCAGATCTCAACTTACAGGGTTATAAAACAAAACTTCCCCCTTCCAGACTAAAGCCAGAGCAGTCACACATGGCCAATCTTAGGGCCATATAAGGGGGTAAGGGAAGAGCCTTGCATTGTGTAACAAACAATATTGCCAGGCTTCAAATTGTATTGCCGTCACGGGCAAGTCGCTAGTTTAATAGAATGAAACAAGTTTTTTTTCTAGTGTACTAAGCTTAGAAGCACTGACCTGTTTTTGTGTTTTACTAAAACACTTGTCATGACCTCCTTACAGTCTAGCCAGTCAGATTCTGAAAGTGATACTGTGTCTAATACTGAAAATAAAATAATAAACATGAGTTATTAATAAATAATGTGTGTTTTGATTATATTTTGAAAAATATTGGTTATATTGTGCTATATAAAGGGAGAGAAAAAAGATCCTATTGTAGGGCACACCTAATCCTCCTTATCTTAGAAAGAAGAGAATAAACTAAACAATAACACTTAGCTTTTAATGGTAATTAAAATCCTTATTAAAATATATGCACATAGGTAGCAGAGAGATACGGGGCTATAAAATTGGTAGATATGAAATCTCTAAATAGGAAGTTCTGTCCTGAATATACTCACCATATACAATATAAAGTGCTAGTGTTGTCACAAAAAGTGACTATTGTGCTAAATATATAAAGTGCCAAGTGCTATAATTGTTATAGTGTACAGCTATATGCTATACACTTATATAAGAGTGAACAATCTAAATAAATATATATATATATATGGTATATAGCAGGTTATATGGGTCCAGAAGATTCTATTGTCCAGCTATGTGCTGGTATTTCTGAGGAAACACAGTGAAAAATATTGAATAGTGCATGCCTCAATATTGATATGAATAATAAATATCTCAATACTATATTGCTTTTAAATTCACTGCTTTTCTGGAACTACAGCGTTGGCTGATGGAATATTGTCCAAATACTGCCTCAATATTGTCTCAATAATTGCTGCGTTAATCACCAGGATCCTTCTGTATGTAACTATGCCTTCCTTCGATAATTATACTAGCTAAATAGCTTGAGTCTTGAAAACAGGGAAGGGACTTTAGTCTATGGGCCTGAGAAGAAAAACGCCAACTCTCTGCCAATACTGCCTCAAAATTATCCCAATGATAACAGCGTTTATCGCCAGGATCCTTCTATGTTTGACTATGCCTTCCTTATATTATTGTACTAGCTAAATAGGGCCTTAATGAAGGCTTCACCTTTACTCCTTACACCTAAAATCTCATGAGACCAGAGTACTATACTATTCAGGATTAAATTTACATACTGGAAGAATATCAATTTTTGTCAATATATAAGCAATACTATAAACATAAGGGGCTAATATCTCAATTATATACATATATTCATATCTAATGCCAAATAAAACCCCATTATACTTATGACATTCCCTTATAGACTTTCTATATTTAACATCAGTCCAATTTCTAAATGAAGAGTCTACTAATTATATTTTTAATTGCAAAGCATAAGGATTATGTATTTAATCCTATCAGGTTTTTAACGTTTCTGATGCCATGACTACGGCAGCCTTTAAAAAGGCACTATGGGAAGGCTGGCGTAATCCTTGATGACATTCAAGAAACGTACGTCGGGTTCACGTAGGAACACAGTCGCAGGTCATGTGCGTCTAGACCGCGGCGTGCTAGGCAGAGAGCAGGCGTTATATAATAATATAAGGAAGGCATAGTCTCCCTTTTCTTTCTCTCCTTTCCCAGTCTCTTTTCTCTATTCTCATTTCCTCTCTCCTCACCCTTCTCTCTCTCCTTTCTGTCTTTCTATCCTTTTCTCTCTTTCTTCCTTCTGTTTTTGCGCTCCTTCTCTCTCTTCTTTCCTCCCTCTCCTCCCTTCTCTCTTTCCCTTTCTGTCTTTGCTCTCTCCTCTCTACCCTCTCTCTCTTTCCCATTTTTCTTTTCTCTCTCCTCCCCCTTCTTTCCCTCCTTTCTATCTTTTCTCTCATTTATTTTTCTCTCTTTTGCCCTTTCTCTTTTTCTCCACTATAATTTTTAATAATTTTATCCAGAAAAAATGATAAACTACTAAATGCTGATTATTTTATTTTTAGATTCTTCAGTTAGTAAGGAGGAGCATTGAATGTCTGTACATGCTATATTCCTGCAAGTCAGTGAACCCTGATGGCTCTTTGTGTTTCTCACAAATGAATTAGTTTTACCCAATATTAGTCATTAATTAATCTTAAATGTGGCTCTAAGCATTTAGAGCCACATTTAATTCCAAGGCCGCAACTCAATCATTGTAGGCCGTATGACTACGGGTGTGTTGCTTGCTCCTGTTAGTCTCCAATTGCTATGCTATTCAATTGCTCAAGCCCGCAAGTTACGGTCCCAAAGCTGAAACGGTAAACCCTGCACTGGGTCGTAGCAGTTCAGGGTGGGAAAATTATCAATTAAACAAGCCTGTAATCTCCCATTTCGAATCGGCCAATAGAAAATGAGCCCGTCATTATTACGGCAGTAAAAAATGGAGGTTGCATATCAATCAATTAGGTTCTGGGGTCCGATATGCGATCAGACTCGCAAACCCGCAAAATAAAGAATAATGAAAATGAATGCCAATACTGTTCTAGTCCATATGGGTGGCCTGATATGTATTAACTCATTGATACCAGAGATTGATTTAGCCCCAAAATGAAACATAAAAATAAATTTAATTTCCTGCTGATTTGAGAGCTTGAGACTGTTGTGCAATTAATTCTAATGTCTGTCATCACTTTCCCTGTTATTTTCAGTGCTGTAGGGATTTTTTATTTGCATTTACAGTGTTTAACCCCTTTGCCGGTCCTCTCTAGCACTTGTAGGATTTTCTCCTTCTTTTGCCATTTACGGGTGTGAAAACATTTGCAGGCTTGGGAAAATTGAGCAATTAAATAGCGATTTGAGATTTTAGCCATTTTAACTCTTGTGAAAGTTTAAAGGCTTCAGGAGGCTGTAAGTTACGGGTTTAACCAATCGATATTTTTTCAAGGTTGTAACTTGTATGCCATTTGGAGCCCGCAAAAGGACGCCAATTGAATAGCAAATTAACTTGTGACCTCACTTACGGGCTACCAGATCACCCAAAACCTCAATTGGGGACCTTAATCTGCATATCTGTGCCTTGAGGTACTTGGCAACCAGTAAAGGGCTCTCACTGCCAGAGATCTACCAGCATAACAAGCATAACGCCCTGTCCACCATCACCAGGCCAGCCGTGCAGGTCGGGGGTTTCACACCTGTTGTAGCAGATGGTTTTGGGGTCAGGTATACAGTCCATGATGACTGGATAGGGTGCAACATATCTGCATATCCAGCCCACATGCAGTCAGTTTGTGCACTGTGTGTACCAGTCGTAAGAAGACATCTTCAAAGTGTTGTAGGAGAAATCTGTTAAAGAGTAGAAATGGGCCGGCCCTGCTTCATATATGGCCACTAAGATGTGTGCAGGAGGAGGCGCACCTACGTGTCACGTTACTGTGACGCAGGATCGAATGGCACTCTGCACTCTGTGAGTAATGGTCTACATGTGGTTAAAGCCTTTGTCTTGCATCTACGCATTTTTTACATTTTTACATTACATTTTTTAATAAATAAAATAAAAAATGTTTATGACACAATTTTAATGCACTTTTTCTTTTTTTACAAATGTACTATTCTCTATTCTGTGCAGCATGGCCCATAAATTGTACATCTATGATTAATCATTTTTGAGCAAATGAATAAATATATAGAGAAAGCCTGCTGGTACCTGTTGACATTTCAAGGGCAGATTTGACTTTATTATCAAAATTAATCTGTAAAATAATCTTATCAATCAGACATAACTCTTACAACCTACACAATTAAACCAAGTCATATGTATTGTTCCAAATGATTAATTAACAGACAAAACTGATTTATCACCGCATCACTTTCCATTTAGAAAAACATATCCATAACAACTGATCTTGTCAGTAGAGTTAAGTTTGGAATTAATACACCAAGTCATGTCTACTGTGATAGATGCAGACCATAAAATATGATCATAGAAGTTGTACAGTGCACTATTTTTTGTTATCGAAAAAAATTAAAGGGATATGGAGGGTTCCCTGTTTTTAATATTAAAATAAACTGTTTATTTGCATATCTAAATAGCATTTTATTAAAATGTGCTGTTTTTACTCTCCAAATAGTCCCGATAAAGGGCTGCCCCTATAACTCTGTAGTACTAGATGTACAAACCAATCGCATATTGTGTCTCAGCAGCATTTCAAAACATGCTACTGAGAAACAGTGCATAATTGGCTAGTACATCTCGTGTGTGCATGAGCTGCTGGGGGGGCGCTTTGCAGGGACTATTTGGAAGGTTTCACTAAAACAGAACTTTTAAGCACTTGTTAATAAAATGATGTTTGTATATGAAACAAACAGTTACATTAATGTTTTTCATTATTTACAGGGATATGGAAGGTTCTCTGTTTTTAACCATGTATGTAACCATGTATCAATTAAATAGTCTACTGATTTTGGAAGATAAGTAATAGTACATATTGCAGTATATTCACTAAGACATAAAATTTGCATAAAGGGCAGGTAATGAATTTTACCTATAAGAAATAGATATTGCCGCCTTTCACAAAGCATATAATAACCCTTGTTATATTGAGTACATCTCCCCCATACCATCCTAGTAGAATCCAGTTGAGCAAGTCAGTTGTACCAATGACTTATATTGACTAAGGTAAAACCTTCCTAGTTCATACAATAGTCTGTAGAGCCTATTCATTAAAATGTAAAATTAAATTCATGAAAAAAAGATGCAATATGTCGTCATAGAGTGTTAATTCTTCATAATGTTTATTAAATTATCAATTATCCCCTCCAAGGATAAAAATAACAGGACATTAAAAAAAGAAGCAACAAACATGGTCACAGGAGCCAAAAAAAAAAACCCTGGGCGGATAATTCAACTCTACTCCCAGGACAGGAAGCAGGGGAGGATCTACCGCCGAGGTAGTTGGTGCAATTATGGATTAAAGCTTTCTTGGGAAATACATACTGCTCCATAGCTGTTTAGTGGCTAAATCTGGTAATGCATTATCAATTTTAAGTTTGTTATTCTTTGCATCTCCTATTCATTTAATTCGGGAAGGGGGGGAGGTGGTACCATCCCCCCAGTTCCTAAACCCTTGGGTACAAAGAGTATTTAAAAAGTTAATGAACATACCCAAATATATCCAGCACATACCCATGTATGGACCAGAAAAATTAATTGATATCATTAACATTATTTTTTTAGATTTTATCACTGAAACATTTTGCCTACATACATTTTATAATATATTAGTTTATGTGAGGTTTGGGATACATATATGGGCAATGTATAACACATCTGCACACAAACACCAAAATAAGAAAATCTGTTAAATGATTACACCAATACATGGACTTTAATTCACTTCTATTAATTAAAAAAAAAAATCATGGAATGAGTTCGAAACCAACCCCACACTAATGAGATCCAAGATCAAATCAGTATTGTATGTGGGTAGGTTACCTGACTCATGCATATTTACTCTGTATTATATTCAAAAGGCTGACATATGTTATAAAGGAGCCATGTTAACATGGTATTCAATTAAAGAGTGTAAAATTGTGCAAGCATATTTGTACATCCCTTTCTAATTTCCTGTAATTCTCTGTATTTTGAGCTGGAAACACGTTTTTTGACTTGAGACAAATGCAGTATTTTGTTTGGTGCAATTGCAAAAACCTATTATGGTTAAATATATTTTACTGGTTTTGGTAACCTCTTGCTTAAGTATCTGTTGTTCATATTGGAGTGCCACTGTAGTGGTTCAGCATTCATAATGTAGTAAAGATCTGTAGAAACAATCTATTTTATGAAAAAAACTTACACTGAAAATAGTTGGTTTTCTAACAAATGTATGCTTGAACGATTCTCTTTTACAAACTGCTTAACCATAGTGCAACTCACTTTGATTGTGCTGCATCTCATTCTGCCACAATATGAAGTAGCTTTTAAAACTTGAAAGTGTTCCAGTCTAAAGATGTGGGAAACCAATTAACTTGCTATCAATAAATTAAAAATTATGTCATTTGCAATGTCTTAGTCTGAAAACTGATCTTCTGGCAACAAAAAGTCATTATAACACTGCCATCTTAGTTGCAGTGTTGCAAGAACCTTAACTCACAAGTTCAATTGAAAAAAAGGGCCGTTTATTCATCTTACTGAAACACCTGAAAATGAAAAGCATTAACCTTGGTACAACATTCTACGTCACATAAAACATACAATATAAAAGAAATAAACAAAACAATAACACATACTGCCATTTTGAGTTAAATTGTGAAAGCATGCAATACAAATTAAAATCAGATAAGTAAACAGACTCTTCTGAGCCTTTGGAAGGTGTTTTTGGGGCGTTCAGGTGTACCTGTGACCCTTGGCAAAGATGTGAATGTGATATTGTAGTTAGTTTATTAAACTAAGTTTTTATTAAAAATGTTAAGCCTTGTTTCTCTTAATTCTCACTTTGCAAATAAAACTTCAGACTTCAGTGAATCAAGGCCATGGTTTTCTTCAATAACAGATAAATGGGAATATAATCCATGCTATGTATGGTTAGTTGTGCATAACATGAAGTGTGTGTGTGTGAATAAGGAGAAAACAGTTATTTTCTTGAATTCAATTTTTATCATATACACATTATTATGTAATGTTATTAAAATTGCTTTTTGTCTGAGATATTGTTGCCAATATTCTACTGTTCTAGTGACAGGTGCAATAAAATCCAATGAACTAAAGAAAACAATGTGCAATGCCCCTGAATATCAAGATCCCTAAAGAAGTTCCTGGGACAAAACCAGCTGAATATATATATATTTATATTTGTGGAGCCTCCCCTCTACACATCTATATTATTTTTTTTTTTGTATATTATAACTCATAAATATGTTGTTTTTTTACATTACTCTGATTTTGGTTTTCTATATTGCCTGTCACAACCCAGGGGAGGGAGTCCGCTTTGCCCAGAACACATCATGCCTTCTGCTACAATATTGTAAGGGGATGGGCTTCTTGGTAACCAGAATGCAGGTCAGGGCCACCATCAGGTAATCAGGAACAAAGCAGTGAGCTTGAAAAGGTCAAGGAGACTAAACCCATCCACAGATCCTATCCAGTTCTTAAATCCCACTCTCAAAGGACTGCAGCAGAGGTTTAGGATGCAAAGGGTTATTACCCCAATAAAATAATAAAACGTCTTCATTTACCCCCTTGTACTAGTATAGCAGCTTCAGTTAAAGATGCTAAGTTATTATAGTCCATTCCTTCAAAGAAACACACCACTTTTATGTGTCCCAGAGCGCACATATCTTAATGGTCAGTTCACCTCTTTTTATACACTTTTTACATGCCAAAAATCAAAGAACAATTGTTTAAAAAATCAGAGTCTACCCCCTTGAACTATTTTAATGATCCCCATGTGGGTCCAGCTGGGTCAGGAGCTTGGGTATCCTGTTTCCACTCACCCCCTTAGGTACCAAAAAGTCTAGGGTCCTGGTTATCATTAATCTCCTACATAATCTGTCCTGCTGGAGACATAGTGTCAGGGTGGGGGATCTCATACAGTAGGTTTGTCATGGTAAACAACAAAAATAGAAGTTAGACCAACAAAATGTGTACTAAATACAAAAATTGTAGAAAGTATTGAAAATGTGTTTTTTTCGCCCCTCATCACTCACACATTATTGGTTCTAAAGAGCAACAATGTAGTCATATTAGCTACACAGTGAATTGTGAAGAGTGCAATAATTACTATTTATAATTACTAACCAGTGAAAACAACAATAAATCTATACAAACAGTACTATTAACCCTCCTAGTGGTAATCTTGAGCGGGGCTCTGGGTTCATTTTTAGTGCCTAAAGCGGGAACCCCGAGCCACGCTTGGGATTACAGCAGGGAGTGCAGGGACGGACCTGGAGGGGGCCCAGTGCTGCTGAATTTGCCTGGGCCCCCTCAGCACGCCATTATTCCTTCTCGTTATCCTCCTTTTCCTTATCTTCCTTCTTCACCCTCCCTTCTTCCCCTCCTCCTCCTCCTCCTCCTCACTACTCCCCCCCTATGATGACCTCCCTTTCCCCCTCTCCTTACTATAATCCAATGATCTCATGTTGTTCCTTCCCCTGCAGCGCATCTTCTGGCAGTGACCTGGACTGGTATATGCTAATGACGTGACGCGCATGTGACGTCACGTCATTAGCATATACTGGTACCGGTCACAAGCAGAAGATGCAGGGGAAGGAACAACATCAGATCATCGGATCTTGGAAAGGAGAGAGGGGAAAGAGGAAAAGGAGGTCATTGGAGAGGAGGGGAGTGAGGAGGAGGAGGGTAAGGAGGTAGGAGGAAGGAGAATAAGGGTGAAGGGGGAAAGGGAGGAGGAGAAGGGGGAAGGGGGAAAGGGAGGAGGATAAGGGGAAGAGGGGAAGGGAGGAGGAGAAGGGGAAGGGAGAAGGAAAAGAAGAAAGGGAGGAGGGGAAGGGGGAAGGGGGGAAGGGAGGAGGATGATAAGGGGAGAAAGGAAGGAGGATAAGGGGAAGGGAGGAGGAGGATGATAAGGGGAAAGGGGGGAAGGAGGATAAAGTGGGAAGGAGGGAAATAGAGGAGGATAAGGGGAAGGGAGGAAGAGGAGAATGATAAGGGGAAGGGAGGAAAGTGAGGACAATTTGGAGAAGGGGGAAAGGGAGGAGGAGAAGGGGAAAGGGAGGAAGAGGATAAGGGGAAATGGGGAAAGGGAGGAGGATAAGGGTGAAGGGAGAAGAGGAGGAAGAGGATAAGGGGAAGGGGGAAAATGGAGGAGAATAAGGGGAAGGGGGAAAGGGAGGAGGAGGATAAGGGTGGGGGGAAGGGAGGAGGATAAGGGGGAGGGGGGAAGGGGGAAGGGCGAAGGATAAGGGGGAAGGGGGGAAAGGGAGGAGGAGGTTGTATATTCCTTCCCTGCGAGCATAGGCGACGCAGGGACACAGAACAAGGAGGTATGATTATGTCAGAATTTTTGAATGTGCTGCTTTAACATTCTAACTACTGACATAATCATACCAACAGGAGGGTTAAATAAGACACTGTACTGTATGTGAAAGGGGGTGCTACATTGGGGAAACCAGCCAGAAACTACACATGCGCATGAACCTCCACCAAAGCTCCATCAAAAAGCACCATGAAGACAGTTACTGTACTCCAGTTGGACACAATTTCACCCAGGAGAATCACTCCATCCAGAACCTCAAAATAAAAGTACCCAGAAGGAATTTCAGAACTATCCAACAGCGGAAAACTTTATTATTAAAAATGATTACATTTTTTAATACAAAGGATATGGGCATTAATATTGACTTAGGCTTTCTGGACGACTATTTCCATGTCTTATAGCTCACATAAAATTCCACATAACCCCATTCCTATTGCTGTTTTTGTAAGCTGCATGCTATGCTGAAATGTATTGCTCTTTATTTTACTCTGCTGTGTTCTTATCTACAACCTGATCTATAGACTTAGTGTACATACTGACCTATCAGGACATTATTCACAATGCTGGTCTGTTTCTCGCTTAACTCTGTCCGATGAATTTTGTTTTACTTATTTTTTCACATTTTTTTTTTTGTAATTTTTTTCTGTTTACTGTTTTTAGTTCATATCAGTATCAATATTGCTTTTTGACTTGATAAAGAGAGGCATTTTTTAATATCTCTCAAAAGTTTGTCGCTATATCATGAATAAGTTTGTCCAATAAAAAAGGTATCACTATTTATTGCAATACTCTGATTATTCAACTTTTTATATATATTATATATATAATAATAATGACTAAATTCAAAGTAATATAGATACACATAGCTAGACACCTAAAACAAAGAAACTATTTAAATGAGGATATTTCTGCAAGTCATATGCTTGGTGTAAAATGAAAATAGATTGTTTTCCTCCCCATATAGCTGATGTCAAAACAGCAACATTTTAGGTACTATCTGATAATCTAGTGTTCAGGGAATTACCCATAATTGATAGTGTTTTGTCAGCAGAAGCATCAGCTAAGCAATAAAAGCAGGATCACACTTTTCCTTTCACATTGAACCTGTTATTTTCTTCAATTCTTATAAACTGGACTTTTCTATCACAAAACAAAGCAAAAAACTATAAAAAAAAGATGTGTGCCTGATTAAAAGGGACATGGAACATTAATGTTTTTATGCGTTTAAAGAGTCTGATTTAAACATCATGAAAGTTTTTTTGCATGAGTAAAATATAAAATAAAATACTTTAAAACATAATTTACACTAACAAAAAAATCAGAGTACATGTTTTAGTCCGTAGTTCTTATTAGCTGAAAGAGATAAGGCCCCAAATAACAGCTAAAGATCTCAAAAAGATTTTGTGCTCTGAGACCTTCAACTAAAAAACAAAACACACTGTGACACATTATCAAATAACCTTTTTCTGATGCAACAAAGAAAAAACTGATGGCTATATCCACTTAAAGAACCAATGTAGCTAATGAAATAAAGCTCTGGTTTATAAAGTATGTAACAAGATTGCTCCAATTATTGAGCAATTACACTTACTTTACATGCCCACAATGTAATGCGTAAGATCCAATAAGCTTCATTCCAACAATATATGGACCCGGCACTACCAGAAGTACAAGCTGGGTTCCACAGAGGAAGTGACACAAGAGATCAAATTGCCAATGACCGCTGGATAATAGACAAAGCCAGAGAGTTCCAAATAAAACACACTTCTGCTTCATAGACTATTCTAAAGCGTTTGACTGTGTGGAACGCAACAAAATGTGACATAATCTTGAAGAGATTGGAGTACCAGATCATCTCACCTGCCTCCTGAGGAATCTATATGTGAACCAAGAAGCCATGGTCAGAACCAAACATGGAACAAAGGAATGGTTCAAGATCAGAAAAGAAGTGTGACAAGGTTGTATATTGTCAATTTATTTATTCAATTTAGTGCATCATGCATAAGACCGGGCTGGATGAATTCAAAATATAATTAATATCGCTGGTTGAAATATCAACAACCTCAGATACATAGATGATACTACTCTGATGGCTGAAAGTGAGGAAGAACTAAAGCACCTATTGATGAGAGTAAAAGGAAAGAGAGTGCAATAGCTGTCCTGCTGCTCAATGTTAAAAAACGAAGATCATAGGAAATAAGTGGAGGCAGTGACAAGTTTTATTTTTCTGGGTTCCAAGATCTCTGCAGATGGTGAATGTAGCCATGAAATAAAAAAATGTTTGCTACTGGGGAGGAAAGCTGTGGAAAGTCTGGAAAAGCTATAGAACTATGGTATTACCAGTAGTAACATATGGATGTGAGAGCTGGACCATAATGAAGTCTGAGCTCCACAGAATTGATGCCATAAAATTGACTCCTTTGTATTGTGGTGTCGAAGAAAATTGCTTAGCATTAGATCAAATGAATCAATGCTACAGGAAATCAAGCCAACATATTCACTGAAGGTTTGATCATGAGTCTAACACTCAAATAGTTTTGCCATATGATGAGACCAAATTCCCTAGAAAAGACTCTGATGGTGGTAAAGATTGAAGGTACACAAAGAAGGTGACGGCAGAGGCAAAGATGGATAGATGAGATCTTTGATAAACACAAGCCTGAGAAAGCACAGATGGTCTGTGGCTGACAGATGTGCCTGGCATGCTTTGGTTCATAGGGTCACAGAGAGTCAGAAACTGCTTAACAATAACAACAAACTAACAACATTAGCAGCTTTATACATAATTTACATAAAACATTTTTAGAGAAAATCTGAATTTTTGAAGACTATTTTATGGAAAGAGGAAGCCATATTGTCTTTGTTTCAAAGTAACAATTTTGTGTTGATTTATATAACAGTAGCTGGGTAGATAACATAATTGGATCTGATGGAAAGTGACATTATACCCCTTCCCTCTCACAGTTTCAGAAGCAGGCTTCATGCATCAGGAAATTCAAGTATTGCTCTCCAGATATGTAAAGGCCCTTAAACCAAACATAACTTCTTTCAAAGTATCATGGATTCCTCTAACCAGGCTATCTTATTGCAAGAAAATCTTTCACATAATCACCAGAGCATTATTAATTAATTAATTAATTAATTTACTTATTTATTATGGCTTATCTCGTACAAAGGCACCATTGTGTTTATAACACAGTGTAATTCACAGTTCTGAGGAATTGAGATGTTGAACTTTCCTCTTTAATACTATTAGAAACATTAGAGCTAAACACAAAGATTTAAATATCTTTAGCTGACATAAGCAGACAAGGGTTTTCATTTTTCTATTATTTTGTAGGTATATTTATTCATGTTTGTTTCTTTTTTTTTCTTCTTTTTTTTTTATTGAGTTTATGTTTGTTTCTCAACAAGTTGTGTCTGGTTGTTTTTTCCTGTTGGATGATGTAACTGGATATATACTAATATCCAAATGAGTATTCTCTCTGGTTGGATAGACATCATGGATCTAGACAGAAGTAAGGTACAAGGTAACTAAAAAATGTTCAGCTCCTTAGTATTGAAACATGTAGAAGCATTTTTTTTAAAGGAGCACTGTTCTATATACTTATGCAGTATCTCACAAAAGTGAGTACACTCCTCACATTTTTGTAAATATTTTATTATATCTTTTCATGTGACAACACTGAAGAAATCCCACTCTGCTACAATGTAAAGTAGTAAGTGTACAGCCTGTATAACAGTGTAAATTTGTTGTTCCCTCAAAATAACTTAACACACAGCCATTAATGTATAAACCGTTGGCAACAAAAGTGAATACACCCCTAAGTGGAAATGTCCAAATTGGGCCCAGTGTCAATATTTTGTGTGGCCACCATTATTTTTCTAGCACTGCCTTAACCCTCATGAGAATGGAGTTTACCAGAGCTTCACAGGTTGCCACTGTAGTCCTCTTCCACTCCTCCATGATGACATCACATAGTTGGTGGATGTTAGAGACCTTGCACTCCCCCACCTTCCATTTGAGGATGCCCCACAGATGCTCAATAGGGTTTAGGTCTGGTGACATGCTTGGCCAGTCCATAACCTTTACCTTCAGCTTCTTTAGCAAGACAGTGTTTGTCTTGGAGGTGTGTTTGGCTTTGTTATCATGTTGGAATACTGCCCTGCGGCCCAGTCTCCGAAGGGAGGGAATCATGCTCTGCTTCAGTATGTCACAGTGCATGTTGGCATTCATGGTTTCCTCAATTAACTGTAGCTCCCCAGTGCCGGCAGCACTCATGCAGGCCCAGACCATGACAATCCTTCCACAATGCTTGACTGTAAGTAAGACACACTTGTCTTTGTACTCCTCAGCTGGTTGCTGCGACACACGCTTGACACCATCTTAACCAAATAAGTTTATCTTGGTCTCATCGGACCACAGGACATGGTTCCAGTAATCCGTGTCCTTAGTCTGCTTGTTTTCAGCAAACGGTTTGAGGGCTTTCTTGTGGATCATCTTTAGAAGAGACTTCCTTCTGAGATGACAGCCATGCAGACCAATTTGATGCAGTGTGCGGCATATGGTCTGAGCACTGACAGGCTGACCCCCCACCCCCATGCATAAGTGCTGCCGGCACTGGAGAGCTACAGTTCATTGAGGAAACCATGAATGCCAACATGTACTGTGAAATACTGAAGCAGAGCATAATCCCCTCCCTTTGGAGACTGGGCCGCAGGGCAGTATTCCAACATGATAATGACCCCAAACACACCTCCAACACAACCACTGCCTTGCTAAAGAAGCTGAAGGTAAAGGTGGTGGACTGGCCAAGCATGTCTCTAGACCTAATCCACATTGAGCATCTGTGGGTCATCCTCAAATGGACGGTGTGGGAGTGCAAGATCTCGAACATCCACCAGCTCTGTGATGTAATTTGTGGGCGGGTCCCTCTCCTAATGATCGTGTGCGTTGAACCAATGCTCTCAAGCGATGGATTGCCATGGCGGACATTTGGACCCAGGCAAACAGGACATAAATTTGCGGTCTGGCCCCTGTCCTCGTGTGGGCGAGGTGTGGCTGATTGCTACACCCTATTTGGCCTGATGGTGAGAAGAGGAAGGAAGGCCACGAAATTGTGATCACATTGGAGTCTGGCGAAGGGCTACAGTAGCATTAGGACTTGGGAGGACTTATGAATGTGTGATGGAAGTGAGCCTGCGAAGGCTGGTTTTGAGATGTAGGGAAGGCATAAATGAGGTAATGCCTACGAAGGCTGGTATGGGTCATATGATAGCATAGGCGTAGTAAGCCTGCAAGGCTGGTTTAGGTCTTATGGAATGGCGGATGAGGTTCGTAATCTTAGCCAATTCAGATAAAACCCACCCCGAAAAGGTACAGGAAAGATGAAAAATCTACTAGATTTGGGCCAAAATTTGGGAAGCAGACTTAACGAAGCCTCAAAGGCATAGCCTTGGACATGGACAAGGGAAGCAACTTTGCGAAAGTCAAGAAACTTGGTAGATTAGGCCAGAACTAAGCATGAAAAGCAAAGGCTGAACCTTGGAAAGCTTAGAAGGAGTAGAAAACGTACCTAGGATAACGATAGGAAAAGGCCCAAAAAATGTCTTGAGCTTGTGATATGTGGCCAGGAAAGCTGAAAAACAAGAGAGTGCAGAGACACAACATGCAGGCGCGGGCTCAGGACTGAACTGAGCAAAGGGATGTGGACAGGAAGTGCTTATAAGGCTGAAGCCCCTCCCACAGGAAGAAGTGGGGCTTGCCAAAGCCCTTCCACTGAAGAGGCAAAATGAGAGAGTGCGCCTCACACAAAGCCAGGTGTTTATGCTGGAACATATATAGCTATAGTAAATAAATAGAACTTTTAAAACAAGTTAAAAAATGTGTTTCCTGTGAGAAATACAGTTATTGCATTGCATTCTGGGAGCCTGGGCATGACTTCCTTTAAGCATATGTCTGCTGTATTTTACAGCTTTAAGCAAAGAATGAAAACTTTGAGTCTGACTAAGAGCATATTTAAGCAGAAAAAAAGATCATAAAGGTACTTTTTAATTTGATTTTTGTGGTATGTCTGCAAGACCCTGGAGAGATCCATGATAAGTTGTGTGTGAGAGAGGTGTTTACATTTGTGATGAGCTATATATGTATCCTTTGATAGAACATACTGCTTCTGGGCCAGAGAAGGGGAAGAAGTGATGTGTTAATTTTATTCTTTATCCAATAAATTATCTGGACTTTTTGCCTCCTACCCCTTCCCTGATAACTACAACACCCCGTCCAATCATCCAGCTCTCAGGATGTGATATAACAAACACACAATTAATTCCTGTACTGATAAATATTCAGATTTCCCCACAAAAATGTTTTATGTCCATGACTTACAAGGTTGCTAAAATGCTTTATTTGGTACAAATATAACAAACTAGTGTTGTTTTTTCTTGAACTGCAGTGAGCTTTTAAAAGACTATTTTTGGATCATTTTAGAAGCTTCTAAGATGATATTCAGTTTCTTGATTGGTACATTGTTGTGATGAAGGGGCTTGTATACCTCAATGAAGCTGTGAACTATAACATGTAGGGTAATCCAAGATGAGTTGGTCATAGCAGAGAGATCAGACAAATTACAAATCACTGGAGAAGAAACTGGCAACCCACTCCAGTATAATTGCCAAGAAAACCATATGGATAAGCACAACCAGAGACATAATGTTAGATGTGCCTGGTAGGCTGCAGTCTGTAGGGTCCTGGAGAGTGGGACACGACTAAACAACTGAACAACAACAAGATGATAGCAAAAACATTATTTTATTCAAAACCAAGTTACCAATGTCCTTAGGTAATCATTTAGTCCATCCTGTTGCTAGTTTGTAGCTGCAGCTCTTGGTTCCAGCTTTGCTTGAAGGTAATTTTAAAATTGGTGTTACTTTAGTAGCAACCACTGTGGTAAACTCAATATGTTTCAGCTATTATACGGCTTCTTCTCTTTTCATTCCTCTTTCTCAAAAATATCATATTTTAAATATAGGACTATAGTAGCTATTTAATATATACACAATCTCTCTACCTACTAAATAAATACAGGTATATTCATTCCCCAGTACTGACTAAACTAATTATTGCTACATCTTTAAATTATTGGCATAAAAATAAATCCATAAAGGCTTAAATACATTTACTCATCAGACATTACATCTTGCATTTTTGCAAACATAAAAATGATATCCCCACAATAAAAGTGTTTACTAATTGATAATTCAGATGTAACTGGATAGATAATTCAGCTATTTACGCTAAGACAATAGTAACAAGCTTGTTTGGTTTTTGTATTTAGAAGATATCTCATTACCTGCAATCTGATTACATTTTGATGAATTTGTAAAATGTTGCAAAATGTGAAAACAGTAATTTGATTTTCTATTGTTTACACATTTAAATCAATATCTTTTAAATGTTGATTCAATGCCAGAAACATTTATCAAGTTTTTTCCAGGCTTCCTATTTCCTCTCTTATAAATAAAACAATTCGGTATGTCTATCATATCTAATCAAAGATAATGTGATTGTCTTGCCATATACTTGAAACATTTATTAAATAGATTTCATTGCTCTTAAAATTCTAGTTAAGTTGGCATGGTAGGACTTGAAACACATCCATTTGTTTAACTCAAAAATGTATTTCAGGACCTTTCGGTTAATTGCCTGTCATTACAAATAAAAAAGTTGGATATGTGCCTAAACTAAAAAAGTTGGACCTACTGTAGTGTGACAAAAGGTGAAGAATTAAGAAAACTGAATCTATAATACCTGAAAGGGTTATGAAAAGGTTAGCCACTTCTGAAATTGATAAGTCACTAGAATAAAATGCCTATACATGAAAAGTATGAATAAGAAAAGGAGCTTGCAGAATTAAACTCCATGCATAATTTACAGGGAAAAATAGAGCTGAATTTAATCAAAAGTATGTAGATGTTACTGATATGTTAGCACTCTGTTAGGTCTTGTGATCTTAAAAAATTACATCATTTTAGAAATTCGTAAAGTGAATTTGCGTCTTGTTTTGCTTTTTGCCCTTGTGATGTCTTCAGCAACCAAATTGTTTGGAAAAAAACATCTACAGCCATATTAAATTGCGATTCGGCAAATTTAAAAGGGCTCTATTTAAGCACACAGCATATTTTATTTACAGAAGTTTTTTTAGTTAGTGAACTTCTAAGCAAGGTTTTCACTAACTAAAAACTTCTGTAAAAAAAAAATGGCTTAAATAGAGCCCTTTTAAATTAGCAGAATCACAATTTAATAAGGCTGATACTGTGTATTTTATAATAGTGGTATTTTCGGGTGTTTTATATTTGAAATAAGTGAAGAGATTTTGTTTTTGTTTTCATGAAACATTTTTTTAGTGAAATTTACACCACTACATGTGTCTGGGATTTTCTAAAGAGTTATTGTAATCCTATATTTAACATTTGCTCTTATGGTATTTTGAAGAACCTTGATGGGCAACTGTTTTTAGAAAGTAAGAAAATAATAATACAGCCTGTAATGTATACACTACTGTCCACTGGATCTTCAACATTTAGTATATTCTTACTGGCTCCTCTTGTCCTTCACTGTTGTGATAGCCACTGCCCATCTGAGATCCCACAACCTAATGTTCATTGCTTCAGTGACCTCATCCATCCACCTTCTCCTCTGCTGATCCCTTCTTTGTGCACCTTCAATCTTTCTCCGCATTAGAGTCTTCTCTAGGGAATCCTGTCTTCTTATGATGTGGCCACAATATTTGAGCTCAAGTTAATGATCAAACTCTCCAATGAATGGTTTAGCTTGGTTTAGCTTGATATCAAGTAGTATACATTGATTGGATCTTCTTGCAGTCAAAGAGACTCTAAGCAGTTTTCTCCAACACCACAATTCAAAGGCGTCAATTCTCCGGTGCTCAGCCTTCTTTATGGTCCAGCTTTCACATGCCTATGTTACTTCTGGGAAAACGATATTTCAATGCAGACTTTTGTTGATAGTGTAATAATTTACTTTTTACTGCTTTTTCTTCCCAAAACCAAACATTTTAATTTCATGGCTGCAATCACCATCTTCAGAGATCTTGGGAATCCTGAAACACAAGGTCTGTCACTGCCTCCATTTCTTACCTGTCTATTTGCCTGGAACAGAAATTGCTGTTTGCCATGATATTCATCTTTTTAACTTTGATCAGCAGGCCAGCATTGCACTGTCTTCTTTCACTCTCTTCAATAGCTCCTTTAGTTCCTCCTCATTTTCAGCCATCAAAGTAGTATCATCCCTGTATCTGAGGCTGTTGATATTATTCCCAGCAATATTAATTCCGGCTTTGGATTCGACCAGCCCAGGCTCACTAATGATGTATTCCGCATATAAGTTGAATAAATAAGGTGACAACATACAACAACTACCAATGCCCTAAACTCACTAACTGTTAACAATGTTATTACGATGTTGTTATCACTGCAACCACAATAAATGCCCTTCCTCTTGCAGCATTCTCTTTTTTTTAAAATCAATTTTCTATTGTGCTGTAAGGGGCCTAATCACTGCCAGCAGTATGTTGTTGCTGTTGTTGTCCAACTCTCAGTGAACGTATGGACGCAGCACGTGAGGCACATCTATCTGTGTTTCTGGTTGTGATTATCCGTAAGGTTTCTTGTCAAAGATACTGAAGTGGGTTGCCAGTTCCTTTTGCAGTGGACCACTATTTGTCTCGCTTCTCTCCAATGACCTGCCCATCTTGGGTGTCCTTACATGGTATAGTTCACAGCTTCATCTGGGTACACAAGCCCCTTTACCATTAGAAGGTAGCGATCCAGAAGGAGTCCATCAGCACACACAATGTTCACTTGCACTGAAATATACGTTATATATGTTAATAGTGACTTCTCACATAAAGAGATAGAGCTTACACATTCTGCTCATCAGATAAGGGGATGAAAGGCACTTGGATTATTTTTAGTTTTGAGATTGCTTCTATAACTGATAATATTAGATATATTTCTAGTTAGCCAACTAAATATGTTCGAATGCCTCCCTGAAACTACTTCATGTATTAGGAGGCTGCCTGAGCCCTGACATCATTTAGCATTGTAGTTGTATACATTTTACACTCACTGTTAGTCAAATGGATACATTGTTCAGTAGAAGAACATCTGACAGTAGAGAGGTCCCTACCTCAAGTTAGGTGCCACCTCTTTTTAACTTTTTATTACAATATACAAATAAACAGAAAACCTGCATAAACTGTAAAGGATAGATATTACAATGTGGCTCTGCAGTACATTGAGTCATTGTCACTCATTCCCCTGTTACACACCATCAGTGTATAACCCTTTTTTACATTTTACAGAATACTGCAGAACATCACTTCCCCACTGCAGTGAGGTAAAACATTTTGCTTCTGATGACACAAAATGTTTTTGCATCTGATGAATAGGAGAGCTCTGACGTTCGGTTTGCCTAATCACTGCTTGTTTTTTCATAGACTCTACTGAATAGAGCTGGATTGAATAATTTTCATCTAGAGGGTGACTCAATTCAGTTATATTCTGTTGATTTGATAGCCAAATGAAGCCACTTAATTATTTTGTGGCTAAGTTTCCATACTAGTTATCAATGCAGCTTATAGGTGGGTTTGAATGGCTATGCAAGCAATAACTAAAGACGACTTTAACTTATTCTATATTTTTATAATGTAAAAAGCTTTGCCACATTATTTTAAAGAACCACAAAAATCCTCATATGTGCTCTGCTCCATTAGATAAAGGATAATAAAGCATGTGGCCAAAAAGTGTTTCCCTTTTTAAAATGATGCTGAACTCATGGAGTTATGATCAAAAGAACTTAGGCTATTTCATTGTTTTGCCTCTGCCAAAAATGAGTAATGAACTCTGCACCATGCATGATGTAATGAATAATTAGAATCAGGTGTAGAGGCTTTGAATCAGAAAGTGGCAAAGTGATTTGCATCTATAGCAACAGATCTGATAGCACGTCAGGTAAGGCTACTATTTGAATTGCCAAAACACTGTTTTATTCCTTACTCTTTAAAAATCAGAAATATGTCTTTTAGGTTATATAACAAAGCACATGTAAATATGAGGTAACTGTTGATTTTTCTATTCATTTAAAAAAAATATGGGATATTCTACAAGTCTATTAGGACACATCTCCAGCCTCTGCTTTATATGTGCCCTCAGGGATGGTGGGTCCTCTTTCACCCACTTAGTCTCCAGATTCTTATCTTCCATAACTTTCCTTTTAGTAAGGATTCCAGTTTCTTCCATAGTAAGAACACTGGCTACCTTCATCTGTTTGACCTCCCCCTTTTCTGGGTCAGAGAGCTTTGTCAGACATTTACTTTCTTTAATATAATTCTCCACTACAGAGATGGCGAAAGTAAATGTCTGACAAAGCTCTCTGAACCAGAAAAGGGGGAGGTCAAACAGATGAAGGTAGCCAGTGACATTCACCAGGGACAGGTGGCTGGGACTGTCCAGGTTGCTTATGGTGGCCTCTTTATTGGTCTTACCTATAAGGTTTCTGTCTTGCCAGTGTCTTGGTCAGCATGCTTCATACAGAGGCTGGTTTCACACCCAGTTAGTGACAACATCTTGTCCTTTTCTCTTTGGTCTTTACACACAACAACAGTCACTTTCATAATATCATCTGGCTTCAGGGACAAAGGTTATTTGACTCCATCAGCATTCTCTTCTGTGCTTTCAGTGATCTCATTCACTTTCTCTACAGTCTCATTTGCAGCTCCTGCAGTCTCATTTGCAGCTCTTGCAGTCTTATTCTCTTTCTCTGTAGTATCTTTAGTGGCTCCTCTGCCAGCAAGCCAGTTGTCTTGCTTGTCTAGCTTTAGCAATATCATCAAATAGATTTTCAAAGCGGAACTCCAATGGTATTTTCATAATATTTTGATGAAAACCTCTAATTGCAGTCTGGTTACCTCTATACTTTGTTATTTCTGTTACAACATTCTCATGTGGTTTAAATTTAGGAGCACTTCTCGTGCCAGGTTGTTGCACCACTGGGACCTTTGTGCTATCTATAATGTAAGCCTTCTGGTCTTTTTGGAAATCATTCCTCAACCTCTTGACAGGGGACCTGTACCCTGATCTGAGGTAGAGATGAACATGCCGTTCCCTCAAATTCCATATTTCATCAGGGTCATATGCATCCCAAAAACAGGAAGGTAGCTGTCTAGACTGTTGGAAATCACCTCTGTTTAGTGGTTCCTGGGCACAACAACAAAGGCTATCTTTGTTCACAAACTTCTGTGGGCAGAATCTCTGTTCTCTGACACCCTGGTAACTCCAACACTGTCAAGGATTTCTGCTTTCAGGTCATCATAGTCAATTGTATTTTCTTCATCCATGCATATTTAAACTTTCTGAGCTTCACCAGAAAAGTAAGGGGCAATGAGGCTGGCCCAGTACCTTTTGTGCCCCGCCTCCCTAGTGGCCTTTCTTTAAAAAATATTTCTACATCATCATTCTCAGTAATTCTTAGAAGAATATCATTGGCTCTAGCTCTTGCCGCATCTTCTATTTGTTTCTCCAAGATAGATTGATTCTGAGCTAACTGGATAGCCATTTTTCTGTTGCTTTCTTGTTGAGCATCTGTTGCATGCTTTAAGGCCTTTACTATGTCCTCCATGCTGTACTGTGGTCTGTCTTCTTAGACACAGACAATCAGATCCCACTTCTGACACCAGTGTGACAAGGATGGCCGTACAAGGCTGATTATCAGTAGCATTTCTGACACTTTTCATCATAATAAAAGGAGGCTTGCAATGCGTTTTTCAAATTTTACTAAAAATAGTTGAGAGTTTACAAACATAATTCAAAATAAAATAATGAAAATAAAACCTAGCTCTGTCTGAGCACTAGCTTTACTGATGTTAGTTCCATAATTAACAAAGAGCTGCCATTCTGCTAAAATCTAAATGGAACTTCACTGGCCTGTATTTCTTCATACATCTAGTGCTGCAGACCACTCTGTCTCTTTCTCTGCTCTAGCTTCTTGGCAATAAATGTAGAGACATATTTAATAAAATTAATTATAATACACTAAAAAGACATTTATAAGTCTGATAAAACACTTCTTATGGATTTTAGACAATATGTGCATTCTTTTATAAATTACTTAATAAATTACTTTATTTGATACAGCCTAGTTCATAGCACACATTACACTGTATTGTTATTTCAGGCAAGTATCAAGATTAGAAAGTTTAATATAAAAAAAAAATACTACTTATTAACATAATATTAACATAAACAGTTATAGTTACATATCCAGTTTTGCTTTGAGCAGCTGCACCAAAGAAAATCTATAAATTAAAAATCATACAAATATAATGCAACAATTTTTAGGTGGAATAATTTAGTAAGCAAAGTACGATTTTTAATATACTTATGATCAAAAACATACAGTGTTGTCAATTTAGGTCACTTTATGCTATTAACTTCTCCATTAAGGTTTTTTAAGTAGAATGCTAACAGCATCAAATTGTATAGTCTTTAATTTAGCTCTCTCTCCGGGCTGTTAAATAGGTCCCTTACCTGCACAATCATCTGCCTCTTTGCCTTCTATTTTATTCCATTATCATCAAAGAGCTTTATTAACCTGACATTGACCATCCATTAAATCAAGTTTTGGGATCAGCAAGCCTGAATTTAATTGAAATATTCATTTTAATCTACTGTGTATATACATGCTTACTGTGTATATATATAAGTAAATGTGTGTATGTGTGTGTGTGTATATATATATATATATATATATATATATATATATATATATATATGTGTGTGTGTGTATGTATATGTGTGTATGTGCGACTTTGTCCCCAATCAGTATATAAAGTTCTTACCAGAAATATAGTCAATTCAAAAGTAATGGGAAGCAAATTTGTTTTAGGGCCATTTTTTTAAGAAGCATATAACAAGTTAATGTGAAAAATACAGGATGGGAAAATTGCCTTATCTTAGATATTTGGAATAATAATAAAAAAGAATACATAACTAATTGACAGTTTTTATGCTTAAACTATAATTTCTTATGTCCAGGCTACTGTAACATAAAGGAATCTAGGCACTTAACAGCTGAATAATGCGTATTAAGTTTTCTCAATAATTAGAATACAGATCTGGTAAATTTATAAGCAATAATGAGATGCTAAAAGTTTGATGAAGGATAGCGTTAGAAAGTTTAAGATTTCTGAACAGTGATAATTAAAAAATGGTAAGATTCTACTGGTAACTTTATAATCTTGACACAACTTAGAAAATAATATTAAGTACATTGTATGCTCTGAACTAGGCTGTGTTAAATGAAATACCTGATTAAATTCACTTATATTTACAAAAAAAGTTTTATTATACAAATGATCATAGCTAAATAACAGATGTAAAAAATGGATGATTTTCTACTGTATGACATACCAGAACATAATTTTCTTGAAGGTCTAGAATTGGACACCTCCTGCTAGCTACTTGCAATGTGCACAAGTTGGTTTGTTATTGGTAGTTTCTGTTACATCATGTATGCTACTCAAACTTTTGTTTCATGTTTTTAATGGATTAACATAGGGCCCTATTAAATTCCAGCCTCGTAAATAAGAGGCTTTTACTTAAGCCCTACGTACTGCAAAGTTTCTCTAACTTACAATGCTATTAAATTAGCCCTGCTGCGAGCAACGTATGAGCTACGCAGCAGGGCCGTACGTATCTACACTGCGTAAATGTACATGAGGAGTTACAGCCTGCGAGATGATATCGCAGGCTCCCACTCCTCATCAATTGCTGCGGGGGTCCTAAAAGGGACCTCCGCGGCAGTCCCCCACATAAGCCCTGCCGTGGGGGTACTCCGAATACCACCCCCGGCACCTAAAATTAACCCCCCCTCAATGCGGGGGTCCCCGTCGGGACCCCCGAAGTGTCCTCACATGAACACCTTGCTGCAGGGGTCCATAGGAACCCCCGCAGCCCCCACACATTAACCCCTTGCAGCGGGGGTCCCCGATCTGCATAGATCAGGCCCTCCGCTGCATTTAAAACTTTTAAATTCCCCGCCGCGGCTCCTTAAAGGGGCCGCGGCACACTATTACCCAATCCCGGCCGCGGGACTTAAAATTAACCCCCCTCTATGCTGGGGGTCCCCATCGGGACCCCCGAAGTGTCCCCATATAAACCCCCTGCAGCGGGGGGCCCCGATCGGCACCGATCGTGACCCTGCTGCAATTCAATTTTAAATTTCCCGCCTTGCGGGTCCTCAAAGGACCGTAAAGGTCCTGAAAGGACTCGCACTAAAAATATTAACCCCAGGCAACTATAATTACCCCATTAACTCATGATGGTCAATCCAGACCACCATAAGGCCTAAATTAACCCATTAACTCATGATGGTCAATCCAGACCACCATAAGGCCTAAATTAACCCATTAACTCATGATGGTCAATCCAGACCACCATAAGGCCTAAATTAACCCATTAACTCATGATGGTCAATCCAGACCACCATAAGGCTCTATTTAACCCCATCAGTCCCACAAGGGTATATTATTACCATTATGGGCCTGTTACAACCCAACATTAACCACATAAGTGCCATGATGGTCCTCAAGGACCATCATGACACTAACTACAAACACTACACTATAACCCCCAATAAACCATTTAATCTAAACTAACCCCCCTCTACACTAATCTATTAACACTTACACTACCTACCTACACTACCTACCCCTAATAAACCTCCCCAACACTCTAATTACAAAAAACAAAAAACCTACAGCACAGAAAACAAAAAACCTACAGTACAAAAAACAAAAAAACCTACAGTACAGAAAAAAAAAAACAATTACAACCCCACCCCCCACTACAGAAAACAAAAAAATTACACACCTGAAAAGGAAAGACAGATAAACACAATACAATACATACATATAATACATTAAATACATTACATACAATACATGACATTACATATAATATATTACATATAATATATTACATATAATATATTACATATAATACATTACATACATTACATACAATACATGACATTACATATAATATATTAAATATAATATATTACATATAATATATTACATATAATACATTACATACATTACATACAATACATGACATTACATATAATATATTACATATAATATATTACATATAATACATTACATACATTACATACAATACATGACATTACATACATTACATATAATATATTACATATAATATATTACATATAGTCCTAATCAAATACCCCCTATCTATCTAACATACAATCTATTTAATTTAAAATAAATCCTAACTATATCAAATACATCCCCCTATCTATCTAATATACAAAAAATCCTAACTACATACACAGACCCTTATTCTAAACTAAAATAAAATAATTACAGTCCTAACTACATACACAGACCCTAATTCTAAGCTAAAATCAATAAATTAAGACCACTTACCTTTAAGATGTTGCTTCAGATCACTAACCTATGGGTCAAACAAAAAGAAAAATTAGTACAAAACATTAACATCAAATAAATAAACATTATATACATTCTACATATTCAACTCACCTTTACAGCATGTCCAGTCACTGTTTAGCTCTTCCGGCGCGGCCCTGTTAAAAAAAAAAACACAATACATGAATACATAAATACAATATATAAACAATAAATAAAATACACAAATAAACATCTAAATATACATTTAACTTACCTCCCCGCGATGTCCCCGGCCTTCTCTCCTTCAGCCCCGGCTGGGCCGCGGAACCATCCGCGCTCTAAAAAAAAAAAAAGAAAAAAAACTAACGGAGGTCTGCACTGGCAGACCTCCCCGACGCTACTGAACCTCCCGGAGTCGTTTCCGGGAGGAAATTGGCATTGTCGGCTTGTGATTGGCTGAAAAAGCTGTCAGCCAATCAAAAGTCGTCAATGTAGGAGCCAATCAGGATGCGCAGATGTCTTCTACCAATCACTCCGTGGGGGTGTATCCCATAGTGATTGGCTGAAGGCATCTGAGCGTTGTGATTGGTTCCCAGAAAGATAGACAAGTGTTTTAGCCAATCAGGGTGGGATATTGGGGTGTATCCCATCCTGATTGGCTCACACATTGATGACTTTTGATTGGCTGAAATTGATAGACAGCTTTTTCAGCCAATCACAAGCCGCCAATGCCAATTTCCTCCCGGAAACGACTCCGGGAGGTTCAGTAGCGTCGGGGAGGTCTGCCAGTGCAGACCTCCGTTATTTTTTTTTTTTATTTTTTTTTAGAGCGCGGATGGTTCCGCGGCCCAGCCGGGGCTGAAGGAGAGAAGGCCGGGGACATTGCGGGGAGGTAAGTTAAATGTATATTTAGATGTTTATTTGTGTATTTTATTTATTGTTTATATATTGTATTCATGTATTCATGTATTGTGTTTTTTTTTTTAACAGGGCCGCGCCGGAAGAGCTAAACAGTGACTGGACATGCTGTAAAGGTGAGTTGAATATTTAGAATGTATAGAATGTTTATTTATTTGATGTTAATGTTTTGTACTAATTTTTATTTTTTGTTTGACCCATAGGTTAGTGATCTGAAGCAACATCTTAAAGGTAAGTGGTCTTAATTTATTGATTTTAGCTTAGAATTAGGGTCTGTGTATGTAGTTAGGACTGTAATTATTTTATTTTAGTTTAGAATAAGGGTCTGTGTATGTAGTTAGGATTTTTTGTATATTAGATAGATAGGGGGATGTATTTGATATAGTTAGGATTTATTTTAAATTAAATAGATTGTATGTTAGATAGATAGGGGGTATTTGATTAGGACTATATGTAATATATTATATGTAATATATTATATGTAATGTATGTAATGTCATGTATTGTATGTAATGTATGTAATGTATTATATGTAATATATTATATGTAATATATTATATGTAATGTCATGTATTGTATGTAATGTATGTAATGTATTATATGTAATATATTATATGTAATATATTATATTTAATATATTATATGTAATGTCATGTATTGTATGTAATGTATGTAATGTATTATATGTAATATATTATATGTAATATATTATATGTAATATATTATATGTAATGTCATGTATTGTATGTAATGTATTTAATGTATTATATGTATGTATTGTATTGTGTTTATCTGTCTTTCCTTTTCAGGTGTGTAATTTTTTTGTTTTCTGTAGTGGGGGGTGGGGTTGTAATTGTTTTTTTTTTCTGTACTGTAGGTTTTTTTGTTTTTTGTACTGTAGGTTTTTTGTTTTCTGTGCTGTAGGTTTTTTGTTTTTTGTAATTAGAGTGTTGGGGAGGTTTATTAGGGGGTAGGTAGTGTAGGTAGGTAGTGTAAGTGTTAATAGATTAGTGTAGAGGGGGGTTAGTTTAGATTAAATGGTTTATTGGGGGTTATAGTGTAGTGTTTGTAGTTAGTGTCATGATGGTCCTTGAGGACCATCATGGCACTTATGTGGTTAATGTTGGGTTGTAACAGGCCCATAATGGTAATAATATACCCTTATGGGACTGATGGGGTTAAATAGAGCCTTATGGTGGTCTGGATTGACCATCATGAGTTAATGGGTTAATTTAGGCCTTATGGTGGTCTGGATTGACCATCATGAGTTAATGGGTTAATTTAGGCCTTATGGTGGTCTGGATTGACCATCATGAGTTAATGGGTTAATTTAGGCCTTATGGTGGTCTGGATTGACCATCATGAGTTAATGGGTTAATTTAGGCCTTATGGTGGTCTGGATTGACCATCATGAGTTAATGGGTTAATTTAGGCCTTATGGTGGTCTGGATTGACCATCATGAGTTAATGGGGTAATTATAGTTGCCTGGGGTTAATATTTTTAGTGCGAGTCCTTTCAGGACCTTTACGGTCCTTTGAGGACCCGCGAGGCGGGAAATTTAAAATTGAATTGCAGCAGGGTCACGATCGGTGCCGATCGGGGCCCCCCGCTGCAGGGGGTTTATATGGGGACACTTCAGGGGTCCCGATGGGACCCCCAGCATAGAGGGGGGTTAATTTTAAGTGCCGCGGCCGGGATTGGGTAATAGTGTGCCGCGGTCCCTTTAAGGAGCCGCGGCGGGGAATTTAAAAGTTTTAAATGCAGCGGGGGGCTTGATCTATGCAGATCGGGGCCCCCCCCTGCAATGGGTTTATGTGGGGACACTTCGGGGGTCCCGATGGGGACCCCCAGCATAGAGGGGGGTTAATTTTAAGTGCCGCGGCCGGGATTGGGTAATAGTGTGCCGCGGTCCCTTTAAGGAGCCGCGGCGGGGAATTTAAAAGTTTTAAATGCAGCGGGGGGCCTGATCTATGCAGATCGGGGCCCCCCCCTGCAATGGGTTTATGTGGGGACACTTCGGGGGTCCCGATGGGGACCCCCAGCATAGAGGGGGGTTAATTTTAAGTGCCGCGGCCGGGATTGGGTAATAGTGTGCCGCGGTCCCTTTAAGGAGCCGCGGCGGGGAATTTAAAAGTTTTAAATGCAGCGGGGGGCCTGATCTATGCAGATCGGGGACCCCCGCTGCAAGGGGTTAATGTGGGGGTGCTGCAGGGGTCCGGATAGAGACCCCGGCAGCATGGGGATGTGTATAGGGTGCAGGGGGGAGCCTCACACTGCTGTCTCGGGCTGTTCCGAGGCAGCACGTAGAGGCTTTCGGATCCCTTGCGTGGACTTTTTGTCCACGTAGGGATTCTTACGATATGCGAGACTCGTGCATAGATTTAAGGCTACGTAGCTCTCTCGGAGCCTATTCTCGGCCATTTTCTCGCAGTCATATCGCAAAGCAGGCTGCGAGAGATTTGGTTCTCGCAAACAGCAGGAAAACTGCCTTTTGCGAGCACCGAGAGAACTACGAGGGAGAATTTAATAGGGCCCATAGTTAGTAGTAACATAACATAGTAATTTAGGTTTAAAAAAGACTTTAGTCCATCAAGTTCAAACTTTTAGATCTCCTCTTATCTGCAATAGGTGGATTTATTGTTAATTGATCCAGAGGAAGGCAAACAGAAAACAAAACAGAGAAACTTTGCCAATTGTCTCAACAGGGAAAAAAATATAAAATTCCTTCCTGACCTCAGGCGATCGGATTCATCCCTGAATCAATACTCCCTCTTTATTTATCCAGGATAGCCCTTAATGCCCTTTTTATTAAAATATATACCCAATCCCTTTTTAAAGATATCTATCAAATCCGCTGTCACAACCTCCTTTGGTAGAGAATACCACAGATTAACCACCCTTACTGTGAAGAACCCTATTCTTTCTTTAAGGTGAAATCTTTTTACTTCTAATCTCAAAAGATGTCTTCTAGTCAGTTGAAAATCTCTTGGCACAAAAAGTTCCCTTGACAAAGCCTTGTATTGACCCTGGATATTTTATATAAGGTATTTATATCCCCTCTTAGATGCCTTTTTACTAGAGCAAATAATAGGATTGATACCTGAAAAAAGATCCTATATTTGCCTGAACCCCAATTAAATCATAAGTTATGTCCTGCTTGTCAGATTTGTTAAGCCCCAAAAGGCAGGTTTTTACAAACGCCTATTGTAGCTATAGAGAGAGCTGTATAGTTAATAGGCCAATTTTAAAGATTTTCAAGTTAAATCTATTTTTAGTTAACCATTAATTAACATTAAAATACAATTGCATACAGTAGCAAAAATAAGTTAGCACCCTGTTGCACGCATTTACGTATTGAGCCATACAAAGAGGATTGTCTATATCTCAAGAATTACTTAGTTTATTACAGCCAGCTTTTACCAACAAAGGGAATCTGGCCTGCGTAGTTAATGCAACCTCTACTGATTGTGTTTTTCATCTAGACCAGGGGTGTCCAAGTTCGGTCCTGAGGGTCACACACATGCCTGGATTTGATGATAACCCTGCTGTGCACAGGTGAGTCAATCACTTCTTCAGTCATTCTGATTGACTCCCCTGTGCACAGTAAGGATATATTCAAATCCAGGCCTGGATGCGGCCCTCCAGGACCGAGTTTGGACACCCTTGATCGAGACAAGTAGGGAGGTGGGGAAGAGCACAACAGCAGCCATGATTGAGGGGAACTATTTTTTATTTAATTACTGGCCACTTCCCCGTCAAAAATGGGGCAATAAAATTTGAAGACATGGCAATGCTGTTTGCCACACAATTTAAAGCTTTTGCTCCTCTGATGACCTTTGCCGCTTATTGCAAGCCCCGAGCTGAGCACCTTCGTTGCTCATTGCGAGCCTCTCCTCTTGTGTACTTTTGCTCCTCTGAGCACCTTCAGCGCTAATTCTGAGCGTCTCTCCTTGTGTACCTTTGCTCCTCTGAGCACCTTCGGCGCTCATTGCAAGCATCTCCCCTCGTGTCCTTCAAGTTTTGTGCTTTGCAACGATCGTGTTCAGCGCTCATAGCAAAGACACATATATAAGTACAGTGTTAAATATACAATTTTTATTAGTGCAGTGTAAATTCGAAAATTAGGTCTCAGAGCATAATAAAGAGATTTAAATATGTAATTGCTTTGAGAGTGCTATCGCTGGCAGCCAATGAGCAGTAATCCAGATACTGTATATATAACTGCAGTGTAAAAAGTAAAACATTTTTAGTGCAGTGGAAAGTATAACTTTTTATTTTCCATTACTAATTAATACTTATTAAGTGAATGTATGTTAATAATTGATTCTGAATGAACAAATTTATTAGGAAGTGCGAAGCATTAATGTATTCATAAAGTAACGACAGTGTAAAATATGCTATTTAGCGTTTATTTTTTATATATACATATATGTTTTTAATAATAATGAGTGAATTAATTACTTAATAAATTAATATACTTTACCTATTTCTAATTAATATATCCAGCAATCAATATCCTGAAGAGCTAACAATCTCTTTTGTTCTTCCTGCAGCATACAATGGACATTTGGACTGTTGCTGCCATGAGTTGTAAGTGTCAGCAATGTGCCAAGTGTGCAGTGTAAATAGGCTGCGTGCGCAAGGGCAAACCGTTTGTTTAGTTGTGTAAAGCGCCATTTTAGAATGGTAATGTTATAAGTCTCAAGTTAGTGTTGTAAAATGGCTGCGATTGTCTATGTGTTACGCGGCTCACGAGCATTTTCTGTCCTTTATAATAGTGTATTTTGTACCTTGTATGTTCCTGTGTAAAGGTGTTAAGCATCTGGCGATGTTTTGCACAATTCAGGCTCATGTAGCCTCATTTTAATTTTTTCTGCCGCCATTTTTTTTCTTGCTTAGCCGATTTTCGAGTACCGAAACTTGTCTAATTCAGCTTAAATTCGCATGGAACCTCACTCCCAGACGTCGTGGTTGTCCCCCCGTGCTGCATGTGAGGTTTTTGTTTTTTTGTGTGTGTTTTTTGTGTTTTCTGATTTGCGCGGTTTGGCCATTAACTTGGCATTTCTCGACCTCATATTATTTTTTTAAGTTTCGCGCCTCGCTATTTTTTTTTTGAAGTCCTGCGTTCCTCAACTGCTTGCAGCCTAATTGCTTGGAGGTTAAGTCCCGCATTTTTCAATGCCTCAACTGCTCGCTTCGTGAGGCTCGCAGGCGATGAGCCTAAGTGCTCCAAGCTCTGAAGACTTTTGTGCTTCAAAAGCTCGACTCGCTACGCGAGGCTCGTAAGCGTGATGACGATTTGTCGTTTGACAACTATTATATGTGATATTTTCTTACTGAAATTATTTTTTGTTGCCTTATGCACATGTATTTTTAATGTTAAGTAATGGCGAACTACAACATAGATTTAACTTGAAAAGTACTTACCCTAACCCTTTACAGGACCATTATAGTTTAGGAAGAACTTTGCATGAATCTTTATATTCGTATCAGCTCATAACGAGCCAAAACAGATGTTCTTTTTTTTTTTAAAGATAGCAATAATTAAGTTCTTATAGATAACTCTTGAGATATAGATAAGCATCTCTGCATGGCTCAATATGTAAATGTGTGGCTCAGGGTGCAAATGTATTTTTGTGGTACCAATTACATACCCATACACACTCTGACAAAGCAAATGCTGCAAAATGTCCATCAAATGTCCCTTTGAGAAAGACGCATTAGCGTAGAAACATAAGTTAGGGTCAAAGGACGCACAGCGTGACAAGAGACAGAGCCAAGAGAGAGGGGAATCTGGAGTAGATCTAAATTAGATTAAGATCCCAAAGCACACAGGGTAACTCTGTAATCATTAGGAAGCTAACACATAGGACTTCCCAGTATTTTACCATTATGGAATAGATAGGTGGGCAACTAAAGAGCACAAAACAAAAGAGGTGAAGAAAATCACACTATGGAGGATAGAGATCACAGCCTAAATGTATCCCCGAATAAAGGGATTTAATGCATTAGAGCTGAGAAAGGATATTATTCTGCATATGCATATAAGAGTGGTTTTGTTAGCCAGTTATAAATCCAGCCCAATAGATCAACATTGAAATGAAAGGGCAAAAGATGCTTCTATAAGGATCATTTTTCCTACAGATGTAAGGAGCTTAAAAACTGACTAAGAAGCATATGGAAACTATAACTTTATTTTTTTTTAATACATTTTTATTATGAGAAAAGTAGGTTACAATGCATTAGAACATGTCTTCATAATGAAAGAATACACTTTACAGTTTATAATAAACACATTTACTGCAACTCTTTCTCATTCTTTTTTGTTTTTGTTAAAGAAGTACACTTAACTTCTCCTAGAATTTCTAATGTAATACTAAGCAATATTCTAACAATAATAAAATATATATATATAAAACGAAGAATGAAAGAAGGAAAGATATTACCCTCTTTCAAGGTCCACATTCACCAACCTCATCGGTCAACTTTCAACATCCACATATCCCAGCAGGAGGCCCATTTCCTATATTTTGCATCTATCTCAGCAGATAAGACACTCATGGAGCGAATAAACTCAATCTTTAAAGGGATAGTTTAAGGTCAGCAAATTTTCCAGTTGCTTGGGCAGTGAGACATTAAGAGCTTCACTTTTATTTGCGTTCATTTTAAACCGATATATGGCCAAAATAGCTCAATGTTTTAAATAGGCTTGGTAAGCTAATTAATGGGTTAGTAACTGTGAGGAGAATATCAACCGCAAATAGGCTTAGCTTATATTCTTTATCGTCTAACTTGATTCCACTAACATCTGGAGCTTCCCTTAATGCTATCGCTAGTGGTTCTAAACATAGAGCAAAAAGTAGAGGCGATAAAGGACATCCTTGTCTTGCTCCTCGATATATCTTAAATAATTGAAACGTGAAACCCTGATAGGAAATATAGGCCCCAGGGGCAGAATATAATGTCATAATGCTTCCTACAAAGTTTTCACTAAGGCCAAATTTAAGCAATGCTTCTTTCATATAAGTCCAATCAATCCTATCAAACGCTTTCTCTGCATCTAAAGATAATAGCATTAGGGTAATTTTTTGTCTGAAGCGATATCCATGAAGTTAAAGATTTCCTTGTATTATCAGGCTCGTCCCTACCCAGGATAAAGCCCACCTGGTCCGGATGAATCACGGTCGGCAACAAAGAAGCCAATCTATTTGCTATGATCTTGGAGTATAATGTGATATCATTGTTTATTAAAGATATTGGTCTATAACTGCTGCACTGCATCAAGTCTTTGCCTTCTTTATGTATTACTATAATTTTTGCCTCCAGAAATTCAGCTTTTATAGTTTTGCCCGAGAGGAACTCATTAAATAAATTACCCTTTAGAATGTAAGTTTGCGAGTTTTAATCTTGTGAGGGGCTTTAGGGAAAGCACAGTGTATATCAGATTGAAAGCTCAATAACAGGGTCTTCCATTATTTTCATTGTGGGGCATTGTTTATACTTGTACCTAACCCCTGTATTGCTCTGCGGAATATGTTGGCGCGTTATAAATAAAGGATAATAAAGGATAATAATAAATAGATGTTGGAGGTGAAGTAACAAAGTTTCCATGAATTGCTTGAAATAGTAATTAGTAAATCCATCCAGACCAGGTGCCTTATGAGACTTAGTAGCCCCTATTTCTCTTCTAATTTCCTCTTCAGAGATAGGGGGGTGTGAGAGAATCTACTTTACTTTTATCACTTAGGGGTATTGTAATGTATGACAAAAAAGTCTCTATTTGGGATTTATGGCTTTGTGACCCAGAATGGACAGGCATTGAGTACAGCTCGGTAAAATTGTTGAAATGCCTTATTAATCTGGTCTGGTTGGTAAACCATGCCATTTTCTTTAGTGAGTAATTTAGGAATAAAAGAGTTTGCTCTCTGTTGTTTAAGTCTTTTAGCTCACATTGCATGTGGTTTGTTGAAGAATCGAAAAAATTTAGATTGTGTACGCTGCAATATAGTCCCCATTTTCATTCGCAGAATCTCTTTCAATTCTTGTTTACATTTAAGAACTTCCTCGAAAATCTGAGGTGAATTCTGAACAGTAACCAGTCTACAAAGGTCTGACATTTTTTTGTTCAAATTGTTTATCTGAGACTGATCTAATTTTTTTGCTATTGAGCCAAATTGTATGCAAACCCCTCACAATAATGCCTTATGGGCTGCCAAGACTCCCATCCCATCTACATCGCCACCGCTATTCAGTGCAAAGTAGTCCACCAAAGCCTTAATAATCTTATCTTTTGTCAGAGGGTCATTAAGAAGTGCCGGGTTTAATGTCCAAGATGGGGAGGGACCTTTTGGGAGTAAATCACACAGTGACACACTTACAAGGTTGTGGTCAGACCATGAGATTGTGTCAATTAAATTAGAAGCTATTTGTTGTTGTAGCAATATATAGTCGATGTGTGATAGGGATTTATGTCTGCCTGAGTAAAAGGTAAAGTCCTTCCCTGTCGGATTCATACCCCTTCATGTATCAAATAAGCAATTTTGGTACAAGATTGATAAAAAAAACCTTAGTAGCGGTGGGGATTTGTGATGGGATAGAGGGGAGAAATTTGTCTCTAAATGGATCTGGAACTGCATTCATATCTCCTCCTATAATAATGTTGCCAATTGTAAATTAGATTTGAGATCCTGCGAAAGAAAGTGGACTGGTCTGAATTTGGTGCATTGAGAAGTGATACTGAACTATTGTTAATAATTCCATGAACTGCAATATACGTCTTTTTGAGTGTTAGTGTGTTGAAAATTAATTATTTTGTGAAACAAAATTGAGACACCTTTTGTTTTATCTGTTGCAGATGCATGATATGATTGTGAGTAAGATTTTCCCCAGCATTGGGGTGATTGAATTTTTTTTTAAAAGTGGGCAGCACTTCAGGGTACTTCCAGTATGTAGACAAATATTCTTAAGTGAAGTCCCCTAGTATTGATATGTCCATTAGACAAATAATGAGAGGCATATTTAGGTTGTTGTTGTAGCTCGGCTTCTCGGACCTCGTCTCTGTTGAGGGGTTGATTCAGGAGGAGGGTTGAGATTTTCTGGTAGCCGAATGTTCCATGAAGAGAGAAGTGTAACTCCTTCTTCAAAATCGAATGGTGTACAATTTCCCTTGGAGATGTTCAGCTGGAAAGGAAAGCCCCAGGTATATTTCGAACCTCTGGCTAGTACAAGTTCCAGAATGGGTTTTAGCCTCTTCTTCTTAAATCGGGTTGTTGCAGACAAATCTGAGTAGATACTTGGTTGGGAGCCTTCTACTTCAGGGATACCAATTCTAGACACTCTCATAAATTTGTCTTTGGTGGAAAAATAATGGGACCGCGCTAGCACACATGTCTTGGTCGATCTGAGTTGGATGACCAACCTCCCAGCGCTCTGTGGACTCTGTCCACTCTATATTGAAACTATAACTTAAATATATACAAAGCCCATAAAGAAATTACAGCGTAAATATTGATAGTCTAATTGGTGGCATATATATAAACAGCTCCCCATCCTCCACTATACACATTCTTAAATACAGAAAATAAGGGATCTTAACCATTTCCATTATTTCAACAAGCAGATTCCCAACTCTCAGAAGAGCTCATTTCTAAGTCTCCCCATAAAATTAAATATTTACAAGTAGTAGGAAAGACCTTTGGAGTGGGAAAAAATTTAAAGACTCATAGAACACTCAATCATCCAATACATTCTGATTACTACTGACCAAATTACAAAGGGTATTTTTATAACTTTTTGTTTAAATGTTTTTAAATGTTTGTGTGTGCGCCGTTGTCCTAAGTGTAAATAAAGTGTAAATTAGAAATTACTCACAATACCCCACTTCTCTCCCTATATATTTAAAATGTCTGGCAAGCAATACAGTAGAGGGTCTACTTCATACTGTATACCAAGCTTCATATTGTAAGTATATAAGTTGTGAGGCTCCCTAATTCAGGGCCACTTGTTTTCAATGTGGATATGACCTATACCTTTAATCAAACAGTTATAGCAGAAAGGTCTGTTAGACCCCTACTACAAATGAGCCAATGCTAATTTACTAAGAGAGTCAAATTTATTAACCCTCAATAGGTAGTGTGATATATAGATTTCTTCAGACTGTATAAGATGAGATCTCACAAGATCAATTAATATTGACTAGTACTTAGTCTCTCCTTTTTGTATCTATTTCTTTAGCATGACAAGATGCTCATTTTTCCTGTTTTTTGTCACTTTGCTTTTATAGTTTTTTTATCATTGTGCATTCAGTTATAGATGGTCAATTTTGATTGTTTATCATTTTTCCTATCTTATTTGTAGGGAATCAGTCAGAGTTGGGGTATAAACCTACTTTGAGTCCTCCAGGTAGGAGGCATCCTTTGTGATCATAGGGTTCTACTCTCCTTACCTGTGGTGGTGGTGGTGTGTGTGTGTGTGTGGGGGGGGCGGGGGGGTCATGCCCATACTTTATTTGTTAATATATACTCTATCTTTAGATTAGATTATTTATAAAGTACACTTTGATATACCAGTTGTTAACATACCATTAAGATACACCTCTGTTTTTAATCTCTGCATGTTTAGAATTGCAATAAAGCCCCCCCCCCCCCCTATTTTTTAGTCCCCCTTACACACTATGCCAGAAAATGGCATGCATATCTCTTATTAGCTTATTGTGCCATTCAAATGCTATGGGGTTTTGGCAAAGTCTTAACTGTTCAGACGTGTTTTATTTCCACATATATACATTGTTTAAAAAATGCCAGATTCTGGTACTATAAATAAGGAACAGGAGCACTTATAATTACTATATTTAAAAATAAAAGCATACTGAACATCTGGTGGTATTGTTCATAATTCTAACTTTTTAGAATGGAATAAAGACTATGCTAAATAATACATTTCAATGTGACTTTCCTGGGATGTCTTACAATATCTAAACCAGTGCCAGGGGTAGGTAACAATGTAAAAACTGAATCACATTTATTTTGCATATAGATGGGCTTATGCCTCACAATGGGAAAGTCAAAGTTACCATTTATATAAGGTATTTTAGAAAATAAATTATATTCTTAAAATGGAAAACCATTCTACTTGGCATGTCTTATTTTTGTACATATTTGATATTCCTAATACATATTTTATATCCCACTGTGAATCTGTTGAACGTCTTGAAATAATTGGTCCCATTCTGTAGCATTATAACATTAATCTTATTTATAATTACCTTCTAGAAATAAAGCTTTTAGTTGTGTAATTCTGATATGTTTGGATTACTTCCTCTTCACTGTTTATGTTCTGTTTCCAACTTTTTCTAATTTAGTCAGAAACATTTAAGATGCAAAAGCAACTGTCACATTAAATTCGAAGCCATTAACTCCAACGAGAAGCTCACAATGGCTGCGGGCTTGAAATTTGGACGAGTTACTGTGCTATTAAATTAGAACGGTCTGCGAGCTATGAGCTAGAGACGCAAACCCGTGAACCATTAATCAGCCGTCGGATTTGCAGGCTTGAACGTAATCAATTAGTCAAACTCATAGTTACGTGTTTAGACGGAGCCAATGGAAGAAGAGACCATCATCATAACGTCAATGAAAAAGGGGAGGTTGGATATCAAAGTCTTACAGGGTTCAATTACGATTTATGATCAGACCCACATTCCAGAATAATGCAATATTAATAAAGCCGTAAATATGATATTCTATCACATGCAAGTTACAGTATATGTCGTAACACATTGATTGCGGGGATCGATATTACACAAAAATTATACATGAAATAAAATATTTTTCTGGGCCAATTTGTAGGCTTGACAATGTTGTGCTATTGATTCTAAGACCTAACATCACTTTCCCTTTAAACATTAGTACAGTAGTGTGTTTTTATTTGCATTTCAAGTGCTACGTATTGGACTTTACCTCCCTTGCGGGTCCTCTCCAGCACTCATTGGGCTTTGAGCTCCATTTGCGTGTTACGGGCTTGCTCGCAAGTGACTTAGTTGCAATTTATAAACTAAATTGGAAACATAGCGGTTACGGGCTTGACAGATCAAAGGATTTATGCCGCGAAGTTCAACATTGCTCAACCCGTAGGCCTTTTTTGCAGCAAACCATCAGATCGGCAGCGGGCCTGCTTTACGGGCCTAATTTAATAGCAATAAGTCTTAAGAGCTACATAACGAGCTACGTTTTAACATGTAGCCCGAATTTAATGGGGCTAAACGTTTATTATAAAGAGATGGGTAGGTAACACTGAGCTGGGGAGAAGTTAGGTACAATGTAACAGCAACCTTTCCAGACCCTTTGTATTCAGGCATGTAGGCGTGTATATTAAAAAGCTCCTTTGTTTGGATTATTTTTTTAAACTTCTCAGATAACATTAAAAACAAACATTTCTACAAAGAAAAGTTGTGGTCAGGGCTTTCTCTCTAGAGGTTATAGCTTGTGGTGTGGCATAAGTAGCTACATCGTCCTAGCCTGATTAGAGGGCTAGAGGTAGGGTAAAAAAGGCTAGAGAGAAAGAAGAGGAGAGTGGGTATATTCTGACGAGCACAAGGAGGTGAGTAGGAGGGAGGCGTTTATAGAGGATACAACCCCTCCCACAACTGATTTTCCCACAAACTAATTTACCAGGTATTTATTACAGTCCTTAGGCAATCCTTTAGTCCTTTTAGTTAATAGTTGGTAGCTGCAGCTTTCAGTTCCAGATGAGATGGCATTGGAACGTGATAATGAGGGTGTAATGTGAAGAGACTAACTGCTACTATTGTGTCTCCTTGGTAACATCAAAGCTAAAATCAACACATTGTAGCGCCACCTCACCTGGAAGCAGAGCAGGGACCAAGAGCTGCAGCTATCAATTACTAACTGGATGGACTAAATGATTACCAAAGAACTGCATTAACTTTGCTTTGTTTGTTTTCAATGTAATCTGAGAAGTCTTAAAACTGATCCAAACAAATGAGCCTTTTAATATACAATTCTACAAGTTTATTTTATGTGTAACTCAATGATGGATGCCTTTCGTAAGCACATTTTTAGCTTCTCACCGATGGGATACTAAAAATTTCAGGTGTACCTGTTCACCTCTGGTCCTGGCTTAGAACAGGGAGAGGGTGTACTGGGCCCATGTTTGCTAAATCTACACATTGATGAAATGGCTCACTCAGTGTGTGCATCATTCATGTTGAAGTAAATTAGAGTAATTAATGAGATATTGCTATGGAGTGCCTGTAATATTTTTCAAACACTGGTTCACTGTATAACACTTTCCCCCAGCCTCTGCCATTAAAACTTTGCAGTAATTAGGTACTGGACCTGGTTGTCCAGTGGTTAGGATTTGGTGCTTTCACCGCTGCAACCTGGATTTGATTCCAGTCAAGGAACCAAGAGGTCACACCACCCTGAAGCCATGCAGGATTGGGCCTAGTCAGTACTTATGAGAGACCACCTAGAAATAGCTGTATGCTGTGGTCCACTGGAGAAGGAACAAGCAACCCACTCCAGTATCTCTGCCATGAATACTAAGTGGATCAGCATGGTGTGTTATGATCCATGAGGTCACGGAGAGTCGGACATGACGCAAAAGCTCTACTTTTTTAATCGCAATCCACTTATTTATATTTTTTTACTGATTTTTACTACTTAAAAGAGCACTGCAGCTTGGGAAAAACTTTACGTATTTGTGCAGTAAGTAAAATCTAACAGCATGAGTACGTCTTTAAGCCATGAGCATAATGCTGTTTTTAAAGAAAATGTTAAATATGGCTCACTCTACTGACATGGGCGATTCTATTGGGAACTTCCAGTCTGCTTAAGGGGAAGGGTTATGCTACTTGGTCTCACTCTTTTATAAATTGTGTTTAATTCGTGGGTAATTTACGGGTGTGAAAACATTTGCGGGCTTGAAGAATTGTAGCAATTAAATAGCGATTTACAGGCGTGAAATAAATTTATATTTTGGCATAATAAAATAAATACAAATTACAGACAATTTAATCAACAAGCATTTCTTAATGTGCACCTAACTTGCAGCTAATGTTATTGAACCCTTTATTGGAGAAATCAATGGAACTGGTTATAACATATCAAATATCACTTTATTATATAAATTATATGACATATATTTGGATAGAAAAAAATAGTTTGCTTAATAATTCTGCTTGAAAAATTAAGATCCTTCTGGAATAAATTCTAAGAAATAGCATGACCTTTTTCACATGACCCTACTTCAAATGGTCTGATACATTTTGTTGCATTTTCAAGAAACACAGTGATTTTTATATCACAAACTTTAACAATTATCTCCAAATAGGCTATTGTGGATTGAATTGATTTTTTTTGTCCAGCTCAATACACAGTATAAAATAGTAATAAAAAGCAAGTAATACAAAACATATAGCCGTAAAACCATTATTATTACGAATTATAAATGGTTTTTCAGAGTTTTTAAGTTTTTAAGCAAGATTGAGATTTTTGTTAAAGAGGCACTGCCTCTAATTACAGTGGTAAAAAAAAGTATTTTGGATGTTATTAAGTTGATTAATCAGATGGTTGCAGTATATAGTGATACCTTTTTTTTTTTGCAATAATAATAATAATTATAATAATTAAACAGTCAATATAAATAAATATATATAAGCTTTGCAAAAAAGCTGTGTAATACATCAACCATGTTTAAAATGGGTATGGATTGTAAGAGCTGAGCCTTTGTGGGGAAATTTGCATGTCCCTGCCCAGGTTCCCAGAATGCAGTGGAATAACTGTATTTCTCGGAATTCTGAGCAGGAAGCAAGTTTTTAAAATTGTTTTAGACATTCAAGTGTAAACACAAATGTCACGGTATGTATTAGACGTTATATTATCATGTTATCAATAAAGGACTTATGTCACTGGAACTTTTCTTGTATTTGAAGGGTATAACTGGGACACATATTGCCATGTACTTTCTTTTCCTTGTCTCCATAAAGTCTGTGCTCTATACATACATTTTACTGGTCACCATGCACTTGAGCCTGAACCTGGTGCTCCGTGCAAAGACTGCCCTTGTGCCATGTAACTGTGAAGCTTGAAACTGACCTGCACATATCTTCATTCCTATATATGCAGCTGTACATTGATTTCAGATAAGTGCATATTAAATATGCAAGCTCAATCTATTTTATATTTATATATACATATTGCATTATTCATCTTATATGTTCTTCACAACAGTTCAAAATATTTTTATATTAGTGACAGAGTTTTTAAATCATCTCACCGGAATATGTAATAGTACTGATCTTCTAGATGACAAGTTTGTCCTCATCAAAGATAATATTGAACTGGTATTAAAAGGGTATGGCCCCTATGCAATTGAGCAATTGTTGTGGACTGGAGCCCGTAATGTAGCCCGTAAACTAATTTGCTATTAATTTGGCATCTTTTAGCGAGTCACAAACAATCTATGGGTTACAGGCTGAAAATCCTTGCCGTTGTCAAAATTGTAACTTACAAACCATCTAAGCCTTTGATCTGTCAAGCCTGCAAATTGCTATTTCATTGCTACAATTTCTTAAGCCCGCAAATGTTTTCACACCCGTAAATGGCAAATGCAGAAGACTGGTACCAGGGACTCGCAAGGGGGTTAAACACCTAATCTTAGCACTGTAAATGCAAATAAAAAATCAATACTGCACTATTAAAGGCTGGGAATGCGATGAAGGACATTAGAATTAATTGCACAACAGTCTCAAGCTCACAAGATAATTTTTTCTTTTACGTTTCATTTCCATGGTATATTGCTCTGTAATTGTAGCAAATCTCAAGATTGCAGACATACGGCCTGTATAACGTAATCTGTGGGCTTGCAATTGAATGAGGCCCTATGTGTTTGCATGAAGCTAATTATCTACAGTGTAGACTTAAAGTGAAACTGGAGTAGGATTGATTTTACTCCTCATTTTGCATGATTCCAAGTGGCCCAGAGCCATAGGAATCTAAAGTACATTCACAAGCATTTATTTTATTAGAAACCCTTTGGAATATAAAACTTGTTACACAAAAGCATAAAAGTTGATTACTTAGAACATTAGATCATGATTCCTCACAAATGTGTTTCAACCCACAAGACAAAGTAAAGAATATCGCAAACCAAACGCATTGCTGTGTATCTCTTGCAATATATTGCTGTTTAGTCATGTCCACCTTTCCATGACACTATGGGCTGGAGGATGCCAGGCACATCTTTCAGAGACTGCCCCTTTGAGCTTCATCAAGCTCATACTCATTTCTTCAATGACCACATCTATCCATCTCCGCCTCTGCTGTCACTCTTTCCCAGCATCAGAGTCTTCTCTAGGGAATCCTGTCTTCTCATGATATAAACAAAATATTTGTGCTTTAGCCTGAAAGTCAAAACTTCCAGTGAATACTTTGTCTTGATTTTCTGTAGTATTGATTGAATCTTCTTGCAGTCCAAGGGACTCTAATTAGTTTTCTCCAACACCACAATTCAAAGGAATTAATTCTATGGCGCTCAGCCTTCTTCATGGTCCAGGACTCAAATCCATATGTTACTGCTGGGAACACCATAGATTTTTGGACCTTTGCTTATATTGATATAATCATTACTTTCTACATTGTTCTAGTGATAAGTTTCTAAAGTTATTATCATGATTTTTTATTCAAATAAACAACCTTGTAATGAACAAAACATTCTCTTTTAAAAGCATGTTAAATATTTGGAACAATAAACCATTTGAGGTTGTTTGTGTATCTCAACTTGTTGTTCAGTGCAAATAGAACAGCTATAGTTATCCTGGTGGTCCAGTTGTTAGGATTCAGTGATTTCACTGCTGCGACCTAGTTTTGATTCCAGTCACCACTGCTGCGACCTAGTTTCGATTCCAGTCAGGGTACCAAAAGGTCACACCACTCTTAAGCCAAGCAGGGTTGGGCCTAGTCAGTACCCATAGGAATACCAGGAGCTGTGTGCTGTGGCTCACTGGAGAAGGAACTGTCAACCCACTCCAGTATCTCTGCCATGAAAACCAAGTAGATCAGCATGACCATGGACATAAAGCTGTGCCTGGTGTGTTCATGAGGCCATGGAAAGTCGGACAAGACTAAATGTCACCCAAAAAAATAGTAATCCTATCAATCTCACAGTGGAAACATATTCAGTTGTTTTATCTGATGTGTCATACAGTTTTAAAAAAATCCATTAAACAAATCAACAAACAAACAACAACAATAAACAATAGACTGAATGTAAATCTAAACATTTTATAAGCATGGAAAATGCTTGCATCTGCATTATTTGCCCTGACATTCATCTCCAATTCATGTTCCATAAACCTTTTTTTTATATTGTGAAATATAAATAATAATATGTCTTTTAGGAGTTTTAAAAAAATGTGTGAGTATAAAATATATATTTACTGCAGTATAAGTTATATTATACATAAGCCTTTCTTCTTATGTCTCTGAGAGCACGCTATTCCATGTGAAACAATATATTCAGAATCAGCTGAGCATATACAATAGTTGTATAGCCATTTGTTAGTTTATTTAGAATAAGTTGAACCAACATTTTATATTATATTTGAGTTCAAAGAAGGTAAAATCCTGTGTGCAGAGGATATAAACTGTATGAAGCAGACCATTATTGCTGAAGGCTATGCAGTGCTCCTGGAGTATGTTTCCACAAATAAACATTTCATATATTATATGATACCCCAAGCACCATTTTCCAATATTTTAAAATAGACAAAAGCATTTCAAAATACGATTTTGTTAAAATATAAAATCACAAAGCAAACCATGTTATAAAACAAACTATCTAAAATAGAAGTGTTTCCAAACATTAATATATATTATTTTTAAGTATGCAAAAATTGCTAACAAGACATAAGATGATATAAAAAATATTTTCTGGTTTGGATGTCTGCTTGGTTATATGTTTGTCTATTTATACCACTGATTTAGACGATGTATTTCTGCTGAATCTCAAATCAGGGGTGGCGGTACCATTGGTTTTGGTTAAGGCATTATGGGGGGGGGGGGGGTAAGAAAATTAAGAGGTGCCAGTGGCTGACAGATGGATACCTTGGAGTGAAGGGAGCTGCTGTGGGCAAGGTTCTTGTTCAAGTGGCTCTGAGATTGGGTGAGAAGGTGGCATTGAGTGAGTTGGGGGAGTTCAACATTTTTTTTACGCTGATGCACTCAGTTCACTAGCTCCTCCACTGACCCAAAGGATCAACTCAAGGTATTTAGATGAAATTTCGAGGTTATACAATTCTCAACCCTTATATTTTTACATACTGATTAATTACCTGGAGTCATGCCTTCAGTTTACTATGTTTCCTGTATATTTTACCCTCATCTTTAATGGATCATTGCCTAAGCTGGGGTTTGGAATACTATAATATAGGACCACACAGATTGGACAGTAAGCATTGCAGAGAGTTGTCAGACTTTTTTTTTCTTGACGGTATGTCAATGATGAGTAGTAAAAGACAATTAAATGATATCAGCTGAAGACTTGATGGCCAGTAGAATAGTTAAGAGTACAGGTACTTTTGTAATAATAACAAAAAAACAACAGGTGATATAAAAGTAATGCATTTAATGGTTAACTATTCAGCAACATAAAGTCGGTTTTTGAAGCACAAGCACTATCACTCCATTAAAACCATGAATAAAATGCAAATTTAGTTTATTGTATGTATTAGAATGCATATTAAAGATATTCTAAGCATCTTACTATTACCACACTGTGATATAAGACTCACAGTGATATAATCTGTATTTCAGTCAAGCATATTTGAATTTGCTTGTGTGATGACCTACTGCTTCAGCTGGGCTTGATAAGAACCTAGTTAAAACCTACCCTGTAGGCCAGTTTGGTTCTTTGTATATCCCTGATAGCAGGAACAGAACCAACCCAGAATACAGCAAAGCGCCCAGCAAACCACAGGAATCAGTCGAGCCACCCAGCAAATGTTACTGATTGGCCAATGCAGATTCCACAGCAGTAACCCCAGTAATAAGGATTATTATTCCTTCAGAATGAAACACACACTTCAAATTGATGCATGGTACATTTATACACAACTTAGTCCTTTTATTCTCCACCAGAACCCACAAGCCAGTAAATCGGAAGCCATTTGGATGCTGCTAAAAGACGCCAAATGAATAGCAATATGGGCTCCCTGCCCCGCCCCCTTTTACCAATTGCAGCCCTCGCCTGTCCCTCTGGGCCTATTGTGGGCATTGCGATGAGCTCCTTCGGATCTCATTGCGAACCTTTCCCCTCCTTCACCTTGCGGGCCTCGCGATGAGCACCTTCGGCGCTCATTGCCGGCCTCACAATGAGTGGCTCATTGCAAGCCTCAGCAAACCCGCAACTTCAACCCGGGCCTTCAATGCTCATTGCGCATGTGCAAGGCTGCAATTTGGTGCTCATCGCCAGACTCGCAAATGCGGCCTTGCACATGCATTATGTGCATGCCCATGCCTGCAACTATGCAAGTGTTATGGCTTTCACTATTCTTTAAATTATAAATATCCTTCTTGGTGTATGTCAACAGAAATACTACTACTTCATTGAATTATGTGCATTTTGTTACTAATTTGCTGAATGTAGGGCCAAAAATATGCAAGAGAGGGTTAAAATACTTACATTATGGCTAGCAATGTTTAATTTACTATGTGAGAGAACATAATAATTTATAAAAATATAGTATTTGCTTAAATTACATTCCTTGATTTACCATAGCAGTTTATAGTAATATCAAAACCATGGAAAAAGAGATGGGTTTCCATTTTTGTGTGCCACAAGCACTGACCCCATACTACTATACTCCATTTAAGCCCAACAACATTATTGTTTATATGCTCACACAGATCTCTTCCTGTTTAAGAATACAATTTTGTTTTGCACTGAGAAAAGCTATAAAACACATGGTTGCAGCCTCTGATTGGCTGCACAGGGCAACTACATTGGTCGCATATAATGTGAGAAAATAGGGAGTAGATTGCAAAGTTACTTCTCATGGTCAACCAGACACATATAGATAAATACACCATTGAATGACCTTGCTTCAATCTATATTTCAGTACTAGCCACAATCATAGCAACATTTTGTAAATGTTGCTCAAATAAAAACATGGCTTTTACCACAACATATGGCTTAAACATAGATATCCACAAGTACATAAGCAAAAAAGAAAAAAACTTTCCAGTATACAAACTTTGTAGATTATGCAAATTTCCATTAGTCGTGGGAATATCATGCTGACCACAAATTTACATATAAGAATTTCAAAAGAAATTAAGTAGTAACAATCTTTGATCAAATTCATCACTTTGGCCCAAAGCACAAACTTCATAAGGCTTTCTTTAAAGTATATCCGAAGTTTCAGAAGAGAGGTCTTTTCTCAATGCTAGTCGAGGAAGGCAAATTACAAGGAGAAACAGGCAATTAAACAGGTTGATTAAACTTTGGGGAGCTCAAAGCTTGTAAAACTCGGATTGTTTTTGGGTCCCTTGGCAAAAAGAAAAGACTTTGAAAGTCATAATAAAGCTTATACTGTGTCTTAATGCACAAATATACGGAAAGCCACATGGGTGCAATTTGCCGCTGCACTTCTGCTCCTCTGCTTGAGGGGAAAAATACAATACTAATCCCTATTGTAGCTGTTCTTTGATATTAGATGGGATACAGAAGAATTAAAACGTTGCCAAAAAGTATACTTGAAAAACAACATAAAACAATATATTTTGCTGAAAGCTTTTCCTCCAAAGTACAAATTATTTTGCTTAGAATAATATGTTAAAGTAATGGATTTACTGTCTACAGGCTGGTTTTATGGATATGTCCTTTTTGATGGACTTGCACTGCATAACAACCACTCATATTTGTTATGCCTTACAAATAATGAAGTTCAAAGATGACTTCTCTTTGGAGCAATCTATCAACCGAGGCTTTGGAAACAAGATTACAAGCAAACTGCAGCAAACAGTTGGCAGTTTGATACCACTGGCTAATTACAAATAAACCTTGTCATATAAACTTACTTTCTGATTGATGATCAAACTAAAATGCTTCCAGTAAAGACATGAAAAAATCATCAAGCAATATCAAAAATATGTTAATGCTGTGGATGCCTGGAGGTCAATGTTATTTACAATCACCTTAGAGCACTTTATCCTCGGGAATGAGAAATTAGTTTCCTTTCTAAAACGACATAATACTGAAATTAAGCTATCATTGTTAAAGGCCGTTTCTATATGAGCTCTTTTTAAATCTGTCATAATATATATTTATTTTATTGCACTTTAAAAAGTAAAGTTTTAGTTCAAGGGAAATGTTCAGCCTACGGACCTCACAGTGGCAATGGGTCATCCCTTGAGATTAAAGGAAAGGAGGTTTCATGATCTTTAAAGGAAACAGTCCTTTTAAGTAACTGCAGTCAAGTTTCAGAATTCACTACCAAAAAGATTGTTCTGTCAATTTCAGTAGATATCTTTATAAAATGAAACTTGACCCATTTTTAGGAAACTAATATATTGTAATTTAAACATATGAAGAATAAAGGGTCATAAAGTGAGTATTTGGAACTGGCTTTTCAGGCTTCTGTTTTTTTTTTCTTATCTAGATAAAAATAGAGGGAAGGGAAGAATCATGTAAAGCTAATTTTCTCTATGTGACCTCTAAAAGAGGATGTCGAAAGTGTTTCATGTTTTTTTTTTAGATTTTCTGTTCAGGCTTTGTGCCAAGCTGAGTTCTGCAAGTTGTACGTAGGTTTAAATAACTTTTACTTAATCTATTGTTATACATTTTGTTAACAATGATCCTATCAGGTTCATGCACAGGTTCAATCTCAGGGCAGGTCTCATGGCTTGGCATGAGTATGACGTGTACGACAGTGTATGGGTTCTAGAGACAGATCAGTCAGAAGTACCTCTCCTAGCCTTTGATGCTGTCTCTCCAGATTGGTTGTTGTTAAGACCTGTTTTTTCTACAAGACGATCACACCTCATCTGGGACTATTTAATGCTGTTCCGGCTTCCTCTCAGTGCATGTTGTTGGTTCCTGTGACTTGGAGTATTTCTGGTTGCTCCTGCTCTGTCTGGCTGCAGTTCCTGTTCCCTACTGGGCTGATGTTTTGGTGCTGACCCGGATTGTTACTGACCTTTTTGGATTTTTGTTGGCTTGTCCAACCTTTCATTTGCTTTTGCCTTTGGACTTGCCATTCTCTGGTACTTTGCCCCTAAATTTGATATTAGGCTAAATGATTTTAGAAAATAATAAACATAATCACAGACTGTATATATTGTTATCATTTATACCAAATTATTATTTACTGCGGGATACTATTTTCTTTTATCAAATAGTTCTGTCCATTACTCTTTCAGGAAGTTGTGTTCTTGTATACCAAAACCAAAGGGTCAATGCTTGCCTTGATCTTGTGACTTTCCTATTTTTGACTTTGGTTGAAACAAATGTATGGTTATATGAATATAGAAGGTTTGTCTGTTTGTTTGATTGAAATGAAATAGGAAAAGGAGTAACCAGAAATACTGACAATTAATTATTAATTATTATAAAACTTGTATCAAATTTGTGTCTAATGTCTAACTAATGAAAAAAAAACATATCTACATAACAACTATTTTAAAATAAGACTTATAATATTACTTTAAGATTTGTTGCATCTATATCTAGTATTAGACCATGTCATGAGGTGCTTTTATCTGGCTTTTATTTGACATTGACTGATGACCATTTCTTCAAGCTCTCTACAGAGTACTATTTCTTACCCTATTGCTTTAGAAATGTTCATAACCAGGAAGAAATGCTTTGCCAGGCTCCTAAACACTTACATCAAAGAATCTATCCAACTACAGAGAAGGACAAAAAGAAAAAATCCCAGACCCCAAATATTTCAGACTTTGCCTTGTTTGTACAATGTAGATAAATTACAAAATGATGATTCACACTTTGGCAATTGTCTTCTATTCTACAGATTAGACATGGAAAGTGTGAAACAGCAGTGTAAATTTCACAGTTTTGGGTCATTTAAATTCTTTTAGGAAAACTGCAACTAAGCAACAAAATCAATCCTCAAAACACACAACAGCAGAAATCTCAATCCCTTCTATTCTAAGCTATACATATTAAGCCTATGAACGCTTTCCACACGAGTACTGTGTTGAAGACAATGAGCCATTTTAATCGCCCTCCTTTGTCTTGTTCTGCATTTATTAATATCATTTTGTGATACAGTTTTCAGATACAGTATTCTAGGTGAGGTCTAACTAGGGATCTACAGTACTGATTCCTAAACTCAAGAACCCCAGAAAGGACATGAATTAGGTTTAACACTGTGTGAATGGAAGATGTGGAAAATATAATTCAGCATGTTGTAGAGCCTCTACTTGCTTCACCTTTATTAACAGTGTTAAACTTAAATAATGCCTTTTCTGGCAATCTTAGTAAGATGGCTGGGGGATTAATAATAAATAGAGTGAAATTAATAACTTTCTTTTTCTGCTCCTAATCAAACAGCCTTTTTCCCTATTTTTGTAAAGCCCTCTGATATAATAGGACCAAGCCCCTTTCCCTTTTTATTGCAGTCATCAAAATACCATTAAGTATTCAATAATGTTTTTTGTGAAACGTGCATTCATCAGTAACAAATTTTAGATTCCACAGATCTGATCATTTGTCGACTTTTAAAAAAAATAATTCTCTCTGATTTACACTTCTTAAACTGTAAATACTGTAATTTGCAAACAGGGAAACTTTCACTTGAAGCTAATGAACAGTATCATAAATAAATATATTAATCAAGACAGATAAAGCATACATCAATGTGGCCTTTACTTTCACTGTTAATTATGACTCTCTGACAACTATACTTTAGCCAATGTCCTATCTACTCAGATACCCTTGAATCCAATCTCAGACTGTGCAAAGTCCATGATAAATTCATAGCTGATAAATGAATTGTGCTAATGGGACTAGAAGACACTATGAGCCCGATTCAAATGAGCAATTGTAAGTTACTGGAGCAGATAAGCTAATTTTCTATTTAAAAATGCCTTATGTGTTACGGCCTTGAAAACTTTGCGGTTGTTAAACCCGGAACTTACAGCCTCCCGAAGCCTCTGATCTTTCAAGTCCGCAAGATTCCTTTTTGCTAAAATCACAAATCGCTATTCAATTGCTACAATTCACCAAGCCCGCAAATGTTTTCACACCCATAAACGGCAAATCTAGAAGAAAATCCTACGAGTACCAGACAGAACTCGCAAGGGGAATGTATGTGGTACGCGGCTGTGGATGATGTAGCGTCCTTGGTAAGAGTGTATCTTGTAGCTCGTATATTTTTTTTTTTAAAGACTTACAGTATATGCTTTGTGGTGTTTTGCATCTTTAGGGTATTGTAGCCTTGTTTTTGTTTATTTCGGCTGCCTTTTTTTCTTTAACTTAGGGGATTTTCGTGTGTCTAAAATTGAGAATGTGGAGTTAAATTGAGGAGTAACTTCACTTGCAGAGGTCCTGGGTGCCACCGAAAGCGCTAGAAACAACCCGCATTGCTGACAACTATATATGTGATATGAAATCTAATATGTTTGAATACTTTGAGTCTTATTAAGAGCATAATTAAGCTGGAAAATAGTAATAAATTATATTTTGATTACTGTTGAAACCCTGGAGGTATGCAGTGTGTAAGAGAGGCGTTTATATTTCTGGAGATCTGTAGTTGCATTTCCTAAAACAGGAGGCTGCTTCTGGGCAAGTGAGGGAAGGATGTGGTTTAAATGTCAGTCTTATCCAATAATCAAAAGCTCTGAACTTCTTCCTGTTTCCTCTTCTCTCACCCCCTTGTTTCACTGAGAACAACAATACCCCCACCCCTATTATCCAACTCTTAGGATATGATGTTACAAACACAAAATGGAATCCTGTTCTCAGCAGTCTTCAAAATTTTAGATTTTCCCCAAAAGATATTTTTATTGTCTATGGCTGCTAACATTGTTAGTTTGGTTCATGCTTAACAAACATTTAAAAATCTGCAAAAAAAAAAAAAGTTGCAACATCTCATAGTGAAGACTGTTCAAACTACGATAAAAAAAACTATTGCATTCTACAATTCTGTTGAAGCGTATAGTTCCAACCATTATTCCCTGGTAGATTGACAGCAATGAGTTGCATTGGTTAACAATACAGCTACAAACCTCCAGTACAGAGGCACAAGACAATGAGTCCATATGTTGAGTGGCTCAATAACAATATAAATGTAATATTTCTTTTTAATGCCTAACCAATAGGTGGTTCCCGCTTCTGCATCGCCACTTTGTTGTGGTGAAGGAACTTGTGTACTTCAATAAAGCATGTAGGGTCACCCAAGATGGTCAAGTCATAGCAGACAGGTCAGACAAATCACGGTTTACTGGAGAAGAAATTGGAAATCCACTCCATTATTTTGCTAAGAAAATCTTATAGATAGGCAGCAAAAGACACAAGGTGTGCCTGTTGTGTTGCGGTCCATAAGGTCACAGAGAGTTGGAAACAACTGAACGACAAAACACCATGCCTAAGTTCTTTTATATTTTGGACTCCTGATATATGTGTGTATCTTTAATAAAAGGTCACCCCAAAATGTGATGGGACCAAAATATGGTGCTCATCGCCTGCAATTTTTAATGAGCCCCTTTAATTCCATTTGGAATTATTACTTTGTCTGGGGGTTTCAGGCATTCTATACATTTCATAGACATAGAATACAAACTTTGATATTTTACTTTGGCCCTGACATACACAATAAAACAAATAGATTTGCTGCTCTGAGATATGTTTTATGGACTGTTACCAATTAATTGATATTGCACATTTATCGTTCTCGGAAGTTACTGATTTAACCCATAAGAAAGTTCAATGTGTAAATGATGTTGTCATTCTGAGCCTTTTTAAGCAAAAGAGGAAAATAAACAGCACAGCAAACACATCTTTTTTTTATAATTTTCACACTACACTGCGTAAAAGTGCCATCAATGCCACCATTAGGATAATTTGTTAATTATAGATACACATGGCTTGCAAAACAGTGGGAAATTCGTGGAATAGTAAATTTCAATTGTATCGTTATAGTCTCAGCAAGTTGTGATTGATAAAGCATGCCATATCATTTAGAGAAAATGACTATGAATTAATTATTATTTTGACACAATAATATCACTGATCCGAAGCTTTCCAAAATAGTGCTGACTTGGTATTTTAATGTTATTTGTTACTTACATCGTGTGCAATTATTTTCATTTCATTCTAATAAAGAAGAAATAAGATTTGCACATGTGATCAATATGAGCTTGCACTTTTTTTTACCACTGAGAAAGGTTCTGAAGGACTGAAAAGTGTTTGGTTAGTATTTTTATGCAGCTGAGTCTGCTCTCTTGCACAGTACCAGTGCTGGACTGTTTTATGTGGGTTGCATCCCATAATTTTCCACTTGTTGTGCAGTTCTAGACTTGAAATACTTTCCTCTGGGGGTGCAGAGAAACCGTGGATCAGACTGTCTCCAATCCAGAGGATATATCTGCCATGTAAGCTGCCTAAATACCTCATAACATATGAGGATTTAACATGTGAGTGTAAAACTGTGACATTTTATTCTGATATATATTGTTTTATTGTATATATGTTTTCTTGATCTCCTGTACAGTAATAATTGGGATCCTTGTGCTTTCCTTCCCCTGCATTTGCCTCTTGTCTTTTATTTATGAGCACTAGTGAACAGTGCTTATTTAAAGAAAGCTGCAGGTCCAGTCTATAAAGATCACACTCTTGGAGTCAAAAACAAGGCTCCTTTCCTTCCAGTTACCAAGGACTTCCCTCCCCTCTATTGTGGATATCACATATATAGTTCTCAGCAGCGCGACCTTGCCACAATGCGTTGGTAACGCAACCCTCACTGTGCTGGTGGAGATAAACGCCGTAGGCGCTCATCCCTACGACCCCATACGACTTAGGCATGGAGCGCCGAATGCGCTCACTGCACTGGTGGAGATGAGCCTAGTAGGCGCTCATCCCTATGACCCTGCACGCCTTGCGCATCATACCTACAACCCATGGAACTACACATCACACCAAAACTCAAATACACAATTCAAAGAGCGAGACCCATAGCACTTTGAAAAAATCGGCTATAAAAATTAAGGGTCGTCACTGGGGGGAAAAAAAATACGAGCCGCAAAAAGTACAAACTTAATGGCCGCAACACGCACAGCGAAAACCACGAAAAACACAAAAAATACTAACTAAAATAACAATAAAAAATACACTCACAGCAAGGGAGAACAGCCAAGATGTCTGGAAATTAGGTTACACGCCAATTTAAATACAATTTAAATATTTTCGCCACTCGGAAATCCCCTAAGCGAGAGAAAAAATAGCTGCCGAAAAAAACTAAAATGAGGCTGCACGACCCCTAATCACGCAAAACACCGCCAAGCACATATGCCTTTTACACAGACCCATCCGACCTAATAAATACTCTATTAGGAAAGACTCTAAATGCTCAACACCCGCCTAACACATACACAATCGCAGCCATTTTACAACAATCACTGAAACCTAATAACATTACAATTACAAAATGCGGAACTACACAGCTAAACAAATGGTTTACCCTCGCGCACACAGCCTATTTACACTACACAGTGCACACATTACACCTCAGCTTACCAACAGTACAAATCTACATTGCTGCAGGAACAACAAAACAGATTGTTAGCTCTTCAGCATGTTGCTTCCTGCATATATTAATTACAAATAGGTAAAGTATATTACTTTATAACTTTTCAAATCAATTTTTTTACATTACAAAATACATACACATAAAAAAAAAAAAATTCACAATAAATTCCAAAGTCGTTCAGCACGCGCCTCACAAGCAGCGCCAACGGTGTTTACAGGACCACAACTACACCAGGGGCGAGGCTCACAATGCGAGCCAAAAGCCCATCAGTGCAAAACTTGCAATGAGCGCAAAAGGAGCTCTCATAACCAAACATACAACAACCAAGAGGTACGCAATAAGCACCAAAGGCGCTCATTGCGAGCCACACGATAAGCACCGAAGACGCTCAACGCGAGGCTCGCAATGAGTGCCGAAGGTACTCACACAACCAAAATACTTACTTTGTGTAACAGCATTACCTGCCTTACAATTCTATTGCCGTCATTTTTTGACGGGCAAGGCGCTAGTATTATATAACGTGGAAGTGGAACTCTTTGCACTATATTCACTTTGGACATCACACTCACCAGTGACATTAGAGGGAGGTTGTATATTTATTTATTCTTTGTACAGCTTCCTTTATGTATTTGAACTGGTGGTCCCTATGAAGTATTATTCACAGAAAATAAAAGAATAGACCTGAATCCATAGTGAATCACACTTTTATTCTGAAAGAACATTGATTTTCTACTGTACATATTGTACTAATTGTTTTGCCTGTGGGTGTATACATTTGTGTGACTAGCCACTAGGATTATAGTGCCCCTCCATATATAAATTATTATTATATGGGGGAGTAACATCAATATTATCCCTGGTATTCAAGTATGGTTCTGTCTAAAACATTTTCATTATATATATTTTTTAAAGAATATAAATATAATTTAGAACCTTTCGCAAGTAGTACACACTTTCAATCCAAAGGATTTACCCATTTCCCAAAATAGCGAGTGAAAAATACCTAGCCAAAACCAACTTCAGATGTCTATTAGTTGTCCCTGTAGCATATAAATTAAATACCCATAACAACTAAATCAGAGGTGCTCAATCAGAGAACGAACTAACCTTAATAGGCCCTGAAATACCAGGCAATTCTACTCTGAACAGGAGAAACAGCAAACCCCAGATGTACGTTCCAACCTTTATTGGGCCTCATCCGAGGGGTGTAGCCAAACTCTCTAGGGCACAGTGATCAAGGAGTCCATGTCTGGAGACCCAATCACCCTTAGGGAAACTAATCCCTTACGGGTGACAAAACAACAAAGTCAGACGTGCTCAATCAGAGAATAGAGGGAATTCAGCTACACCTCACTAACAAGGCCCAATGAAGGTCAAAACAAGCTAAAAGAGGTTGCTCTCAGAGTGAGTTATCATGTCTATACTACTAACCTATTAAGGTTTGTTCCTTCTCTGATTGAGCACCTCTGACTGTTGTTTTGTTTATACAACTTAAATACTGTCAATACCATAAAATGGCAAACTCCAGAGCTGTAATCAATGTTGTACTGATTAACTTTGATCAACTATAAGATCGTTTTACCAAATGGGATACATGTAGACCAGGCATATCTGATATGGACAGTATAATACAACACTGCTACCTGGCTATTCCTTACTACCAATATCAACAGAGAAAAAGCAGACTGAGAAAATCTAAGGAAAGAGACTGACAGAAAAACACAATAACTGATCAACAACCTTTTATTCTCTTGCTTGATTGGAAGACACCTGTCATTATAATAAAGTCTAGCATGTTTTCCTGCTTACACTTACCCTTAGCAAAATAAATGGGTTCCCATTGAGATGTTTCTTCTTCGGCTGCCTCGACATCTGGTTTTCTAATTAAGTTTCCCGGTTACAAAATCTGCATCCTGGAATACATGAGCAATCATAAATGCAAATAATGAATTTATGAATAAAGTTTCATTGTGTACCCCTCTTGGAGTTCTGCAGAGGCAAATAAATACATTATCGCCCAAATATGTCAAAAAGGCAAATACACTTTGTCATACTGAATCTCCACAATTCACCACAATACTCCATTAGCGTTCAGCATTGAAATCGTAAAATGCATCAAGTAGTGTATGTGAATTTTTCAAGAGTAAACACATTTGTATCCAATTGCCATTTTGACTGGTGTAATATATATTTATGAACAGTTTGCAAAACATTGTGTACCTAGCAATAATTATCAATGGGAGGCTTATTACATGATAGAAATTAGCCATTTTAAATAAACATGTAAATGCAGAGAAATTGAATAGTCACAAAAGGTAATAATTGTAATAATAATATGACAAGATTCAGAGAAGGGGGTCAAACTCTGCTCCAGAATTCCCCTGCCCTGGCTACAGGAATCATCTCTTGGATCGTGGAGTGTATGGGCTTCTCAGGGACCAGCTTCTATTCCAGGACATTCAGGATGCAGAACAGGAACCAAGGAGTTAAACATGACAAACAGAGGTTATAACCTCTAACTAAAAATTAGAACACCATAATTATATTCCCTAAAAAAGATTTTTTGGAAACATATGAACATTTATAGGCAAAAGGAATACAACTTTGGTTCAACCCACAAACATAACTTAACTACTTGCCTTTAACCAGTTAACTCAATTAGCCATCTGCCGGATCTCACTAGCCAAACTGGTTGGTGGGCAGGTAATTACATCACAAACGTAAACACATTCAAAGTTCTCTTCTAAACTAGTTAACTCACTTGAATTATTTGAATTTCCTGTCCACAGCTAGATAAATTCATCAGGCAGGTTGTCATCAAGATGGACAGTTCATTGTTCAATCCTCTTGTAAAGGTGATTAAAAGGGGAGAATAGAGAGGACAAAGCTCTTTCAAAGAGAGGTTAAATGTCTCCAAAAAGCAGATCTTAACATAATAATAATAATACTAAATAGTACAAAGACAATATTCCAATAATATGTATAATATATTATTATGTATAATATGTACAGTTAATAAAAAAAAGCTGTATATGGACCACAAAGTCATGGTCAGAATCGAACATGAAACAACCAAATGGTTCAAGATCGGGAAAGGTGTGCCACAAGGTTTTATATTGTCACCTTATTTATTCAACTTTTATGCAGTACATCATGCGTACATCATGCATAATAATCAATATTACAGCCTGAATATCAACAAACTCAGATACAAAAATTATGCTACTCCGATGGCTGTAAGTGAGGAGAAAGTAAAGGACCTATTGATGAGGGTGAAAGAGGAGAGTGCAAAAGCTGGCGTGCTGCTCAATGTTCAAAAAAAGGAAGATCATGGCAAACAGCAATCTCAGTTCCTGGCAAAAAGATGAGGAGGAAGTGGAAGCAGTAACAGACTTTGTTTCCTTCGGCTCCAAGATCTACAAAAATGGTGACTGTAGTTATGAAACTAAAAGATGTTTTCTTCTGAGGAAGAAAGCCTGTACAATCTATTAAAAACTAAATATATTTCCCTATTAACCGAGATCTGCATAGTTAGAACTATAGTATTCCCAGTAGTAAAATATGAATGTGAGAGCTGGACCATAAAAAAGACTGAGCGCAATAGAATTGAAATTGGATGTTGGAGAAAACTGCTTAGAGTCCCTTGAACGGAAAGAAAATCCAATGAATCAATACTACAGGAAATCAAGACAAACTGCTCATTGGACCATTTGCTTATGAGGCAAAAGATCAAATATTTGGCCATTTCATGTGAAGACAGGAGTCCTTAGAGAAGACTCTGATGCTGGGAAAGATTGAAGGCACATGAAGAATGGGACAGCAGAGATGGAGATGAATAGATGAGATCATTAAAGCAATAAACATGAGAGAGCTTAGAAAGGCAGTGGCTGACAAATGTGCCTGGTGTGCTGTGGTCCATAGGGTCACTGAGAGTCAGTCACCACAGAAACATTAAACAAACAACAAAAAATATATTTATTAGAATTAGTTCAGCACAATTGATTTGCTGGTAGAGCAACATGGTGGCAGGGGATTAGAGATGTACATACGCTACTTCACCCATAGGCAGCTAAAGAGTTTGTCCGTAGGGGCGCCAGATATGCAAGTCTGTTCAGATACATTGGTGTTGAGGTTTAAACCTGCATTTTTAAGCTGTTCACCATCGATTATGCTGTTGAATTGGTTGTAGGTATTTTTTTTTAAACTTATTGAATGGCATATAGCTGCGTTTTTTTATAAATACTGCTTTGGGTTTAGGATGGAGTATTACCTGCGGTAATGGGTGGCATATTCCAATGAACCACTCGTTATGTGTGGATATATATATTCTGTGTTGATCCAAAAAAAGGTATCACTAAATCAATATTTGTCCTACAACCCCAACACTTTTCTAAAAACAATCATTTTTATTCATACCTTTATATTATGACATTGATGATAGTTGTACGATATTTATGGCAGTTTTTTGCATTTTTTATAGCAAAGTTAAGCCAAAGACACAATGTTACAAAATAAGTATCTCTACCCATTCTCCTTGCTACCCAATACTACCTTACTTATATTCTCCACATCTCATCCCTTTGCATAAATCCTCTTAAACTCAGTTCACCTTATTCTACCTTTATCTATTTTTAATGTTAGAATAAATTCTCAATTGGAGTCACAATGATATAACATAGTAAATATATAAATCTAATCATTTTTACTGAAAGCTTTTTCTGCATCAATAGATAAATTATTTTATTTTTGGCTTATATGCTTCTAAATGTATATTTCTTATAATATTATCAGGTTTACTGATTTTAGCAAAAAAAAATGTAGGCAGCAACAACAAAGTATGCTCTACCTCTACTGTGATAGAAATATCTATCCTTGAATTTAAAGAAAACAATGAACTTAAAGCATCCACAGTGTATAACTGAATCCAAAACTGTAACTTGACCCCAGTATCACATCTTCCTTCCATAGAACCTGCCATTCAAGGCAACCAAGTAGCACAAACAATATATAAATAATTTGCCTAGACAAATGGTAATATACAGTATTAATGTTCTAATATGCATTGTATTATTAGCTCATTGTAATACAGATGAGTTATTTCAAGTGGCGCTTAAACAGAGATGGGTCTATGTGGGCAGTTTATATCGGTATATGTTTTTACCCTGTAAGCTCTTTATTTATTAAATAAGAAAAAAACATGTTAAGTAATACATTGTTGGAAAGTATTGACCCTTTTAACATGTTTCAGTAGAATCCTATTAATATAATTAAAAAAATATTAATTAAAACAAAAAGTAACCAGTTGACATAGAATACAGGTGAGAGAAAAAGAGATGTAGAGAGAGGGTGAGAGTTAGCGCTAGTTTAGTCAAATATAGCTTAAAACTGGAGTGGTTAATAGGTGCGCCTGGGTTTGAATTAAGAATTACAGTCAATTTGTTCCAGGCCACCAAACCCTTATTACTTCCTTTATTTAACTCCCTGAAAGCTTTTATATCGTTAAATAATATTATTCAAACAGTATGTCATGCTATATGCTATGTACTTTCCTTAACCCTACAGTAAAAAATGTATATGTGTATAAGCAAAAATATATGGACTCTAGACCATGACCACGCTTTTAAAGATACATTAGACCTTGTCAGATTTTGTAAAAAGTGATCTCTGTCTTAGAATATTACGAACACTTGCTTTTTTTCTGTTTTTGTGAAGAACTGTTAAATAGCAATATAGCAATCTTAACCTACTAAAGTTGAGGCACTTTATTACAACATTCAGGCAAGTTAATGATGCAAAAATGTGTCAACATTCACCTTGGAAAAATGTGCTCCATTCTTCATAAGTGATTAACTTACAATCAGTGTCGGATCTACCTTTTTGAAGCCCCTGGGTAGTGAAGTGTACGAGCCCCTGCTAGTGCATGCGCAAGGTATGCACGCACCCATTTTCCCCTTTTATGTGCATGTATATCGCTCTCTTACTGTGTGGGTAAATCACACTCATTCCCATAACAGCCATAATAACAACATATCTACTCATACACATCCTGAGATATTACTTGTTTATTAAATGGATTTGTTGGTGGGCCATATTATTTATATATATTATATTTCTATGGGAAGACAGCAAACATATGTTATACATATCATGATCACTTGTATTGCTAAATAAAAAGTAAATAATTAAAAGAGTTTGAAAAAATTGAGTCTAACCAAGAGCATAAGTAGTCAGGAAAAAAGTCATACAGCTAGTTTTTTATTAGATAAAATAATCTGTGATGCCTTTGCTGGGCCATTGGGTTCCCTATGTATACGTGTAATCATATTCAGTGAGGATCATACAATCTAAACCAAAGACCAGGTCCCCTTAATATTATATCAGCATTCACTGAGGGACAACTATAATTATAACACAAATATTGACATAATCAGCTATGGTCCCCTACATTGAACTAAGTAAACACATGGTCCTGTGAAATCAAGTAAATATGTACATATTTACATATTTAGGTCACCTCTAATATTATGTATGTTTACATATTGATCCAGGGTCTCCTATAACCATATCAATATATAAATATTCTGATAGGGTCACCTGGTATCATAATAATAATACAGTATATAAATAGTCAGTGTCTCATACAAACAAACACATATTCAGCCAAGGTCTCCTACAGACATATACAGGACATAAGCCAGGGACCATTATAATATAAATATTCAACCTCAGTTGTCAAATATTATGTTAATGTAAACATATTCAGATTCAGGCAGGTTCACCTATAATCATATGAATGTATACATATTCAGCCATGTTCACCTATAATTATATACACATACATATTTAATCAAGGTCATCTATAATCATTTTTGTTCCAGGGTCCCCTATTTTTATTTTCTAAGCATATATTCATTCAGAGCTCCCTAAAATCATATACATTTACATATATTCACCCAGGGTATTATGTTTGTGTATATATATATATATATATATATATATATATATATATATATATATATATACTTATAAATATGTCCTGCTTCCAGTAAAAGAACAATATACACACACACATATATGTATATATATATACATATATATATATATATATATATATATATATATATATATATATATATATATATATGTGTATATTGTTCTTTTACTGGAAGCAGGACATATTTATAAGTATCATGAAGTTTGGTACTCACAAGAGGATAGAGCGAATTGAGAAGCTATACCTGGAGGACTTCTCAATAATAGTAAAGCATTATGGATATCATCTTGCTGGACAGTAGACTGGTCCTTATATATGAGTTTGTATTTTTTATTTTGTGTACCTTTGCATCCTTCTGTTCTTGACTTTATCCTTCAAAACTGTTAAGCCTATTTTATTGACCTCTGAAAGACAACATAGAGAACAGTGAGATCAGAGAGTCTACAAGAAGCAATTTATCTTTTGTTACTGAGGAACAAGTTATAAAAAGCATTAATCCTATCAGCTACTTCTACAGCCTGCACAACAAATAAAGTGATTGTAAGCAGACTGGAATCCTGGTAGAAGAACAGGAAGGAAAACTGTGAGTCATAAATTAGATAAATTAAATGCCTTCATTGAAAAATAAATAAGCATCCAATTTGGAATGATTTAAAATGTTAACATAGAATAGTATACCAAGAATACAATAATTACTTGAGAATGTCTGCCAATAAGCTATTGGCTTGGTGTGGCACATATACAGTAGGTTGTTAAAAATGTACATGGAAATACATCTCTAGGATGGATTTGTTTATTACAAGGCCACTGTCAATAAATGCTTAAGGTATTGTGTATAAGTTATCTTTTCCCAGAAAACATACACTAAAAACTGCTATTTTTCCTGAATCTTGCCTCATGGGTTGCTTTTGGACATATGTACCCTTCTTTTAGACAGTCGTTACAACATCGTCTAGGATTATACTACAGTGCCACTGACTCTCTGGTACTGTAACCTTTTGTTCCTTTTTATTTTTAGAAATAAATATCGTATTTTACTTAAATGATTGCTAAATGACCAAAAGGTTAAAGTATACAGTTAAAAAAAACGATATCTATGTCCCCTATGTCCTTTTAATGTTTCAATGTTTTTTTGCCTTGCTATGAACTTAGAACTGTAGCTTCCAGCTGATGTGCTTTTCTCCACCCGTTTGGTAGCCAAGGTTGAAAAAGCATTTGCTCATATTATATATTATATTATATTTTTTGCTAATTTTATATTTTTTTCTGACCAATGTAGGTTTGCCTTCAGTAGTCACTGCAGGGAAGTAGGTAGATAAACAACACATAAATACTTCTGTACTCACAGCAAATACACTGTCTTTGGAAAAGGAAAATATAAACTCACCACATAGTGCATCTTCTGCTGGGCTTACAGTCCCACAAACAGGCTAGTTACATTAATGTAGATCTCTACAAAATCCTCTTAATTATTAGTAAAAGCACAAGCACAAGGGAACTGGGCAGATGGAATATATGTTGTCTTCTGGTTTGTTTTAATTGAGCCAATAAACTTTTACTGAATTGGAGACAAAATTATTTTGTGCGCAAGATCTGCATTCATTTAATCTTCTCTTCTCTTTGTCCCTTTACACCTAATAGGGGGTGGAGAAACTATGTATTCATTAACAGTTCATGAAAAAAGACAGTTATCTGTCAAGGAGATATTAAATTAACAATAATAACAGCTGTGTAAGTCATGGACATATAGACTCTGTTTATAAGTATAGGAATCCATTTTGTGTTTGTTACATCACTGTGTGAGGGAACAAGCAGAAATCCAAAGTGCCTTTGTTTGATAACTAGATATGATTGAAACATCACTCCTTTCCTCACTGGCCCAAAAACAATACCCTTGCATCATTCAATGCAACCATATCTCTCCAGCAATGTATACATCCCTCCCACATGCACACAATGTCCACTATTATGGCATGGATCCATCTAGGGCCCTGTAGATGCATCAAAATCTATATTTTTCTAATTAAACACTAAGGGCCTCATTCTATTAACGGCCGTAGGAGATGCAGGGCCGCAAGGACCGGCCGCAAGCTATTCTGCTATTCTATTCCCCTCCGGCCGGGGATTCCGGCAGGCTCGCGGCCGGCACCTTGCTATCCCTTGCAGCCGCTCGCGCCGGAGGAAAGCCTTTGATCTAAAACGGCCGCAAGAGTTTCGGACGCAAGAAAATCCCGGTTGCTATTCAATTGCTCCGGGAAACCTCTCTGCAAGGCTAAAACCGAGCCGCAGCTTACTTGCAGGAAAAAGGTCCCGCTAGCACCAATTAAGCACATTATAAAGCCAAAATAAAGCCATCCTGCACTCTGAGGAGACTATAAAGTGATTGTAGGTGTTAGCAAAAATAGCACAACATTCCCCTACACTCAAATCCGTAAAAAAAATATTTTTTAATTTATGTCAAAAATCCATGTAAAAAGTCCCGAGGGCTTGAAGCACCTCAGACCCGCCCACGCTGCGGCCGGAAAATAAACAGTTAATGTAAACTCGGATTTGGGCTGATGTGCAAGCTTGAGAGGGGGTTACTATTAATCCTCATGTCCCCCAATATGATCCCTAGCATTTACAGAGCTGTACAGTGCCGTCTTGAATTTATTTTTGCGTTTAAAGTTTTCTGAGCTTACGGCCGGTTGCAAGATATACGGCCGGCTTTAAGGGGATATCCTTGCGGGGCCGTATAATTGAATTGCAAGGTAACGGAACCCCCGCAAGGAATCGCAGCCTTGCGGTCGTTTTACGGCCGATAATAGAATGAGGCCCTAACTGTTTTCCTTATTTCCTGATTAATTATGCTCTTAGTCAGACTTAAAGTTTTCAAAGATATATATTTCCTTTCATTGTACAGTGTTCATTTAAGTTATAAAATCAAATTAGATTTTTTCTCCTTATATTTATTTTATTACTAACCAATTATTAAATAGAAGTTTCTGGATTTTACCAGGTGTATGATGTACCTGTGGATCTATTCACTTTTATCTACTTTATTTTGTTAAGAAATGCTTATAAACTATGCTTAAATTCTAATACTCAGTCCCTATATATGTCTGCCCACTGCAGTGTATGCAGACTCTGTAAGGCTAGGTGTGCAGTGTACTGTCCTAGCCTATCAGAGATCACGTCCCAACAACATGTTACAGAGAGATGGTCACTGATTTGTTAGTATAAGACAATGCACTGCAAGTACAGCAGATCTGTGCCTTTGTTAGCTGCGGAGGGCAGACCCATAGAGGGACTATTAGTTTGATTTTAGGCAGTAAAAACAGAGCTTATAAGCGCTTCTAATAAAATAAAATACCTAAAAGTAAACAGATATACAGGGATATTATATACCTAGTATAATCCAGGAACCCGCCATTTCAATGTAACTAAAAAAACAGAAACGCAATTCAGCTATTAGCACTATGGTGGTTCTTTAAGAACAACAGTGACTGTGTTTCCATTTTTATTTTAGCCTATTTGCCAGCAACAAACTGCTTTTTATTTTGGGACACATAAAACTCGGTTGCTGTCAGTTCATTAAGGATCAAGCTCTGGGTACTGTTAATAGTGTTTCTCCTTGTTAAGAACCTGCAGCGTAAGAAATTTCACGGTGAGTAGGTGATGATTACAGAGCTTAGCACTTCTGAAGAACGTAAGTACAGTGACTATAATCGCTACAAAAATTACTTCTTAAGTGTCACACTGTTAATTACAGATCACAAAATTAACATCTGCTTGAAAACATTCTTGTGAAACTACAAAAAAAAATAGTGACAGAAAAAATATATTTTACAAACTTCTAAGAAATTATAAAGTCAAATAAGTTGACCGAGTCGTCATTACTTATTGAAAGTTATTTTCCTTAATTTATTGATTTTTTTAGGGTGCGTTATTATATTTACTATGTTTTGTTTTAAAATGTACTCCAAAATGTTCTGTTGATTCCTGATGTTTTATTCATTATATATATATATATATATATATATATATATATATATATATATATACTGTATATGTATGTATTTTTATTTATTTATTTATATCTATCTCTTTGTATATATATATATATATATATATATATATATATATATATATATATAGTTTATAAATATAAAAAATGTGTTCACATTTTAATGTTTAAAAAAAGTAAAAAATACTTGTTTTCTACTCAGAATTCTGAGAAATACAGTTATTACATTGCATTCTGGGAATCACAAATGTGATCACAAAGCCTCCTGCAATCCATAAACATTTTAAACATGGCTTGATTTATGCATATGCCTGCTATATTACGCAGCTCTGTGCAAAGCTCTGGTTGGATTCTACATTATACTGTATAATATATTATATTTTATATATATATATATATATTTTTTTTTTTTTTTTTTTTTTAATGGTCCTGGTGGCTCCTCATCCTGGCCCTACTGGCCTCCAACATCCTGGCCCCTCCTGACACCCTTTCCCGGCCCCCTCAGCCCCCCTCAGCCTAACCAGGTCCATTATTTCCTCCCCTGCTGGTGTGTCTGGACTCTGCTTTAACATTTAATTTTTTGAAAGGTAATGCATGGACAAAATAAAGTACAATAGATCCAGCAGAGATCTATACCAATTATTCTCAATAATTATTCCTAGGACTGGTGGCATTGCCTGTGCGTCCTGAGGGATGAGAAGAACCCAACACTTTATAGAAACTATTTCCATTAGTCCCAGTTATAGATGGATTATATAGGAATATATAAGCAATTAATCTACACTATAAGCAAATCAATCAGTGCAAAGCTAGATGAACATAAATGACATGAAGTATCACCTGTAAAGTATTCTGGATCTCACAGCCAGTCCTTATGAGTATTAAAGAGTTACCGGCCGATCCCCGGACCAAAAAGTTTGAGAACCACTGAAAATGCAGGTGGGGATTTAAAGTATTAGCGACAGAAAACAGCATAATAATTGAGAATAAGTTCATACAGGGACAAATGTCATCCATACTTTCTAGCACTTCTTAAGAAGGTAAGTACAGTGACTGTAATTGCTACAAAAAATACTTCTTAAGTGTCACACTGTTAATTACAGATCACAAAATTAACACCTGGTTAAAACTAAAGTTAGCCTAAAAAAACTCTAGAAATAGCTGAAATTAACTTTACAAACCTATAAAGTGATTTAAAGGCATATGTAGGTGTCCTGGATTATGAATGCATCTGATAGCAACATTTCCTAATGGTTTTTGGCATTTGCATTTGATGGTGTACGCTCCTAGGAAATTCCACCTAAAGCAGCATAAAATTCAAATGCTCAGTACAAGAAGTGAGGCTGTAGGGGCAGAACTTCCTCTGCTTCATCTTCCTACTGTTTCAGAGACACTGTGCAAACTGTCTCACTTGGGATCGAACTGCACTTAGGCTGCAAATAATAAAATAGTCTCTGCTCACTCACCTTTCACATCACTCACTCATCTACCTCTCACTCACTCCACCCATACCCACCCCGCACTCACTCTACCCATTTCACACTCCCTGCCTTCATACACACTCACTCCACCTACTCCACTCATATTTACTCACTCCACCTACACTCACTCCACCCACGCTCACAAACTCCACCCATACTTGCTCACCCTGCCCACACTCACTTCACCTACACTCACTCACTTCACCTACACTCACTCTCTCTAACCACACTCATTCCACACATGTCACACTCACTCCACCCACACTCACTTACTCCACCTACACTCACTTATATATACTGTGATATAAACATTTGACATATAGAAAGGGGAAAGGTAGTAGAGCGGCAGTGGGGTGTGTGGGTACACAAATCTGAATGGCCTAGGGGGTCAGGAAACCTAAATATGCCAATATTTTGACCCCAATACACATTTATTTATAGATGAATAACACAGACCTTTATTACTTAACGGACCTTTATTACTTAAAATCTGCAATTTATTATTAGCGTAATTTACTTTCAGAAAATATATATTGTTAGCAATTGATTACAGTTATATCTAGTAATATATAGTTTCAAGGAAGTGTTTATTTAATCTATTTCACTCATTTCATGCAAGCCTAGAGATGATATAGCTAGCACAATGTTGAGGTCACTTCAAAAAAATACTGTAAATCACTAGGAGTTACTGCCAAATTTTCATTATAGCTATAGCCTCTGAGGAAGCCACTTGTGTGGCGAAATGGTTTTCAGACTGGCATTTTATGGCACCTTAGGACCTATTTTTCACATATCATTAAGAGAACCTATGAGACTACCCATAGGGCATTGTAGAATATGTTATATTCCCCATATGTTACAGCCTATGAGTTGGTCTTTTGGAGATGTCAAATAGAGTTCTCATATTATTATTATTATTTTTTTTTATTTGTAATGTGGCAAGATATTCCATAGCGCTGTACAGGGGATAAGAAATATACAATATTAACAACAATATTGTTTTATTCAGTAGTTTCACCATTTGCTATCATTATTATTACTGGGTTATTTTGAAATTTCCCTCAATATCTTATTAGTAAACACTATTCTCAGTAGTTACTGTATATACTCGAGTATAAGCCAGGTTTTTCAGCCCTTTTTTTAAGGCAAAAAAAGGCCCCTCGGCTTATACTCGAGTCACTCTCCCGCCGTGTCTCTCGAACCCCCCCGTGTCTCTCGAACCCCCCCGTGTCTCTCAAACCCCCCCGTGTCTCTAACCCCCCCGTGTATGTCTCTAACCCACCGTGTGTCTCTAACCCCCCCGTGTGTCTCTAACCCCCCGTGTGTCTCTAACCCCCCCGTGTGTCTCTCTACCCCCCGTGTGTCTCTCTACCCCCCGTGTGTCTCTTTCCTTCCCCCCTCCTCAACCTAAACCCCCCTCAACCCCTCTCCTCCACCTAAACCCCCCTGAGGAGGAGGGTTGAGGAGGGGGGTTGAGGATGAGGAGGGAGGTTGAGGATGAGGAGGGAGGTTGAGGAGTGGGGTTGAGGAGGGTGATAAGGGAGGGGGGGAGAGACACAGGGAAGGGAGAGGGGAGAAGAGACAGAGAGAGGGGGGCACAAGAGGGACACAGGGGGCAGCACATTTCTCACCCTCGGCTTATAGTCGAGTCACTCATTTTACCCAGTATTTTGTGGTAAAATGGGTGCCTCGGCTTATACTCGGGTCGGCTTATACTCGAGTATATACAGTAATTTTTATTTCTTCTATCTAATGTAGGTCATTAGCCAGATTTGGAGCATCTCTTAGAGTCTTCCAGGAAGGAAGACCCACTGAGGTCATAGGCCTAACCTTCAATGCTATCCCTGCTTATTAGATTAAGATATCAAATGATACATGTGTTTTTGATAGAATGGTGTTTACTTATATTTTAAAAATGTATCATTCGAATAAAATTTACATTTTAGGTACTTTCCATTCTTGTTTGTTGATGATAGAATTTATCAGTAGGTATTAAGTACCTTAGGGTTGTCTAAATCTACTTTAGTAGTGTTTATTTTAGTATTTTTCATCCAAAAAAGTTTGCATACACTATTAAATGCATTCAAAACCCTAAAACGTAAATATGTCTTTAAAGCACAATTTTATATATTTATATACATTTTTATAAATTTGTTATGTGTCATATTTTAATACAGAACAGTAATACTACAAAATCTAATTGTTAGAAAGGTAATACATGCGTGAACAAAAAGTACAACAAATACAGCAGCGATTTAGGCAAATGAAAATCAAGGAAGGGATTAAATGTATTAGGTACAGAGGATGGTATAATAATTGAGAATGTATTTGTAGAGGGACAAATGCCATCCATACTTTCCAGCAAATGTAATAATCCTTTATACAAGTGGATTTTTAATTGAAATCCAGTGACAAGAAAAGAAGAAAACATTGATTGGAAGAGACTACCAGAAACAGTGGCAATCACAGAGAAACACTTGAGGCATGAAATAACAGTATAGATGAGGAGCAGAGAGTGTAACACAAAATGCTAATGTCTACGAGAACTATATGATGATTACTTACTGCTTAAAGTAAGAGGAATTTTAGTTTGATATGGCGATCCACACTACAGCTAAAAAGAACCAAAGCCAATGACATGCCAATGGGTAGATATTAAAATCATTGACATTTCATATTTATATTTCATAAATATTATAAGATATTTATTATATTCATATTTATAGTATAGTATAACATTTTTGAAAAACTTGACAATCTGCTATGAATTATTATAACATTTACAATAAGTAAAAAAAGCTTTAATTTGTAACTAACTCTGTTTTCCACAATCAATTTTTTTTTTGGGATATGACAACTGATAAATACAACTACATACATTTGAAAATAAATAGCAATACAGTTACAGTGTATGATAATATTTCTTGGATATTGCAAATTGCAGTATATGATATGTTATTTTTAGTATTTAATAATAATGTAATAACTTACTTTAAACAAAAGACTGTATTAATGTAATTACTATCTTTCTCATTTAAGTTTTTCTCTTTTTCTACTTCTTCCTCTCTCCTCCTTCTAACACCATTCCTTCTTTTTTTATGTTAATGTTCTTGTCTGTTCCCGCTTCAGTACTTAAATAGTAAGTATATAGAAGAGGAACATGTATGGTATCTTTTCTCCATATATTAGAATATTAAAGATATGATTTGAATAGTTTAGTAATTTTCAGGATGGGGAGTGGTGTTTTGTGGGTTAGGTTGTGGCCCTTCCATAAGGAGATATTGTTGCAAGATTAAGTATAATAATAAGATTCTACATTGAAACAGTCACACATTCAACCATGGAAGGCAGAATAAGATAGATTAAATATAGTTGTCATATTATTTGATATTTAAAAAAACCTACAATCGTAAGTAAAGTGAAAAAGAAAAAAAAAAAGAAGAGAAATAATATGGGAGGAAGAAAAAGGTACAAAAATAAAGTAAAAGGGGGGAATAAGAGGAAATGTATCTCTATTTGATTCCCGCATTCTCTGTTACTTGAATAAAGAATACAATGTTAGTACTTAAAGAATTAGATAAAAAGTCGATTTGCCTCCATGGTCGATGTCAGGGCGCCAAGCCACTCCCGTCCATCTCATCTAATAGGTGGCTCCTAGAAGGTGCTGATTTTTATCACAGAGTAATATTATTTGTTGAGTCTAGCCAGGGTTTTCAGATATTTCGCTATTTGGAAAGGGTATCGGCAAGAAGATGAGTGATTCTTTCATTGATTAAGATGTAATTTAATTTATTTTTAATAGATTAATTTGTAACTCTTTTTCCCAATGTAACTTAAATTATTTTATTTTTTCTTTGTTTCCAAAAAGAAATGGCAAATAAATAGCACATTTGTCTTATATATTTTCTGCTCAGAATTCTGAGAAATACAGTCTTGCACTGCATTTTGGGAAACTGGACAGGGACATTCAAATGAGTCCACAATATACTGTATTATATAAAAGGAATTAGAGACATGACAAGAGTGGAAGAAAAATAGTGAATTTAAATAAAATCTTGGAAGTATTTAAAGACTGGTATTCTATATAACACCATCTGGATGTTGTGGTGAAGGGGCTTGTGTTCTTAAAGTTGGGAGCTAAATGATGAAGGGTCAACAGAGATGGGCAGGTCATAACAGAGAGGTCAGACAAATTGCAGTCCACTGGAGAAGGAACTGGGAACCCACCCCATTATCTGTGCCAAGAGATTCTTATGGATAAGCACAACCAGACACTAGATGTGCCTGGCATGCTGAGGTCCATAGGGTAACAGAGTCAGACATGACAGAAAAAACTGAACAGCAACTACAATAATCTCTTATAACAACTTTGCAATCACTTTCAATGGAAGTGTAAACCCCCATAGGATAACCCTCCCTCTCAAGTTACAAGTAGACTAAAAGACCAAGTTACATCCACCATTTACACTATTATGTCATTTAAATGGGCTCTCTAAAGAATTATTAAGTAGGGCTTGCTAAAAAAAATCATTATGAGCAAACAATTACTATTTTTTTTTTTTAAATCATGCTCCAGGCAGTATAAGCTTTAAATCGAATCATTGAAACACTTTTGAGACCTCTCTGTGAAACACACATTAGAAGCAGGTAGTTTTGTAGCATGAGATGCTAGCAATGTACACAAATACATTTTCGAAATGCAAATGAATTGTAAAAATGTGCCATTCAACCTTAATTACTATGGGCCTCATTCTATTAGCGGCCGCAGCCGTTGCGGGGCCGCAAGGACCGGCCGCAAGCTATTCTGCTATTCTATTCCCTTACGGCCGGGGATTCCAGCAGGCTTGCGGCCGGTGCCTTGCTATCTCTTGCGGCCGCTCGCGCCGGAGGAAAGCCTTTGATCTCAAACGGCCGCAAGAGATTTGCAATTCAATTGCTCCGGGAAACCTCTCTGCAAGGCTAAAAGCGAGCCGCAGCTTACTTGCAGGAAAGAGGTCTCGCTAGCACCAATTAAGCACATAAAATAGCTCAAATAAAGCCATCCTGCACTTTGAGAAGACTATAAAGGGATTTTAGGTGTTAGAAAAAATAGCACATAATTATCCTGTACTCAAATCCGTAAAATATTTTATTTTTAATATCCGTAAAATATCCATGTAAAAAGTCCAGAGTGCTTGGAGCACCTCTGACACACCCACGCCGCAGCCGGAAAATAAACAGTTAATTTGAACTCGGGTTTGGGCAGATGTGCAAGCTTGAGAGTGGGTTTCTTTTAATCCTCATGTCCCCCAATATGATCCCTAGCATTTACAGAGCTGTACAGTGCAGGCTTGAATTTATTTTTGAGTTTTTATATTTCAGAGCTTACGGCCGGTTCCAAGATATGTGGCCGGCCGTAAGAGGAGATCCTTGCGGGGCCGTATAATAGAATCGCGAGTTAACTGAACCCCCGCAAGGAATCGCAGCCTTACGGCCGATTTACGGCCGATAATAGAATGAGGCCCTATGTAACTACTATGTAACTAAGAGATTTAGAAAACTTTAGGGTAAGTTTAATAATCTTTATTTTGGTATTTTTCATACAGAAACATATGAAACTTAAATATGCCTTTAAATTAACTTAATTCACATAAGACCTCCCCCATCATTGCACGAAGATGCTCCAGAAAATTAGAATATTGAACAACAAGAAATCTCCGGTTTGGTGACAATTACCTATCATAACAGAAACACTCATAGACTTTACTAGGGAAAATATAAATCCTACATTATAAATGTTTGACAGGCATTTTAGATTTCTTATAGAGGGGTTGGAACCCCTGACATGACAGATTTAGACTTTAGTTTAATTCTTAGGAATAATTATTGTATTCCTCAGCACTAGGGGCTTACTCGTAAGGAAACTCTCCCTTACTCCCCTAGGCACTTTAGTGCAATGTTTAAAATTTTGAGGATAGACCTCTATGTTAATGTTTCTAATGTTACTTTGAATGTAGAGTACTATGTTTTATAGTAAATCATTTTTTTTATCATTGGTCCCTTTCTATAAGAACATGTCTGCTACAAATGTCATTATTACATCTTCTAGCATAGTGCTGCTTTTCTCCTCGGATCCCCGGGTCCCTCTCCCGGATCTTCCTCTCCATACAACAAAAATACGTAAGTGGCTGTCATGGGCCCCAACAAACATTTATTTATAGATGATTAACACGGACCTAGTCTTCTTGACACATAATGTCAAGGGCCTTAATTCTCCCCTTAAAAGAATAAGGCTTTTATAACGTACAAAGACCATATCCATCTGTAATTTTCATGCAAGAAACACATTTTAAACAAAACAACATTCCCAAATACCTTCATAAATTATACCCTACATTCTATGCAACTGCGCATGTCTCTAAAAAAGCAAGTGGCACCATATTACTTCAGAAGGATTTCCCATTCACTCTTGAGGAGAATAAATAGACCCAACTATATCATCCTCACGAACAAAATTCTAGTATACCTTAATCTCTCTATATGCTCCGACACAAGCCCCTCACAACTACTTAATTAACCTACTTAAGCTATGGGGGCAAATGGATTGTGGGAAAATAGTTCTGTGGGGATCTAAACTTAATTCTAGATCCTCAAATGGATAGGTCTAATGGTGGCAATGAACCTTACTTTTCTAAGAAATGTAAACATATCAAATCTCTTTTGGCCAATTTAAATCTTGTTGATAGTTGGAGGGAACAACACCCACAAAAAGAGAGAATATTCATTTTACTCCTTCCCACATGGATCATATTCTAGATTAGACTATCTATTATTAGACTCTTCCTTATTAGACCAAGTGAAGCATTCTGATATTGTACCCTGCACATGGTCGGACCATTCTATGGTTAAGCTCTCACTAGACACCCAACACCCAACCATTATAGACCTATTAACACAAGACCTAGAACTATACTTCAACACTAATCTTGGACAGGACACAGAGATTGGGTGAGTTTGGGCAGCCCACAAGGCCTTCATTAGGGCCTCTTGTATTAAAGCAGTGGATAAATATAAGAAACAGCGTAAATTGTGAAACGGAATTAAATAAAGATTTAAAAAGTCTAGAATAAATAAACCAGATTAACCCCACAAAGCACAATAGAACCCAAATAAAGAAATTTAGGGTAGAATTAGACCTTCTACTTTCAGAAAAAAAAATGGAAAAAGCAGATTTTCTAATTTATATTATAAAAAATGTATTGACCACCTAGCCCCCCATCTAAAAATTGTCTTCTTTCCCAAAGAACACCGGTATCCATTAGAAGCTAAAAACTACAGGCCAGTTTCCCTACTAAATAGTGATATTACATTTTGGCAAAAATAATGTCAAAAAGAATTTCTATCTTCCTTCCCAAACCTATACACAACGACTAAACTGGATTTGTCACTGCTAGACAGACGGGAGAAAATATCAGAATGGTCCTTAATTTGATTTATAATACTAGTAAAAACAGAACTCCAACTTGTTTATTATCCCTAGATATCGAAAAGGCATTCGATTCTCTTGAATGGCTCTATCACCAAGCTTCTCTTGCTAAATTTGGGTTCAAAGGCCAATTTATTATATTATAACTCACCCAAAGCACTATTAAAAATTAACAAACCAAGCCGTAACAAACCAAGCATTATAATAAAAAAAGGAACCCCCTTCTATTTTCCATAGCTATGGAACCTATAGAGCAAGCAATAAGATAAAATACAGAAGTTTGAGATGTACAAATAGGCCTACAACCCTTTAAATTATCACTATTTGCTTATCACTATTTACTTTGTACACTCACAGAACCTTCTCCCTCTCCATACCGGCATTATCACAAATTCTAAATGACTATAGCCAAATATCAGGCTTAAAAATAAACTTTGAGAAAACCGAGGCCTTGGCGATAGACATTCCTCAGACTAAGAAAGAAACTCTTAGCAACAAGTCCCCCAAAATACATTAAGTACTTAGGGATACACTTAACTTCCAATTTAAAAGACCTGTACAAAGTCAATTACTCACCGCTCTACACCACCCGACTTACATAAATGGTCTAGGTTTACCTTTATCTTGGTTGGGGAGAACTAACTCAGTAAATATTAATATTTTCCCTAGACTAATGTATCTCTTCAGGGCTCTACCTATCATAATCAATGTGAAAGAACTAACTCACTTTCAAAGATCAATATTTCAGTTCATCTGGAGAAATGTCCCCTCTCAGATCTCCAGTGGATTACAGCCTTATTAAATTGTGATTCAGCAAATTTAAAAGGGCTCTTTTTAAGCACATAGCATATATTTTTTACAAAAGTTTTTAGTTAGTGAAGACCTTGCTTTTGAATAGAAGTTTACTAACTAACAACTTCTGTAAAAAATATGCTGTGTGCTTAAATAGAGCCCTTTTAAATTTGCTGAATCACAATTTAATAAGGGTGTTAGGGCCTTATTAAATTAGGCCACTTAGTTCCCTCGGTCCTTGCAAAAGGCAGTTTATTGCTGTTTGCGAGGATCGATTCCCCAATATATCCCTCGCAGCCTGCTTTGAGAGATGACTCCGAAAAATGTCCAAGAATAAGCTCCGAGAGAGCTACGGAGTCACACACAGCCTTAAATCTATGAGGTGATTCTTGCACCTCGGACGAATCCCTATGGGCACAAAAAAGTGCTAGCAAGGGATCCCAAAGCTTCTATATGCTGCCTAAGAGCAGCCCGAGACAGCCGTGTGATGCTCCCCCCTGCTCCCTATACACATCCCCATGCTGCAGTGGTCCCTATCGGGACCCCTGTAAACCCCCCACATTAACCCCTTGCAGTGGGGGTCCCCGATCGGTATAGATCAGGCCCCCGCTGCATTTAAAAGTTTTAAAATTCCCCGCCCCGGCTCCTTAAAGGGCCCGCGGCACACTATCAGCAGTCCCAGCCGTGGCACCTAAAATTAACCCCCCTCTATGCTGGGGATCCCCATTGGGACTCCAGAAGTGTCCCCACAATAACCCCTAGCAGCGGGGTTCCCGAACAGCATAGATCAGGCCCCCGCTGCATTTAAAAGTTTTGAATGGCCCACCAGGACCCCTAAAGTGTCACCACATAAACCCTTGCTGCAGGGGTCCATAGGGACCCCTGCAGCCTCCCCACATTGACCCCTGGCAGCTGGGGTCCCCAATCGGCACCGATTGTGACCCCGCAACATTAAAAAAATTGTAAATGTCCTGCCTGGCAACTAAAATTAACCCCATCACTCATGGGGGTCAATACCGAACCCCATTAGCCTTCATTAACCCTGTCACTCATGGGGGTCAATACAGACCCCCATAAGCCTTAATTAACCCTATAACTCATGATGGTCAATACAGACCCTCATAAGCACTTAGTAACCCTGTCACTCATGGGGATCAATACAGACCCCCATAAGCACTTAATTAACCTCATCACTCATGGGGGTCAATACAGCCCCCCATAAGTCTTAATTAACCCTATAACTCATGGGGGTCAATACAGACCCCATAAGCACTTAATAACCCTATAACTCATGGGGGTCAATACAGACCCTCCTCCCCCCTCCATTTTTCTCCCGCCGTGTTTCTCCTTCCCCCTCGCGCTCACAACATGCATTGCGCTAGCGCGGCTATCACACCGCAAGCAGCACACAGCAGTCTTTGATTAATATAGTTTCTGTTATGCACATGTGCTAGCCAGTGTTACACACAACAGAAACTATATTAGTGGTATATATATATATATATATATATATATATATATATATATATATATATATATATATACATATATATATATATATATATATATATATATATATATATATATATAGTTCCCTGCAACAATCATTTAATATATGTAATAACTGTTCTTCTCGTAAATTTTTAACTTGTTTTAGACATTCAAATGTTAACACAGATGTACTATTTATTATATATATATATATATATATAAAACAGTACATCTGTGTTCACATTTGAATGTCTGAAACAAGTTAACATTTTACGAGAAAAACTGTTACATATATTTACATATTTATATGTATATATATATATATATATATATATATATATATATATATGTATAAATATATATATAAAAGCAGAAAATAAACACATTTATATTTATTGAATCTATAAATACAATTGTCACATCTATTTAATGTCAAAAAATATAAGAAAAAAAATATATATATATTTCTATATATAAATATAATGGCTTCTTGCTGCAGTTACAGCACTTGTTCTCACCCATTATAATAATCACAATGTTCTCATTTCCCATTGGCTCCTATAGTTGTATAGTCGTTTCTCATCCTTAAAGCTTGGTTTGGCCCCTCCTGTACACTGGTTGTATTTACAGATGTGGACTGGGTCCTGTACTTTGGGGAGATAAAGATTTACATTAACGAGTAACATGGAAAAAAGCTCCCACGGCCGATTTACGACAATGTTATAATTTACACTGCTCGTTTAGAATGGGGCCCTTAGTATTCAGCTTTAAAACTTAAATATAAAAACATTGCTGTGCTGATTATTAACTAAAAAAATCTATGAAACTTGCTTTGAGTTCCAAGTCCCTTTAATATATATTTAGAAGATAATATGCACAGATTTTTCAAATATCAATTTATGCTTTCATCAAACAGAGCAAGTAGAACTTGTAACATTAATGAATATCATTTGAGTCATTGGGAAGTCTGGAATAATTTATAATATGCTTGTTTAGCTATGCAATTAAATTGAGCATTCAAAAAGAGTGTGCAAAACTTTCTTGTATTGTATTTATAACCTCAGAAAACATCTAAATAAGAAAACATATGGGGGATTTACTAAGAGGACACTCATTAATCCTTGATCAAATGCAACACATCACACTTTATTGCAACTCCCGTCTACATGCAATTTACCAAATCTTGTGTAGTATAATTAGGTTTGCGATGAGGTGCATTAATGAGCAATGTAGTATTATGTATCCACCATTTTCAAATCACACGCAGAATAGCATATTCTTGTTTGAAAGGTCAAGCATGAGCAGTTTAATAATGATTTTCATTGGTTTAAGTGAAATTGTATATAAAAATTGCAATGCTATATGCTCATGTGATTAGATTATGTACATGCTCCATTAAAGGAGCCATATTGGTTGATAAAGACGAAATGACTGGCATTATTATTATTAATGATGTATAACAACAATTTATGCATTGAGTCGTGTCCGACTCTCCATCACCCTATTTACTTTAGCACGCCATGCACATCTTGTGCTTATCCATAACATTTTCTTGGCAAAGATACTGGAGTTACTTCTCCAGTGGATAAGTCTGACCTCTGCTATGACCTGCCCTACATGGCATAGCTCCCAGCTTAATTGAAGTACACAAGCCCCTTCACCACAACAAGGTAGCGATCCAGAAGGGAATAATTACATTAAAACCTAGCAAATTGTTAACATGCCCATGCATTTTTATCAACAACACATATTACTTCATTTTGTTTATAATGTATGTCTAAAAATTAATAAATACAATGTATGTGAGTGGGTTTCTGGCTTGTATATAATCCAATCCTAAACTTTGCTTTAAGCTGTGTAATACAGCTAGCATATGATTCAAAGGAGCCATGTTTAAAAAGGTAATTTGGATTCAAAAAGTAAGGTACATTGTATCTCCTCTGCATGTCCCTGCCCGGTCACACTAGAATGCAGTATGATGACTGTATTTCTGGGAAACCTAAGCAGGTGATACGTTTTTAAGTTGTTTTTAGACTTTCGGATGGGCTTATAAATGTACTATCCTTTCACTATATGTATATATACATAAACTATCTACTATCTTTATTTATTTATGTATTTATATTTGTTTATAAAAATTAAATAAACAAAGAGTATGTCATATATATATATATATATATATATATATATATATATATATATATATATACACATATATGACATACTCTGTGTTTATTTAATTTTATAAACAAATATAAATACAGAAATTTAAATAGATACAAATATGTTCATTATAATTCATAATTTACATTAAGAAGTATTATTTTCATAATCCAGGAGATTAATACAAATTAATTTAAACTATTTTAAGCCATGCTCTAAAGTAATGGCTGAATATTGGTAAGATCATTTTATGTAAGCCATAGCTTTCCAAATCACATTTAAAATCTTGACCCTAACACATAATGCCCTCAACAACAGTGCACCCCCTTATATCTCTGCTCTTGTCTCTAAATACTCTCCCAACCGCCCCCTTCGTTCTGCTAACGACCTTCTTCTTTCCTCCTCTCTCATCACCTCCTCTCACTCCCGTCTTCAAGACTTTTCTCGTGCAGCCCCTACTATCTGGAACTCCTTGCCTCGCTCCATTAGATTAACTTGCTGCCTCAAAACCTTAAAAAAATTACTAAAATCACACCTATTTAAAAAATCATATCACCTTCAGCCTTTATAATTACAACTGCACACTCCACAGCATAATAACAATCCCACCCACACTCTACAGTACAACACACAGACCCCTCCAATTGACAAAAAAAAATTGCATTCACATTGCCATTTTGTAGTTGTCACCCTCTTGTATCACACCTAAACCCTTAGGCCCTCATTCAATTGCGATTTGGCCAATTGAATAGGGGTCTAAATAAGCACATAACATATTTTTTTAAAATAAGTTTTTAATTAGTGAAAACCTTGTTATTGGATAGATGTTTACTAACTAAAAACTTCATTAAAAAAATATGTTATGTGCTTATTTAGACCCCTATTCAATTGGCCAAATTGCAATTGAATGAGGGCCTTAGATTGTAAGTTTGCGAGTTTTCAATTGTGTGTCCGTGTCTTGGAAACAAGCACTATGTGCATTTGATTATATGCTCAAAAACAGGGCCCTCCATTCTTTATAAGGTGTTAAATTTGTTTTTTGCCTTGTACAATACCACTGTACAGCGCTACGGAATATGTTGGCGCGATATAAATAAAGACAATAATAATAATAATAATAATGTAAGCATAATATATACCGCTATCATGAGGTTGAAACATGCAAGGATGAATATCAGCATCATGGGTAGTTAAAAGCAAGATACAAGTCTATAGTAATGTTGGAGAACTTGGGTTTTCACAATATGCTAATCATACCGTACCCAACACACTTTAACATGCTCATTAAACACCCCATTTGTGATATCCTGGGGTGGGATAACTTTAGACTTGCTATAAAAGCAGAAAAAGCCTTTAGTGAATCACACAATGACCAGCAATGTTGGATCACAGGTTACAGTGGGCTATTGTGCCCGTGTACTCCAACCCATTGTATGAAATAATATTATGTTGAAGATGTATACTTATTGCATAATTCACTGCAGCCTACGTCTGCTTGTGTAGGTGATGAAAGGCACCAGCATCTAGCAACATCTTATAAAATAGATTTAGAATTGAAAAAAAAATTGGCTATTTTTAAGTTGCAAACTAATGGAGTATTTCACACTATGCAATCAGATTGACAAAGGAAAAGGAAGCAATTTTTGCAAATTGAGGATTTACAGAGTGGGACTGAACTTCACCTTTTATTTGGAAGAACTACTGTATCCGTCATAGACAACAAAGTACACTTATAATTCAAGCACTGCATAAGCTCCTTAGAAAAAAATAGTCAAATGTACTATAGGCATTATTTGATGGTAATGCCATGATAACTTTATTAATTTAAAGAACATTTTAACTTATAAAACAAATATATAGTCTGATTGGAACAGTTTCTGTAACTGGCTTTCTTTAAACTTTGCTTTTTGTTATACTGTGAAATAGAAAAAAAAAGTACATTTCTTTATATCTATTTATGTTTTCATGATTCTGAATTGTACCTTTATTACCTTGGATGTCATTCTATTAAAGTACACATTGAACTTAAAAAAAATAATGATAACAATAGAAATTAGTGTGAACAATAGCTAAAAATGTATGTGTAGCAACCTTGTATCAGTTCATCAGGGTAATTAAATATACAAATTCATATAAAATAAAGCAAAATAAATAATGCATCAGTTCTGAACCACATAAAATGTAATATCTATTCAGTTTTCTTTTTTAAAATTATTTTATACTATGAAAGTTTAACCACTATATACTCCCTTCTGGATCGCTACTTTGTCGTATTGAAGGGGTTTGTGTACCTCAATTAAGCTTATGAGCTAAACCATGTAGGGTCACCAGAGATGGGCAGGTCATAAAAGAGAGATCAGACAAATCGCTATCCACTGGAGAAGGAACTGTCAACACACTGAAAGAAAATATTATGGATGAGCAAAACCATACAAAGATGTGCCTGGTGTGCTGCCATCCATAGGGTCACTGAGAGTCGGACACAACTGAATGACTAAAAAACGTTTTTATATACACACGTATATATATATATATATATATACATATATATATATATATATATATATATATATATATATATACACACGTGTATATATATATATATATATATATATATATATATATATATATAGTAAATAAATAGTACATCCGTGATCGCATTTGAATGTCTAAAGCAAGTTAAAAAACCTGCTTCCAGCTCAGAATCTCAAGAAAAACAGTTATTACACTGCATTCTGGGAAGCTTAGCTGAGACATGCAAATGTGCCCACAAATGCCCCACACTTCAATCCATAGCCATTATCAAACATGGCTTTTAGCTTAAACATCCTTTAAGCTTATGCATGCTGTATTATGCAGCTTTAATGCAAAGACAAGGTTAGATTAAACACAAGCTGAGTATCCTATCTATGTAAAGCTGTTTCAAGCTTACTGGCTATCATCAGCATTGAGCAGGATCTCAGTTTGTGTTGTGGACTTTATGAGTAGATAGTTCCCCACAACAATCATTTATAATATGGTGGGCAAAAGAGTGATAGAAGTCTCCACCGTACAGTAGTACAGTAAATAAAACGTACATCTGTGTTCACATTTGAATGTCTAAAGCAAGTTAAAAAACCTGCTTCCAGCTCAGAATTCTGAGAAAAACAGTTATTACAGTGCATATATATTTTTGTGGTCGGGCCCCTCTCCTCATATAACAGTGGCCTGCTAGGGGGCCTAGGGCTGAGTGAAGGTGAGGATAATGGGAAGGGCGGGTGCAGCGTTGGAGGACCTGTGCAAATGGGGGTTTATAAAGGGTGGAGGGAGAAAGACCCTCCCACATACCCAAGTAATTAACCTGATATATATGTATACGGCTCAGACCATGGGTTTCTAATGGCAAAGTTCGGAATTAAACTGAAGAAACAAGTAGATACAAAATAAATAATATCTCTTGTGAATATTTGGTGGAGGTAAAGAATAGATTTAAGGCACTAAACATGGAAGATAGGGTAACTGAAGAACTTTGGACCTTGGGAAAACCCAACATTTGAATACCAAACATGACCGGGTGCCATTCACATGCCAATACACACACACCAGAACAGACTACACATTAAAGAAATAACAAAAAACATGGTTACACAACATGTCTTTCCCTAAACTTAGCCTTTCCTGAACGGGTTTTAAACTGGTCAGGGCTGCACAAAGTGGGTTTCACAAACCCCCCACTACAGCCTCCCGCCCCACAGAGTCCAAATAGGTGGCAAAGACCTAGGACAAAGTATACGGGTATGAACAGCTTGACCTCACAATGGCACACATGTTGGTTGGAGCTGATGAAGAGCATATTTATAAAGTAGGACATTTTGAAGCATAGATTATGTTTTACACAGAGCCTGCTGGCAGCTGTTTATACAAGCAAGTCCTTTTTTGAGCAGAGACCCATATGGCAAAGGGTTGAATTATCATATTAACTCCAATGTTCTTCATGTAGCTTAAACATTTATTTTAGTTAAGCATAGTAATTGTTTGATCTCTATGCATATTACAGTATTGGGAAGCACCAGACCTTTTGGGTCACTCACTGATTTTAGTAGTGTATTTTCTTTAAGAGCTGTTGATGCATTGTTTGGTACAATTCATTTAGAAGAGGAATGTTTACATATCTGCAGGAGCAGGACTGGCAGTTGTCCTTATGACCTTCCTCCTTTTTAGCATATATGGGGGGGGTAGGTGTGATATTCTACAAAGTACATTGCCCTCTGACTCTTATTCCTGATAAATAAGATAAGGCAAGACAAAACCTTCTAAACATAGAGAATTCAAAAACATTTTCTGAAATGTTTTTGTGTACATAGTTTCTTCGTTCCTCATAAACATGTGTTATATACAAGTTTTTCTTTTGTCTTCAGTCAAATCCATTGAAGGAATATACTTTCAGTGTTTCAACAGTATCTTTCTGGGCTAAGTAAATAACCTTTTATTTTCTTTCTATACGGGTCAACCGAGATGAATATCACAATAAGATCTCACAAAAATAGAAAATTGTAGTATGCGTGGATAATAAGCTGTAACCCAAACATATCATTATATAAATTGCTGTGGCTTTACAAATAAACGAGCAGTGAAGATAATATTGACACTCCTATTCGTAGATTCTGATTTCTGTGGACACTGTGAAATAACAATTAAAGTATTTTTTTCATAGTAGTCAAGGTTGCCTCTGAGCGTGCCTAAAAAGGTAAGTTGTCACAACTAGTGTAATTTAGTAAACATCTATCCAAAAGCAAGGTTTTCACTACCTAAAAACGTATTTAAAAAAAATATGTTATGTGCTTATTTAGAGCACTATTCAATTGGCCAAATCGCAATTGAATGAGGGCCATAGTATATAAGCAGCACAAATATATATCTTGAGATGCTGTTAGAATGGAATTCACAATCAATATCTAATCTAATTATAGGACCACTTTCTAATGATAAGAATATTTGAGTCTGGCTAAGAGCATAATTCAGTAGGGAAAAAGTCATATAGCTAGCTGTTTAATTATATAAAATAAATGTTGATGCTTCTGCTGAGTACTGGATTAATCCATAAAGTGTTGATGGAACTTGTGGGATTCGTAAGAGAGAAGGTGATCGCATTTGTGGAGAGCTGTGGTTGCATCTATTAATGCAATGTAACTTTCTGTTTGTGGCTTGCTTGTTAGGAGGAAGGGGTTTGGTATCAATCTAAATTGGATCAAAGTCCCTAACAAAAAGGTCTGGACTTCTGCCTGTTCCCTCATCCCCCACCCTTCTCTCCACTGAAAGGCAGAAACACAGCCCCATCCTCTAGCAAACATAGATTCTTTCACTCAAACAAGGTCTTAAAGAATTCAAATTTTCTCAAAAAATGTTTTTAATGTCCATTGGTTACACAGCTGCTAGTGTTAGTTTAGTATATTTTTCTGTAGTGGTTTTTCAAAGTGAATCTAATTATTTATTTTATATACTGTATTAAAAGAGTGAAGCCTTTGTGGAATCATTTACACGTTTCTGCCCAGGTTCCCAGAGTGCACTGCAATACTGTATTTCTCGGAATTCTAAGTGAGTAATATATTTTTAACTCCTTTTAGACATGCAAATGTGAACACAAATATACTATTTATTTACTATATATATATGTATTGTGGCAAGGCAACTGTCCTGTGTCCCGACACTTCTGATGGAGGAACACAGGAGTCCGTTAAAGTGAGCTAGATTATAAATGCATCTGATAGAGGATAATTATTAGTGTATAGAAAAACAATTGTTTGCATGAAGTAAGTTTTATTTTTTTTGCAAAAAAAAAAATGTGTTGGGGTTGATGTTGATACCCTCATAAATTATTGCTGCGCTAGGGAGTTCGCTTTTGCAAAAGCGAACCGTCGCTTACTGCTCAAACGCGAGCCGATTGGCTTTGCAACCAATCAGCCACGAGCGGTGACATCTGCAGTTGCGTCACTGCCACCTCTAAGTACCTCCGTCAGGGCTCAGAGGTTTCGTAAGACATTAGGGTAGGGGTTTGGAGCACTCGCGTGTGTGTCTGTGTGATTGCATGTGTGTGTATGTCTGTGTGATTGTGTGTATGTCTGTGTGAGTGTCTGTCAGTGAATGTGTTTCTTTGAGTGTGTGTGTATCTGAGTGAGAGTGTGAGTGTCTGAGAGTGTGAGTGAGTGAGTGAGAGTGTGTGAGTTTGTGTGTGAGTGTCTGAGAGTGTGTGTGAGTGAATGAGTGTGGGAATGTCTGAATGTGTCTGAGTGTTTGTGTGAGTGTATGTATGTGTGTGAGTGTCTGAGAGTGTGTGATTGTCTGAGTGTGTGAATGTCAGAGTGTGTGTGTCTGAGAGTGCGAATGCATGTGTCTGTGAGCGTGTCTGTGTGAGTGTGTATGTAACTGTGTGAGTGTGTCTGTGACTATGGGAGTGTGTATTTGACTGTGCAAGGGTGTGTCTGTGTGAGTGTGTCTGAATTTGTGAGTGTCTGAGAGTGTGAGTGTCTGAGTGTGTGTATGTGTGTGCCTGGCAGTGTGAGTGTCTAAGAGTGTGAGTGAATATCTGGGTGTGTGTCTGACAGTGTGAGTGTCTATGAGTGTGTGTCTGAGAGTGTGTCTGAGAGTGTGAGTGTCTGAGAGTGTGAGTGTGTGAGTGTCGGAGAGTGTGTGTGCCTGAAAGTGTGATAGCATGTGTCTGTGAGTGTGTGTGTCTGTGTAAGTGTGTCTGTGAGTGTATGAGTGTGTTTTTAACTGTATCAGTGTGTGACTGTGTGTCTGTGTGTGTGACTGTGTGAGTGTGTTTCTGTGTGAGTGTGTCTGAGTGTGAGAGTGTGTGTGAGTGTCTGACAGTGTGAGTGTGTGTGTAAGTGCTAGTATCTGAGAGTGTGTATGTGAGTGAATGTGAGTGTGTGTGTGAGTGTCTGAGATTGTGAGTGTCTGAGAGTGTGAGAGCATGTGTCTGTGTGTGTATGAGAGTGTGTGAGTGTGTGTCTAAGAGTTTGTGTCTGAGTGTGTGTGCGTCTGGGAGTGTGAGAGCATGTGTCTGTGTAACTGTGTGTCTGTGTGAGAGTGTCTGAATGTGAGTGTGTGTGAGTGTGTGAGTGAGTGTCTGACAGTGTGAGTGTGTGAGAGTGAGTGTCTGAGAGTGTGTGTGAGTGAATGAGTGTGGGAATGTCTGAATGTGTCTGAGTGTTTGTGTGAGTGTATGTATGTGTGTGAGTGTCTGAGAGTGTGGGATTGTCTGAGTGTGTGAATGTCAGAGTGTGTTTGTCTGAGAGTGCGAATGCATGTGTCTGTGAGCGTGTCTGTGTGAGTGTGTATGTAACTGTGTGAGTGTGTCTGTGACTATGGGAGTGTGTATTTGACTGTGTGAGGGTGTGTCTGTGTGAGTGTGTCTAAATGTGTGAGTGTCTGAGAGTGTGAGTGTCTGAGTGTGTGTATGTGTGTGCCTGGCAGTGTGAGTGTCTAAGAGTGTGAGTGAATATCTGGGTGTGTGTCTGACAGTGTGAGTGTCTATGAGTGTGTGTCTGAGAGTGTGTCTGAGATTGTGAGTGTCTGAGAGTGTGAGAGCATGTGTCTGTGTGTGTGTGAGAGTGTGTGAGTGTGTGTCTAAGAGTTTGTGTCTGAGTGTGTGTGCGTCTGGGAGTGTGAGAGCATGTGTCTGTGTAACTGTGTGTCTGTGTGAGAGTGTCTGAATGTGAGTGTGTGTGAGTGTGTGAGTGAGTGTCTGACAGTGTGAGTGTGTGAGAGTGAGTGTATGAGAGTGTGTGTGTGTGTGAGTGTGTGTGAGTTTGAGTGTCTGATAGTGTGAGTGTGGGAGTGTCTGTGTGTGAGGTGATGGGGCAATTCACTTGGGCTGGGGGGTTACAGGGGCAATTCACTGGGGCTGGGGCAGGTGATGGGGCAATTCACTGGGGCTGGGGGAGGTCACGGGGCAATTCACTGGTGCTGGAGGGCAATTCACTGGGGCTGGTGATGGGGCAACTCACTGGGGCTGGGGGAGATCACAGGAAAATTCAATGCGTCTGGGGGAGGTCACAGGGGAATTCACTGGGGTTGGGGCAGGTGATAGGGGCAATTCATTCTGGCTAGGGGAGGTGATGTGGAATTTCACTGGGGCTGGACGGCTATTCACTGGGGCTGGGGAGGTGATAGGGCAATTCACTGGGGCTGGGGGGATCACAGGACAATTCACTGGGGCTGAGGCAGGTGACTGAGTGATTCACTGGGCTGGGGCAGGTGATGGGGCAATTCACTTGGGCTGGGGGAGGACATGGGGCAATTCACTGAGGCTGGGGCAGGTGATGGGGTGATTCACTGGGATGGGGCAGGGGATGGGGCAATTCTCTGGGGCTGGGGGAGGTCACAGGGCAATTCCCTGGGCCTGGGGAGGTGAAAGGGCAATTTACTGGGCTGGGGGAGGTCACAGGGCAATTCACTGGGGCTAGAGGGCAATTTACTGGGTCTAGGGGAGGTGAAGGGGCAATTTACTGGGGCTGGTGGAGGTCACGGGGCAATTCACTGGGGCTGGGGCAGGTGATGATGGCAATTCACTGGGGCTGTAGGGCAATTCACTGGGGCTGGGGGGTTGCAGGGGCAATTCACTGGGGTTGAGTGAGATCACAGGGGCAATTCACTGGGGCTGGGGGAATGTAGATAAAATAATCAGTGAATGTAACTTTTTGGTCAGTGAATGAAGGGACACAGACCTTGTTCTAGTTATTACAGAAAACTAAAGGAAAGTTGCTAGCTCAATTCACAGACCAAAAAGATACAATGTATTACAGTATGTATGCTAATTTTCACTGGGATTTTCAGGGAGTGTCAACATTGATATAAAACAGTTTGCAAATGCAAGAAATTCAGCAAACATCAGGTAATGGTTTAAATGTTTATTTTGGTATTTTTTCATGATTTTTTTTTCATACACTACTAATTCTCCTCTATCAGATGCATTAATAATCCAGCTCACTTGAATACACCTTTAAAGGCTTTCCAAACTTGTAATGCTTTTTTCATCAGTGCCATAAAATGTAAGGAAGGCAAAATAACAAGAAATAAATAGGTCTAGCTCTTTCTGAGCATTACCTAAATCTATGAGCACTTTCCTAAATATCGCTGTTCCTTCTCAACTAAGCCTGGGAGGGACAAACCATAAGCACTTCAATAAACTGTATATTTAGAGTATATCTTGGTTAGCCTGGTGTGCTCCTAGAGCCTCCTTTCGGTCCTGTTTAGTCTTGATTTCTGTTCACAATTTTTTCTGCTTCTGTCTGTCTTTACTATTTTTCTTTACTTTCTCCTGACTTGAGAATAGTTCTGCATCAAATAAAGGGAAGATTTCCCCTAATGTTGAATTTGATGTCCTCTACATTATCAGACTTTCTTTTTGTTTTCCTTGTATAAGAGTTTCAAAATATGGAAAATTCCTGCCTATTACTACTGCATATGGCAGTCGAGGGATCACAGGTTCAGTAATTTGGGCACATACACCCCTCACCTCAATACAGGAAGTCTTGTTAGGAGAAGCCAAAATGGTACCATGTACACAATCTATACCCATCATATTTTCTGGCTTCCAGTTATCCACAGATACAACTTTTTCCGATAGCAGGGTCACTGGACTTCCAGAATCAATCTGTCCTGTGACCTTTTTACCATTTAACAGTAGTTCAGTAGTGAATGGATGTTTTATCTCCTTCAGTCCAACAAAATTCACTAAGTCATATTGAGGTACAGGTATCCCAAGTCCACACTGCATAGGTTCTTCACGGCTAGGACATTGAGCTAAATGTCAGTGTTCCCGACATTGAAATTATTTAATCTTGTTCCCAAAGGTGCTCTGTTTTACCCGTGGGCTACGAGGAGCCTTCTCTTCCAATTTCCTTCTTTCAGGCTCCTTCCTGCCAGGGCTATAGTTATCTTGGTGTATATCCAAGGAATTGCCAGTTACCATTTCAGTTGGCCAAACTCTTTCTGATCGTTCTCGCTTCCATGCCCTGGTTCCCTCGGCCCTGAGACCATCAGAAACATGTTTTACAGTCTTATATTGTTCACTCCAATTGACCAGTGAATCTATGGACTGAAGTCCGCATTGGCCTACTGATCCTCTCATCTCATGTGGAAGTGCTCCCCAATAGTGATCCATTACTAGAATTCCCACCATTTGTTCTGAAGAGTTACTTTCAGGGCAAAGCCACATGCGAGTTATATGGAGAAAGTCACACATTTGTCTCCATGCTGTCTGGTTACTGTGTATATCTCCACCGATTGAATCTTTGGGCATGTATTGCTGGGTTCACCCCTGCTCTTGCGAGAATTTCTGCTTTTACAAAAGAATAATCAGAATCCTGTTGTGATGTCAGGTCATAGTATGCACGCTGAGCTGCTCCTCTAAGGAATTGTGCCAGTATATCAGCCCAATGGGTTCTAGGTCAGGCTTCTTGTAAAGCAGTTATTTCAAAAGCTTGTAAATAAGTCTCCACATCATCTTCATCAGTCAACTTTTGTAGAAAATGACTGGCTTTAAATTTCTTTCAAGGGTTATCTTGTTTTTGAAAGTGTTTCCATTGAAGTTTGGTTCTGAGCCACTTGGGTAGCCAGTAGCATATTAAATTCCTGTTGAACAGCAGTACTCTACATTAAGGACTTTACAATCTCCTCCATACTGAGGTGTGGGCTGTCCGCAAAACCAAGACCAGGAATTTCACTTCTGACACCAGTTTGGCAAGGCAATCATCTCCCTGTTTCTGACACTTCTGATGGAGGAACACAGGGGGCTATTAAATGCTTTCCAAACTGTTAATACCTTTTTTGCCAATGCCATAAAAAGCAAGAAAATAAATACAACAAAAAATAAATAGGCCTAGCTCATTCTGAGTATTGCCTAACTTTCTGAGCACTTTCCTAAACTTTCCCTATTGTCCCCAAATAAAGCCTGGGATGGACAAACTGTCTAGGGCTCCTGCTCTGTGGTCTTTGCTTGACAGCTTCCCCACTTTAATCTCTCTTGATCTTTGTCTCCAGCTCAGATCCAGTAAAATTCCAGCAGCCCCTCGGGATAACTCTCTCTGTCTCTGTTGCAACACTTCTCCTCTGGGCTACATCTAAACTTTCAACAGACTACCCCAGCCTGTTCACTGCTGCAGCCACATTGCGATTTAATAAAGCCTTCCTAACACCTGTAGTACTGAATTGGCAAATGCCTCTATCCAGCCTTAGACTCACATATCTGCCCTCTAGGATACTCCCATGTTTCTATACGGCTTTGTCACAGTATTACTTATAAATATATATATATATATATATGTATATATATATATATATATATATATATATATATATATATATATATATATACATATATACACACACACACACACATGCACACACTCACGTGTGTCTAAAACAAGTTAAAAAAAAACTGCTTCCTGCACAGAATTCTGTGAAATACAGTTATTACATTGCATTCTGGAAAGCTAAGCAGGGACAGACAAATGTATCCACAAAAGCTTAATTCTTATATCCATAACCATTTTAAACATGGCTTCTTTTAAGCTTATGCCCGTTGCATTACACAGCTTTTATGTAAAGCCAAGGTTGGATTATACACAAGCTGGGAATCCTACTTGTGTTGTGGACCTTATGAGTAGGTAGTTCACCAAAACAATAATTTAATATATGGTCGGCAAAAGAGCAATAGATGCCCTCCGCCATGGTGTCCCGTCTATAGACCTTCATGTGAGATTGATTATGAAGGTTATGTCTCTATATTTTAATTCACTGCACAGTGCTTTTCAAATGTTTTAATTTGTGTCATTAAAGATAAATCCCCACCATAGTTGTTAATATCATTTACAAGGTGTTAAGCACAAATATTTCAATACTCTTTTTTCTGAGTATTCTCTTTTTTTTGTGTATATTTATATATATATATATATATATATATATATATATATATATACTAGCGACTTGCAAATCAAAAAATGACGGTCAATACAATTTGAAGCCATGGGAATGCTGTTTGAGACATAATTGAAACCGTTTTATACCGTCAGGACCTTTGGCGCTCATGCTTCACAATGAGCGCCTTCGGCGTTTATTGCGTGGGTGTTTTTTTTGTGTTGTTATTACAGAGGCTTTTGCTGTCATTGTAAGGTCGTGGCTGATGTGTTTTTGGCGCTTATTGCAACGCTGTCCCCTGGTGCATTTTGTGTGGTATGAGCAGCGTTTGCATTGTTTGTGAGGCGCGCAGTGAATGTCTTTTGTGTTTATTGCGATAATTTTTTTTCCACATTTTTTGTGTATATGTATTCTTGTACGCCAATGAAATAATAAATAAATTAATATACTTTACATATTTGTAAGTAATATATGGAGGAAGCATTGTGCTGAAGAGCTGTCAATCTGTTTCTATCTTCCTACAGCATCCTACAGCATCCAATGTTTATGTATTTTTTGTTTGTATTTATTGTGTTTTTAATGTTTTCAGGTGCGCACGGTTCGGCTGTTCAGGTCGTATTTTTGGGAGGTCGTATTTTTTCTATGTCCCGCGTCTCGTATTTTTGACTGCTAAGTCCGTACATTTTCCGTTCCAAGTCCCGCGGTTTGTATTTTTGTCCGTATATACTAATTGCGTGTTAGATGTATTTTGGTAAAGTGCCCCTTGTGTGGGTTTTTGTAACCGCGTGTGAGGAGCCGTAGAGCCTCCACCTCCGCAAATGCGGCCACTTGCAAGCATTTGCGGACCAAACTGCGTCCCTCGCTTTGCGAGAGACGCAGTTTTTGCGAGCTCGCAAAGCGTGACGACGATTTGTAGTTTGACAACTATTATATGTGATATACAGTAGACTCTCAGTTATCCCGCAACTATGGGGATTGGTAGATGCCTGATAAATGTAGTTTCTGGTTGCTTGAGATTTCTGGTTGCTTGAGTTCTGGTTAACTGAGTGCCTGCTCTATATATATATATATATATATATATATATATATATATATATATATATATATATATTGTGGTAATGGGGCATATATATTGTGGTAACGGGGCATTTGGCTATTGGTTTCTTCAGTGACATCATATAAACAACCAAGTCCCAAAGTGCTTTTTATCTCTTTTTAATGAAAATGTTTCAAACATAAACAAAAATAGCTTATTTTCAGCATGAAATAAACATCTACATAAACATACTGGCTTAACATCAGGAACACCCTTGCTAGTCCTGAAGCTGCTTCTCGGCCTCCAGGTAAAAAAAAATAATATATATATATATATATATATATATATATATATATATATATATATGTAATAAGAATTAAGAAATGCAATCAATTATATGTTATCCTAGATTCATGAGGAAAGCTTCTGTATAAAAAAAAATCTAGTTATTAGATGGAAAAAATAAAAATAAATTAGGCATTTATTCTTTATTAGAGAATGGAATTAGAATATGAAATAGAATATGGAAAACAATTTAAAATTATCCAAACATTACAAGTGATATTAAAGCGTAGATATTTCAGAAAGAACAACCTGGCCGGATAAAAGAGAATAATTAGTGTTATAAATATAAGTCTCTAATGAGGAGTGTGTTGAGAGGTACATTTGACAAAGTACAAATTATTGTCAATAAATCAAATATATTTCAAGGAGAAATATCTGATTATTCATAGACTAAGGAATATAATTAGTGTGATAACTATATGCCACTAATTAGGAGATTTGATGAGCATAATGAACAAGTGTATATAGTAGTTTCCATTTAAGTAACAGACCAGCTAAAAAACTAAACATAGCTAAAGGAGTAAGTTGATAAAGACAGATTCCATTGTTCAAGAGATTAAACAGTGATAACAGATCAGAAAAAAAAATAAATGACTTCACTTTCAAAACGTAAAACAACCTAATGTACAAATTAATTTATTTAGTTGGTCATGTAAAACAGTGAAGAAAGTTGAGGCTTATTAACTTAAGTTACTAATTGAGAAAACAGTAGTGGGATCAAGTGTGCATGCATTGGTCAAGGAGAAATAGTGGTATTAATCCACAATAGTGAGGAAAAACCAATACAAACTTCATATTTATTGTTTCACTATTACAATTTTTTTGTTTTACAAACACCTTCAACTTTAGATTACTTCTTCGACAACCCTTATTTAGAGTTGTATTTAACTCAATTCCTTTGTTATTTTTTCAGACTAATCCTATATATTTTAATAGTTCCAATAAAGATAAAGTTTGTATTTGTTTTTTTCTTCATTATTGTAGATTGCCCTCATCTCGCCTTGAACAAAGTGCATACTTGATAAACTACTGTTCTTTCAATTATTAACTGATTTTTTAATTTAGTGGGAGCAGCACTGCTACAGTTTATGTTTCTACTAGTAACTTGACTGCCATAAATGATGGTATCATAAAATGTCTATGCTCTCTCTCTCTGTCGTGTCTCGCTCTCTCTCTGTCCTGTCTCTCTCTCTATCTCTCTGTCCTGTCTCTCTCTCTCTCTGTCCTGTCTCTCTGTCCTTTCTCTGTATCTCTCTGTTGTGTGTGTGTCTCACTTTCCTGTGTATCTCTCTCTCTGTGTTATGTGTATCTCTCACTTTCCTGTGTATCTCTCTCTGTCCTGTGTATCTCTCTCTCTGTCCCATGTGTGTCTCTCTCTCAGTTTACTGTCTCTCTTTCTCTCTGCCCTGTGTGTCTCTGTCCTGTCTCTCTCTCTGTCCTGTGTCTCTCTTTCTCACTGTCCCCTCTCTCTCTGTGACCTTTGTGTCTCTCTCTCTCCTGTGTGTCGTGTGTCTCCCTCTGTCCTTTCTCTCTCTCTATTTCCTGTCTATCTTGCATTCTCCTGTCTTTCCCTCTGTCCTGTCTGTCTCTCTCCATCCTAGGTGTCTCTCTGTCCTGTGTGCCTCTGTGTGTCCTGTGTCTCTTTCTCACTGTTCTCTCTCTGTCCTGTCTCTCTCTCTGTCCTGTCTCTCTGTCCTTTCTCTGTATCTCTCTGTTGTGTGTTTGTCTCATTTTCCTGTGTATCTCTCTCTGTGTTATGTGTATCTCTCACTTTCCTGTGTATCTCTCTCTGTCCTGTGTATCTCTGTCTCTGTGCCCTGTGTAACTCTTCCTCTCTCTCTCTCTCTGTCCTGCGTGTCTCTCTCTCTCTCAGTTTCCTGTCTCTCTTTCCCTCTGCCCTGTGTATCTCTCTCTCTGTCCCATGTGTGTCTCTCTCTCAGTTTCCTGTCTCTCTTTCTCTCTGCCCTGTGTGTCTCTGTCCTGTCTCTCTCTCTGTCCTGTGTCTGTCTTTCTCACTGTCCCCTCTCTCTCTGTGACCTTTGTGTCTCTCTCTCTCCTGTGTGTCGTGTGTCTCCCTCTGTCCTTTCTCTCTCTCTGTTTCCTGTCTATCTTGCATTCTCCTGTCTTTCCCTCTGTCCTGTCTGTCTCTCTCTATCCTAGGTGTCTCTCTGTCCTGTGTGCCTCTGTGTGTCCTGTGTCTCTTTCTCGCTGTTCTCTCTCTGTCCTGTCTCTCTCTCTGTCCTGTCTCTCTGTCCTTTCTCTGTATCTCTCTGTTGTGTGTTTGTCTCATTTTCCTGTGTATCTCTCTCTCTGTGTTATGTGTATCTCTCACTTTCCTGTGTATCTCTCTCTGTCCTGTGTATCTCTGTCTCTGTGCCCTGTGTAACTCTTCCTCTCTCTCTCTGTCCTGCGTGTCTCTCTCTCTCTCAGTTTCCTGTCTCTCTTTCCCTCTGCCCTGTGTGTCTCTCTGTCCTGTGTGCCTCTGTGTGTCCTTTGTCTCTTTCTCGCTGTTCTCTCTCTTTCTGTCCTGTCTCTCTCTCTGTCCTGTCTCTCTGTCCTGTCTCTCTGTATCTCTCTGTTGTGTGTTTGTCTCACTTTCCTGTGTATCTCTCTCTCTGTGTTATGTGTATCTCTCACTTTCCTGTGTATCTCTCTCTGTCCTGTGTATCTCTGTCTCTGTGCCCTGTGTAACTCTTCCTCTCTCTCTCTGTCCTGTGTGTGTGTCTCTCTCTCAGTTTCCTGTCTTTCTTTCCCTCTGCCCTGTGTGTCTCTCTGTCCTGTCTCTCTCTCTCTGTCCTGTGTCTCTCTTTCTCACTGTGCCCTCTCTCTGTGACCTTTGTGTCTCTCTATCTCCTGTGTGTCTCCCTCTGTCCTGTCTCTCTGTTTCCTGTCTATCTTGCACTGTCCTGTCTTTCCCTCTGTCCTGTCTGTCTCTCTGTCATGTCTCTCTCTCTCTCTCTCTCTCTCTATCCTATGTGTCTCTCTGTCCTGTGTGTCTCTGTGTGTCCTTTGTTTCTTTATCTCTGTTCTCTCTCTTTCTGCCCTGTCTCTCTCTCTGTCCTGTCTCTCTCCTGTCTATCTGTCTGTGTGTCCTGTCTCTCTCTCACACTCTCCTGTCTCGCTCTGTCTTTTCTCACTCTCTGTCCTTTCTCACTCTCTGTCCTGCCTCTCTTGCTCCCCTGTCTATCTCATTGTCCTGTGTTGTCTACGCATTTTCACAGCCTTATTAAATTGCAATTCAGCAAACTGAAAAGGGCTCTATATAAGCACATAGCACATTTTTTACAGAAGTTTTTAGTTTGTGATCTTCTATCCAAAAGCAAGGTCTTCACTAACTAAAAACTTCTGTAAAAAAATATGCTGTGTGCTTAAATAGAGCCCTATTCAATTTGCCGAATTGCAATTTAATAAGGCTGTAAATGTTTATCATATTGAGACATACAGAACCATTTCATACATAAAAACTAGTATAAATGTAAGTGTAAATAAAAAAAAGGATCACTGATCTTATACCTATAATATAGTCTTGTGAATATGTTAATGTTAAACATTTGCCAAATGTAATGAAAAAAATATTAACAAAAATCTAGCTATTAAAGTTTGAATATTATCAGCCTTATTAAATTGCGATTCAGCCAATTGAATAGGGCTCTATATAAGCACAGAGCATATTTTTTTACAGATGTTTTTCGTTAGGGATGACCTTGCTTTTGGATAGAAGATAACTAACTAAAAATGCCTGTAAAAAAAGTATGCTCTGTGCTTATATAGAGCCCTATTCAATTGGTTGAATCACAATTTAATAAGTCTGTTTATTCTGTTTTGTTTTAATGGGAGTAAATGTTTGCTTGTGTTCATATATGAGATGAACCTTGGGTACAAGTAAGATTACTATGTTGTATTGAAAAGCAGCCACAATGTTGAGATACTTAAACATCATTAGTTTGCAACCCTAAAACAAATTAATTTAGGGGTTATCCAACTAAATTACATCTTTCACCAGGTCCCAGGCCAACGAAAAGTTCAGTATAGAGGTCACACAAACAGGTTTAACTAAAATTAAGTTTATTTAAAAATCTTTCTTTTTTCCTATATTATACAACTTTTAATGTTGTTAGTTTGTCCCATGCTTTACAAACATAGGAATGTGTTTTCAAGTTACAGTTTTCCATTAAATTAGAAGCAACTTTGTCCACTCACTGTCATCGGGAAGCAAAGAATATTAAGTAACTCTTTTGAGTCTTATTAAACAAACAGGAAAATCTTTATTTGCGAGACACTGACTAATTATCTATAGATGTCTAGTTTATCTGGTCAAAACAAAGCCATTTTTCTTCCAGACTAGCAAGTGTGAATAGAGATTAAAAGACGATGACAGAAAATATTTTTTTGTATTTTAGGGGTTTATTTAAATTTATGCTGGTTTTAATGTTCTTAAATTGCAAAATAAGCTGTTTATTTCTAAGAGACTAAAGAAATATAATAAAAAAAAACTGTAGGCAGTGTTAACTCCATGTCTCTGGAAAGCAATGTCTTCAATTGCTCTGTGCATTCGATATTACCCACTCAGAGGTGGCTACTGTCAGTCCCCTCTAATTCTTTATAACAAAATATATACCCTGGCACAAATATAACAATAGAAACTTCTAAAAATTGGAATAGCTCCACTCCGTGGTGGAGCTAGAGAATGGAGGGCCCGGGTGGAAAAAAGTTTTGTCACCGTCCTTGGGCCCCGCCAGAACCATATCACTGTGTGCTCCTCTCCTAGACCCCTTCCCATAACTGCTCCCCTCCCAAAGACCCCTTCCCATAACAGCAAACCTACCAAGAGCCTTACCCGTTGCTGCTTCTCCCCAAGACCCCTTTCCAATATACATGTTCAAGTATTGGAAGACTGGCAAGGGTGTCAGGAGCCATGCAGACTGCAGGGCATCCAACAGCTGTTGAAAAAACTGTGTGGTGGAGGATACATTCGGCTTTCTAACTGGGAAAGATGGTCTCATAGGTGCTTGATGGGGTTCATGTCCAGGGAATTTGGAAACCAGGGAAATAATTAGAAGTCTTCATCGTGCTCCTTAAACAACTCCCGGACAATTCTGGCTGTATGATATGTTGCATTGTCCTGCTGGAAGATCCCATCTGTTATCTGTTGACAGCGAGTCAACAACATGTCTAAACACAAGCCAACCATTAGAAATGTTTACTCAGTTCTGACCATTTGAACTAGCTCTCACCAACTTAATGAACTTATAGACATTTGAAAGTAACTTTATTGTTGAATATTTATTTTTAAATAATTGAATAATAATTTCACTATTCAATGAATAATTAAAAAATCTATAAGCATTACAGTGGTACTTTACATACACCCTCATATTTATTTTTTACTTTTATGTTTACCTCAATCTGTTAACATAGAAGATGTTGTCACCCTCCAGAGATGAAGGGCCACGTGCACCCCTAATTCTCATGCCTTAGCTTACAGGAGGAATCTGCAGGTTATGCCTTTATTCATCTCAACATCCATCAATTAAATTCAAGTCAGGACATCATTCATGGAAAAGCAGGAAAGTCAGATCACACCGTTTCTTAGTGCAGGGACATACAGACCATTTATTCTTCTTACACTGGTATTTAACAAACATAAAAAGATTTCACCCCTCCCTCATAATTCCTCTCACTATACAAGGGGTCTGGTTTTCTTACTGCATACGCCAGAGCTTTAGGTTATCCCCAAGGTCAATAATGGGAGGTGGTTTTGTCTAGCAGATAGCTACTACATTTTCAGACACAAAGAATACCCACCCAATAATCTCCATTGTCTGGAGTTTTGTATTAAAAAGGTGTCCCTTGGCAACCTATGTTTCACAATGGTACTTTAAGAAATGTATCTGAGTTACAATAATTTAAGATAGCTTTCTATACATAATTATAAAAAAGTTGATACATAGTAATCAGTACAGGTGTATGACACTGATTTACATCAGGATTTTATTTTGTTGCCAGTCATCGAGACAGCAAAAAGGTTAACAATGTGTGCTCGTTAAAGCCTTCAGAGATATTGATCATAGAGCTTAGAATGGAAAAGGCTATTGATTATTTCTGCTAATCAGTCTATGCCACCAAAGACATTTGTTGTTATATGACATGACCAGAGGAAACAGAAAGGTTTGCTCAGAAGTCAAACACTGGATAGGGAAATCATTTGTTGTAATGATCGGCCAAATATCAATAGGAAAGCACAGTCATTTTGAGTCATTGATTTCATATATTGTAAAGTAAGAAAGCTATAATTTTGAGTTAATTGAGAGAATTAAGAGCAACAAAACATTGATAAGTAACTGAAAATGTATGTATTCTATTTAGAATGTAATTCTTGCATGTTTAAAAAAAAATGAAGTCTCTTAAATGAATGTTGAGTCCTAAACGGATATTGATTGGAAAGTAATCTCTGCAAATAACCTACACCACACCTCCAGTCATTCATTCCTCCCCACACTCCCACCGACAGAGCTGATTAAACATCTACATTTAATGAAATTCCCTATTATGCTACATTAGAATTTTTATCAGGCTTTAGAGATCTGGATGCGCTCTATATTTTGAAAAAGCCAAACACAATTTTACATACAATGTGCAAGTCTTCCTTAAATTTCACTTTAAATGCTTCAGCAGCTTCTTTGAAGTGGAGATTTCTAAGAAAAACGTAGGAAAATGTGAAAGATCAAAATCACGCTATTTTAATGTAACTGCAAAATGCATTAGTCATGTTTCTGAACATATCAGTAAACAAAAGCCCAGTTCTCCAATGAGGTGTTGCTCAAAGAAAGCTTTAAAGACAAAAAAAACTTAGTTTACACAAATAATATACAGGCCATCTAAACACAATATCATATACTGTATGCTAAGGCCCAAGCAGAAGAGACAATAGCACACTCAGTGAAATGTGTGGCATTTTTTTATTGTTAGGAATCATAATGAGAGATAAATAACTAAATCAGAAGTGATTAGACCCATCAGAAGATAATACATATGATGATCAATATAAAGGAATAGCAGAGCAAAGGAGAGCAACTTTAAAACAACATTATTATTATTATATTTTATTTTTAGAAAACCATCAAATTCCATAACGCTAGCGTGCAAATGGATAACAGTTTAAATAAAAATATATAATCGACCAGCCTTTTTATGGCTTCAACATTTTTGCTTTTTAGACAGGTAGTATTTCAGTAAGCTGCATTTTTTAAATGAGTTTGACTTCTGGAGTAAAATAATGGATTGTTTTGTTAAAAATAAACTTATAGGTAATTCTAGTTAAAATTGAAATTTTGTGATATATCAAGAGTTTAAATCATTTGCACTTTTTAGTGTTTAGTGGTCACCATAGCTACATAGCATCATGGCTCAAATGGCAGCATATTATTTTATTTTTGTTTGAACCAGGCTTTATGCTAATTAGTATACTGTGTGTTTGATTAGTGTGCATATGTGTACAAATCTGCTGAGGTAGTTCTGAGGTAGATCATTGTTTTGGTACCCTAGCAACTAATTAGCAGACTAATTGATATATAATACTAGTCAAATTAAATGTGTTTTTCAAAAATTATAAATTTATACAAAATCGTTAGCTCAATGTACAATTTGATTTTATAGGACCAATCGAGTTCTCATTCTCATATAACAGTGTTAACTTGTTTATATAGTTACTGATTAGCAATACAAATAGTGTTTGTAGAAAAAAACAATATGAGCCTTATTCAATTTGAAAGTCGCATCTCACGGTATATAGGCCGAGTGTCTTCAGGCCTGTTGTGGGCTCACGATTGGCTACAAATCTGGTGCTATTCAATTGAACAAGGGTGCAAGTTACGGCCAGAAGCCTCAAGCCTGTAAACCCCTCCCGCGGCCTCAAACTGGTAATGGGCTGGACTAGATGCGGTCCGCAATTACGATCCAATTGGTATAACTGAGTGTGACACAGGCCTTTAAGCCAGTAGAAAGTGGTCCAGCTGAAGACGATTGACAGAGAGAGATTATAAAGTTGCGTTCCACTTGCCCATGCGTAGACTGTGTTGTAGAATCTTACGAAGTAGCACGCACGTCTCAGAGTTGGTGGTTTGAGCAGAGTGAGTGAGAGTAGCAGAGTTTTAAGAGCAGTATATTGTGTTTTGTTTTTGTTCTTTTGTATTCATCTATTTACAAATGTACACTTAATCTTTGACGACACATATTTACAAATTACACATAATACCAATACACTTAAATTAAATTACACACATAGAGCTAGGTCACTCCATACACACACCATCCCATCCCCCAACATTTAATAAATTCACATAAAACAAACATGAGGAGAAGCGAGGAGGAGAGAGAGAAGAGTGAGGTGGACCTGGGAAATGGTGGAGGAGAGGAGGTGAGGAGTGGTGGAGGAGAGGAGGGGTGGAGGAGGAGGTGGAGGCAGAGGTGGAGGAGGAGTTGGAGGAGGAGTTGGAGGAGGAGCTGGAGGAGGTGGAGGCCTGAGGAAAGGAGAGTGGTGGAGTGGAGGAGGTGGAGAGCGGAGGAGAAGAGGATAGTGGAGTGGAGGAGGTGTGGTGCCCCAAGAAATAGGCACATCCATTCCTGGGACAGAAGGGGAGGGACCTAAACCCAGGAGAGGGTAGTTTGGGGGAGGGAAAGGCCTCAGGGATAGTTTAGGGAGCTAGGACCCCATCCACAGTCGGGAGGGCAAAAGGCTAAGGGTGCACAAAGGGCCCTGAACTACACACATTAGAAGAATGTGGTCCTCCTTAGTGTTACCAGTGGATGCCCCATTATACTTGTGGAGGGGAGGGAAGTTAGGCCCGGCCCTAGGGCCCAAGCATGGAAGGCCTCAGTAACGGCCGCAGTAACAGCAAGGGGTACAGAGGATAGGGATGTGTGGTCTGTAAAGCACTTCTTTGAAGACATCAGGGCCAAGGAGGACAAGCAAACTGCAGCACCAAGTGGTGACCCCAAAGTGACTGTGCATTATAACGAATGGGAGAGGGTGGCCAAGGATCTTCTCAGCCAAGTGCCAGTCACTGGAGCTTCAGGTCTGGTGACCCAGCAGGATCCAGCCTCCATGTCATTTGGCCACTATTTGTTTTCCCAATGTAGTTGTGATGAGTGAGATGTATATAAGATGATCTTTGCATTTGTAGGGGCCACATTTGAGCCTCTGAGTGAGACAGGGTTAAAATGGCAGCATGACTTTTCATATTGGCATATGCATGGCCATTACAACATATGAAAAATTAAAACAAATATTTTTAAACTATTTGATAATTGGGAGTTGTTGTGCAAGTAATTATAATGCGTTCCATTGCTTTGGCCATATTTTATAGACCATTGGTGTGTTTTTATTGTGTTTTGCAGTGTTACAAACTTGTCTGTAAACCCTTTGCAGGTCATTTGCCGTTTGCTAGCTTAACTTTGTTTGCAGTCTTGAGGGATTGTAGCAATTGAATAGCGATTTGCGGTTTCAGCAATCGGAACGCTTGCGGACGTGAAAGATCAAAGACTTCGATGGGTTGTAACTTCCGGTATTAACAACCGCAAGGATTTCAAGCCCGTTACACGTAAGCGGTTTGCGGCTCGCAAAAAAACGCCAGTTGAATATACTGTAATTTACAATTGCTCAGTTGAATGAGGCTCTATATTTTTAAATATTGCATTTGAAGTTTAATGCTTTAGACTTTATCAGATATGATATTCTCTATCCCCTATAACTTGTGGTCTAGGGTGGGGATTGGTCTGCTCTGTTATCCGCTGTCAAGATAAAAATGTTTATTTGTTTACTTTACTGAAGTGGCTATTGCAACCAAAATTATACTGGTCAGAAAAGAAACTTTGAACATGTTTTTAAACAGATCCCCCTGAACACTGAAATGGCTATGGAGAGAAAAGCAAATCTGCTAGAAGATACAATGCTAATTTCAAATGTCAGTTTTAAAACTGTACTTCATTTATTTTGTCTAACATATATTTCTTTCTAATCAGTAAATATAAAATGAAACCCTATTGTATAAATACTATTTGTTGTTGTTTAGTTGTGTTCGACTCTCCATGACCCTATGGACCGCAGCATGCCAGGCACATCTACTGTTATGTCTCCGGGAGTGCTAATCCATAAGGTTATCTTGGCAAAGATACAAGAATGAGTTGCCAGTTCCTTCTCCTGTGGTTTGTTTGACCTCTCTGCTATTACCTGCCCATCTTGGGTAACCTTAAATGGTATAACTCACAGCTTCATTGGGGTACACAAACCTCTTCACCACGACAACATAGCGACCCAGACGGGGATGAATGCTATTGAGGCAATATAAAGGGAATCTGTCACCTCATAATCAAGTGTTTTTTAGGTTATGTCTATTCCTTTAATTCTTTATATAGAGCCATTTTCACAAGCTCTGTAAATGTGTAAGCTGCACTGGTGCTATGGACTGATTCAACTTCACCTATAAAGAAATAAAAAAGCATTTTCACAATATGAAGTTAAAAAAGTGTGGATACTAGTGACACAGAAGACATTTTAATCATTGCAGTATCATCTACATCTCTAAATAAACAAGTTTGAACTTTAATGAAATTAGCCAAAAAGAAATTAGCCAGAAATAGTACTTTGTAAATTGCATTGTCTTCCCTGTAATCAGGACCAAAAATCTTCTCTATCAGCAATGTGCCACTTAATAAGAGCAATTTGAGGCATTTAGCAATTTACTAAATAGTCCTAATGGTGACGATACAGCTCATCTAATATGAGAGTTACTTGTCAACAACTGCTGTACATAGAACGTTACACAAAGGATTGCTGTAGTTTGGGAAAAGCTCAACATGTTTGTAAAGTAGAAAACAAAATAACATTATTTACTCTATAAGCCATTAGCATATAACTATTTTAGAGAAAAAAGAAGCTGCATTCTCAATAACTAGTTTGCTAAGAATATATTTCCAGAATTTCCTCTTCCATTTAGTTATATCGTAAAGTGAATATTTATGGTGGCAGTCTTTCAACAGAACTGGATAGAAGTGTAATCTGAATCACAAGCTCTTTCCATTCCTCTCAGGAATATTATCCTGTTGGAAATAAAAGCAAATGTCTACCATAATTAAAGGTATATTTAAGTTTCCTGGATTATAAATGCATTGGATAGAGGAGAATCAGTAGTGTATGAAATGGAAAAGACTGATACAAACAAAATAAAAAAAAACAACTTAAGTTTGCCAAATTTCTTGACTTTGCTAGCAGTTGATTTTTAACACCCCTTAAAATCCCTGCTAAAATTAGCATAAACTTCATAATGCGTTTTGGTCAATCACTGGCAGCTATACCATTGTTTTAATCTGTGATGGCAGTTTGTGCAGCAAAGTATCATGGAATGTGTAGTCTTGTTTTTCCTCTGCACAGAGAAACCGGGGGAGTCAGACATTTCTCTGCAGATCTCTGCTGCCGTTGGCTTGAGGGTTAGTATCAACCTTACCCATATGTAGTGATTCTTTTGGTAGCTACACTGTGCCTATGTAAGCAGCTCTGGGGTGTGAAAAATAAATTGAATTTTTAAATAAAATTAATCTGTATGTGTATAGAATTACTTCAAGTAATGTATGTTTCTGAAAAAAGTAGTTTATGTTAGATTAGAAAAAGTTAAAAACAAGGAAACGTAGATATACCTTTTGTCACGAACAGACTCTGGGGGTCAAGAGGGGCCCTTTTGAATCTCACTTTTTCCAGCCCTGACCAGCCAAAACCTCTTTCAGACAATGCTAAGTCCACTTTACAACTTCATATGAGACAAATACAATGGAATTATATGGGGAAGAAATTCCCATGTTAATTTCCATTTGATAGTAGGCCTGTGTGTAATTGGCCAGTTCAAATTTCTCAGGCAAATAGGCCCTCCCATGATTGGCTCACTTTGGAGCCAAGGGAAACTCCAAGATGGAGCTTCAGGTCTGTCTACTCCCAAATTGAACAATGGGGTGAGAAACTATTTTACAGATGCTATAACCAGCCGGAGCAAGCTGGCAGCGATTCTAAGAGCACCTTGATGTACAAAAATGCTTCCCATTCTGGAGCGGCGGTTCAGATTGTTACTTGGGCCAACACAAGTGCAGCAAAAGCTAAACACTATGGCACATACCACACTGATCCCTGTGTGAACCATGTTAAACCCTTCAGTAAAGAGCTGGCCGTGCAACCTGGCCAGGGAAATCAGGCCACTAAGTCACACTGAACCCTTTATTCTTAATCACACAGGGATTTATACCAGGGGAAGGAGCCAAGGAGACACTCACATCCAGAATTAGGAACTGGCTACTTGCCTGCCTACTTGCCCAGCTCAATGGAGTCAACATGGTGCCACTATCAGGATATTCCCCCGTTCATGAAGTAGTCACCTAGCCACCCACCCTGCTCCCAGCATGCTGTGCCCTATATATGCTGTAACTTTATAAAAAGGACTCCAATCACTCCATTCAGATGGGGCACATTAGTGTAAGAGTATAAAAACCTGTCTTGTATGTTGCAGCTAAACTGCCCATTATACTACACTACCAAACCATTTCACACTGTAATTATGTATATTATAACATGCTCCATGTCTGTCCCTTTGTTTAACAGCAATGCCAGTGCAAGTAAGTCTGGATGTCTATGTGCAGCAGAACAGGTGATACAGATCAGCCCCCAGGAGGGGCTGGCCCTCCTATGACATCACCTCTGTCTCATGTGGACATGTCTCCTCTGATTGGCCAATGGTAATCCAATCAGAGTGGCTTGTTCCCTCATTGGTTATTGTCCGGTTAGATTGGACATCCAACTTGGTTCACTCTCAAATTCATGTTAATGTGTAACTTTCCCCATTGTTCTTTTTCCTATAAACCCTCTGTATTTTCCCCAAATAAACTATGCTCTGTTTGACTCTACATAACCCTAGTGTATGTGTCATTCATGAGGGAAAACTTTATTTTATTGAACTAACTCAATTGCTGGTATCCTGATTTTCATACTGGGTCCCACCTTAAAAGGGACCCCTGGCTCATTACAACTTTAAAACAAATTTGAATCCATTAGTATACTGTTATTTCTTAAATTATTTATTTTAAAACTTGTTAAAATATGTAACTTATATAAGATTCAAGTTCTTCACAATAATCCTGTCCCAATGAATTACAGCATTATTTGGATATATATTGAGGAGAGAATGAATAAGTGTCAAATTAAATTAGTTCAAAATATAATTTGTACAGCACAAAGATACACAGCACAAAATTGGAATAATGTTGTCTAGAATGTTAGAATAAGATTTATACCATGCCTATGATAGAATATTTTATTATTAAGGTAATCAATACATTTGAGTTATGTATACATGTACAGAGACTTTAGATATTAAGTAATAATACTGTTAAATAAATAATATTGTTGAATTTGCCATGTCTACTTCTAATTTTTCATTCTTTATTTATGTACTTATTTATTTAGTTATTAATTTCATAATATATTAGTAATTTATTTTCATAATATAAAAGCCTTCATAATTTATAAATGATTGCTTTATTTAAAATGTGTTGCTGTTTTCATTTATGTATTATTGTATGACTTCAAAATTTAAAATAATTAAATATGCTAAAGAAAGTTCCTCCACAGCATAATAAAAAATACATTTTGGTAGGTTTTTCATATATATGTTTTTTTTTAAATTCATTAAAGAAACACATTGAGTTTCTTCCTTCTCTAACTGTAATATCAATTAAATATTGAACAAATCAAGTTTTTTATGAATGACTGTAATATTATAAAAGTAAAAGCAGTATTTTCAGCCATGTTTTTTGAGATTCCTAATACATATGCATATAGTACACATTAAAGAGGCAACAATTTAGTAAAGTTAAAGTGCCACTTAGCGACTAAGTTGATATAATATTTTTCATAAGATAAAATTGGATTTACTTGTCCAGCATACCTGGGTAAAAATAATGTTCTTTCCGGCCATGTGCAGAATAGTTATTCTGATGGGATAATGTCGCTCATACGTGTAGGTGAATGCTACAGAAAAAGAAAGTAACTGTGGGTCATTAGGTGTCATTATAGACTATATCTCCAGCTTCTCTCCATTATGACATTGGGTGTGTAAAGAAAGTGCTCCAGTCTTGTTAGTAAATCCTTTTACTTTCATCATAGATAGACATTATAAGTTGTCAGTGAGTAAGAAAGGATTACAAAGTTACTTAACATGTCTGAGTATCTGGTTTAACTAAGGAAGTATAGAAGAATTATTAGCGAGCCAGGCAGAGGGAAAAACAGTGGGAATGGAAGATGGTTATGGAAGGGAGTCAAGATACGTAGTGTTACACCATACATGTAGAAACAAAGTCGAATAATTCACTTCATTTAATTCTGATATATTTAGTTCATTAAGATTTACTTATTGATGAAGTAAAAATGAAGGTAGTGGTTGGTAGAAAATAAATCTGGCTCTTCTGAATAGGGTTCTTCTGAAACAAAGTGGCACTTTGTTAGGAATAGATGAGTTTTTTTAGAATATCCACCAGGTCAACTACAAGCAAATCAATTTATAGATTGCCCTATGCTGTTTCTTTAACCCTCCTGGCGGTATGATTACATCAGTATTTAGAATGTTAAAACGGTATATTCTAAAATACTGACATAATCATACCGCCTTTAGACACCATTACCCCTTCCCCCTCGCCTACTCCCTTTCCCCTTTCCTCTTCCCTTTCCCCCTCTCCCCTTATCCTCCTCCTCCCTTATTCTCCTTCCCCTTTCACCCCTTATCCACCCCCCATCCCCCCTTATCCTCCATATCCTCCCCCTTATCCTCCTCATCCTCCTGATTCCTCCTCCTCCCCCCTTATCCTCCTCATCCACCTCCATCCTCATCCTCCTCCTCCTTCCCCTCATCCTCCTCCCTTATCCTCCTTCCCCCTTTCACCCCTTATCCGCCCCCCATTCCACCCTTATCCTCATCCTTCTTCACCCTCCCCCTCATCCTCCTCATCGACCTCCCTCTTCATCCTCCTCCCCTTCCCCCCTCATCCTCCTTCTCCCCCCTCATCCTCCTTTCCCCCTTCCTCCTCCTTCCCTCATCCTCCTTTCTCCCCTTCATCCTCCTTTGAAGTGCTTGAGGATAAGGAGGGAGGAAGAGGATGGGAAGGAGGGAGGATAGGCAGCACTGTTATTGGAGAGGGGGAGGAGGAGGATCAGCAGCACTGGTCCCCCTACAGATCCTCCCTGCAGTAACCCCGAACATGGCTCGGGGTTACCGCTTTAGAATGTGAAAATGAACCCCGAGCCACGCTCGGGATTACCGCTTGGAGGGTTAAGAGTTAAAATGTAGAACAGTGATCTATAAGCAAAAAATACACAATTATTTAGAATGTGTTTTTTGGCAGTTTTACTCTTTCATAGTGCAATTCCTAATGCATGTTTTGGTGTTTTTTATGTTCTTACATTGTATACATGAACCTATGACACAAACCCCAAAATGGTGCTCTTAAAAGTAGAGAGTAATGTACACAGTAAAGGATTGCAATTATGGTATGTTTTAAAACCTAAAAACATAGATTTGTCAGCAGATAATTATATAGAAAGGCTCATATAGTCTGCCTATTCAATCTAGGTCAAGCTTAGCCGTCAGCGTAATTCCAGGCATGGTTAAATTCCTTAACTGTTTTTTACCCTACCACTTTGACTGAAGGGCTGTTTCCCTGATCTAATACTCCATCTGTAAAATAGTACTTTCTCACATTGCCCTTAAAATCTTTCACATTCAAACTTCAAATCATGACCTCCTTTTTGAAGACACTTCCCTCTTGAACTGTATTAAATCCTTCAAAAACTATAGGTAATAAAAATGCTTAAACAAATAAAAATAAATAAATAATAATAATAATAATAAATGCTATTTAAAAAATGCTTATAATTACTGTATTTATCGGCGTATAACACGCACTTTTTCTCCCTGAAAATAGGGGGCAAATCATAGGTGCGTGTTATACGCCGATATTCCCTCCCTCCTCCTCATCCTCAACCTCACTCTAAACCCCCTCTGCATTCTAACCCCCACTCCTCAACCTAAACCCCCCTCCTCCTCAACCTAAATCCCCCTCCTCAACCTAAACCCCCTTAAATACACCCTCTCAGGAGGGGGGTTTAGGTTGAGGAGGGGGGTTTAGGTTGAGGAGAGGGGGGGTTTAGGTTGAGGAGAGAGGGGGTTAGAATGCGGAGGGGGGTTAGAATGCAGAGGGGGGCTTAGAATGAGGAGGGAGGTTGAAGAGGGGTGTTGAGGTTGAGAAGGGGGGTTGAGGATAGGGGGGTAGAGATTGAGAAGGGGGGTTGAGTAGGGGGTTGAGGATAGGGGGGTTGAGGAGGGAGGATGAGGATGGGGGTTGAGGAGGGGGGTTGAGGGGGTTTGAGGAGGGAGGTTGAGGATAGGGGGGTTGAGGGGGGAGGTTGAGGAGGGGGTTGAGGATGGGGGTGTTCAGGAGGGAGGATGAGGAGGGAGGTTGAGGAGGGGGTTGAGGATGAGGAGGGCCGTTGAGTATGAGGAGGGGGGTTGAGGATGAGGAGGGGGGTTGAGGATGAGGAGGGGGGATGAGGATAGGGGGGTTGAGGAAAGAGGATGAGGATTGGGGGATTGAGGAGGGAGGATGAGGAGGGAGGTTGAGGAGGGGGTTGAGGATGAGGAGGGGGGTTGAGGATGAGGAGGGGGGATGAGGATAGGGGTGTTGAGGAAGGAGGATGAGGATTGGGGGGTTGATGAGGGGGTTTGAGGAGGGAGGTTGAGGGGGGGTTGAGGAGGGAGGATGAGGAGGGAGGTTGAGGATGAGGAGGGGGGTTGAGGATGAGGAGGGGGGTTGAGGTTGAGGAGGGGGGTTGAGGATGAGGAGGGAGGTTGAGGTTGAGGAGGGGGTTGAGGAAGGAGGATGAGGATGGGGGTTGGAGGAGGGGGTTGAGGATATACTAATCTTTAAGCCATCAGCAGAACATTGCAGAAATCCACAGCAGCAATATCTGAGCTCCTCCTTCACATGATGCTTTGAAGAGACAGACTTTCCAGAGATTGCAACAATGTTGTAAGTGCCTGTGAATGGCCAAAATTATTTTTTTTAATTTTATGCTGTTTAGCTTAGATTTTTCAGGGGCATTCCATCTCAAATTCATCTGCCAGAAAACTGAAGAAATTTGCAGACGTCAGAGTAAGTTTGTTATTGATTTGGGATTTTTTTCATGCAAAGAAAACTGTTTATATACACTACTGATTCAGTTCTATCAGCTGCATTCACAATAAATGAGACTTAAATATGCATTAATACAGTATATAATACATTGATTATGCTGTCAAGATGAAGAAAATACATATTTAGCTTACGCAAATAAAGTGGGAAGTGAATATCAGCAAATCTGAATCAAATATTTAATTATACAAAATCACAGTAAGTTATATTGGGCTTAATAATATCAAATCTTTTTTATTGTTCAAATAATCATTAAGGCACTGATAGAATATTACCTTCTGTTTGTATTGTGAGATTGGGATTCAAGCACATGGAGTATTTTAATGCTTGACAAAGTGCTTAATGTTCATAAAAAAAGAATCATCTCACTAAATACTTGGAACTACGGTATATTCTGTAAATTAAGTAATCAATATGGAGCAAAATTAATTTTTACCAAAGAGAATATTTCTTGACTGTCTCTCATCTTTTCTAAAAATGTCGTATCACCATATGTTTGGATAAATTAATTTTAATTGGATTGCATTTATTCTCGGTTTGAAACTGGATAATTTGATGACCCATTTTAGTACATACATACTTTTACTACATCTCAATACAAAACAAATGTAAACATTACAAATTAAATTCCATTTTTTTTCCACATAAAAAGAACGACCCGACTAAATAAATATATAGGCTTGACTAAAAATAATAGCTTATGCTTGTCAAGAGAAATTCCCTTAAGTTCAATTAATTTTCTAATAAGAAAATGGTTTCATCTCAAAATAGGCTGAGAAGACTTATGGGATAGATACAAATCTTTGCCGTATGTTAACAACTCCTTGGAGGTTTTGCAGTTAGTGTTGATGCAGATTAAAATCAATGAAAATGTCATTTAAATGCAAAAATTACAGTAAAAACAAATTAAATACATGACAATTCAAGTGTACTTATACATCTGTGCCCTGTGAAACTAGGCTTTTCTATCGTAAAAGATTATTTTGGACCCATTTTTTGCTATATTTATTTGAATATTTTATAATGGGAAAAACATTTTTAAAAAGCAGTATACCAAAACACAACTTTTTTTATTTTACAACTTTTACATGCAATTATTCCTTACTGTGTTCCTTTTTTTTGCTTTCAGCCTTGTTACTTTCACAGATGGGTGTGTCATTGTAAACCAGTGAGCTTCCCTTTACTCCAATTGAGAGAACTGACCGATGTAATTGCCACATTCCCATTGTGCAGACAGACTTCCTGTGTATTCAAAGTCTCCAGACATGGACTCCTTGCTCACTGTGCCTTAGGAAGTGCAACTACACTTCACTGAGAAGACCCAAGGCCAAAACATAGGTCTGGACTTTGTTGTTTCTCCTGTTCAGGGTAGATTTGCCCGGCATTTAAGGACTGGATCACTCTACTGGGCGAGACTGATATACTATAGGATATTTCTACCTGTGAATGGCACAAGTGGCTGCTCTCAGAGTTGGTAAAAAGACCTATAGAACAGACCTGCTTAGGTGTTTTTCATTCTCAGATTGAGTGTCTCTGATTTTGTTTTTGTTTAACTTTCTTAGCTTAAGAGTGACAAAGAGCTCCGGACACGGAGCCTTTTTCAATTAGAAAGCCGTATCTCGATTTATATAGGCCCTATGTCTGCTGTGGGCTCGCACTCTGCTACAATTATGGTGCTATTCAACAGCCAATAGAAAATTAGACCGTCATCATTACATCAGTAAAACATAGAGGTTACATGTCAATCAATTAGCGTTTAGAGGTCCGATATGCGATTGGACTCGCAAAACATAAAATGATAAACATAAATGCCAATACTGTTCTAGTCCATGTGTGTGGCTTGATATTTATTAACTCATTGATTCCCGAGATCAATAAAACGCCAAATTGAAATATAAAAAAAAATATTTATGATTGGCGATTTGTAAGCTTGAGACTGTTGTGCAATTAATTAAAATTCTCTTTCATCACTCTCCCCGTATTTCAAAGTACAGTATTGATTTTATATTTGCATTTATAGTGAACAGACATGTTTTTAACCCCTTTGCGGGTGCCATCTGATACCCGTAGGATTTTCTTCTACATTTGTCGTTTATGGATGTGAAAACATTTGCGAGCTTGGGAAATTGTACCAATTGAATAGTGATTTGTGATTTTAGTGATCATAACCGATTTCAAGCCCGTAACCCGTAGACCTTTTGCAGCTCGCAAAAAGATGCCAATTGAATAGCAAATATTAAGTTTAACTCTTCAAAGGAGAGTATTCAAATAATAGCATTACAGTTTTCTTCATGGCATCACTGCAACTTAGCAAAAATGTTACCTCTTTGTGAAGTATGCAATAGATTTACATTAACAGCTGTGTAAGTCTTCATTATAACCGACTCTGATAGTGCATGGAATCTGCCATGATTGTCATACTTACTTCTTTTTCAAGGCTCAAGGAGGAGGTTGCAGGGTACGGAAAGCAAGTCTTGCAAGCTTCCCCTATTGAGCCCATAGGAGGACAGGGATGGTGTCCTCTGCTGAAATCCTTAAAGAATCCACTAATTAATCAACAAATCCATCTCTCTCCTCCGTCGCCCCTTTTCCATTCATAACAGGTAATAAACATTAGGAGAGTATAGCCCACTCAGTCTACCAGCCAGAAGACATTGTGGAGGATAAATATTGAGCTTCATTTAGGCCCCATCAGTGTCTACCTGTTATTTAAAAACACTTTTATGCTCATAATGTATACAGCTTCTAATGTTGATGATCTGTTACAAACTTCACAAACATTGGAAGCTTACCCCAATCTACAATGGAGGTTAACAGGCTGGCCGGGAGCCTCATATGCTCCCAGCTTTAGATTGGGAGATAATGTACTCCTTCAAAAATACATAATCCATTTTATTTCTCTAGGACTAGGAAACCACCATATATTATATATTAAAACACCTATACAGGTCCACCGTCTTTTATCTGCTTTTCCAAAAAGCTCTGATGGAACGTCACTTGTGCACTGTATACTTAAGTGGATTGAGCCTGATCTAAGACAATTAATAGTCTTTATTTATCCCACTCAATGTAAATAATCATGAAAAACATACTTTGGATTTCGGCAATGTTTTCGGTTTTCAGGTATCATAATATATGTTCTGTGCATTAAGGTAACACCTAAAGGGTCTGTGGCAGAAATATTAATGTGTATATGGGATTCTGCCACAGTACCTGCTGGGTTTTACTTTAATATACAGCACATGTACCATAATACCTAAAATCTGAAATATTCCAAATCCAAAACACATGTGGCCCCAAGGGATTGTGGACCTGTTCTTATTATCTATACCTCTATTACCAAATGATGCACCTCTACCTCTCTCCCACAAGGGTTTACTTTTTGTTTTTTGATTAACAAAAATAGATAAACAATAGTTTTAAAACTTAGGGCCAAAGATGAAGCCATTCAAGTAAAATAGTTTGCCTATCACTGCTTTAATATGATATGAACCTTCTTCACTACCAAAAAATGCATTTTATAGATGTTAAATTACTAGGCATGAGACACAGCCTGTTTTTTTGTGTGAAATAAATATAGATGATAATATATATTCCAATGAAGATGTGTTAATGCTTATATGATTAGTTGTGCGTTATATTTTAATGTATAATTCTAACACACAAATCATATGTATGTGTTGACAGTGACTATTTAACAACGCATTCAATTTCTACTTTTTCTCTCTTACAAGTAGCTAACAGAAAATAAATCTAAACTAACAGTTCACCCAAGTTGAATATTACTGCACTGAATATAATTTTAATGTCTTAAACATACTGAAGAAAACTTTTCTACAAAATGTCTATAATTATACAACGCAAAAGAAAAACACTGGGGAGAAAAATTTGTGGTTGTGTATTCTTAAAAGGAATAGAAAAATAACTGAAAATGCATTTCTAAAGTGCATATTATTTTACAAATATCATATTAAGACAACACTGAAGTATTAGGAGGTTCAGAAATCTCTGCACAAGAAAAAAATTGAAGTTTAGACACAACCAGGCAAATCACCCTTTGCTCAGCCTTCTCCTACACAGACCACTGTAGTAAACTAACAAGAGCTTGATGTTAATTATGTATTGATCATTAATACAATTCATGTTCAATCCACTATATAATAGTTTGTAGCATGTGAGTAATGCCTGCACGATGGGTACTGTGCAGGAAGAGCGAGAGAGAGGGGGGACAGAGGGAGGGGGAGAGAGGGAGAGAGAGGGGCATAGGGAGGGGGACATAGCGAGAAGATGGGGGACAGTGGGACAGGGACATAGAGGGAGAGAGAGGGAGAAAGAGAGAAAGGGATGGAGATTAGAGAGGGTGGGAGACAGAGAGGGAGGCAGGCAGAAAGGGAGGCAGGCAGAGAGAGAAAGAGAGAGAGAGGGAGGGAGAGAGGGAGGGGGAGAGAAGGAGAGAGAGGGGCAGAGAGGCAGGGAGTGAAAGGGAGGGATGGAGAGAGAAAGGAGAGGGAGGGGGAGGGAGAGAGACAGAGCACACAGAGTGCACAGAGAGGACACAGAGAAATACAGAGGGCACGAGAGAGAGATGGTGCACAGAGAGACAGAGGGCTCACAGAGAGAGAGAGAGAGGGGGCATGGAGAGGGCACACATAGAGAGACAGAAACAGCACAGAGAGAGACAGCACAGACAATTGAACATAACATATCACACCATAATTTATGATGGACAAGCTACTAGTTAGTAAATAAACAATATACAACATCAAACTTATATTTAATGTTCAGACTCATTTGTTGTGATACAGGTATAATTCACCAACTTTTGAGCACAACTGTAATTCCACTGGGGTGGGAAGCGTCTGCTAAATTTTCAGGCACATTGATCTTCATTGACTGAAGACTTGCTGTGTTAAAGGGAATTATTTCTGCAACAAGCAATAATTATGGGGTCAGCATATGGATGACTGAATTGCTTCTTATCTAATCAAATTGTTCGGAAAAACCCTTTAGACCTTTCTCTCAGCCAACCCTGTTTTCCTCTTTGTCACAGACAAATAGGTAAACTGGAGGCTGATAGTCTAATCTTTAATGTGAACATAATATTAAATATTGCTATTATAAACTACTAAAGGGGCACTGTACAAAAAGGGCACTGGTTCTTTCAGTGTATGGAGTAGACAGATCATGAGTGTGTGTTTATTTACCGTATTGGTCCGAATATAAGCCGCACATTTTTTACGATTTTTGAGTTTGCGAGTTATGGGTGCCAATTTGCGAGCTTGCACGTTACGTGTGCGACTTCTATTTGCGAACGTAAAATGACTGCCGATTTGAGCGATTGCGAGTCATGGGTGTCAATTTTTGTGCTTGCGACTGCGGTATTGTAGCAATTGTATAGCGATTTACGGTTTTAGTGATTCTAACATCCTGTAAAGCCTGTATCCTGCCAAAAAAGCTACAGTGCTAATTAGAAAGCCTGTTTCTTGCAATGGGTGATCACTTAGAGAGAGTCTTTTTCTCTCCAATTTTAAGGGTGCAGATTATATTTTAGTACTATCTTTTCTCTATTTTTTTCCCCTTGAATTTTACAGATGCAGCTTATATGCGGGTGCGGCTTATATTCGGACCAATATGGTATCAGTTGGGGAGGGGTGGTGAATTTTGACGGCTTTGTAGATAATTCGATCTGACTGAAATTTACACCATGTCCCTTTCCCGTCACTGGCCCAGAAGCAAACTGTTGGCATTATTCAATAAAACATTGCTCTCCATGGGCCTCATTCAATTGTGATTTGGCCAACTGAATAGGGCTCTATATAAGCACAGAGCATATTTTTTTACAGAAGATTTTAGTTAGTGAACTTCTATCTAAAAGCAATGTAAAATAAAATTTAATCCAAAATTATAAAATACTAGCGACTTGCCAGTCAAAAAATTACGGCAATAAGATTGTAAGGCAGGTAATGCTGTTTGGTCGAGACATTCATTTTGTTGGTGGTCCGAGATCCTTCGGCGCTCATCGCGTGGCTTCCAATGTGCGCCTTCGGTAGCCGTTAGGGTAGCTGTGTACTTCCGCATTGTTTAAGTTAGTGTTGTAAAATGGCGGCTAATGTGTATGTGGTACGTGGCTGTGGATGATCTAGCGTCCTTGTTAATAGTGTATTTTGGACCTCGTACGGCTTTTTTGGAAAATCTGTATGTGCTTGGTGGTGTTTTGCGTTTTTAGGGTCCTGTAGCCTCGATTTCGTTTTTTTTGGCAGCAATTTTTTCTGATGCTTAGGGGATTTTCATGTGTCTAAACTCTGGAATTTGGACTTAAATTGTGGTGTAACTTCACTTGCAGAGGTCCTGGGTGCCCCCTCTTACTGTGGGTAAGCTTTTTATGTATTTGCGAGGGTCCTCATTTGCAGGCCTAAAGTCGTAGGGGGTAGTAGGGTTGCTGGCAAGGAGCGCCTTTGGTGCTCCTTGCCAGCAACTGTGGCACAAGCTTTTCAAGCGTTAGCAACAACTTTTGCCAAGCCCGCACTGCTCACAACTATATATGTGATTAACATTTGAGAACTATGTTTTACAGTTTAAAATGCTTTCTACATCAATATACATATACATTTGTAGAATTGCTAAGCCAATGAGAGGCAAATTGTATTGTTGAGTATGTGATGGGAATTTTTCTTAATGTGAAATAATCATCTTAGTTTCGAGCAACCTTCATTACTGTTTGTCCACAGTTTAGTAACACGGATCTGGAATGGTCTCAATATAGTTCCAACTGGTAAAACTTTAAATGACCACTTTAATGCTATATCAAGAATCTAAACGTTTTAGTACCATTCATTTTATTAAATTTAATATATCTTGAAAGAAGCACTGTACAATACAATCATACAGTGCCAAAAGTTACATAGTGACATATAGTTACATAGTATTTAAGGTTGAAAAAAGACTTTCAGTCCATCAAGTTCAACCTTTTAAGATCTCCTCTGATCTGCAATATGCAGACTATTAATTCATTAGTTGTTAATTATTAATCAATTATTTAATTTTTTTTTTTTTACTTATTAATTAGTCCAGAGGAAGGCAAATAGAAAAAAAAAAAAAAACACAAGCGAGACTTAGACAATTGTCTCAAAGGGAAATGTTAAAAATTTGGATCAATACTGTCTCTCTAATTATCCATGATAACCCTGAATTCCCTTTTTAATTAGAAATAAATTTAGTCCCCTTTTAAAGTTATCTATCGAATCCGCTGTCACCACCTCCTCTGGCAGAGAATTCCACAGATTAACCACACTTACTGTGAAGAACCCTTTTCTTTCTTTGAGGTGGAATCTTTTTACTTCTAACCTCAGGGGATGTCCTCTTGTCAGTTGAAAACCTCTTGGCACAAAAAGCCCCCCTGACAAATCTTTATACTGACCCTGGATGTATTTATATAAGGTAATCATATCTCCTCTTAGATGCCTTTTTTCTAGAGAAAATAAGTTTAATTTGGTTAGTCTTTCTTCATAACTTAGCACCTCCATTCCCCTTATTAGTTTTGTTGCCCTTCTCTGTACCTTTTCCAGCTCTAAAATGTCCTTTTTATAAAGTGGTGCCCAAAATTGTACTCCATATTCCAAATGAGGGTGTACTAGAGATTTGTATAGTGGCAGAATTATATTTGCTTCCCTGGCTTCTATACCCTGCTTAATACATGCTAATATTTTATTTGCCTTTGCAGCTGCTGCTTGGCTTTGAACATTGTTACCTAGGTGGTTGTCCACCAGCACTCCCAAATTCCTTTCAATATCTGATACACCTAGATTTGCTCCATTAAGATTATAAATTGCATGGCTATTTTTCCTTTCCAAATGCATAACCTTACATTTATTCGTAGTAAATCTCATCTGCCATTTAGATGCCCATTCCTCAATTTTATGTAAATCCCCTTGGAGGGAAAGCACATCATTATCTGATTTAATTACCTTGCACACCTTTGTGTCATCAGCGAAAATGGAGACCCCACACTCCAATCCTACCTCTAAGTCATTAATAAATATGTTAAAAAGGAGAGGACCTAATACTGAACCCTGAGGAACCCCACTTACCACATTAGTCCAATCGGAGTATGTTCCATTTACCACAACCCTTTGCTTCCTGTCTTTTAGCCAGCTCTCAATCCATGAGCAGATATGTACTGCAATTCCTGTATCCCTTAGTTTGCCCAATAGTGTCCCATGTGGCACTGTATCAAAAGCCTTTGCAAAATCCAAAAAAGACTACATCCACTGAGTTGCCTTAATCCAGGTTCCTACTAACCTCCTCATAGAAACTAATTAGATTTGTTTGACATGACCTATCCCTCATAAATCCATGTTGACTCCTACTTATAATCCTGTTCAAATTGACATATTCTTGTATATTATCCCTTATTAACCCTTCTAAAAGCTTCCCCACTACAGAAGTGAGGCTCACTGGTCTATAATTCCCCGGATTTGATCTTGCTCCCTTTTTAAATATAGGTATCACATCAGCTTTTCTCCAGGCATCTGGTAGAGACCCTGTGTTGAGTGAATCTTGAAAAATTAAATATAATGGTTTGGCTATTACAGAACCCAGTTCCCTTAGTACCCTTGGATGTATTCCATCAGGACCCGGGGCTTTATTAACATTTATTTTTTCCGACCTCTTTTGGATTACTTCTTGTGTTAACCAATTATTTGGCAAAGGTTGTGTAGCACCATTATGTTGCAGTGTCCCAATCACTTGTACCTCCCTTGTGTATACCGAAGAAAATAACCTATTTAGCTCATCTGCCTTTTCCTGGTCACTAATTTTCAGACAGCCTGTTTCACATTCTAATGTTCCTATAGCTTCCTTCCTCGCCTTCTTCCCATTAATATACTTAAAAAATATTTTAGGGTTAGTCTTACTCTCTTTTGCAATACATTTTTCATTTTCTATTTTAGCTGGTCTAATCATGCTTTTGCAAGCCTTGTTGATTTCCTTGTATTCCCGTAAAGCAGTCTCTGTCCCCTCTTGTTTGTATAATTTAAATGCCTGTTTTTTACTCCGTATCATGATCTTTAAATCATTGTTAAGCCACATCAGTTCTCTGTCCCAGTCTATACTTTGTATTGCTGGCCGTTAAAATCTGCCCTTTTAAAATTAAGAGTTTTTGTTGGCCCCTTAAAATGTTGTTTTTTTAATTCAATCTCAAATGAGACTGTGTGGTGATCACTATTTCCCAAGGGTTGCCCTATTTCAACATTTGATACTATATCAATATTATTTGTGATGAGTAAATCTAAGATAGCTTCATTTCTAGTAGGCTCCTTTATCACCTGGGCCAGATAATGATCCCTGAGTGTACTCAAGAACCTGCTCCCCTTAGCTGAACTGCTGGTCTCATTCATCCAGTTTATTTCAGGGTAATTAAAGTCTCCCATTATTAGAACTTGCCCGTGCTTAGCTGCATTTCCAATCTGTAACAATAATTGTATTTCCTCACTTTCAGCTATATTTGGGGGTTTATAGCATACTCCTACTAATATTCTTTTGGAATTTGCTGCACCGCTATTTAACTCTACCCACAAACATTCAACTTTATCAGTAGGTCCACTATAAATATCTTCTCTGACTATAGCCTTAAATTCAGGCTTAACATACAGACAAATACCCTACTCCTCATTTACCATTGCCTCTATCTTTCCTAAATAGGTTATAACCATCCAGAATAACAGTCCAGTCATGAGATTAATCCCACCACGTTTCGGTAATGCCTATTAAATCCCATTTTTCATTAATTGCTAATAATTCTAACTCTCCCATTTTTCCTGGCAAGATTCTGGCATTAGCAAGCATACACCTTATGTTATGAGTCTGTAGTTCTGAAGTGCCTGCCACTGTACTTGAATTACTTAGTACTACCTCCCTATTGACTATACTACCCCTCCCCCATCTCCTCCCCTATGAGTTGTTAATTCATCCCTTATACCCTCTACACTTTCTACCCCATTACTTATATCTAGTCCCTCCCCCCCCCCACCTACTAGTTTAAAAACTCCTCCAGCCTTTCTACCATCCTATCCCTTAGTACAAAAGCTCCCTCATCATTAAGGTGCAATCCATCCCTACTGTAGAGATTGTACCGAAGTGAGAAGTCAGTCCAGTGCTCTAAAAAGCCAAACCCCTCCTTAGTGCACCACATCTTTATCCACGCATTAACCTCCCTAATCTCCTTCTGCCTCCCTGGGCTAGCACGTGGCACTGGTAGTATCTCAAAAAATACTACCTTGGAGGTCCTTGCCTTCAGCTTATTACCTAGTTCTCTAAAATCATTCTTTAGGACACTCCATCTTCCACTAACTTTGTCATTGGTACCAATATGTACCAAGACTGTCGGTTCATTTCCAGCCCCTCCCAATAATTTGTCTACCCGATCCACAACATGACGAACCCAAGCACCTGGGAGACAGCAAACTGTTCGATTGCTGGGATCTGGGTGACGAATCACCCTGTCTACCTTCCTAATTATAGAGTCCCCTACAACCAAAACCTGTCTGTTGTTCTGCATATTCTGCCCTCCCTCTCCTCCAGTAGAGATGTTCGCCCGGCTGTTAGAGGGAACAGCTCTATCTGGCATTGCCATTCCTGAATGGACATCCCCAACAGTTTCACTCAATCCAGCAAATCTGTTGGTGTTTGCCAACTCAGAACTGGCCTGCCTCCTCCTGTTCCCCCTGCTTCCCCTTGTAACTGTAACCCAGCTGCCTCCCTGGACATCCTCACTAGCCCCAGCTCCAACCTCCATGCTAGGCCCAGCTAAACTGTGCTCAGGGAGCACCAACCCCCTTTCCAGTGGAGCAATATCACTAAGTGCTGCAATTCTCCTCTCCAGATCTCCAATTTGAGCTTCCAGAGAGGCAACATGCTCACACCTCTCACAGAGGTATGGACCCTGGATCATCTGTTCCAGTATTGCATACATATGACAGGATGTAAACTGAATAAGGTTGCCACTGGACTGACTCATAATTATTATTATTGTCTACAAAATTTCAGTAGGAAAAATAAAGAATATAAAATAATATATTTACTGTATAAAAAATTTTCCTCCTTTGCACTATAAATCTGCCCTCCCTTTTCTTTGAAGTCCCTCCTTTTATTTAAACTCCTAGGCTTTTACTAGAATTGCACTTGATACTGAAAATGTTCGCAAGCTCAGAAGTTCCCCTTCTCCTGTTTATATTAACTTCTGCCTTCTCACCTGGGCACAATTAGTGCACTCTGCAATTTATCAGCCTTTACTTGTAAGGTAAATCCACTTGTAAACAGGCCCCAAACCAGCTCACAAACCTTTTATACAAGTTTAACAGTCAAACCACACCCCTCTCACATGGGCACAATTAGTGCACTCTGCAGTTTATCAGCCTTTACTTATAAGGTAAATCCACTTGTAAACAGGCCCCAAACCAGCTCAAAAAACTTTTATACAAGTTAAACAGTCAAGCCCCACCCCTCTCACCTGGGCACAATTAGTGCACTCTGCAGTTTATCAGCCTTTACTTGTAAGGTAAATCCACTTGTAAACTAAAGTATTCACCCCCTTGACTTTTTACCTATTTTATTACATTACAGCCTTAAGTTCAATGTTTTGTTAATCTGAATTTTATGTGATGGATCAGAGCACATTAGTCTAAGTTGGTGAAGTAAAATGAGAAAGATATATACATAAAACTTTTTTTGGAAATAGAAAACAGAAAATTGGCATGTGCGTATGTATTCACCACCTTTGTTGTGAAGCCCATAAAAAGCTCTGGTGCAACCAATTACCTTCAGAAGTCATATAATTAGTGAAATGATGTCCACCTGTGTGCAATCTAAGTGTCACATGATCTGTCATTACATATACACACCTTTTTTGAAAGGCCCCAGAGGCTGCAACACCTAAGCAAAAGGCACCACTAACCAAACACTGCCATGAAGACCAAGGAATTCTCCAAACAAGTAAGGGACAATGTTGTTGAGAAGTACAAGTCAGGGTTAGGTTATCAAAAAATATCCAAATCTTTGATGATCCCCAGGAGCACCATCAAATCATAACCAAATGGACAGAGCATGGCACAACAGCAAACCTGCCAAGAGACGGCGGACCACCAAAACTCACGGACCTGGCAAGGAGGGCATTATTCAGAGAGGCAACACAGAGACCTAAGGTAACCCTGGAGGAGCTGCAGAGTTCCACAGCAAAGACTGGAGTATATATACTTTCAGCAAAAAACAAAATAGCACAGTTTGAGTTTGCGAAAAGGTATGGAGGAAGGTGCTCTGGTCTGATGAGACTAAAATTTAACTTTTCGGCCATCAAAGAAAACGCTACATGTGGCACAAACCCAACACTTCACATCACCCAAAGAACACCATCCCCACAGTGAAACATGGTGGTGGCAGCATCATGCTGTGGGGATGTTTTTCAGCAGCTGGGAAACTGGTCAGAGTGGAGGGAAAGATAGATGTTGCTAAATACAGGGATATTCTTGAGCAAAACCTGTACCACTCTGTGTGTGATTTGAGGCTAGGACGGAGGTTCACCTTCCAGCAGGACAATGACCCCAAACACACTGCTAAAGCAACACTTGAGCGATTTAAGAGGAAACATGTGTTGGAATGGCCTAGTCAAAGTTCAGACCTCAATCCAATAGAAAATCTGTGGTCAGACTTAAAGATTGCTGTTCACAAGTGCAAACCATCCACGGCATCTAAATCATTAACCATGCAGGTTTAATTAGTTAATTGGGGGTTCATTATTTAAGTAGGGGGGTTGTTAGTTAATTAGGGAGTTAGTTAATTGAGGTTGGGTATGTAATTAGAGGGTTAGATAGTTAATTAGGGGGTTAGATGGTTAATTTAAGTGGTTTGGATATGAAATTAGGGTGGTTGGATAGGTAATAAGGGAGTTAATAAGGTACTGGTGGTTAATTAGGTAGTGTGAGGATTAATTAGGTAGTGGGGGGTTAATTAGGTAGTCTGACTGTTATTTAGGTTGTAGGGGTTAATTAGCTAATATGAGGTTAATTATGTGGTGGGGGTAGATTATTGTAGTGTAGAGTTGTGCTTTTACCCTCATAGCACTTATAGGGTTAATGTTGGACTATGGCAATCTGTATAGACCCCATGGTATGTGAATGGGTAATTATTGTACCATAGGGGCCTATAATCCATCTCAACCACTCTCTGCATTCATTTTATGTATGTATTTAAAGAAAACATTAATAAAGAGTTATGTGTTTCAATGGATGCAGAGAGTTTAACATGGAGAATAAATGTCAATCAATTAGCGTTTAGAAGTCTGATATGCTATCGGACTCACAATCCAGCAATGTACAAAATAATACAAATGAATGACCATACTTTTCTAGCCCATTTGGGTGGGCTGATATGTATTAACTCCTTAATTTCCAAGATTGATAAAACACAAAATAAAACATAAAAAAAAAAAATGTTGATTCCAGCTTTCCCATTATCAAATCAAGATCTTGTGCATTTGTTGTATTTTACATGAAACATTGTATACACTCTCGACTACATTTGTACATATTATGCACCATAAATAATATGTATAAAATATTTTATTTTACAAAAATATGCACATTCTCAATATGAGATCTATTAGGCACCTAGACTGAAAATCTAATGTTCTCTTTCATTCATACAAATCTATGATTATCTTAATACTTATCTGGAATGTAATAAACTTTACATAAGATACCGAAGTAGCATTGTAACATAATAAAAATTGCTGTTTGAATTAACTTTCCAAACTTGTTAAAGTGGGTTTGTCTATTGGATTCGGAACTACTTTTTGGCATTAATGGAAACCTTGCCTGGAGCAAATGGATTTCATCTTCAGAGTACATAGAATATTCTTTTAAGGTTTATGTGTCTCATTGCTTAGTAATGCTCCTTGGTTTTCCTAGATTTTTGAGACACAAAAAGGGTAAATTAATATTAATATTTTGAGAAGCTCTGATATTTGCAGCTGCCGAGAAATTTTAAAAAGTTTCCAAAATGATACCAATATATTATGTCAAAATAATTTCTTGAAAAACACAGTGTTTTTCAGGACAAAGTTTACGGTTTCCATTAAATTCTATCAATACTTGCATCTAGCAGTTCTGTACTAAATCTGATAAGCCACTTATCCTCAAATTTGGACATTTTTAAATCTGGCTAGCAAGTGGTTTCAATCAGTATAAATATTGATACTCACTGTATATTTATTAAAGCCTTTCAGTTATTTCACATGGGATAGATGAGTCAACTTTTCATATTTTCAACAAGCATGAAAAACAATCTACAGTAATGTAATCGAAAAAGAAATATCCAAGTATTTGCAAAATTGGTAAAAAGTCATTTGTATTAACCTGTACTTAATAGTATCACACTTCACTCACCGGCCACATTTATTTTTAAGGACAAAGGAGATTTGGGTGTGCACCATTCATATCACATATAATAGTTGGTAAACTACAAATCGTCGTCACGCTTTGCAAGCTCACAAAGCAAGCTCGCAAGAACTACGTCCCTCCCGAAGCGAGGGACACAGTTTGGTCCACAAATGTGGACCCTCGCAAAGCGAGGAGCCGCATTTGCGGAAGGTGGAGGCTTTAAGGCGCATGACTTTGGAACAACACAACCCCGCATAATCCTTACCTTGCAGCACTTTGTCCTACGCTGCCTACGAAAAAAATGAAAACGAGGCTACACGACCATGAAGCGCGCAAAACATAGCCGGACACATAGCAGTTTGACAAGGCACGTACGAGGTACTACAACTGACTTACTAAAGACGGAAAATCCTTTCGCCGCGCTTAATACATACAATATAGCCTCCATTTTACAACCATCTACACAATAACGCATCTGAAATAGTGGCTTTTCCGCCTAAACTAACAGTTCTGGCTCGCGCACGCAGCCTATATATAGGACACACTTGCCACACTGCTGACACTTTCTCCTCAGGTGATGACAGTCTGACTGGACATTTTCTGCTGCTGGAAAATCCAAAGAGATTGTTAGCTCTTCAGGATATTGATTACTAGATATTTCTTAGAAATAGGTAAAGTAAATTAATTAATTTATTACTTATTAATTATTTCATGGATATTTCATAGTGGACTTACATTTCGTGGTTGCTGCTCAACTATTAATGTTCATTAATTACTTCATTGATCATTCATAAAACCAATTTTTACGCAAAAATGCATGAAAACATATGTACATTTTGCACTGAACTTAAATTTCAGTGTTGCTGCTTCATTATTACATTGCTGTTATATTTATGTTTTCAGCCTTCATTATTAATGCAATTGTTTTCGTGTGTTGATGCTTAATTATTAATGTTCATGATTAATTATTTAATTAGTCATTTATTTTAAAGATTTCTAAATTAAATGTGCTAAAACGCATCACAAAATAGGTAGATTTTACAGTGTCATCATATTTATCTGTCGCTGCTCATTGACTCAAAGGAATAGGATTCTCAAACCGCTCAAATATTTACATCACTTTCTTACATTTTATAGTGCATTTATTTATATTTTGCATCTATGCCAATTCAAATCATACAAACATTAACAAGGCTTTTTTTCCCCACAGTTTGATCAACTGCCCTCCTGACTACACAGAGGGGCATTTGCAGTATTTCATCTGCAATCAGATCACCTTCACAGGTATATCATTTTTAAATATTTACTTTTATTTTACTACATGCATGTATGACAAGGACAACAAGTACTTTTAATGATTCATACATTCATTCAAACAAAATACTAAATATAATTTTGACTTCTTTTCACAGATTTCTCATGTCTCCACCTGCCTGAACACAGGAGTCGCCTCTGCACTAATTAACATAACAGAACATCAAATTAACAGGTATATGATGACATTCTTTACAAATATTGCATTAAGTATTGATTTGCGTTGAGCAATGTTATTTAATACATCCATTCAATCAAAAAATTAAATATGATTTTTACATCTTTTCACAGATTTATCACGTCACAACCTGCCTCAACACACGAGTCGCCTCTGAAGCATTTTACATTATAGAACATCTACTACATAGGTATATGATTTCATAATGACATTCTTTACAAATATAGGATTAAGTATTTGTTACAGCCCATGGATGACAGATATTGCTTAATTCATTTGTCATTTATTTTACAAAATATTGAATAATTAGAAAAAAAAAAAAAAAGAATACATATCTACTTAGCTATTATATTCATGTGTATTATTTCATTCATTCATTCATCATTATGTTACTGCTCATTGTCAGGGATAGCACCTTAGAAGCAGTTAAATATTTAATTTCATGTATTATATTAGGTCACTTTTTAATATCTTAAAATGTATTTAACATATATTTATGATTAGGATTTATGTTTGCTATGTATGCCAATTAAAATGCATATTTACAAAATCTTTATATGTCATTTTACAGATCCATCATCTCTGCACCTCCCTGAACACACAAAGTGACGTCTGCAGTATTTCAGTTGACATCACATCTAATTGACCCAGAGAGACAGACACCCACAGACACCCAGAGAGATAGACACCCAGAAAGACAGACACCCACAGACACCCAGAGAGACAGACACCCACAGACACCCAGAAAGACAGACACCCAGAGAGACAGACAGAGACAGATTACCATTAAAATTAAAATTTTTAGAAATATATGACAGGTTAAAAAATATGTATAATAAAACTAATGACATTTTTACAACTCTATTTCCAATAACAGATTACAATGGCGGACAATGCAGAAGATAAGAAAGAATATAAAAGAAGAAGGGCAAGGGAAAGGAAGCAGAGATCGAGAGATGCACAGACTCCTGATACTTCACAACGTTTAAGAGAAGATCGACAGAGACTTCTAAATAAAAGAAAAATGGCTAAAAAATAACAAAATGAGTCTGCTGGAGATTCAAAGCAAAGAAAAAGTAAACAAAAAAATTTCTGTAAAACATTCTCTAATGAACCTATTTTGCCTCCTGACACCAATGTTGATAGAGATGACACCAATGTAGATATAGAAAGTTCAACTGACATCTATATTGAGGAAGGTCATGATAGTCCTTTATTTAGAGCACTAACAGTAGACACTCATTATTGGGGATTAATGAATGTGGTTTGTCAGTTTTGTGGGGCCTTTCATTTTCTGAAAGAACGACCAACTGATGTAGAGTTTATTAGTTGCTGTCAGAAAGGAAAGGTAAGACTTCCAGAAAGACACACATTTCCAGAATATTTAAAAAGTATCATGAGTGATCCTACATTTCCAAATTAAACCAATTTTTAAAAAAACATTCGGTCTTATAACAGTGCAATTTATTTTGCTTCAATGGGTGCAACATTAGCCGAAAATGTTCCAGGACATGGTCCTTATTGTTTTAAAGTCCAAGGATAAATATACCAGCGAACTTCACATTTGCACCCAGAAACAGGAGAACAAAGGACATTTGCACAGTTATATGTACTTGATACAATGGAAGCTGTTGAACAACGAATGATGCTTCCTGAAACTAAGCAATGCTTACCCATAGTATTTGAACAGCTTGATAACATTATGGCGAACAACCCATATAGTAAAGCATACAAAAAATTAGCTGAGGTTGAAAAAGAACAACTGGCACATGTGCAAAGACATCAATTTCCAATGCCAAGAGTAAATATAGTTCTCAAAAGAGATTGCCATACTGATCAAAGACGGTATAATTTAACAACAGCAAATAAGGTTGCCATGGTATTTAAAAATGATGATGGTGAACTACCATTTGAAGGGGATATTAGAATATATCCACGCAATGAAGAACAACCTTTTATAAACAAAAATATTTTAAGCAGCAATTTGGATCCTATGACATATCCCATTTTCTTTCCAAATGGGGAGCCAGGTTGGCAACCAAAATTACAGTTGCAAAGTTATCCCAATAGTAAAGTTCGTGTTAGAAACAATATTTCCACGCTGGAATATAAAGTGGCACAAACTGCTGTCCGGGATCATTATAATCCAATTTTATGTGGGAGTAAACTCACACAACAATGGATTATTGATTCCTATCTAGAAGTTGAAGAAAATATTTAAAATGTTGTCAAATTTAAACAAAACAAGCTTTGAGTAGAACAAGATTGGGGATTGATGGATTATGTCGCTGAATTGGCTGCAAACAGAGATATTCCTGCTGGACGGGCAATGATTTTCCTATCCTCTTTCCAAGGATCTCCTCGCAATATGCGAGAAAGATACAATGATGCCATGGCTATTGTCACTAAATTTGGCAAACCAGATTTATTAATTACAATATACATGTAATCCACAATGGCCAGAGATCAAAGAAAATGTACTGCTTGGACAAACTACTTCTGACTGACCAGATTTGGTGGCAAGAGTATTCAAAATAAAACTTAATTAATTAATTCACGACATAACTAAAGCAGACTTATTTGGAAAATGTGTGGCTTTTATTTATACAAATGAATTTAAAAAAAGAGGCTTGCCACATGCACATATACTTTTAATCTTGAAAGAAAAAGACACATTGAATACGGCAGAAAGAGTGGATTCAGTAATTACTGCTGAACTGCCACATCCAGAGAAACATACAACACTTTATGAGATTGTAACTCTTAGAATGATACATGGTCCATGTGGAGAGAACAATCCAAATTCACCATGTATGAAAAATAAAAAATGCGTAAAAGAGTTTCCAAAACAATTTCAAATGCAAACTTATGTTAATTGTGATGGATACCCTTTGTATTAAAGAAGAGAAGGACAAACAGCTATTATCCGTGGCCAGAAGGTCAATAATAGATTTGTAATTCCATACAATCCACATTTGCTGATGAAGTACAATGCACATATCAATGTGAAAGCTTGCACTTCTATCAAATCCATCCAATATGTGTACATATATATATATATATATATATATATATATATATATATATATATATATATATATATATATATATATAAAGGATATGATGCAGCAACTGTTGTTGTGCAAGGTGCACAAAATTAAAAAGACAACCCCATTTTACATGACGAACTTTAATCTTATTTAGATGCTCGCTTTGTAAGTGCTCCAGAAGCAATGTGGCATCTTCTCAAATTTTAGATACATGATCGGTCACATGCTGTGTATCAATTAGCTGTCCATTTGCCACAAAGTCAATTTGTTGGCTTCACTGCAGGCAATGAAAGAAATGCTTTAGCACAAAGTGAACATAGAGCAACAACGCTTACTGCTTGGTTTCAATTAAATTGTCAGGACACTCAGGCCAGACAATTTTTATACATTGACATTCCAAATCACTATGTATTCGTAAATGGTGAATGTAGACAACGAAAGAAACATAATTACAAAATTATCCCAAGAATATATACCGTCAGTCCACGAGACATTGAATGTTTCAGTTTAAGATTACTCCTTTTAAAGTTATGAACATTTACACACAGTCAGTGACATAGTTTGTGAGACTTTCCAGTTAGCTGCAAGACATCAAAACTTTCTGGCAGATGATACAGAATGGGAGAGATGTCTCGAGGAAGCAGCTCAATGTCAAATGCCAAAGCAAATGAGAGAACAATTTGCTTTCATTTGTATCTTTTGCAATGTTCCAGATGCAGAAACATTTAAAATACATATGTGTGAAGATTTCTTGCAACATAATAATGAGACTATTGCACAATTGAAAGCATTAATGGAAATTCAGGAAATGTTTCTGTGTCATGGATTAAATTATGCCAATTTTAATCTGCCTGATCCAGGAATTATAGATTAAATTAACTTTGATGAGTATGACACGGACATTGAATACCAAAAAACACAAGAAAAAATTGGAACTTTAAATGCATTGCAACTGGAAGCATTTAACGCCATCACAAATGCAATAGAAGATGACATAATGAAATATGAGATCTGAAGGCCAAAATCAATTCAATGATTGGCTCATTCACATTGGAGAAGGAAAACAGCCCGAAAGTAAATAATTTACCTGATGATGCTGTACAAATTACACCAGAAATGATTTCAAAAGAACACTAATTTCGACAATCTTCCTCAATACCATCAATAATGAGGATTACTCAGACATTGCAAGCAAAGTAATACTGACATCCAAAAATATAGATGCCTTGAATCTAAACAACGAAATATTAAAATGAATCATTGCACCCAAAAAAAACTATTACAGTGCAGATTCTGTTCTGGCTGATGACAAAGAGAGTGAAGCAAACTTTAGTAAGGAATTTATTAATTCTTTAACTCCCTCTGGGATACCACCACATGTTTTGCAACTTAAAAAAGTGGCAATTGTCATGCTATTGAGAAATATGAATCCCAAAAAAGGACTTTGTAATGGGACCAGATTAATTGTGAAGGATTTAAAGGATAATTTTATACATGCAGATATTATGAGTGTACCCATAAAGGCGAACCAGTTCTTATACCGAGAATTGATTTGGCTCTAATTGAGAGTGGTTTGCCTTTTGTCCTTCAAAGGAGACAATTTCCCATTATCATGGCATTTCCCATGACCATCAATAAATCCCAAGGACAAACTTTTAAGTCTGTGGGTATTTTTTTGAAGGAACCAGTGTTTGCACATGGTCAACTATATGTTGCATTTTCAAGATGCAATAATCCATAGGAAATCAAAGTACATGTTGAAGAAAACCCAAGTCAGGGTTTTTTTTGGAAGATGGATGCGTTTTTACAAAAAACATTGTTTACTATGAGGTGCTGTAAATATAGAGGACAGTGGTTTCATTTCGACAACATTTTATGTTACTCGGACTGATTTTAGAGTACCACTATTTCAATAAGAAACTTTATACTATGGCAAAAAATCATAGAGAACAGTGTTTTTTCTTCCAGGACAAAATTTTAGCTCTCTGGGACTCTATAAATAGGGGACCACTATTTCACTTAGGAAACTCTGTGCCATTTGCACAAAGTACAAGAACCAAAACATTTTACAAAAAAATTAAAACAACAGTAATCAGTGGTTATACAGATTGGAATGTGTTAGAAGTTACCTTTTTACACGATTTACCCCACAAAACAATTAGGTGGCATTTTCTTTCATTTGAAGGTTAAATGTTATTGTTTTATGTTACTATTTCACATGTTAACACATGTATTTTCAAAGTTGTGGAAAGTTGCTTCATTGTATTTTGTATATAGTCAAGGATTAATGTTACTACAAGTTTCATCATTTGTTAATACATTGAACTGTATTAATTTAAAAAGAGAGTATTGATTCAGGGAGTAATCCGATCGCCAGTTAATGGAAGGAATTAATTGTTTTCCCTCTTTGATACAATTGGCCAAGTTTCAATTGTTTTTTTTATTGTTTGCCTTCCTCTGGATTCAATGCCTATTTATGTTATTATGTTACAAAGCATCCCATTGTTCAAAATAGTTATTTACAGAAAGTTTACATAGTCGTCTGTTAGTCATGGATAACTATCAATTCAAAATGTTAGTATTCGTAAAAAAAAAAAAAAAAGATTTTTTAAAATACAAGTGGCATGCTACAAACTTTTATGTAACATTTTATTGACCATTATTTTGTGAAGGGCAAGTCGCTAGTTTTGTAATAAAAGTTAAAAAATAATACATGTGTTATTTCAGATAAACACTTCTACTGGAAGGACTTATGTAAAGATAAATAGCCATATAGAAATGTAATATTGTAATATATAACAGTGGGGGCATCATATGGAAAAGCCTGGATCTTATGGCAGAGACTACATGTGATGCAGAGCAAGATGTTCTGGAAGCAAGAAATCTCAGTGACACTTCTGAAGAAACAAGCCAACGATTTATATGCTCCTAATGCCTGGCAAAAAAAACAAATCTCTCAAAGGATCATGGTAACCAGTATTAAATACTGTACATACTTATGAGTAATGCTTTACAAACCGGTCACATACAGAGATAACTAATATCATAGGTAGACTGCTGAAAAAGCAACTTAAGCTTACATTTTAATTAGTCACTTCCTGCTAAAGGCTCACAGCTCGATTAACCCATCCCTCATGTGGTTTTATAAAACATTTACTGATAATCTGTACCATATGAAAAATATGAACACCATTTATAAGCAATATGAACTCCATGATATTTATATTGTAGCTTATTTTAACAAATGTATTCTGATTAAGTTTAACAGTAGGGATATATAAATATTTCCACTGTAACATAAGAGATTTTTGTCTTAAATTGGATTAGAGTGGCATCTTGTTAACCATATGGAGATAATGACTGAAGACAATAAAACAAACAAACAAGGGCCCTATGCTAATCCCTGAAAAAGCACTTACGAGTGCCCTAACTGCATAGTAAACCCTACCTAGCTATGTTAATCCCCCATCCTTAAAACATTGTGAAAGAACTCCTATGGGTCACTGCTCCCATTGAACTTCATGACAAAGCCGAAAAGCAAGGCATAAATCTCCATTGAGTTTTGCACTTACAATAAATTATGAGTTACTTCCTGATACCCAAACCCTATGCTAATAAGATTTTATAGAACACTCGCAAATCAGTGCAGTGCTGTAATCTCAAAGAGCAGAAGAAAGATTTACGAGTACCCGATACCAATTGCAATTCATTTTTCAAACCTTTGCTGAGTCTCCCAGAAGCATTTAAAGTGACAGTGTAGCACAAAAAGCACAAAAAAATGATTAAATGTCAACATTATGTGACACAACAATCCGATACCAACATATGTGTAATTAAAAAATATATGTTAGTATTATGCCTGTTTTATGATACAAAATGCAGGATAACACACAACCCAGTACTCAAGGGGTTACAAAGCGACTTTGCCTAAGAACAAGCTCTCTAATGCATGGTCTATAATGATATCATATTTTAACAACAAAAAAACATAACTTTATTTATTGAAGTTATAAATACAATTATCACTTCATTTTCATATCGAAATATATTTTGTAATTAAAAAAATTACTTTATATATATATCTCTAATGTTTACATGCAGCAGCCTTGTTGTGGCCGTTGTTACAACACTTCACACTCGTAATATTTATGACGTTCACAATTTCTATTGGCTCCTAGAGCTCTGTCTCATTCGTAAAGTTTGTTTGGCTGCTCCATGATCAGAAATCTATTGCGTCTAAGGCAGAATTTACGGCTGTGAAATATTTACATTAATGTAGAACTTAGGGGGAAAAAATCTCCCGCAGACGATTACCGTCAGTGCCCTAAAATAGAGCACCTGATTTAAATAGAGCTCCAAGTGCTTATCACTCCTGTAATAGAATTACCAAAAGAAAAATAACTATTGAAATAGTCATAAACAGTGTCACTATTAAAATGGAAGATAAATAAAAAATAATAATAGAAAACCCTATGCCCTCAAAGGGAATTTCCTTCCTAGGTGTTGATACGCCAAAACTTACAATTTTCCTAAAGTTGGAAGAAAAAGAAAACTGGAAATAATAAATAATGTTCCCTCAATTCTTATGTATGCTAAGAATCAGGCTTAGGACAACAGCAGCCTGCAGCTAGCCTGAAGTTGCTGGTGCAGTACAACCAAACAATATGTGTATATGTATATATTTGCTATACATCTACCTATCTAGCTTTTATATAGAGCTGTGTAATATTCTTAGGATGGAGACATAGCAAACGGAACGTATTAATCATGGTGCAGAGGGAAGTAGAAAAACTAACTAAAGCTTCTACAAGCATAGGCAGCAAGTGCTCAAATGGTCATAGACATTAGGATATTATAATTGTGCCACTATTTAAAACCCTGGTAACAAACTTGTCTGAGTACAGTGTACACTTTGGACGCCACTTCTATGAGATGGTATAGGCAACAAAATTGATATAGTGAATGGAGAGATTGAATTTTACACATTACATCTATTTCCTAGTGAAATTTTACCACTGAAGAGGTATGATAACTTTACATTAATAAGGTACATCTGTTCTTGTTAGGAGAACATTTCATTCTAATAAGTTTTCCTTGAGGTTACTGAGGTTAAAGTAAAAATAATTCACCTTAAGTAAAAAATACATTCTTCACATATAGAACATTCTGATTGTTGTATTTATATTAAAGGGAGTCTTTTGTTTAGTTTTTAACATGAATGTTAGAAGGTTAATTCATTATATTTTCTTCAATATAATTATGATATAAAATTTACAGTCCAGCAAGACTAACAGATTCTTACCTTCTGGAGCTTCCCTTTTCTCTCTCATATAGCTGCCATGTTCCATACCTCTAATGGAAAGCCATATTTGCAGAAGAGGGGCTTCAAACTAAAAGTGTCTCATGCTTCTATCAGACGGTAACATGCTGTGTGCCTGATCAGCATGAGGCACTGGTAGTTTGCAGCCTCTTTCCTATCTGTAGGAATGTTGTTTGAAATTTAAATGTTATATGGCAATTCTGAGGATAAAATCAATTAAGTAAAGTAGTTAAAACATTCATACAAAACAACCAAATGATGCAGAAATATATAATATATTTAATAGATAAAAACATTTATAAATCATTTGCATATTGTTTTAAATACATTACTGATATAGTTATATTATAATTTAACATATATAATTTAAAATATCAGTTCATTATCATACCAAACATATGCATTGAATAGCAATAGGTAATGCCTTTAGGGTGTGAAAAAAAAAACATTATTTAATGTATGTTACTTTATTATATTTTGTTCATACTTGTTATTCAATATTGGAATTCTAAGTGGATCAAAGGCAGGGAATGGGTGCTTTCTGGTCCTTAATTTGAATGGTTAACTGTTAACATGACTGGAAAACAATATTTGATGTGGAACAAACTGATTGCTGAAAGAAGTAGTTAAATTCCAGAGCAGACAGCAATTAATAAAGAGGAATGTGTTCAACTAGAATTTTGGAAATATTTTTGTTCACCTCTTGCTTAAATATCATAGCTCTGTCATCCCTTCCTATTGGTTTCTTGCAGACTTTTATTCACAAGAAAATTAAGACACATTTTTGCTGTTTTTAATCACTAATTTGTTATTTACTATTGACAATTTGATTTTAGACATTTATATTTAATGAAGCAAATACCAATAAAGCCTGTTTCTTTTTTAAGATATATAATATATCACTATGTGAAATAGCCCAGCTCTGTAACAGAGTATGTAATACAACTTGTCTGTTTTATTTAATTGCATTGTCATAATTTTGTTTTACTTTTGTAATATGAGTATATGTAATTTTAAAACATTTGGGGCCTTATTAAATTAGCCCTGGTAGTCCCCTCGGACCGATTCCCCAATATGTCCCTCTCAGCCTGCTTTGCGAGATGACTCCAAAAAATGGCCGAGAATAAGCTCCGAGAGAGCTACGGAGTGCTAGCAAGGGATCCTAAAGGCTCTACGTGCTGCCTCGGAGCAGCCCGGGACAGCCGTATGATGCCCCCATCTGCTCCCTAGACACATCCCCATTCTGCAGGGTCCCTATCGGGAACCCTGCAGCCCCCCCCCCCCACATTAACCCCTTGTAGCGGGGGTCCCGATCAGCATAGATCAGGCCCCTGCTGCATTTAAAACTTTTAAATTCCCCGCCGCGGCTCCTTAAAAGGCCCGTGGCACACTATTAGCAATCCCGGCTGTGGCACCTAAAATTAACCCCCCCCTCTATGCTGGGGGTCCCTATCGGGACCCCCTAAGTGTCCCCACATTAACCCCTTGCAGCAGGGGCCCCCGATCGGCATAGATCAGGCCCCTGTTGCATTTAAAACTTTAAAATTCCCGCCACTGCTCCTTAAAGGGCCCGCAGCACACTATTAGCAATCCCGGCCATATCGCCTAAAATTAACCCCCCTCTATGCTGGGGGTCCCCACATTAACCCCTTGCTGCAGGGGACCATAGGGACCCCCGCAGCCCCCCCATTAACCTCTTGCAGCGGGGGTCCTCGATCGGCACTAATCATGACCCCGCTGCTTTTAAAAATTCAAATTTCCCGCCTTGCGGTTCCTTAAAGAACCGTAAAGGTCCTGAAAGAACTTGCGCTAAAAAATATTAACCCCAGGCAACTAAAATAAACCCCATAACTCATGGGGGTCAATACAGACCCCCATAAGCCCTAAATTAACCCTATCACTCATGGGGGTTAATACTGACACCCATAAGCCCTTAATTAACCCTGTCACTCATGGGGGACAATACAGACCCCCATAAGCCCTTAATTAACCCCATCACTCATGGGGGTCAATACAGGCCCCCAGAAGCCCTTATTTAACCCTGTCTCTCATGGGGGTCAATACAGACACCCATAAGCCCTTAATTAACCCTGTCACTCATGGGGGACAATACAGACCCCCATAAGCCCTTAATTAACCCCATCACTCATGGGGGTCAATACAGGCCCCCAGAAGCCCTTATTTAACCCTGTCACTCATGGGGTCAATACAGACCCCCATAAGCCCTTAATTAACCCTGTCACTCATGGGGGTCAATACAGACCCCAATAAGCCCTTAATTAACCCCTGTAACTCATGGGGGTCAATACAGACCCCCATAAGCCCTTAATTAAACCTGTCACTAATGGGGGTCAACACAGACCCTCATAAGCCTCTATTTAACTCCATCAGTCCCATAAGGGTATAATATGACCCTGGGTCAGTTACAACCCTAACATTAACCACATAAGTGCCATGACGGTGCTCAAGGACCCTCATGACACTAAGTACAAACACTACACTGCACTATACCCCCCAATAAATCATTAAATCTATACTACTCCCCTCTACACTAATCTATTAACACCTCCAGTACACTACCTACCTACACTACCTACCCCCTAATAAAACCCCACCACTCTAATTACAGAAAATAAAAAAAAACTAAGTCCCAAAAAATAAAAAAGGAACATTACAGAAAATAAAAAAAATACATTACACCCCCCCCCCACTACAGAAAAGGGGCAGAAAAGATAGGGGCATGTATTTTAGATAGTTAGGATTTATTGTATATTAGATAGATAGGGGTACGTATTTTACATAGTTAGGATTTATTGTACATTAGATAGATAGGGGTATGTATTTTAGATAGTTAGGATTTATTGTATATTAGGATTGATTATATGTTAGATAGATAGGGGGTATTATATATTTATTTTTTTGCATTGTATTGTATGTATTTTATATGTATTTCCTTTTCAGGTGTGTAATTTTTTTTCTGTAGTGGGGGGGCTGTAATGTATTTTTTTAATTTTCTGTAATGTTCCTTTTTTTATTTTTTGTGACTTAGTTTTTTATTTTCTGTGATGTAGATTTTAAATTTTTTGTGACCTAGGTTTTATTATTTACTGTAATTAGAGTGATGGGGGGTTTATTAGGGGGTAGGTAGATAGTGTAGGTAGGTAGTGTAGGTGTTAATAGATTAGTGTAGAGGGGGTAGTTTAGATTTAATAGTTTATTCAGGGGTATAGTGCAGTGTAGTGTTTGTACTTAGTGTCATGAGGGTCCTTGAGGATCGTCATGGCACTTATGTGGTTAATTTAAGGGTTGGGACTGATGGGATTAAATAGAGGCTTATGAGGGTCTGTAGTGACCCCCATGAGTGACAGGTTAATTAAGGGCTTATGGGGGTCTGTATTCACCCATGTGAGTTATACGATTAATTACGGGCTTATGGGGGTCTGTATTGACCCCCATGAGTGATGGGGTTAATTAAGGGTTTATGGGGGTCTGTTTTGACCCCCATGAGTGACAGGGTTAATTAAGGGCTTATGGGGGTCTGTATTGACCCCCATGAGTGACAGGGTTAATTAAGGGCTCATGGGGGTCTATATTGACCCCCATGAGTTATAATGTTAATTAAGGGCTTATGGGGGTCTGTATTGACCCACATGATTTATAGGGTTAATTAAGGCTTATGGGGGTCTGTATTGACCCCCATGAGCTATGGGGTTAATTTTAGTTGTCTGGGGTTAATATTTTTTAGCGAGAGTCCTTTTATTACCTTTACGGTACTTTAAGTACCCGCTGCAAGGGGTTAAAGTGGGGGGGCTGCGGGGGACCCTATGGACCCCTGCAGCAAGGGGTTAATGTGGGGACACTTCGGGGATCCCGATGGGCACCCCCCGCATAGAAGGGGGTTCATTTTAGGTGCCGGTGGCTAGTTGGAGTACCCCCCACGGCAGGGCTTATGTGTGGGACTGCCGCAGAGGTCCCATTCAGGACCCCCGCAGCAATTGATGAGGTGTGGGAGCCTGTGAGATCATCTCGCAGGCTGTCACTCCTCATGTAGATTTTCTGTATGTTGATATGGACGGCCCTGCTGCATAGATCACACGTTGCTCGCAGCAGGGCTAATTTAATAGCGGCATAACTTTTATAAATTTGCAGCACGTAGGGTTTAAGTAGAAGCTTCTTATCTACGAGGCTGGAATTTAATAAGGCTGTTGGTTAACGACTACAGATTGCTATAGATTGCTAGAAATGTGTTAGTATTATTGTTACATTATTATACAAGACATAGGTGTGAGCAGTGCTTTTATGCATTGACTTTAAGCAACCTTAAACAAGAAGATTTATATATTTGTTATTCTATGTGTATACATAACACCATGTTATGCATTTAGGGTTAAGAGAAAACATATTGTTTATATTATGCTTATTATTTTCATAAATTTAAGTACTGATTTCATATTTAACATTTAATGTGATTAAGTGTTAAATATTAAAATAATGTTTTTTTTATACACCACAAGAGTAGTAGTGTTAGAATTTATAGCACAACATTCCCTTACACACAAATCTGCAAATAATTTTTCTTGTAATTCATCTTTAATTTGTTCAATTTCCGTGTCCGAGTCCCACAGGCTTGGAGCATATCAGACCTGCAACAGCTGCGGGATTAGCCTCCGTCAAGTCTGTAAAAGGGTAAAATAGACCCACAGGTTACTTGGGCCACGGAGGTGTCGCCAAGGGCTTACTTACAAATCATAGCACTAATTAAGCAAATAGAAAAGCCATCCTGTACTTTTATTAAAAGTGAAAGTTATGTTTGATCTTAGAATTAATAGCTCAACATTCCCCTACTCTCAAATCTGCAAATAAAGAAATGTAATTTCATGTTTAATCTATGTGTTCTATCTATCATGCAAGTCCCACGGGCTTGGAGGACATTGACCCTTGAATAACGAGCTACGGGCTTGGAGGACATTGAAGCCCGTGGGACTTTAGAGAGACATTTCACCTAAAATCAAAGATTATAATTTGGAGATGTGCAAGCTTGAGAATGTTTTGCTATTAATCCTCATGTCCCCTTTGTCTTCCCCATCATTTACAGTGCTTTACAGTGCTGGATTGAATATATATTTGCTTCTACAAAGCTTTGAGTTTGCGGCCTTCAACCTCCGAACCCGTACTGGTTTTAACAACGATTTTCTGGCTTCGAGGTCATTGAAGCCTGCAGGACTTGGGATAGAAAATAAACCTGAAATTAAATATTGGATTTGGGCAATGTGCAAGCTTGAGAGGGTGTTGCTATTAATCTTCATGTCCCCCATTACGTTGCCTATCATTTACAGTGCTTTACAGTGCTGTCTTGAATTTATATTTGCATTTACAGTTTTCCGTCTTTGCGGCCTTGAAACAGGGGGCGCGCTGTAAATGCTTGCAGCTGATTGCATAGTTTGCGAACGGCCGTAAGGTGGAATTCCATGAAGAGCCATCCATTTGAATAGCAGCGTAGCCGTAGTGCTACGCAGGGCCATTAGTTGGCGGAAAGGAATCGCAGTTTTGCTGACATTTTACGGCTCTTAATAGGTTGAGGCCCCATGTATCTGGCACTGTACTATCACTCATCCATTCAGAGACTTTCTTTGATTCTTCATACACAAAATGTCCATTATACCTGAATTTTAAATGGACATTACTCCACAATGCAAAAAAATGAATTGATATATAATTGGCATGGGCGATCTGAAGTAAAGAGTCATTTGCAATTAGGACTGAATGACAGAATCAATGGACATGGGAATATTTGTCAAAGTGGGGACAAAGTAGGGTGTGTTATCAATGAGAATAGTTATTGAAATATATTCAAGTGAAGTATTTATAATTACAATTATACATGTATATATATATATATATATATATATATATATATATATATATATATATACAGCTTTCTTGATACACAGAACACTTAACAGCGTCTATATGCACACATATACACAATGAGAAATCTGAGGGGGATTTTTCCCCCTCATCCCCCCCAGTTCCTACACCCATGATAGGACGTATCTATGTTGGTGCAGAAGATGACAAAAAAGTTTTTCCTAAACATTAGAAGTAATGATTACGAGTATGTAGAAAATTGCTCTACCAGGAATATGTATAACCACAATATCATAAGATCAGCAAACTAAGTGAATGGTTCATAAATACATCTGTGTTTTAACTCTGAGATGACCAGAATAGGCAAATCCATTTAGCTCTTTTTATGTAAAATAGAAGAATAGTATTGTGAGATGGTAAAAGGTACATGATGTAAGGGATATATAAGGTTTAATGACCTAGTCTAAGCAGAAGCTCACTACGGGATCCGTAAACATCCAACTCAATCTCATTCTGTAAAGTTCCTGCATGGGGGACTATGGGGTTTCTCCTTCGGAAACCGAAATGATAATAAACCTGTATTGTTGAGTTGTCACTTGCTGTAAACTGGAGCTGCTCACAGCTAAGTAAGCCTTTGTATTCCAATATATGTGCGTGTTTGTGATTTTTGTAGGCGGTAGATGAATCAAAGCAAACTTTTGAGTACGGGAGACTAGTTATAATTAAGGGTAAGGAGCAGTGGTTGTACTGGTGTCCACATCTTTTGTGTGAAAGGACACTTCCACAAAATATAAATGATGCTTCATTAACTGTACATGGAGACCTTGTGCATTTGACCACACCCATCATAACTCTTACGCTAAAATTCTCTAATACTTCAACTTTCTGATAATTTCTTCGAAAAAATATTTCATACATTCTTCCAGATTCTTTGAGATAACATCCTTGACATTTCCTGGAACATGCACTCTCTGAATCATATTTCTGTTGCACAAATGAATACAAAAAGGCGATAAAGGGTAACCCGGTTTTACATCAAGAGAAAACATTAACATGATAAAAATCCATTTGCAGACACCATATTCACTAGATTTTCAGCCACCTTATTTTTTTCTTGCTACTACAATTCTTTTTAAAACTGTAAATAAAAGCCAGTTGGGTACCCTGCCAAAGACTATCAAAACCTACGGATAAAACTGTTAAATCACTTTTTATCATTTCTAGTTAAAATAGAATATCTAGTAAGACAGATTTTGACCTATGCTTCTGTTCTGTTACTGCACAAACATGGTAAGAGTTAGACATTATTTGGTATAATTTCCGTATAAGAAGCATAGCATACATTTTTAATTATTATGTAAATTAATTATATGACATCAATTGTTTAATTGATCTTTCTTCACATTATTATGCTACTGTAAAGGCTATTATAAGGTGTGAAGAATTGCAATGAAAACCATTTATAAATATCTTCCAGACACGCCCTTCTCCCACCATGGCTTTATAAGGGGGGAAATCAATAGAACCACTGATGGCTGATACTCTGTATTAAGATTTTTTAGAATTTTATACTACATTCAATAGATCACAAATTTACATTTGCAGACAGACAGTCAGTGACAAATGCATTAGTTACACAGATGATAGCTGAAAAGAGTGTATCTGATGGAATGTGCTTTTAGCATCCATTGTTATTTGCATACTCTTGTTACCTGATTCTGACACTATTTATTGAGACACAACATAGAAAGGGAAAATAAAAACTAGAATATATATATATATATATATATATATATATATATATATATATATATATATATATATATATAGATTAATAAGGAGTATCACAGTATACTATGAGACATTTTGCATTGGTCAAATGCCTTATTTATATTGACAAGCTTTGGAGAGGTCTGGCCTCTCTTTATAAATTCTGAAGCAATACTGACATGAGATGAAACCCTAAATTTGAACCTAAACAGCGATGCAGAGAGAGAGAAGACAGCATCTGACATCATCAAGTAAATACATATAGGGGGTATCAACACAACATAGTGTAGGAAACATAAATACACATACTATATACACATATACATCAATATATACATGAAAAAACAAAGCACTGTAGTCCACAGGGATATCCTTCCTTTCGGACAAACACCTCTCTAAGGGCTTCATTCAATTGCTACGTTTTTGAGCTGTGAGGCTGCCAGGGGAGGCCACAAGCTACTTAGCAATTCAATTGGCTTACATCCAATCGGGTTACGAGCCTTGATCTGCGATCCCTTGCGATTTGCTCAATCGCAGCTTACTTCCGTCAAAGCCTTTGATCCAGGGGTGGCCCGTCCATTGGGGCGTCAGGGCAAACGCCCCCCAAAATATTTTCGTGACCCTGCAATAAAAAAACACAATAATTTATTAGTAATAACCCAAAAACAATTAAATATAATGTGTACATCATCATTCAAGTGTTAATACAGTAATAAATGAAGCAAACTATTCCCAGGGACACTGTCACTTTAAGATAACTCCTTGCGCTGTGTATATATATTAACTAATGCTGCTGTGTATCTATTGTAGCCCCCTGCATCCTGTGTGATCATATTACACTAGTAAAGTACACTAACCTTTAGACTTTTCTCTTCAATGAGGCCAGGCCTGGCCCCCTGACCATTAATGCATTCCGCCCACCAGCACAGTGACGATATGCATGGGCGGTCATAAATGTATCAATTTAATGACTGACAGTCTTCCATCATTGACCAATCAATGATGGAAGGCTGTACAGTTGTCAAGAGAACAATGTAAACTCACCCAGACCGTTAGCTCCGAGCGCCCGCCAGCTAATAGGGCCTCGAGTTTACTTTTTGATTGACATCTACAGTCAATAAAACCACCAGTTGCCTGTCCCCTTCCCTCTTTCTGTTTCCTGACCCTGTTCACGCTGAGACTGAGAGACCTCCCTGGCTGAAACTACTCACATCTGCTCTGCCCAACTTAACAGTAAGTCTACCTGGCACCTGCCCTGCCCCTGGCCAAACCAAACTCCTAGTGCCCCTAATAAAAGGTAGGGTCCCCCCAGTTACCGCACTATGCCTGCCTGGCCTGCCACCTACCCAGCCACCCACCAACTTACCTACCACCGACGACCGACCTAGGCCTGCAATGCCTGGTGCCACCCCCAGAGATCACCCCCATGTGGCCTGTGCCACCCCCGATCACCCCGATGTGGCCTGCCCTATGCTATGCCACCGCCCGATTACCCCGATCACGGTGATCGGGATAATCGGGTGGTGAGCGGGGTGGCACAGGCCACATGGGGGTGATCGGATCACCCCCATGAGACCTGTGCCACCCCTGATCACCTCCATGTGGCCTGTGCCACCCCGAGGCCCGATCATCACCCCCCCGATGTGGCCTATGCTATGCCACCGCCCGATTACCCCGATCACGGTGATCGGGGTAATCGGGCGGTGAGCGGTGTTGCACAGGCCACATTGGGGTGGATGATCACCCCCATGAGGCCTGTGCCACCCCTGATCATGGCCTCCATGTGGCCTACGCGGCCACTGACCGACCGATGGCCGCGTGAGCGTGACTGACCCCACCTTGATCCAACAACCAACCCCCCCCCCTATTTTTATTCCATTTTTAGAAGTAACAGGCACATGCATGTGCCTGTCACTTTTAAAGATAAAATAAAAATAAGGTAAGGGAAAAACAATAATAAAAATACAGTAAAAACAGCACACATACTAAACAAACAATAATACAAATAAAGTAAACAGCACATACATACTAAACAAACAATAATAAAAATAAAATAAACAACAGCACATACTTACCTGTCAAATTGACCCCTCCAGGGTTGGCCTTCTGCCCTCAGTGCCCTGGATACATTCATAATCCAATTTTAATTGAAGCCCATGTCATAAAATCCAATGTTGATTGAAGCCCATGTCAAATAAATAATCCAATGTTGATTGAAGCCCATGTAATAAAATCCAATGTTGATTGAAGCCCATGTCAAATAAATAATCCAATGTTGATTGAAGCCCATGTCAAATAAATAATCCAATGTTGATTGAAGCCCATGTCAAATAAATAACCCAATCTTGATTGAAGCCATTGTCAAAAAATAATCCAATCTTGATTGAAGCCATTGTCCATCCATTCTGGCCCATTGAAAGAGGCCTCCACCCAAAAAAAAAACGACGCTCTAAAAAAAAAAAAACATCAAACTAACAGAGCTCCTCCTACAAGGAGCTCCACCCGCGATTAATTGTTTTTTTCCCACGCTCTGCCTTATATACTAATTTTTGAAGGACTCTGATTGGCTGAAATTTCATCGATTTCAACCAATGAGAGTCTTTAAAAAAATAGCAAATCAGCAAGCAGGTATGGAAGCCTGTAAGGGAAAAAAAGGTTAGTGTAAACTTGTTTGACCCTGTATGTATTATACATATTACAGGGCTATTTATGTGATATACATGTTACAGGATAATATCCTGTAACATGTATAGCAAATAAATAGCACTGTAATATGTATAAAAAATAATGTCTAATAGAAATACATGAACAATATAATAAAATAAGTAATAAAGTACATCAATTAATCAAATAATAAATATCAATTAATATATTTTTTTAATGTATATATTTATGTATATTCATGTATATTTTTTATGTGTGTGTGTGTGATATATATATATATATATATTTATATATATTGATATATATATATTGATATATATATATATTGATATATTTATATATATATATATATATATATTGATTGATTGATATATATATATATATATATATATATATATATATATATATATATATTAAGTTATATACATATATATATATATATATATATATATATTTATATATTGATTGATTTATATATTGATTATTGATATATATATATATATATATTGATATATATATATATATATATTTATATATTGATTGATTGATATATTGATTATTGATTGATATATATATATATAAATATATTGAGATACATATATATATATATATATATATATATATATATATATATATATATATATATTGAGAAATATTGATATCAATTGATATATATTTGTTTTTTGTTTTTTTCATTTTTTTTCATGTACAGTTTGGGCCTATATGGTCACACTTGGTCTTTTAAGGTTTTTAAGGTGCGGTTGGGGCCTATATGGTCCCAATTTGTTATTTAGGGTTTTTAAGGTGCGGTTGGAAGCTATATGGTCCCAATTTGTTATTTAGGGTTTTTAAGGTGCGGTTGGGGCCTATATGGTCCCAATTTGTTATTTAAGGTTTTTAAGGTGCGGTTGGGGCCTATATGGTCCCACTTTGTTATTTAGGGTTTTTAAGGTGCGGTTGGGGCCTATATGGTCCCACTTTGTTATTTAGGGTTTTTAAGGTGCGGTTGGGGCCTATATGGTCCCACTTTGTTATTTAGGGTTTTTAAGGTGCGGTTGGGGCCTATATGGTCCCACTTTGTTATTTAAGGTTTTTAAGGTGCGGTTGGGGCCTACATGGTCCACTTTGTTGTTTAGGGTTTTTAAGGTGCGGTTGGGGCCTACATGGTCCACTTTGTTGTTTAGGGTTTTTAAGGTGCGGTTGGGGCCTACATGGTCCCACTTTGTTATTTAGGGTTTTTAAGGTGCGGTTGGGGCCTATATGGTCCCACTTTGTTATTTAAGGTTTTTAAGGTGCGGTTGGGGCCTATATGGTCCCACTTTGTTATTTAAGGTTTTTAAGGTGCGGTTGGGGCCTACATGGTCCCACTTTGTTATTTAGGGTTTTTAAGGTGCGGTTGGGGCCTACATGGTCCCACTTTGTTATTTAGGGTTTTTAAGGTGCGGTTAGGGCCTATATGGTCCCAATTTGTTATTTAGGGTTTTTAAGGTGTGGTTGGGGCCTATATGGTCACACTTGGTCTTTTATGGTTTTACAAGTTACGGTTTGGGTCTTGAACGTTCTAATGTTTTTTTTGTTGTTTTCTATTACTTCCCAGGTGCAAACTATCTGTGGAAGCAGATTTGTTTGGACTCGTTGGTTGACTTACTGGACGTGAATACCCCGAGAAGGAGTGTCAACTGTAGGTGAGTACATGGTCACACTTGGACTTTTAAGGTTTTTAAGGTGCGGTTGGGGCCTATATGGTCACACTTGGTCTGTTAAGGTTTTAAAAGTTACGGTTTGGGTCTTGAACGTTCTAATGTTTTTTTTGTTGTTTTCTATCACCCCCCAGGTGTAAACTATCTGTGGAAGCAGATTTGTTTGGACTCGTTGGTTGACTTACTGTACGTGAATACCCCGAGAAGGAGAGTCAACTGTTGGTGAGTATCATTGCTTTTAATTTTCTGTCCATGCGTATAGGTGCAAATTTGATGTTGATGTAGTCTTGTCACATGAGGGTTTGCAATCTGTAATGTATACCAATGAATTCAACACACTGTTATTTTAAAGTAATTTTGTGACATAATATAAATTAATATACCGTGATCTCTTTCTTCTATTGGTATCAGAAATGAATACTATTGACTCTCTACTTGTGAAGCCTTTCGGCACCCTAACCTATGAGGAGAAGGTGGAAGTAAAACGGTTAGGACCTGACCAACCAGAGATAAATCTGCAGCAAATCGCAAGAGATAGAGGGAAGCAATATATCCGTACTTTCAATACTGAATGGTACAAGAAGAACGACTGGCTTTGTGGAAGCGTTTCTAGGAAGGCCTTATATTGTTTCCCATGCATCCTATTTGGTGGTGACGCTGCTTGGACCAAAACTGGAGTGACTGACGTAAAACATCTAGCTGATAAATTGGCGAAACACAAAAGTTCTAAAGCTCACTTGGATAGCAGGATCAAGTTTGAGATGCTTGGACAGGCGAACATTGCAGTTCAACTGGACCAAGTCAGTATTCAAAAACACAACGAAGACGTGGCTAAGAACCGGTACATCCTTTCCAAGATAATTGATTGTGTTCGCTTTTGTGGCACTTTTAAACTGGCATTAAGAGGATACGAGAGTGAAACATCGCTAAATCCAGGAGTGTTTCGAGGCCTGGTGGATTCGGTTGGCAGTATCGATAGTGCAATGGAACAGCATTTGAAGACTGCAACTGAGTTTAAGGGCACGTCCAAAACCGTGCAGAATGAGCTACTGGACTGCATGCATGAAGTTATTAAGGAAGTGATTCACCAAGAGCTTAAGGAAGCCCAGTTTGTGGCAATCTAAGCGGATGAAACAACCGATATTTCCGCTAGGACACAGTGCGTTGTAGTCTATCGCTACATTGACAAGAAGCATCAAGTGGTGGAAAGATTTGATGGCTTCACGGAAATGAAATCAACAGATGCAGACTCGATTGCTGCTGTTGTGCTGGAAAGTCTGAATACTGTTCTCCCAGAGCCAGAAGACAAGAAGAAACTCATAGCTCAAAGCTACGATGGTGCCAGTGTGATGCGTGGAGATCAAGGAGGAGTTCAAAGAAAAATAAAAGACGTGTACCCGAACGCACGCTACGTCCATTGCTATGCTCACCAACTGAACCTAATAATGGAGAAAGCAGTTTCAAGGATTGGCATACCATCTTTTTTTTTATGCTCTCCAAAAAGGACTGGAGTTCTGTATGAGGTAGTTGATAGAAGACTGCCAAGAGGTGCACCGACACGATGGAACTTCAATGTTGGGACCGTGAATGTCATCTACGAGAACAGAGGTGCGCTACTTGAGTGTTTCCAGACAATTGAAGCATGTCTAAACTTTGATCCAACATCTATACGTGAAGCCGCCGGTTTCATTGGAATGCTGGAAGACAGGGAGTTCCTTTACTTCCTTAAATTATTTCATTTAATAATGCCACATGTTGACATCCTCTATAGTCAGCTTCAGAAGCGAGACACGGATACTGTTTATATCAAAAAAGTCACAGAAGACTTTGTCGCCAGCATCCAGAAAATCCGTAATTCTGTTGACGAGATAGAAGCAAGTTTGCCGAGCGATGTAACAGTCCACAGACGGAGTGCGGAGATCTCAACCTTGAGACAACTTTCAAGAGAGGTATGTGGCATAGTGGTGGTTTATGCAAAAGAACGTTTTTCATTTTCAAATCACCTAGTCAGTGCCAAACTTGTTCAGAGTGACTTGTATAAAACCCATGACACTTGCTTTCCAACCCAAGCTCTGGAAGACACCGTGCAAGAATATCCAATACTGAAGAAGGAACAATTACGCACTGAGCTGCCACTTCTGTATGGGAAGACCGATTTTCATGCTTGTACAAGTGCTGTTGCTCTGCACAAACTTTTACATCAATTTAATCTGCAGAATGATTTCACAGAGACAGTGAAATTATTAAGAATCCTGATTACAACACCGATGACCACTGCAGAATCAGAAAGATGCTTCTCCACATTGAAGAGGATAAAAACCTTTTTAAGAAGCACCATGTCCCTGGAGCGGTTGAATGCATTGGCGATGCTCTCAATGGAAAAGCAACTGATTTCCGAGATCCCAGACTTCAATGAAAAAACCATTGAGAAGTTTTGTTCTTTGAAAGATCGCCGTGCAAAATTTAAATACAAGTGACTGAAGCAAAGAAGAATGCATACCCCCAGGGTGTGCAAAGATAAACTGCGTTAAGCAGCACCACCTCACTACCAAACATAACTAGTGGTAAGTAAAGTATGAACGGTGTGTGGGTGTGCATATGGAAGGAGCTATGAAAGGTGTGTGCATGGTCAGTAACAATTGTTGAAGCCTTGGCGTGGTTTGAAGTAATTGGTGGCACTTCCAAGGGTAGCTGTCACTTGTGTACGGGAAGCCAGAATTTCATGTCTGTACGAGTGCTGTTGCTCTGCACCAACTTTACCATCAATTTAATCTGCATAATGATTTCACAGAGAGAGTGAAGCTATAAGAAAACCTTCTTACAACACCGAAGTCTACTAAAGAATCAGAAAGATGCTTTTCCACATTGAAGAGGATAAAAAGGTATTTAAGAAGCACCATGGCCCTGGAGCGGTTGAATGCATTGGTTTGAAGGAATTGGAGGTACCTTCAAGGGTACGTAAAGTTCTCAGAAATGGCACCACCGAACTACCAAAAATAACTAGTGGTAAGTAAAGTATGAATGGTGTGTGGGTGTGCATATGGAAGGAGATATGAAAGGTGTGTGAATGGTCAGTAACAATTGGCGTTACTGCTCATATGGTTATCCATATGTTAATTCAACATGTTTGTTTGACATTGATTATTGTGTTGTCTAAACAGAAGTGAAATGTTGTTGTTTTCTTGAATCCCAAGATCCACTGGTTTGGGCCTATACAGTGCTGATTGGTCTTTTAAGGTATGTTTGGGGCCTATATGGTCACACTTGGTCTTCCAAGGTATGTTTGGGGCCTATGGTCACACTTGGTCTTTTAAGGTATGTTTGGGGCCTATGGTCACACTTGGTCTTCTAAGGTATGTTTGGGGTCTATATGGTCACACTTGGTCTTCTAAGGTATGTTTGGGGCCTATGGTCACACTTGGTCTTCTAAGGTATGTTTTGGGCCTATATGGTCACACTTGGTCTTCTAAGGTATGTTTGGGGCCTATATGGTTCCACTTGGTCTTTTAATGTTTTTTAAGTATGGTTTTGTTCTTGAATGGTCTGATTGATTTGCTTGTTTTCTTTCAACCCCATTTGCAAACCCTATGTGGCTGCAGATTTGTTTCTACTCGTTGGTCAACTTACTGAACGTGAATACCCTGAGAAGAAGAGCCGACTAATGGTAGGTGTCACTCCTTTAATTTTTCTGTTAATGCATATAGGTGCAATTATGATATTGCTGTAGTCTTGTCACATGAGTTTTTTCAATCTATATTGTATACCAATGAATTTAACACATTGTTACTTTACTTCTTGACATTTCTGCATTGCTGATCATGTATTTCAATGGGCTTTACAAGTATAAGGTCATTGGGCAGGGCTTATAAAGGTCATTATGACGCCAGGGGGGGGAGTTATAAAAATGGGTGTGGTTTGAAAAAGGGGGAATGGCTATGTTTCGCCCTGGCGCCCCTCCAACTTGAAAAGTCACTAGCCGCCACTGCTTTGATCTATCTCAGCCGCAAGAGTTGCGGTTGCCAGAAATCCCTATTCGATATTCAATCGCTACGATTTACCCTCCGTCAAGTCCGTCAATGGCTAAACGCGAACCACAGCTTACTTACACCAAAGAGGTCCCACAACGGTCTTACTTACAAAACATACCACTAATTAAGCAAATAAAAAAGACATCTTGTACTTTTATTAGAAGTGAAAGTGATTTTAGGTCTTAGAATTAATAGCACCACATTCTTACAATCTCAAATCGGCATAAATCTATATTTTTTTCCATGTTTGTGTTGTATCCATCATGTAAGTCCTACCGGCTTGGAGCTTGAAGTGCAACGTCAGACCCGCAACGGCTGCTGGATTAGCCTCCGTCAAGCCTGTAAATGGCTAAAATCGAACCACAGGTTACTTGGGCCATAGAGGTGTCGCAAAGTACTTACTTACAAATCGTAGCACTAATTAAGCAAATAAAAAATAAATCCTGTACTTTTATTAAAAGTGAAAGTGATGTTTGGTCTTAGAATTAATAGCATAACATTCTCAAGGTCACAAATCGTCCAAAACAAATACTTTATTTCATGTTCAATTTCGTGTCACAACCATCATGTCAAGTCCTAAAGCTTGGAGGTAATTCAAGCCCGTAGGACTTTGGACGGAAATTAAACATAAAATAAAGTATTTGATTTTGGCGATGTGCAAGCTTGAGAATGTCTTGCTATTAATCTTTATGTCACTCATTGTGTTCCCCATCATTTACAGTGCTTTACAGTCCTGGATTGAATTTATATTTGCATTTACGTTTATCCGAGTTTGCAGGCTTGAAACACGATTTACGGGTTTGCAGCAAATGCTTAATGCCTATAGTATGCTTTGCGATTAGCGGGAAAGGGGTCGTCCTTGTGGCGCTGGCCAATTGAATAGCAGCGTAGACGTAGCGGCACGCGAGGGTTACGGCCCCAAATTGAATGAGGCCCTAAGAGTGACAAGTATGTTATTCCAAAATATAACAAAATCACAAGAAATTGTGATAATGTGTGTGAAATATTAGAAATTAGAGTGATAATTTTCTTCAGGTACATCTAGGTAGAGTAATTGAAGCATGCTGTGGATTGAATGGAGAGTCTCAGTGTGTTAAAACATCGTTCACAAAGCTTATAAAAACTCCTTACCTTTATTTTCTTTATCTGACTATGAGGATGTCCATTTTAAGGTTTATATATATACTAGCGAATTGCCCGTCAAAAAATGACGGCAATGAAATTGTAAGGTAGCTAATGCTGTTTAGTGTGTAATAATGAAATATATAATACATTAATAAATGAATATACTTTACCTATTTTAAAGCATTGTGTGGAAGAGCTGTGAATGTGTTTTGATGTTGCTGCAGCATTAGTGGTGTGGATCTGCTGTGTAAGCGTGCTGAATGTGTGCAGTGTAACACTGTGCGTGCGCGAGCCCAAACCGTTGTCGTGTACTTCCGCATTGGCGTCAAATGGCGAGTAATGTGTGTTATACGTTTGTATCGGAATATCCGTAGGTGTTTTGTGGTGTTTTGCGAGTTTCTTGTGGTGTTTTGCGAGTTTAGAGTGCTGTAGCCTCGTTTTCGTTTTGTTCGGCGGCCATTTTTTCTCTCGCTTCGTTTTTTTTTTAGTCTCTAAACTGTTTTATTTGAAGTAAAATCGAGGTGTAAGTTGTATTTTTGAGGTGCTGGGTGCTCCCTCTTGGTGTAGGTAAGTTTTTTATGTATGTGGTGTGTGTATGTATTGTGTTTTACATTTTGTAATGTTCGCGAGTTGCGTCCGAGTGTTGCGAGTCCGTAATGTGTGTGAACGTGTGTCGTATGTTGTTTGCGAGTGTCGTAATGTGTGTGTCGTAGTGTTTGGGTTACGACGTGAAGTTTGCGAGGGTCGCAGTTGCTGGCAAGGAGCGCCTTCGGCGCTCCATGCCAGCAACTGCGGCCCTCGCTTTGCGAGGTCCTCAGGTGCTGGCATGGAGCGCCTACGGCGCTCCATGCCAGCAACTGAGGCCCTCGCTTTGCGAGGGTCCTCAGTTGCTGGCATGGAGCGCCTTCGGCGCTCCTTGCCAGCAACTGAGACCCTCGCGAAGCGAGGGCCTCGGCTCGCTGTGCGAGCCGCAGCCCTCGCAAAGCGAGGGCCGCAGCTCGCTACGCGAGCCCGCAGCGTTAGCAACAACTCGTACGCTCACAACTATATATGTGATATATATATATATATATATATATATATATATATATATATATATGCAGTAAAACCCCTGCTATCCGGTACCCACAGGGACTCCCTATTGCTGGATAACTGTAGTTGCCGGTTTATCAGGAGTCCCCGATTTTAAGGGTCTAAACGACCCTTAAACCCCCCAAATCCCCTCAAAACCCCCTTTAAAAGGCATTAGCACCTAAGCCAAGCCATTAAGGGCCCAAAAAAACAATTAGGAAAAATGTTAGCATTTTTTTTTCGCTGTCTCGAATTGGCGAATAGTGTTGGATAGTGCCGGATTGTGCCGGTTATGCCGGTTTAGTGGTAGTTTTTTGAATATGGGGAATTGGTGTGGGTGCCGGTTGCTTGAGAGTCCCAGTTAGTAGGGTGCCGGATAACCGGGATTCTACTGTATATATATATATATATATATATATATATATATCACATATAATAGTTGTCAAACTACGAGACGTCATCACACTTTGCGTGGTGCGTGCGAGTTAGGCGATGAGCGCCGTTAAGGCACTAAAACACACGGCAAAAAGGCGATGAGTGCCGAAGGCACTCATTGCCTGCTCGTCTTGAATACGAGATAGGAAAAATACAAAGTTAACGGCCGAACCGCAAAAACCAAAAACCAATAAAAAAACACGAAATACACAAAAATATACTACAAAAACATCACACACAGCATAGGGGAACAGCCAGGATGAAATTACCAAAAACCAAAAAACACAAAAAAAATACCAAAAAAAAACATCATACACAGCACGGGGGAACAGCACGAACGACAAAATACACTATTACAAATGACGGAAAACGCTTGCGAACCGCATAACACATTAATAACATTACAAATCTAAAATGGCACTTTACACAACTAAACAAACGTTTTCCCCTCGGGCACGCAGCCTATTTCTAATGCACAGTTGGGACATTCATTACACTTTATCATCAGGGCACCAACACTCAAACTGTATATTGTATGCTGCCGGATAATACAAACAGATTGTTAGCTCTTCAGGGTATTGATTGATGGATATATTAATTACAAATAAGTAAAGTATATTAATTTATTCAGTAACTAATTCATTCATTATTAGTTAACTAAATATAGAAAAATATATATTTATCTTTCTGATGAGTGACGAACGTGCTCAGAAGAGCAAAAGTAAACAAGAGGAGAGGCTCGCAATGATGTGCGCAGCAAGAGGCTCGCAATGAGCGCCAAAGGTCCTCAGAGTACAAAAAGCTTTACATTGTGTGTCAAACAGCATTCCTATGGCTTCAAATTTTATTGCCCCGTCATTCTTGACAGGCAAGTCGCTAGTAATATATATATATATATATATATATATATATATATATATATATATATATATATATATGTATATATATATATATATCATTTCCAAAAGAATAGAATGATAGCCTCTTGGTGTCCAACCAATAGATCAATATACTGTACATTTCTGTGCTATGAGCCTTAGGTAGACAAGTATTCAGAATGTTTTTTCAGATACATTTCCCCCTCTTTTGTAATGGGCCAGAATATTTCAGGTCAAGGTGGTGTAATGGGTATTAATAATGCATTTTGAATGTAAAACAAAACACCTTTGAAGGATGCAGCCACTGTTTGACATTCTTTACATCTGTTCAGTTGTGAAAAACCTACTGTTAAGGCAATCTTAGAGAGGTGTTCTGTATGTTGTGAATGGAAGTGGCTTTCACATTCTGTAGTATTCTTGTGAAAGTTGGATTATAATATCTATGTGAGTGAATTCCTAATTAAGCAAATAAAAAAGACATCTTGTACTTTTATTAGAAGTGAAAGTGATTTTAGGTCTTAGAATTAATAGCACCACATTCTTACAATCTCAAATCGGCATAAATCTATATTTTTTTCCATGTTTGTGTTGTATCCATCATGTAAGTCCTACCGGCTTGGAGCTTGAAGTGCAACGTCAGACCCGCAACGGCTGCTGGATTAGCCTCCGTCAAGCCTGTAAATGGCTAAAATCGAACCACAGGTTACTTGGGCCATAGAGGTGTCGCAAAGTACTTACTTACAAATCGTAGCACTAATTAAGCAAATAAAAAATAAATCCTGTACTTTTATTAAAAGTGAAAGTGATGTTTGGTCTTAGAATTAATAGCATAACATTCTCAAGGTCACAAATCGTCCAAAACAAATACTTTATTTCATGTTCAATTTCGTGTCACAACCATCATGTCAAGTCCTAAAGCTTGGAGGTAATTCAAGCCCGTAGGACTTTGGACGGAAATTAAACATAAAATAAAGTATTTGATTTTGGCGATGTGCAAGCTTGAGAATGTCTTGCTATTAATCTTTATGTCACTCATTGTGTTCCCCATCATTTACAGTGCTTTACAGTCCTGGATTGAATTTATATTTGCATTTACGTTTATCCGAGTTTGCAGGCTTGAAACACGATTTACGGGTTTGCAGCAAATGCTTAATGCCTATAGTATGCTTTGCGATTAGCGGGAAAGGGGTCGTCCTTGTGGCGCTGGCCAATTGAATAGCAGCGTAGACGTAGCGGCACGCGAGGGTTACGGCCCCAAATTGAATGAGGCCCTAAGAGTGACAAGTATGTTATTCCAAAATATAACAAAATCACAAGAAATTGTGATAATGTGTGTGAAATATTAGAAATTAGAGTGATAATTTTCTTCAGGTACATCTAGGTAGAGTAATTGAAGCATGCTGTGGATTGAATGGAGAGTCTCAGTGTGTTAAAACATCGTTCACAAAGCTTATAAAAACTCCTTACCTTTATTTTCTTTATCTGACTATGAGGATGTCCATTTTAAGGTTTATATATATACTAGCGAATTGCCCGTCAAAAAATGACGGCAATGAAATTGTAAGGTAGCTAATGCTGTTTAGTGTGTAATAATGAAATATATAATACATTAATAAATGAATATACTTTACCTATTTTAAAGCATTGTGTGGAAGAGCTGTGAATGTGTTTTGATGTTGCTGCAGCATTAGTGGTGTGGATCTGCTGTGTAAGCGTGCTGAATGTGTGCAGTGTAACACTGTGCGTGCGCGAGCCCAAACCGTTGTCGTGTACTTCCGCATTGGCGTCAAATGGCGAGTAATGTGTGTTATACGTTTGTATCGGAATATCCGTAGGTGTTTTGTGGTGTTTTGCGAGTTTCTTGTGGTGTTTTGCGAGTTTAGAGTGCTGTAGCCTCGTTTTCGTTTTGTTCAGCGGCCATTTTTTCTCTCGCTTCGTTTTTTTTTTAGTCTCTAAACTGTTTTATTTGAAGTAAAATCGAGGTGTAAGTTGTATTTTTGAGGTGCTGGGTGCTCCCTCTTGGTGTAGGTAAGTTTTTTATGTATGTGGTGTGTGTATGTATTGTGTTTTACATTTTGTAATGTTCGCGAGTTGCGTCCGAGTGTTGCGAGTCCGTAATGTGTGTGAACGTGTGTCGTATGTTGTTTGCGAGTGTCGTAATGTGTGTGTCGTAGTGTTTGGGTTACGACGTGAAGTTTGCGAGGGTCGCAGTTGCTGGCAAGGAGCGCCTTCGGCGCTCCATGCCAGCAACTGCGGCCCTCGCTTTGCGAGGTCATCAGGTGCTGGCATGGAGCGCCTACGGCGCTCCATGCCAGCAACTGAGGCCCTCGGGCAGTGCCCTCGCAAAGCGAGGGCCGCAGCTCGCTACGCGAGCCCGCAGCGTTAGCAACAACTCGTACGCTCACAACTATATATGTGATATATATATATATATATATATATATATATATATGCAGTAAAACCCCTGCTATCCGGCACCCACAGGGACTCCCTATTGCTGGATAACTGTAGTTGCCGGTTTATCAGGAGTCCCCGATTTTAAGGGTCTAAACGACCCTTAAACCCCCCAAATCCCCTCAAAACCCCCTTTAAAAGGCATTAGCACCTAAGCCAAGCCATTAAGGGCCCAAAAAAACAATTAGGAAAAATGTTAGCATTTTTTTTTCGCTGTCTCGAATTGGCGAATAGTGTTGGATAGTGCCGGATTGTGCCGGTTATGCCGGTTTAGTGGTAGTTTTTTGAATATGGGGAATTGGTGTGGGTGCCGGTTGCTTGAGAGTCCCAGTTAGTAGGGTGCCGGATAACCGGGATTCTACTGTATATATATATATATATATATATATCACATATAATAGTTGTCAAACCAAAAACCAATAAAAAAACACGAAATACACAAAAATATACTACAAAAACATCACACACAGCATAGGGGAACAGCCAGGATGAAATTACCAAAAACCAAAAAACACAAAAAAAATACCAAAAAAAAACATCATACACAGCACGGGGGAACAGCACGAACGACAAAATACACTATTACAAATGACGGAAAACGCTTGCGAACCGCATAACACATTAATAACATTACAAATCTAAAATGGCACTTTACACAACTAAACAAACGTTTTCCCCTCGGGCACGCAGCCTATTTCTAATGCACAGTTGGGACATTCATTACACTTTATCATCAGGGCACCAACACTCAAACTGTATATTGTATGCTGCCGGATAATACAAACAGATTGTTAGCTCTTCAGGGTATTGATTGATGGATATATTAATTACAAATAAGTAAAGTATATTAATTTATTCAGTAACTAATTCATTCATTATTAGTTAACTAAATATAGAAAAATATATATTTATCTTTCTGATGAGTGACGAACGTGCTCAGAAGAGCAAAAGTAAACAAGAGGAGAGGCTCGCAATGATGTGCGCAGCAAGAGGCTCGCAATGAGCGCCAAAGGTCCTCAGAGTACAAAAAGCTTTACATTGTGTGTCAAACAGCATTCCTATGGCTTCAAATTGTATTGCCCCGTCATTCTTGACAGGCAAGTCGCTAGTAATATATATATATATATATATATATATATATATATATATATATATATATATATGTATATATATATATATCATTTCCAAAAGAATAGAATGATAGCCTCTTGGTGTCCAACCAATAGATCAATATACTGTACATTTCTGTGCTATGAGCCTTAGGTAGACAAGTATTCAGAATGTTTTTTCAGATACATTTCCCCCTCTTTTGTAATGGGCCAGAATATTTCAGGTCAAGGTGGTGTAATGGGTATTAATAATGCATTTTGAATGTAAAACAAAACACCTTTGAAGGATGCAGCCACTGTTTGACATTCTTTACATCTGTTCAGTTGTGAAAAACCTACTGTTAAGGCAATCTTAGAGAGGTGTTCTGTATGTTGTGAATGGAAGTGGCTTTCACATTCTGTAGTATTCTTGTGAAAGTTGGATTATAATATCTATGTGAGTGAATTCCTTGGCCCAGGCTTGTATGCTATAATCTATCTCTTACAATAAATGAGTATAATACTAAACATGCTTTTTCTTACTCAATGTTTTATTAGTGGTCAATGCATTACTAAAACAACTAGCTGCTCTTGTGCATTAAATTGGTATTTTCAAGTCATTTGTTTTTCAGCTCTCCTTTTGAGCTTCTGCTTGTTTTGGATCAATTCAACATCTCAATACTCTGATAGAGTCTCCACCATAAACACATTTTGTCTGACACTATCTAGGAAAGTTTGAGAAATCGTGTATTGTTTTTATGCACCAATCACATGTCTTTCTTTTCAATTCCTTGCTTCATGATCTTACATTTTTTAATAAAACAAATCCAATTTCTGCAGATGGCAAAAGTGGATGGAGATCAATTAATTCCACCATATTCTAACAGCTATAATTTGATATCTACATGAGAAAGTGTATTCCTCCTTCATTCATTTATATACCACTGTCTCCTGTGCACTTTTGATTTTTTTCTTGTCTTATTGTGTTAATAATACAAAATACTAAAACATCAAACATCTTTGATTTAACTGCAAACTGAGACATATGTGGTCTTGCTTGACCATTTTAAGCAAAGAACAAACAAGTAAGAACATTTTTGTCTGTTTAACTTTGAATGACTACCAATCATCACTCCTTAATCAATCACATGCTCATGCAATTTTAATTTTGTAATTACGGGAAAATTGAAACCTATTTTTACTTCAGCAATAATTTATAGAAAATAATAGTGAAAAATGTACATCACATCATATTTTAAAAGGAAAGTTAATTCTGATGGACAAAGACTTTAATATTATATAAATAGATACCCAGCCTATTCGACCAAAAGTTAATACATATCATGGAACCCACATGCTCTAGAAAAATTGCTTGATTGTTTTATATTGATTACTACATTTCACAACCCCTATGGCCTCACTCTGGCCCTGCAGCCCTCTGGCCTGCTGTGGCCCCTATATATTTATTTATGTACTGTGTGAGTTGATGTTGGAAGGGGGTCTGTGAAGTACAAAAAAGAATTGTGTCCGCCCCCAAATTTTTTTTTGCACTTGGGCCCCCCATGCACTAGCTCTGCCACTGTTCCTAAATATTCAGCCACATTAAATTCCCTCTACATGTAAAACCCTAGCCTGTAACGTAGCCCGCAAGACTTACGGCTATTAAATTGGCCTCTTAAAGCTACCTGCAAACAACTGGATGTCAAAATTTGAACCGCGCGCCCACAAATCCATTGTTCTCTCAAGCATGTAACTGTTTTGTTCCAATTTCGCTATTAAATTGCAACTAATCCACTGGCGTTCAACTCTGTAACCTGCAAATGGAGCCAATAAGCCAACGGGTGCTAGAGAGGACCCGCAAGGGGCTAAAACCCCTATCCGTAGCACTGTAAATGCAAATAAAAACACACTACTGTACTTATATTAAAAGGGAAAGTGATGTTAGGTATAAAATTAATAGCACAACATTCTCAGGCTCGGAAATATTCAATATAAAATATTTTTATGTGTCTTTAATTTCTGTGTTATATCGATCCCAGCAATCAATGTGTTAATACATATAATGGAACTTGAATATCATATTTACGGCTTTATGAATATTGCATTAGTTCTGGACTGTGGGTCCGATCATACCCCGTAATTGAAACCCGTAAGGTTTGGAAATCTAACCCCCATTTTTCAGTGACGTAATGCTGACAATCTCTTTTGCAATTGGCTCCGTCTAAACCCGTAACTAAGGGTTTGACTAATTGATCGTGTGGATGGCCGCAAATCTGACAGAGCAAGATTGGTTTACGGGCTTGCGTCTCCACCCTGTAACTTGCTCCATGGTCTCATTTAATAGCTCTGTAATGCAGCCGAACTTCAAGCCCGTAGGCTTTGCGGCCTTGCCGATGCAGCTACGGTCTTCAAATTTAATGGGGCTGATTGTCTGGTAGGGGCAAACCTTACAGGGCAATTATACATTCAAATCAGTTTCCATGTACCTTCATTTAAAAATAAATACATACTGTGAAACATTATAAAATACATTCAAATGAGCGTCTTCCACTGTCCTTTATATAATGTACTTTTACTTACAGAAAACATTTTGCCTAATTTTTTCAAGATTTCAACAGTCTTAACTTTTTCTGTTCCAATTGAATTATTTCACATCCCACAACTGCTATTGTCAGGTAATAGGATATGTTTGTGTTATAACAATACAGTACTTTCTAAATACAATACATGTTACTGCTACATGTATATCTATTACAATTTTTGTCTATAGAGATTTGAAATGTGTCAGGCCAGTGATTGATCTATAAAGGGTAGATATTATTTTCTATTATACCGATCAAAATCTGAAAATTATCATTGTAAGTAAAATAAATAGTAAATTAATATATAGTATATCAAACTCTCACAGCGCTGGGCTGAGCAAAGTGACAATAGTCTTCTATATTTGAAATGTTAGGTCCTGTCTCCTTGTTTTTTTTACGTGCATCATTTATAGTTTTTTCATATTTATTTGTAACTGATCAACTTATAGCGGTCTACATCACTGTCTACATCTCTATGTACATATATGTGCATCATATATACCTTTTTTTTATTTGTAACCTACTTATCTCTCTCTCGCTCTCTTCCTCTCTCTCTCCATCTATGTGTAAGTATGTACACATATACATATATCTATACATAAAGAATATTGTATTTCATTAGTCCTTTTAATAAAAAAAAATCAAGTCAGTTTAAATTGAGGAAAAGCAAATGAGAGAGAGAGAGAGAGAGAGAGAGAGAGAGAGAGAGAGAGAGAGAGAGAGAGACATACAGTATATACAGTAAATCCACCTCTGGATCACTACTTTGTTGTGGTGAAGGGACTTATGTACATCAATGAAGCTGTGAGCTATACCATGTAGGGTCATCCAAGATGGGCATGTCATAGCAGAGAGGTCAGATAAATCGTGGTCTACTTGAGAAGGAAATGATGACTCACTCCGGTATCTTTGCCATTAAAACCTTATAGATGTGCAGAAGCAGTCACAAGATGTGCCTGGCATTCTGCGGTCCATAGGATCACAAACACAGACACACAGACATATATATATATATATATATATATATATATATATATATATATATATATATAGGCATATAGATGTATAGAAAAATACAAATAGATAGATAGATAGATAGATAGATAGATGGATAGATGGATGGATGGATGGATGATGGATAGATGGATGGATAGATGGATAGATGGATAGATGGATAGATGGATAGATAGATATATAGATAGATAGATAGATACATAGATCATTAGAAAAATATAGATAGATCATTAGAAAAATATAGATAGATAGATCATTAGAAAAATATAGATAGATAGATAGATAGATTATTAGAAAAATATAGATAGATAGATAGATAGATAGATAGATAGATAGATAGATAGATTATTAGAAAAATGTAGATAGATAGATAGATAGATAGATAGATAGATCATTAGAAAAATATAGATAGATAGAAAGAAAAAAACAGATATATAGACAGATTAATGTATAGAAAAAGAGAGATCTATAGATAGATAGATAGATAGATAGATAGATAGATAGATAGATAGATAGATAGATGGATAGATAGATAGACCATTAGAAAAAGAAAGATAGATAGATAGATAGATAGATAGATAGATAGATAGATAGATAGATAGATAGATAGATGGATAGATGGATAGATAGATAGATAGATAGATAGATAGATAGATAGATAGATAGATAGATAGATAGATAGATATAGTAATTTATAAAAGTGCTAGTCAGCAACATGCAGATTGATATATAGAAAAAGATAGATAGATATATAGATAGATAGATATATAGATAAATAGACACATATAGATATATGTAAGTTATGTAATCTTAAAAATATAAAAAAAATATGCAAATGTGATTATTTACTTATGTCAATGCTTTTTTTATTTTTTATAATTTATATTTTTTGCACGCACTAATAAAAGCACAAGATTCTGTGACTAACAGTAAACCCTGAATATCTCTTGGAAAAAAAAACAAAAAAACATTTTGAGCCTTATGGCAGCTGTTGCGATTGTGCGCGTGTAGGCACTGATCCAAGAAGTTGGTGATATTAAAATAATAGCACCTTCTGAGTGTTTCCATAGCAACACTCCAGTGGTATTATGACTATTGTAGAAGTTGAGGTGTGAATCAATTTGCCAGAACAGCATATTATTCAATTCTTGAAACTCGAGGGCCTTGAAGAGTCTAATCATTATACAAAGTTATGTTGTTAAGAGAGTTTTATCGTGGATGAATCATATTTTGTTATTTAGGGTCTAATTTGATTCTTGCTTTTTCATCGTGTTTTATTTCAGTTTAAAAAACGAGTTTTCCTTGACTTGCCCTCTTCAAAATATGTGACAATCTGCATAAAACTTACATTTAATGTTTTATTCATGACCTGGTGTTAACAAAAGCTTTAACACATATAGCTCTGTTAGGAAATGTAGTGCTGTGATTGAAATATAAGACTGAGAGAGATATATGTTTGTTACTGGTATTACACATTAGATTTTATATCAGAGATGGACAACTTATTTGTTTGAAGGACAGTATGTGACAACATTGAGTCTTTAAAATTGCCACACTATACATGTAATCCATTTATTTGGTGCACAGCAAACCTGGTAACATTTACGTTGTGGGGGGAAATGTTGACTAGGAAATCAACTGATATTGAGGGATCTAACTTGAGAAAGAGAGTTGTATTATTATTAACTTTTTTTTGTAACACACCAACATATTCAGTACATGGGAAAAGAAAAATACTATATTCACAAACTGTAGAAAATGGAGGGCCTTGTTTTGGGCTTACAATCTTTGCAGAAAGTGTTTTTTTCCAAAGCACCCTACAAGATTGGAAACTCGCTTCTTACAATCTAAAGGGGATGGAAGAGGCAGAAACCTGTGGAAGACCAGACAAGGAATAGCAAGCGTCAGGAATGGAGTGAAAGTTTGCTTAGGTAGGAAGGTATGAAAGGTTAGAAAGATTTTTCATTTAGTGGGAGAGGGAAGAGATCTGATAGAAGTCATTTGGGTCAGTGAGTTTACTCTTTTCTTGCACATAATTTGAATGATGGATAATTAATCATATATGAATTGCAATACGGTTGAGTATATATCCATTTTGGCAACCTTTCCTTTCCTAATTCCCAAGATAGTAAGTAACAAATGAAGCATAGAAAAAATAATGAAGAATCATTGACAATAATTTCCAGTTTACAGATTTGCAAAGTATGGAAAAGAATGTATTACAGTCTTGATCCAACATTTTTTTTTTTGATCTAAGCCTTAATATGAGTATTAAGGGAATCAGATAAACAGAGATAGCCAGGACTCAGTGTGAAGTCAAGAAAGTCCAGCAAGGAAAAGGAAAATGGAAGGAGCAAGGAAAAGGAAAATGGAAGGAGGTCTCACCAAAATGTTATTGTGCTAAGAATTTATCTTATGGTCCTTAGACAAAGGCTATGCACAAATTCCCATATCTAGGAATTTGCAGCCAAAACGTATGATCACGGTGGCCTGTCCCTATTTGCTGGTGCAGAGGTTAAACAACAGAAGTTTTTTTTTTATGATATAGCTTGTCAAATGTTGAACGTAGGTTCTGCTTCAACCAAATTATATTATGAAGGAGTTTGATGCATTGTATTGCAAACTGTATAATCATGGTGAAGTTGAAGTTGCTTATAAAGTGGATGGATGGAAAATATTGGATTATCTTGCATCCCATAAGCTTTATAAATTAGGAGAAACATTGAGTAAATAGCTTGCGGAAATATTAAAATATAGGCAATTGCAGATCTGAAACACTCCAAGGCCCCTGGTGCATATGGGTTATCCGGACATTTAGGGTTTCTCCAATTTTGCTTTAAACTTGCCGAATTTTGCGAAGCTGTGTTAGGTTGAAGGACATTTTGGGCCGAAATATTGCATGCAATGATCACAGCAATACCAGAAACAGGTAGGGACTCCTTGCTTGGGAGGTATTAGAGACCACTTTCATTCTTAAATAACATTTAGATTTTTGATCAGGCATGGTGCATTACCGTCATAACATATGGAAAATTATTTATCTTATTGATAATGCTGAGAGGTATGTATAGCATTTAACCATTCTATCTTCTAGATGCCAAACGTCTTATGATCATGTCTCATGAACATTTCTGTTTAGGAGTATTGAGGTGTGAGGGCTGCCAGAGACAATCTTGTAAGGTATTAAACTAATCAGCAAGTTCAATATAAATAATGAAATGCCTCAGGGAAGCCCACTTTCACCAATATTATTTGCAATACTAATAAACATGATGGCGTATAGAGAGGATATTAATAGGATTTGCTTCAGGGGCAAAATTGATAAAAACTTTACTCTAAGCCATTAAATAATTCCATAAAGAACTTGAAAAGGGAGCTTGAGGTGGTTAGAATTGTCTCAAGATTCAAATTTAATTATAAAAAATGTGAGATTTTATATATAACACAATGTAATACTCCTATAAAATATCTTATGGGAAATGTAAATTACAAATGAAAAGAATAATTATGAGGACCAAGAATTTACAAGTCCACTTTGCTAATATCTGTGAATTACTGGTACTACTAAGCCTCCAGGATTAAGACATATTAGATGTTGCACAGTATGGGATGGATGTAATGCCATCTTTGGTCTGATGAGTAAGATTCCACTCTTGGCTGCTATCTATAACATCTCTATACTTTCATAACATTTTAGTAATATAGTATGAAGGTTGGATAGGGGGACAGATACTTAATTTATTGACTATGTGAAAATACTATTTTATTAAAGAGCATTTTGAAATTAAGATGCCTGGTGGTTGGAATTTTGTGCTACTGCAGTTAAAAAGCATCCCAGAACCACAAACAGCCTGGGAAATTGTCCATCTTTACACAATTGTAAGCACTGTGAAGAACTGAATGCCCTTTTAAACATGGAACCGTGCCATGCTATTGACTCTTGTAGGATGAAATGGGAATCACACCTACATTTAGTCTAGTATGGTATGTTCCAGAATAAGGGAGATTGGCTGCAAGATTACGATAAATTAATATATCATATTATCAAGGTTTTAAGTGATCAACAGCAGATCCAGCCTTACATTGATTAATTTTATACACATACAGACTTATTTTATTTAAATAAAATGTGGTTTCCACACCCTCAGAGGCACATGAAACCTACCAATAGAAACACTGTATTCAGGTATGTTTAAGCCTATACAAACCTTGATGCAGAATGATGCAGAAGACCACAGCAACAATGTTGAAGCTCCTCCTTGCTTCTTTGTGTTGGCGGAAAAATTGTTTAGACATCCCATGATGCCTTGCAGAGACTGGCTTCCCAGACATTGGCCAATCACAGGCAGCTATACCATTGTTGCAAAGCAAGTTATGAATATTATGCTAATTTAGCTTGGTTTTCCAAGGGATATTCCTTCTCAAAATCAACTAACACACAAACTGAAAAAATTTGTGTCAGAGTACATTTATTAATGTTTATTTTGTGATTTATTTTCATGATAACATTTTTTTCATACACTACTGATTCATCCCCATTAGATGCATTCATAATCCATGAAAATTTAATATGCTTTTATCTAGGTTACATAATTAATGTCATGGTACAATATATATTTACTTTACTTCACTTGCCCAAAGAGTAACAGGTTCTTACCCTCTTGGTTTGCAAACAGATAACATGCAATGTGTCTGCATGCAGCAACATTACACTAGTAGACTGCCCTTTTTGGTGTGGCACTAGGTCACTTTCAAGATGGCAGCTTTTACAAGAGAGAACAGAAAGAAAGGGTTTTCATAGAAGTAAGTATAGGGTACAGTTGATATCAAAATTTAATTAAGGAGGTTCAAGTAATTATATAACCATATATAAAGGAGTTTAAAGTCGTCAGTGAAGATATTTATTGGAGAAAACATTTATCTGTTTCTTCACTTTCTAGTTTGTGTTCCTCTATAAGGAACTATGGCATATTTTTAATTCCACTCATTTTATTATATTGAACATCTTTGTATCATTCTGATTTATCTATTTGTCATGGTTTATTCACATGAGTTCAACTGAGAATCATGGAAATATATATAATTGCTTCATCAGAAAAGCTTAAAACTCTTGAAAGCTTGTACTAAAATATAATTTGTTTGGCCAATAAAAGGCATTACTTGTTTCTAAAGTAACAATTTATTTTGCACTAAAATAATTTCATACTATTTTCTTTTGAAAGCCAGTCATAGCTTTTCAATACAGATAATAATTTATTATTAAAGCACCTCCACCAGAGCCAAAATAACAACGCTACACCATATTTTTTAGAAGCTCCAACCCAGCTTGGTTTATTATTTGGTATACAATATGAATGTACTTCAGTTTATTATGATTAGGCATATAGAAAATGAAGACAAGCTTTCAATAGGAAAATACAACTTAATTTTTCATAACGTGAATAGAAATATAACACAGGAGTTTATTTAAAGAGATAATTGTATACATCACAATACAGTGGGTTGCTAACATGGTGTTATTTTAGAATGTTTTATGCTGAGCACTGATTTCACAAGTAAATTATCAAAAGCAACAATAACATAATGCCAAGTGTTTCAAAATTACTGTTCTGGAAAAACACATTTTTAGATAAAAATATGTCAACATATTTAATATATTGAAACAATAGCTTAATTATGTGTTTTATCTTTCTGTTGTCACTACTGTCGTTTTATTTTAAATAATATGTTACCCCTTTCTGTGTCTGTGTCATTTGTTCAGTCAGTATATATTACAAAAATCCAATAATAATAATATTAGGTATACAGTAGTATCCACAAATTTGTGTCATGCATTTTATCTATACATCTTAATACTTTGTTCATCTAAATCAATGTAAGATCCATCCTGCTTTATATATTTAATTAAAATTATTTCTTAAAAAAAGTTAATGGGACCAAAAATAAGTGGATGACATATTTCTTACATACAAATTTTATTTTATTCAACTAAAATCTCCACAATGTTTATTAAATGTCTGACAGTTTAGACATACTCTAGTATATACTCTAACATCACGCAGAATATCAACACACTTATACAATAAATTAAGATAAATCTAACCTAAACACATAATCAAATTGATATAATCAGTATCCTCTCAAATTATATAAAATTGTCAATTGTCATGTCATAACTAAATAATTTAGGCAATTAGCTACAGGTACATGTTGTGAATGCACTGAACGACTGAAGAATACAGGGTAGTCTTGCTGCAAAGATACAAAAGAACCCAGAGGCATGTGTAAACGTTAAACTAAAATAATTTTTTGAGCTATGTATATATGCACCTCTGACTTAGTTGTTTTGTATATGCAAATTACCTTTAGTGTTTATTCTCCCTATGGGGAATCGGAGACTCCAGACGTGGACCCCTTGCTCACTGTGACTTCGGGAGTTCAGCTGCACCTCACTGATGACTTCCCTACCCCCTAGCTCACTAACTAAATTTACAATCATACAATGGAATTGGGCAGCAGAATAACACCAAATAAGATCTTACCTTTCTCCCCTAACTTCCATTTTACCACATCAACAAACCCACTGGGCCTCTTAGATAAGAGTTTCACATGGTTGAAAACAAACTCACCAAAATATATATTTTTAGATTTCAGATGAGGGATTATTAACCTAAGAAAGTTTTAGAGACAAATGTAACCTCCTACTGAACACTTCTGCATCTAATTTAATACGTATCTTAGGGTTCCCTGATCATCTAGTGGTTAGGATTCAGTGCTTTCACCGCTGCAACCTGTGTTCGATTCCAGTCAGGGAACCAAGAGGTCACACCACCCTGAAACCATTCACACCACCCTAAAGCCATGGTGAGCACTTGGATGGAAGACCACATAGAAATACCAGGAGCTGTATGTGGTGGCCCACTGGAGAATGAACTAGCAACCCACTCTGGTATCTCTGCCATGAATACCAAGTGGATCAGAATGATGTGTTACAGTCCATGAGGTCACAAAGAGTTGGACATGACTAAATGACATAAACACACAAAAAAGATGAAATACAATTAAATAATCTGATCTGAACAGGGGAGTCCAAATGTTTGGAACCCAGTGGACAGAGACCATAAGATCAGTGAAAGGAAGGCCAGAGGCAACAAACATAATCATTTAAAAGCTCAATGGTTATTGCAGGCAACCGAAGAGACAAATTCAGAAAACAAAGCCAATAGTTGGGGTGTCAGAAATCATACTCTAATACCAATGAAAAGGTCAAACCCGAAACACAATCCAAAAATAACTGATAACACAAAGTAAGAGCACAAGGCAAAACCCCATTTACAGGCTCCAAATGGTGCATGACTGCAAATGTCAGTGTGTATGGAAAGCCCTAAATAACATCCAAAGGCTTTAGGACCTCAAAATAACACACAAACCCCCACTCACTGCAGGATATATATAAGCCTTCACAGAACTTGCAAATGATCCATGCCAATCCCTTTACATACAGAGGTAAGTCATATCATTATCAGCATCAAATAATATCCCAAATATCTGCAGCCTGCAGCACAGACAGCAGCTAAATGGCATGGTAGTGAGGCAGTAAGATGCTGAAAGGTTGGCAAGGGTATCATCATGCTAATCCAACCATCCCCAGACAATTCTGGCTGTATGGCATGTTGCATGGTCCTGTTGGAAGATCTCTTCTTCTCCAGGGAAGACAATCATCATGTATGGGTGCACTTGATCTGCAAGGACAGATAGATAACACAATCAGTTGAGAGTGCCGTACAGTGGTATATATTGACCCAGACAATGGCAAGTAAACATTCCCCAGAACATAATATTGCTGCCACCAGCTTGTGTTCTTCCAACAATGGTGGCAGAGTGTTTGTTCTCTGAGGTTTCGCGCCTGACACACCAATGTACATCCAGGTATTGGAGCAGAAAATGTGACTCATCAGAGAAGGCAAGCCTTTGCCAATCAGAAGAGGTCCAATGTTGCTACTGTTGTGCAAAATGAAGCCATTTTGGATGATGAACCCTTATCAGCATGGGCTTTGAGCCCCATAAGCAATAGGGTTCGCTGTACTGTCATTTTAGACACACGTCTGGTAGCCCCTTGGTTCTTTTGGACTGTAAGTTGCTCAACTGTAGCTTTTCAGTTGGCCCTCACACAGCTTTGCAGCCAGCATTCACGTCTGACAACAATGGCATGTGGTGCTCTGCAAGTTCAACGCCATTTATTCGCAATGGTGCCATTTGTCCAGTCACAGCACATTTTAACCACAGCAGCACGAGAACAGTTCACAAAATGTGCTGTTTCAGCAATACTGCCCCCCTTGGCCCAAAATCCAATGACCATCCCTTTTTCAAGGTCAGATAAATTGCACGTTTTACCCATGACAGCAATGGTTGAAATGTTTGCAGGATGCCTACATGTCACCTTATATGCCCATCAAGCCAGCTCACGACACGTGCCGTATTTCCTTGGCTACTCACTGATTATGTAAAAAACTAGCCACTTGCCCATCAAAAATTATGGCAATAAAAAGTGAAGCCTGGCAATACTGTTTGCCACACAATGTGAGCCTCTTCCCTTCCACTTTACTGGCCTCGCGATAAGCACCTTTGGCGCTCATCACGGGCCTCGCAATGATCGCCTTTGGTGCTCATCACGAGCCTCCCCCCACCTCTTCCACCATCTACTTTACTGTCCTTGCGATAAGCGCCTTTGGCGCTTACCGCGGGCTACGCAATGAGCACCTTTGGAGCTTATTGCTAGTCTCTCCCCCTGTCTACTTCCTCCCTTGTGTCTAATTTACCCCCTCCTCTTCCTCCCTTGTGTCTCCTTTCCCCCTCCTCTCCCTCCTCGACCCTGTGTTTTTACATCCCTCTCCCTCCCGTGTCTCTAACCCCCCCTGTGTCTCTTTCCCTCCTCTGTCTCTTTCCCCCCTCTCCCTCCCATTCTTCTCTTTCCCACTCCCCTGTGTCTCTTTCCCCTCTCCCTCCCCTGTGTCTCTTTCCCCCCTCTCCTTCACCTGTGTCTGTTCCCCCTTCCTCCTGTTTCTTCCCTCCATTTCCCTCCCCTGTGTATCTTCCCCCCTCCTTTCCCTCCCCTGTGTCTCTTCCCCCTCCTCTCACTTCCCTGTGTCTCCCCCCTCCTCTCCTTCCCCTGTGACTCTTCCCCCTTCTCTCCCTCCCCGGTTTCTTTCCCCCCTCCTCTCCCTCCCCTGTGTCTCTTCCCCACCTGTCCCTCCAATGTCTCTTTCCACCTCCCCTGTTTCTCTTTCCCCCCTGTGTCTCTTCCCCCCTCTCCCCCCCTTTGTCTATTTCCCCCCTCTCATGCGTATCTTTCCCCTGTGTCTCTTTCCCCCTGTGGCCCTTTCCCCTGTGTCTCTTTCCCCCTGTGTCTCTTTCCCCCTGTGTCTCTTCCCCCTGTGTCTCTTCCCCCCTATGTCTCTTCCCCCCTATGTCTCTTCCCCCTGTGTCATTTTCCCCCCTCTCCCCCTGTGTCTTTTCCTTGTGTCTCTTTCCCCCCTCTCCCTGTGTCGCTTTCCTCCCCTCTCCCTCCCATGCATCTCTTTCCCCTCCCCTGTGTCTCTTTCTCCCCCTCTCTCTCTGTGTCTCTCCCCCTCTCCCTCTGTGCCTCTCTTCATCTCTCCCTCTGTGTCTCCCCCCCTCTCCCTCTGTGTCTCTCCCCCTCTCCCTCTGTGTCTCTTCCACCCCTCTCCCTCTGTGCCTCCCTCCCCCATACTCTGTGTCTCCTTCCCCCCTCCCTCTGTGTCTCTTCCCCCCTCCCTCTGTGTCTCTTCCCCCTCTCCCTCTGTGTCTCTTTCCCCCTCCCTCTGTGTCTATTCCCTCTCCCCCTCAGTGTCTCTTCCCCCCTCTCCCTCTGTGTCTCTCCCCCCTCTCCCTCTGTGTCTCTTTCCCCCTCTCCCCCTGTGTCCCTTCCCCCTCTCCCTCTGTGTCTCTTCACCCCTCTCCCTCTGTCTCTCTTCCCCCTCTCCTTCTGTGTCTCTTCCCCCTCTCCCTCTGTGTCCCTTCATCCCCCTCTCCCTCTGTGTCCCTTCATCCCCCTCTCCCTATGTGTCTCTTCCCCCTCTACCTCTGTGTCTCTTCCCGACTCTCCCTCTGTGTCTCTTCCCCCCTCTCCCTCTGTGTCCCTTCCTACTCCTCTCCCTGGGATTCATCTCCCCTCTACCTCTGTGTCTCTTCCCTCCACTACCTCTGTCTCTCTTCCTCCTCTCCCTCTGTGTCTCTTTCCCCTCTCCCTCTGTGTCCCTTCCTCCTCCTCTCCCTTTGTGCTACCTCTGTGTCTCTTCCCCCTCTACCTCTGTGTCTCTTCCCCCCTCTACCTCTGTGTCTCTTCCCCCTCCCTCTGTGTCTCATTCCCCCTCCCTCTGTGTCTCTTCCCCCCTCTCCCTCTGTGTCTCTTCTCCCCTCTCCCTCTGTGTCTCTCCCCTCTCCCTCTGTGTCTCTTCACCCCTCTCCCTCTGTGTCTCTACCCCCCTCTCCCTCTGTGTCTCTTCCCCCTCTCCCTCTGTGTCTCTCCCCCCTCTCCCTCTGTGTCTCTTCCCCACCTCTCCCTCTGTGTCTCTTCCCCCCCTCCCTCTGTCTCTCTTCCCCCCTCTCCCTCTGTGTCCTTTCCTCCCCCTCTCTCTGGGTCTCTTCCCCCCTCTACCTCTGTGTCTTTTCCCCCTCTCCCTCTGTGTCTCCCCACCCCCCCGCTCTCCCTCTGTGACTCTTCCCTCTCCTTATGCTGCGCACATGTGCAATGTGTGGCTCACGCCGCCACGCTCCTTGCATGCGCAGCCTAAGCTGCGTTCCGTCCTTGCGGGGCTCGTGCCACGCTCTGCGCATGCGCGGCTCGCAACGCACATTGCACATGAGTGGCTTGCACCGCGCACTGCACATTGCTGCCTTTGCAACCTGACGATGAATCGCAGTTTGACAATTATAATATGTGATAGGTGGTGGTCATAATAATGTAACTCAACCCTGTTTTTCCAGGGCTCTGCATCCCTTCAACTGTAGCTCCCAAGCCCTAAAAAAAGGAAAAAAAAGTACAAACTTGCATGGACGCAAAAGAACTGTTATGGAGGGCCAAAATAACTGTTTTGGTCTTTTTTTTTTGTTGATCATCTGCATGGAACATCAGGTTTCCATAGAACAAAGACTATGAATCTCTGACATAGCATAGTATCCTTGAGGTTATATAACATGAATGAACAGGATATAATAGCATTTAAAATACACTGTAAAATGCCCCTTATATCTTTCTTTCAATATGAATGTAATATGTACATGCACAATACAAATGAAATCTGTTTCCATAGAAATATGGGATTAATTTCAAGATCTCAAAGAAAGAACAGAACAGAAGTCTCATCACTCTCATTGTGCTATAAAGGTCTAATCTCTATTGAAACCTCAAACATAATTTTTCTTGCAAAGGTGTGTCCTTTTCACTTTAAATTAAGAAAGAAATATGTCACCATAAACATGAGAAAAGTGTAAGTCTTAGCAAGGAAAGTCATTCCAAGTCACTCTGTAACTGCCAAGATGAAGATTTTATAAAATGCTTTGGCAAAATTTTAATTTATCACACTAATTGAAGTGGTCATTTACTTTTTACCTCTTTTGCTAGTTCACTTGTCCTTTTATTACTGACTATTAATTTACCTGTTTCTTCAAGAAGGTAGGAAAGCTGGCTACAGCTATAAGGATAAATGTAATAATGAATTATTTTGTTAACATTATTTTTTCATATTACTTGAGTTGAAGGGACATTTATTTTGCATTCCTAGATGTAACACATTAAAAAAGTAAATAATCCAGAAGCAATATATTGATTTTACAATGCATACTAACGAATCCTCCCAAACGAAAATCTAAACTTACCTACTCCATTCAGGCAACACATCTATGAAGATACAGCAAACATTCTAAATAAGATATCATTTAAAACTTTAGGTAATAACAAATTTTAGCGGTTAAATTGTAGTTAATAAATTAAATGTAACCTTTTACAGTGGCTAGTGAATGGAGGTCGCTGGTGCAAAAAACACGATTTGGCTTCCCATAACAGCTCCTCTTCCTAAGACCCCTTCCAAAAATAGCACAGCTCCCCAAGGACTTTTTCCCATTTCTGATCCCCCGAGACCACTTTCCATAGCTGCTCCCCTTTCCTTGGCTCCTGACTGCATGAAGCTCCTCCACCTGGAGCACAGTTCCAGAATGCATGCCCTCCACTTTTCAGTGACATTCTCTACGGGGGGCTTGGTGCCGCCAATGGAGCCCGGTCCCTCACTACATCCATACCCCCACAGCACCCACCCTGCTTAGCATGCATCCATACACAGCACTCAGTCTCTGTCAGCAGCCATCCCCTCTCTGCATACATCTCCACATCACACCCAACCACCTCACATAGCGCCCATATCTATCTTTGTTCCCCCATCACAGAACCCATTCCCCCTGAATTTTGCTGCCATTTTGCAGCCCTTGATCTTTACCTTCTTCCCTGATACACATCACCAGTGTGCTGAACTGCTCCACACTGCCAACTCTTAGAGCTTCAGTAGAAACGCTATTTTTTAAATAGGCATGCACCAATTGCTGGCCAGGGGTGTGTGCGGCCAAGGGGTGTGTGCGGCCAAGGAGGCCCCAGAAAGCCTGGGAGGGGGGCAACACTACAAAAAAACAAATGCACCACCTGCACAACTGGTAATTCTGCCCCTGACCCTTACACAAATGTTTCTAACTTTTGTAAGTCAGTTAGCTCTATCTTTCAGCTTAGTGTTAGTGTGAAATGTAATGCTAATCATTGCTAATTACTCCATGAAGGTCTGCATCTTCTCACATTTGTTGAATAAAATGTAAGAGGAATTTTTGGTAAAAGATTCTCAGGATTCACTAAGATTTAACTCTTAAGCTTTTGAATGTTATGAAGCCTCTTACTGATTTATTGTTAATAATCAAATAATCCATTAATAATTATAACAAATTAGATCTTAATATGTTCTGAAACATTTGAGATATAATACAAGAGGTCATGATTTACAGTGGTAGATGAGTTAAAGAGCTTTTAAGCAAAATGGTAGAAGCAAATAGAGTAAATTGATTCGTGTATGCCAGGCATATAGACAAGGCCAACATTCAGTTAATATATTTATAGGACATTTTGGACATTGTTCTCAGCCCCAAAACATGTGCTACCATAAATCTGAACATATGCTGACCTCCACGGAGTATTTACTTATAAGACTTGTATAGACTTGTGAAGACTTATATAGACTGGTGGTCCAGTGGTTAGGATTCAATGCTTTCATTGCTGCTACCTGGGTTTAATTCCAGCCAGGGAACCAAGAGGTTACACTACCCTGAAGCTATGCAGGGTTTTGCCTTGTCAGTACTTGGCTTGGGAGACCACCTAGGAATACCAGGAGCTGTATAATGTGGCCCACTGGAGAAGAAACTGGCAACTCACTCTAGTAGCTCTGCCATGAATAGCAAGTGGATCAGCATTTAGTTATAATTATCAATAACAAGGAAGTATCAGAAATACTAATAAGCAGACAAAAATACAAACTTCAGTGCTGAAGGATCCTGCAAAATGTATAACCTATGTATTTATAAATTAAATCATATTTGGAACCTGTGATGTGTTCCTTTTAAAGACATCCTAAATCATAAACTATTTCTTTCAATATACATGCTTTGCTTTTTAGTTATTTTAATGCATGACTATACATTTTATTTTTTCTGCCATAATAGAAGTTTCTCATAAAAATGTAAAACAATGCGTAAAACAGCACTTTCATAAAATTACAGATTTGTTACAATGATTGTCTGGATAACTACTAGTCGCCTGAACTCAAATGGTTTGTTTCTGTTTACAGCTTTGCTGGATGGTGAACACTGCATTTTTAAATACTGTCATGCAAGCTGTGTTGGATGTGTGTGTGTTAATGGGCATACAATAGAAAAATATATAACTATACAGTATATACATAAAATATAAAGGGGAATAGCAAAGTGGCAGTTTTATGAACTAGATTTACTTTCACTATCATGTTGAATATATGTTTATTCTTATAAAACAGTAATAAATACAGAGAACTGCAAATATATGCAATATTTGGTACCAACTGAATAAGGAAATAATAACCTCAAATCTTAAAAATTCACAGTATTTACTTAGATTTCACTCTGTAATGAAGCATTTGAAGGACATGGAGCCAATGTCTATTAGATCTCAATACCCTATAGAAGTATTGTATTGTAATACAAGAGGTCATGAGTTACAAAAACCACAGTAGATGAGTTAAAGAGCACTTCTGCAAAAATGATAAGAGTAAATGGATTTGTGTATGCCTGGTATATGCACAAGACCAACAAAGATCATGGCAAACTGCAATCTCCTGACATAGATGGTGAAGAAGTGGTATCAGTGACAGATTTTATTTTCCTGGGCTCCAAATCACTGCAGACATGAAATTAAAAGATGTTTACATCTTAATAGCTTATTCAGAATTGCCATAGCTTTCCTCCCAAAAGGAAAGATATATCACAATCAACAAAGGTTTGCATAGTTAAAACTATGGAGTTCCTTGGACTGCATAAAGATTAGATCAATCCATACTACAGTAAATCAAGCCAAACTGTTCAATGGAAGAAGGGAATGGCACAGGTGAGGATGGATAGATCAGGTCATTGAAACTATGAACATGAGCTTGATTGGAACTCAGAGGCCAGTAGCTGACAGATGTAGCTGGAGTGCTGCAGCCCATATGGTCATGGAGAGATGAACTCAACTGATTGACTAAGCAACAAGAAGCTTATCAGAAGAAAAACATGCTGTTGCTCCTTTTTAGGATTGGGAAAAGTGGGACACACCCCTCTGAAGACTTATATATACCGGTGGTCCAGTGCTTTCACAAGCTGTCACAACACCCTGAAGCCATGCAGGGTTGGGCCTGGTTCATACTTGGATGGGAGACCACCTAGGAATACAAGGAGCTTTATGCTGTGGCACACTGGAAAAGGAACTGGCAACCCACTCCAGTATCTCCGCCATGAATAGCAAGTGGATCAGCATGACCATGGACATAAAGATGTGTCTGGTGTTTTACAGTCCATGAGGTTAGGGAGAGTCAAACACGACTGAACGACACAAACAAAAAAATAAACGTGTAGGGTAAGCCTACTGAAGGACTATAAAATGACTGGTGATGCTGAGTGGAAAGATGGTAGCTCTTACACCCAGATGTAAAGCCGTGATAATGAGCATATTGTGAGAATTATTTGATCTCATAGTTATGTTAATGCAAAAGTTTTAATGAAGTTTTTAAGCTTAATAAAGGGTTCATATGTTATATATACTTTTCATCTTTTAATTTGAGATGAGTAGAACTGCTGCCAGACCTAATTGGGTAGTTTGGAACACTATGAAGTTTGGAGCACTGGAGACTCCCACGCAACATGAGTAAGATCCCAAGGGATAATTAGTATACCAATTATAATATAGTTTCCTACTTTTCTACTTAGTTTGCAGATATCAATTTCTCCCTTCTATCTTGCAAATCTCCCAAATAAGTAGAAACTGTGTAAAGGCTATTACATCTTAGTTTGGACTATCCCATGGTCCTAATAATTTTTGAGGAGGGGGGGGGGGTGGGGGGCAGCCATGATGTCTGAAAGTGAGGTTACATGCAAATTTAACCTGCATTTCCCCAGTTTCGGCACTCGAAAATCGGCTAAGCGAGAAAAGAAATGTTGACTGAAAAAACTGAAAACGAGGCTCCATGACCCGGACCGCAAAACACTGCCAGCCACGTACAATTTAGCCAGGAGCCTCTATTTAACCCCAGCAGTCACATAAGGGTATATAAAGACCCTTATAAGGCAGTTACAACCCTAACATTAACAACATAAGTGCCATGACACTAAATACAAACAATACACTGCACTATACCCCCCAATAAATGATTAAATCTAAAATAAGCCCCCTCTACACTAACCTATTAACACCTACACTACCTACCTACACTACCTACCGACCACCTAATAAACCCCCACCCCACTAATTACAGAAAATAAAAAAACTAACTCACAAAATGAATAAAGGCTAAGTCACAGAAAATAAAATATCTACATTCCAGAAAATAAAAAAACCTAAGTCACAAAAAAAATCAACATTACAGAAAAAAAAAACGACATTACACCCTACTACAGAAAATAAAATAAAAATTACACACCTGAAAAGGAAATACAAATCAAAAAAATACAATATCCCCTATCTAAAATACATTAAATCCTATCTAACATACACACATACCCCTCTATCTAAAATACATATTAAATCCTATCTACAATACATACAAACCCCTTTATCTAAAATACACTAAATCCTAACTAACATACATACATACCCCTCTATCTAAAATAAAATAAATCCTATCTACATACATACATACCCCTCTATCTAAAATACAATAAATCCTATCTACATACACAAACCCTAAATCTAACCTAAAATATAATAATTAAGACCACTTACCTTTGCAGATGTCCCTTTAAATTGGCCCCCTTGGAAGAAAAAAAAAATGTTTACAACACATTTACATATAATAAATAAACATTCTAAATATTCTAAATATTCTACTCACCTTTCCAGCATGTCCCCGTACTTCTTATTTTCTTCTCTGGCGCGGCGGCCCCTGTTAAAAATAAACATTACATTAGTACTAAATACATATACAAAAAATAAAATAAAATAAACATAATATTTATTGAACTTAACTTGGCGTGATGTCCCCGTGCTTCTGCTCTTCTGCGCCTTCTGATTGGCTAAAAACACTGTCAATCAAATTTCAGCCAATCAGATGGTGCCAATGTGTGAGACAATCAGAATGGGATACACCCCCATATCCCATTCTGATTGGCTAATGCACCTGTCCAAACAAATCAGAAGGCTTTATTGCCTTCAGCCAATCACAATGGGATAAACCCCCAAGCGGTGATTGGCTGGATGCATCTGGGCCTTCTGATTGGCTGTAAACTGATTGACAGTGACAACAGCCAATCAGAGACACCCATAAGAGACCGGGTTAAAATAGTGTAGTGCTTACAGTTTGTGTCATGAGGGTCCTGGATGAACCTCATGGCACTTATAGTGTATTTACATGGGTTAATTAGTGTGCTATAGGGGTCTATATAGTTGAGGCACCCAGTACATTGTGTGACAAACAGCATTTCAACACGTTTTAATTGGCCCGCCATTTTTGACGGGCAAGTGCCTATTAATTATTATAATAAATAAGCTAGTACTGAAATCAGTGGAGAATGAATATTTTCATTTGTACCTATATTTAGGCCCGGATCTACTTTTTTGGAGCCCCCGGGCCGTGAAGTTGAGGAGCCCCTGCGAGTGCGTGCGCAAGGTATACACAAAGCCATTTTTTATTTTCTGTGTGTGTATATCACTGTTTTGCTGTGCGAGCAAATCACAGACATTTCTGCTCTTTTTACAGCATCGCTACTCATACAGACGCCAAGCAATTCATTGTTTATTAAATGTGTTTGATGGAGGGCCGCATTATTTATATATTTCGATGGGAGGGCAGCGAGCACGTTACACAAACACATATCATTATCACTTGTATCGCACATAAAAACTGAGTGAGAGTTAAAGGGCCATTGCACAATGAAAACATACATTTTTGACCTAGAGCATAAGTGATCAGGAAAAAAAATCCTAAACTAGTTTTTAATTACAAAAAAATCATTTTGATGTCTCTGCTGGGCCCTGTGGAAATCCATGATACATAGGTAGAAGATGTGTGTGCGTGACAGGGGCGTTTTCATTTCTAGAGAGATATGGTTGCATTTCCTGAAGCAAGGAGCCTGCTTCTGGGCCAGTGATGAGGAAGGGGTGTGGTGTCAAATTCAGTCTTCTCCAATTAAAAGTGCTTTCTGTTCTCTCCTTCCTCAATCCTACCTCCACTGAAAAAATATGATTCATTCTGCATGAAGTATGTAACAAACACAAAATGGATTCCTGTACTCATAAACAGAGACAACAAAAATTCAGATTTTCCAAGAAAATGTTTATGTCCATGACTTACACAAACTTGGCAAACAAACGACTGATTTTTTGAACTGCAGATGACCCTTAATGATAAAACTGAATGCCATTGCAGATACAAGTGATCAGTGAGTGTGTGATCAGGATGTGTCTCACCAGCTGCCGGCTGTTCCCTACAATACGTCATATAAGAATGTTTGTAATTTACATTTATTTGTGTGTACTATATTTGTGAAGGTGGGTAGTCGGCCAGACACACATCATGATCACTTAGTCCACAGACACACAGGCACACACTCATAGACACACACATAGACACACAAAATATATGCACAAACAAGTGGAATAAAAAAAAAAAACAAGACAAGATGGCTGCAGACAAGTCTGCTTTAATTTTCAGGGGAGCTATGCCCGTTATCCAGGGTACTTAGACAGAGAGCCAGAGAAGCTATCTAATATACATGCCACTATCTAATATACATGCCACTATATAATGTAATATACATCACACTATCTAATATACAATACTATCTAATAATACATCCCCCTATCTATCTATCTAATATACAGTACATGCTATCTATAAATATATAGCTACCCTAAGTGTAAGCTACAATAAAATGTATGTGTAGGTACAGACCAGGGAGATGGTGACAGACAGACACCTCATGTTTGATGCCAGTGAGCAGGTACTGACCTGACACTGCTCCATATAGTTCCATCAGATAATATAATCAGGGTGCAGCCACCTTGTATATCACACCCTCCCCCTTATAAAACAGGCTGCAGTAATCCAATTTGAAAAGTAAAACAGTTATGTGTAAAACAAATTGTTGCCAATGCTTAAGAATAACCTACTGGTAGCACCAGCTTTTCAGAAAACATTATGAGGAATTATATACACAAGGTAGCAATAGATATATACACAGCAGAGATACAGCGCACAGAGAGACAGATCATTTTTTTTATTTCCATTAATGTGTTATTCTTATTATTCAAGAATTAAAGGAAATAGTAAAAATGAAAGTCTATACAAATTGGTTTACAAATTAAATAGACACAAATATTAAACAATATTTTAATAAGACAATAAAAATTATGTTTTAAACTGTTTTCTTTATCTTTGAATGATGAACACCAACATCAGCCTACCACTATATATATATATATATATATATATATATATATATATATATATATATATATATATATATATATATATGTATATAGCACCCCAACTTTCTGGAGCATGCCCAATATGCGCCGACGCATGCCCGCTTACTCTCCCTGTCACATAACTTTGGTCAGCCCTCTCCCCTGCACCTCATTTTCTCCCCTTAGCACCCTGCTCTCTCCTCAATATCCCTTGCCCTGTACCCCAGCCGCCTTCCCTTTCTTTCATTGTGGCTCCTTTCTGACTGACTTTAACGTACAGCTCAGTGTCAGAGAGGGCATGGGGTACAGGGAAGAAGGCAGGGGTACAGGGCCAGGGGTAGGGTGATGAGGGCTGAAAATGCGGTGCAGGGAAGGCAGCTGACCGAAGCTAAGTGACAGGGAGAGTGAGAGCGCAGATGTCAGGAGCTCTATTTTAAGCGCGCATGTGTCGTCGCATATTGACCATGTGCCAGAAAGTTGTGCCACATATTCATATACATATATATATATAAATATATATATATATATATATGTATATATATATATATACAAACATATATACTGTGCATATAAACATATACTTATAAACATGCATATATACAGTATATATATATATATATATATATATATATATATATATATATATATATATATATACTGTATACATATACATATACATACATACATATAAATGTTTCAGCTCATGCTACACTACTCTAATGTGTGTTTTACAGAGAGGTGTTTTTCAGCTTGGTACATCCCCCTGGACAACAACCACCACGAAGACAATACATCATTTAGGGAGTCAGGAGATATAATGCCTGGGACATGATTCAAAAAAGTAATTAATTGTTTAATGTACAGTAAAAGTTTAAAAGTTTTATCTGATCAAGTCCTAGCAAACTGTTCTTTAGAGATCCTTTTAAAAGACCACTAAATAAGTCCTTTAAGAGAATTAAGAGTGAGTAGACAAGCATTTGTATACTGACTTCCTAGTCAGGGTATATGTTTTTGCTTTAATATACTGATTCATGTTTATATTTAACTAGCGACTTGCCCGTCAAAAAATTACGGTCAATAAAAGAAAGTGTTGAAATGCTGTTTGTCACACAATGTGAGTGTACTGTGTGCCACAAGTAACTAAATTCCTCAAAAAACAGAAATCTACATTACACAAAATAAGAAAAACTAAAATCACCAAAAAAATAAAAATGTACATTACAGAACAAAACAAAAAAAACCTAAGTCAAAAAAAATAAAAAAGGAACATTACAGAAAATAACAAAATACATTACAACCCCCCCTCACTATAAAATTTAAAAAAAAATTACACACCTGAAAATGAAATACTTATAATACATACATATAATCCAATACAACACAATGAAATAAAATACAATACAACACAATGAAATAAAATACAATACAATTAAATAAAATACAATACAATTCAATTAAATACAATACACCCCTATCTAAAAAAATAATACAACACGTTTACATAAAATAACTAAACATTCTAAACATTCTAAATATTCAAAATATTATTCTCACCTTTCCAGCATGTCCCGTTCCAGCATGTCACGTCCCAGCATGTCATGTCCATCTTTGCGTCTTGTCCGGCGCTACTCCCGTAAAAAAAAACAATACATTAGTAAACATAAACCAAAGTTAAATAAACACAATCTACATTATACTTACCTTTCCGCGATGTCTCCGGCCTCCTTGTCTTCTCCGGAAGCATCCGCGCATTAAAAAAAAAAAAGGCGACACACATCCGCCCTGGCGGGTGTCTCTGACGCTAATGACCTTCCTATGGAGTGTTCCAGAATAAAATTGGCAATGGTCGCTTCTGATTGGCTGAAAAGGCTGTCTATCAAATTCAGCCAATGAGAAGACCCCATTTGTGAACCAATGAAAAAAGTATACACTCCAAAATACAACGCTGATTGGATAACACACCTGTCAATCTTTATTTGAACCAATCCTAAGGCTTTATTGCCATCAGCCAATCACAATGGAATAAACCCCCACGTATTGATTGGTGAAGACATCTGCGCCTTCCCATTGGCTGTAATATTGATTGATATTAAGAGTAGCCAATGAGAATGTGCAAATCCTTCACCAATCAGTACGTGAGGGTGTATTCCATTATGATTGGCTATTGTCAGTGCAACCAATCAGAATGCGCAGAGGCTCCAACCAATCACCCTGTGGGGCTGTATTCCATTGTGATTGGCTGAAGGCATCTGCGCCTTGTGATTGGTTTAAATAAAGATTGACAGGTGCATTGTCCAATCAGAGTGGGATTTTAGGATGGATCCCTTTGTGATTGGTTCACACATTGGCGCCTCCTGATTGGGTGAATTTGATAGACAGCGTTTTCAACCAATCAGAAGGCGCCGTTGCTTGTTTTCTCCCGGAAAAGTCTCCTGGAGCCTCATTAGCGTCAGGGATGTCCGGGAGTGCGGATGTAAGTATATAAATATATATATATATATATATATATATATATATATTTTTTTTTTATATATATACAGGGCGTGGCAGAAGAGGATCCGGAGGAGGCCGGAGACATCGCCGGGAGGTAAGTAGAATGTAGATTATGTTTATTTTATTTTGATGTATGTGTATTAATGTTGTGTTTTTTTTAACAGGTGCCGCGCTGGAGAAGGATTAAAAGAATAAGGACGGGACATGCTGGAAAGGTGAGTAGAATATTTAGAATGTATAGAATGTATAGAATGTTTATTTTAGAACTGTAAACGTGTTGCACTAATTTATTTTTATTTTTTTCCGTAGGTGACTGATCTCAATGGACATCTGCAAAGGTAAGTGGTCTTAATTATTTTATTTTAGCTTAGACTTAGATTAGTTAATATATAGATAACATTTATTGTATGTTAGCTAGGGGTATGCGTTTTATATAGATAGCATAGGATGTATTGTAGATAGATTGTGGTATTTATTTAGATAGATTGGGGATGTATTATTATATAGATAGCATGTATATTAGATCATGCTATTTATTTAGATAGATTGTGTGATGTATATTAGATAGGTGTGTATTAGTGATGTCGCAAACCGCGAACGCGAACCGCCGCAAATGTTCACGAACCGGCGAACATCGGAGAACCGCCATAGACTTCAATGGGCAGGTGAATTTTAAAACCCACAGGGACTCTTTCTGGCCACAATAGTGATGGGAAAGTTGTTTCAACGGGACTAACACCTGGACTGTGGCATGCCGGAGGGGGATCCATGGCAAAACTCCCATGGAAAATTACATAGTTGATGCAGAGTCTGGTTTTAAGCCATAAAGGGCATAAATTACCTAACATTCCTAAATTGCTTGGAATAACGTGCTTTAAAACATCAGGTATGATGTTGTATCGATCAGGTAGTGTAAGGCCTGGATTTTTAGAACCAGGAGATGGAAAAAGATGCTTTGTTGGTCGTATCACTTCAATTTTGGGGCACGGCACGTGCAGTCAAAGGTGCCACCACATAGGAGTGACGTGTTTGTAAGTACTACTCTTATCAGTTTAATACTTGTTACGTTACCTATCAGGGGGCGTGTATAAGGCCTGGATTTTTAGAACCAGGAGATGGAAAAAGATGCTTTGTTGGTCGTATCACTTAAATTTTGGGGCACGGCACGTGCAGTCAAAGGTGCCACCAGATAGGAGTGACGTGTTTGTAAGTACTACTCTTATCAGTTTAATACTTGTTACGTTACCTATCAGGGGGCGTGTATAAGGCCTGGATTTTTAGAACCAGGAGATGGAAAAAGATGCTTTGTTGGTCGTATCACTTCAATTTTGGGGCACATTGTGACATTAGCTTCTTACGCTCAAACATGTCCTTTACAGGCACCTGACTATGGGCAGATAAGCAGGAACTGCTCAAGGCGAGAGACGGAGTGGCAGATGGTTGAGAGGGGGCAAGGAGGACAGCAGTGGTTGATGTGGCTTATGATGCTGCACCAGGAGGAGGATGGCGGCTTTGAGTTTGTGTGCTGCTTGTACTCATGTGTTGGTCTGGAGTCACCCAAACATTAGGTCTCAACCTGTAGAGGATAAGGGAACCAGGCTACTCTAGACCTCATTCATCATTACAGGTTTTGACAGATCGGTACTATGCGTCCAAGCTACTGTGACAACAGATATGAGTGGCACTGTGCACTTGCAGAAGTTGGTAGACTAGACGCTGTAGGTCTGACACACACGCTTACAGACAACTAACTGCTATGCAATCTATTACAGTAGAATTTTTTGTTTTGTTTTAAATGTACACTACTGTTACACCAGATATGAGTGGTGTGTTAAGTAGTACTACTCCTATCAGTTTAAGCCCTGTTATGTGCCTTTTTTTTGGGTTTGGTTGTTGAAGCCACAGTGCAGCACCAGAGGCCAGAAAAATTAGGCATGTACACATGCCTGAAAAATTAGGTATTGTTGATCTTGCAGCGAGCATATAAGAAGGTAGGCCTGATTCAACGCCCCATCCCTGCATATCCACACTCAGAGATTGAGGGGGCGACCCTTACAAGGCCACGGGCCGGAGATATAAAGGGGGGCTATCCCAAATAAGCACACAAGCGGGGTCAAAGGTAGTGAAGGGGACATAGAGGCCCATGGACTGACGGTCGCCATCTTGTCAGGAAAAGGGCCCATCAATTAAGCCAAACTGACCCAGCACAGGCAGCTACTTAAGTCAAACGCTGTACAATTACACCTTAATAAAGCTGAAACATGCAGCAGCAGGGATTCTAAACGGCCACACAGGGACAAGGAGGCTAACAGCCCCCACAGTCTCTGCACCACTCTTTTTAACAGATAACCCAAGGGGCTAACCAGGGACCTTGCCCACAAAAAAAAAAGCAGAATTTTATTGGAGGAATTATTAGTGTCTTTACCCCCCAAGAGAGGACATAACATACGGTATCTTTAGACTACCTGATGGCCAAACCTCCTTTAGCCCCAATGCTATCCAAGAAACATTTCAAAACTTCGATCAGACCATATATTCTTCCCAATCCCGCTGCAGCGGATCTGACATAGAGTCCTTCCTACTACAGCAAGAAGTCCACAAAATACATGTACCTCAATTGGACAGCTTGAACCTAGACATATCCCAAGAGGAAGTTAAATCTACAATCCAAGATCTTAAATTTGGCAAGTCCCCAGGGCCAGACGGTTTTACTCATCTGTACTATAAGAAATTTGAGCCCTTGCTTACCCCCGCACCTAACATCTTTGTTTAACGCTGTACTAAATGGAGAACCTATGCACCCTTAATTGAATCAGGCCGACCTCATAGTCTTTCCAAAAGAGGGTAGGGACCTGAATCTCAAACTGTATTACAAGGCAGCGCAGCTGGCTTTCATTCCTCTGGCGCATTCTCCAAAACACATCAGCCGCTCTGGGTATTTATGGAAAATGTAAGCATGTCACCTTATACATGGGATACAGTAATATGGATTCCAGGCCTGTATACTTTTTTGAGAAACTTGAAAAACCCATTGATTAGGCACTCATTAAAAATATGGACGGAGATGAACTGGACACAAAAACTGGACACTCGGGTATCAGATCTTACCCCTATCGTACCCAATCCCCACTTTAAGATACATCTTCCGGAAAGCTCTCTCAGTTGGTGGAAGTCTCAGAACCTACTAAGGGTTGGTCCATGGTGGCATGACGACAAAATAATGACCTTTGAGTGGGTGAGAGATAGATACAATTTACCCCTGGCTGAACACTATAATTTTTGCAGGATACATCATTTTATATATACGATAAGTGGTAGGGGAACACCTGGCTACTCAAAAAATGTAGGGATTCCCCCTTTCAGCCTGGTATTATTAGCCTTATGTATGAACTATTTAATGAAAACTCATGGGCAAACAAACCAGACTATACCAAAGCCTGGGAGAGGGATTTGGGCACCGAGTTGGCAGATAGCACATGGGATAAAAGTTGGCAAGGCTTAAGTAGGGGATCTTTAAATTATAGTCTGCTTGAGACTTCAATAAAGGTCCTACACAGGACATATATTACTCCTTTTAAGCTAATAAATGGGATCCAAAACGGAGCAGCTCATTTAGGAACAGTGGTAATGAGGCTACATTTATTCATGTCTGGTGGGAGTGTTCGACAGTCATAAGACTATGGGAAGAAGCATGCTTACTAGCTTCTAAAATGTTTAAGATTGACCTAATAAAATATTTTTTGAAAGAAAAAATACACATAGCTAGTAGTTGGAAAACCCCAAATTAAAACTTTCAGGAATTAATAAAAAAAATCAACTATTTACTGCTCAACGAGAGATTTAACCAAGTAGTCTTGGATAGAATCATCCAGTTCCAGACAATTTGGGATCCCTGGATAACATCCCCATTTAGTGCCCCCCTAATATAATAAAACATTTGTTAATGGTTGAAGCGACTCGGGGGGAAGGACCGGAATGGGGGAGCCCTGGAGGAGACCCTTCAGAAGCAACCGGAGTCAAAATCATCCGAGGAAAGGAGATGTCGCCTACTGAAACCTGCCCTAGGGTAACCCAAGGGCGATTGAGCAGGTTAGATATTGTAAATAATAAGCTACTGCTGGAGTGATGATAGATAAGAGGACTTTACTATTGTCTGTTTTACCATGTCTTAGGTTTCTCTTAAAAATTGCAATCACAGTAAAAAAAAAGAAAATGTATTAACCAAAAAAGTAAAAAAAAGAAGGCCAAGCCACCTAATTTTAACAAAATGTCTTCATTGTAAATATGTATTTTTGCACAACTGTTGTGTTATGCAAGACTGTTCAATATGCTTTCTTTTCCATTACATGCCGTACGCCTTCTGCAGCGGCCAAAAAAATTGACCTTTGTTCCCCAGGCAGAAAGTGCCATAAAACATTGCCTCTTCTTGAACCCTAGTTGGTGGCGGATAATTCATGCAAGTCATCCGGCATTCACAGATAACATACAGCAGCGTGAGGACCATTTATAGCCGAAGGCAGCTCATCTCATCAGGCCTTTTTTAGTCGAATGTATCGCCCAGTGTCAGTCCCTTCGGGATCCATCCCTCATTCATCTTTATAAAGGTGAGGCAATCTAGACTTTTTTGCCCTAGGCGACTTCTCTTCTCGGTGACAAAACCTCCTGATGCACTGAAGGTCCTTTCTGACAGGACACTTGAAGCGGGGCAGGCCAGAAGTTCAATTGCAAATTGGGATAGCTCAGGCCACAGGTCTAGCCTGCATACCCAGTAGTCAAGGGGTTCATCGCTCCTCAGAGTGTCGATATCTGCAGTTAAGGCGAGGTAGTCTGCTACCTGTCGGTCAAGTCGTTCTCTGAGGGTGGATCCCGAAGGGCTGATGCGATGCGTAGGACTGAAAAAGGTCTGCATGTCCTCCATCAACAACACGTCTTTTAAACGTCCTGTCCTTGCCGGCGTGGTCGTGGGAGGTGGATTACTTCCCCTGTTATATTGCCCTTGTGCCGTGACATCACCCTTATATGCTGTGTAAAGCATACTTGTTAATTTGTTTTGGACATGCTGCATCCTTTCTGACTTGCGGTAATTTGGTAACAAATCAGGCACTTTCTGCTTATACCGGGGGTCTAGTAGCGTGCACACCCAGTACAGGTCATTCCCCTTCAGCCTTTTTATACGAGGGTCCTGCGAAAGGCACGACAGCATGAAAGACCCATTTGTACAAGGTTGGATGCCGAGCTAGTCATGTCCCGTTCCTCGTCCTCAGTGATCTCGCTGAAGATATGTTCTTCCCCCCAGCCACGTACAACACCACGGGTACCAGATAGGTGACAACGAGCACCCTGGGATGCCTGTTGTGATTGGTCTTCCTCCTCCCCCTCAAAGCCACATTCCTCCTCTGACTCCTCTTCCTCACAATCCTCTTCCAGCGTTGCCGCAGGTCCAGCAAGCGATGCTGATAAGGCTGTTTCTGGTGGTGATGGTGACCACAACTCTTCCTCTTCCTCGTCACGCTCATCTACGGCCTGATCCAGCACTCTTCGCAGGGCACGCTCCAGGAATAAAACAAATGGTATGATGTCGCTGATGGTGCCTTCGGTGCGACTGACAAGGTTTGTCACCTCCTCAAAAGGACGCATGAGCCTACAGGCATTGCGCATGAGTGTCCAGTAACGTGGCAAAAAAATCCCCAGCTCCGCAGAGGCTGTCCTAGCACCCCGGTCATACAAATACTCGTTAATGGCTTTTTCTTGTTGGAGCAGGCGGTCGAACATTAGGAGTGTTGAATTCCAACGTGTGGGGCTGTCACAAATCAAGCGCCGCACTTGCATGTTGTTTCGCCGCTGGATATCTGAAAAGTGCGCCATGGCCGTGTAGGAACGCCTGAAATGGCCACACACCTTTCTGGCCTGCTTCAGGACGTCCTGTAAGCCTGGATACTTATGGACAAAGCGTTGTACGATCAGATTACACACATGTGCCATGCACGGCACATGCGTCAACTTGCCCAAATTCAATGCCGCCAACAAATTTCTTCCGTTGTCACAAACCACTTTGCCAATCTCTAGTTGGTGCGGAGTCAGCCATTGATCCACCTGTGCGTTCAGGGCGGACAGGAGTGCTGGCCCAGTGTGACTCTCTGCTTTGAGGCAAGTCAACCCCAAGACGGCATGACACTGCCGTATCCGGGATGTGGAATAGTATCTGGGGAGCTGGGGGAGTGCCGTTGATGTGGAGCAAGACGCAGCAGCAGAAGAGTGTGGTAACTTGTCTTCCTTGCATGGTAATTTATCTTCCTTTCAGGACCTCCTTAAACAGGTCTAGGTAGGAGGGCTAAGAATCTTTACTTCCCTCCCACAATTGCTAAAGGAAGTGATGCATGGACAGGATGTGATGTAAATCACATCATCTCAACTAAGGGTATATAACATGAGGCCAGGCAGGAAATCGTTCTGTTGCTTCCTTTTCTTCCTTGGTGGATGTGATGTCGAACTTGCAGCAGTGAGCCACTACTAGATGTGAAGGCCTAACCGTGGGTGAGATCAAGCGTGTGGGGAAGGGGATTACTATATAGATAGATAGATTTAAAATGGGTTGTTGCTCCGTGGGTCTGGGCTGTGTGTTTGTGATACATTTATAGTGTTGTTGCCTTTTAATAAATACCTTTTAATGTAGACGAACCTTGTGTAATATATATATATATTAATTTGGTGATACACCACATTTGGCGACCACGAATTTTAGACTTCTACAAAGGTTATTTATGAGGTAATATCACATTAATAGATAGTCAGATTTTTTTTTTATTGGGGGGAGAAAAAAAAAAAAAGTACTTTGTCTAATTATCCTCTGCATGGGAAATCAAGTGCTGATTGTGTGTGGATCCTAGTTCGGGCCTCCATTTTAATATACAAGCTTGGGCATTAGGCCACAATTTTGAATATATTAGTTTTGTCGTGTGTTTCAAATACCTGAGTTTGTTGTGTTTTGACTACCATAGTTCAGGCCTAGTAGTTTTTCAGGCCTTCATTTTTATTTTATTGTAATAGACTACCAGCATAGGCTTCAATTATTATTTTTAATCCTTTATATCGTACTAGCTTATTTTGCTACATAAAACAAAGATATCATACAGGTTGTTTTTGTGGGTTTCAAATATCTGAGTTGAGTTTTGTTGTGCTTTGACTATCAGAGTACAGGCCTAGCCCTGCATTTGAATACACTATAGTAGGCTTCCATGCGGCTTCTTTTTGTATTTGAATGCTGATTTGATTCCTTTGTATCCTAGTTCGGGCCTCCATTTTAATATACAAGCTTGGGCATCAGGCCACAATTTTGAATATATTAGTTTTGTTGTGTGTTTCAAATACCTGAGTTTGTTGTGTATATTTTAATAGGCACTACTGGTGTTGAAGTTAATTAGCAAGTATTACCTTCACCATACTAAGAAAAGTATAATTTGCATTGTGGGTACTAGTCTATTTTTCTACATATTACACCTGGCCTACTGAATAGTCATCAACTATTGTTAGCTACTCAGAAGCGTGCTACTTTAGTCGCAAATTAATTTGGATTCTTATTCGGGTGAGTAAAAGAGTAGTAATGTCTTTTCAAGGGGCCAAATACTTTCCCACAGAAGTGCGTGAGTACTTTAGGAAACATATTCAAAAACATGATGGTCCATATGAGCTTCCAGAGCCAGCAAACCCAGACAGTGAAAAAGAGGAGAGATTAATGGATGTTCTAACACAAATTGTAAATAACAAAAAGTATAGAACAAAGAAAAGAAAAAGTTTGGTCACACAAGCTGTTGTAGCCACAATAGGAGGCCTAATAGACTTAGTTGTAGAATTACGGCAGCATAATTTGGAAACAACAAATAAAATGGAGGAAGCAATGGACAAAAGGGATTGTTTAAAAATTGCAGCTTTGAGAACAACTACAATTGTTGGGGAACTAGAAAGGGAGTTAAGGGAAATAGAAGAGCAGAGGGATGCTTATGGAGTAAAAATAACAGAACTTCAAAACATAATAATGGACTATAAAAATAAAACAAAGTTAGAAGGCATAAAAGGAGTCAGAGACATTGCCAAAATATATCCAGATCTGGATATGTTCGTGGCACAAAATAAAGAACCAGTGCCGAAAATGAACCAAGATAGAAAAGAGTTCTGATGTTATTCTGTTCCACAAGTAGATACCATACCACAAGCACCAGTTATTGTTTCAGAATTATTTAATGCAAGGCAAACACCTACAGGATTTTCTATGCAGACTCGACCGATGTCTATGGCAGATAAAGACAATTTTCAGAAATGGTGGGGAAGTATGCCAACTAACAACTTTAATACGTTTACACATTGGTTTATGAGGGGAGCAGATAGAGCTAAAAAAGGAGGTCTTAACTTAGAGGAATGGACAGAACTGTTAGAATACGCTATGGGTCCTTTGGCTAGTAGACTATTGGGATTTAATAACAGTGTGTCTGATCAGGCAGGAAGAATTGCTGCAACTAATTTCTATCTACTTAGCATAGAGAAAGAAATAGCAAATATTACCATGAGGCCAACAGATGGTCCTAGAGAGGTAGCTCAAAGGATATTTTTTTGGTATACTCTACGACAACCTCAACAGCCTCTAGTGCTGGGCTCACCAGAACATATAGCAAAAGTAATGGAAGCCCTTTCCCGGGAGTGTCAAAAATTTGTCAGGCTTTTTGATCCAACACCAACAGACTTGGAAATGGTACTAACTAGAGCTGATAAGTGGTGGATCAAGCATCCTTTCACAGAACAGGCCTGCTCTGTTTCAGCTGTAAGAACATTTAAGGTCGAGTCTGGTAGAGATATAGATGGTAAATGGAGAAACCAGACGTGGGATGTACCCCAGAACAAGAAGGATGATCAAAACTGGAGACCAAAACAGAACCTTGACAAAAGATGGAGAGATCCACCTAGGGACTATAGGAATAGGGATGGCAGCAACTGGAGGGCTAATCAGGAGGGAGAGAGAAACGGTAACATGGGCTATTGGGAACTCAGGAGACAGAAGGATAGGATAGAAGAGGAAAATCACATACTTAAAAACAAGGTAGCTGAGTCAGAGAGGAAATTGAAGGAAAGTGAGGCAAAGATGCAATATAGTGTTATAAAAGAGGGACAGAGTAGAAGTGAGTCACAATGACAAATCCCAACCCCTGCGCCTCAGCATCTCATTCACTCAGCTAATTTAACCATGGATGAGGCAGGTCGGCCTACCATTTATACAGTCATCGCAGGGGTAGGGAAAAATATGTTGGTAGATACAGGAGCAGCAGTTACAATGACCAACAGGGTCAAAAATGGGGATTCTTCAGTAAGTATTATGGGAGTTACTGGGAATCCACAGGAGGTTAGAGCAGGTCCAATTGATGTAGCAGTTGGAGGAAAAACAATACAAGTAGAAGCAATAGTGGGTTGGCCAGAGGAAATATTGGAAATAGAAGCTTTAAAAAAAGGAAATTTCATTGTAGATCTTGCCAATTTGTTTGTGGAAGACAGAAAAGGTGAATAAGGTAAGTACAGAGTTGACGAAAGGGGTTGTGCTCCCAATGGCATATATTGTCTCTCCGATAAAAAGTCTGGAAAAAAACAAACTGAAACTAGACGGACAACCAGAATGGCTGCAGAAGCTAATCCAAGACATACCTGTTTGGGCTACAGATAAATTAGACTGTGGAAGAATGAAAGAAATGGTCTTGTTGGAAGGAGTAGACCCACAATGGCAAAAGCAATATCCAGTCCCAAGAGAATCAGTGGCATCAATCACCGAGATGATAGAAATGCTGGAGAGACGTGGAATAATTAAATCTGGAAATGGGTATGCATGTAACTCACCATGTTGGCCTGTGAGAAAAGCTGTGTTAAAAGGGAATGGAGATGAAAAAGCAGCCTCATCATGGAGACTTACCATTGATTACAGGGCCGTGAACAAACTTGCAAAAAGAATGACCCCTGTTGTTTCTGTTTATATGTTTCTAATGATGGAATCTAGTGTTCCCACAGAGCAAGGCTGTTTAAGAATGAAGATGCATGTCAAGGCTGTATAAGAATGAAGATGCGTGTCAACAGAAGATTGTGGTGGATCCTTGTTACAGGATGGATAAGTATAAGCTGTATCACAGTAGGAATGGGGAGACAGGCAATAAGGCCAGAAGATACCACAAATAAGGGGGAGAGTTTGAAAAGATTGGAGTTACATTACGTTCAAGCAGATAGATTTATTTGGCCCAGGGAATTGGAAGTAAAAGAGGGTGGAGGGTTACAAGTAAACATTATTTTGCCACATAATAGTACCAGGGGATTAGCTCTTAGAGCTCCAATAAAAAGTATAGAGGGACATAACTGGGAATGGGTTATAAGATATGGACAGATAATAAATACAGGAAACTTTAAAGGAAGGACTAAAATAACAACAAAGGTACAAGGGAGGTTTACAAATACTACAGTAGTAGTGAGTAACTTAACATTAGAAGAAGGTGGAGAATGGGACGCTGCAGTTATAGCTGCCCAGCCTGACCTAGAGGAATTCTGCAATTTTGATACTGGAAAGGGGTGTGTTCTAACAATAGATGAAGTATTTGTCTCTGTAAAGGAGCTGCAACGTTGTAAAGATCAGAAGAAGGTACCATGGCCAATAGGCGGATTGGTGGTGGTACCAACACATGAAACAGTTGTGCAAGGGGTTGGGTGGACTTACTACCCAATAATTTTAAATTTTAATGATTTTTCTATTCCTCCAAAGTGCCCGGAATCACAGCGGCAGTGGTTTAAGCAAAGTATACAAGAGACCATCATTGAGTGGACCGGAGCTGGGAGTCGAGGAAAACGGGACACACTTGCAGCCCGTTTAGGAGGAGTCGGAACTGGATTGGGAGTATGGAATTCAGCAGACATCATTGGACTGAACAGCAGGATAAACTCCCTTACTGATGGCATGGGACATGCTATGAAAACAGGTGGAGTAGCTGACTCCCTTATAGTGAGTAGACTGACAGACAATGTTGATGACATACACACCATTGCCAACAACCTGCATCTAGTTGAGGAAAATATTGCTTCCATTGCTAACAGCATTAAGAATGAAATAGTGGGAACTGCCATTTTCTGTTCTATGATTGGAGGAAAGCTGTTGGCAGATTTAAAGGAAACTATTAAAGACATCCAGGAAAACAAGTGGACAAGACAAATCAATGCAACAAGGATTATCACGTCAAGAGGTGATCCGCATAGGGGACATTGCATGCTTTATCGGCCACTCTGAATATAGGACAGTTGATGAAATATGTTTGGTGGAAGAAGGGTCTTGTATCATGGTAACCACTACTATACATGTAGGAACTCATACACTATTTCCATCAAGAAACCTTACCACTGAAATGATCAATTTTACTGCAAATGCAGATTGGACAAATTTGACAATGAAGCTTTTTCCCCCAATTCCAAAGCTTACCTTGGAACTTCATGAGTTAGTAAAACGTACCAAACAACAACTACACCCCATCAGCTTACTGCTGGAACAACAGAAAAAGGAAATAGAAATTACTACAAAAAACGTTGAGCATCCCTGGCGGGGAATTCTTACCAATGCAGAGACACATCCTGTCCTACGTACACTGTTGCTGGTACTCATGTTCATTCAAGTATTAACGACAATTATAATAATATACTTTTGTGTGGCAATGAAACAAATGAGGAAGAAACTTGCAAGGAGGATATATAATAATGAAATTTAAATGTTTTTTTTTTGTCTTTTTCCTCTTCTTTCTCTCTCTCATATATTCTTCAATAAAGTTTTACATTGCACATACATAAACATTTATCACACACTCTCACCTAAATTCTATAAGTTCTGTTTTTGTGTAATATGTGGATTGACAGCCATAGGAAAGTACAGGAGAACTTATGTCGCTGAGGGAACTATTCCGGAGGGACGGTGGGTTGAATTTCTCCTGTATATCAGGTTTTTGCTCCCACTAGGTTCTCCTGTACTAGAGGGATAACTAGAAAACTGAGCAACATAGAAGAAGAAAAAGTGAGGGAATGTGGTAACTTGTCTTCCTTGCATGGTAATTTATCTTCCTTTCAGGACCTCCTTAAACAGGTCTAGGTAGGAGGGCTAAGAATCTTTACTTCCCTCCCACAATTGCTAAAGGAAGTGATGCATGGACAGGATGTGATGTAAATCACATCATCTCAACTAAGGGTATATAACATAAGGCCAGGCAGGAAATCGTTCAGTTGCTTCCTTTTCTTCCTTGGTGGATGTGATGTCGAACTTGCAGCAGTGAGCCATTATTAGATGTGAAGGCCTAACCGTGGGTGAGATCAAGCGTGTGGGGAAGGGGATTACTATATAGATAGATAGATTTAAAAAGGGTTGTTGCTCCGTGGGTCTGGGCTGTGTGTTTGTGATACATTTATAGTATTGTGTTGTTGCCTTTTAATAAATACCTTTTAATGTAGACGAACCTTGTGTAATATATATATATATTAATTTGGTGATACACCACAAAGAGGACTCAGCTGAGGAGGTTATGGAAGAGGATGGAGTAGGAGGAGTAGAGGAGGTGGCAGCAGGCCTGCCTGCAAGTCGTGGCGGTGTCACCAACTCCTCTGCAGAGCCAAGCATTCCATGCTTGGCAGGCGTCAGCAGGTTTGCCCAATGCGCAGTGTAGGTGATATACCTGCCCTGAGCATGCTTTGCAGACCAGGTATCAGTGGTCAGATGGACCCTTGCCCCAACACTGTGTGCCAGAGATGCCATTACTTCCTTTTGCACAATTGAGTACAGGTTGGGGATTGCTTTTTGGGCAAAGAAATTTCGGCCATGTACCTTCCACTGCGGTATCCCAATCGCTAAAAACTTTTTGAACGCCTCAGACTCCACCAGCTTGTATGGTAAAAGCTGGCGGGCCAAGAGTTCAGACAAGCCAGATGTCAGACGCCGGGCAAGGGGGTGACTTTGTGGCATTGGCTTCTTACTCTCAAACATGCCCTTGACAGACACCTGACTGTGAGGAGATGAGCAGGAACAGCAAGAGGCGAGAGACAGAGTGGTGGAGAGTTGAAAGGGGGCAAGGAGGACAGCAGTGGTTGATGTGGATGAAGATGCTGGACCAGGAGGAGGATGGCGGCTTTGAGTTTGTGTGCTGCTTGTACTCATGTGTTGATCCCATTGGCATTTGTGATATGACATCATGTGCCTTCGCAAAGCAGTTGTACCTAGGTGGGTGTTGGACTTCCCACGACTCAGTTTCTTTTGGCACAGGTTGCAAATGGCATCGCTGTTGTCAGAGGCAGACACACAAAAAAAATGCCACACTGCTGAGCTCGGCAGTGACGGCTTTCTGGTGGTGGCAACAGCATGCGTTGATTGGCGTGCTGTCTGGCTGACCCCGGGTGCTGATGCATGCTGTCTGACTGTGCCACTAGCTCGTTGCGATGACCTCCCTCTACTTCCAACTCGTCTCCTCCTCCTCTCTGTCTCCCCATCTGAACTTTCCCCCTGTTCTTCTTCTCTTCTAGCAGGCACCCACGTGACATCCACGGACGTATCGTCATCATCATCACCCGCCTCACTTGTATATGACAACTGAACAAAGGAAGCAGCAGCGGGTACATCATCATCATCATCATCATCACATCGTACGTACATTTGTGTAATGATTCCTAACTGAGACATATCCCTGTTATCTACATTCTCTGGCAATAATGGTTGCGCATCACTCATTTCTTTAAACTGATGTGTAAATAACTCTTCTGACTGATCAATTGAATTGGCTGTGGTACTAGTGTTGGTGGTGGCGGCAGGCGGGTGAGTGGTAACTTGAGAGGTGCCCGAAGCTAAGCTGGAGGAGGATGGTGCGTCAATGTTCCAAGCGGAAGCTGTAGAAGATTGGGTGTCCTGTGTTAGCCAGTCAACTACGTCCTCTGAACTTTTCAAGTTCAGGGTAACTGGCCTCTGAACACTGGGCATTATTGTAGGGCCAAAGGGAATCACAGCACCACGACCACGACGGCCTCTGCGGGGTGTCCTGCCTCTGCCTGTCATTTTTTTTAAATGTGGACTGTTGGTACCCCAACTAGACTGGATTGGTTGAACTTGGCACAGTGTATTTTGACATTATGAGAAACATGATCTGTAAACTAAAGAAAAATCATTTTAGGAGGTTGAGAGATAAAGAAACCGGATGGGGGGATACCGAGCAGAGCACACCATCTAAAGCCCACTGGGAGACAAACTCATCCATTCCCCCAGTGGACAAAGCCAGGTGGTACTCTGCCCGGATACGGGAGCGCACCAGCACCCGGAACATGGCCTCAGATGACAAGGGAACCCCCCCTATCAAACACTGCTTCCAATTTGGCTAATGCCAGGAGCAGGTTGACGAGGAGGTCCCTGGCATTATTGCCCCGGGACACTGGGCGCCCAAAAATAAAAATGTGAGGGGAGAAATGCAGCCAGAACTGCAGGAGGAGGCCCCTCAAGAGTGACAAGAGGGGCTGCAGTCTGGCGCAACTAAAATAAATATGATACACGGACTCTCCCTTGCCACAGAATGGACAAGTGGAGGGAGAGTCCGTGAATTTAGCTAAGTACTCTCCCGTGCTCAGTGCACCATGGAGCACTCTCCAACTCAAGTGCCCGGTGGGTCGTGGAACTAAATCAGAATAAAGTTCCCTCCACCGGGGCCTCTTGCCCTCGTCAGCTGGTAGGACCCGCCTCCAGATGGTATCGGGACGGGTCACGAGGGCAAGGAAGTGCACTGTATGGAGCACGAGAGAATATAAGCTCTTCCTCGGCATGCCGCGAAAGCATGCCGAGGGTATGTCCCTCAACTTCGAGAGGTTGGGGACAGGAGGAGCCTGAGGGGAAACACGGGGCTTGTGTCCAATGCAAACAGCCGGAGCAGGGGTGTTGAAAGGTGCATGTGGCACTCCGGCCTGCAAAGCCCTGCGAAGGAAGGTGCGCGAGTCGGGGGAGATGGCATCCCTAATCTCCTGGAGCAAGCGCCCTGAGACTTTATCCCAAACGGAGCGCAAGCTCCTGGGGTGAAACCCAATCAGAACACCCGTATTCCAAGAGATCCCCGACTCGGGGTCATCCGTGCATGACTAAGGCGGCGGATGATACTGGGGGACTGTAACATTGGAGCCCCCACTGCTGGATTAAATAGCAGGGGCTCCGTGAATATTTCATCCCCCAAAGGCACGCCCTGCCTGGTCACGGAGACCATGCTCCAGGCCTTGAGGGTTTCCTGGTAGTATGCCGGCAACACAGAGAGGTCTCTCCCAAACCCCTCGGGCCTGATCAGAAATAATTGCCGGTCATACCCCAGGTTGCGCAACTGGCGATAAAAGCTGGATGCCAGTGCGCACCACTGCGGAGAGGGATCTGCATATAGGTATCTCTGCAGGTACTGAAGGCGGAAGGTGGACAACTGGGAGCACACACAAACTACTCCCTGTCCACCCTCCACCAAAGGCAGACTTGCCACCCCTGCAGAGACCCAATGCCTTCCCATCCAGAGGAAATCTAACAAATTCCTCTGGATATTGGTGACAAACTCGGGGGTCGGACTCAGACAAATCAGCCGGTGCCAGATCTGAGAAGCCACCAGCTGATTCACCACTAGAGTCCGCCCCCTAAGGGAAAGCATTTTTGCTAGACCCCTCCATCGTCCCAGACGAGAGAGGACACTGCCCTCTAACTCCCTCCAGTTGTCTGGGACGGAAGCGTCCGCAGCGGACAGGTAGACCCCCAGATATTTAATGACATCTGCCTCCAACGTGATGTCACGAAACGTGGGAGGCAAAGAGTCTACCTGTAAATTACCCTCTAAAAGGCCTGTGCATTTGGACCAGTTGATCTGAGCGGAGGAGGCAGCTGAATATACCTCCTGGCACTGTTTTGCCAGCTCAAGATCAACTGGATCCTGGGCCACGAGGAGCACATCGTCAGCATAAGCTGAAAGGACAATCCGCATGTCTGGATCTTTTAGCACCAGCCCTGTGAGCCTTTTCCTCAGTAGGCAGAGGAAAGGCTCAATGGCCAGTGCATATAACTGTCCAGACAAGGGACATCCTTGACGCATCCCTCGTCCAAATACCAAAAGTGCTGTTAGGGACCAATTGATTTTAAGTAAACACTCTGCAGAGGCATACAGCGTTTTTATAAAGCCCACAAACTGTGGGCCAAAGCCGTACGCTTGCAGAGTGGCTATGAGGTAACCATGGTCCACCCTGTCAAACGCCTTCTCTTGATCTAAAGAGAGAAAGGCGAGTGACAGACCAGTCCTGTGAGAATAATGCAATAGATCCCGGACCAGAAAGATACTATCAAAGATAGTCCGGCCCGGGATCGCATAGGACTGGTCAGGGTGAACCAATTCTGCCAGCACAGACCCAAGTCTAAGCGAGATGGCTTTAGCTACAATCTTGTAGTCCGTGCTGAGCAGAGAGACCGGTCGCCAGTTCTTAATAAGCCGGAGATCCCCCTTTTTGGGCAGCAGGGCAAGTACTGCCCTGCAACAAGACAGGGGCATCTCCCCGGTCTCCAGGGCTTCCCCAAGGACCAGATGGAAATCAGGTCCCAGAGTCTCCCAGAAAAATTGGAAAAACTCTACAGTCAGTCCGTCCAGTCCTGGAGACTTCTCACAGGACATGGCACGGAGGGCTTCAGAGAGCTCTTGAAAAGATAGTGATATATCAAGCCGCTCTCTTACACCCTCACTGACTGTGGGGAGCCCCTCCCATAGCACCCTGCAGGCGTCTGGAGAAATGGGATCCGGAGAGTAAAGATCTTTATAAAAGTTCCGGGCTCTATCCCGGATACTCTCCACATCTGTAAGGGGGGCACCGTCTTCATCTAGAAGACAGGTGATGTGCCTACTGTTACCCCCCTTTTTCTCCAGTGAGTAGAAGAGGCGCGAGCCGCGGTCTAGATCTTTAAGAAAACCTAAGCGGCTGCGCACGTATGCCCCCTTGGCCTGGTGTCATTCCAGGCCACAGAGGACACCCTTCCTCTCTACATACTCGCTCTGCAGGGATTGGTCCCTACAAGTAAACAGCCTCTGCTCCAGATGGAGTACCTCCCCCCGTAGTGACTCCAACTCAGCTTTGCGCTGCCCACTCGCACCCTTGGTATATTCCTGACACAGAAGTCGCAAATGAACCTTGCCCACGTCCCACCACAGTTTTAACGTGGCAAAGTCCCCCTTGCAACCCCTCCAGTCCGTCCAAAACTCCCGGATCAATGTCACGAGCCCCTGGTCCTTCAACAAAGCATTGTTGAAGTGCCAATAGGCGGCTCGTAGCGCTGTTGGCGTTAGCGCCACCGTCACAGACACACAGTTGTGGTCTGTGAACGGAGCCAGCCTAATGGCACAAGAACTGACTCGTGACATATAGTGAGTAGATATATATAGTCTGTCGATCCGGGAGTGGGATTCCATACCGGCTCTCACCCTGACGTAGGTGAAACCGTCTGATGCCCCTGGGTTCTGCTCTCGCCAGATGTCCTCCAGCGAGAAGCGGGCGATTGTCACGATCTGCTTCTTCAAGGGGGCTTGATATGAACCTAGTTCAAACCTACCCCAGCAGAATCATGTACTTCCTGATCTCTGTGGCACAAAAGATGGCTTCTGAAGATTGCAAGGCCCAAAAGCTACAGGCAGAGAATACTGGATCCAGGTTACTTAGTGGCCCATAGCAAGACCACTCCCCAAGTCAGGATACAACACACAGAAATAGTCTCACACCTTGTTTATGTGAAAACTATATTACAACCTTTATTGAATTAACAAAACAACATATTTATACTCTCCAATACCACACCCTTGTGTACATTGGTGTATGTGTGATGTCAGACCATCTGGCTTGCAACCTTGGGCTATCAAAGCTCTTGAGATCACATTCATTAGATAACCTTTATGTTAAACTCAAGTGTTTGCCCAGGACCACTTGAAGCACATGCAGCTGTCTTGACCCAAGGTCTGCATGTTTGAGTGTGCAATGATCTGCAGCTAACTTCTATCCAGAGCATTTCTACCAATTCCACATATGTTCTATATAACATTTTCCCTCATAATATATTATACCTAGGATACATAATAACCATGTACAGGCAACATATAACCGCACAATAACACATAATCCCAATGTAACAATGTCATGCTCCCTTGGACATACTCACAAACCACTGACAATATGAGTCCTTAAACAATTAAATCATGACAACTTCTCCCCCTTCCTTTCTAGTATAGCATAGAGGATCATCCTAACGGATAATTCTCTAGCTATACTGCTTTTACTTGTCCTCCTGTCTGGAAAGTCCATCCATGTGATAGCCTCAGTGGCTCTCTGGGTACCCTGCCTCCCCCTGTCCAGGGCGAATACTCGCTCCTTCCCAGTGGCCTTGTGACTTTCCCAAGCCCCTGGGGAGACTTATAAGACAACTGCCATGGAGGACCCTTCAAGGTAGTCCAGGGGAAACAGTACATCCCAGCTAGTAAGTCCAGCATAAATTTGGGAGGATCCTTACCCAGCAAAGCCCTTTCCTTCCAGGCTAGGGAGACCTCCTGTCCTGCCGATTCTGGATCAGCACTCTGTCCCATGGGTAAAATTGAAGAGTACAAGGTTCCCTTTGTCAGGCCTGATCTTTCTCCTGAATAAACTGGGATACGGGAGTTGCAACATGGGCTAGTGACATTCACTGGTGGCATCCATGCTGGATTAATGGGCAGTTCTGATACAAGCTGTTGTGGCTCAGTAGCCAACCTTTCTCCCACCAAGCCTGGCCAATGGCCCCTTCTTTCCAGGGTTACAGGTACACAGCCAGTGTCTTTGGGTAGCTGCAGGGGAGTCATTGTAGGGATACCAGGAGACAAATCACAATCTGGGGCACCCTGTGGCTCTTTGGTCTCTGGATCCTCAGGTGGAACCTCCTGACTCTCTCCATCTGAGACTGCCTGGTGTGTAGTTACAGGCAGCCCTTGAGAAGCAGCAGCTACTTCCTCTTGTTCAGGCTGAAGAACAGGGCTACTTTCTGTTTCTGCTCCAGGGTCTGTGGCTGGCTCCTGGACAATGGTCATCCAAGGAACCTCTCTACAATTTCCAGAGTCAAATGGTAGGGCCCAGTGCTCATTAGATTCTTTTCTTACACTAGGAGCAGAGTAGCTTTTCCCCAGTTCTTCCCCTGGGCCTGGCACTGCTGTGGTTTGGCCCTGTCCCCCTTCCTCTAACTGGGTGAGACTTAGCCCCCTAAAGATAGGGACCAGTTCTTCCTCTTCCCAGTCCCCCCCATGGATGCCGGCATCCTTGTTATTTTGAGAATCATGGATATCAAAATTCTCCCCACAGTCCATACATTTATTTTCTGACCCCGCCTCAGCAATATTTAGCTGGGTCTCTGTAGTACCTGTTAGGTGGTTCTGTTCCATGCCTGACTGGCATGAGCCCTCCCAGCTGGCTGGCCAACAACCATCCAGGGATGCTTCATCCAGTAAGTCTATATAATCCACCTCCAGCTGTAGCTCCTGCTGGATCAAAGGCCAAAGTAAGTTAGCTGTATGAGAGCCTGTCTCCAGTCCCAGCATGTGACAGCGCTTGGCAAACAGACACAGCTTTCTTTTCTCTGTCCCCAGGCCACAGTCCGGATCCCCATGTACTATGTCCCAAATTGCCTTTTCCAGCCCCAATGAAAAATGATGATGTATCCCAACAGGTCCTACCCAATAAGCATATTGATCTTCCAGGGCGACCTCCTCAAATACCAATTCTTCCAGCCATTCCATTAGCCTGTGACCTGGCCATAGTCCCAGGAATGCCATCCATTTATTTAGAAGGCCCATTCCTCTACAGTCCTTTCCAGTCACCAGAACATTCTCTGTCTCTACTGGGGATAAGCATTTCCCCTCCACAGGAGCTGAGACAGGGCCATTGCTTACCCTTCTCCTGTTCCCCTGTACCTCCTGTGTGATTTGTATCCGGAGTTCCCTCTGCTGATCCTTAGTAAAACCTGCAGGCATTACCTCCATCCATCTTTGATACCGTCTGGACACTTCCTCCTCCTCTGCTGCAGACATCTCTTCATAAGCTGCCATCCTTCTGTCTACTGGGGATAAGCATTTCCCCTCCACAGGAGCTGAGACAGGGCCATTGCTTACCCTTCTCCTGTTCCCCTGTACCTCCTGTGTGATTTGTATCCGGAGTTCCCTCTGCTGATCCTTAGTAAAACCTGCAGGCATTACCTCCATCCATCTTTGATACCGTCTGGACACTTCCTCCTCCTCTGCTGCAGACATCTCTTCATAAGCTGCCATCCTTCTGTGTTTTTTACAGAGACCCCACCACTGCCAGCCAAATGTCACGATCTGCTTCTTCAAGGGGGCTTGATATGAACCTAGTTCAAACCTACCCCAGCAGAATCATGTACTTCCTGATCTCTGTGGCACAAAAGATGGCTTCTGAAGATTGCAAGGCCCAAAAGCTACAGGCAGAGAATACTGGATCCAGGTTACTTAGTGGCCCATAGCAAGACCACTCCCCAAGTCAGGATACAACACACAGAAATAGTCTCACACCTTGTTTATGTGAAAACTATATTACAACCTTTATTGAATTAACAAAACAACATATTTATACTCTCCAATACCACACCCTTGTGTACATTGGTGTATGTGTGATGTCAGACCATCTGGCTTGCAACCTTGGGCTATCAAAGCTCTTGAGATCACATTCATTAGATAACCTTTATGTTAAACTCAAGTGTTTGCCCAGGACCACTTGAAGCACATGCAGCTGTCTTGACCCAAGGTCTGCATGTTTGAGTGTGCAATGATCTGCAGCTAACTTCTATCCAGAGCATTTCTACCAATTCCACATATGTTCTATATAACATTTTCCCTCATAATATATTATACCTAGGATACATAATAACCATGCACAGGCAACATATAACCGCACAATAACACATAATCCCAATGTAACAATGTCATGCTCCCTTGGACATACTCACAAACCACTGACAATATGAGTCCTTAAACAATTAAATCATGACAGCGATGATCTCCCGCAGCGCTGACGCAGAAGGCGGGTACAGCTCTGGACTATTCCGGTCCAGAGCTTCGAGGGTGCAATTGAAATCACCCCCGAGTACCAAACACTCATCTGCGTCAACTGTCTCCAAAAACTGGGACAGTCTGGCGAGGAACCTCACTCTCTCGGGCCCTCCAGCAGGGGCATATATATTAACTAGGTTAATGATGCTACCCTGCTCTAAGACCCGGAGGTGGATTAGACTGCCTGGGATAACAGCTTTCACAAGCAGCAGCTCTGGCTGGAAAGACTCTGAGAACAGGGTCACCACTCCACATGACGCCGATGTGAAGTGGCTGAAGAAGACCCTGCCTCTCCACTCCAGTTGCCACAAGGCCTCAGCCTCTGGAGTGGTGTGAGTTTCCTGCAGGAAGCTCACAGAGTACCCTCCCTGATATAAATAGGAGAGTACCTGGAACCTGCGGAAACTGTCTTGACAGCCATTGGTATTTAGCGTGCTGATGTGCAAAGCCATTACTGCGTGTCAGGAATTGTGCGTTCCTCAGACCCTTGAGACTGCTGTTAGGACACGCACATTTTATAGAATTTCCGGACGCGGAGATGCTCCGCAGTCCCAGAATTCTTGGCCCTAGTGCTGACCACTAGATATTGCTGGAGAGAGTGGAGAATAAACGACATATTCTTCCACCTCTCCAAGGCCAGCCGCACCTTCCTTTTCTTTTGTCCATGAAGGGTGCTCTCAAGGAATAGATCTATTTCCTTGACAGGGATAACCCACCCAGAATCTGATGTTCCTTCTAGTGGGTCACCCCTGGGCTCCTCTTGGCTGAGGGCTTTTACTCCATCCTCCCCGGCTGGAGTCAGTTTCCTCAGCTTTATTCTCAGGGACCCCCTCTTAGATGATACAGAAGGAGTCCCTTTAGCACCCTTCAAGGTAAATAATGGACCCTTGGATTGCTGCTGCACCCCTGTAGCTTCAGGAGTGCATTCAGGGTAGCTGGCTGGACAGCAGTAGCTGGCATGGCTTCCTTAATGGAAGCCTTGGAGGCTTTATATGCCTTCTCTGCCAGTTCCACCGCTGCTTGCTCAGCTTGGATGGCACCGATGTTAGGGTCAGTGGACGGCTGAGGAGGGTAGACAGGCTCTCCCATGATGTTAACTGGAAAACCTGTTTTATCACCCTCCCCCATTTCCACTTCCCCTTGTGCCACATCCCCCCTGCCAGACAAATCCATGGGGTCCTGAATGGGGGTCATGCCTATATTCCCCCCCTCCAGTAGTGACTCGGCCTGGGGCTCTAACAAAGCCCGAGGTATGTCACTAGAGAGTGACACTGGAGGAGGAGACTGACTGGTGCCCTTGAAGCTCAGCACCTCAGGGACACTGACTACCAATTCGGCAGGGGCTTTGTTGGGACCCCCCTCAAAGGCCAGAGGCAGAACCTGATCTTTCTTGTCTACCCCTGCCTCACTTGGGAGACCCTCTTGCCCCTGCTTTTCCTCCAGACCCTTTTCCACATTAACCCCTATAGGGTCTGGAGAGAGAGATGTGTGGTCTGGCACTGGCTGGCTGAGCTTAATAACCGGGCCAGACAATGTCACCGGATGAGGAGGAGATGTTTTGTTCCTCTTCTTGCTTTTAGAGGGAGGTGCTCCACTATAGAGCACTTCCCACTTATCAGCAACCTCCCTGTTGGTTTTATGCTTCCTCTTCCTGGGGACGTCACTCCTGGAAGAGGAGCTGCCACTAGCTGCCTCCCCTGCAGAGGGCTTATTATCCCTCTGCTTACACTGTGCCCCCACACTAACTGATGTAATTATGGTGGGGGCAGATTGGGACTTGGGAGATGCAGCTGTGACACTGGGAGGACCGGTGACATTCTTCCCCTTTTTCCCCGTGTCTGCAGTCTTGCTAGAGACCACAGTCACAGATGGCTTTTTGGGGGAAGAAGGGGGTTTGGAGGCCGTGGTGGTGGCTTGAGGAACGGCCTCCTTCCCTGAGCTCTGTGGGGGGGCTATGACCCTTGAGGTCCCCGCTGTTATGGGCTCAGCGGGGATGGGTGCTGTACTGACGGAGGTGCCATTTGCTGGGGCTGGGGCATGATGCTTTACATTAGGACAATTCCTACGTGTATGCCCCAACCCCTTGCAATGATAGCACTGCACCTCCGTAGTGCTGTAAAAAATCCTGTAGAGAACCCCCTCAAATGGAACCCCAAAAGACCCCTCTATGTTTTCTGCGCCCTGAGGCAGGCACATTTGTACCTGCCTCTTGAAAGAGAGCACATGACGAAGTGCTCTCTCTCTGCACCCCAGGGGAATTTTAATAAATGGTGTTTTTACTTCCCCTAGGGTTAGCAGGTGGGGGCGCAGGAGGGAGTCTGGTAGGAAGGGGGGCACATTAGAGAGTGTTACTTTTGTGCCCAACCCTTCCAGGGGTTCTATTGGGACATATAATCCCCCCACTGTGATGCCTCTCTGTATAAGTATGTGAGAAGAAGCCAGCGTACGGATAAAGAAAACTGCTTTCCTGTACATTTTGCTGGCTGCTACTATAACAGAGGGGCTGATGACATTAGCTGATAGATATCAATGCTGTAGACCCCAGACATCTGACATTTAACCCCATGCTTCCTGGTGATCTGCCCCTCAGCCCCAGCGGTGGTATTACTGGGGCCAGCAGAAACCACCTGTGACCAGGTATTAGCCACAGGGGTAGGTCTGCTGGCAGAACCACCAGGAGCTGGGGCTGCCTTATCTGCCTGGGGCCTATGCTGTGCAGTGCTGCAGCTAGGATTTTCAGGGGCCATTATTCCCCCTTTTGACCCCTGAGGCTTCTTAATGGTCTTATCCCTCATGTTTAGACCCTTTTTTTTTTAGATTATTTGTTTTATTTATTTTTATTTTTTGTTTTATGATTTTTTACTGTTTTCTTTTTTTTTTTTTTTAAATATAAACGTGTGAAAAAGAAACAAAAAGACAAAACTAAGGTAAACAAAACTAAGGGAGAGAGAGAGATGATGTTTGGCAGTGGAAGGGTTAATGGCCTGTTGCAAGGTGTTGCTAATTGCAACAACACAGAGAACACAGAGGCTTTTTAACCCCTCTGTGTCTCTGTGTCAGATGTTAAAAAAGCCTTTTAAACAAAAATTCAAATTGTTTCCCCCCCAACTGCCTACAAAGATGTTACTTGTCTTCTCTCCCCCCAAAACATAAAACCCAACACCATACAAACAGAATTTTAACAAAAGTCAAAGTAAAAAAAGCTCTAGGAGTGCAGGTGAAGTGCTAAGGGAGGGGTGTGGCAAAGTATCCAGGAGACAGCTCACTCTCCTGGGATAGAGCTGAGCCTGCCTCCCAGAAAACTAAAACTTAAATTAAACTAAGAAAAATACCACAAAAACTCCCAAAAATGAACAACACCGTGCACAAAGTGCTTATAAACAGAAAGATGTTAAAATAAAACTTGTATTTGAGGGACTAAGACCCTAAAAAGCCTTTTGTTTAGAGCTCAAGCATGCACACAACCTCTTGGCACAGTACTTGTAAGCAGGACACACACTATGGGTAGCGGTCAAGCAAATGAACTTTGATTGACGGTTATGCAAATGCACTTAGATTTAAGAAAATAAATTTTTTTTTTAAAGTAGACAACTAGTAAACAATATTATATTGTATGCGTTGTGCACACACAGTATAAGCTGTGAGCCTGACACACACACTTACAAGCAGGGGCTAGCAGGGAGACAGGCAAATGAAGTTAGATTACACAGAAAAAAAACGGGAAAAAAATGATGTGTTTACAGCAGAGATCTGATGAGTCCTTCAGCACCTCACTGGACACTGAATAAACTTGCCTAGCTATGGTTTTCCCTATTGATGCAGTATCACCTACACTCTACCTCCTCTCAGTAAGACTGCAAGTTAGTTCTGATTCCAAAATGGCTGCTGTCCATGAGGTAGAAGGGTGTCGAAGGGAGTGTATGCTGCTGATTGGCTGGAATGTGTCTGCTGACTATGACTTGCAGGGTCAAAGTTTGCTCAATGATAAAGTATTGGGGGCGGGTCGAATCTCGCATATGTTCGCTGTTCGCCGCGAACGCGAACATGCTATGTTCGCCGGGAACAATCCGCCGGCGAACTATTCGCGACATCTCTAGTGTGTATTGTATTGTAATTGTATGTATTTGTATTGTATGTATTTGTATTTTATGTATTTCCTTTTCAGGTGTATATATATTTTTTTTCTGTAGTGTTCCTTTTTTATTTTTTGTGACTTAGGTTTTTTATTTTCTGTAGTTTATTTTTTTGTGAGTTCGTTTTTTTTATTTCATGTAATGTAGATTTTTTTTGCGTGACTTTAGGCTTTTTTATTTTCTGTAATTAGAGTGTTGGGTCTTAATAGGGGGTAGGTAGTGTAGATGTTAATAGGTTAGTGTAGAGGTTGTTTAGTTGATATTTAATGTTTTATTGGGGGTGGTATAGTGCAGTATAGTGTTTATACTTAGTGTCATGATGGTCCTTGAGGAACATCATGGCACTTATGTGGTTAATGTAGTGTTGTAACAGGCCCATAATGGTGTTAATATGCCCTTATGGGCCTGATGGGGTTAAATAGAGGCTTATGGGGGTCTGTATTGACCCCCATGAGTGACAGGGTTAATGAAGGGCTTATGGGGGTCTGTATTGACACCCATGCGTGACAGGCTTAATGAAGGGCTTATGGGGGTCTCTTTTGACCCCCATGAGTGACAGGGTTAATGATTGGTTTATGGGGGTCTGTATTGACCCCCATGAGTGACAGGGTTAATGAAGGGCTTATGGGGGTCTATATTGACCCCCATGAGTGACAGGGTTAATGAGGGTTTTATGGGGGTCTGTATTGACCCTTATAAATGACAGTGACAGTGTGTATATATATATATATATTTTTTACAACGGGTCCTTTAAGGACCTTTACGGTCCTTTAAGTACCTGTAACGCAGGAATTTTTATTTTTGATTGCAGCGGGGGTCCCCGATCGCATGCAATTGGGACCCCCACTGCGATGGTTAATGTGGGGTTAATGCAGGTCTCCGAGCTTATCTCGGATCCCCAGTGGGGTTAATGCGGGTTTCCAAACTTATCTCGGATCCCTTCTTGGCTAATTTGTACGTGGCTGGGCTGTGAGCCTTGTTTTCGTTTTTTTCGGCGGCCATTTTTTCTCTCGCTTAGGGGATTTTCGTGTGTCTGAACTCGGGAATTTGGACTTAAATGGAGGTGTAACTTCACTTTCAGAGGTCATGGGTGCCCCCCTTGCTATGGGTAAGCTTTTTATGTAGTTTGTGTAAGTATTTGGTGTGTTTTCACTATTTTTAGTTGAGCACGGGTTGGCCGTTATAGTCGGATTCTTAGTGCGTGTCGGTGTTTGTTACGTTAAGGTTGGTTCCGAGGTGTTTTTTTTTTTCTAAGTCGTGCGTTTGACGTGTTTAACGGCTCGCCTCGCTACGCAAGGCTCGCCAGCAATGAGTGCCTGCGGCGCTCATTGCCTCATTGCATAAGTGCTATGATTTAACGGCTCTCATTGCCTAAGTGCTATGATTTAATGGCGCTCATTGCCTCATTGCCTAAGTGCTACGGTTTAAGTGCTACGGTTTAACGGCTCGCCTCGCTGCGCGTACGCACCACGCAACAAAGTGTGACAACGAATCGTAGTTGGACAAATATAATATGTGATGCTTTACCTCATACATAAAGGATACATCATTACAGAGCTAGTTTAATAACATAGGGTCTCATTCAATTCCCTCACTTCTGGCAGCATGATTGTAAGTGTGCTACCTGGAATGCATGTAAATAACTACTCGCCATATTACACAGGTTTCCCCTTTGATTTTCACACATCAGTAATAAAATGAGTTGCTTAAGTTAAAAAAACTATTCAATTTAAAATTACTTGTTACTTGAAACTCCTAATATTCCCAGTTCACCCCCTATCACCCATCTAAATAACCATGGGGGTCCTTAAATCCCCACAATGGCATCTAAATAATAAACCTGTGCTATAAGTGTTCTTAAAGGACCCCCATGGTACTTAAATCAACCCTATGGTACCTACTTAGACCCCCATGGTAGTTAGGAGATTAATTTAGGTACCATGGGGACTTTTAAAGACCCTAATCATAGTTAAGGGATAATTGTAGCTTACTATTGGGGTCTGCATAGCACCCCAAGGTAGTTAGGGGTTAATAGATATGCCATGGGGGTCCTTTCAGGATCCCAATGGTATGGGGTTAATTTATAGATGCCGTGAGTGGCCTTTAAAGTCCTTTGTGATAATGATTAAAAGGATATGTAATTGAGCTGGGTTTCAATTGTTTTCTAATAAACAGCTTCTAATTAGTAGAAAAATATGTATTATATTGAAAAGATGATTGTACTTACCTATTGATATGCTAGATACTGATATCTGGATGTGCACACCCCTCGGAAGCTTACATTAAGTGTACCCTGCAGGGTACAGTGTGTGACCTCTAAAGGAAATTATAGTTGCTGGGGTCACAGCTGAAGTTGCCCATAAGGAGACAGGCAGAGGAAACAGACAGCAACTGCCAGATGGTGATACAAATGTTGGGCAAATCAATTTTTTAAATTGTATACCAGTTTAGTCTGGGTTTGGAGGGTTTTAACCCTAAATTTCAACTGACAGAAATTAAAAAGATATTTTCTAACTTCTAGCTAAGTGTATAAATCTTATTTTGGTATTTTTTCATGCAAATTTATTTTTCATATGCTACTAATTGTCCTTTATCAGATGCATTCATAATCCAGCTCACATACATATCACTTTAATAGAATGGGTGCCACTTGTGTCATTTAAGGACCTCTGTGGCATGGAGATAATCTTTAGATGCCGTGGGGGTCCAATATGTACTATGTGGTGGGGTTAACATTTAGGTGCCACAGGAGTTTTTTAATGACCCCCGTTGCATGGGAATAATGTTATTGATGACACAGGGGTCTCAATAGACCCCCATGGTTATGTAGATGGGGTGATTGGGTAACATGGATCGTTTTTAGAGGTGATGTGGATTCCCTGGGGATTCCCTTCACAGCATGCATGGATGGAGGGAATCCCCAGGCATTCTCATTGATGTCAACGAGTGAGTAACATTACTGAGCACAGCCTTACTTACAACCCTGAACATAGTAACTTTACTTGCAAGGCTTGAGTTTACGAGATGCATTGAATACATGGAAAAAAAAAAACATGCAACCAATATTACATTTGTGAGTCGTTTACTTGTCTTGAATAGAATAGAGCACATATTTATTATCCATGTGAAATGCAGTATTTCAAGTGTTCTTTTGCTTTACCTTTTTTTTATTATGAGAAATGTATTCTTTGTTCAGAGAAAATTGTAGTTATTTTCCTTCTGCTCCAGCATAGCAGATGGTTATTTTTTCTTTACTCCACCTGCTAATTGTCATTTTTGATGCAGTATTGTCTTTGTTTGTAGCAATAAAAGAAAATAGAAGGCATTCATTTTTGCTAATAGACTGTTCATTTTTAAATGTATAAAATCTACTGACATGAAGCATATGTATTGTTGTTTTTACTAAGAAGTAATTAATTGAATTTAGACAGTGTTGACAACTATTATCTTTGTGAATGTGAAGTAACAAATAAGATTTTGGTCTTAATAGTGAAAATGTTCTGAAGGCCAATTCATTTTTGTGAATTTTTTTATAAACTTCCTCAGTTGACAATGTCCATTTCTGAGCCTTTTTGCCCCGATTATACCAGTTATTAATGTGCCTTTCAGTGGTACAGCCTCAGTCTGTTGATTCTGATAAAATGATAACTAATTTAATTTTTTTTTAAATTAAGCTATTACATTTTTTTTGAAGACAGAACCTGAAACAGGGCACCACGTTCATTTTTTTAATTTTTTTTATTTATAAATCCTCAGCATTTGCTGTACCTCTAATTACAAGAGCAGAATAAAGTAGAGTGGATACAAAAATAAAATTACAAAGGTATAAACAAGTTCCAAGGTAAAAAGAAATGTAAGTACAATAAAATACAATAATAGAAAAAATAATGCAAAAAAGTTGAGGTTCCAACACCTAAGAGACTGTAATATAGAGGAAGAAAGGAAAATAGTTAAAGTAAAATTAAAGCACACATATACACACATATATGAATCACCAGATTTGACTAAAGTGATTATCTGCCCAGATAAAAAAGTCTTCAAACCAACCCATACACTTCTGAGAATTCTCTTTTTCAGAAGAATGTGTGGGATCGCCTTGTGCTAGTAATTAAATTCAGTAATAAAAAACAAATTACGACATGGCTTCTGTTGATTTCTCACTTTATTCTTTTTATCCAGGGTATTATATCTAAGAAGCAGTGCCAGATTTAAATCTCTGGAGCCTTTAGGGAGGGCCACATACATGGCTGGATTTGATGATATCCCTGCTGCACCCAGGTGAGACTATCACTTTTTCAGTCATCCTTATTGACTCACCTGTGCACAGAAAGGAAATTCTCAAATCCAGGCCTGTATGAGGTCCAGTAGGACCGAACTTGTACACCCCTGCCTTAGGCAGAAGATCCCAAGCAGCCCCTATATTTTGAGAGTACATTTGCTCCCATGCCACTGACAACTCCAGTGGTCATTGCCATTAACAAGCTCCTGTGCATAGTGCTATTCACCCTCCCAAATGGGTAAAATTGGGGTAACATTGCACATATACACATTTCTAAGCGAATAAAAAATTGAGTGCTGTCTACTCAAGGAATGCAATGGTATATTGTCAGCTAGGGTTCCATAACTTGAATTCTGGGGTACATTCATATATTTACAGCATACAATATTCAAATATAAATACTATGATATTTATACAATAAACACACAAATACACACATACAGACCCCCATAGAATTGCCTGGTATTTCGGGGCTGGGTCACTCTTTTGAGTGAGACCAGACTGATATACTACAGGATATTTCTCCCTGTGAAGGGCAAACGTGAGCTAAAAGAGGTTGTTCTCAGAGTACATTATCATTTCCATAGACCTAACCTATTAAGGTTGGTTCATTCTCTAATTAGCACCTCTAACCTCTTCAGGGTAAAATTGCCTGGTATTTCGAGGCTGGGTCGCTTTTTTGGATAAAACACAGTAAATATATATATATAATTTATTTACAGTTGTATGTTAAATACATATATTCCTGTAATCACATGCAATAGTCTCTATATATTTATATATGGTTTCTATACATTATACATTAAAAAATATGTGCACATATATGTAATATGCATATAATTATATACACACAGATTCTGTTATATAAAATGCAGTCTTACTTATACATAATAAATATAAAGTATCACATATATAGTTGTGAGCATACGAGTTGTTGCTACGCTTGCGGGCTCGCGCAGCGAGGCTGCAAGAACTGCGTCCCTCGCAAAGCCAGGGATGCAGTTCGCTCCGCATGTGCGTGGTGGAGGCTCCAACGTCGGCTGTGTTGTTTGTCCGCAAATGCAGACCCTCGCGAAGCGACGGGCCGCATTTGCTGAGGTGTAGGCTCAAAGGCGCCTCACACGCGGTTAACACACACACACGCACGACTTAGAAAAAAAAACAACTGCGTCCCACATGCACGACCTAGAAAAAAACAACTGCGTACCTCGCAAAAAAATACGGCCACGCTACGACCCATTCTGAACACGCAAAAACCTGCCGAAAACGGCGCGCATGAAAACATCAAAAACACAATAAATAAACACAAAGAACACATAAAAAGCTTACTTACAGCAAGGGGGGGGGGGGGGGGCATCCAGCATCTCGAAAAGTTAATTTACACGCCCAGTTTAAACTGTTGAAGATCACCTAAGCGAGAGAAAAAATGGCCACCGAACAAAACGAAAACGAGGCTACAGACGTAACAATACTACAGTGACTCGCAAAACTGAAACACATACTATGCGGCACGTACCACACTGATATTTACCACCATTTTGAAAACTACTACGCATAAAATGGCGGATGGAACGCAAATTGTAAGCTGGAACGCAAATAGCGCATGCGTATTGCGTTCTAACGGTGTGAGGCACCTGAAAGTTTATAAATACTGCCTACTTTCCAGAAAATTCTACATTTCTACTCAGGTGATGAACGGAGTGACTGGATAGTTAACTGCTGCTGTTACTTGTGAAGAGAATTATTTCCTAATTTCCTACTTTACAGTGTACAAATTACAACTGAGAGGTAAGCTATAATATATTACATTTTATTATGAAGACAGGACAAAAAAAATCAGCTTTAACTATGAAAATGGGATTCATGTATAGTGACATGTGACACGCACATTTATATGTATAGGCCCCAAAAACAAACTAATGTTAACCAAAACTAATTAAACAAGTATATTTAAATGACGTTAATTTACTGCAACTCATAGCAAAAAATAATATGACACTAATACATATGTAACCTAAAGCTGAATCTTTGCCCTTTTTTTCACTATTCAAACAGACTCTGCATCAACAGCGTCACTCAAGAATTTGCACCGTGCACTGGGAACGAGAATCCCTTTTAAAGAACACAAAGAAAGAAGAAGAGGTAAGATAGAAAAATGCATTACAGGCTGAAAAAGACCATGCTTTGCTAAATCAAAAAGAAGAAATATACAATTAACCATTTCACTTTCTTTTTCAAACAGACACTACAAGAAGACTGGCGGATTAAGATTGGCAGGAGGGGACCCTCTGTCATTCGGACAAGAACAACACTTCAATGAAGGTAAAGTATAACAAGTAGAAAAAAGAAAGGAACTATGTTTAATGGCCTCCAATATAACAATTTCAAGTAAAATAAAAAATAAAATACATATAAATTGAATAAAGAACAAAACACAGTTCAACAAACTTCACAAAGACCTATACAATTTAGGAAGACAGACAGTTTCACAGAAACCAAAAAAAAAAAAGAGGTGGCCACAAAACAGGATAGCATCTGAAACATTAGCAACATACATAAAACAAAACTATTCCTCCTCTTTACTGTAAAATTACCTCCAACCATCACCCACAAGCCAAATGCAGCAACCAAAAAGTGGTGAACACAAAACAGGATAAAAATAAAAAGCACAACATGATATAGAAAAGGCAATTAACATTAATTTGTACTGTCCAACATGATTGAATACGCATAAAGTACACTAATTGAACAAATAAAGTAGGCAAAATATGGTGGACACAAAAACAGGATTGTACCAAAAATCCCAGAAACAGATAGAAAAGTTAAATAATATTCTTCTTTACTGTTTAAGAACCTATAAGCCTTACAAAGAAGCCTAAATAAGCATAACAAAAGTGGTGGACACAAAACAGGATAATGCTATAAACATTGCCATCATATCCAAAATTGCAAAAACATTCATTTTCACTGTACAAAAACATTTAATCTTCATAAAAAAGACTAATTAAGCAAATAAAGTATGCAACATATGGTAGACACAAAATAAAATATCAAAATACTATTACGACAGTCCCCTGTAGTAAAAATTCCAAAGACTAATTTTTGCCCTCTACTATGCTTGTAAGTCAAAAGTACAACAACAACAAAAATGACCAAAACAAAAAAAATATACATTTACTTTAACACTTTACACCTACTAAATGTAGAAGAAGGTATAGTGTCATTTCCTTGAGTGTGCTATTCATGTAAGGCAAAATTACAACCTACGGCAGATAGTAAGACCAAAAAAATAAAAAACACTTATTTAACAATACAAAGAAAGTACCACTACAATGAACTACAAGCACATATAAACAAACTGTTGATAATAAAAAATGTCAAAAACAAACTTAACATCTCAAACTAAACTAATTATACATTATTTTCTTTTACAGATTAACGAGAGCAAACAAGATAAGACAAGACGTAAAACTAGAGAAAGACAAGAGAGATGGGCCAACCAGAAGACACCAGAGGAGAAGGAAATTCGACGAGAAAAAGAACGCAAAAGAATTGCAAGCAAAAGACTATCAGCTGCAAAAATTTAAGATACACCAAAAAAAGCTACTAAGCAAACAAAGGATTTAGAACCTGTTCCTAAAATGTCAAATACATATATTAATAACTAAACAACTTTCCAAACATGCACATCTCATTGCCGTCATTTTTTGACGGGCAAGTCGCTAGTTAATATATATTGTGTTGCACATATATACAGTATAATGTGTGTGTGTGTATACATATATATAGGTGATTGGATTCTGGATGTACAGCTATCCATATATACACTAACACAGATCTACTGATAGGAAACATTTATGTTTATATTATGTATAGATATATAGTGTAGAGTGTGCTTGGTGCTGGACACTGTTACCTCTTTACTGGGCTGCAGGATGAGGTAGTTAAGCAGGGGAGGGGTCTGTGTGTAGCAGCTGCTTGTCAATGAGGACAGGAAGTGATAGCTACAGAGCAGCACAGTGTAAGCCATGCAGAGAGCATGGCGTGGAGGGTGTAGGTCCGGCTCTCACTTATTTATTTTAATAGACAGAGCTCCAATCTATGTAACCTCCATAGATCTCTGTCTTCCTGCTGCTGTGCGCTGTACCAGCATTTGTTCTGACTTGCCCCGCCTCCACTTTATTAAGAGGCATTCATTATAAAATAAAAATAAAAATTTCCTTAAGAAATAAATTGTCCCTCTTAGGGATTTGCCCCTGAGTAGCCTTTTTAGCCTAATGGATTATCCGGGCCTGCTAAGAAGGTCTTCTTTAACTTTCTAGCTTATATCTAAAGCTGTATCAGCAACTTTGGGAGGATAATGTCATACTATAAATGTTTTTGACCTCTTGAGCCATCATCCAAAATCTGTAATAATGTTCCTTTCAGTTTTTAGAAATTGGTTTTAGGTTTCCTGTTCAGTATAGGTGGCCTGATTGATTCTCAAAAGGGACACATCTTCAGGCATGTCCAACGGATACTATTTTTTTATATTGCTACAGAATGCATCTGATATTTTAGAAGTAGATCAATATAAAAGGAAGAATAAAGTAATAAGGAAGTACAATCTATTTAGTGAGATGAAATACACACAGAGAGGAGTTCAGAAAATTCAGTACAAGACAATATAATTCATAAATATCTTTGCAATGTACATGCAATTTTATAATGCCAAAATTGAGCATTAACATGCGTTACATCTGTAAGTTCCCTGCATAATAATGAGTAGATTATATTTTAGAAAATGTCATTCACAGTTAAACATTTCAGATGCTAATGTGCTAATGCTTTGGGAAAATTATTTATTTGTATCCCAGCTGTCACTTCAAATTAAACAGACTACTCTCTGCATGTAGTAAAATATCAACTTATTTTTTGCTTTAAAAGTATTAGAATGTATTTGTGCAATGATTTTATCAAGTCAATAATATATAATACTATATAAACATGTTCTCCATCTTAAATACTACTTTTCTGAAAGGATTGCATGGAAAGTTTTCAAACATAAAGCAAACAAAAGTTTACAAAAGTTATGCACCATGGGCTGGTAAAGCTGAACGCTATGCAATAAAGTACTGTATTGAATTAAATTGGGGTAAATTGGTGAAGTGTCACTGGCCCAAGATGGATTTATTATTGTTGATATGCCATTTCAGGGGTCGATGGTGATGAATGGTGACAGGGGGTCTGTTAGATATCACTGGACTAAATGGTGGGCACGATGACAGGGTAAGGTGTTTTATAAATGATCATTTGATCAATGGTGGGGATCATTGGGATCAATTGTAGAGCCTGGTACAGGGTGAAGTAGGTTATGAAATATAAGGGAAGGAGTCAAGGTGGTGTGTGATGCAAAGTGTGTACACATTCAGAGATTTGCTGTAAGGATGGTATCATGAGGAGGCATGGAAGGGAATTTTAATGACTGGTCTGGAAAAATGAAGAAGGATTTAATTGGATAGTGTGTAGTAATTAAGGGCTTCATTCCAGTTGGATACATAGCTGACCAAAAAGGCTCTCTGTCAACTGTGGGAGCTTTTTTTTTGCACAAGCTACATATCCATTCCAACTGCAATGCCTGCAAAACTGTAAGTAAACCTGGGCAGACGTACTAAGGTTATTTCACAGCAGTCCCTAAGCCCTACGGTCCCCAGGTAGCTTGCTGCAAGAGATACTGAGCCTTTTGCTTAATAGTCTTCCCAGCAGTGCAACACAGTACAACACGTACCCCCCTATCTATCTATCTATCTATCTATCTATCTATCTATCTATCTATCTATCTATCTATCTGTCTATCTAAACCCTGTCAAATGGCAGGTAAGGGGTTAAATAATAAGAAATTGGCAAGTGGTTTAAGACACCACTGCAATTCACCCCTGCAAATCACCCCCTGGGGATTACCTCCTCCCACGCGCTGAAGGAGACCCCTGGGTATCCCCTCCCTTGTTCACCCCTATAGTTTCCCTAAACTGTATCCATGAGAGTCTAATTAGACACCAATTACTTTTATCCATTAACCCAGTGCAACACAGGTGCTTTAAACCTTACTACTGGTATCCTTAACAGACCCCAGTGGCACACTAAATTAACCCCTATGCATACATCTAACAAATGGCCAAGCCATGGAGTTCATTCAAGGACCTCTATGTCACTAACAGTGAAACCATATGTAAGAACCTCCATGGCATGTAATATAAGCCTGTCCACATAGGCATTTCATTCACAGTAACAAATAAATAATATTTGTGTCACATGATTATTTTATACCAAATATAGCAAAGTACCAGGAGAGAAAATAATAAAACAATCATTGATGTAAAAATTAGAAAGGAAACTGAATTATTTAATTTGCTTGCTATTAGCTTACTAATCTCGTCTTCTAAGTTCATTGATGTTCTAAAAATTCCATTCAAGGTTTTTGAAGATTAACTGTATCTAAAGACACTGCCAGTTGCAGGACCTATTATACAGCAAAGACACCAGTTGTAAAGCAATCATTTGTAAGTCCTTTAAGAATCATTTAATTAGTGCAGGGTACATGCATTTGTTTTACATAGCTAAAGTTCTAATGATTGTCTCCAGAGAAGAGCATACATTTTTAATTCTTTATACGTTAATAGAAATAATTAGATTCATAGTCTGCCAAGTATTGTCATTTCAGTTATCCAATTTAATATGTGTTCAACTGAGTAAAACTATTGTATTTGTGGATCGATTACTGAAACTCAGAATCAATACAGTATTACCATTCTGGTTTCTCTATAGAAGAAATAACTAAGCATACTAATTTACTTATAAGAAAACAGATAATTCAGTTAAAGGACTGTGAACTGATCCGTGAAGCACTTATGTGAATTAATTTAACTTTTTTTTTTTTAATTTTAATATATTGCGAAGAAATCTTATTTTAATATCCATTTCTGCAAGGCTGGGATTGTTGTACAGTATGATAGAGAACTTTTGAATTAGACTTTGACAGTTCTCTATTACTATGGAAAGCTAATGCAAAGTAGCATAGGACATATTATGTTCAAGACTGGTTGCTGTATTTCACATTCACATAAGTTTTATGAAAATGTAATCCATCTTTATTTTTCTCCTACTTACCTGATTTTACCTTGATTTCCAGTAGGCATATTGCACGGCAGTGTATATTTTTATGCAATGCCGGAACATTGGGTGATCTAAGATCAAGTGTTGTAGGTTACTCAGATCAATGTAATTATTTCTAATGTTAGAGGACTTCTTTGTGATTCCTAATGCTTGCTAGGTTCTGAAAATTATGGTAGAACAAACTTTTAAGTCACAGTAAGGTCAACAGACATTTGCAGCCTTATTAAATTGCAATTCAGCCAAATGATTAGGGCTCTATATAAGCACATATCATATTTTTTTACATGACCCTGGCAAGATCCAATGGGCTTTAGAATAAATAAACACACTGAAACAGTATATCTTGGGAAAATTACGGGCCACAGCTTTGTTAAAGCAACCATAAACCAATAACCAATTAACATTGTTAAATCACAGCTCAAATAACATCCCGGAGGAGGAGCCCGGCCCGGTCAGTAACCTCAGGCCCTGGGCCCGCGCCCAGAGCCTCCCAGTGCTTTCCTAAGCACGCCCATGAGGCAGGGCAATGCCCACTTAAACCCGTGGGCCGGGTGCCTCACCTCCCGCCAACCAAAGACATTCCTATTTTCATCCTAACTTAGAATTCACAGAATCCTAACCCTTCAACTCTTTTCCACCACTTTTTTTTTACATAGTTTAAGCTTCCTGAACTTTGCTCAACCAACCTCGCCCACTAGACGAACCCTACTTCCCATCTGCTACCTTCCTATCTAACCACCATTTTAGGGGAGGGAGGGAATCAGATCAATGGCCGGCGCGGAATGAGGAGGAAGCCCGCAAAACGGGCTTAAGTCCCTCCTCCTCCTCCTAGCCAATCCGGATCGCCCAGGCTCCACCGGGTCACCCATCGCTACGTCAGACCTGGCGTGCCTGGGCTGCCTCCGTGCCGACCAAAAGTTTTTAGTTAAGACCTTGCTTTTGGATAGAATTTCACTAACTAAAAACATCTGTAAAAAATATGCTCTGTGCTTATATAGAGCCCTATTCAATTGGCCAAATCACAATTTAATAAGGCTGTTGTCGCTCAGTCCTTCAGTCGTGTCTGACTCTTGTAGACCATATGGGGGCAGTACACCAGGCACATCTGTATGTGCTTCTGGTTGTGCTTATCCACATGGTTTTCTTGGGAAAGATTATGGAGTGGGTTGCCAGTTCCTTGTCCAGTGGACCGCGATTTGTCTGACCTCTTTGCTATTGCCTACCAATCTTGGGTAATTCTGCATGGTATAGCTCACAGCTTAATTGAAGAACACAAGCCCCTTCACCACGACAAGGTAATGTTCCAAAATAGACACTTTTCAACATACTTTCCTAAAAATACTTAATTTTCACTGCTTCGACTACACAGAGACATTGTGGGATATGATATGCCAATTAGGTATGCAATGTGTCATTTTTACATCTTAGAATTTTTAGGCAGAAAAAAAAAATCACAGAGTTGAATCGAGTGAAAAGTACATTCACCTGACCTGGCGAGTCCCAAACCACATTGCATTATAAATATTTTGAATATCCCACATCTCTTTCTCCTGTGTTCTCACATTTTGATATTAATATTGCAATTTCTAGGTAATGTTAATTTGGCTTTTTTACACATTCTTCAGTGATGTAAGATGTCATAATATCCAATCAGTTTTGCTTTTGACTTGAAAAGGAAAGTTGCATCGCTTAAAGGTTTGTCAGTCTAAATAATATGCTTGTAAAGAGAGATATTACTGTATAGTGTAATATTCTTATTTTTCAGTATTCTTCATTAAAACCCTTTATTCTGAGTAAGTACTGAAACTATGTAAACAAATAATAATACTAATAATTTTCTGAATTTCTTAAATGCCTCTGACAGCAAATAAAAAGGAGAAAGGAGACAGGAGTCTCCATTTTACTGCATTATTTGATAAATCATTTAGCATAATTTAGAACAAATCATGTGTCTTGATTAAGTGCTAAGATAATAATAGCATCTTGTCAGTGACCTCATGTCATCTTGATGATGTAACCAAGGCATGTGCGCCCAAAATGTCTTTTCTCCAGCTTTTTATATAGACATTTCCTGAACCTTTTGAATACTCTGCATGACCTGGGTTATGTTCGGCAGATTTATAGTAGGTGTGTGGAATCTCAGGTCCAGATGTCTGATGGCCTTCTGTGTAATTCCATGTGGCCCTCTGCTATCTATCTATCTATCTATCTATCTATCTAGGTATCTAGCTGTTGTGGACGAAATTCATGAAAATGTATATTATGTCCATGCTGCATTCCTTTCCTTACAATATATCATAAGATAAGGCACTAATTGCTTTTATTCTTTATTTCCTGAGAGTCCTAAGACGGCTACTGAGCTGTATCCTGGGAGTCCTAAGATGGCTACTGAATCATATCCGGGAGCTCCCAGATGACATTCATATCCGTGACCAAATAAGGATATGAGCCCCACCACCTTCCAGAGCCAATCAGAAGCTTCACATAAACTGACCATAATGACATCAACATCCGAGACCAAATATGGAAGGACCGTTCCTACCTTGTCAACCAATCAGTAACTCACTCACTGTCTAACAATGAGTCGTACGATTGTTATATCTGATCAACTTATATTATATAAGTTCCTATGTTGTATTTGGGGGGGTTCCTTCATTGGGAAGAATACAAGAAGTTTTATACCAGAACTTTTGGGTCTGTGTAAATTCTTGTCTCTGTGTGCACACATGCTCAACAGACGGATGATTTGGACAGGAACAGATATTACATAATGGGATTATTTTTATCCATCCAAAACAATTGGCGCTCCAACGTGAGGCCCTGGGTTGTGACCAACAGATAGCAGACAAGGAAGACTTTGGGATGATCTGTCGTGGCATAAAGGAGCCTGATCAACTCAACTTAGATATATGGTAAGGTTTAATGTTTTTAAAACCTTGCATATATATGAATAGTGCTGTTATAGATCTGCCACTTTGTCTTGGGCTGCTACTGAAGGCACCAAAAGTACAGATAAATTGCTTGCCCAGGGTCTACCTTGAAGAAATATCTGTACTGAATAATATCTGTTGCCTGTGTATGACTGTTGAGAGTGTGGGTCGAGTGATTGTGATTTCTTAGATATTGTGGTCAAGGACATACATGTTTGCGTGCGGCAGGTTTCAGGGACGGATTGGTAGTATCCGAATAACACTATAGCCCTGAAATAGCCGTACGTACAGACGTACATATGCATACCTTTTTTTTAGGAGGGTCTATGCATGTTGGATAGCCGAGTATCTCTTTGGGGTCATTATGTTCGTGCCTTGGTAACGTGATAAACCCGGAAGATATCTATCACACACTTAGGTGTAAAAGCATGTATGTGGGATGCAGACTTCAGGGACGGATTTATTGTGTCCGAATAACACAATAATTCTCTGAAGGTGTCAATTTTAACACACGACGGTGTGCAATTTTGAACTGCAATATTTTAAGAGTAAGAAATGTTCTGCAGAAATTGATAAATATTACTGTGATCTGTTATTGCTGGTTGTGATGCATATTTTAAGGAGAAATGTAGTTTAGAATTTCTCTCACTGAAGCTGAAGCTGAAAGTTGATTTATCTACAACTGTGTGTGATTCAAGGTCAAAGAAGCACAGTCTGTGAAAAGGAGAAATTCCTCCCTCGTTAATTCTTTTAAGGACGTATCTTAGTTAAGAGAATTCTTTCTATTTCAATGCTTAAGGTCGTATGAAATAACTGTCATATTTCTATTCATGTTTTCATGATGTTGTTAGATTTGCTTACGAGAAGTAAATGTTTGTGTGAAAGTAGGTGTGTCCTGGGAGGAGATTGATTAAAAAAGTAAATAGTTCAAGATATATACACAGAATTAGACTTTGAGACCGCATCTCGAATAGGTATCTCAAAGGAAACAGTACCTTAGGATTTTAAAAGTACAGTATATATATGACGCAGACTGAGAATTGGTTATGTAACAAACACAACAACGTAACAATCATCAGAGGTGTCAATGAACACACCTTAGACAGGTATGTTGGGTTTTCTGATTATTGAACCAAGAAATAATCTCCATAAGATCTGCAATGTAATGGGAGATTATTTTGTTTGAATGCATTACATGTAACAGTTTGCATATTTCCATGTACTTGTGAGTATGTGTGTATATATGTATGTATATGCGTCTATTCTTTTGAAATATTTTGTCTGAAGTTTCTGTGTGTTCGATACTGTACTCTTTGAAGAGGGAGGTGACCGGTTTGCATTTTGTGAGAGGGATTGGCCACCCCTCTTATAGTTAAGCAAAGCAAAGCAGACCACTCCCCTTTCTCATTCCACCTTCTCTGTGTGTGTGTTAGGTTTTTATGTGAAAATATGTCTGTCTGTATTTTTGAGAGAAGATTGGTGTTTGCTACATTTTGGTGGTTTGTGGAACAAAGAAACCATGAAACTCTTAACACACAGCCACTGCCCCATCATGGCTCCCAACTTAGAAAAATGGGAGTTGACTATAACTTTAGGACCAACCCCTTTTAAAACTATGACGAAGCATCTACTATGCTACCTTTGCTGGAGTCAGTGCCCTGTATCCACTACTCCTTGGGAATATTAATCTTTATTAAAAGGAAGATATAGGAGACATTCAATGTTTCATTAAGCTTTACTATGGAACAAGAAGTATACGAAAGAAAAGTAAACACAACGTTACTTTAGGATGTTTTTACTCCGACACAATTTCTGTATCATATACTGTTATTTTTAGATTCTCTGTGAAGCAGCTCCCCCTGCTAGTCTCTGCTCATGTAAGTTAACTCCTAAATGCCTGTCTGCAACGCTGATACAGAATTCTGTGAGTTATTAATAGCATGCGCTCCGGAGGAAATAGTAAATCAGTCTATTAATTTGTCAGATATTACACAGGATAAAACAGTCAGTGGTAATATATCATTCCAGACACAAGTCTCAGATGCTGGGAGCAGCCTTTGTGGAGGGATTGAAGAGAATCCATCAGGAAAGATTTATTAACATCTCATCCTGAATACAAGGTGTTGCCATTAGAGACTTTGTTATTAGTTGCTAAAAAAGGCTTGAGTTCTCACAAGTAATAAGAAGTCTACAAACATTATGGTGTCTTCTGAGCAGGAGGAGACAGAGCCAACAAGAACAATAAAGTGTTTTAATTGTAACAAAGTTGGACACTTTAGGGTTTCACCAGTTATGGTGAAGTTAAAACCAGTAGATGAAATCGCACAAGAAACTGGCATCTCATGGCCAGAAAGTCTCCCTATAGCACTGTTAAGCGTGGGGTACACCCCTGGAGGGAAGTTTTCTCTGTCCCCTCACGAGATCCTATTTGGGTCTGCTTCTACATTAGGGTGTTATTATCCTTAGCAATTGAAATTTAAATCTGATGTATTTGTTGATTATGTGATTGCTTTATCTCAAGCACTGACTAAAATACACGCACAAGTGTTTTCTTCTATTCCAGGTCCGGAAGTAGACACTGGTACTCATCAACTACTTCCTGGAGATTGGGTCCTGGTCAAGAGATTTGTGAGAAAGAATCCTCTGGAATCCAGATATGATGGTCCCTTTCAAGTTCTTCTAATTGCTGCACCATCAGTTAAACTTGAAGGACGGCCTACTTGGATCCACACATCTCATTGCAAAAAAAAAAGTTTCAGCACCAGACCCATAGCAACCAACATTATGATGATCATAACACATATCCTTTCCTGTCTGTTCTTAACTAAAGTAGAACCTTCTGCATTCATTAGTGAGAAGAAAGATGGTATTACATTTTGGTACAATCCATCTAAAACACATATGATCACATTCTCCTTTGATTATTGTCATGTTGTATGTTGCCAACAGCTAAGCGTGACTCAACAATGTAACTTGTACGAAGACACTCACAGCACATCTATATACATATGTGTTACAGACCAGACTTGGGGAAAAGATTGTAGTCATTGGGAAGCTGTAGGATGGAACACTGGGACAGCTTGGGGCTACAGACCACAGAGTGCCTCAGATAGAACAGATTTGAGTGGAAGCCCTTTACTTGAACGTATGACTCTAATAAAGCCAGGCAAATGCTCGCCAAATGGCAAGACTGGAGCTAACATGCGGCTTACTCTGACTATCAAGAACCCTAGACCCACAGATGCAGGTACATACCTAATGGGTGGCCCAGACCCACAGACGCAGGTACATACCTAATGGGTGGCCCAGACCCACAGACGCAGGTACATACCTAATGGGTGGCTGGGTTAGAGGAGAAGCAAAAGGACGGATTGGTAAATTTATGCTCAGAAATCTAAATGCACCACTCATATCAGAAGGACTAATGCAAGTACATCACACTCAGGCATTACCCCAAATGACTGATATCAGTGAACCTACGTACGAAGGAACCCTAACAAATGAAACTGGGTTCACAGACCTCAACTTATGGCTGGAATGAATGAAATATAACGTAGAGTCACATAATAAGACTAATTGTTATGTTTGTGCAAGTGCCAGACCTCACCTAGGCACTGTTCCACTTATGGTAACTATGAAGGAAGAAAAGTGTTTCTTAAGTCTTTATAAAACTACCCAGACTAAAAGATCTAGATTGTGAACAATGGGAGAACAGGTATCCCATTATAACTGACAATCTACATCCAGGTGAAGGTATAACCATATACCCAGGTAATTACACATGCTATACAAGGAGTACACCTGAAGGGAGAAACCTAAAGAGGTTTAAGCAAGGGTTCTGCATTATATATTGTATTGGCTTCACAGTTTACAGAGCAGACACAAGCATTGGGAGACATATATTGGATATGTGGGGACATGAAGCTCAGATCAAGACTAGAGGGTATATGGTATGGTGAGTGTACCCTGGCAAAGGTCATAATGCCAGTGCACATGGTGCTTATACAAACTGATACCTCACCACACACCCTACTGACAACATCTAGACACAAAATAAAGGTGTCTTCCCCACAAGGTAGCTTTGACCCCCATGTGTACATAGACTCTATTGGAGTCCCAAGGCGGGTGCCTAATGAGTTTAAGGCCCGAAACCAGATAACAGCAGGATTTGAATCACTGATACCAATGATTGGTGTAAATGAAAATGTTGCTTGAATCAATTATATATATTATAACCAACAAAGGTTTTTGGATTACACAAGACATGCTCTGCAAGGAGTTGAAAAACAATTGAAGTCCACATCACACATGGCCTTCCAGAATAGAATGGCACTAGACATGATCCTTGCTAAAAAGGGGGGGGTGTAAAATGCTCCCCGACACTGCCAACTGCTGCACCTACATTCCTGATAATACGGGTCCAAACGGTAAGATTACTTTAGCCATTAAAGAACTAAACAACTTGGCACAAGAATTGAAGAAGAGTTCTGGAACCACAGACTATTTGGATAAATGGTTTGGGTGGATGAACAACTGGCAGAAGGTATTGTCACAGGTTGGAATTGTCTTTCTTTCAATACTGATAATTCTTGCATTTGTTACCTGTTGTATTATCCCCTGTGTCCGAACATATTTAAAGAAGTCAGTTACTGGAGTCACACCAACCTTTGTGCACCAAGAAGTTTATGAAGATGACTGTGAGGAGTCACATAAGATGTTACGGTCTATTAAGTCTAGAAATGAAAGTTCTACATAAACCCCTTGTCCCACATGTTCCTGAAACAAGGGGTCAGGGATAGCATCTGACTCGCCTATGACAGTGGCAAGAGGGGTCATGGACAAGCCATGGCAACTCTAACGTACAAAGAAGAACGGGCGTTCATTGGTGCAGATGTGCTAGAGCTTTCTTACATTCATACATCTCATCCACAGGGACAGTTGTACACATAGTCTCTAGGGGGGACTGTTACTATTTATATGCTGTTTATATGACTTTATACCTTAATTAATACGTTTTACTAAGAAGAAACCTATATCTTTACATAGACATTTTATGTAGTACTCTCTAGAAGAGGAAGATATAATACATCTAACCTGTCATATCTACAAGAATAGAATATAAGTGTAGTAAGTAACATAATATAACATTTTAGGGGGGACTGTTGTGGACGAAATTCATGAAAATGTATATTATGTCCATGCTGCATTCCTTTCCTTACAATATATCATAAGATAAGGCACTAATTGCTTTTATTCTTTATTTCCTGAGAGTCCTAAGATGGCTACTGAGCTGTATCCTGGGAGTCCTAAGATGGCTACTGAATCATATCCGGGAGCTCCCAGATGACATTCATATCCGTGACCAAATAAGGATATGAGCCCCACCACCTTCCAGAGCCAATCAGAAGCTTCACATAAACTGACCATAATGACATCAACATCCGAGACCAAATATGGAAGGACCCTTCCTACCTTGTCAACCAATCAATAACTCACTCACTGTCTAACAATGAGTCGTACGATTGTTATATCTGATCAACTTATATTATATAAGTTCCTATGTTGTATTTGGGGGGGTTCGTTCGTTGGGAAGAATACAAGAAGTTTTATACCAGAACTTTTGGGTCTGTGTAAATTCTTGTCTCTGTGTGCACACATGCCCAACAGACGGATGATTTGGACAGGAACAGATATTACATAATAGGATTATTTTTATCCATCCAAAACATAGCTATATATATATATATATATATATTTATATATATATATATATATATATATATATATATATATATATATATATATATATTAAACCATATTAAACAATGATGATCACTGTGTGGCCCAAAAATGAAGTATGTATGCAAGTCACTATTAATGATGGGAGCATTGGTTTTCAACTAAAAGCATTTTTCACTTTAGGGCATTCCAGTTTATTTACGCAAAGTGCTGGGAAATATCTTGTACCCTGACTGATTGATCTTATGCAAAAGAGATTCAGGTGCTCCTAAAGACTGGATATGTAGCAATAAGCACCTCTGTTATTGTTTGTTCAACGACTCAATCAATGTTGGGATTGTAAACCAGGCGGTCCTGCTTTGAACGTGAGCTTGAGGGTGTTGAAAGAAGCAGTGGCTTATAGATGTGCCTGGCTTGCTGTGATGCATAGGGTCACAAAAAGTCACAACTGATCAACAAAAACAATTTGGTGAATGATATTGCAAATAAAGATCAGGTAAAGAAAATGACAACAGGAAGATCAGTTGTTTTCTACCTTCTTGATTCACCATATTAAAATTCCCCAACTAACACTTCCCAAAAAAATTAAAATAGAACAAGATCAATACAACCGTAACCTGCAAACAGATGTTGAATTAATCAGTAAATATAAAACATACTGTAGTGCTTTTTGACCAAAGCTGGCCATCTAAGTATATCTTAAATCCAAATGGCAATGACTCATATGAATATTGCTTAGCATAAGCTGATAGATAAGGCTTTAAAGTCAGCTGACAACAAAGTAGATCCTGCTCTATAAGAATGAGCCATCATAACCTAGAAAAGTTTCATTATAAATTATATGATCTGCCCACTAATGTTTTTTCTTTTTTCTTTTGTATGAAATAATCCATTTTTGGTACTCCTGGTAATTTTTTTTTTCCAATCTTTATTTTGTACAGTCAAACATCTAAGAACTCAGAGGAAAATGTAACCTCTGTCTTATCTGGCAGAAATTGGACAACAGAAAGATAGGAATGATTGGATAATACATTACATGAGAGCTTGGGAACCTACTGGCGCACATCATTTTCTTTGTGAAAGATCACATATGGCCCTCTGTACCCACTGTTCTAGTTTGCATGAAATCAAGAAGAAAAATGCTCTTCTGGTTCCATATCGCATTTTAAGGCGTTAGAGCATGAAGGACGATTGAAATATCAAATGAACGCCTGCAGTTCTTTAATGTCCACATTTTAGCTGTAGACTGTATTTTAAATACATAACAGTCATCCAACAGTCTCTTACATTTGGGGAAAAAGGTATACATTTTTTCATATCATTTCTTGTTTTGTTGAGTTCAGCCATGTGTGTACGTCATATCTTTTCACAGATCTTTACAAAGTTTAAGGTTGCAGAGAAGAAAAAGCTTGTCCGTTAAGGAAAACTTTTTTTATGTTATGTTTTTTTTTATTCTGTTTTACAAACGACAGTCTGTTAAAGGTGAAACTATAGCTTTGAGTTCAAAGTACACCTTTTAGATCTCAAAGAATTGTACAAAACAAAATATCACATATTTAGAGTTATAATCATCTAATTAAATGTGTGCTCATATCTTAACTCAAAATGTTGAAATGCCAAAGAGAGACTACACACTAGAGTTTGCAAGGATTTGATCTTATAATATTATTAGAGTCGATAAAAACAGAAGCAGTCAAAAAAATCTTTTTAAAAATAGCACTATTTGGTTTTATGTAACTTTCAGCTGTTATTTCTGTATCATTAAAAACTAACATTTGTTTTCCAATACATAGATATCTAAGGTGGGAGTTACCTTGTTGTGGTGAAGTTGCTTGTATACCTTAAATAAGCTGTGAGCTATACCATGCAGGGTCACCCAAGATGGGCAGGGCATTGCAAAGAGGTCAGACAAATTGTTGTCCACTTGAGAAGGAAATGGCAACCAACTTTAGTATATTTGCCAAGAAACCCTTATGAATAAACATAACCAGAGACAGAACTATGTAAAAGAGTAGAACACGATTGAACAACTTAACAATAACAAATTTATATAGTGACACAAAAAACTAAAAAATAAAAAGGACAAATTATGGATATAAACCAAATTACTAAGAATAGATGAAAGCTCAGTCTGTCACAGCATCAATTAATTATTGGTAAATGACAGAATTTTGTCAGACTAATCTTGGAACACTGCTTATTAGACTCTGTGACCTGCCACCAGGATTCCCATTTTATATCAGTTGTCTGGAGCTGTCAGCAGACCCCATTGTCCTCTGGATCCAGATGAATACAGGTCCTTGGTAGCAGGATAATACTTGGTATATTACCCTTCGAAATGAAATTGGATAGCCCAAGACATGTCTCTCCCAGCACTTTTCTTTATTGAATGCTGCAAACTTTCTGTACAGTAAACGAGATAAAGATCTCATAGTACACTAGACAAACCATGGTTCATGTTCGAGCATTACAAACTTACCACTTTAGGTTTTTTATCCACTCATTGGGTTGAACTTTTCTCAGCTGACAGACAGTTATCCCTATAGGTTAGAGTTAAAGGGCAGTCAGAGTGGAAAAGTCAAAAGGATGTTGTTATTTCAGGGTCAATAGATAACGTTAAAAAAGGTCTTATAATTTTGAAGAAAAAGAGAACACAGAATAAAAGTTAAAATATTGATCAAGTAGATGTAATTGACATCTTTTAAGTCAGGAAGAATTATTTTTTTTCCCCAAATTAAACCACTATTGATGTTTCCATTGTATATAGTTTTGTTTGCCTTCCTCTTGGTCAATTCATAATTCAAATAAATAAGAGGTACTCTACAAAGGCTGAACTTGGTGCTCTTATGGAGAACTTGATTTGATAATGAGCAAGGTGTTTTTTAGAAAGTTCAAAATAAATAATTAAAGATTTAAAAAAAAGTACTATTGCATTCAAGATTGCATTAATGCTAAGAGTCACTTATTTTTTTTTAAAATCCATTCAGATGTGATCTCTATTCAGTTCTGATGAAAGACTTTGAATAGTCTCTTGACACCACTGAATAGAGGAGCACATTGCAGTAGGATAACTTTATCCCTCAATGTGCAAGCAAAATAGTTATCCAAGAAGGGAGAGCCTATGACATAACCAGAGTCTTCTAATTTATTCTCTAAAAGGAATTTATGCTCATTGCATATGCAGTTTCTAAAGTTGTTTGTTACATACTTCAAAAACATGCAGTTTTTCCAAAACTACAATGATCCTTTATGCATCTTTTCAGCCTCAGCTGCTATGTTACTTTGTTCATTTTAGTACTTAAGTTGATTCTGTACGTATTTATGTTTTTTTTACAATATTCTACTGATATTCCAGAAAACACTATTTTGTCAGATTTTCATGTCTCAATATAAAATATATTGTTTTGAATTAAGTAAATTATTTCTGTATTGTAGTTATTTGAAATGATTAAAAAAATAACATGCTTGATAATTTTTATCAAAATAACCTTTTTATTAAAAAAATTATTTTTAGATATCTCTGAATTTGTCATGGGGAAATTCATCTTATGCTTCTAGTCTGTGTGTAGTTTCAGGGGAGGGTTATCCTATGGGTTCCTATCCTATGGGGACCTTTTCAGTAGAAGTAAATAGAGAGCTTATAGTCATTCTAACAAATTCCAAATCCTTTTGGAAATAGACAAATCATTTGTCATCATTATTGCAACAATTGGCCATGTGATCATTGCTTTTGTGGCCAGGATGGGACTCCCCTGAACCCCACCAGCAAGGGGCAGTATGGCCCAAGATTGAACTGTCACAGCCCCTGAACTCAAGGACTATTTTGTTCTATCGTGGACAATTTTATTATGACCATATAAACCTGTGTAATGTTAGTCCTCAGTCTCTGATCCAGTAACCCGGTTCACCAAGGAGCATGGCCTGTGAGTATTTAGGCCTACTAAAAATTGTTTATTAATATCTAGTGTTCAGGTTGCTGTTAGGACATGACACTGTTATGCCAAGCCCCTTTAAAAAGTACCAACGTATCTAGTAATACTATAATGTTTACAATAGTGATTTAATAGGATGATTTAGGTTAAAAAAATGGATTTGCACTCAGAAGTAGGCCACATGACATAGATAGTTTATTACCTTTTGCAATATTTGTTATGTCAGAGAGGAGACTAGGAGGGAGATGTGGGTTGATACATTAAGCAGAAATTTATGGTGCTGATGTAAATTTGGGAAAATTATTGGAGACAGAACTGTGTGGCTCTGGCCTCAGATAGTCATAAAGTGATACACTTCGCCTAACAGCAAAACTCAGGTCTGAGATCTGAAGTGACTAAACCAGATAACCACAAGCTCTGGAGTATCCAGTTAGAAAACCAGACCCCCTTATATAGGGAGGGGTATTATAAGGGGATGGGGGGCGATATGTTTGTTAAATATCTGTGTAAGAAGAATAAAGAGTCAATCTGCCTTTACACTAATTTGAATGGTGTGGCGTATCTAGGTTTCTTCTGATTCTCTATGAATGATGTCCTGATCTGAATTGCTGGGTGTTGAGATACATAAAGTCACAACCTGGACAGTGCTCCTGTAAGCTAACAGCAGGAAAATTAGGGTGCAAATCGCCCATTGTCTCTGGGTCGTGACAGGCCATAGCCATTAACAATTAAATATGTTAAGTATTTATTTTAAACTGTATAAACACAATTTGCTCTTTCAAAGAACTCGGCTTGGTAAGGTGCAAATTATAAATATGACACTTCAATGGTCATTTAACTCGTCTCCTTTTTGTAGCAATCAAAACCACTCGTGAAATATCCAATTTTTCCATAATTGAAGCAATCAGCTGATTTGGCAATTCATCTAATTTTCTTCTACTTATTAATACTTTTTTAAGTCAACAACAACAGTTACTAATGAGTTTAATGTATTAATGTATAGAATCCTAGTTCACGTTTTTCATTTTTCTATTAATCTCTGATAGGATTTTATATTCTTTATTGTAGTGGCTGTGATAGATATTTCCATACTTCTATTTAATTTGATAAAAATAGATATATGGAATTTCCTTAACACATTTACGAGACACAAATCAAACTTATATATGAACATTATATTATCTTAGATTGTCTAGTTTAAAAATATGTTCACATTTTAAAAAATAGATTGGTATTGAGAACTTAGCTTTCTTACACACAGTGTTTATAGATAGCTACTTTAAATGTATTTTTGTTGACTGGAACTTCTGTCTTTTTCTATCGTGTTTCTATTACTAATCAGGTGTGAAACTTGTTTATAGCCTTATTAAATTGCAATTTGGCTAATTGAATAGAACTCTATTTAAGCACAGAGCATATTTTTACAGAAGTTTTTAGCTAGGGAACTTCTATCCAAAAGCAAGGTCTTCACTAACTAAAAACTTCTGTAAAAAAAAATATTCTGTGTGCTTATATAGAGCCCTTTTCAATTGGCTGAATCGCAATTTAATAAGGCTGTTAGTTTCCAAAATGTTATCAGCTGCGATTTTATCACCATTAATATATGTGATAATATGTATTTTCAATGAGGGAAAAGTTGGTGTATATCCCAATGCTTCCCAATGGAGCTTCTCATTGGAGGAGATCCTTCAGTTTAGCTATATTTTTTTATAGCTACTCAAATGGTTTTGAGATGATGGCTTATTATCAGGGGCCAAAAAGAAGACTTAAGGGCTTCAGTTGATGTTGCTGGAATCAGGCCGATAAATATAATTTCCCTCCCTATAAGAACTTACCCTTCTGGATTGCTACCTTGTTGTGGTGAATGGGCTTGTGTACCTCAATGAAGCTGTGAGCTATACTGTGCAGGCTTACCCAAGATGGGCATGTCAGACAAATTGCGGTCCACTGGAGACGGAAAACCGTATGGATAAGCACAACCAGAAACACAGACAAGTGTGCCGAGAGTGCTTTGTCCATATGCTCACAGAGATTCGGACGTAACTGAAGGACAGAACAAAAAATAAGATCTTATAGTTTCCTTCATTTCAACAATGCAGGACCCAAAAACTTTAGCCTCCATACCCGGGGCAGCTTATTGGTTGAGGGATATTTGTTTATACTTCATATGCATTTTCAGCTCTCTCTACTTAGGCTATGAGTCAGGGCTGCAAGGCATTATCCTCACTTAGGACCTCATTCAATTGCGATTTGGCCAATTGAATAGGGCTCTATATAAGCACAGAGCATATTTTTTACAGAGGTTTTTAGTTAGTGAGCTTCTATCCAAAAGCAAAGTCTTTACTAATTAATAACATCTGTTGGCCAAATCTCAGTTGAATGAGGCCCTTAGGCTAGAGCCCTTTACTTCATGGGCTAGTTTCATATGATGGATGAGTGGTGGTGGTCCTCCAAAACCAAATGGATTAGTAGGTGCTAGGTCGGGCCTAGGTGGGACTATGATATACTTTATGTTATTTATTCTTTATTCTCCCTCACCGACCAAGCCAAAGGCAATCATCCAAAATTTTCTGTGTTTTAGGGAGTTCAGCTGCACCTCACTGACGATGCCCATAAAGGCCGAAAAGCGTCTGGGGTTTGCTGTTTCTCCTGTTCAGGGTAGAATTGCCTGGTATTTTGGGGCTGGGTCACTCTTTTGAGTGGGACCAGACTGATATACTATAGGACATTTCTCCCTGTGAAGGGCACAAGTGAGCTAAAAGAGGTTGCTCTCAGAGTGGCTTATCATGGCTATAGAACTAACCTGCTAAGGTTAGTTCGTTCTCTGATGAGCACCTCTAACTTTGTTGTTTTGTATATGCAAATTACCTTTAGAGTTTAGTCTCCCTAAGGGTAATAGGGGACTCCAGACATGGACCCCTTGCTCATTGTGCCTTAGGAAGTTCAGCTGCACCTCACTGATGAGGCCCATAAAGGCCGAAACTCGTCTGGGGTTTGCTGTTTATTCAGTTTAGGGTAGAATTGCCTGGTATTTCGGGGCTGGGTCACTCTTTTGAGTGGGACCAGACTGATAAACTACAGGATATTTCTCCCTGTGAAGGGCACATGTGAGCTAAAAGAGGTTGTTCTCAGAGTGGCTTATCATGGCTATAAAACTAACCTACTAAGGTTGGTTCATTCTCTGATGAGCACCTCTGACTTTGTTGTTTTATAGGATATCATCTCACCTTAATGTTTAACCAAATGGATAATTTATGCCCGTCTTTAAAACATTAATTTGCTTTACATTTACATTTATATATTCAATGATATATATTATTGATCACAACACCATTAGACCTTTTTGACATGGGTTTGTAAAACCGCTTATGTTTTATCAATAAATACACGCATACATCTTTAATTTAGAGAAATGGATGCTTGAAATGTTATTGTGTTTATACTTAGTATGGTGAACAATGTATCCTTACATTGAAATATCTGAATAAAGACAGTGCCTAATGGTCAAAACAATACCCCCTTAATGAAGAATTTAATTCAGTTAACCTCCATGTGCATTTACAATTGCTCTCTATGGTTGAGCTACAGTTATGATAAGTGCATAATCCATTTAGCTCACATTGAGAACAAACTAGTCTGCTGAATATTAATTGCAAGTCTCTGCTGAGTTCTGCTTTGGAAAATATTTATAATTCCTGTTAACTGGTGATCCTTATGACGAAGAGTTGAGAATACAGTAAAATATGTACAGTTGGCTAGAGATCAGTCCTCTAAACTGTGCTTTAAAAGCATAATGGTCTAGGCTTTAGTTCATAAAAAATGCTTTAACAAGTCTGAATAGAATAAATAGAGATTGCAAGATAGATTGATTCAGCATAAAACTGTACTCAATTGGGTCTACTATACAAGTGTTTGTAAAATATCACAAGGGTAGTTTATTTGTTCCCAATTGGGTTGTTAAAAGGCTAAAATTTGTTTTTAGCTATGTGAATGTGTTATTTTAATTGATTTTCCTATAATCTAGGTTTGGAATCATAATATTGAATTGTTGTGGATGACACTTTTCAAGTATTGTAGGGCATTTAGTTAGCTTGTGGGGCACACCATAGCCATTCAGTTAGGAGGTCTCTGAAATTGGGCACAGGGATTTGGATGTGCAATTGCCACATTATTTATAGTATTGGATTTTTGTCATGATACATTACAAATATATTTTTATCCATTTGGTATTTAATATGATTGAAGCTACAAACTTTGATATAGAGTGTCAAAGTTCCCCTTTTTTTGTTGTTTGGTAATTAGACATTTCAAGTTGGCAGTCACAAACAACTTTCTCCCTGTGTCTATGAGAACTGAATCTAAGGAATTTTCCACCAATGACAACACTAACATCCGCTTCTTGGGAACATAATAGGACTAAATATTAGGACCACACAATGCAGCATAATAGCACCTTACAAAGAGTGTGGATTAAGCTTTTAAGAAACTGGCGCTCTAATGACTAAATATTAACCTGCCATCTTTAAGTCAAGTGACTGTTCCTGCACAGACTTACAGTGAGATAGCACTACCCCCCATATTGAAGGTCAAGATAGACATAGAGCATGTCTGTAGATGGCGTGAGCAACTTCTTGAGAATTGTATGATGTTGAACCAGCATATAATGGTGTGAATTGTAAGCTACATCAGCAAAATACAAGACACAGTAAGCTCAGCTTGACAACTGTCTAATGCAGACCACATTTCATTGTTGAGTCATCCTGATTATCTTCCATCACAGACAAGTGCTCATCAACAGACTATCAGACTATCCAGCCATACTGCCTTCATCCACTTCTCAGTGACTCTCACAAGCCACTACTTATCACATTCTGAAATGCTCCCAACAGAGATAAATCTCAAATACACTCAAATTGCTTATTTAAATTCTTAAAGACTTTGAATGAAATAACTACTAAATATGTCATCTCCCTTTGTATAAAAGCTCCTCTCCACCCAAAATATTCAAACAATTCTTCTGAGATCTACTGCTGGCATTAAGAATGTGACAGAATTACAGCCCCATTAAATTTGAAGCCAGTAATGTTATATTATAAAATGTATATTGTTGTATTTTACTATATTTTCAATAAAAAAGATTGAGAAATAAAATAAAAATGTGAAGCCCGTAGCAGCATTGGCACACCCACAAAGGCTGCAGGCTTTAAATGTGGCTGTGTTACAGAGCTATTAAATTGAACCATGCCACGAATTACGGGCCGCAGACGCAAACCTGTAAACCATTCTTGCACACGTTAGATGTGGGGCAGTGAACATCATCAATTAGTCATAACCGTAGTTACGGGTTTAGACGGAGCCAATGGCACATAAGATAATCATCATTACGTCATTGAAAAATGGAGGTTAGATTTCAAAGCCTTACGGGTTTCAATTACGAGTTTCGATCGGACCCGCATTCTAGAAATAATGCAATAATAATAAATTAGTAAATATTATATTCTAGTCCATTCGCGTTCCATTATATGTATTAACACATTGATTGCTGGCATCGATATAACACGGAAATGAAACAGAAATAAATGTATTTTATATTGCAGATCTGCGAGCTTGAGAATGTTGTGCTATTAATTTAATACCCAACACTACTTTCCGTTTAATTGAAAATACAATAGTGTGTGTATATTTGCATTTATAGTGCCACGGATAGGACTTTAACCTCCTTGCGGATCCTCTCTAGTACCTGTTGGCTTTTTTTGGGCTCCATTTGCCGGTTACCGGTTTGAATGCCAGTGGATTCATATCAATTTAATAGAGATTTTCGAATCTAACAGTTACAGGCTTGACAGATCAAAGGATTTGCGGCCGCAGAGTTTGTAGTTTGACGTAGTGTTTTTCCACCTGTAACTCGCAAATTGTTAGCGGGTTGCTTTATGGGGACAATTTAATAGCCGAAAGTCTTGCGGGCTACGTTATAGGCTATGGTTTGACACGTTCAGGGAATTTAATAGGGCTGTTAGAGAAAGCAACGTATTTGCATTCTTCTACAAGTGACTAAATATTAAAATTGTATTTTTAGAATGCTTTTAGCAAGTTAGGAACTGCTTTTGTAGTTGTTTAGTTGTTAAGTTGCATCAGACTCTCTGTGACTCTATGGACCACAGAATGCAAGGTACATCTTTAAGTCACTTCCCCTCTGAGCCCCATCAAGTTCATGTTCATTTCTTAACTAAATTCATCTATACACCTCATCTGCCTCCCCCTTCTCCTTGGGCCATCAATCTTTCCCAGCACGAGGGTTTTTTCTAGGGAATCCTAGTGTCTCATGATATGGCCAAAATAATTGAGCTTCAGCCTCATGATCATATCTTCTAGTGAACAGTTTGTAATGATTTCCTGAAGTACTGATTTATTGGATCTTCTTGCAGTCTAAGGGACTCTAAGTAGTTTTTGCCAACACCACAATTCAAAGGCATCAATTCTACGGTGCTCAGCCTTCTTTATGTTCCAGCTCTCACATCTGTATGTTACTACTGGGAATACCATAGTTCTAACTATGCAGACCTTTGTTGATAGTTTAATATGTTTATCTTTTACTTGCTTGTTCAAGCTTGCCATAGCCTTTCTCCTCAGAAGCAAATATTTAAATTTCATGACTACAGTCACAATCTGCAGAGATCTTGGATCCCAGGAAAATAAATTCTGTCACTGCCTCTACTTTTTCCCCATCTATTTGCCAGGAAGTGAGATTGCCGTTTGCCATGATCTTTGTCTTGTTAATGTTGAGAAGCAGATCAACTTTTGCACTCTCTTCTTTTACCCTCATCAATAGGTCTTTTGGTTCCTTCTCACTTTCAGCCATCAAGGTAGTATCATCAGCATATCTAAGGTTGTTGATATTTCTTCCAGCAATATTGATTCCGGCTTTGGACTCATCCTGTCTGGCCTTACACACTATGTATTCTGTATATAAATTGAACAAATAAGTGACAATATACAACCTCGTCACACTCCTTTTCCGCTCTTAAACCATTCTGTTGTCTCATGTTCAGTTCTGACCGTGGCTTCTTGGTTCACATACAGATTCTTTAGGAGGAGGATGAGATGATCTGGTACTTGCATCTCTTAAAGAACATGGCACATTTTGTTGTGATCCACACAGTCAAAGGCTTCAGAATATTCTATGAAGCAGAAGTATTCTCTTTTCTGGAACACTCTTGCTGTCTCTATTATCCAGCGGACATTGGAAACTTGATCTCTTGTGCCTCTTCCTCTGTGTACCCTTGCTTGCACATATGGTAGTTCCCGGTCCATAGATGTTGGAGTCGAGCTTGTAGAATCTTAATCATTACCTTGCTGGAATGTGAAATTAGTGCAATTGTTCGATAATTTGAGCACTCTTTGGCACTACCGTTTTGGGGGATTGGGATATAGACTGACCAGTTCCAGTCTATTGGCCATTGTTGAGTTTTCCAAATGTGTTGGCATAAGGCAAGCAACCCTTTAACAGCATCATCCTGTAGAATTTTGAATAGTTACATTGGTATTCCTGACTCCTGCAGCCTTATTATCAGCAAGACTTCCTAGGGCCCATTAACTTCACTCTCCAAGATGTCTGGCTCCAGCTCATTGGAAAAACTTTTGAGGTCATCACTTCCTGTTAAGATCCCTCCTGTATAGATCTTCGGTGTATTCCTGCCACCTCTTCTTTATCCGATCTTCTTCTGTTAAGTCCCTACCATTTTGTCTTTTATCACACCCACTTTGGCATGAAAGGTGCCTTTGAAGTACCCAATTTTCTAGAATGTATTCTAGTTTCTTCTTGCTATCTTCTAGAATTCTGGATTCAGTTGTAAAAATATTTTCTATCTCCACTACCTTTCTCTTTCCTTCTTTCCTGGGCTACTTTGAGGGTGTTTGCTATGTCCAGAGAATTATCTTGACAGAATTCTACTAATCTCTGACCTGCTTCATTTTGTACTCCACAACCAAACTTTCCAGTTATTCCAGATGTTTTTTGGTTCCCTACTTTGACAGTCCAATCTCTTATGATGATAGTAACATATTGGTGTAATATATATGAATATCTACGTATAACTGGACAACTTCAACCTCTTCAGCACCCATGGTTGGAGCATAGACTTGAATCACTGTGATGTTAGATGGCTTGCCTTGAATTTTAATTGAAATTATTTTGTAATTTATTGGGTTGTAACTGAGCACTGTTTTGGCCACACTTTGATTGACAATGAGGGCTACTCCATTCCATCTGCAGGATTCTTGGCAACAGTAGAATATCTGGTGGTTATCTGATGTGAAATGTCCCATTCCAGTCCATTTAAGTTCACTAATTCCCAGGATATAATCTCATTATTGACCACATCTTGTTTGCCTTGGTTCATAGTTATAACATTCCTGGTTTCTATGCTGAATTGGTCTTTCATGCAGTAGAGCACTTTCCTTTCCCCTTCAAACACATCCACATCTGCTTCATTAGATCTGTTGCTACTTGTACTTGCCATCTGCTCTTCCTTAGTAATGTGGTAGGCACCTTCTGTCCTGAGGAGCTCATCTTCCAGTTCAATATTGTTATGCCTCTGGTTGTGGCTATTCATAAAGTTTTATTAGCAATGTTACTGGAGAGGGTCCTTCACCAGTGGACCACAATTTGTCTGACCTCTCTGCAATGACATAGCTCATGGCTTCATCGAAGTACATAAACCCCTTCACCATGACATAAGGAAAGGATCTGCTTACCAACAATCTTTCCCATTTATGTTTAATATTACCTATTTATGAAAAAAAAGAAAATAGAAGAAACATTCTAAAAGGGGTATAATTTGTGAGCTGGGCACATCCTTTCCTGCACTCACTTATTAAATATTCTCCTCAACCTTGTCTTGCTTGCAACAATACTCAGTTAAACACCTCATTTAGTGGATGGATAAGTCAATTACACATCAATACTCTACAAAGAAACCACACTCTGGCTCAAACATCCCATAGATGATAGACCAAAAATGTAGCTGTGGCTATGACAGCCTTAAGTAACACAGACAACATGCATGAGATTATATCAGTAAGGAATGGAAGTTTGGAGACAGTCAAACTATATACATTACTTGAAATATTTACTTTCTATTTTATAAAGTCACTTAAGTCTTATTCATTAAATACAGAAATAATTGTGGAAGTAAGCTTGTCAACATAATAGCAGCTTCCAAAGCAATAACATAAATATTTCAACTTAAAATTTCAGAAGGCAATCTTGTCACAGATACTGACAAAGCTGCTAAACTGTTATAGCAATATTATGCCTTGTGTACACACTAACCATAATGAGTGCATACACTTATGTCTTGACTCCCAGGAACCAACTTGCCATTTTCATGAAATCAGTTAAAGCGTTTGAATACATTTAGAGGGGGCATGTTTTTGGCATCCTATCTCAAATTTGCTTCCAGGGAAAATATATAGGCATGTTATGATCCCTGTGGCCAGACATTCCAGTAATGGAAAAAAAATATTGTAGACAATTCAACATGATATCACAGAATATAAATCATAGTTCACATAAAAACAAACTAAATTAGCTGAGGTGTGTCACAAACAAGATGAAAGTATAACACATGGAATGACTGTCCACACTGAACAAAATAACAAATTGTTAGCATATATTGATGACAAGGAGAACAAGACAAGGAGCCCTATAACATTGTCAAAATCACTATTCCTGAAGCCTGTAATGTAGCCTGAAAAAGTTACTTATATAATTGGCCTCTTCTAGCCACCCACAATCAATTTGCCGGTGACAGGCTGAAAATTCCTGCGGTTGTCAAAATCATAACTCCAACCCATCTAAGCTTTTGATCTTTCAAGCACAAAGGCGCTCCTTGCCAGCAACTGCGACCCACGCAAACTTTACGTCGTAACGCAAACAAAATACGAGACACGTTACGACCCATTACGACCTCGCAAACAACGGCCGCAACACGCACACATCAAAACATCAAAAATCCAACAAATACACACAACAAATAGATAAAAAGCTTACCTACAGCAAGAAGGAGCATCCAGGACCTTGAAAACTAAAGTTACACCTCAATTTAACTGAAATGAAAGCAGTTTAGACACTAAAAAATTCTCTAAGCGAGAGAAAAAATGGCCGCCGAAAAAAACGAAAACGAGGCTACAGCAGTCTAAAGTGGCAAAACACCACCAAACACCTACTAGAAAACAAGGACGCAAACCGTGCAACACCAAAAACATTACAAACATAACAAATACAAACAACAAACACATAAAAAGGTTACTCACAGCAAGGGAGAGCACCGAGGACCTCTGCAAGCGAATTTACACCTCCATTTAACCACAAATTTTGGAGTTTAGAGACACAAAAATCAGCTAAGCGAGAGAAAAAATGGCAGCCGAACAAAACGAAAACGAGGCTTAAGGTACCTAAACACGCAAAACACTACCATAAACACGCAAAACACCACCAAACAGCTACGGATATTCTGAAAAACCCCACCAAACAGCTACGGATATTCCGAAAAACTTGCACGACATAGAAAACGAAGATTACGAAAAACTTGCACGTCAAGAAAAACGAACAACGCTACATCAGCCACATTATATACACCAAACACCCTTAGCTCACTTACAATTTCATAGCTGTCATTTTTTGACGGGAAATATTCTAGTATATATATATTTTCTAATATGTTGGAACGGTCATGCGTATGCCAATATGAAAAGTGTTGCTGCAAGATGCATAAAGCAAATAAAGACATGCTACTTGTTTAAATTGCAACACAAAAACATGAAACTGCCTGGCATAATATCCCTTTCTCATTCACAGAGGCTCTAATGTGGACCCTCAATGTAAAAGGGTATTTTTATATAAATCTCACTCATCAGATCTAGATTGGGAAAATAAATAGTGGCCAAGTTACCCGCCACATGACATATATCAAGTTCCAGGGGAACATACATACAATTTCGATACGCCCATCCTAGAAAATCCCACACCATTGCTGGTGGCCATGTTCCAAGATGTATACCTATTATCATTTGGTAAAATCACAGCAAGTGTTTTTTTGTATCAATCAATTCACATTATCACCTGTCATATTGTTATCAGCCCTTCAGGGGAATATGAATAATCCATGGTATCCTAAATTAGACCTCTCATGTGTATTATCCATATATTATTATATTATTCTTATTCTTATTATATGTATTGAACTATTGCACAGTTACTAGAGTTCATTTTTTTATTGATATAGGAATGTGACACAAATTTGATGTATGTGGATGTCCCAAAACCCAAACCATTGAAAACACACTGTCACAATGATAATGGTATAACAAAAATGTATTTCCTATACAGAGCACACTCAGAAATGTACAAGAGTGTGCATTTATACCATGGGTGTGAGCAGATCCTGGGAGGGCAAGAGGCTTTTTGGGGAGAAAGGGGATACCTAAAGGGGTAATGTCCTAGTTTAGAATAATCATGATTCATAGCACCTACCAGGGTCACATGTGGTCACTACACCACTGCAAACAGTATCTGATGAAAAAAGGATCATCAAAAATAATTCCATTTAATAGAAGTAACCAGTAATGCGCATAGCACTTACTTCTGGTCATCATCTGCTCCATTGAACAGACACATAAACATTTGGACTATCTCATCCAAACCACTTAAACACATACAGTGAGTTCCTAAAACAAAAAATCTGAAAAAAAGGTGTTCAAATAAAGAAAGGCTAAATATTGTAACTGCAACAATATACGAACTCACCTGATTTCCATCCGCAAGCATTAATAACCATTAGCTAGTTCTCAAGATATCTCACTGGCAATGAACATTAATAATGATGTGTCATCTCACAATAAATGCTTAGTTGTGACCACTGTCAGTGGTCCAAATATACTATCACCTTCTCTATCTGATATTGTTTATCAAGATTAATATCACATCCTTCAGCTATACAGGTGTTAGCACATGTTAAAGTATACTAATGATATCAGCAATACAGGAAAAACACTCATTAATACGGAGTGGACACAAAAGTCAGCAGCCATATTCAGTGTTACTTACATCAAGCACAAGAATCTGTTCCCAGACTGATATTGAGATCAGGATCACATGCTTTACTAGTGCATGCATTAATGCTGGCTTTCATGCCATTGTGAGTCTTTGCAAGTCCATCTGCACAGCAGTATTAGTCAACATTTAAGCTAACAACAATCATGTCTTAGAAATCTGGATGTATAATAGCTTTAATATTGTGGGAGCTACATGTTAAGGGGGGCTATCATTGCTGTCAGTACTTGTTGCATAATGACCAGCATCTCCCATGAGCAGCCTGGCTTGGTGGACCCAGGCATGGAGGTCCCTGCTGGGGTGCCATTGCTGGGTGAGTAGGTGGTGGTGGCCCAGTGGGGAGGGGCTATGGCCATAGGGGTGGTGGTGGGCCTAATGGGAGCCAGGCTGATGCACTGCTGATGGAAGGAAGAGGTGGTGGCAAGCCACAGTCATCCCTCCAGTAGGAGGGTCCTGGTGATAGCTGTAGTTGCTGGAGGAGGGCGACAGAAGAGTCAAATGCCACCCGTGTGGCAGATGGTCCTGCAGGTGACCCCACTGCCCAGATGAAGCTCTCCTCCTCCTCTTTGTAACCAGGGCCCTCAGCAACTCTTGGTCCTTCCTCCCCCTCTGCTGGTCGCTGCTGGGTAGGGACTCAGTCCCCGACGTCCTGCTCCGATGGAGCCAATGACCCCTCTTCTGGCGCATCACTGGACTTAGACCTCCTTGACATTGAAAAAGAGAAAAGAAAGGTATATGTGTTAATTATGTAGAATAATACATTGGTTTGTGTTCATTAATAACTATCTGACATCTAGGCTTGAACCTGTATGATTCACTTAATTGCAACTGTGAGTAGCTATCATTTGCTAGATGTGATCTATTCTTTGTTTGTTGATCTTAATTGTTCTTGGCTCCTAACAGTATCTTGATTCCAGCTGCAGTCTGCATAGGCTGCAGTGGGCACACCCATACATGGACTCTATTGGCTGATTACTCGTGTTTTGCGCACAAATTACAGCGATTTGTCAGCTTCATTGATTTAACGCATGACTGATCCATCTATGCCTTGTTAATTCCATAGAGCTAACATGTCAGTGTCCTTTTTGGTCATCATATGTAGTGTGTGTGATGTATATTTGGTGGCATGTTGGTGTATGTGATATTCACCTGACATGGAGGCTGGGTCCTGCTGGGTCACCATGCATGATGCTCCAGCGGCAGGCGCCTGGCTCAGTAAGTTCTTGAGCACCCTCTCCCACTCATTGTATCTCACAGTCACTTGGGGGACACCACTTGATGCTGAGGCTGCAAAAGTCCTTGGTCATCATCCTCCTCACACTGGCCCTGATGTCATCAAAATGGTGCTTGATGGACCTCACATCGCTTCCCACTGTGCCCACTGCTGTGACTGCAGCCGATATCTTCTTCCATGCCTGGGACATAGGTCCAGGCATAACCCCCCCCCCCCCCCCCTGCAAGGATAGCGGGGCGCTCACATATGGCACGGAGTAGGAGCACCGTCTCCTTTTATTGTAGTTTGGGGCTCTTTGACTGATCTCAGCCTCTTGCCCTCCCGACTGTGGACGGATCCTGCTCTCCCTCGTCTGACCAAAGGCCTGTGCCTCGACTGCACTACCACCCATCCCTAGGGTCAGGCCACTCCACCTCTGACCTTGAAGTTGATGTGCCTATGACCATGGGCACCTGACCACAACCTCCTCCTCTCCTCCATTCCCCACCTTCTCTCCTCCACTCCCCAGGACCACCTCTCCTCTCTCTCCTCCTCGCCTCTCCTCCTCTCCTCCTCCCCACCTCTCTAGTCCTCTCCCCTCCTCTCTTCTCCCTCCATAATTATCCCAAAATTAAAATAAGGATAAATCAAACAAAATATTTGTGTATATATTTGTGAGTTAAAAAAAGTGTGGTTTATGTGTAATTATTAACTGTTGGGGTTATATAGTGTGTGGGGGAGGGTATAAGGTGTGTGTGTATGTAATGACTTTGCTATATGTGTATCTATTTGTGTTATTTATTCTATGTGTATTTGTATTATGTGTAATTAGTAAATACTGTATTTGTAATCAAGGTTTAAGTGTAAAATTGTTATTAGAATAATATAAAAGAATAAAAACATAAGAACCTGCTCTGAAAAATCACCTACTCTCTCTTTATCACTGTTGAAACCATCAACTCTGGGACCTGCGTGCTACTCCATGAGAATCTACAACACAGTCAACACATGGTGCGTGTGGAATGCAGCTTTATAATCACTCTCTGTCAATCATTTTCCGCTAGCCCGCATTCTTTTGGCTCTGAGGCCTGTGTAGCAACTCTGAAATTACGAGATTGGATTGTAATATCTATACCACACCACTAACAGCTTGCGGGCATGGGAAGGGTTTACGCTTTTAAGGCTTTGGCCGTGTACTTGTGGGCTTGTTCAATTAAATCGATCTGAACTGTTGCAAATTTTGGAATTTAATGAGGACCAAGGTGTAGCAATTTATAAGATCATTACTAAATCTATAAATTGCCTTTGGATATATATGTTTGTCACTTCTACCTTTAATTGTGAAACTACAGATAAGACTAGGTCTGGAACCCCTGTTATGTTGCAAAATCAACTACTATGATTATATAATAAGAAACTAGTGATGTCGCGAACATCAAATTTTCGGTTCGCGAACCACGGACACGAATTCCATCAAATGTTTGCGAACGGACGAACATTTGCGAACCGCCATAGACTTCAATGGGCAGGCGAATTTCAAAACCCACAGGGACTCTTTCTGGCCACAATAGTGATGGGAAAGTTGTTTCTACGGGCCTAACACCTGGACTGTGGCATGCCGGAGGGGGATCCATGGCAAAACTCCCACGGAAAATTACATAGCTGATGCAGAGTCTGGTTTTAAGCCATAAAGGGCATAAATCACCTAACATTCGTAAATTGTTTGGAATAACATGCTTTAAAACATCAGGTATGATGTTGTATCGATCAGGTAGTGTAAGGGTTACACCCGCTTCACAGGAACAGATCAATCTCCCAGTTTAATGCACCGCAAACAACCGCAAACAGTCCCTTTGCACAACCGCAAACTCCCCATTTGCACAAGGTTGGATACCAAGCTAGCCATGTCCCGTTCCTTGTCCTCACTGATGTCATTGAAGGTCTCTTCCTCCACCCAGCCACCAAGGGTCCCCGAAAGGTGACAACAAGGCCCCTTGGATGCCTGCTGTGTTTTGTCTTCCACCTCCTCAAAGCCACCTTCCTCCTCTGACTCCTCTTCTTCAGACTCCTCTCTCTGCGTTGCCTCTGTCTGCGTTATTATAAGGTGTGTACTGTTAAGTAGTACTATTCCTATCGGTTTAATCCCTGTAACGTCCACTATTAGGGGACGTGTATATGGCATTGGTTTTTGGAACAGGGAGATGGAAAAAGATGCTTGGTCGGACCTCCTACTTCGAATTTGGGGCACTGCACGTGCAATTTAAGGTGCCACCAGATGGGAGTGGTGTATTAAGTTGTACTACTCATTCCTATCAGTTTAATACCTGTTACGTGACCTATCAGTGGACGTGTATATGGCATGGATTTTTGGAACAGGGAGATGGAAAAAGATGCTTGGTCGGTCCTCCCACTTCGAATTTGGGGCACTGCACGTGCAATGTAATGTGCCACCAGATAAGAGTGGTGTATTAAGTTGTACTATTCATTCCTATCAGTGTAATACCTGTTACGTGACCTATCAGGGGACGTGTATATGGCATGGATTTTTGGAACAGGGAGATGGAAAAAGATGCTTGGTCGGACCTCCCACTTCGAATTTGGGGCACTGCACGTGCAATCTAAGGTGCCACCAGATAGGAGTGGTGTATTAAGTTCTACTATTTATTCCTATCAGTTTAATACCTGTTCCGTCACCTATCATTCCTCCCAATAGCACATTCTATATGTCATCAACCAGCCTGTGTGTATTTAGAGAACCACACTTTAAGGCCCTTAAACTGGGACAAGGTGGCTTGGCTATCAGAATTGCCTCAGAGCCTTAAAAACCTGCCAAACCCCCTAATCAGACACTCACTATCATACTGGAAATGGGCCAAGAAACACACGGGTTTGTTCCCTGGATCCACCCAAATGACCCCAATTCTTGACCACCCTCAGGCCCCGAAACACATGAGCACAACATCACAACACTGGTGGAGGTCAAGGAAACTAGATAGACTGTGAGACTGGTTAGCAAAGAGCCAGATGCTCACCTATGAGGAACTGAGGGACAAGCATGAGCTACAGCTGTCAGAACATTACAATTACTGTAGGCAGAGGCATTTCACACACTCCCTGACCCAGAAACAGGGGACACCGGTTTTAAATTGGTTCTCCAAAATGTGTAAAGATAAACCTCTATCAAGGGGGATCATTGGGTTGCTTTACAAATATAAAACATTTGTTACTGGTTGAAGCGACACTGGGGGAAGGACCGGAGTGGGGGAGCCCTTGAGACCCTTCAGAAGCAACCGGCGGCAAAATCATCCCAGGAAAGGAGAGGTCGCTCACTGAAGCCTGCCCCAGGGTAACCCAAGGGGGATTGCCCAGGTTAGATATTGTAAATAATAAGCTAATACTGCTGGAGGGATGATAGCTAATAGGACTTTGGTGTTCCCTGCAGATATACTCTTTACTATTGTCTGTTTTAACATGTTTTAGGTATCTCTTAAATTGCAATCACAGTAAAAAATAAGAAAAATTAATAACCTAAAAAGTAAAAATAAGAAGGAATAACCAGCTAACTTTCACAAAATGTCTTTATTGTAAATATGTATTTTTCTACAACTGTTATGCAAGACTGTTCAAAAATGCTTTATTTTTCATTACATGCTGTACGCCTTCTGACAAGAAAATAATTTAAATGCAAAAATTAGGTATTGTTGCAGCGACCAGAAAAATTGATGTTAGTTGGTGGACCATTATTAGCTCAAGGCAGCTCATCTATCAGGCCTTTTTTAATCAAATGTATCGCCCACTGTCAGTCCCTTCGGGATCCATCCCTCATTCATCTTAATAAAGGTGATGTAATCTAGACTTTTTTGACCTAGGCGACTTCTCTTATCAGTGACAAAACCTCCTGCTGCACTGAAGGTCCTTTCTGACAGGACACTTGAAGCGGGGCAGGAGAGAAGTTCTATGGCAAATTGGGATAGCTCAGGCCACAGGGCAAGCTTCCACGCCCAGTAGTCAAGGGGTTCATCGCTCCTCATAGTGTCGATATCTGTAGTTATGGCGAGGTAGTCTGTTACCTGACGGTCGAATCGTTTTCTGAGGGTGGACCCCGAAGGGCTGTGACGATGCATAGGACTTATAAAGTCTTGGCAGTGTCACCTAACTACTCTGCAGAGCCACGTATTTCATGCTTGGCAGCCGTCACCAGGTTTACCCAATGCGCAGTGTAGGTGATATACCTGCCTTGACCATGCTTTGCAGACCAGGTATCCATGGTCAGATGGACCCTTGCCCCAAAACTGTGTGCCAGAGATGCCATTACTTCCTTTTGCACAATCGAGTACAGGTTGGGGATTGCCTTTTGTGCAAAGAAATTTCGGCCGGGTACCTTCCACTGCGGTGTCCCAATAGCTACAAATTTTTTGAACACCTCAGACTCCACCAGCTTGTATGGTAAAAGCTGGCGGGCTAAGAGTTCAGACAAGCCAGCTGTCAGTTGCCGGGCAAGGGGGTGACTTTGTGACATTGGCTTCTTACGCTCAAACATGTCCTTGACAGACACCTGACTGTGGGCAGATGAGCAGGGACTACTTAGGGCAAGAAACAGAGTGGCGGATGGTTGAGAGGGGGCAAGCAGGGCAGCAGTGGTTGACGTTGCTGAAGATGCTGGACCAGGAGGAGGATGGCGGCTTTGACTTTGTGTGCTGCTTGTACTCATGTGTTTATCCCATAGGCGTTTGTGATGTGACATCATGTGCCTTCGCAAAGAAGTTGTACCTAGGTTGGTGTTGGACTTCCCACGACTAAGTTTCTTTTCGCACAGGTTGCAAATGGCATCACTGTTTTCACCGGCAGACACACGAAAAAATTGCCACACTGCTGAGCTCTGCAATGACGGCATTCTGGTGGTGGGAGAAGCATGCGTTGACTGGCGTGCTGTCTGGCTGACCCCGGGTGCCGATGCATGCTGTCTGATTGTGCCACTAGCTACTTTCGACAACCTCCCGCTGCTTCCAACTTGTCTCCTCCTCCTCTCTGTCTCCCCATCTGATCTTTCCTTCTGTTCTTCTTCTCTTATAGCGGGCACCCACGTGACATTCACGGACGCATCGTCATCATCAACCGCTTCACTTGTATCTGACAACTCAACAAAGGAAGCAGAACCGGGTACAACATCATCATCATCATCAGACCGTACGTCCATGTGTGTAATGCTGCCTGACTGGGACATATCCCGTTTATCTACATCCTCTGCTGACGGATCAAGTGAAGCGGCTGTGGTGCTAGTGTTGGTGGTGGCGGCAGGCGGGCGAGTGGTAACTGGAGAGGTGCCCAAAGCTAAGCTGGAGGAGGATGGTGCATCTAGGTTCCGAGCGGAAGCTGTAAAAGATTAGGTGTCCTGTGTTAGCCAGTTAACCATGTCCTCAGAACTGTTCAAGTTCAGGGTACGTTGCCTCTGAAAACTAGGCATTATTCTAGGGCCAAAGGGAATCACAGCACCACGACCACGACGGCCCCTGCGGGGTGGCCTGCCTCTGCCTGTCATTTTTTTTAACGATTAGTGGTACTATGCGTGCAAGCTACTGTGACACCAGATATGAGTGTCACTGTGCACTGGTAAAAGTTGGCAGACTAGATGCAATAAGCCTCACACACACGCCTGTAGCCAGGCAACTGATATTTAATTGATTACAGTAAAAAAAGGGTTGTTTTATTTCACTGCACACTACGTTTGCACCAGATATGAGTGTCACTGTGCACTGGCAAAAGTTGGCAGACTGGATGCAATAGGCCTCACACACACGCCTGTAGCCAGGCAACTGATATTCAATCGATTACAGTAAAAAAAGGGTTGTTTTATTTCACTGCACACTACGGTTGCACTAGATATGAGTGTCACTGTGCACTGGCAAAAGTTGGCAGAGTAGATGTAATAGGCCTCACACACACGCTAGCAGGCAGGCATATGCAATTAGATTACACAGAAAAAAATAATAAAATAAAATAAAAAGGGCTTTTTGGGTTGCTGTCCTTGCAGCAGATATCAAAGGAGTCCTTCAGGTGTGTAGTGAAGGCTAAATACACAGCCTGGCTATCTATTTCCCTATTAAATCAGCAGAAAAAAATAATAAAATAAAATAAATGATGTTCTAGCCCTAGAAAGGGCTTTTTGGGTTGCTGTCCTTGCAGCAGATATCAAAGGAGTCCTTCAGGTGTGTAGTGAAAGCTAAATACACAGCCTGGCTATCTATTTCCCTATTAAATTAACAGCAGGTAGAATATATGTCCTCTCTCAACGAATGCAGCTACAGAATGATTCTAAAATGGAGGCTGTCATTCAGATGGAAGGCTCTGGAAGGGAGTGTATGCTGCTGATTGGCTGGAATGTGTCTGCTGACTGTAAGGTGCAGGGTCAAAGTTTCCTCAATGATAAAGAATAGGGGGCGGACCGAAAAGTGCATATGTTCGCCGTTCGTTGCGTACGCGAACATGCGAAAATCGCCGCGAATAGTTCCCCCGCGAACTGTTCGGGACATCACTATAAGAAACACAAGAAAATTATATTTGCATAGTTTGTTCCTATACATGTATACACTGGATACCTCAACAATCACATCTCATGAATTTTGTCTATTACTGATGAAAACTTCAACAACACACTCCAAAAACACCCAGACACATTAACATGTCAGTGCTTAAAGACTGAGCCTGAGAATATATCTGCCTAAGAATAATAAAAAAATATATATACATATAAAATTTCCATTAATAAATGTAAAAATCCTAACACTTTTGGAAAATTATAAAAGTAATAATTTGGTATAATCAGGAGATTATATTTTAAAAATTAATTACCTTCTTTGTTTTGCTTCATTTTTTTTTTACATTTTATTTTACCTTTATCGTTTTTCTTTCATTATAGTTTTTATTATGCATCTTTGTTTGTCAAGATGTATGGCTCTAAATAAATCAGACTGTATAGTTATTAACATATAACTGCTCATTTTATATGTGGCTATAGATGTTTTTATCCAGTATATTTTTTTATGGATCATTTTGACCTGTTCATGTTCTGGAAAGTTCAGATCACACAAATATTTTTTGTACTAGAAGTACGAGACAGAAAAGTACATCAGTCTCATCCCCATGGGTGACTTTTACGATGAAAAAATCTTTGTTCAACATTTTCCTTCAAGGTTTTATCAGTGGAAGTAGTCTTTTTCATTTCTGTGTAACAGTGATCAAGGTCACGCAGGTTCTTCTAGTAAAAGACGATGCTTGTAAAATACCACATGCACTTAAGGTCAACAAAACTGTTGGTGTGTTAACTTGGCCAAAAACATTCACAGTAGGTAGTGTCATCAAAAAATATGCTACGTGTACAAAAATAACAAGCACATTTTCAGTACAGAGTATTAATAGATTCAGAGTACAATATACACCTGTTTTATAACAGAAATAATATATATAACTGAGGAAATGTATTATAGTTTACATATATCTTCATATATTAATTTTATGATAATTGATTGTGCATACAAAATGTCTCTTCCTGTACACAGAGTATGCCTTGTGCATATTTATTTTCAATATGCTAGATTGATTTATGTTTAAAGCAGAATCCTTAGTTACATTTGAAACACTATATCTCAAGTACTGTTATGTGAGATGAAAAAGTGCAAAAAATTAAAAAAGCACATCAAAAAGAAATACATATAGTATTAGTCTCACTCTTAAGTTTTCAAAAATTAAGACAGAATTCAAAAGAGTAATCTAGCTCCAAAATACCTGCCAATTCTACCCTGAACTGAATAAAAGGCAAACCCACATGTATACTTTGGCCTCTCTTGGGCCTCATGAATGAGATGTAGCTGCACTCGCTAAGGCATAGTGATTTTCTTTTTTCTTTTCTCTTCTGGAAGCAGGAATTGGAGACACAAGTCCTCAGACCGCTGAAGGCAGGAAATAGCACACAGATTACAGTGATAGCTGGGACAGAGCTGTAGAAGTTACAGTCAGAACTCTTGCCAGACTGGAACAGTAGCAATGTGTGAAATAGGTAGAACTCCAGCCAGATAGGAACAGAAGCAGCAACACAGGAATCTCCATCTATGGCAACAATCCTGGAAGGACAAAGAATCGTAGCAGGAACAGAGACTTTGGAGTGATCTTAGTTGGGATCTTAAGAGGACTCACTAGATGTGGATTGGGTTATCACTATCACTTGTCAGTATCCCGGGACAGAAGTTTTTACCCAGAGGAGCAGAATCATCAGTCCTAGATCATCCTTGTGTCCTACTCGGTTTGTGAGTTACTACAGGCTGTGGGGTCTCCTGATAACACTTCTTAATTCCATCAACATTAATAGATGTAACTCGATTAATGAATAAATAGCAATATCAGAATGGGCCTGGTGAGTATGCAAATACAGCAGGAATGTTCAAGTCCCACTGTCCAATATCCAAGGCTATCTTGAGTGCATGTGTGGCATGTGGAGCATGTGTGGCAAACCGATCCCTGATGATGATGACAATTGCCTGACTCTAGTTTGGGTATGGGTTAAGAAGCCACATTCTTATTCTGTGCTACCAGTAAAGTAGTAACATTAAAATGACATGCTTCTCTGTATTTTCTAATTAGGACAGTCAGCATCAAGTTCTGCCTCTGCATATTTTGCAAGTTTAGATCACTTTATAGAAAACAATTTACAGAGATCAAACAGATGAAACATTGTAAGGTAAATTGTGCATGTCACTACTCAAACTCCTAGGCTGCAGTGAAACCACAGTCCACTGTGTAATTCTGTGGTAAAATAGTTCTACTGGGACATGGAGATGTGCTCAAAAAGAATTTGAGTTTGAATTATTTCTATCTTTACATATTGAATACTAATTAAAAAAATGTATTTCACATACCTGCCCCACATATACTGCCTGCAATTTGCATGCATATGAACACAAGCATACAATCTATACCCAACCATTCTAGACATCCTCAGACGTGTACTGTTCCTCTAATATTCTCTTTACTATCCATGGTTCAAGAAACTTAACAGAACATACATTAAAATATTGTCAGCTAAAGAAACTGGAGACTAAGTAGAAGTAAGGCCATGAACAGTAACAGTAGGACTGCTCTTATCACACAAACACTTTATCAGATGCTTTCCTTCTTTACTCAATATTACTTTCTTGCTTTCTCCCACCATATTTTCCCTCTGTTGATTTCCACTTTATCTTCTGCATTCCCCGCAGAGACAGATATACATCCACCAAGCACTAGCAGGATAAAACTCCTGCTAGTAGACAGCATGTACAGCAAGTAGCCCACCAAGCCCATAAATAAACTGACTAATCCCCCGATACAATTAATATAAGCACTGGGAGAGGAGAGACAGAAAGCTTCAGTGAGACTGCATAGGTAATAAATAGGTGAGATGCTGTTCTCAGCATTTAGGAGATTGAGACGCAAAGCAGATGAGATATGAAAGAAAAATGGAGAGGCGTTATCTCTAGTTATGTATCTCCATTCAGAGTGGCACTCTAAATCTGGTTTGTGTCATTTGTTTTTTAGAGCTAAGATTATGAAAAATGAATAAAAGTAATTCAAAGTATATATATTCAGGTAGGCACCCGGCAGTGGGAAATCTGTTCATTAGCAATTCTTTATCAAAATATGCCAATTGCACCTGTGAAACATGTCCAAAACTGTTTTTGTTTCCACAAAATATACAACCAAAATCCCTATTCATTAACTGGTCATTTCCTGCATAGACTCCTAACTTACTCCTAACCAACATTTTTACTAGTCTCTCGTCACTCAAATCCATTTAAATGCCTCTGCAAAGTTCATACAAGTAACCAGCTTTTTTGTATCAGTCCACTCTGCCAATCTTTTCACTGGCTTCCCATAATCACTATAGTTAATCTCAAAATCATGAGACTCTCTTACAAAGCTCTCAACAGCACTCCACCCTCCTACATATTAGATATAATCTACAGATACACCAGTGATGGAGTTAGAGAATGGAGGGCCATGGTGCAGAAAAAAATAGTTGGAACCCCCAAGGGGGTTGTAAAAGTTTGATTTCGCCACCCCCGGTACCACTCCATTCAGTGTCGTTCCCCAAGGCCCCTTCCCAAAATAACTCCCCTCTCTATATGTATAACATTTCCATATAACACCAAGTCCCTCTCAACATCCACCCCACACAGCACTAACTCTTTTTAGCATCCATCTCTGCATAGCACCCAGTCTTTGTGGGTGAATACTGAGAGGGGTAGCTGCTGACAAAGAGCCTCATTCAATTCAGGACTCCCAACTCCATAGCAGACAGCCAAACGTCTGCAATTGAGTTGCATGCTCTCATTGCTCTACTTTTGCAATGCTATTCAATTGGCCAGGCCCGCAAGTTAGGGGCTCGCAAGTTTCAAAGTCCTACTGGCTTGGAGGTTGAAGCCCGTAGGACTTCACATTTATTACTGTGATCAGTATAACACAAAAATTAAACATGGAATAAAGTATTGGAGATTGTTGTGTTATTAATTCTAAGACCTAACATCACTTTCACTCCTAATAAAAATACAGTATTGCTTTTTTATTTGCTGATAAAGTCCTCCGATTTGTCATTAAGCCCTTTGCGAGACCTCCTTGGTACCAGTAACCTGTGGTTTGACTTTTGCCATTTGCAGGGTTGCCAGAGTGGTTAGCAAGGGAGAATCTGAGCAATTGAATAGTGATTTGCGATTTTAGCCTTGCCACAGTGAAAGATCAAAGGCTTCGAGGGCCCTGAGACCGTAACTCGATCGGAGCCTACAAACAGAAGCCAATTGAATACCAAAATAACTTGCGACGTCCACTTGCGATACTATATTAATAATATTAATAATAATAATAATAATAATAATAATAACAACAGATATTTATTTAGAATATTTGCTGCATGCCAAATAAGTATAATTTATAATATGTGGAAATGGCTAATTAAATTTTTGTGATTTTAGCAAAAGGTACTACAAAATGGAAGGAGTTATATCTCTGAAAAGTTTTAGGCTATTGTAACTATTGTTTCCCCCTTAAAATCCAAGTTATCTCTAGGGGGGCACTTCTCTTTTGCTCAAACTTTCCAAATAGCTTAAACTACATGAAATCTATCATGATCCAAACATCTCAATAGGTCATATGGTGACTCCATGTCTTCAAACATAGAACAAAGGCACAGTAAATAAGTTTCATGACTTTTATATACATATGAATTTTTTGGAAAATACTTTCATATAAATGTACCATATGTAGAGGTGAACTTACCATTTAAAATATCTAGGCTACAAAAATACCTAACATGGAATAAAAACCAGGGAGGCAGTAGAGGGATATTTATGGTTACTGAAGAAAGTGATATAACACATTTGTTGTTTGAAACTGCAGTATTATAGATTGTACTTTTAATAAAAAGATCAAACTGTCTTTATTAATTTACAGGTACTTGGATGTCTGATTAAAGTAGGACATTTATAAACTATCATTGACACAATGGGATTTTAAGTTATGTGTCTCTTGTGGAAAGTGTTAACGTTTGTAGAAAAGATGAAAAGGTAACATGCATATTTAGGTATCTGACACACAAGACGCATTAAACCATTCTTATGGGGAATATTATTTTATCAAAGATTCCTAGTCTGTAAAGCATATTTATTTTCTCTCGATGGCCACTTGAGAGATTTCAAAGAAACAAGTTAGCAATAATTTATAAGAGTCCTAAAAGGTTTTTATTGCTATAAAAATGCTGAAAGCAACATTATTTAGTTTTGCATGGCCATTTTCAAAGAAAAGTTATGTAAGTACACAGTTTTTTATTTTAGGTGTAGTGATCGCTGGACTAACTGGTATTTATTGAACTTTATAAAACAGAGACACAGCATTTACTATTGAACAAAGGGTGCAACGAAAAGGGAAACAGTAATGGTCTAGCAATCATTACAAACAATCTTATTTAATTTACTTATAATAGTAATATTACATGAATTTTCAAAGTTTAGAGTATTAGCCTCTAGCTGGGGGTTTGTTCCCACCCTGATATGGTCATTATTTGAAGGGGTTGTTGAGAGACAGACTTAAAGGCATTTAAGAACCAGATTAAACAATTATCTGGAGCAAAAGCTTATTGCCAAAATAAACTTCTCTAACAAAACAAGTCTTGTTGCTGCCAGGCAATGAGGGCCCAAGGCGCTCATTGTGCTAGTAGAGATGATCGCCATAGGTGGAGATGATCGCCATAGGCACTCATCCCTATGACCAGCACAACTTAGGCAATGAGCACCAAAGGCGCTCATTCACTGGTGGAGATGAGCGCCAGAGGCGCTTATCCCTACGATCCACACAAATTAGGCAGTGATCCCGAACAAGACACCCGTTAGACGGTCGCAAAATTACGACCCGTACAACTTAGTACCCGAACCACGCAAAAATACGGATTTAACAGCCCAACCGACAAACTGGAAAGACCTAAAAAACACACAAATATGCCTCAAATTGACAAAAATTACTCACACACAGCACAGGGTAGCCTGTGAGCCAGAGCCAGGTAGCCTGTGAGTGAGGTTGCCAGTTAATTTGAGCCAGATTTTGCATTTTCGAACGCTTAAAATTCGCCTAAGCGAGGAAAGAAATGGCGGCCAAAAAAAATGAAAACAAGGCCGAAGCACCTAAAATCCACCACCGAAGTCAGAACACTTAATCGAAGCCAGTGACACATCCTGCGGCAGCACCATTTTCTATGGAGTAAGCAACTAACTTACACAACATGTCGGCTACAAGGCAAATCGGGCATGCGCACTGCATTTTAACGGTTTCTACTGGAGCTGGCAGTCTATAAATACTGGACACTTTCTAGAATTTTCTCAATTTCTCCTCAGGAGATGAACAGTGTGACTGTACATTTCTCTGGTGGTGTTGCTTCTGAAGCAACTTGATTATCACTTTAGAAGTTGAAAACCTACAAATTACAGCAAATAGGCAAGCTACAATTAATTAATAATTAATTAATAAATTAATCATTTAAAAAAATATATGGTTTTAAATATTGCTAATAACAACATTATTCATGTACAGAAGGATTTAAAAGACATTATTCATGTATAGTAAGATTTAAAAGATAGATAAATGTTTATGTGGAGTAAAATATTGTAAACTTAAAAATAACAAATAAAAAAAAAGTTCAGCACAAAAATAGCTATGATTAACAGATAGTTTACAAAACAAAATCTATGCTCTTAGCAAATTAAATTATAATTAATATTCACAGTGGATTTTAACATTTGCATATTTCTGTCATTTTCCACAGGCTCTGCCTGTAGAGTGTCACTGACTAATTTGCAGCACTGCACATTTTAACAAAGACTTTAAACTCTGCAGAAATTTACAAACAACAGCTTACAATGAACAGGTAATGTACATGAATTTAACCAATTAAAAAAAAATTGCATTGACAAAAAAGATATGGTCTTACTCGAAAAACTATTATCATATATACTCGAGTATAAGCCGACTTGAGTATAAGACGAGGCACCTATTTTACCACAAAATACTGGGAAAACGTAGTGACTCGAGTAAAAGACAAGGGTGGGAAATGTGCTGCTCCCTGTGTCCCTTTTGTGCCGTTTGTGTCCTCTTTCTTGTGTGCCCCTTCTCTCTCTCCTGTGTCTCTTCCACCTCTACCTCCCATGTGTCTCTCCCCCCTCCCTCCCCTATGTCTCTTCCCCTCCTCTCCCTCCCCTGTGTTTCTTCCCCCTCCCTCCCTCCCCTGTGTCTCTTCCCCCTCTCCCTTCCCTGTGTCTCTTTCCCCCCTCTCCCTCATGTCTCTTTCCCTCCCTTATCACCCTCCTCAACAGCTCTCCTCATCCTCCCTTCTCATCCTCAACCCCTCTCCTCAACCCATCTCCTCAACCCATCTTCTCAACCCCCCCTTCTCAACGCCCCTCCTCATCCTCCCTCCTCCTCAACCCGCTCCTCATCCTAAAAGCCCCCTCCTCATCCTCCCTCCTCAACTACCCTCCTTATCCTCAACCCCCCTCCTCAACCTCTCTCCTCAACCCCCCTCCTCAACCTCTCTCCTCAACCCTCCTCCTCAACCCCCCTCCTCCTCAACCCCCTCCTCATCCTCAACCCCCCTCCTCAACGCCCCTTCTCATCCTCCCTCCTCAACCACCCTCCTCAATCTCAACCCTTCTCCTCAACCTCTCTCCTCAACCCCCTCCTAAACCCCCCTCCTAACTATACCCCTCTCTAATTACCTCCCTCTCTCCCTTTCTCCTCACTTACCTTCCATCAGCAACTGCTCCTCCACTCCTCCGCGCATCTTCCGAAGAAGTTTTTAGTTAGTGAAAACCTTGCTTTTGGATAGATGTTTACTAACTAAAAACTTCTTTAAAAAAAGTATGTTATGTGCTTATTTAGACCCCTATTCAATTGGCCAAATTGCAATTGAATGAGGTCCTAAGAATTTAAACCTAGCATAAAAATCTGGGCAAGGCAGGAAATATTCACTTAGATCGTATGCATTGCTTTAAAGAAAGGATATAGGACCAAGAAGTCTAAAGTGTCAAAGCTAATTTCTCAGCATAAGATAATTTAAATTAACACTATGAGATTTTATCCAAGGTCCATTAAAATATGCATCCAACAGAAAGAACGCCCTTTTTCCCAAATCATAAATTACTATGGAATAGTACTATTTTTTGAATATACAGTGAGGGAAAAAAGTATTTGATCCCCTGCTGATTTTGAGAATTTGTCCACTGACAAATAAATAATCAGTCTATAATTGTATTGGTAGATGTATTTTAACATTGAGAGATAGAATAACAAAAACAAAATCCAGAAAAACGCATGTTAAAAAGTTATAAATTGACATGCAGATCAATGAGTGAAATAAGTATTTAACCCCGTCAACATAGTACTTGGTGGCAAAACCCTGGTTGGCAATTATAGAGGTCAGATGTTTCTTGTAGTTGGCCACCAGGTTTGCACACATCTCAAGAGGGATTTTGTCCAACTCCTCTTTGCAGATCCTCTCCAAGGGCCTCATTTAATTGCGATTTGGCCAATTGAATAGGGCTCTATATAAGCACATATTATATTTTTTTTAAAGAAGATTTTAGTTAGTGAAGACCTTGCTTTTGGATAGATGTTTACTAACTAAAAACTTATTTAAAACATATATGTTATGTGCTTATATAGAGTGCTATTCAATTGGCCAAATGGCAATTGAATGATGGCCCAAGTCATTAAGATTTCAAGGCTGATGTTTGGCAATTCGAACCTTCAGCTCCCTCCACAGATTTTCTATGGGATTAAGGTCTAGAGACTGGCTAGGCCACTCCAGGACCTCAATGTGCTTCTTCTTGAGCCATTCCTTTGTTGCCTTGGCTGTGTGTTGTGGGTCATTGTCATGCTGGAATACCTATTCACGACCCTGGCTGAGGGAAGGAGTTTCTCACCCAAGATTTGACGGTACATGGCCCCGTCCATCGTCCCTCTGATGCAGTGCATTTGTCCTGTCCCCTTAGCAGAAAAAGCGTAATGTTTTCACCTCCATGTTTGACGGTGGGGTTGGTCTTCTTGGGGTCATAAGTACTGTAGTGTTTATACTTGAGGACCGTCATGGCACTTATGTGGTTAATGTTGGGTTGTAACAGGCCCATAAGGGTCTTAATATACCCTTATGGGACTGATGGGGTTAAATAGAGGCTTATGGGGGTCTGTATTGACCCCCATGAGTGACAGGGTTAATTAGCAGTTTATGGGGGTCTGTATTGACCCCCATCAGTTAAGGGGGTTAATTAAGGGCTTATGGGGGGCTGTATTGACCCCCAAGAGTGAGGGGGTTAATTAAGTGCTTATGGGGGTCTGTATTGACCCCCATGAGTGACAGGGTTAATGAAGGGCTTATGGGGGTCTATATTAACCCCCATGAATGACAGGGTTAATTAGGGGTTTATTTTAACAGTCTGAGGGCAGCAATACAAAGTATAGACTGAGAGAAAGAACTGGTGGGTAAAAACACTGAACATGGACAACATTCAAATCCTTAATAAATATACCGTACATACTTATCACCATATATCATGTGGGAATAAAAGTAAAAGGAGTAAATCACATCCAATGTGGCTTAACAATGATTTAAAGATCAAGATACAATTCATTTGGAATATGGAGTACAATTTTAGGTACTACTTCATAAAAAGGACATTTTAGAACTTGAAAAAGGTACAGAGAAGGGCAACAAAACTGAAAGGGGAATGGCGTGGCTAAGTTATAAAGAAAGACTTACCGAATCAAACATATTGATTACCTTATATAAATACATCCAGGGTCAGTATAAAGATTTGTCAACTGAGCTTTTTTGTGCCAAGAGGTTTTTTAACTGACAAGAGAACATCCCTTGAGGTGAGAAGTAAAAAGATTCCACCGTAAAGAAAGAAAAGTGTTCTTCACAGTAAGGGTGGCTAATCTGTGAAATTCTCTACCAAATGAAGTGGTGACAGCTGATTCGATAGATAACTTTAAAGGGGGGCTGGATTTATGCTTAATTAAAAGGGGTATTCAGGGTTATCCTGATTATCCTGGTTAATTAGAGAGAGAGAGTATTGATCCAGGGAGGAGTTCGATCGCCAGTATCTGGGGTTAGGATGGATTTTTTTTTTTCTTTTGAGACGATTGGCTAAGTTTTACTTTTTTTTTTTCTGTTTGCCTTCCTCTGGATCAATTAACAACTAATCTGCATATTGCAGATCAGATGATATCTTAAAAGGTTGAAATTGATGGACTGAAAGTCTATTTTTCAACCTCAATTGATATGTAACTATGTAACTATGTAAAATAAACATTTTCTCTGCTAATGTTAGTTCACTGCCAAATTCACGAAGCTGTGACGTTTTTTCTTAATCTCCTGCGGCCATTTAAACACAGCACTGGATTTTACCAGGGCTGTCTAGTTTATGAAACAATTTAAAGCTGTATAAGTCTTGGTTTCAGGACCATTTGCTTAAATACACATAAATGAATATAATTACTGAGGCACCTTGGATTGGACATTTGTCTTGGCTCATAACTTTGTAAAACAGCTTGAACTACTGCCAACAAACAGTACCAAGAGTGCCTCTTTATTGGACAGGGAACACATTTTATTTACAACTTGAGAAACAAACAAAAAAAAACACATAGCAAAAAAGCTTTTCATGCATTTGCATATTTAATTATGCTTTCAAAACATCATTGATTATACTTTTTTAATATATTAAATAAACATTATTCATGGATTGATGCTTTCTTACATTTCAATACTTGCTGATGAATGGAATATCTAGGAATATTACATATAACTATGGGTGAAAGTATTTGAATTTGAATATACTGAATCCAATCCAACCTAATATTTGCAATTTCCACTTTAGTGTTGTCAATTGTCATATTTATTATTTTGGCGATTCATATATGTGATATTAAATTGCCACAGTGGTCATTTTTTATACAGCCTTTTGATAACTAAACTTGATCCTGGGCAAAGGTTTTGTACAAAGTATATTCAATAATTTGTACTACTTGTAGCTTCTTTCTACTGGGTATTTCCTTATAAATGAATGAGCTTAATCATAATTAGAGCACATGCATGTGTAACTCCACTTGCATACAAAGTCTCCTCCCACCTCAGGAAACAGATTAAAGGAAACTAATGTGGTAGATTCCACAAAACCATAATTGCATGAAAAAGTAATACTTTTTGAATTATCTATGTTGTCTATTTTCATTCTTTAAAAATATATATTTTAAATGTATGACAACTATAGTCCTCCAAACAGAATAATATGTTTTATTGACAATTTATGTTCTTAAATGTAGAAGTACTGTAATAACATGTTTGCTGAAATAATACTGTATTCTGTTTAAGAGATGGACTTTATTGAGCCTTTTAATCAACATAAAAATGGGTCTCTCTCTCTCTTCCTCTCTCTCTCTCTTCATCATCATTCTCTCTCTCTCTCTTCATCATCATCATCTTTCCAATGATTTCTCAGAACTGAGTGTATGTTGACCATATTATAGTTGTTAAATTATACACAATCAAAGGGAACAGATTAGTGGACCATCGCGTATGCTGTAATTTACTAGTAGTTGTATGAATGTGAACCACTCATATTCACACTAATGATGTGATCAACAAAATGTATGGCCATCAAAAAATTATGGAAAACATTATAATAATACAAAATATAACACCTTTCATTTCTACCACAGAAAAAAGAAAATGCTCTTTGTATTGATTAAGTTTAATTTGTTGGTTAATGATTAGCAAACTAAAGGCAGGCCTGGAAATATGAGATAAATTCAGATACAGGTGAGGCAATTAGAGGCTTCAAAATCTGTTGAGTACTAATTAATATTAATGTACTGACACATTGTTTTCCTTAAATCCTGATCTTTCTCTGGTTCCCAATGTAGAAGTTCAGAAACCACTCATATAGATAAATATTTATTTTATAGACATTGATTAACAAAATATTTTCCTTTATAATTTGATTTCAAGATGGAAGCAAATATTCAACGTTTATTATCACGTGTATTTAAGATATTTTAAACAATTCTACCCACAGCATACCAGGACATCAGAAAGGACTGTGGTCATTATCCCAGATTAAAGAGACAACGGCCCTCAGCTAGTTTTCTTAGTTCAAGAGCAACATTTCATTGTACACAAACCAGAGGGATTTATACATGGTTATACAACAGAACGTGTTAAACATAAATAGAGAATATACAAACTTCATTGTGAACGCAATCACTTAGTAAATATTACTTTGATGGCTAACATGCTCAGCTTGATGATTGATTGATCACCAGTGTTGTTTGCAGTGACCACCTGGGGTCCCCATTTGGGCTAAATGCCTCCAAGTCTGAAGATTCATTGAAGTATTTTTGCCTTCAATTCCTTCACAAGTCCATTGTAATTTAATCCACACATACAAACAAATATATTGTTATTGTTTTGTCATTCAGTCGTGTCAACCCTCCATGGCCCTATGGACTGCAGCATACCAGGCACATATGTCAGCCACTGCCCATCTTAGCTCCATCACGCTCATGTTCATTGATTCAATGACCTCATGTATCCATCTCCACCTCTGCCTGTGACTTCAATCTTTCCCAGCATCAGAGTTTTCTCTAAGGAATCCTGATATGGCCAACATATTTGAACTTCAGTCTAATGGTCAAACTTTACAGTTTGTCTTGTAGTATTAATTGACTGGACTAGGGATGAACTCTAAGCAGTTTTCTCTAGCACCACAATTCAATGGCGTCAATGCTACGATGCTCAGACTTCTATGGTCCAAAACAAATATCTACACATCTATAAAAAATGTGTTACCATGAAATACTCATAGATATGACAGTGCATTCTATATACCACTATAATAATATGCAGCCCTCCCATAACATACTAAATCACATGTGATATTCCAGGTACAATGAACCTCTTAGTCTAGAGGTCCAGTCTGAGAGGAAACATCTTTATACCCGGAATGGCACAAAGTAGTTCAAGTACATGTTATCTACTTTCAAGAAAGTTAATGCTGAAGAAAAACCTTAGCACATATTGATCTAGCTCTGCTTTCAGTTAGATCATTAATATTTATAGATCAATTTTATTATATAAGATACATTTTAGATTTTAGCAGGCATGCCAATAGATTATGTTTGACTTATTTGAGAATACATGAACTGAGAATAAAATTAGCATTTTAAAACTATTAAGAGCTACCTTATTATGTTAAAACACAGTAATTATTTAAAGGGTAAAGGGCATTTTTAAAAGCTGCTGCATTTTAACAGCTGAAGAGACATAAATTAAATATTTTACATATCAATTATTCTAGCAATTAAAAAAAAATGAAAAATGTACTTTAGATCAGAAATGTGCCCCTTTTAAAATATTCTAAAATATAAATGAATAAATGCAATAATTCATTTTTTAAAAAGGAACTGATAGCTTTGTCTGTGCTTTAAGTACATACTTATTTTGGATCTTGCTTATTATTCTTGCGCAAATTGGCGGGTGCGTGCATGTATTGCGCGCGTGTTACCAGCCTTGTGCGCGCCTCAATCCTGGCCCTTCCTGCAGTTGTGCTGGAGAGCTTGTACCAGCCATATGCATGCTGTGCTATCAGCTAGTCTATGCATATGTGTCACTCACATCTCTGGGGTCTCTCCTGTCAACAGCCGAGTTGGGGGTGGTGTAGTTAGGAAATCATATTGGGGGAGCAGTGTGGTGGTGGGGTGGTGTGATTAGGAGATCATAACGGTGGGCCAGGGGGTTGTTTTTTTGGGGGGGCAAACCCCCATACCTGCTCCCACATTATGATCTCCTAACCACCCCATTAGGATCTCCTAACCACCACCCCTCGTCCCCCCCACCCCCCCATTAGGATCTCCTAACCACACAACCCCCAATTATGATCTCCTATACACCCCCCCATTATTATTATTCTCTAACGCCACCACCCCCGATTCGACTGTGCACAGGAGAGACCCCAGAAAGGTGAGCGACACATAGACACCCCCAACTCAGCTGTGCACAGGAGAAACCCCAGAAAGTTGAGTGACACTTAGACATCCACTAGCTGATAGCACAGCGCACGCACGGCTGGTACAAGCTCTCCAGTGCAGCCGCAGGAATATGGGATTGAGTCGCACACACGGCTGGTGGCATGCACTCGACACATGCGCGCACAATCCAATTTGCTCAAGAATAATAAGCAAGATGCCTTATTTTTTCTTTTCATTATAATTCATCTGGAATACAAATATAATGTAATCTTTGTGTTTTAATAATGTGTCATGTTTTATAAAAAGAAAAAAAAATATTCAAGAAGGGCCAGTACATGGTATTTTAGCCATTAACGTTAAAAAGTTGAGTATTTTTACTACTTAACTTTTAAGTCTATTTTCGATCATAGTTTACTTAGGAGTTTCTCTCTTATCTCTTCTGACCAATTTATTATTTTGTATCAGTTCCCTTTGAGGAACTGCCTTGCACTAAAGTTTAAGTATTAGCCCTGTGTTTTAATAAATTATTTAAATCAGTGGGTAAACATGTTTTTTTATAGATAATCCCTGTATAAGCATGTATTGTATTCCCTTTCATTAATTTCGAAATAGTGGTCAAATAGAAAGCAATAAATGTCTGTGTATATAAATGTTTTGAATTTTATATTTGCTGTATTTTTCATTTTCAAATGAACCTTTTTTATGAATTTGGTATTATACTATGATGTTTTTACTGAGTAATGTAAGTTACATTTATATTGCAATTTTATTCTCTGCCTCTTAATATTCATACTAGAAAAATTACCTGTCATAAATGACGGACAGTCCCCTGGTCCCTCCCCAGCCTACCTGTCTCTCCTCAGGTCCCCGTTTTCCTCCTTAGGTCCCCCCTGTCCCACCTCAGGACCCCTGTCCCTCCTCAGGTCCCCTCTGTCCCTCCTCATGCCCTTTCTGTCTCTCCTCAGTCTTCCAGTTCCTCCTCAATCCCCCTGTTCCTCCACCCAGATTCCGTTGTTCCCGGTCCTGGCTGGCCGCACCCCCAGCTTACCCCATGCAAGGATGGCCACCCACTCCAAGCCATACCAGAACGTGTGAGTAGAGAGAAGAGGTGAGCCGAGAGCTGCTGGGTGAGTAGAGCAAAGGTGAGCAGAGAACTGCAGAGGACAGGACATTGGAGCCAAGCTGTGGGGCGGGTAATACAGTTACATTTACAATAATGAAATACAAGCAGAAAGAGTGTTACAAGAGATCAGAATGGGGGACCTGGGGGGGGGGGTAGGATATGAGAATCACATTCTGATCTCCTACCCCCGCTTCCAGGTCCCCCATTCTGATCTCCTACCCCCCAGGTCCCCCATTCTGATCTCCCACCTTCTGACTCCAGACCTGAGTTGTGCTAGTGAAACACGCAAGATCCGATAAAACGTATGCGTTACCGCTTTGCTTCTTCTGTACTATCCCAAACAGGATATTTGCAATTTTAGCTAATAAAAATGGAGAATTCCGAAAGCTATCCCATAATGCATATTGGCAGTTCTGGAGTACGTATATTTGTACGAACTACGGGCATGGAAGTGTTTGCTTTTATGCAATTGCCAAATCCCATACTTGTCAAACTCAGGATTTCACAAATCACTTTTTTCCACTGACATATTTATTGATTTGTTTTTCATTTTAGTCAAACACAAAGCAATACAAAGCAATATCTAAAACAACATAGTCACTAAGTAGGCTTGGGGTAATTCAGGACCTCAGACCCCTGTCTTTTGGATCTCCATTGCATTATTAATTGTGTGATATGTGCCTCCTGAACCTTTGAATGCTTAAATTTGCTATTGCTTGCACGCGTTTCTTTTCCTAAAACCCATCACTAGGTAAAATTATTCCCTGTGTCACACTGAATGACAATTATATTCAAATATTTGAATAAAATATATGAAATCCGGACCTGTTTAGATCTTGGTGAATTTTGTAAAACATAATTGACTACCTCTGAAGAAGTGCTGAGAACACAAAACACATTAGGACTATATAATTAACTAATTCATTAAAGTTACACAAAATCGATATTCTATTAGACCTGTGTCTGTAGCTCGCAATTAAAATCTGACTCACAACTGAAAAAAGTATCAAGTTTCTGTCAAAAATATTACGAGTACTAAATAGGACTCGCAAGGGCTTTTTCAAACACTTATTAGAACTGTGGCAGCAATTAAACACACACTACTGTACGTTAAAAGAATGGTAAAGAATAGAAATACATTAGGAAATAATATGCCAAAAAAAAGTATAATATTTAGGACTGGTCATGCATATGGAAATATTAGAAGTGTTGCTGTAAGATGCATAAATCAATTAAAGCATTTGTACATGAATTGCAATAAAAAAACATGTAACTGCAACACTCCCAGAGGCTCAAATGGGAATATATATATATATAAAGTAGACCCTTGACATTCACGGGGGCTATGTTTTCAGGGTCCCTGCGAATGTGGAAAAATCTGCAATTAACTATAAACATGGCTAAATAGCAAGTTTATCAAGAAATATTTTCTTTAAAATCGAATAGAACGGCAATCAGAGATGCACAAACTGACTTAAAACCAATAACCTAGTCACACAGAGTATTGTAAAATAGAACATCTTTGTTATGATTTTAATGACATTTATCTTTTTTGTGCTGTTTTTATATTCACATACAATGCATTTTAGAATTAGTTGATAGTGATGTCGCGAACATAAAATTTTCGGTTCGTGTACCGCGAACGCGAACCGCCACAAATATTTGCGAACCGGCGAACCCGGCGAACTGCCATAGACTTCAATGGGCAGGCGGATTTTAAAACCCACAGGGACTCTTTCTGGCCACAATAGTGATGGAAAAGTTGTTTTAAGGGGACTAACACCTGGACTGTGGCATGCAGAGGGGGATCCATGACAAAACTCCCACGGAAAATTACATAGTTGATGCAGAGTCTGGTTTTAATCCATAAAGGGCATAAATAACCTAACATCCCCCTCCATCATCATCCTCCGCTGTATCTCTCTACCCCCTCCCTCATCATCCTCTCCTGTGTCTCTTTCCCCCCTTCCTCATCACCCTCCCCTGTGTCTCATCCCCCCTCCCTCATCATCCTCCCACCTCCCTCATCATCCTCCCCTGTATCTCTTTACCCCCTCCCTCATCATCCTCCCCTGTGTCTCTTCCCCCCTCCATCATCATACTCCCCTGTGTCTCTTTCCCCCCTCCCTCATCATCCTCCCCTGTGTCTCTTTTCCCCCTCCCTCATCATCTTCCCCTGTGTCTCTTCCCCCACTCCCTCATCATCCTCCCCTGTGTCTCTTTCCCCCCTTCCTCATCACCCTCCCCTGTATCTCTTTACCCCCTCCCTCATCATCCTCCCCTGTGTCTGTTTCCCCCTCCCTCATCATCCTCCGCTGTGTCTCTTCCCCCCTCCCTCATCATCCTCCCCCCTCCCTTGATGATAAGGGGGGAAGAGACACACGGATAAGGTTGAGGGGTGTTAGGGTAAGGGGTGTTAGGGATAAGGGCGAGGGGGTTAGGTGTTAGGGTGAGGGGTGTTAGGGATAAGTGTGATGGATGTTAGGGTAAGGGATGTTAGGGTTAGGTGTTAGGGTAAGGGCTGTTAGGGATAAGTGTAAGGGGGTATTAGGGTTAGGTGTTAGGGTGAGGGGTGTTAGGGATAAGTGTGGGGGGTGTTAGGTCTTAGGGATAAGTGTGAGAATGTTAGGGTTAGGTGTAAGGTTGATGGGTGTTATGGATAAGTGTGGGAGGTGTTAGGGTTAGGGTAAGGGGTGTTAGGGTAAGTGTGATGGGTGTTAGGGTAAGGGATGTTAGGGTTAGGTGTTAGGGTAAGGGCTGTTAGGGATAAGTGTAAGGGGGTTTTAGGGTTAGGTGTTAGGGTGAGGCATGTTAGGAATAAGTGTGAGGGGTGTTAGGGTTAGGTGTTAGGGTGAGGGGTGTTAGTGATAAGTGTAAGGGGTGTTAGGGTTAGGTGTTAGGGTGAGGGATCTTAGGGTTAGGTTTTAGGGATAAGTGTGAGGGGTGTTAGGGTTAGGGTGAGGGGTGTTAGGGATAAGTGTGAGGGGTGTTAGGGTTAGGTGTTAGGGTGAGGGGTGTTAGGGATAAGTGTGAGGGATGTTAGGGTTTGGTGTTAGGGATAAGTGTGAGGGGTGTTAGGGTTAGGGTAAGGGGTGTTAGGGATAAGTGTGAGTGGTGTTAGAGTTAGGGTGAGGGGTGTTAGGGATAAGTGTAAGGGGTGTTAGGGTTTGGTGTTAGGGATGTTAGGGTGAGGGGTGTTAGGGTTAGGGTAAGGGGTGTTAGGGATAAGTGTGAGTGGTGTTAGGGTTATGGTGAGGGGTGTTAGGGATAAGTGTAAGGAGTGTTAGGGTTAGGTGTTATTGTGAGGGATGTTAGGGTTAGGTGTTAGGGATATGTGTGAGGGGTGTTAGGCTTAGGGTAAGGGGTGTTAGGGATAAGTGTGATGGGAGTTAGGGTTAGGGTGAGGGGTGTTAGGGATAAGTGTGAGGGGTGTTATGGTTAGGTGTTAGGGTGAGGGGTGTTAGGGATAAGTGTAAGGGGTGTTAGGGTTAGGTGTTAGGGAGAGGGATGTTAGGGTTAGGTGTTAGGGATAAGTGTGAGGGGTGTTAGGGTTAGGGTGAGGGGTGTTAGGGATAAGTGTGAGGGGTGTTAGGGTTAGGTGTTAGGGTGAGGGGTGTTAGGGATAAGTGTGAGGGGTGTTAGGGTTGGGGTGAGGGGTGTTAGGGATAAGTGTGAGGGGTGTTAGGGTTAGGGTGAGGGGTGTTAGGGATAAGTGTGAGGGGTGTTAGGGTTAGGTGTTAGGGTGAGGGGTGTTAGGGATAAGTGTAAGGGGTGTTAGGGTTAGGTGTTAGGGAGAGGGATGTTAGGGTTAGGTGTTAGGGATAAGTGTGAGGGGTGTTAGGGTTAGGGTGAGGGGTGTTAGGGATAAGTGTGAGGGGTGTTAGGGTTAGGTGTTAGGGTGAGGGGTGTTAGGGATAAGTATGAGGGGTGTTAGGGTTAGGGTGAGGGGTGTTAGGGATAAGTGTAAGGGGTGTTAGGGTTAGGTGTTAAGGTGAGGGATGTTAGGGTTAAGTCTTAGGGATAAGTCTGAGGGGTGTTAGGGTTGGGTGCTAAGGTGAGGGGAGGATGATGATAAGGGGGGGAAGAGACACAGGGGTGTCCTTGCAGAAGAGATCAAAAGGGTCCTTCAGGACTGTATTGCACACTGTGTACTGTAGCCTAGCTATGGTTTTCCCTATTGATGCAGTATCACCTACACTCATCCTCCTCTCAGAAAAGACTGCAAGTTAGTTATGATTCCAAAATGGCTGCAGTCCATGAGGTAGAAGGGTGTGGAAGGCAGGGTATGATGCTGATTGGCTGGAATGTGTCTGCTGACTGTGAGTTGCAGGGTTGTATATATATATATATATATATATTGTGACAAGGATGGCCGTTTCTCACAGGAAATCTTTATGACAAAAGGTTCCGCAAAACACAGATATATGATGCAGGAGACTTTTTTTTTTTGTAGGGCTCATAAACAAGGGTTAGAAGAAGAAAAATGAAAATAAAAATCTACATATACGTTCTTACTTAACATACAGGAATACCCTGCCTACACCCGGGCAGCTTTACTTTGGTATCTGTGTGAGCAAACTTTCACACAATCTCCTCTTATAGCAGTCCAACCAGCTGACAGCGTTCTCTGTTAGCTGCAACGCCCAGGCTCCTCACTGGCATAGACCTTGTCTCTTTTTAGTCTACTCTGCCTGGGTATCCTAAATATTCACTTCCCTTACTTGGTGCCTTTGTAGCTTCACCTCCTGACTGTGTAGTTGCTCTTTCTGACCGCTCTGTCAGTCCAGCGACTTCAAAACAGCACACACTTCTTTCTGTCATCAAAAACTGGCAGCCCCAGTAAAACAAGATTTTCTCATTCAGGTTTTGCTTTTAAAGTCCAGTATACAGTTCCACACAGGATCAGCCAGCAAGCTCCTCTCCGTGGCTTGCTCTGGCAGCAGAGTACACAGCCTAGGCCAGAGCCTAATCAGCCACACCCCCTCTTCCATGTCTGCTTTCCAGGCTTTAAAGTGAAACTGCACCTGCACCAATTAGGAGTTCTTTAGGAGTTTAACGCCGTCACTCCTGTCAAGAAACACTTCTTTACTTGGCACCATCCTCTAGGGGGCAAACAGTCACAATATATATGTATATATATATATATATATATATATATATATATATATATATGTACAAACAATTAACAGTACATTAGTGATTCCATTTTAATGTCTAAAAATGAGGTTAATAAACTTATTTGCTGCTTTCTCAGAAATACAGTGGCACTTTTGGAGAATGTAGGCAGGGACATGCAAATAGGACCACAATGCACTCTCACTCTGCTAATCCAAAACCATTTTATACATGGCTCCTTTTAAGCATATGCTTGCTGTATTTCACAGCTTTATGCACAACACTGGATAGATTATGAACAAACCAGGAGACCTTCCAACAAACAGAACTGTTTCTTATTTTTTTTATATAAAAAGGTTTAAAAGAATGAAGTTTAACAATTCATCTTTCAAAAACAAACCTTTCCAAAATACAAATCATGAGGACATATATTATAAAGCATATTATACAAACATTACATAAACACATATTTAAACATAACCTATTAAATATCAATCATATGTAATACAATGGTTCTATATCATAAAAGCCATAAATATATATAAAATTATATTTTATAAAAGACATTTTACAAATTATCATGGAACTTAAAAATAAATATTTCTCAAAAAGTACATGACATATTTAAAGAGACACTTTACAATAAAACCAAACTAACAAAAACAGCTTAAAAGACCTATAATCACTCTCCCTATTTATTCCCCTTTTAACTGTACCTTAACTCTACTCTATCCCTTCACCCACCGCAACACTTAACTCTGGGTTCCTACACACTTTGTCCCTTGCAAGTTTTTCCATTTTAGATGACCGTAAAAAATAAAAGATATATTTTTTAATTATTTTAAACCAAAGAGTATTAGGGGGGAAATAAAAAACAATAAAAAATAATAATAGCATGAAAAACTCCAAAGAAAGATCCCCTCCCTCCCTGCACCTACCCCACCCGCCCGTGGTTACTCTTAATTTATTGATTCACACTAATTCTTTACAGCTGATCAATTAGCAATACCTGCTAATGAGTCATATTAATCCTTTACACAATGTTTACTCTTGCCTTCTTCTTCCTCATATTCCCCTGCTTTTTCCTCAGGCTCTTTTTCTCAACTATTCCCCTTCTTTTCTCCAACATAACCATCTCACCTTCCATGTCCTCCACTCCTCTCTTATGCTGCCACAAGCTACTTTTTTTTTTAAACTGTGTTCAAATTGTGTGTCTCCTGGGTTTCCCACTTGCAGTTTGTATTATCCGACCACTACCACCATTCAATAGTGATGTCGCGAACATACAATTTTCGGTTCGCGGACCGCGAACCGCCACAAATGTTCGCGAACCGGCGAACACGGCGAACCGCCATAGACTTCAATGGGCAGGCGGATTTTAAAACCCACAGGGACTCTTTCTGGCCACAATAGTGATGGGAAAGTTGTTTCAACGGGACTAACACCTGGACTGTGGCATGCCGGAGGGGGATCCATGGCAAAACTCCCACGAAAAATTACATAGTTGATGCAGAGTCTGGTTTTAAGCCATAAAGGGCATAAATTAACTAACATTCCTAAATTGTTTGGAATAACGTGCTTTAAAACATCAGTGTAAGGGTTAGGCCCGCTACACAGTGACAGACCAAACTCCCCGTTTAACGCACCGCAAACAACCGCAAACAGTCCATTAGCACAACCGCAAACTCCCCATTTGCACAAGGTTGGATACCAAGCTAGCCATGTCCTTGTCCTCACTGATGTCATTGAAGGTCTCTTCCTCCACCCAGCCACCAAGGGTCCCCGAAAGGTGACAACAAGCCCCCTGGGACACCTGCTGTGTTTGGTCTTCCACCTCCTCAAAGCCACCTTCCTCCTCTGACTCCTCTTCTTCAGACTCCTCTCACTGCGTTGCCTCTCTCTGCATTATTATAAGGTGTGTTAAGTAGTACTACTCTTATCAGTTTAATACCTGTTACAGCACCTATCAGGGGGCGTGTATAAGGCCTGGATTTTTATAACTGGGAGATGGAAAAAGATGCTTGGTTGGTCGTATCACTTCAATTTTGGGGCACGGCACGTGCAATCAAAGGTGCCACCAGATAGGAGTGGCGTGTTTGTAAGTACTACTCTTATCAGTTTAATACTTGTTACGTCACCTATCAGGGCACGTGTATAAGGCCTGGATTTTTGGGACCGGGAGATGGAAAAAGATGCTTGGTTGGTCGTATCACTTCAAATTTGGCGCACTTTGTGACATTCCCTTCTTACGCTCAAACATGTCCTTTACAGGCACCTGACTATGGGCAGATGAGCAGGAACTGCTCAAGGCAAGAGACAAGGTGGCGGATGGTTGAGAGGGGGCAAGGAGGATAGCAGTGGTTGATGTGGCTGATGATGCTGGACCAGGAGGAGGATGGCGGCTTTGAGTTTGTATGCTGCTTGTACTCATGTGTTGGTCTGGAGTCACCCAAACATTAGGTCTCAACCTGTAGAGGATAAGGGAACCAGGCTACTCTAGACCTCAATTATCATTACAGGTTTTGACAGATTGGTACTATGCGTGCAAGCTACTGTGACAGCAGATATGAGTGGCACTGTGCACTTGCAGAAGTTGGCAGAGTAGACGCTGTAGGCCTGACACAGACGCTTGCAGACAAGTAACTGCTATTCAATGTATTACAGTCAAAATTGTATTCTTTGTTTAAGTGTGCACTACTGACTGTTACACCAGATATGAGTGGTGGCACTGACTGGGCAAGTGGGCACAGTATACAATGTGAGCCTAAGACACACACGCTGGCAGGCAGGCAAATGAAATTAGATTACACAGAAAAAATGTGTTGTTTTTTTTAAATGTAGAGTGCTGGTACACCACTAGATTGGATTGGTTGAACTTGGCACAGTACTTGTAAGCCTGACACACACACTGGCTAGTGGTCAGGCAAATGAACTTAGATTGGCGGTCATGCAAATGAACTTAGATTTAAGAAAATAAAATTATTGTTTTTTTAAATGTAGACTGCTGGTATCCCAACTAGATTGGATTGGTTGAACTTGGCACAGTACTTGTAAGCCTGACACACACACTGGCTAGCAGTCAGTCAAATGAACTTAGATTGGCGGTCAGGCAAATGAACTTAGATTTAATAAAATACAATTATTATTTTTTTAAATGTAGACTGCTGGTACCCCAACTAGATTGGATTGGTTGAACTTGGCACAGTACTTGTAAGCCTGACACACACACTGGCTAGCGGTCAGGCAAATGAACTTAGATTTAAGAAAATAAAATTAGTGTTTTTTTTAAATGTAGACTGCAGGTACACCGCTAGATTGGATTGGTTGAAAGTGGCACAATACTTGTAAGCCTGACACGCACACTGGCTAGCGGTCAGGCAAATGAACTTAGATTGGCGGTCAGGCAAATGAACTTAGATTTAAGAAAATAAAATTATTGTTTTTTTAAATGTAGACTGCTGGTACACCCCTAGATTGGATTGGTTAAACTTGGCACAATACTTGTAAGCCTGACACACACACTGGCTAGCGGTCAGGCAAATGAACTTATATTGGCGGTCAGGCAAATGAACTAAGATTTAACAAAATAAAAGTTTTTTTTTTTTTTAAAGTAGACAACTAGTAAACAAGATTATATTGGTTGCACTGTGCACACACGGTATAAGTTGTGAACCTGACACACACACTTGCTAGCAGGGGCTAGCAGGGAGACAGGCAAATGAAGTTAGATTAGACAGAAAAAACAAACAAAAAAAATGATGTTATAGCCCTAAAAAGGGCTTTTTGGGGTACTGTGTTTACAGCAGAGATCTGATGAGTCCTTCAGCACTGCACTGGACACTGAATAAACTTGCCTAGCTATTGATTTCCCTATTCAATCAGCATCACCTACACTCTCCCTCCTCTCAGTTAGACTGCAAGTTAGTTATGATTCCAAAATGGCTGCTGTCCATGAGGTAGAAGGGTCTGGAAGGCAGGGTATTATGCTGATTGGCTGGAATGTGTCTGCTGACTGTGAGGTGCAGGGTCAAAGTTTGCTCAATGATAAAGTATAGGGGGCGGATCGAACATTGCATATGTTCGCAGTTCGCCGCGAACGCGAACATGCTATGTTCGCCGGGAACAGTCCTCCGGCGAACTATTTGCTACATCTCTATCATTCAATTCACACTGACTTTACATCAGATCCCTTCCCTCTCCAACTAATGAATCACCTTCTAACTAATGAGTTTCCATTCTAGTAGGGTGCTTTGGGAAAAAGATTTGAAGCTCAAAACAGGGCCCTTCAATTTATACAGTTGTAAAAATTTGTATAGTGTTATATATTCACTTTTTTTCCCTTTACAAATAAAAGATAATAATAATAGTAATAATAAATAATAATAATAATCAGTAGAAGATCTTCCCGGTAAAGCCCAGATTGGATCCTCCCTTATTAAAAGATGTATAATTTCTTTAAAATGGTGTGCTACAATGCTTTCCACACACTTATAATTGAAGTTTAAAAGGGTAATAGGTCTCCAATTCCGAATATCTTTAAAATCACCTTTTTTACGAATTAAAACCATAGTACCACTTCTCATAGACTTCAGTAATTTTTCGCAAAGCAAACATTCCTTAAACACCAATAAAAAATCTTCTTTTATCAAATCTCAAAAAAACATATAAAATTTACCTGGAAATCCATCATCACCTGGGTTTTTACCTTTTTTAATTACACTAAAAAGATCTTCCATAGTAGTATCTCGTACTAAAATGTCTCCATCCTCTTTACTTAAAACATTTTGAATACGAGATAGCATATAATTTTTACATATCTTCAGTTTGTTTCCTTCTGTATAAATTTAAATAAAAACTTGTAGCGGTTTTTAAAATATCTTTATTCTTAGTAAACAATATGCCATTTTCTTCTAAAGATTGAATTTCAGATTTATTAAAATCTTCTTTTTTTAAATATATATTGCACTTTTCATTCTCTTCAATATTGTTTTGACTTTTTCTATAAAAAAACGCTTAATTTCCTCTGTGACAATTTCAATGTCAGTATCTACCTCTCTACTCATTTCTTTTAATTGATATAACCATTGTTTCCTTTTCTTTTTGCTACTTTGCAGTCCCACTTAATAAAAAAAAACTTTGCATTCTATCTTAACCATTTCCCACCAATTTTAAACTACAACCCCTTTTTTTCTGTAAAGTTTTATAAAAATTCTTAAAATGCTGGAAAACTTCCTCCTCATTTAACAGAGAGATTTAGAGCCCAATTGAATTCGAAGCCCACATCTTGCGGTATACATGCCTAATGTCTGCGGGCATGCTCGCGGGCGTGCTAGCGGCCGTCTTCGATTCCAGCGCTATTCAATTGAGCAAGGGCACAAGTTACGGGCCGAGGCCTCAAGCCCGTAAATCCCAGTTTCGCATGTAACGCTTCCAACTATGCGATCCGATGAAGCACCCCAAAATCAAGCAAGCCCATAATTTGCGTTCCTGTCACAGGGCAATTAACCAATAGGAAGAGGAGAACGCCAATCAACTCCGCAGAAACAGGTTTAAAAGACAGCAAAATCCGTCATTGACTGTTCTGTAACTGAGAAAGTCAACACACAGGTCTAGACGTTGGTGGGTTTGGAGAGAGATATATATATATATAGAGAGAGAGAGACTGAGAGATAGTGAGAGAGAGAGTGAGATAGTGAAAGCAAGTGAGAGAAAGAGATGGAGACAGAGAGATAGAGAGTGAGTGAAAGATAGAGAGAGAGACAGAGAGATATAGAGAGAGAAACACTGGATGAGGAGAATAGAGAGGCCAGGCAGGTAGGGAGGGCAAGAGGTTGTACCAAAGTAGCGGGCCATCAATTATAGCCCAAAGGAGACAGAAACCCTCCTCAGGGAAATCCAAGCCAGCCATAGCATCATCCATGGTGGGAGGGATGTGAGGCCTAGCAAGAAGACACGTGCCTGGAATGACGTTGGTGGAGCTGTTGAGTCATTAGTGGTTTCAAACAGGGATTTGAAGTCAGTGAAACACTGATATGATAACTGCCGTGTGAACCCCACACACATAGATAACTGACATACAATAGAACTGTAAGATCTCTGGTTATGACTACAGATATATGTGGCAACAAAAACCATGTACATCCAGGGAGAAAACAAATTATTATCATAACTAGAGACTTGCCCGTCAAAAATGACAGCAATAAAATTTGAAGCCTTGCAATGCTGTTTGCCACACAATGCGAGGCACTCCCCTCCTCTAACTTGCAAGCCTTACAATGAGCCCCTTTGGTGCTCATTGCTAGCTTCTCCCCCCCTACTTTACGATCTGCACAATTAAATCAATTGCAATTGTGTATTTTTTGTCATGAGTTCCCCTATCCCTATCTTGCCCATGTTAAACTGCACCGTTGAAAGCTGTTTCGCTTAACACTCCTACTGCTTGAAACCTAACCCCCAGCATTAAACGAGGTATAGCTGAAGATCAAGATTGATTTTACATCCAAAAAAAAGTATATGTATGGGAAGGACTGCATGTGCGTGTCATGTACTAGCCTAACCTGGACCATATCTCATAAGCATGTTAACACCCATTGCTGAGAATTGGTCACAGATTGGTCAGTCTCACACACTGCACAGCAGATTCAGATGAGCACGTGTCCTAATGAACTGCAGATGGAACATCGCACCAGCATTACATATATTTATATGAAACATGATCCACAATGCTCATAATACAGCTCAATGTTTATTTGCTTAAAACAATCACCATAGCAATTTATAAGTGACCATGATGTCAGGGATATGGACACACAGCAAAACATTGTTAAGAGAATCAATACTCAAATACTATTTATTGTCCTCTCATTTCAGATTCCAGGAGGCATACCCCTAGACTCAGAGACCCAGTTGGTGGCTCCACAGGAGGCGGAACCACAATCACCAACACAGGTGGTGGTGGAGGAAGCCGAGAACCCCAGACCACCACAGGAAACTGGCCTATCAGTAGCAAGATCATTGTGGGGAACTACCCCTGGGCCCTCACAGGCATCACAATAATGACAGGTAATAAATGTGAATTGATTGATAGCAATACACTTAATGGGTTGTCACCATAAGAGAATGGGTATACATCTTGGAACATGGCCACCAGCAATGGCGTGGGAGGGGCCTAGTGGAGAACATTCTGATGGAGGTGAGTTGACTGTTGCTCCACGTGCCTCTGCACAGCCTCCATGTGAGTTTGCTGCCCTTCCTGATGGGTTATAGTAGATTAGTGTGGTGTATGTTCCCCTGGTCCCCTTCCTTAATAGCTAACTAGTGGTTGTGAAGGGGCTTGTGTACCTCAATGAAGCTGTGAGCTATACCATGTAGGGCACTGTAGGTGGGAAGGTCATAGCAGAGAGGTCAGACAAATCACAGTTCACTAGAGAAGGAACTGGCCACCCACTCCAGTATCTTTGGCATGCAAACCTTGTGGATAAGCACAGACAGAGACATAAGTAAGTGTGCTGCAGTCCATAGCGTTACAGAGAGTAGGACACAACAGAGGGGCCGAACAACCATAAGTAAAACGTTCCTCTGGTACTTGATTTTTGTAATGTGGTGGTGTAATTTGTCCACTATTTGTTTTTCCATTGTAGATGTGATTAGTGATATGTATATAAAATGATGTTTGTATTTTTAGGATCCACATTAGAGCCTCTATGAGTGAGAAAGGGTAAATATTGCAGCTATTTTCATGTATTTGTGTTGCAGTTTAATGAGGTAGTTTGTCTTTAATAGCTTTCAGCATCCTACAGCATGACTTTTCATATTGGCATATGCATGACCATTACAACCTATGAGAATTTTTTTTTAAACTATTTGATAGTTGGGAGTTGTTGTGCAAGTAATTCTAATGCCTTCCATTGCTTTGGTCATATTTTAAAATCCATTGGTGTGATTTTATTGTGTTTTGCAGTGTTCCAAACTAGTCTGTAAACCCTTTGTGGGTCCTATTTGGAACCTGTAAGCTTTGGGCCACCATTTGCCATTTGCAGGCTTGATTGTAGGTGCGGTCTTGAGTGATTTTTGCAATTGAATAACAATTCAATAACCTTTTTTTTCTCTTTCTGAACTTTTAAAACTTGCTTTTAAAATGTTATGGTCTGATAAAATATTAGGAATACTTACTGCTTCTGGGACCATGCAACCCCCAGCCTTGGACTTATTAATGGCAACACCTTTTGCTACTAAGTCCAAGGCTGCATCATCAGAAACTACAGATTGCGAAGGTGTCAAGCGGCCCCTCTCAATGCTCTGAGATACTTCATCCACGGGAACATGGTCAGCATCATTCTGGTCTTCTTCCTTGTTTGTTTGGGCTTCACTGTTGGAATCCTCAGAACGGGACTGCTGCTATTGTGTCTGATGTCCTCTTGAGTGGTACAGGTATCACCTCGGGCACTTTCAGAAAAGATGACCTTCCTCTCCACATCAGTTGCAGGTCCTGGTCTTGCAATCAAAGGCCTGGTGTTCTGGGCTTCCACAGTAACGGCACCTGGGTCCTGGACAATCGCCATATATGTGGCCATACATAACACTTCCTGCAAAAAACAGGCTGCTGGGTGAAACGTAAGTACCCCCTATTTGTAAAGAATGCGGGGGTGGGGGTTCTTCATACCACCTGGACTGTCTGGATCCTCTTTGAAGGTCACGAAGTGCTGCAGTTTGCCATTCCAAATGCCATAAATATTCTCCAGCTTGCCAACTAGGCGACCCATCTTGCACTACCTACTCCAGAAGACTTCAACGGTGTGGTAATTATACATGTGTAGGACTACAGATACCTCCTCCCTGGCATTCTGTAACACCAAATATTATTGGCTTACCTGCATTCCTTTTAATGCTGATAGAAGTTATAGCAAGCAGTGCTGCTATAGAATGTCAGGTGGTATAATCCCCAATACTGTGAGTCCTGTAGACACAACATCGACTCTGGTTGGAAATCCCAAAGTTTCTGTAGAATCTTTTCAATGACATAACATAACAATATTTCCAGTCTCCGTTCCTCCTCCACATGAAGCCTGATGCTGTCCTTTAAATGTGCCGTACCGGCCATCTCTGGTCTCTCCATCCTGCCTCCTCTTGCCTCACCGTTCCTAGGTGAAAGTGGTACGAGGTTGGCGGTGTTTTGTGCGGTCCAGGGTCGTGTAGCCTCATTTTCATTTTATGTGGCCGACATTTTTTTTCTCGAGTGCCGAAACTCAGCAAAATCAACCTAAATTTGCGTTCCTCTTCACTCCCAGACGTCCTGGCTGTCCCCACGTGCTGTGTGTGATGTTTTTGTGTATTTTTTGTGTTTTTTGCTTTGCGCGGTTCGACTGTTAACTTCGTATTTTTTCTATCTCGTATTTTTTTCTAAGTCCTGCGTCTCCTATTTTTTTATTTTTTTTAAGTCCTGCATTTGTCAACTGCGTTTCCCAAGTGTTTTGAGGCTAAGTCCCGCGTGTTTTAATGTGCTGACATTGGGAGGCCGCCAAAACAATTAGCTACCAACCTCACTTATGGGCTTCCTGCCTCCTCCTAAAGTAGGGGGTCCATAAGTCAGTTTTTTTTTAGGGCTTCCTATTGGTTCCTAGGGCTGTCACCTGGCTGCAAATTGCACGCTTGTGGCAACAGAATGCATTTAAACATTTAGAGGAAAAAAACACCGCCAGCCAAAATTATGAGTCATTTGTGGGCTTCTAATAGAATAGGGCACATATTTATTATATAAAATGAAAACCATAATGCAACATGAGTCAAAGCTCCGAAATTTTAAAAAAAAATATTAATTGTATCCAAGTCATTTATGCAGTTTCTACCAACAGTGATTTTCAGTGTTGCTAAGCTTTTTGAGTAATTTAAGTTATACTTTATAGCAAAAATACATGAATGCATGCACTCCATTTATATCTAAATGACAAAATCTCACAATTTCAGTTTAAATTCTGAATCTCAGATATGTTTACTTAATTCTATGTAAACTAGGACTGTATGTTCCCTAGCTCCCGGTGAAATGCCTGTGGTAATAAGGTATAGATATATGGAATGATTTTACCTATTTGATGTGGTGCAAGGTGACTTTTTGTGAAAGGATTTCACATTAAATACACAATTTATTTTAAAGTGTTTTATAATTTATGAAATTATGTCGGTGTCTAATAATTAGCTACAAATTTTATTAAATTAGCAACAGGTAGAAGTACCAGACAGTTGGCATAATGATGCATAACCAAATATTTTTCATGAATTATACTTTAAATAATTATTATATAACATATTTTTTAGATTATTAATTAGAACTTTCATTAAGATGTGTAGTAATGCAAAATCACAAAGCAACTGATAATTTCAAAACACTAATATTTCAAAGAAAAGTAACTTTGGGTAACCTAGTATTCAGTGAATATATTTCTAATCAGTAGCGTAGCTAGGGGGTGGTGCCAGGGGCGGACCACCTCGGCTGGCACCTCTTTGGGGGTGGCAAAATGCCCCCAGTTGCCACCCACCAGAATCACTCCCTTCCCTCCCCTGGCTCCTTCCTCCCTCCTCCTGCACCTCCCCCTGGCTCCCTCCTTCTCCACCACAGCCCCTGTTCTCTGCTCTCAGTCTGGTGAAGGAGAGGAGGAGCCACCAGTGGGAGGAGTCACTTATGGGAGGAGCTTAAAAACAGACACGGGCACACAGGTAAGGGAAGTGTGGGGGGAGGAGAGATAGACAAAGGGAGAGAGAGAGAAATGGCGAGACAGAAAGGGAGAGAGACAGGAATAGGGAGAGAGGAAGAGTGGGCAAAGAAAGAAAGAGGAGCAGAGAGAGAGGGGAAAGAAAGAGGGGAGAGGGAAAGGGAGAGAAAGAGGGGAAAGAGAGAGAGGATATGTGGCAAGAAAAAAAGAGAGAAGGAGACAAAGAGAGGGGGAGAGACAGAAAGAGAGAGCAAGATACATAAAAAAAGGGGGAGAGAGGTTGAGAGAGGAGGGGGGACGGAGAGTGGGAGAGCGAGGGGGGAGAAAGGGTAAGAGAGAGAACAAGGGGGAGATAGAGAAAGGGAGAGAGACAGAAAGAGGGAGAGAAAGAGGGGAGAGAGCTAGAGAGGGAGACAAAGAGTTGGAAGAGAGACAGAAAGAGGGAAAGAGAAAGAGGGAGAGAGGGAAAGAGGGGAGAGAGGGGTAAATAGGCAGAGAGAGAGAGAAAGAGGGGGAGAAAGAGGGAGAGAGAGAAAGAGGAGGGAAAGAGAGGGAGCGTAAGAGGGGGAGAAAGGGGGAAGGGGAGAAACAGAGGGGATAGAGAGAAAAAGGGAGAAAGAGGGAGACAAATAGAGGGAAGCGAGAGTAGAAGAGAGAGACAGAAAGAGGCGAGGAGAGAGGGAGACAAAGAGAGGGGAGAGAGAGAGAAAAAGAGGAGTAGAGAGAAGAGAGTGGGTGTGTGAGAGAGAGAAAGACAGAAAGAAGGGGAGAGAGAAAGAGAGGGAGACAAAGAGTGGGAAGAGAGACAGAAAGAGGGAGAAGAGAAAGATAAAGAGGGGGAGAGAGACAGAGCAAGGGGAAAAGAGAGAGAAAGAGAGGAGAAGAGAGAAAGCGGGAGGGTGAGTGGGGGAGAAAGAGGAGAGAGAGACAGGGAGAGGAAGAGATGGGAGAGAGAAAGGGATAGAAAGAGATGGGAGAGAGAAAGAAAGAGGGGGTAGAGAAAAAGGAAGAGAGATGGGGGAAAGAGAGGAGACAGGGAGAGAGAGAAAGAGGGAGGAGAAAGAAAGAGAGAGAGAGAGAGAAAGGTGATAGGGAGAGAAAGAGAGAAGAGAGAAAGAGAGAGGGAGAGTGTGAGAGAGTGGAGAAAGGGTGTGAGAGAGAACATGGGGGGAGAGAGAGAGGTAGAGTGTGAGAGAGGGGAAGAAAGGGTGAGAGAGAAAACATGGGGGGAGAGAAAGAAAGAGAGAGAAAAAGGCAAGAAGGAGAGAGAGGGAGAGAAAGAGGGAGAGAGATAGAGTGGGAGACAAAGAGAGGGAAGAGAGAAGGAGGGAGAGGGAAAGAGAGAGAAAGAGGAGGAGAAAGGGGGAGAAAGAAAGAAACGGGGTAGAGAGAAAAGGCGAGAGAGAGAGAGGGGGGATAGAGAAGGCAAAAGATACAGAAAGAGGGAGAGAAAGAGGAGGAGAGAGAAAGGGAGAAGGAGACAAAGAGAAGGGAGAGAGAGAAAGAGAGAGAGAGAAGGATGGGGAGAGGGAGAGAGAAGGGGAGAGACAGAGAGAAAGAGGAAGACAGAGAGGTGAGACAGAGAAAGAGGGAGAAAGAGTGAGAGAAAGATGAGGAGAGAGAAAGGGAGAGGGAGACAAGGAGAGGAAAGAGAGAGAAAGAGTGGGTGTGAGAGAGATAAAGAGAGAGGGGGAGAGAGAGAAAGAGAGAGATGGGGATAGAGAGAAATAGAGAGAAAAGGGAGAGAGAGGAGAGAGAGAAAGAGGAGGGGAGAGAAAGAGGGAGAGAGGGAGAAAGAGGGCAGAAGGCGAGTGAGTGGAGAAGAAATGGGAGAGTGATAGAAATGGAGAGAAAGAGATGGAAGAAAGAGAGGGGATAGCGAGAAATAGAGAGAAAAATCTCAGGGAAAGTCCTGGGCGGCAAAAGCTCTAGCTACGCCACTGCTTCTAATGTAGCATGAACATTTTCAGTAGCATGGTTAACCTAATTATAAAGCATTTCAAAATATCACCACAAACATTAACAAATAGGTAACAAAAATCCTTTTAGTTATTTCACAAAATATAATGCCAAAATATCTGCTTTTCGCAATTAGCTTATACATATTTCCACAGTATTATTCAATCTTAGGTACCTTAATTCTATTATGAATATCCATTTAGTAGCAGATCAATGTTAATACTGTTAGCTATTTGAATTGTATGTTTGACATTATCCATGGTACATTGTTAATAAAAGAAGAATGTTAGTATAACAATGACTGTACATAATCAGATCTCAAACTACTACACAGAAAAGTTAAATAGTATTATATTGCCAGAGCAGCAAATGGTTCAAAGGGGAAATTCTATATGTTTTTATCTAACAATACAAAGATATATCATTTGAGATGTACAACATACACTACAAAGGTGTGTGTATTTGTTATGAGTAAAACAACTTAAATTGACTAAAATTAAACTTATTAAGATTTGCCTAAAATAATGTAGAATTCCAGACGATAGAAAGAGACAAGGAGACATTCCAGAATGAACAATGCAAACAGAAAGAAGAAGATTACAGAATTGGAAAGTCAAGGAAACTTTCATGCAACAGTGGAAGTGAAAAAATACATAATTTTTAGGGATTTAACAGAAGCAGATCAAATTAAGATACACTGAAGATATATACAGGGTGGACCTTAACAGCATTGATAACCTCAATATTTTGTCCCGAAAACGGGAGCTAGACATCTTGGAGAGTGAAGTGAGATGGTTCATAGAAAACCTAGCTGAAAACAAGGCTACAGGGATTAATCTGAGCTGTTCAATATTCTAGAAGTTGATGCTATGAAAGTGCTCCTTGCCATATGCCAAAACATTTTGAAAATTCAACAATTGTCAGTAGACTGGAGAGGTTGCTCTATATCGCAATCCCTGAATAAAAGGCAGTGCCATAGAGTGCTCCAATTATCTTTTATATGCACTAATTTCACCTGCCAGCAAGGTAATGCTGAGGATTCTACAAGCTTGGCTCCAACAATATATGGACCAGGAACTACCAGATGAGCAAGCCGAGTTCTCAGAGGCACACAAGATCAAATTATCAAATAGAGAAAGCAAGAGAGTTCCAGAAAAAAGAAAAAAACATTGACCTCTGCTTCATAGACAATTAAAAAAAAACACAATGTGGCAAGCTCTTAAAGAGATGTAACTACCATTTCATCCACATCCTGATGAATCTGTATGTGGACCATGGTGAGAACAGAACATTGAACCACCAAATGGTTCAAGATCGCAAAAGGAGTGCAACAAGGTTATACATTGTCACCTTATTTAGTCAACTAATATACAGAACACATCCTGCATAAGGCCGAATTGGAAGAATTCAAAGCAGGAATTAATATTGCTGGGAGAAATACCAACAACCTCAGATATGCAGATAATATTACTCTGAATACTGAAAATGAGGAGGACCTATTGATGAGGGTGAAAGAACAGAGTGCAAAGGCTGGCCTGTTGCTCATTATTAAAAAGACAAAGATTGTGGCAAAAACGGCAACCTCAGTTCCTGACAAATAGATGGGGAAGAAGTGGAGGCAGTGACAGATTTAATTTTCCTGGGCTCCAAGATCTCTGCAGACCTGTAGCCATAAACTTAGACGTCTTGGAAAGTCTGGATGAGCTAATAAAAAGTAAAGATACAGTATATAGCTATCAACAAAGGTCTGCATAGTTAAAGCTATGGTATTCCCATTAGTATCATACAGATGCGAGAGCTGGACCATAAAGAAAGCTGACACATTTGAATTGTGGTTTGGAGAAAACTGCTTAGAGTCCCTTGGACTACAGCATGCTGCTGCCCATATGGTCATAGATAGTTGGACACAACTGAGTAACTAAACAATACATGTCATATTTATTAAATCTGTCACATACTGTACTTTGTCTTGCTTGGGTTTCCCAAAGTTATTTATAAATAGTTTTAATCACTGGATTTAACACATATGTTTGAAAAAAAAACATCCAAAAGAAATCAGTTTTGCCTGGAGGTCTTAGTATTTGACTGCCCTTGGATTGTGGATCAAAGAAATAGAACACTACTGTTGTGGTCCTTTACTGAAGCTATTTTTACTACCATGGATTGCAACTATTTAACATTTACTAATTATTATGTACTAGCGAATGACGGTCAAAAAATGACGGTCAATAAAAGAGAGTGTTGAAATGCTGTTTGCCACACAATGTGAGTGTACTGTGTGCCTCAACTATATAGTCCCCTCTAACACACTAATGAACGCATGTAATAACACTATAAGTGCCATGAGGGTCATCCAGGACCCTCATGACCCAAAGTGTAAGCACTACACCATTTTAACCCGGTCACTTATGGGGGTCTATCCAGACCCTCAAAGCCTCTGTTTAACCCCATCAGTCCGATAAGGGTATATTATGACCATTATGGGCCTGTTATAATTCAACATTAACCACATAAGTGCCATGACGGTCCTCAAGGACCATCATGACACTAAGTATAAACACTACACTGCACTATATCCCCCCAATAAAACATTAAATATCAACTAAACACCCTCTACACTAACCTATTAACACCTACACTACCTACCTACCCCTTAATAACCCCCTCCCCACCACTGTAATTACCAAAATCAAAAAAGCTAAAGTCATCAAAAATCTACATTACATAAAATTAAAAAAAATAAAATCACCACAAAAAATGTACATTACAGAAAAAAAAAACCTTAGTCACAAAAAATAAAAAAGGAACATTACAGAAAAAAAAATACATTACAACCTCCCCCTCCCACTACAGAAAAAAAAATTACACACCTGAAAAGGAAATACATATAATACATACAATTAAATACATACAATACAATACAATTAAATCCAATACAATACAATTAAATCCAATACAACACAATACACCCCTATCTAATATACATCCCCCTATCTAATATACATCCACTATCTAATATACAATACTATCTATCTAATATACATCCCCCTATCTAATATACAATAAATACTATCTATGTACTATACATCCCCCTATCTATCTAACATACAATACATGCTATCTCTATATAGCAACCCTAATTCTAAGATAAAATAAAATAATTAAGACCACTTACCTTTGAGATGTTTCTTCAGATTACCAACCTAGGGTAAAAAAGATTTTAAAAATTACTACAACACGTTTACATAAAATAAATAAACATTCTAAACATTCTAAACATTCTACTCACCTTTCCAGCATGTCACGTCCTCCATCTTTGCTTCTCCGGCGCAGCCCCTGTTAAAAAAAAAACATTACATTAGTTCACATACATAAACATAAAACCAAGTAAAATCAACACAATATACATTCTACTTACCTCCCCGCAATGTCTCCAGCCTCCTCCTCTTCTGCCCCGGAAGCATCTTTAAAAAAAACAAAAAACAAACAACACACATCCGCCCTGGCAGATGTCCCCGACGCTAATGAGCTTCCTACGGAGTGTTCCAGAATAACATTGGCAATGGCGGCTTCTGATTGGCTGAAAACGCTGTTTATCAAATTCAGCCAATGAGAAGATGCCAATTGTGAACCAATGAGAAAGGGATACACCCCAAAATCCCACGCTGATTGGATAATGCACCTGTCCATCTTTATTTGAACCAATCCTAAGGATTTATTGCAATCAGCGAATCACAATGGGATACACCCCCAAGCAGTGATTAGCTGAAGACATCTGCGCCTTCCCATTGGCTGTAATACTGATTGACATTGACAATAGCCAATAAGAAGGCCCAAAAGCCTTCACTAATCAGTACGTGGGGGTGTATTCCATTGTGATTGGCTATTGTCAGTGCAACCAATCAGAATGCGCAAATGCCTCCAGCCAATCACCCTGTGGCGGTGTATTCCATTGTGATTGGCTGAAGGCATCTGCGCCTTGTGATTGTTTAAATAAAGATTGACAGGTGCATTATCCAGTCAGAGTGGGATTTTAGGGTGTATCCCTTTCTGATTGGCTCACACATTGGCGCCTCCTAATTGGGTGAATCTGATAGACAGTGTTTTCAACCAATCAGAAGGCACCATTGCCTATTTTCTTCCGGAAAAGTATCCGGGAGCCTCATTAGCGTCTGGGATGTCCGTGAGTGCGGATGTGCGTTCTTTTTTTTTTTTTTTTTTTTTTTTTAGAGCGCGGTTCCAGGGCGTGGCAGAAGAGGAGGAGGCCGGAGACATTGCAGGGAGGTAAGTACAATTTAGATTATGTTTATTTTATTTTTATGTTTATGTATGTGTATTAATGTTATGTTTTTTTTAACAGGTGCCGCGCCGGAGAAGAGTAAAAGAATGACGGGACATGCTGGAAAGGTGAGTAGAATATTTAGAATGTTTAGAATGTTTATTTATTTACTGTAAATGTGTTGTACTATTTTTTTTTATTTTTTTTCCCTAGGTGGCTGATTTGAATAGACATCTGCAAAGGTAAGTGGTCTTAATTATTTTATTTTAGCTTAGAATTAGATTATTTTATATATAGATAGCATTTATTGTATGTTAGCTAGAGGTATGTGTTTTATATAGATAGCATAGCATGTATTGTATATTAGATTGTGTTATTTATTTAGATAGATTGGTGGATGTATATTAGATAGATAGGATGTATATTAGATAAATAGTATTTATTGTATATTACATAGATTGTGTGATGTATATTATATAGTTAGGATGTATATTAGATAATGGTATTTATTTAGATAGATTGGGGGATGTATATTAGATAGATAGGATGTATTGTATATTAGATAGGGGTGTATTGCATTGTATTGTATTGTATTTAATTGTATTGTATTGTATTATATTGTATGTATTTGTATTGTATGTGATATATATATTTCCTTTTCAGGTGTGTAATTTTTTTTCTGTAGTGGGGGGGGGGTTGTAATGTGTTTTCTTATTTTTTGTAATGTTCCTTTTTTATTTTTGTGACTTAGGTTTTTTATTTTCTGTAATGTAGATTTTTTTATTTTTTGTCACTTAGATTTTTTATTTTATGTAATGTAGATTTTTTATTTTTTGTGACTTTAGGCTTTTTTATTTTCTGTAATTAGAGGGGTGGGGGTTATTAGGGGGTAGGTAGGTTGTTTTGGTAGGTAAGGTGGGTATTAATAGGTTAGTGTAGAGGCTGTTTAGGCTGTTTAGGGTATAGTGCAGTGTAGTGTTTATACTTAGTGTCATGATGGTCCTTGAGGACCGTCATGGCAGTTATGTGGTTAATGTTGGGTTGTAACAGGCCCATAATGGTCTTAATATACCCTTATGGGACTGATGGGGTTAAATAGAGGCTTATGAGGGTCTGTATGGACCCCCATGAGTGACAGGGTAAATTGGCAGTTTATGGGGGTCTGTATTGACCCCCATGAGTGAGGGGGTTAATTAAGGGCTTATGGGGGGCTGTATTGACCCTCCTGAGTGACAGGGTTAATTAGGGGATTATGGGGGTCTGTATTGACCCCCATGAGTGAGGGGGTTAATTAAGTGCTTATGGGGGTCTGTATTGACCCCAATTAAGGACAGGGTTAATGAAGGACTTATGGGGGTCTATATTGAGTGACAGGGTTAATTAACGGTTGATGGGATTCTGTATAGAGCCCCATGCGTGATAGTGTATATATATATTTTTTTTATAACGGGTCCTTTAAGGACCTCTACTTTCCTTTAAGGAACCATAATGCGGGAATTTTGAATTTTCATTGCAGCGGGGGTCCCCGATCATGATGGTTAATGTGGGGTTAATGCAGGTCTCCAAGCTTATCTCGGATCCCTTCTTGGGTAAGTTGTACATGGCTGGGCTTTGAGCCTCGTTTTTTTTTTTTTCGGCGGCCATTTTTTGTCTCGCTTAGGGGATTTTCGTGTGTCTGAACTTGGGAGTTTGGACTTAAATGGAGGTGTAACTTCACTTTCAGAGGTCCTGGATGCCCCCCCCCCCCCATGCTAAGCTTTGGGTAAGCTTTTTATGTATTTTTTGAGAGTATTTGGTGTGTTTGTTCCATTAAGGTTGGTTCCGAGGTTTTTTCTTTTTTGAAGTAGTGCGTGTGTGTTTTTAACCGCGTGTGAGGCGCCTTTGAGCCTCCACCTCCGCAAATGCGGACCCTCGCTTTGCGAGGATCCACATTTGCGGCCAAACTCAGCCGACGTTGGAGCCTCCACCTTCTGGAAATGCAGCCCCTCGCTTTGCGAGGGTCCGCATTTGCAGAGCAAATTGCATCCCTCGCTTTGCGAGCGGTGCAGTTCTTGCAAGCTTGCGAAGCGAGTTTGCAAAGCGTGGCGAAGATTCGTAGTTTGACCACTATTATATGTGATAGGATAGACTGGAAGAGGCCATTTTACATTTTATATGTTATGTGGGTCTGGAGGAGGGATGTGCTAACATGTCCATGTAAGATAGATTTTAAGGTACCAGCATAACATGGGGCTTTCTTTGGTATAATGTTGCAAATCGTTTACCAAATACGTCGACATGGGATCCTTCTGAATATTTGTGTTATCTAGGAGGCTATGGCAAAGCTTTACTGTTTTTCACTGTACTGTGTGTGTGTCAATACAGAAGAGTGCTGGAGGTGATATGTCTGTCAATATATCATATATAAGGTTCATTTATCAAGTGTTATAACTATAAACCTGCTGCCAAGGGCCTGTATTCTGAAGTATGCCATTTTTCTGACGGCTACAGCTAGCTTGTGAATCCTGGTGTCAGTTCACACATCCTAACTATGTCTACTTACAAACAAGAGAAATAAAGTTGCAAAAAACAAGAAACAGGGAAAATGTCAATGATGACACACTAGTCACACAGCACTAGACAGGTACAGGCAAATAATTATTACAACATTTTGCAACTGTAATTCAAAGAAATTATGTGAAGTACTTCTCTTAAAATTAATTCTGGTCCCAATGTATCAGTTACCTCTAAAATAAATTCTGGTTGGTTCCATAATGATGGATCTGTGAAGACAGCAAAGATTCTGCTCAACACCTCTGATAAATGCAAAAGGCATCACTTGCAGGACTTGTTTGCCACTACACAGGGTAAACCAGGTGCATATTTTTGGGGCTCTTCATGCAGAAAATGTAATCTGAAGGAGAATTTGATCTACCAACCTTTAAGCAACAGAAAACTGTCTTAGTATGAGTTGTTATCTGTACATTAATATCTATCACAATGTTTTTAAGAAGGCAAGAGTAGCTTCCATACTAAACAGATAAACTAAACTTTATAAATGGATAGGAACTAGATAGCATCTTCTACAATATTATAAAAGGAATAAAAGACCTGATAGATTGCAAATACTGGAGGGCCATGTGATGCAAGAAAAACCAAAGACTGAGAAGACATTTACTAGAGCAAAGTAGACATTTGTTAATACTCAGAGTAACAATAGGCAAGTGTTCAGTGTAAGACCAAATACAGTTATAATACAATGTGGGATATTTCCACCTACTCAGTTTAAAACATTTATTTTGCCTAATTTGTGCCAAATGTACACAAAGTATATGGCATATTTCTTGATTATTATTTTTTTGAGGATCATGCCAGTGCAACCTATCATTAAAAGACCACTGATATGTTATCTTTAAAGTATTATTTTTTAAGAACTTCCCTTAATGATGTGAATTTTTTTTTACAATGTTTAAGTAAACGCTGCCCGTAAATTAGAATTATTGTACTCAAATTCCTTTTGATGAAGGTAGATATTTTGTCTTTGTTCTCAGTTGAATTGGGAGGAAGAGTGGACTCTGATAAGATCTCTGCTTAATTATTTTAAAAAAGTGCTCTCTATATAGGACATTTGACTGTAGACCTTTATAGATGAGCACGTTCCAGTAGGATAATCCTCCTACTCCAGCCAGCATAGCTCCTAATTGTGTATGTTTGTTACATACTTCACAGGCATGTGACATCTCCTCAAACTATCCTTTAATCTAGCTTTTTCAGTATCTATCAATAAATATGTTATGGCCAAAGAGTCTTAATGACATAGCACTTACTTTTATATGTATTCAGGATCAGCAAATGGTCTATAAATGCTACATTTGTATTAAATAGTATGCAACATTCACAACAACAGTTAAGAACGTGGAGTGTACATTAGCCACTAAGTGACCACCAAGGATTGGAAAGCATCCATTATACACATGATTAGTCTTTATATATGCTGCTTTTTATTTTATGCATTGGACTGGATTTTTGACTTCCTAATGTAGGGTCTGAACTGGTTTCTGCCGCTTTACTCTGAATAATTACTCTAATGATCATGTGAAAAGGTTCCTCAGGTTATTGCAATATAACTATGCAATATAAAAAAATATATAATATGGTCATTATTATATTGTAATCTTTCTTAACCCTTCAATGGTTTAGTAAAAGAAATGGAAACATTTGTGTGAAAATTGATCCATTCACGGATCATTGGTGCTTGGACTTTCTAAATTTCTGAATAACAGCAGAAGTAGAATTTGTCTAGTGAGAGACGCTTGTTTAAATGAAGAATAATGCTAAAGGCAAACCGTGTGAATCAGGCATGAATATAAATTAAAGGATAATAAGGTAATTTTCATATGAGAATTGAAACTGTGCATCATTTTCTCTACCCTGAAGAAACTGCTAAATTTGGAGTCCAACTGTGTCAATATAAATATAAACCATCTCAGCTGAAGATTTCTTGGGTATAATGGATAAAAATGATTTCAAATAATCATCCGTCTAATAAGCTATCAAAGTTGATGTTTTTTTACAAGCTTTTTATTCCTTTTGCATTGTAGTTTGTATGTATTGTGTTGCACTGTTTTTATGTTGCTCTATTTCTTCACTTGAATGTAAGACAATATAAAACATGAAATTTTCTGTCTAGAAAGAAGGTGTTGACATATATTACATCAAAAATATTTATTTTCAATCAGCCCAGGTTTATTCATATCATATACAATATAACTATTAAAAAATAAATAAAAAAATCAGGTTTGATTAATGATTGATATTTGTTTATATAGCTGGAAGTGGAATCATGAGAAAATACAATTACAATGTTATTTGAACCATTTATTTAAGTCTGTCATTATTATTATTTTTTTAATATCCCAGTTTTCCGAATACATACAATAGAAAAAGCAACTGTCTAAATTTGACCAAATTTGCTTTTTTTGTTTTGGTATTTATTGGAATGATTTTGGTTAGTATGTGTAAGACAGATAGTAATGGGAGTAAGTGAGAAAAAGTAAGTGAATATTTGATTGCATTGTGGGAAGTTCCCTTTTTGTCACATGGATGTTCTTTGTTTCATCACTATGAAATCTGATTGTGATAGGTAACTCCATTACCTTGAAGGAAAAAAGATAAGTCTGTTTCCTTAAAGGGTCCATATTATTGAAACATTGTTTTTTCTTAAATATCATGCAGATTTGGATGTTGTACAAATGTGCAACACATTGTGATTATTTGGTCCTGTAGTGAAAAAACTAAATTATTCAGTTTGTTACTATACAGTAAGATTATGTTTCCTGCTTACTTAAAGGAACTCTGTCTCTTAAAAAAAAAGTATTCTGAGAGAAAATGACAAATTAGAAAATAATGGCTTGTACAAGCATAGTCAAAGCAAATAATCAATGAGTTATTCATGATTGTTTGTGCTAAATTATTACCTTGTTGATAAAACAGTGAAAAACGCTTTTTGCAAACATGTAATGTTGCAAGCACAACTCACTATTGTATTATTAAGTAATTACCGTATTTACGCTAATCTAGTGTACCATCAAATCTAATGCGCACTCCAAATTTGGAAGCCATGAATCAAAAAAAAATGTTTTGCAGGCGAATGTAATGTGCATTTGTCATTTGTACAAGAAGTACAGAACAGCGAGTTTATGTTACCAGCTTATGGTAGTTTTATTATAAATGACACTACTGTACAACAATACTTATAGTGTTACAACATACAAGTAATTAACAGTAATTACAACATTTACAATATACCGGTAATTAACAGTAATAAAGACATACCAGCAATTACAGTAACAGTAATGACAACGTACCAGCAATTAACATTCTGGTAATTAACACTCAGCACTATTTGTCTTCTTCATTACTCCCCTCATCATACCGTACCGGTAATGCAATGTTATCGATGGTGCACTAGATTCAATGTTTTAACCCCGAAAAAGGGGTTAAAACATTGAATCTAGTGCACCATCGATTCTAAAGTGCACTCCAAATTTGGGGCCTGATTTTTCACGAAAAAGGTGCGCATTAGATTCGAGTAAATATGGTACATGCCATCCACACCCTCATTAAGCAAAATGAATCGTAAATTACCATATTGAGCCACATATTAGCATAATAACTCAGCATAAACAGTGCTGAATATCTGGGGAATTTCTCAATGTAAATAAAAATATCAAGTACAATGCATAGACAGTTTATTATGATCTTTTTTTCCATAGGTTATAAAAAAATTTGTATCTTTGTTCAAATCACAACAGACTGCCATATGCTATTTAATAAACTTGGTATAACAATATTACACAATACAGAGATTGAATTTTTTTTTTTAATGCCCTGTACATTTCTAAATGAGATCTCAAAACCATAAAAAATGGTTGTTCTTGGTCACACTGCCAATGCCACCTGTGCTGTATTTATGTTATACACACAGTATAATGCTGAGCAATGAGACACAGATTTATCCTTCTGTGCTTATTCAAAATCTCTATTTAGGTTTCAGGAGCAAGAATACAATAACCCATTCACAGTGCTGAACTGCCGTTCAATATGCTACAAACTAATCCACTGGAGGACTCCCAGTAGTGACACTTCAAAAAATAATCCCATATTTAGTTGCATGTAACTAGTACCATGTGAATTCACCTACTCTCCTAGCGTGTTTATGTATTTATTTTCTTCTTTGTTATTATGGAAAAGTGATTAGTCTGAGGAGACAGTAGAGAAACAAACATGTTCTCAGGGTAACAGTGCCCCTTTAAGTACCAGATCCACAATTTAACTGTTTCAAACCACATAGGAAAATAGAAGAGCAACAAATTAGTATTGGAGATTTCACAAATTGCTTACTATAGGGAAGATGATTTTGTAGTGACTGGTGGAGTCGGAGCAAGTGAATGGAGGGCCCAGGGGCAAAAAAAAAAAAAGAATACCCCCCCCCCAACCAGTGTGACCCAAAACATTTTTTAAGCCTCCCCACGTGCCAAATATTTTTAGAGGACCCCAGTGCATTGTACCACTTGTACCTTGGTAGATCCACCCTTGGACTGGTAACTTATCTCTTTCCTATTCAAGGCACTAGAGTTGAAAAACACATTCAGATACAATGCAGGAAATATGAAATTTGTTATTTTGAAGAAGTCAACAACCAACAAACCCTAAGATTTGCCACAAACATATTTGTCACTTAGAAATTAATTTGTACCGTTGTGAAAAGGATAAAGTATGCAATGCAATTTTGGATGAAGAAACTACCTTTAAAAGGACCACTGCAGTTGTAAAAGACATGAACATAACGTTTTTTTGTAGAGAGTGTTTGTAGTTATCAGTGGAGGGAGAGTGTGGGAGGAGGGAACTGTCAGAAAACCTTTAATTGATAACTAGATAAACTTAAATTGACAACACATCCTTTTCCTCTCACTGGACTAGAAGCAGACACCTTGCATTAGTCAATGCTATTGCACCTTTGGGAAATGTAAACACCCCACTCACACACTGCTTTTACCAAGTTTCATGGATGCCTTTAGGGTCCAGCAGAGACATTAAGTTTTTTTTTAGATGTTTTTTTTGTTTAACTAGTGTCATGATTAAAATGTTTAAGGACTCATATTGTCAGCAATTTAGGAATATGTCCAAGGGAGCATGACATTGTTACATTGGGATTATGTGTTATTGTGTGGTTATATGATGCCTGTACATGGTTATTATGTAGCCTAGTTATAATATATTATGAGGGAAAATGTTACATAGAACATACTGTATGTGGAATTGGTAGAAATGCTCTGCATAGAAGTTAGCTGCAGATTATTGCACACTCACACATACAGACCTTGGTTCAAGACAATTGCATGTACTTCAAGTAGTCCTTAGCAAACACTTTAGTTTAACATAAAGGTTTGTTCACTAGATATCTGGTGAATTTGATCTCAAGAGCTTTGATAGCCCAAGGTTGCAAGCCAGATGGTCTGACATCACACATACACAAATGTACACAAGGGTGTGGTATGGGAGAATATAAATATGTTGTTTTGATAATTCAATAAAGGTTAAGAGATAGTTTTCAAATAAACAAGGTGTGAGACTATTTCTGTGTGTTGTATCCTGACTTGGGGAGTGGTCTTGCCATGGGCCACTAAATAACCTGTATGCAGTATTCTCTGCCTGTACCTTTTGGACCTTGCCCTCTTCAGAAGCCATCTTTTGTGCCACAGAGAACAGGAACTACATGATTCTGATGGGGTAAGTTTGAACTAGGTTCATATCAAGCCCCCGTGAAGAAGCAGATCGTGACATTTGGCTGGCAGTGGTGGGATCTCTGTATAAAACACAGAAGGATGGCAGCGTATGAAGAGATGTCTGCAGCAGAGGAGGAGGAAGTGTCCAGACTGTACCAAAGATTGATGGAGATAATGCCTTCACGTTTAACCAAGGATCAGCAGAGGGAACTCCGGATACAGATCACACAGGAGGTACAGGAGAAGTGGAGAAGGGTAAGCAATGGCCCTGTCTCAGCTCCTGTGGAGGGGAAATGCTTATCCCCAGTAGAGACAGAGAATGTTCTGGTGACTGGAAAGGACTGTAGAGGAATGGGCCTTCTAAATAAATGGATGGCATTCCTGGAACTATGGCCAGGTCACGAGCTAAGGGAATGGCTGGAAGAATTAGTATGTGAGGAGGTCGCCCTGGAAGAGCAATATGCTTATTGGGTAGGACCTGTTGGGATACCTCATCATTTTTCATTGGGGCTGGAAAAGGCACCTTGGGACATAGTACATGGGGATCCAGACTGTGGCTTGGGGACAGAGAAAAGACAGCTGTGTCTGTTTGCCAAGCGCTGTCACATGGTGCTACTGGAGACAGGCTCTTAGACAGCTAACCTACTTTGGCCTTTGATCCAGCAGGAGCTACAGCTGGAGGTGGATTATATAGACTTACTGGATGAAGCATCCCTGGATGGTTGTTGGCCACCCAGCTGGGAGGGCTCATGCCAGTCAGGCATGGAACAGAACCACCTAACAGGTACTACAGGGACCCAGCTAAATGTTGCCAAGACTGGGTCAGAAAATAAATGTATGGACTGTGGGGAGAATTTTGATATCCATGATTCTCAAAATAACAAGAATGCCTGCATCTATGGGGTTGACTGGGGAGAGGAAGAACTGGTCCCTATCTTTAGGGGCTAAGTCTCACCAAGTTAGAGGAATGGGGACAGGGCCAAACCACAGCAGTGCCGGGCCCAGGGGAAGAACTGGGGAAAAGCAACTCTGCTCCTAGAGTAAGAGAAGAACCTAATGAGCACTGGGCCCTACCAATTGACTGTGGAAATAGTGGAGAGGTTCCTTGTATGACTATTGTCCAGGAGCCAGCCACAGACCCTGGAGCAGAAACAGAAAGTAGCGCTGCTCTTCAGCCTGAACAAGAGGCAGCAGCAGCTGCTTCTCAAGGGCTGCCTGTAACTACACACCAGGCAGTCTCAGATGGAGAGAGTCAGGAGGTTCCACCTGAGGATCCAGAGACCAAAGAGCCAGAGGGTACCCCAGATTGTGATTTGTCTCCTGGTCTCCCTACAATGACTCCCCTGCAGCTGCCCAAAGACACTGGCTGTGTACCTGTAACCCTGGAAAGAAGGGGCCATTGGCCAGGCATGGTGGGAGAGAGGTTGGCTACTGAACCACAACGGCTTGTATCAGAACTGCCCATTAATCCAGCATGGATGCCACCAGTGAATGTCACTAGCCCATGCTGCAACTCCAGCATCCCAGTTTATTCAGGAGAAAGCTCAGGCCTGACAAAGGGAACCTTGTACTCTTCAATTTTACCCATGGGGCTGAGTGCTGATCCAGAATCAGCAGGACAGGAGGTCTCCCTAGCCTGTAAGGAGAGGGCTTTGCTGGGTAAGGATCCTCCCAAGTTTATGTTGGACTTACTAGCTGGGATGTACTATTTTCCCTGGACTACCTTGAAGGGTCCTCCATGGCAGTTGTCTTATAAGTATCCCCAGGGGCTTGGGAAAGTCACTGGGCCACTGGGAAGGAGCGAGTATTCGTCCTGGACAGGGGGAGGCAGGGTAACCAGAGAGCCACTGAGGCTATCACATGGATGGACTTTCCAGACAGGAGGACAAGTAAAAGCAGTATAGCTAGAGAATTATCCGTCAGGATGATCCTCTATGCTATACTAGAAAGGAAGGGGGAGAAGTTGTCATGATTTAAATGTTTAAGAACTCATATTGTCAGCAATTTAGGGAGAGCATGACATTGTTACATTGGGATTATGTGTTATTGTGTGGTTGTATGTTGCCTGTACATGGTTATTATGTAGCCTAGTTATAATATATTATAAGAGGGAAAATGTTATATAGAACATATGTGGAATTGGTAGAAATGCTCTGCATAGAAGTTAGCTGCAGATTATTGCACACACACACATACAGAGGTTGAGAGATAGTTTTCACATAAAGGTGTGAGACTATTTCTGTGTGTTGTATCCTGACTTGGGGAGTGGTCTTGCCATGGACCACTAAATAACCTGTATGCAGTATTCTCTGCCTGTACCTTTTGGGCCTTTCCCTCTTCAATTGCATATACTTCAAGTAGTCCTAAGCAAACACTTGAGTTTAACATAAAGGTTTGTTCACTAGATATCTGGTGAATTTGATCTCAAGAGCTTTGATAGCCCAAGGTTGCAAGCCAGATGGTCTGACATCACACATACACAAATGTACACTATGGTGTTGTATTGGAGAGTATAAATATGTTGTTCTGAGCATTCAATAAAGGTTGAGAGATAGTTTTCACATAAACAAGGTGTGAGACTATTTCTGTATTTTGTATCCTGACTTGGGGAGTGGTCTTGCCATGGGCCACTAAGTAAGCTGTATCCAGTATTCTCTGCCTGTACCTTTTGGGCCTTGCCCTCTTCAGAAGCCATCTTTTGTGCCACAGAGAACAGGAACTAGATGATTCTGCTGGGGTAGGTTTGAACTAGGTTCATATCAAGCCCCCTTGAAGAAGCAGACCGTGAAAACTAGCTTTATGATTTTTTCTTGGATAACTATGCTCTTAGTCAGACTTATAGTTCACATTATAGTAGTACAGTAAATTAATAGTACATTTGTGTTCACATTTGAATGTATAAAACTAGTTAAAACAATTGTTTTCTGCTCAGAATTCCAGGAAGTACAGTTATTGCTCAGAATGCTGGGAACCTGGTCAGGGACATTAAAATGTACCCACAAAGGCTTTGCTCTTTTAATCCATTACCATTTGAAACATGGCTTCTTTTAAGACTATGCTGGCAAGACGCTGATGAGAAGCAGTAACCTTGAAACAGCTGTACGTGGATAGGATTCCTGGCTTGTGTATAATCCATCCGGAGCTTTGCTCAAAGCTGTGTAATACAGCAGGCATATGCTGACTCTCCGTGGCCCTAAGGACCGCAGCATGGCAGGTATATCTCTGTCACAGCCTATCTGAGCTACATCAAGTTCATGTTCATTGCTTCAGTGACCTCATCTATATACAAATATACACATCAAATGTGCTATACTCATAATCATATTCTTTCATCACAACAATCCAAAATAGCTACATCATGTTTTAGCTACAACACTCATCCATGTTAAAATGTTAAATATTAAAAATATGGTTAGAGATTGAGTAAGGTACTACTTAAGGTCTTCTATACTGCCATAGCAAAATCAGCTTTTTATTTTAATTATTTATTGATCATCAATAACATTTCTATTTAGTAATTTATAATAGCAATATTCAGTTTTAAATACATTTTCAAAAATAGAATCTTTGTCTCCACCCCAATAAGGTCATTTAAGAACATTATGTGGAAGTTGACTATGAGATAAGTATAAAGGGTGTTAAGAAAAACTAGTTTTTATAAGAAGATAATCATTCATTGATAGTGTGCCCAAAAGTAAAAACTTTCTACCAAGGGAGACCTATTTAACACAAGCATCCAGCCAACACAGATCACTGTATTAGTACACTTTATGTTTGAGAATGTATCAGTTGTCTGGTTAGACAAAGCCACCTCCCCCGTTCATTTCATAGTGGGTGGAAACCAGCAGCAGTTAAGTCTAACTTTCAAATTCAAGATTAAATCTACATTCACTTTTTAAAATCATTGAATATTAATCTATTAATTATCTATTTTTAATTAAAACATTTAGCTCAAGCATTACAATAGTATTTATTGAAATGCTAATGTATTCCTCTTTAAGTTCACCAAAAGACTAGAGAAAACAAGATTAGTTTACAATGTACATGGGCAATATCCGGTCTTTTCCTTTTATGAGTACTCCAGCACACCACCAGCACAGATGTCAGCAGTGATGGTGAGCATCCACTAGAAGTCGCTGCCAAGATTTTGCTGCTGATGTCATAGCTTTAGAGTTAGGGTAAGGGTAAGAGTTAGAATTAGGGGGTGAATGTAAGGGTACTGGTTTAAGCTTGGAAATTGTGTACTATCTCAGCAGCACTTACAAGTGTACAATTTTGGCAGTGCCATCTAGCAGCTCCTTGCTGCAACTGCTGCTGCCACTGCTGAAGTTCTCATAAAAGGAAAGATCCCAATATCCTCAGGGCAGTATCTACCTTTTTAGAGCCCCTAGGCAATGAAGTGGAGGAGCTCCTGCGAGTGAGTATGTAAGGTATGCACAGACCCATTTTTACCTTTTCTGTACATGTAAGTTCCCTTTCTTGTTGTAACTGTCTTGTTCTAGGTGATTACCCCCTACTAGCCAGTCTATGTGCTGCAACATTTAAAACATTTTAAGCCGGGACCCATTTTATTAAGAATTGGTGCCCTTCACAGGGAAGCGCCCCTGAGCGGCTGCCTAGTTGATCTAATAGGTAATCCGAATTAAAGAAAAAAAAAAACATTTTTATAAAACATTTTTTTAAAGATAATGAGTAATCCTAGATACGTTATGTGTCAAAACATAATAGTTTTCTTCCACATTTCAGTTCTTATCTTTGTTTATGTTCTGTACTTTTTTTTTGTAACTTTTTTAATGTCTATTCACTTTTGTTAAATGGAATAAGCTCACTCTGAATGTATATGGATTTGCTAATTAATTAAACTATTATAGTATGCGTATTCTAACATACATGTTTATGTACTCTTCTTTTATTAATTATCCTATATTTACAAACTAATGAAGAAAAGATGGGGTCTTCAAGATTATGTTTTTGCGTGACCTAATATGTGCCAGTTCCTCCTATAGTCATCACATTTACTTTTTGCTTTTACTTTTTGTTATTCTGCGCCCAGACAGAATGCATTACTGGGACCAGGTTGTGCTCCCATGTATATAACCTTCTCAGTTTTTTTTTCATTAAAGTGCATTATCCCCTTTGAAAGTTTACAAGTGTGTCATCTATAGGAATGAGCTTTGTAATTACTCAATCTTGAACCTACATTCCAGAACTACATTCCGTCTTTCCACGAATTCTGATGCATGCCTTCTTTCAGGGGAATCCCTAGCACCGATACACAGAGGAGAGGACCTAACCATTGGGATCCATTCATTGTCAGGTCAAGTCGCTCCTTGTGATAATCATCTTAAACAAATAGATAGTAAAATGTATATACTAGATTTTTCATTCCCTTAAAAAAAATCAACATGATTTAGGAGTGACATATTTCTATGTGCCTATTTGTATATTACCTTTGTCCTACTAAATGGTGACTTAATGGTTTCCAAAAGCTTGTGTGCCACTGTCTTCTGAGAAACTTGCATCCATTCATATGCCTATATTCATGCAACATTAATTTCTCCCACATAATTTCTTTATGCTGAAGACAATTATAACATATTGAGGTAAAAAGAGGACAAGCTAAACAAGACTGCACAATCCCATAGAATTTGCTATCGCATTCATCATTGTTCATTCTCAGCTGAGGATCTGTGACACTATCTCAATGAACAATTCTCTGAGGGGCATTTACTTTTAATTTTTACTGTATAATGTGTGCAAAATAAATGTGTTATGAAATATAAAATAAGCTATTGTCTTAGGCCTAATTTACAATCCTCTTGTAGAAATTTCCTCAAGGCTGCCTGAACTTTGTACTGTTTTTACAGACATTTTAATTTAGCTATTAAATTGTCTCCATTTTAAAATTCACATAAAAGTTTTGTTCAGGTCAAGTCAGATGGTTTTGTATTGAAATGTTTTGATCCTACATGCCATCGTAACTCTTCTTAGAGTATGAATTAGTGAGTCAGAGCCCATAAACACAGTTGGTCCCCCAACAAACGCATTCAAGTTAAAGTCAATAAAAATTACAACAACATATATAAGCAAGTAAGAGGAGGAAATTAAAGCGACGTAAAGGAGAAGGTCCAGACCATGAGGAGGTTTTGGGTATGTAGAAGGGTGCATGCTCTGCAAGATTGTGAATTTTATTCTGTAGAGTATTGGGAACCAATGAGAAGCCTGACAGAGAGGAGGTGCAGAGCAGGAGAAGTGGTGAGTAAGGTGGATGAGTCTTGCAGAGGCATTTATAATGGATTAAAGTGGGGGAAGAGCTATTGGCATTTTGCATGTTTTACTCTCTTAAAGGGCAGGATCCACCTAAACTAAGTTTATTTTATATTAAAGATCACTCTTAGAGAAGATTAACTATCTACATAAAAGTTATTAATTGAATCTAGTTTGTCAGTCACTCCTCTATTTTCCAGTTTCTCCATTTTTGTGTAAGCTGATTGGTTTAAAGGAAAGAGCCAATCAGATTGCTGCTGAGTTATCAGTTATGACAGTTACATCCACGTGTTCCCCAGAAGCTCACATCTCCTAATATACATAAAGCTTATAGTAATAAAAAGCTAGGTGCTAGACCATTTACACATATTTGAGCTTTTGTAAGTGAACTCTTTGAAAGAAGAGTAACTTGTGTTTAGGTGAAACTTCCTCTCTAACAACCTAAAAACTTTTAATAATTTTTTCGTTCCATGTATCATTTTGTCTCCGGTTATATTAAAAGTGACATTGTATAATAACTGAAAGAAAATCATATAATTGACATTTAATCACGTTCTGCAGCAATTTGGTCCATTACAGGCCCATTATTGTGGAACCATATTTCAAACAGGGGTATATTATTCATAACATTATTTAATCATGCTAAAGAAAAGCTTTTTAAAATGACTGACAGCTCCTTTAGCATATTGTAATGAGTTTTGAAAGTTCATTGACTATTATTTGCATAAGGAAATGATTATTATTTCAGAAGTAATAATGTTCATGTCATATATTTTCATAGATATGATTTCGGCTGTTGGGTGCTGGCTATTCTATTTGGATGGCCAATCAAGATTCAAGTCACATTGCTGTTACTAAGTTGCAATACATTTAATATTATGTAAACTTGTGTGTTTGTTTTCTTCTCATTTGCCGTAGGTGGTAGTGAACCATAGTTATTTGCCTGAATAGCTTGGAATGATAAAATAAAAAATGACTGACAGTTTCTGCCTGTTTACATAATAAAACTTTTGAAAAAAACTTCAGAAAACTATAAAATGTTGGTATTATTTCATATTGAGTAAATTCTGCATTTCCACAAGAAAGAAAAGAAAATATTAGTTTGTGACATGACAGGAATGTGAGACTTCAAACACATGAATATTTCTTTATACAGATTCCATAAATGTCAATACACACATTATACATAAAACTGTGATTTACCAAAAGGCATCAGTCATGAAAAAGAGGGACAGATTCTGGGCTGTAGTTTGATCATCAGCAAGCAAAGGAATTAAAGGAAGTTTCATAGTCAAGATAAAGTTTAAATCCAATCTTCCAGTGATATATATTGCAGCAACTGCTTATTTTGTAATATAAAAATATGCTGAATATCATTTACCATTTTTTCACCAAACTGATACCCATCTCTGTAGAATTGAACGTAAAAGAAGTTGTTTACTGGAAGGACCATCATACAATGAAATAAACATAATTGAAAAGGTTGAGTCTAAAAGCATAATCAAGCAAAAAAAAGTAATAAAGCTAGTTTCTATTTATTTGTAATTATTTAAAATTAAATTAAGATGCCTTTACAGGACGCTGGAGGAATCCATGATATGTAGGTTAAAGTTGTAAGAGAATGACATTTACATGTCTAAAGAGCAGTGGTTGGAACTATTGATGCAACTTCTTGCTTCTGGGCCAGTGATGGGAACCAGCGTGGTGTCAATAACAGTCTTATCTAATTGTTCTAATAAAGGCGCTCTGTTCCATTGTTCCCCACCAGGTCTTCTGCTGATTACTAAGAAACACACACTCAGGACCCGCCTCTCAGGATGTGATATAGCAAACACAAAAATAGAGTCTTTAAAAAAATTCTTAAAGCTTGTGTTATGTCCATGCTTACACATCCACTAATGTTGGTCAAGTTTGTTACATACTTGACAAACAAGTGAATTTTTTTCTTGAATTGCAGTGGTTCTTTAGCCCAGTAACAGGAGTTAGCACAGCTGTATATCAATCATCACATGTAAAAGTTGTCAAACTGCAAGACGTCGTCACGCTTTGCGAGCTCACAAAGCGAGCTCGCCAGAACTGCATCCCTCGCATCATTTGCGGAGGTGGAGGCTCTACAGCACCTCACTTTGTAACAAAACCACCCCAACACAACAGTTAACTCGCAGCACTTAGTCCTACGGCGCCTCACCTATGTAACCAAACCACCCCACACAACCGTTAACTCACAGCACTTAGACCTACGGCCCCTAACCTATGTAACAAAACACCCCACAAAACCGTTAACTTGCCCTCTCCTTCCCCTGTGTCTCTCTTCCCCTCCTCCTCTCATTACCCCGTGTCTCTCTTCCCATCCTCCTCTCCTTACCCTGTGTCTCTCTTGTCCTCCTCCTCCCCTGTGTCTCTCTTCCCCTACTCCTCTCTCTCATTGCGTGCGAGCCAACATTACGAGCCGCGGGACTTAGAAAAAAAAATAACCAAGGTTGCAAAACAACGCACTAACACTAAACACAATAAAAATAAAAAAACACTCACCCACAGCACGGGGGGACAGCCAGGACATCTGAAAGTGAGGTTACATGCGAATTTAACCTGAAATTCCCCAGTTTCGGCACTCGAAAATCGGCTAATCGAGAATAAAAATGACGGCTGAAAAAAATGAAAACGAGACTCCAGGGCCCCGGAACAAGCAAAACACTGCCAGCCACATATAACTTAGCCAAGAGATCCGAGATAAACTTGGAACCCCACATTAACCCCTTGCAGAGATCTCTTCATTAACCCTGACACTCATGGGGGTAAATACAGATCCCCATAAACCCTTCATTAACCCTGTCACTCATGGGGGTCAATTCAGACCCCAATAATCCTTTAATTAACCCTGTTATAAATGGCGGTCAATAAATCCCCATAAGCCCTTAATTAACCCTGTCACTCGTGGGGGTCAATGAAGATCCCCATAATCGCTTAATTAACCCTGACACTCATGGGTGTCAATACAGATCCCCATAATTCATTAATTAACACTGTCACTCATTGGGGTCAATACAGACCACCATTAAGCCCTTTATTAATCCTGTCACTTATGGGGGTCAATACAGACCCCCAAAATCCATTAATTTACACTGTCACTAATTATTATTATCATAGTTTATTTATAACGTGCCAACATATTCCATAGCGCTGTACATAAATTAGGTTCAGACAATGATAAATACAGATTAACATTTAGCAAAGGAAGGATGGCCCTGTCTTTGAGCTAGGAATCCGATGTCCATGTTGAATTCCCAAAGTACTTAGGATAGAAACTCTCAGACTTACAATCAAAGGACACTAATGGGGGTCAAAAAAGACCCTATAACCCCTTAATTAACCCTGTCACTCATGGGGATCAATACAGACCCCCATAAATCCTTCATTAACCCTGACACTCATGGGGGTCAATACAGACCCCCATAAGCCCTTAATTAACCCAGTCACTCATGGGGGTCAATAAGACACTCATAAGCCAATAATTAACCCTCTCACTCATGGGGGTCAATACAGACCCCCATAAGCCAATAATTAACCATGTCACTCATAGGGGTCAATACGGTCCCCTATAAGCCTTTCATTAATCCTGTAACTCATGTGGGTCAATACAGACCCCCATAAGCCCGTAATTAACCCTGTCACTCATGGGGGTCAATACAGACCCACATAAGCCCTTAATTAACCCTGTCACTAATGGGGGTCAATAAAGACCCTCATAACCCCTTAATTAACCCTGTCACTTATGGGGGTCAATGAAGACCCCCATAATCCCTTAATTAACCCTGTCACTCATGGGGGTCAATTCAGCCCCCCATAATCCTTTAATTAACCATGTTACTCATGGTGGTCAATAAACCCCCATAAGCCCTTAATTAACCCTGTCACTCATGAGGGTCAATGAAGACCCCCATAATCCCTTAATTAATACTGACACTCATGGGGGTCAATACAGACCCCAATAATCCATTAATTTACCCTGTCACTAATGGGGGTCAATAAAGACCCCCATAAGCCCTTCATTAAGCCTGTCATTGAGGGGGGTCAATACAGACCCCCATAAGCCCTTAATTAACCCTGTCACTCATGGGGGTCAATAAGACCCTCATAAGCCAATAATTAACCCTCTTACTCATGGGGGTCAATAAGACCCTCATAAGCCATTAATTAACCATGTCACTCATAGGGGTCAATACGGTCCCCTATAAGCCCTTCATTAATCCTGTCACTCATGGGGGTCAAAACAGACCCCCATAAGCCCTTAATTAACCCTGTCACTCATGGGGGTCAATACAGACCCACATAAGCCCTTAATTAACCCTGTCACTAATGGGGGTCAATAAAGACCCCCATAACCCCTTAATTAACCCTGTCACTTATGGGGGTCAATGAAGACCCCCATAATCCCTTAATTAACCCTGTCAATCATGGGGGTCAATTAACCCTGCATAATCCTTTAATTAACCATGTTACTCATGGCGGTCAATAAATCCCCATAAGCCCTTAATTAACCCTGTCACTTATGGGGGTCAATAAGACACTCATAAGCCAATAATTAACCCTCTCACTCATGGGGGTCAATACAGACCCCCATAAGCCATTAATTAACCATGTCACTCATAGGGGTCAATACGGTCCCCTATAAGCCCTTCATTAATCCTGTCACTCATGGGGGTCAATACAGACCCCTATAAGCCCTTAATTAACCCTGTCACTCATGGGGGTCAATACAGACCCACATAAGCCCTTAATTAACCCTGTCACTAATGGGGGTCAATAAAGACCCTCATAACCCCTTAATTAACCCTGTCACTTATGGGGGTCAATGAAGACCCCCATAATCCCTTAATTAACCCTGTCACTCATGGGGGTCAATTCAGCCCCCCATAATCCTTTAATTAACCATGTTACTCATGGCGGTCAATAAACCCCCATAAGCCCTTAATTAACCCTGTCACTCATGAGGGTCAATGAAGATCCCCATAATCCCATAATTAATACTGACACTCATGGGGGTCAATACAGACCCCCAAAATCCATTAATTAACACTGTCACTCATAGCGGTCAATACAGACCCCTATAAGCCCTTCATTAATCCTGTCACTCATGGGGGTCAATACAGACCCCCATAATCCATTAATTTACCCTGTCACTAATGGGGGTCAATAAAGAATCCCATAAGCCCTTAATCAACCCTGGCACTAATGGGGGTCAATAATGACCCCCATAAGCCCTTAATTAACCCTGTCACTTATGGGGGTCAATACAGACCCCCATACGCCCTTCATTAAGCCTGTCATTGAAGGGGGTCAATACAGACCCCCATAAGCCCTTAATTAACCCTGTCACTCATGGGGGTCAATAAGACCCTCATAAGCCAATAATTAACCCTCTCACTAATGGGGGTCAATACAGACCCCCATAAGCCCTTCTTTAATCCTGTCACTCATGTGGGGTCAATACACCCCCCCATAATCAATTAATTTACCCTGTCACTCATGGGGGTCAATACAGACCCCCATAAGCCCTTAATTAACCCTGTCCCTATTTAATATACAATAAATCCTATCTCCATATACAAACCCTAATTCTAACCTAAAATAAAATAATTAAGGCTGCTTACTTTTGCAGATGTCCCTTCAGCTCCACAACCTAGGGGGAAAAAAATGTGTACAACACATTTACATACAATAAATAAACATTCTAAATATTCTAAATATTCTACTCACCTTTCCAGGAAGTCCTCCCCATCCTTCTTATTTTCTTCTCCGGCGCGACCCTGTTAAAAATAAACATTACATAACCACAATATACACACACACAAAATAAAGTAAAATAAAAATAATATACATTGAACATACCACCCTGCGATGTCCCCGGCCTTCTCCTCTTCTGCCCCGGCTGGGGCCTGGATATTATGTTTATTTTTTTTGTTTATGTATTTAGTAATAATCGAATGTTTATTTTGAACAGGGACCATGCCGGAGAAGAAAATAAGAAGGATGGGGAGGACATGCTGGAAAGATGAGTAGAATATTTAGAATATGTAGAATATGTAGAATGTGTATTTATTGTATGTAAATGTGTTATGTACTCATTTGTTTATTTATATTTTTAGGTTAGAATTAGGGTTTGTGTATGGAGATAGGATTTAGTGTATGTTAGATAGGGGGATGTATGTATGTTAGATAGGATTTAATGTAGTTTAGAGAGTGGAGTATTCTATTTGATTTGATTTCTATTGTATTGTAATGTATACATTTTGTATGTATTTCCTTTTCAGGTGTGTAATTTTTTTTTCTGTAGTGGGGGGTTGTAATGTAGGTTATTTTCTGTAATGCTGTTTTTTTATTTTTTGTGACTTATGTTTTTTTATTTTCTGTAATGTAGATTTTTTATTTTCTGTGAGTTAGGCTTTTTTTATTTTCTGTGACTTAGGTTTTATTGTTTTTTGTAATTAGTGGAGTTGGGGGGTTTATCAGCAGGTGGGTAAGTAGTGTAGGTGTTAATAGGTTAATGTACAGGGGGGTTAGTTTAGATTTAATGGTTTATTGGGGGGTATAGTTTAGTGAGTGTTGGTACTTAGTGTCATGAGGGTCCTGGAGAACCCTCATACCACTTTATGGGGTAATGTTAGGCTTCTAACTGTCCCATGAGGGACTTTAGATGCCCTTATGGGACTAATTGGGTTAAATAGAGGCTTATGAGGGTCTGTATAGACCCCCACAAGAGACTGTGTTAAAATAGTATAGTGCTTACACTTTGTGTCATGGAGGTCCTGGATGACCGACATGGCACTTATAGTGTTATTACATGCGTTCATTAGTGTGCTATAGGGATCTATATAGTTGAGGCACACAGTGCACTCACATTGTGTGACAAACAGCATTTCAACACTTTTTTATTGCCCCGTCATTTTTGATGGGCAAGTCGCTAGTATTATAATAGTAATCAATGGTTATATATATATTACAACATACATACATTTACAGTCTACAGACCAGTGAAATCAAGACATTGGGGATCTCAAAGTCAAACAGTTCCAACCCAGGAAAACATATTTTAAGGGAGGAGCAGGATATCTTAAGTTGTGGGTTCAGAACCATACCAAATACACCTTTATTTATATATCGATAGGCTCTTAAACAGGGGTATCCAAGTTCGGTGCTGGTGGGCCACACATAGGCCTGGATTTGGGGATATCCTTACTGCAACCAGGTGAGACTATCAATTCTTCAGTCATGCTGATTGACTCACCCGTGCACAGAACAGAAATCCTCAAATCCTGGTGCAGCCTACCAGTACCGAACTTGGACACCCCTGATCTAATGGATAATATAGTTATGGAGAGGCTTTCCGAAAGGTCTCCATCACTTGAGTAATTAAGCTAGAGTATCATATTCTAAGTGTTGCCAAGCACTGATTTAATTCATAGAAGCAGTATTTGATGAATGAATAATGTATAACTATAAAGAGGCACCCTGAATGTGTCAGGAGTGTTATTTGCTTTCTATGTTGGAACCTTTTGACTTGGTCTTGGACCCTGACCTTAACTTTCCTTTTGAGTGCTGCAAACCTAGGTCACCCCTGATCTAATGGATAATATAGTTATGGAGAGGCTTTCCGAAAGGTCTCCATCACTTGAGTAATTAAGCTAGAGTATCATATTCTAAGTGTTGCCAAGCACTGATTTAATTCATAGAAGCAGTATTTGATGAATGAATAATGTATAACTATAAAGAGGCACCCTGAATGTGTCAGGAGTGCTATTTGCTTTCTATGTTGGAACATTTTGACTTGGTCTTGGACCCTGACCTTAACTTTCCTTTTGAGTGCTGCAAACCTAACTAATAAAATATGGATGTGAGAGTTGGATCATAAATGCAGAGCTCACTAGATTGACACATTTGAATTGTGGTGCTGGACAAAGCTGCTTAGAGGTTCTTGGACTGAAAGAATATCCATTCAATCAATAATAAAGGAAATCAAGTCAAACTGTACCCTTGAAGATTTGATCATGAGGCTAAAACTCAAAAGTTTGGCCATAGAATGAGAAGACAGGTTTCCTTAGAAAAAGTTCTGATGCTGGAAAAGTTTGAAACGAAGAAGGGGACGGCAGAGGAAGAGATGGATAGATGAGGTAATTGAAGCAATGAACATGAGCTTGCAGGAACTCAGAGGAACAATAACTGACAGATGTTCCTGGTGTGCTGCAGTTCATAGGGTTACAGAGAGTTTGACATGATTGAACGACTGAACAACAACAACCCTAACCATATCTATGTTTACTGGATTACCTAATCTTCTTTCAGCCTCAATCTTCCACCAATGGCCAAGATCTTTATTCTTAAAACCAGCTCTTCACATTTGAACACACATAAACAACTGTACTGTTAACCAGACATGGACACCAGCTTATGGCACAGTCTCTACTCTCTCTCTCTTTGTTAAGGTTTTCCTTCATTCAGTAACCACCAGAGTAACACACAGATATTCAAATAGCTTATCTACTCTCAAACAATGCTATGCATAATTAATGTAATTACAGCTCAAATTATATTACTCATTGAATAACATTACATATTTTAATGATCCCGGTATCATGATTTTTTGTAGCTTCATCATTCTCAATGGTTTGTTGTGGCATCTTGGTAGATTTAGTTGACCTATTTCCAATATCCAATTCTATTTTTTTGAAAATGTAGATCCTAATTTATACAATATTGTTGCAGGCACACAAAAAAAGACTTGAAATAGAATTACATATGAGATTGATGATAATAAGTATTACAGTAAAGGCACAGTGTAAAAAAAAGGGGGGAAAACGACAGGAAAGCAAAACATATCAAGTCATTTAGAAATCTGTGGCATAGAATCAAAATGCTTCAAAAATACTTGTCACAACATTCTCTATATAGTTACACTTCATATGTGAGATTTTATTAAAAATAGTTTTTGAAAGTGACACAAGATAGGACAAAAAGCAGCATGACTCCTACTAATGCCATGCTAATTAAGTCTCTTGCAGCATAAGCAGACTTGGCTCATGTATGTGATGGGTAATATACAAAATATTGTGCTTGTTATATATTTACTTTATCTCCTTTTTCTATTGTAAATGGTGGAAATGGAAAAAAAATAAATGTAATCCCTCAGTACAGACCATCCATTTACAATGATATATAATAAGTGACTAGTTCGACAAAATGGTTATAATAAATACAATTATTTTATCATTTTCTCTTTAACCAGAACAGGGATTTTTCAGCTTTAGAGACCAGTGTATTTCATTTGCACAGGATATTGACTTATTGGAGAAATGAAACTCACTTCTTAGAAAAGTATTCTTCTACATATCCACTAGTTACTTAAGTACTTTAAGTACATGAGATTTTTCTGTCTGTAAACATGGAATTGAAAATAAAATATATAAAACTTACTCTCAGATATAAATAGGTCAATACTTGTTTTATGTGCTTTTAATAGGGATTTCATTAAGAAGAAAGAGACCGAATTTGCAATCAATGACCCAAAGGAATTAAGCTTCAATTTTAGATCTAATAACTGCAGATATTTATTGGGTTAATGTCAGCTGGTGGACACCAATTTATCATAAATTTCGTAAGTCAATTTTTAAAGATGACCCTGTCCCAAGTTCCTGTCATTAGGTCATTACTATTCCTAGTAGCAGATGGGCTTCCAAGACAATTATAAAACTCCTGACAAGTGTTTCATCCACAATCCCTGATAACTGTGTAAAATATTATTTTTAGGCACATATATGCTGCATTCTGTTTGGTTAAAGAAGTACCCTTTTTCCAAGCTAGGACAAATTGTTCTGTTATCTTCTAGTCTTTTAGCAGTCATTCTGTAATGACTTATGATGCAACAGTCCTTCAGCCTATTGTTTTATATTGCAGGTAATTTACTTAGCATCTTCTCACCTGAAATCAGAAGTCCTGTTGGGTCTCAGTTTTCCCCACAGGATATGGGACATAGTATATCAAGTGATGCACTTGAGATGCTTAGTAAATAAACAAAAATAGCCCATTTCACATGATCTCATCTCTTCTCACTTTATCTCAGATGAGCAGGTGCTTAGTAGATATGAGGGTGGGTTGTTGTCATGGCTGAGTTTGAGACCCCCTTGAATCCCACAAGCAACCCTGTTATTTGGTACTGAGTATCAAAGCATTTCATATATAATGGAATTCAAACATGAAATACAGCTCTTTTGTGTAGGGCCCTAATTTATTCAATAACTATGTAGTCATGAAACAGTTTGTTACAGGTTTGTGGGAAAAGTCCAAGGTTCTAACCTGAATAACAAAAAATACTAAAAAATTAGCGACTTGGGAATAATGATTCTGAATCTAATATGTATACATAATCAACAATGGTTGCTTATCGATTTAATCACCATTACTACTTACCCACATCAAATATGTTCAACTAATTGGATATGATGAATGAGATTCAATATTCAACCTGTGTGTAAATATTGAAGTATATGGCCATTAAGATATTGATCTAAATGTAAAGTATAGAAATATTTATAATTAGAAAATATAATTCTCTCTGATATTCGATCGTATTAACTAAAAAAATAAAATTATATTCCTACAATTATTTTCAAATATTTTTTATTAAAGAAGGAAACAATGCCTATGGAAACATGTTTTCCAAGTTGGAGCTTAAAAATAAGAATGCTCATTTCACAGGAATATTGTGTAATTGTACAGTACAAATCTAAAGATCGCTAATTAAAGTGTGTACTTTTAAGGAATGAAGTATGGTACAGCAATTTACTAAGAACAGGCTAAAAGTTCTGCCAGGCTACAAATATTTCCTATAAAATGTAATTTTGGGACTATTCACGACTGTGTGATGATGTAAAGGCAATATTGGAAAGAATTGTGGTTTAAGAGATGACTAATCAATGTCTCTAAGGGACACAGCAGAGGTTCTAAACATGGTGTAATTTTAAAATGATTTTTTTTTTTTTTGTGTGCATTTTTCCACATTAAACTTTTATTCTGGCTTGCCATTTTGTTAATGATAGATCACTGCCATTATCAACAATAGCCACAGAGTATTGTGTTTAGAAATATATTTAAAATTAGAGCAAGTTTTTATCACTTAGCATAAATAATAAATAAGTGTTATATAAAATTGCCAATAAAGAGCCCTATTCTATTGGCTAAATTGTACATTTATACAAACTTAAAATCACTCTTAATATTGCCACATATTCTATTAGCTACTCACAATCCAATTACGAGTTACCCGCCCACAATCACTACAGGCCAGCCAGAGACGCAAATTCGGCCTTCGAGCTGTGCTAAAACCAATGGAGTTTAAATATTACGAAAAATACGAAAACACAAAATCGATATTCTATTAGACCGGTAGCTCTAGCTTGCAAAATAAGTCTAACATGCAACTAGAAAAAAGTATCACGTTTCTGTCAAATATTATGAGTACTAAATAGGACTCGCAAGGGCTTTTTCAAACACTTATTAAAGCTGCATCAGCAATTAAACACACAATACTCTATTTTAAAAACCATGGGAAGGCATGGAAAGAAATTAGAATTAATTGTGCAACAGTCTCAAACCCTCAAATATGCAATAAAAAATATTATTTTTAACTTTATGTGTAATATTGATTAAATTACGGTCTTAAATATTGTCAGATCATATGATCATGCGCCCTGAAATCATGCTTAAAAAGGCAGGGTTTACATGTGGAGGCTAAAAGACATAATTTGCAAGCTTGAGTCAATAGAATACATCTAAACACTTAGAGAAAAAAAAAACAACCGCAGCCAAAATCACAGGTTAGAGTCACTTGTGGTGCTCTAATAGAATAGGGCTCAAAGAGCTTAATTAGAAAAAAGAGGAAATATCCCAAACGACCATCTTATTTGGCTTTGAGAAATTCATCTATGTCCATTTCACAGTTTTCACCTATTTTACAATGAGTGTTTAATTGCTTTAGATATTTTTGTCTAATATAAACATACACACAAAAGGAGATGAAGTAAAATTACGCTAAGCGCAACATATTACCTAAAGAAACATGGCTCATCAAACAACACCCATTTGAAATGGAAGATTTGAATATATTACTGAATCACAAAATGCCTTAGAGGAATTTCCTTTCAAATTAATCTCCACTCTAGTTAAATACTGAAAATCCAAATTAAACCTTGTCAAAGATGAAATTGAGAAATTAGTCACTAAAGTTAGAATCCCACAAGGATAATGTGGATTACATGAAAGTTGAAAAAATATTACACTCAGCCTTATTTCATCTCAACATGAATAATTATATATATGGATGGAGTAGCAATGAAAGTCCAGTATTTTAGATGAATAACCAGCGTATTGCAGTATAAAGTGATATAATTTTTATTTGCAGAGGTTGTGATGTGCTCAACGTGTTCTTACTCCTATTGGAAGGTCTGCCATTGCAGATGTTCATACTGCATTACAGCTCTTTTAACAAAATATGCTTTCTTCATATGCACTTTAACAACCTTGATCATTTATTTATTTATTTATAATTGTAATGAATGCTCCATTCACTTGACATAATAATTTATTAGGATTTTCATCAGACTACAATTTGCTTTTCTAAATCCAATAATCTCAAAAAGACCTAGAGAATATTGTTTTTGGATATTGTATACATTTGTTAATAGTAGTATTTGCATTGAGAAAGACTTTTAAGAGTAAACATGAAAACACAGCCCATTGAAAGTGTAAATGAGGACATATTGGTTGTTTTAGCTTGGTACGATTGAGCTAGAACTTTCCAAAGACAACTTCTATGAGGCATCTTCAGGTAATATTTACTAATCTACTGTAAACACTGCAATGACAGATTTTAGCATAAAAAAAAAATACATAGAAAATATAATTCCAACCATCAGCAGGGATTATATACTTTTCTCTCCTGAAATATTACACTTCAAACAACTAAACAAATATATAGTTAACTTCTAGCATATTTATTTAATGTATTTTATATTTTTTTCTGATCACATACTTAAATATAGATACAGCGTAAACAACCTTCTAGTATGTCTAGCACTTCTTAATTTACACAATAAAAAAACAAATTTGTTCCACAATGAAAGTGTTATCTAGGATATAATATTTTTGATCAAGTATGGTTTTGAAACTTGCTTTTAGTATGAAATCAAAATATTCGGAAGCTACTATGCAAGAAGCATAATGGCTAAATAATGGGAAGCATACAATATTTATCCCATTACTGTATAGAAGTTCTAATTGGGATCAACAAAAGTCTCTACTTGAATGGAGCTTTAAAAGTTGTAACCTGAATTGTACCAAAAAAGATGTATGTGTATGCATGTTAATCCTAGAAGACTATACATCTTGAATATTTAAAATTCTTAATTAAGATATGACTTAAGCAAAAATAATCTCAGCCCATGTATTTTAGTGCTTTAGGCAGATGTCATTGATGCTTTCATAAAATTTAGTAGATAAAAGCAATTAAAAAGTATACATTTTAAGTATACATTGTGTACATATTTAAAAATATGTGAAGAAACAAAGATATAATATTAATAATAATAATTAATACTATTTATGATGTCTTTGTTCCTATTCTTGGATTTATTTATTAATCATTAAATATTTTCCTTTTTTATTGTATCTTTACATTTATTCATATTTTCATTAACTCATTTATTTTGTTATATAGGCCATGTAAACTATATTTTCTTTATCGAAAACAAAATACAACTTCATGAAGGTTAAAAAATATATGAAGAAACATACATACACGGATAGTATGTACACATATGTACCACATATAGAGATACAAAAACAAGTTTAACTGAATACCTTAACAACCATATTGACACCTGCAAACATACTACATACAGTATATAATGTAAACAGAGGTCCAGATACAAACAATTACAAAAACACTTCTACACATATAGGCAAAGACATTTCTCCATCTATTAATTGTTTGCTGTTCAGTATTTCAGTCATGTCCGACTCTCTGTGATCCTATGGGCTGCATCATGCCAAGCACAATTAAGGTTATCTTGGCAAAAATAATGGAGTGGGTTGCCAGCTTCATTGAGCTACACAAGCCCCTTCACCACATCTTTCTAACCTAAGTTATTTCATATTTCTTTCCTTGTATCCCATTTTTTATTTTCATTGATCTGTCTTTATATATTGGTTTCTCACTGCCTCTGTTTATATTGTTTTTTTTTAGTCAAACATTTTATCTATCCCCTTCTCTCATTTACTTTACCCTTTCCCTGGCTCTCTTTCTTAAAGGGACTCTAATAAGTTTTACTTTTCTTTTTTTATTAATAATGCCTTGTTCAATAATAGCACCATAAATCTACACCAGTGGTAGTCAACCTGGTCCCTACCGTCACAAAAGGGAGATTAAAGCTTTCATGCTGGGCGGTGAGGTAATCTCTAGGTGGCGTCACTGATGAGTGACGTCACATGCCGGAGTACGCAGCACTATGCTTGGCTGGTTGGAGAGCTGATGAGAGAGCAGTCAGGACCGGATCACTATCTAGTAAGTACATGGTGATACATAGCTAGGGTCATATGAGGGGGGAGTAAATTGAGTTACTGCGGACCGGGGGGCGGTAAGGAAATGTTACCATCAAAAGTGGGTGGTAGGTATTAAAAACTTGAGGACCCCTGATCTACACTATAGTTGTTTGTAATATATATCTACACAAACTAAAAGAAAACAGGAGATGTTCCTTTTATTTAATTTCATGTTCCCTACAGAATCAAGTGATTTTAGTTATATTATAGCTCCTTCACTTTATTATTTACTAAAAAACATATTTATACATAATACATTTGTACTCTATTCCATTTTTCCATCTTCAGCTATGTTTATAAGTTATTTATCTAGTTCAGTCTCTTATTTCTGTTATTTTCTCCCTGCCAGGCATCAAGTAACCACTTCACTTTCAAAACACGAATGTTGTTAACAATCACTCAACGTGTTCATGCTATTCCCTCTATCTGTACAATGCTGTTTTCTTGGGTTATTTCATATCACATTAAATCTTAAGCTTAAGAATTTAAAGAGACTTATAAAAAAGTTAAATTTCAGACAATATAGTGAACAATTACATATTTTTTTGGCCAAGGAAAGAATTATGAAATTACATTTTTGAGTGTTAATTGTTTTTAAGTATGTTCCTTTAGGTGGTTGACATGTCTCAAAACATTTTTACAATATGATTTTTCAAATAATGGGCAACATGTTTTAGAAAGTAACAAAAACGAACACAGACGGCATAAAGCCAAATAATAACTTGGCACCATGGCAGTGAAATATACATTCTTAAAATTGTAAATATACACTAAAAATACAGTGTGACTAATTACTGAATATAAATATAATCAAATATATAAACCTATAAACCTTCTTTTTTTTAAATGCCAACATGCAAAATATAAGTAAAAGGATATATATATATATATATATATATATATATATATATATATATATATATATATATATACAATGTTAAAATTATTCATGCATAAATAAATCAAGACTCTTCAGACTTCAATTGATTTACCAGATGTGATATTATTGAGTCAAATAAAAAAACATGCTATATATACAAAACCATAATCATGCATTTCTTCTTATTTTATAAAATACCAGCTTTATAAAAAAGAATTCTCAAAAAAGAGAAAACAAAACAAAATAAAAAGAATAGTGCAGAAAGCTTCCACATCTACAATATAATATAATTTACTAGAGCATAAATCATTGCTCTTTATAATTACTTTAAATTTCTTTTTTGATCAGCAGCATATTTCCACCAAACCTTAGGATGCACATATCCAGTTGGATAAGTATAAAAAAGAAAGAACAAACAGACCATTTAACAAATATGTAGCATAAAAAAATTAACTTACATTTAATCCACAATTGGATTTGTACAGCTCTCCAGGTCCTCTCTGCATCTTTCAATCTCCCCAGCATATACTCGCTTCAGCCACTCTACCCAATGATGTAAACGGGAACTTACAGGTGCTGAACCGTTTCACCTGTTAAGGCTTTCTTAAGATGTGTTCTACTCTGAAAAAGCCTAAAAAATATGAAACATGTTGTATTTAAAGTGATATATGTGATTTATTACACTTGTAGTTTGCCTGCTGGTATTGTTATCAGTTTGGGTTATAGATTATTCACTATTTTTCATTTTTGTATTTATAGATTGTTCGCCATAATTTGAGAGCATATTTTAAAAGTTTTAAGAGTTTATTGTATACTACACTGATTTAGGCAGTGTGATTCTAAGTTATGGTTTATAGAGATATATAGATATAGAGATCAAGTTAAGTGAGGGCTTTGATGACAGTAGCTGCTGAAAGATTTTAACACACTTTTCCCTTTTTATGTTCTTGAAAATATAGCAATTCATTTACAAGCAAATATGCCCTAAACAGAGCCAGCATTTTTTTTCTATTTCACTAAATCTATAAAAGAAGCTGATTAAATGTAAATGTGGCATTCCTGGGTGCCACTGCATTCAACAGGATTAATGGAAATCATATCCTATTCAGCCTTTCCCTACTGATAAATAATTTTCCAGAGTATAGCATATTTACACATAATGTGTGACAAATTAAAGCTTGATTTTTTTGCTCATACAGTTTGTAAATACATTTTGTAAATATGGTACAAAAGGGACTTTTAAGATATTGTCTCTCGATTATACTTTATTCAGAAATAAGTGGCAACAAGGATTCGGACTCTCTTGGTGAACTTCATATATCTGTTCGAGAAGAAGTTGAATGTTATTGATACACTAAATAAGAATAATAGCTTTAACAAAATAAAGATATGACAAATGTAAGATAATGGCTATATGCGTAATGGCTAAAAAAAATAAATTATTGCTCTTCTCAGTTAGCCATTAAAGAACTTGTCTTTACACAACTCTTGTTATTTTTATTTTTTTATTACAAACTTATTTTACTTTCATCTATTCTACAGGCTAACAACATACAATCCTTTGATGATCTACAAATCAGAGAACCGTAAAAAAAATTAATGCTTGTAGAATTTACAACATTTACATTATATTTATTTAATGACTAAATCTTAAATAAAAGTAGCAGTACTTTGTATGATTGTTTGTTTTATATTTAAAAATATAAAAATGAATAAAACAAGAGAAAATACTATGTTTTATTTTATTTAATTAAAAGCATAAAAACACAGTAAACATATGACAGTTAATGGCGTTTGTATGTCAAATATCTATAAGTTATTCATAATACTTTAATCTAATACCTGCTGCTTATATCAGACACACACATTGCATGGAGTCATTCTATACACATACAGATTTATTTAATGTAAAACAAAAAATGTTTTCCACACCCCCAGAGCGGTTTACATAGGCGCAGTGTACTTACCAATATACAACATATTTGGCCAAAGCAAACTATGAATTGTATGCTCATTTTAGCAGGGATTTCTAGGGGTGTTAACTTTGAAAATCAACTGCTTGCAAACTCAACAGATTTTGCAAACTTTAGCATAGGTTTAATAATGTTTATTTTGTTTTTTTTTGTCATGCAAAAAAGGTTTTCATATACTACTGATTCTCTTCTATCAGAAGCATTCATAATCCATGAAACTTAAATATGCCTCTAATAAGAAAGAATAAATTGAATATAACAATGCTAAGCTCTTTAGTTGCTATACCTCACCATTACTATCTCTGAACATCCAAGTCATAAGCTCTGCTTTCTAAATATTCACACAGAACTTAAAAATAGGTTGAATACACAGTACATTCCACTAAATATATTATGTTTCAAAAGCTAGGGTTTTCAGTTTTCTGATTGCATTGATAACTTTATTTAAAAAAAAAACAGTTTCATACCCATAGAATGGAATCAAGATTTTTAACTATTATGTAACCATATTTACCCCCCCACAATGCCATGCCACAGGGCTTCATTGGGGGAAGGAGAGCTTTAGGTGAAGGTTCAATCGAAAAAAAAATATTTTATCAATGTAGTTATTTTTGTTCAGAAATTTGTATTTACATTTAAGGCATATCCTCTATAGGACACTGAGATAAAATAAATATGAAGCAATTTATATTAAAACCTTTGATCACATCCTTTTTTTAGTGATTAGTTTGCAGGTAGTATATCAGTTTTTTTATTTATTGTCATATCATCTATTTAAATGCCTTCAGATGTATATTTATTAAATTAACAATTAATTATATCTATATCAAAATACATTTTTTATAACAGAATATTTATTTTATTGCATACACATTAGTATTACATTATGAAACTTGTCAGTAGAACCTTAAATAAAGTATTAAGCACACAACTTAAATAAAATCTATATTTTTAAAAAAGAAAAAAGTTCAACATGATAATGCAGCATTAATTCATAGAGTTTGAAAACAAGTAATTCTCTGAGAATAATTAATACATCTCACCAGCATTTATTTTGTTAGAGTGGTACATAGGATATCTACACTCAGCTAAAATGGTCCATAACCATTTATCCCATTTTTGTTAATATGTACAAAATTTGTGTTGAAACTGCTACTTTGTCAACAATATATTGAACGGACCTGCACTCTACTTTTATATTTTCCGTGTTAATGGAGAATCTCCACTTTGCAAGTATTGATTGCAATACATTGTGATGAAGCTTTAATCCCCAGGTCAACAATCTGCCATAGTTGGCACTTAAACAGCATAATATATAAGAAAGAACACTCTTGGCAAATCTACACAACATTCTACAAGTGTCTGACAAAGACTGGCGGTAGAGTCACTAATTATCGGCACCAAATCTTATCTTGCAGAATGTTATCTACAAACGTTGTTATGTCCAAAAAATTAGAGAAGAACTTACAATGCGATAAAAATAAAACCGTAATATCTATATAAACTGTTATAATCATAGGAAAGAAAAGAAAGCAAAAACTTGATAGGAAAATACCATCTTAGATGTTTCCATACATGTCTCACATAATTAAGTTACATGCACCTGCTCCAAATGTGTTAATTTCAAGATATCCTTAATGCTTCGAGCCCCACTGGACCTCATTTTTAAATTCCAGAGAAAAATTTCAAGAGCTCTGGCTAGGTTTGTAAAAAAAACAAGCTACATTTACCAAACATTTACCGAAGCTTGTGCATTTTAACAAGAATTAAAGCAATTTATTATTATTATTATTATTATTATTATTATTATTATCTTTTATTTTTAATGTGCCAACTTATTCTGCAGCGCCATACATAGCCATAAACAGCTCCAATTCAATTCAAATAAAAAGAGGACTCTGTCTTTGAGTTTAGAATCTAGCATGCAAAGTGTTTTCTCAAGCCCCCTATGTTTTTTTAGTGACGTTTTGAAGGTCTTGAGACAGGAGGAAAGTGGAAAGAGGCAAGAAGTTCCCAAAAATATTGGCAACAGGAGAAAAGTCCTGAAGGTGGGATTGAGAGGAGGTGATACGAGAGGAGGGAAGAAGAAGGTCATTTGCAGAACAGAGAGGGAGGTTGGAGGAGTATTTGGAGGCAAGAGAAGAGATATAAGATATAAGTGCACTGTTGTTGAGGACATTATACGTTAGGGTCATATTTTAAAATTTTATTCTGGAGGTTATGGTAAGCCAGTGGAGTGACTGCAGACACTGAGCATTGAGTGTGGTTAATAAGTCTAGTGGAGGCATTCATTATGTATTGGAGTGGTGACAAACGAGTTATGGGGAGGCCAGTAATGAGTGAGTTGCAGTAGTCGAGATGAGATATGATGAGAGAATGGATTAGAATTGTGGTTGTATCTTGTCATTTTACGGAGGATTCCTCAAATATATTCATTAACAAAATCACATTTGTTAACCAAACTTTTGCTAAGTGAGCTTAGAACAGTAGAACACACTACCAGTCATTACATAGAAAAAACTAGGACCAATGCTTTATGGGTGCCAATGTTATAAGACATATAATTATACCTACACAATTTGGAAGTGGTCAGTACTTAAATGCTCAAAGAGGAGAACCATCTGGCCAATACAACATCATTCAAGATTTCAGACAAGGACTGAAAGAATCCTCAGCATCTCTTGGAAACAGTATAAGAACAGTTGGAGATGTTAATTTTGAAATAAGAATTTATAGAACAAAAAAAAAAAGCATATTTAATCATTTTAATATATGATATTTTAATAACTAATTTAAGTTGCAATTCTTTAGTGATTTACTTGCTTGTCAATAAGCTAACTTTGTGCCTTCTTGTGTATATATAGTATATTCTGTCACAGCAATTTATTGAAATGTGTGAATCATTAACGATCCCCTTCTGTTCTTTAGCATCTGTGTCAAATATAAGATTTTTTAATCATTTTTTTTTCTGTAGCTAGAACCTTGTAGGTTTACATCAGCTGACAGCTGGTGTTTTAACTTGACACCAAAAGTGTAAAAAAAGTTACAGCGAGTCACAGCAAGAATCCTGTGCTATGTCATGTAACTTTTTCTTAACGTTCAATTTTGTTATAAAATCTTTAACCACATACACTGAAATAGTAGGTATAATGGAGGAGTCTACATTTTTTTTTTTTAGCATTAATGGTTTTAATTTGCATGTCCCTGTCCAAAATTCCACCGTACAGTGGGACCTCTATATGAGTCAGCCCCTATATTCATCTAATTCAATATTTGGCAGATTTTTTGCAAATAAATGCAATTAGTCCAGAAAAACAATATTCGGCACAAAAAGTCGCCCTCTATATGGTAATCAAAATACAAATTCATTCAATGATAACGTGATTCTATATTGGTCCATTTCAGTATTTTTCCATCCCTCCGGATTGAACTAATGATGAATATAGAGGTTCCACTGTATATATAAACACAAGAAGTTCTGAGCAGGGACATGCAAAGGAGAACATAAAGAACTTCGAAAGGGATACATTTTATAAACTTTAGATGCCTGTTTTCTTTCCTTTTTCACCAAAATCTTAATTTCCAGCAGGTATCCTTGTATCAGAATCACTTAACAGAAAGCATATGTTAACAGATGAAATACTGTTTGTTCATTAAATTGGTTGTTCATTCTTAGGTCTATTTTTCACGTTACATACTTTTTGGGTTTAATTATGGTACGTTGTTTAAAATATGTGTGACACTGTTAAAGTTGGTAAATTCCAATATTGTATATACTGTATAAATGAAGACCAGTATAAAGTGGGAGGCGGTACCATATACATTTTTTATTTTTACATTTCAAAGGTAAATACCTAAATATACATATTATATGTACCAACAGGAGTGGAAAAGTGTAAAGATATATTCAAAAAACATGAAGAGAAACACACCTATATATCCACACCTGTATAACATCCATAGTTATAATAAACAGTAATGAACAAAATTATCTTAGTAAACTGACAAGAAAATTGTTCAGTAAAAGCTCATAATTTATTCAGAAAAATCAATCTACAATACATATTCAAAAAACATTTAAAAACTAAGCAACGACAGTCACCAGTTATATTTATTAGCTCAGTATCTTACTATCTGTACAATACTTTAAACACAAATAGACAATTTTTACCACCTTTTAGGAAAAAGCACCTGATCTAAATTTGGTGGTAGAGGAGCCCACCATTTACTCCTTTTATACTAATCTAAATACACTGTCTAGGAAATAAAATTTAAAGGGGAAAATAAATAAATAAATTGCTAAATAAATTATTACTGATGGTGGAACAGGGGATCCACCAATTACCCCCCTAACCTGTGTGTAAAAGAGAGCTTACCTACTCTAAACTAACTATATTATCACCTTTGTGATTGCATAAGTGCAAATAAAGTGCTCATAGTATAAATTACACAACATATGTTTAATTTCCAGAAAAAGTATAGCGATATCTTATAAAAAAAGATAATATATATATATAGATGCACTGCAGACTGCTATTATTCCAGCATCTATGGATATTGTGCTAATAATATTGTGCAAATAAGCCTGACTAATGTCATATATTTTGTAACAGGTCCATGAGGAAGTGTTGTGACGCGAAACATGCGCGTCGACCTGTCTTGTCCCGCAATTGTGACGTCACTGACAGCATTTGCTGGATACTGGCGTTTTTTGATGCACACGATGCATGTGCAGTCTTTGGACTCTCATTTACAAATGATAAGTGATGCATTTTTTTCATCTGATACATTCATGCTGCTTGTAATATATTTAAATGTATATCTGTACTAATATAATAGAATATTATAATTGATTTCATCTTTAATATAATATTTGCACTCGGCATATTTGCACATATAAATAGCAATATACCTTTAAATAGCCTTTTGCTTCTGTACATTTTTATAATAGCATTTCTATATATATATTAACTGTTTCAAAATATATGACATTAGTCAGGCTTATTTGCACAATATTATTAGCACAATATCCATAGATGCTGGAATAATAGCAGTCTGCAGTGCATCTATATATATAAATATTTCCTTTTTTTATAAGATATCTCTATACTTTGTCTGGAAATTAAACATATGTTGTGTAATTTATACTATGAGCACTTTATTTGCACTTATGCAATCACAAAGGTGATGATATATTTAGTTTAAAGTAGGTAAGCTCTCTTTTACACACAGGTTAGGGGGGTAATTGGTGGATCCCCTGTTCCACCATCAGTAATAGTTTATTTAGCAATTTTTTTCTTTATTTTCACATTTAAATTTTATTTCCCAGACACTGTATTTAGATTAGTATAAAATGAGTAAATGGTGGGCTCCGCTACCACCACATTTAGATCAGGTGCTTTTCCTAAAATGTGGTAAAAATTGTCTATTTGTGTTTTTTGAGATAATACATATAACCGGTGACTGTCGTTGCTTAATTTTTAAATGTTTTTAGAATATGTATTGTAGATTGATTTTTCTGAATAAATTATGAGCTTTTACTGAACAATTTTCTTGTCAGTTTACTAAGATAATTTTGTTCATTACTGTTTATTATAACTACGGATGTTATACAGGTGTGGATATATAGGTGTCTTATTCTTCCTGTTTTTTGAAAATTCCAATATTGGTCTACTCTAGTCTTCAAGGCACATGTAGAGTCAAACAATATATTAAAATGAACTCAAACAAACCTCAAGCAGAATTTCTAAAATATAAAATGTAACCTTTATCGGTATGTACTCAAATTGTAAAACTGCATGAAAACTATAGAACTTAAAATAGATAAAAGTATAAATATGTTAAAATCGTACCACTCTTGATCACATTATACAATACACAATGACCCTTACAGATGGTATGTGTTAATGTTATCTCAAATGAGCTCTCTAGCCATATGGAATTAGAAAGAAAGGTACATTTTTAATCTCTTCAGGAGGGTTATTTCCATGTGCTAATAGTGACCTTGGTCTGTACTGGCTACTATAAAGGATAACAAAATCCTGAAGTATGACATGTAAATAAGAGATGGTAAATTAGGCTGACATGCGTTTTCCTATTGATTAAATACATTTTACAGAGATTTTAATGAGCAATCCAGGAGACCTACTCCAACAATAATATTTACTTAACATAAATACCAAATGTGAGAAGACATTATTACCATTTAAAGGATGTCTCAAGAGATATTCAAAGGTATTTTTATTGGCTTCTAAATCTACTGGTAGTACCAATTATAAAGCAAGATCAGCAGGTGCCAACACAAGTGTCAGAGTATCAATAATGTTCTTAAAAGAAAATAGCTGAACAGTTGGGATGATGTATGACATACAGCTCCATTGATTTGAATTCCATGAATGTCAATAAACTTGCATCTCAGATTGTGATGCAGAAATATGTAAACTATCTCTTACTTGTCTGTAAATCTATTTAGTGTTCATGAAAATTACATTTTGTTTCAATTATGATTCATGATTATTTTCTATCTATAGATATTGTTGTGCACAACTGAGTAAGCTCTCATGAGCTCTAATTTTGCTTTTGTTAATTATTATAGTCTGAACTTACTCAAGGGCTTTAGGTATTAAATAAGTGCTGGAATAGGAAAATATGATCACAAATAAGGAAGCTGACACATACTTGAAAGCTTAAACTCCTAAATAATTTATTCTGAAACCAAACTGTTTTCAAGATCAAGCCATTGGTTCCCAAATTCAAATAAGGGCAGAGTTTGATAGGCATTGCGAGAAATACCACCACAGATAAAGCTCATTGGCTGTGTTGATACCTATCCTCATGTCATGGGTGGCTGGAGAATTTATACAGGAATTTTTATTCAAATCAGAACTGTTCAGAGGATGTGTAAGAATATTGGTCATGTTCCAAAGTAGGTCGTCCATCATAAAATATTTTAAGATATCATATTCACTTAAATTGCTTGAAGAAAGCAGACACTGGGCCAACGAAGAGACTCTTCTTCGGGATGCATTTAAAAAAATAAGAAATCCTTTACAGGAAATTTTTCTTTTACTTTGAATCCTACATACATTTTCCGAGCGGCCAGATAGGTTTTTTCCCATTGTTTTAGTGTATATTCAATAAGTTAGAGATGCCTTTAATCTTGGTAATTATTTGAATGTGATTGGCTACATGTTTTGCCTTGTACCGTCTTCATGTTCCAGCCTTTCCAAATCAATGCTGGTGAGTTCACTGAATCGGTTTTACTAATAACTATTCTAATATGGACATACATTTTCTATATATTTGTTTCATCATCTAGTACAGTTTATAAGTTTTATATTTTGTATAGTATTATGTTAGGAATTTTGTACCTGTATTTCTGCTGAAACACATTTCAAATGACTCCAGTTTAAGATATTTTCATTAGAAATCATCAATGTCTTTATTAGATTTTAAAGAACCATTACACGTTAACCAAATAAAAATAGCAGTATGTATAAACTCTGGTTTTATGTATCTTGCTTAATAAGCATATATTATGGCCGCTGTTCTTAAAGTACCACTGATATATCATATTTATAAATTTCTCCATTGAAGAATTTGAATTTATAGAGTGCAACATGTTTTTTAAAAAGTTTAAAATAAATACAACATCTATTTTGTTAGCTATTGTGTTCAGTTTTGTTTTAATGATGATACGCATTTTGCATTTGTTCCTAAAATAATTAAATGGAGTGGGAGGAGCTGTGGATTCAGATAAGATCTATGTTGCATTCTGTAGAAGACTATACTTTAAATATCACACTTTACAAGAGATGCCTATTTCCCTCAAGCTATAGCCAGACTAGCAATGTAAGATGGAGATCCCCATGACGCAAGCTAAGTCGTTTAAATATATGATTTTCTCTAAAATTATTTTAAGTTTCTGTCCTGCATAGCTGCTAATGATGTGCATTTGTTGTATTGTTTACAAGCATGTGATATTTAACAAACTACAATGGCTCTTTAAAGGTGCTTTAAACAAACTGCATCATGATCACAATGAATGTAAACTTGTAAAGCCACGGTTGGCTAAAAGATTATTCTTGTTTGTTATTAAGTACTTTAAAGACACCTTCTGGATCGCTGCCTTGTCTTGGTGAAGGGGCTTGTGTACTTCAATGAAGCTATAAGCTATACCAAGAAGGTTCACCCAAGATTGGCAGGTCATAGCAGAGTGTTCAGATAAATTGTAGTCCACTGAAAAAGGAACGGACAACCTACTCTGAATAAGCATAACCAGAGACGTAATGATTGTGTCTGGCATGCTGAGGTCCATAGGGTCACTGAGAGTCAGAAAAGACTGATCACATAAAAAAAAAAACATTAAAAGACTAAAGGACCCCTATTTAATTGAGCAATTGCTAGTTATTGGAACCCGTAATGTAGCCCATAAACTGATTTGCTATTCAATTGGTGTCTTTTAGCTACCCACAAATGATTTGCAGGTTACAAGCTGAAAAACCCTGTGGTTGTCAAAATCGTAACTCCGACCTAGCTAAGCCTTTGATTTTTCAAGACCCTAAAAATTTTACAATCGCAAATCGCTATTCAATTGCTACATCTCCCTTAATTCACACCTGTAAATGGCAAATGTAGAAGAAAATCCTACAAGTACCAGATAGGATTTAAAAGGGGGTTAAACACCTGATCGTAGCATTGTAAATGAAAATAATAAATCAATACTACACTTTAAAAGACAGGGAAAGCGATGAAAGACATTAGAATTAATTGTACAACAGTCCCAAGCTCGCAAATCTTTTTTTTTAACCTTTTTATTTCTGTGTTATATCAATATCAGTAATCAATGAGTTAATACATATCAGGCCACCCACATGGACTAGAACATTTTCTTCATTCATTTTTATTATTTTGTACATTGCTGTATTTCGAGTCCAATCGTATATCGGACTTCTAAACGAATATTGATTGTGGTTTAACCTCCATGTTTTAATGACGTCATGATAATGGTCTCATTCACTATTGGCTGTTTTTAAATCAGTAGTTACGGCCTTGCTTAATTGATCATGATCACGCTGTGAAATGCTACTTACGGGTTCATGGCTTACGGTTTAGGCTTTCGGTCCGGTAGCTGCGGGCTTGATCCATTGAATCGCTCTGTAACGGTTGGAAATTGAATAGGGGGCCATGGTGTTTAAGGGAGCAGTAATATTGCCTCACATATACACCAAAGCCATGATATTACTAACCGTATGACAGTGCTCTTCTCCAGACTCCATAATACATAAAAAAAAAAAATTATTATAAAGAGGTGACCAAGGACATAGCTGTCACTTTATTTGCTGACCCTGATGATTTATCCTCTAATTCCATCTGCCTAGATGACTAGACACTTGATTTGGGTTAGAGCACACACACACCATCTGTGAGAATCATTGCTCTTTCTATCTTGTGATGTCAGAAACAAAATGTAATTTTTCTGTATTTTTATTATGTTTAAAACTACTGTTTACATGTTAGCTTTAGATATTAATAATCAAAGAGATAACAATAAGCACCTTAAGAAATTAAAAACATATATACAAAAAATAAAACAAAAATGCTGTACAAAAATAACAAAAATTAAAAATAGAAGAGAAATTATTCTCTCCTCAGTTTATTTTTTCCGTTAATGTTTAAGCAATATTGACATGTAGTTACATTAAAAGCAGTTAACATATATATGTTTTAAAATTGTATAATACATAAATCTACTCTTTGCCCTACAGATTAACTATATATAATACATAAACTTACTTTTTGACCTGCGTGTCAAAATTGCTATATCTAAATGAAACAGACTCTTGTGACAATAAAATTCTTTGAAAAGAAAAAAATATACAGTATATTTTTATAAGACTCTTTTATAATATTACATGCACTCTTGGCATTGTTGCATTATGTACTTAGATCATTATGTTATGCTAAAGTTTTTATGCTTATCTGTAACAATTCATTTAGTACTACGGCCAGTTAGTTCCAGCTTCAACATGGATAAAGCTCTAACAATCTCACTTTAGCAACCAGCAGTGGGTGTAAATGGTCAACAAACGCAGGAAAAAAATTGCCAGAGGGATCTGAATTGTAATCAAATCAAATTCAGGAATTATAGCGACTAGGTTTAAAATGGAAAACCATACAAATTCCAGTTTTCACTTTCTTCATCTCAAATGAAAAATTATTGTTATTTATCTTTTGGAACGTAATGTGAATTCAGTGCTTTAAATTGAATTATTTTTCTTTAAATTCCTGTATAACACATCCTAAATTGGATGCCTGAGGAAGTCTTTTGATTAAATACATTGGGGGTAATTTGCTTTTGGGAAGCGCTGGATGATGTGTGCAAGGTAGGTGCGTGTGGGAGGGTTTTTTAATCTGTGGAGGGAGAGGGACCCTACCACAAACTCCGGTAATTAACCTAGTTATTTGTGGCTCGGACACTTTCTTCATGTAGCTGAGATATGGCAGGTTGCTACTCCCTGTTCTGGCCAGCTAAGGGGGCCAAAAACAGTGGGGGTTACTGACTGAGTATTATTTCAGTTTTAGGGTTGGGTATGTTGCAGCTGTAAGAATTAGATCACCCTAGCCCCATCATCTAGATAATATGTACCAGTGTTTGAATTCTAGATGCTAGTGATAGTGAAGCTCTGATAGTGAGGCTAGCTTGGAATACCAAGGAGTGAGTGACTGGAGGTCATAGGTATGTAGATTGTAGGTTTGAAATTGGGCATGTGATAGCGTACATTGGGAATATGTGATAGTAACAGGGTATTGTTTTCTGGTGGAGTGCGAAGTCGTAATTTATTCTCCAGTACCTGATTACTTGATTAACTGGTATTTGATTCAGAAGAGGATGATGCTGCCCTGGTTTTAATAGAATGATGAAGTTTCTAATTAAGTTGCTGTCTGTGCTGAACATTATTAGTCTGGCGTAGTGTGCAAAGGTGAAGAAATATAGGCTAACTAGGTATATTGAGGAGGAGATGGTGTTCGGGTGACATGTGTTGGAGTGATGTAGTGGAGAATAGGTTAAAGTGGCAAAGTGATGTTGAATTTGAATAGAGGAGCTGGAATGAGCGTATATAAGTAAAGAATTGGGTGATGTATTAGGTAAGAGAGTGGCTTTAATTGAAGTTCAGAGTTATGTGGTGGGCGAGTGTGGTTCAGAATTTGCAGTAAGAGAGATCAGGGTACTGAAGAATCACCTGAGAGTAGAAATTAATAGTTTTGTTTTGGTGCCCATGAATGGGAGTCGGGTGATATTAGGTGGCTGGACTGTCTGGTGAGGCTTGAGAATGATTTGGAAGGAGTACAGGAATAACATTGATATACCATCTGAATTGGGATCAATTAATTTGGATGCTTGTAAAGAGTCTGCTTAATGATGGTGATGTGAAGGTGCAGCTTTAGAGATGATGGTTAGCAAAGCTTGGAGTTTGGGTGAGGGATTGTTGGTGAAATTTGATGAGATATTGGGCTCTTGAAGGACTTGATGTGTAATGAGTAATGCTATTAAGCGTAGACTGAAGGTCCTGAGCCAGAGCAGAGGTGGTTCAAGTTTTAGATTTGAGCAGTATAGGATTTGGGGGATTTAGAGATGTATAGGAATTGGATGGAAGATCGTTGGATTGATTGATTGATAGTTTCTATGGATGAAGGAAGAAAATGAGAGGTAGGGAGTGAGGGGGCAAGGTTCTCAAAAACTGAGCAGGTAGAGTTAATCGTATAGACAGTGGTGTGGATTTAGAGGCACCTCATAGTTACGAGAGGTGTTTGAGGTTGGAGGAATTGATGAGAAGCTGATTGTGGTTGATTGTTGATGTGAAAGTAGAAGATATAGTCATTGACTCTGATAAGGAAGTGCGACGATTGTGAAAGCCAGGTAGCGAATCTGGCAAGCTTGAGAAACAAGCGTCGTGTATGATGGAAGATGGGGCTTCAGAGTCTGTATCAGAGACTGAGAGGTAAATAATAGGTAGAGGTGAGTTTGTATGAAGTTGTGGTTGTAAGCAAAAAGGGTATGGATGAATGGTTGAGAATAGGATAGAATGAAGGAGAGTGCGGACAAGATCGAAAGATGAAAGGAAGAGCTTCAAAAATGGCACTGAGTAGGTTGAGCGTTGAGTGTGTTGTAAGAGTTTGATGGCATGGTGCTCAGAACTGTGAGACGTGGTAAAGTCATAGGAAGGTATGATCGTTGATTTAGGCTAGATACTGGAATGGGTTGAGACAGGAAGGAAACCGCAAAGAGCCACTGGAGAGTTTATGATAAGTGGTTGCTACTTGTGAAATGATTGGTGTCAATGACAACTTTAGAGTTAGTCGAAGGAGACAGAATAATGGTTAGGACAATCTGTGAATTGAAGTAGATGGTAGGGTGGAGAGAGAGGGCCGGGAGGAGGTGGTGCGATTGAGAGGCTTTTGTCGTGATAAGAGTATATAGGAGCTTGGAGAGGAGGTGAGAGCATGCAAGAGGAGAAAAATAAATCTAGAACGTAAGGGCTATGTGACATAGTGCCTAGCAGAGGAAGAACAAGATAGTAGGGTCAGTAGAACGTAGCAGGAAAGGAAGCAAAAGAGTGTATAGAGGCATATGAATGGAGGGGAAGCTGGAGTGATGAGAGCGAAAGAGCGACTTGGTCGTGTAGATCAGTGCTCCTCAACCTTTTCTTACCCACGGTACAACAAAGTTCTTCCCCGAAATTCGCAGCACACCAAAAATAAATTAACATATATACAAGAAAGGATGCACATTTTTTTTTATTCGATATATATACATATACACAATGCTGTCAGCAGCTTTAGACAAAAAGGAGGACTTCCTAAGGAAAGTGCTAATGTGATGTTATTAGCCCATTGTACATAGCCCAGAGCATTGCTCTCCAGGGTTAGGATACAGAGTACATGGCAGCTAATCTGCATAATGCCCCAATACAGAACACAATGCAGATATTAACCCCTCTTTGGCAGCAATGCATCATCATATACAATAAGTCTTTATTATGCATTACAAATGCAATGTAAAATACATATTTACCTGCAGCAGATGAGTCCCCAGGCAGATTGTGAGTGTGCAACAGGCTCTGATTGCCCTTATTACTGAGCCTGGAGGAGGTAGCTGCTGCTAGCTCACATGGTCCCAGTCCTCCCCAGCCTGGTCCCCACAGAAAGCCATCACCAGCAACGCAACTAATGCACATAAGGGGCAGCTCACAAGAATGGGAAACAACTTTCCCAGGAGTTTGCGTGTTATTTGAGCACCAGTCAGTGCCAGCAGCAGAACTGCAACTGGACGCTAGATAGCACTGTGACTTATTCAGTCAGACGGAGCTGACTGAATATGTCACAGCGCCATCTAGTGTCCAGTTGCAGTTCTGCTGCTGACGCTGGCTGGCGCTAAAATAACTCGCAAGGTCCTTGTGAAATTGTGTTGAAACCCAGGGGCTGCAAAATTATACACAATGGGCCACATGTTTGGGCGCGGTGGCACACATAGGATTGGCACAGGCCCACTGGTGTGCCGTGGCACACCAGATGCGGAGCACCGGTATAGATGATCAAAAAGGCGATGAGAAGCGAATGAAGAGTCTTGTGATGGGAAGATGAGATTGGAAATAGGGACAGGTGTAGGTAGTGATTGGATTTGAGTAAGTGATTCCTAATGAAATGGGTGGAGTAAATGAAGTAAAGGTGGACATGGAGTGCACTTCAGCAATGCTGCAGTGAGATATAAGTATGAGAAAATCTAGTATGATTGATTCATGTGGTGAATGAGCAGTTCAGTTGAGCGGCTTAGGTTTCGAATGTAAAGATGGCACCATTAGTTATGGTAATTAACCTAACAGGATACGGATAAGTACGATGAGCACGTGAGAAAGTGAGGCTTTGGAGCTTGGAGGGTGGCGGTGGATGAATATTGGGTTTTATTATGTGAAAAGAGTAGGATCGTGCTATGAGAGTGAGGTCGAGTTGGGAGGATAAGGAAGGAATGAAGGGGGAAGAGAGGCAGATGTTGATGGTGAGGTATGTGGAGAATGAAAAGGAATGGAGTGACAAAGTATGGCCATGTGAGGAGATGTGGAAAAGTATACCCGGTAAAGAAAAGGTAGGAAATGAAAATGCATAATACAGAGAGCAAGTGAGAGAATTTGAGGCTATTGGGATCAGATGAAATGAGATAAGGAACGATAGGTGAGGGAAAAAGGACAGTGGTTATAAGGTGGGATGAGAACTGCATGCAGAGTAGGGGTAGATGGCAGGCTCAAATGAGAAGTTGGAAAATAGCAAGGTTTGGAAAGAAAGACAATGAGACCAGAGACAAGTGGAGTGTGGAAGGTAAATTAATGAAAGTCAACGGATTAAAGGGTTAAAGTAAAAAGGAAGAGTGATGGACCGTGAGGTTTTTTTTAAAGGGTGGAGGGAGAGGGACCCTCCCACAAATTCAGGTAATTAACCTGATTATGTATATATATAGATCTATAAATTAAACACACATACATACACTGTGGAACATCTATATTCATCAGTACCTCAAATCCAATCTTAATCACATTTTTTAAGGCACAAAAAGGCTCCTATATCCATCCAAAAATCCAATATTAATCACAATGTTTAAATAAATTAAAATAAAAACAGACAGGAAAAGACAAGTGGACAAGTGCTTTGATAAACTTTACATTTTGCACCATAATTGGAGTTAACTAATTCCTTTGCTCAAGCTTCTGCCATCATAGCTCCTCTGTAAAGGTAAAGTTCAGGTTACATTTCTATTTAATTATGTATCAGATTTGGGACTGGGAACATATTATTCCAATTTTAGTTCATTCCTACTGAACCAAAAAAATGGTTCTACAGTATATATTTATCTGATTCAGTAACCGTCTGCACCTCAGGGATGGATTAATGACAAATATAGTTTTATATCTTCTTAATGGTGCTGTGTGTGGTATTTTCCATAGTTATGAAGAGTGGAGTAGCTGTGAATGTCCAGTACACCAGATTAATAATTAGAGTATTGTAGTATACAGTGATACCTCTTTTATTGGACAAATATTTTATTTAGAGTGATGAGCTTTGGATATATGTAGATATGTATTGTAGCAAACTGTCATTCTCTCTCCCTTGTTGACCGTATTTCTGACACTTTTCAAGCAGTACATAATACACAGAAGGCTTCTATATGTTTTCCAGTTTGACTGAAATGTTATGTGAGAATGCTAGCAAATATTTAGATCATAGACTCAGGGAATTGGTCTATAAATTACCACTATATACAAGGGACACAATGCATATTTTGAAAAAACTGGAACATTCTGTTATAGATGGTAATATCCTACTTTTAAGCTGTGACGTTGAATCCCTGTATACAACCATCTCACATAATGAGGGCTGAGCTGCTTTGAGACAGTTTTTGTATCCAAAAACTACAGGAAAATCAGATATTTTTTATCTTTGTGCAAATTCATATTATCTCACAACTATTTTGAGTTGGCACATCATACTAGTTATGACATATCGCAATGGGGAATGCATGTGTACCTACATATGCTAATATTTTTTTGGGGTGTTGGGAAGAGTTATTTGTGTTCTCACCACCTATTGACAAATATACTCAATATGTCAATAAATGGTGAAGATTTATAGATGATATTTTTTTCTTGCACTATTGAAAAACAAATAAAAGATAATAAAATTCCATCACTAATACTTACCGTTTATATTTATCGGGAACCAGGCAAACAGATGAAACCAGATAATAATACAAACTTGTTAAGACAATTTGGTATAAATAAAATCATGCTATAATAGATGTATTGTGAAATGAAACTGAGGAAATAAATTGATTAAATACTGTATACATATAAAAAAGGTAGTTTGACTTTAAAAGATGGAACAAGTTGAGCACAAGAAAGTATGCTGTGATTGGGTTTTTATACCCTAAACTTGGATGACATTACTTCTTATTGCATCCAGACATGCCACTAATGATTCACTTTATCACAAGCCTTTGAGAAAGCTAAAACAGTAGCAAAATGTCCGGTAGGTTTTTGACCATGTCATATTGTTGTAGCTGGGATCGCATGTGAGGCTCCCAAATAGGCATAGGGATTAGGGTATTGGCAGATGGCCTATGGGGTGATCATAGCTTTATCATAATTTGACTCTTCTCTTGAGATTGTATTTATTATTTATTAGGATTAGTGTTTATTTAAATTTATATTATTGAATGTTGTATACTGGGGTTAGCCTATTTACTCATAATAGAGATCCCTCCTATACTGAGCTGAATTTGCCTAAAGACTTTAAGAAGTCTTTATCTTCTATACTTACACTTTCTGTGTCTTCCTATTTACTGTAGAAACTTCAGTCCACTTTGGGGCTCCTGCTCGAGAGCCTTCCAGGCAGGAGGACCCACCAAGGTCATAGGCCTGATCTCTATGCTATCCTTTTGATATGTGGTTGACCTCTATAATCTTTACATGTAGGCTCACAGGTTTATATCATAATCCATACATTGTAATGGTGGCATATTTGACATACCATATTTGCCGGCATATAAGACAACTTTTTTGTCCTGAAAAACATGCCTCCAAGTGGGAGGGTCATCTTATACGCCGGGTGCACTTCATTCGCCGGGCGTGCATAGCCCGTGCCTCCCCTCTCCTCATTCTAATCCCCCCTCCTCAACCTAAACCCCCCTCCTCAACCTAAACCCTCCTAAATACCTACCCCTCTCCCTTTCCCCTCACTTACCTACTTCTGCTCCGGCCTCCACTCCTTCTTGACTCAGTGCGCATGTGACGTCACATGCGTGCTACGTCATTAGCATGTACCGGGTGACGGCACATGCGCGCCGGGTCAAGAAGGAGCGGAGCCCGGAGCAGAAGTAGGTAAGTGAGGGGAAAGGGAGAGGGGGAGGTATTTAGAGGGGTAAAGTGAGGAGGAGGGTTTAGGATGAGGAGGGAGGTTGAGGATGAGGAGGAAAGATGAGGATGAGGAGGGGGGTTGAGGTTGAGGAGGGAGGTTGAGGAGGGGGTTGAGGATGAGGAGGGGGGTTGAGGAGGGAGGATAAGGATGGGGGGAGGTTGAGGATGAGGAGGGGGGTTGAGGTTGAGGAGGGATTTTAAGTGGCAATGTTGGTGGGTCGTCTTATACGCCCAGTTGCCTTATATGCCCACAACTACGGTAATACAGATTATGTTTTAGGGCTCTCGTAATGTTTTCTTAAAATTAACATTTAAGTGGTATAAGGAACCAGTATTTTCAGATTCAAAAAGTTGCTCAGAAGGATAGATCAGAGCAACTAACTCAAAAAACTGTTAAGCCTAAGACTCATTTAATAATGACTTTCTCTGCACAATCATAGTGAGCGTGAACTGTGGCATATTTTGAAATGGATTTATTTACTCAATACCATTCAACCCTACGGGATGAAAAAGGCTAATAACTTCTCTGAATAGTATAAAAAATGGTGGCTCAGGTATTTAATTATTTTGATACCAATGTCTTAATAAGGGTGCTCCTAAGGATATGTATATAACACAATAGTACAAAAATAGAGAAATAGATCCTCTTGTAGGGCACACCTTATTTACCAATCTCCAAAGAGAATAATTAAATAAATCTTAACTTTTCATAAAAAAATATATTAAAATATATATCAACATAGGTTGCAGCAAATAGGGAATTCCGTGAATAAATTACTGTAGATATTTGATTCCACCTACTTAATGAGGTTCAAAAGATTTACTGAAAAAAAGTACCTTTTCAACATAGGTATAACAAAGTGCTTGTGCTTCAAAATATATATACATAAAGTACTTAGAAAAGTGCTAGCAATAAAGTGCTTGATTATGATGAGAAAAAATCTGTGGATCACAATCCTGTTGAACAAGATTGATAAAGTGAAGATATACCTTGGATATTAGCAGCAAACAAATTAAGGGATATTAAATCCTAAAGAAATGGGATATAAAAATATATCCTTTGCTAAAAAGATCTATTGTTTTGACCTCCACTGTAGTGGATCATATCTACAAAATTAAATTGTAAGATGTCAAATCAAAATATTTAAAAGTGTAATAACTCTTTTCTCTTGATTAATTTAGCACTTTGTTATAAATGCCTCTCTTATCTCCTATCTCCAACAACTTGCTCTGATGCCAATCACTTCATAAATGTATAATAAAGGGAAGGGACTTAATCTATGGGCCTGCAGAGCGTTGTCTAAATCAATCATAAAGTAATGTAATAAACAACTATTTTTCTATGCTTTGCTCTATTCTATAATATGGCTATACATCAGTACCCTTCTCTAAAATACAATATAGCTGTTAGCAAGTGGCTGGAGATATTTTTAGAGCTTACAGTATTAGGCAGTCACAGAAATTCCCTACGCTGATGCAATAGACGCACGTTTCTATTATTTCCTCAGGGGGTCAGCGCCATTTCCAAGATGTCTCCTATTTAAGGGTTGGCGTTGCCATAGTTGCATATTTGAATTAAAAGCAAAGAAACAAATTAAAAAATGTGTTTTACTCTCTTATATTTACAATTTACAATATATACAATAACATAGATAATGGAAATTCAGTGGAGTTAATTAGATTATATTATTAAACCCCAAACATAATTAGTTATACATATGGTACTTTTATTATTTATACATATATTTATATATATAATTGCATTATTTAACTTTTTATTATTTTTGATAATATTTCTTATTGGTGTTGTAAATAGGTTATGGGAACATATTATCAATCTACTATTGACAAAAATGTATCAATTTAAATAAAATGTGTAGAGATGTCGTGAATAGTTCACCGGCGGACTGTTCCCGGTGAACATAGCATTTTCGCGTTCGCGGCGAACTGCGAACATATGAGATGTTCGATCCGCCTCCTATACTTTATCATTGAGCAAACTTTGACCCTACACTTCACAGTCAGCAGACACATTCCAGCCAATCAGCATCATACCCTGCCTTCCAGACCCTTCTACCTCATGGACAGCAGCCATTTTGGAATCATAACTAACTTGCAGTCTTACTGAGAGGAGGGAGAGTGTAGGTGATGCTGATTGAATAGGGAAATCAATAGCTAGGCAAGTTTATTCAGTGTCCAGTGCAGTGCTGAAGGACTCATCAGATCTCTGCAGTAAACACAACACCCCAAAAAGCCCTTTTTAGGGCTATATCATCATTTTTTTTTTTTTTTTTTTTCTGTCTAATCTAACTTCATTTGCCTGTCTCCCTGCTAGCCCCTGCTAGCAAATGTGTGTGTCAGGCTCACAGCTTATACTGTGTGTGCACAGTGCAACCAATACAATCTTGATAACTAGTTGTCTACTTTAAAAAAAAAAAAACTTTTATTTTGTTAAATCTTAGTTCATTTGCCTGACCGCCAATCTAAGTTAATTTGCCTGACCGCTAGCCAGTGTGTGTGTCAGGCTTACAAGTATTGTGCCAAGTTCAACCAATACAATCTAGTGGTGTACCTGGAGTCTACATTTAAAAAACCAATAATTTTATTTTCTGAAATCTAAGTTTATTTGCCTGACCGCCAATCTAAGTTCATTTGCCTGACCGCTAGCCAGTGATTGTGTCAGGCTTACAAGTACTGTGCCAAGTTCAACCAATCCAATCTAGTGGTGTACCAGCAGTCTACATTTAAAAAAACAATAATTTTATTTTCTTAAATCTAAGTTCATTTGCCTGACCGCCAATCTAAGTTCATTTGCCTGACTGCTAGCCAGTGTGTGTGTCAGGCTTAAAAGTATTGTGCCAAGTACAACCAATCCAATCTAGTGGTGTAAAACAGTCTACATTTAAAAAAACAATAATTTTATTTTCTTAAATCTAAGTTAATTTGCCTGACCGCCAATCTAAGTTCATTTGCCTGACCGCTAGCCAGTGTGTGTGTCAGGCTTACAAGTACTGTGCCAAGTTCAACCAATCTAATCTAGTGGTGTACCAGCACTCTACATTTTAAAAAAAAAACACTTTTTTTCTGTGTAATCAAATTTTATTTGCCTGCCTGCCAGCGTGTGTGTCTTAGGCTCACATCGTATACTGTGCCCACTTGCCCAGTCAGTGCCACCACTCATATCTGGTGTAACAGTCAGTAGTGCACATTTAAACAAAGAATACCATTTTGAATGTAATACATTGAATAGCAGTTACTTGTCTGCAAGCGTCTGTGTCAGGCCTACAGCGTCTACTCTGCCAACTTCTGCTATCTGTTGTCACAGTAGCTTGCACGCATAGTACCAATCTGTCAAAACCTGTAATGATGAATGAGGTCTAGAGTAGCCTGGTTCCCTTATGCTCTACAGGTTGAGACCTAATGTTTGGGTGACTCCAGACCAACACATGAGTACAAGCAGCACACAAACTCAAAGCCGCCATCCTCCTCCTGGTTCAGCATCATCAGCCACATCAACCACTGCTGTCCTCCTTGCCCCCTCTCAACCATCCGCCACTCCGTCTCTCGCCTTGAGCAGTTCCTGCTCATCTGCCCATAGTCAGGTGCCTGTAAAGGATATGTTTGAGCGTAAGAAGCTAATGTCACAATGTGCCCCAAATTTGAAGTGATACGACCAACCAAGCATCTTTTTCCATCTCCCGGTCCCAAAAATCCAGGCCTTATACACGTGCCCTGATAGGTGAAGTAACAAGTATTAAACTGATAAGAGTAGTACTTACAAACACGCCACTCCTATATGGTGGCACCTTTGATTGCACGCGCCGTGCCCCAAATTTGAAGTAATACGACCAACCAAGTATCTTTTTTCATCTCCCGGTTCCATAACTCCAGGCCTTATACACGCCCCCTGATAGGTGCTGTAACATGTATTAAAATGATAAGAGTAGTACTTACAAACACGCCACTCCTATATGGTGGCACCTTTGATTGCATGTGCCGTGCCCCAAAATTGAAGTGATACGACCAACCAAGCATCTTTTTCCATCTCCTGGTACTAAAAATCCAGGCCTTATACACGCCCCCTGATAGGTGACGTAACAAGTATTAAACTGATAAGAGTAGTACTTACAAACACGCCACTCCTATCTGGTGGCACCTTTGACTGCACGTGCTGTGCCCCAAAATTTAAGTGATACGACCAACCAAGCATCTTTTTCCATCTCCTAGTTCTAAAAATCCAGGCCTTATACACGCCCCCTGATAGGTGACGTAACAAGTATTAAACTGATAAGAGTAGTACTTACAAACACGCCACTCCTATATGGTGGCACCTTTGATTGCACGCGCCGTGCCCCAAATTTGAGGTGTTACGACCAACCAAGTATCTTTTTTCATCTCCCGGTTCAAAAAATCCAGGCCTTATACACGCCCCCTGATAGGTGCTGTAACAGGTATTAAACTGATAAGAGTAGTACTACTTGACACACCTTATAATAATGCAGAGAGAGGCAACGCAGTGAGAGGAGTCTGAAGAAGAGGAGTCAGAGGAGGAAGGTGGCTTTGAGGAGGTGGAAGACCAAACACAGCAGGCGTCCCAGGGGGCTTGTTGTCACTTTTCGGGGACCCTTGGTGGCTGGGTGGAGGAAGAGACCTTCAATGACATCAGTGAGGACAAGGAACGGGACATGGCTAGCTTGGTATCCAACCTTGTGCAAATGGGGAGTTTGCGGTTGTGCAAATGGACTGTTTGCGGTTGTTTCGGTGCGTTAAACGGGGAGTTTGGTCTGTCATTGTAAAGCGGGCCTAACCCTTACACTACCTGATCGATACAACATCATACCTGATGTTTTAAAGCACGTTATTCCAAACAATTTCGGAATGTTAGGTAATTTATGCCCTTTATGGCTTAAAACCAGACTCTGCATCAACTATGTAATTTTTCGTGGGAGTTTTGCCATGGATCCCCCTCCGGCATGCCACAGTCCAGGTGTTAGTCCTGTTGAAACAACTTTCCCATCACTATTGTGGCCAGAAAGAGTCCCTGTGGGTTTTAAAATCCGCCTGCCCATTGAAGTCTATGGCGGTTCGCGGGGTTCGCCGGTTCGCGAACATTTGCGGCAGTTCGCTTTTGCGGTTCGCGAACCGAACATTTTATGTTTGCAACATCACTAAAAATGTGGATTATCACATATCCATTATGATCAATGTTCATACATTACATCATGATTTTTTTAAAATTTCTGCATCAATACACTAAACCTATCATGAATTTATCATTTAATCACCAATATGAATTAGTAATTATTAATCATATATATATTTGAGTGTTTTCTAAATGTCATTGGATTAGACATTGACTTGAACTTATTGGGTTCCTTTAAATAAAAGGAGAGGATGTAAAGCCCTCATTTAGGCACAAGAGGCACAAGAGGATCTTTTTCTCTATTTTTGTACTAATAACATCTCTGTATTTATATAATTTCCTGTTTTTTGTTGTTAAGATTATTACCCATTAAATTAAACATCATCATAGAACAACAGAGTAGCCTTTTCCAAAATGTTAGTAACTACTACAACAAAAGTATGTAACTAATAAAAAGGGATTTATGCTTTACATTTTCCTCTTTGTAAAATGATGATAATATGTGTTCGATATGAAATTATACTAATTATATATACCACACATTATTAAAATCATGATATTCGTTTGCTTTATTATGTTGGGCAGAATTAATGCTATATACTATCAGGTGACTAAATTGCTTGGCTCACCTTAAATAATATTACCATATAAAATAATGAACAACATCAATGGAAATTCAGATGCTAATCGCAATTCTATGTATAATTATTAACAACTACACTATAATCAAATGCAATTAATATTGAGATTATTTTAAGTCGTTACTATATTACAATTACCATCATGAGAATTTAAAGCTCCGATATTTGTCCTTTCTTTTAATATTTAGTTTGGGAACACCTTAAGTCAATGGTATAAACTATCTGGTGCAACCTTAAAAGGTGGGAAAGACCAAGCAGGACATGCCTCTTTGTGGGCAGTGACTATAGTTTAAATATCCTGATGTGGCTACAGACAACCTGGCTACAGAGTTTTGCCATTTTGAGAAAGCTTCTTAGCAAAACATGTCAGTGGGCAAATCTCTACAGCACTCTATATGGAGAAGCAAATGGATTCATGCTAACATGTAGAATTAAAATCCTCTGCACAGTGATCAGGCATGAGCTCAGTCTGTCCTTATTTATCGATTATTTTAGATAACTTCTGGTAATGGAACTTAGACAGTGTATTTTAATCCTCTAAACTTTCTTATTTCTAATAATGCCATTAACTCACTGTTCACAAACTATTACTGTGTTTTGGGTGGGAGACAATCTACTATTGTTGACTGTCTAATCCATGGACCAGAGGGTGGGTGGGTAGCACTTGAATGCTGCAACTTGTTTGTGTTTTAGAAAAGTAAGTATCTATAGGTGCTAGGTAGCTGATTAGGATGTAAGTGATGCAGCACTTCTATGATTTAATCATTCTCTAAATTTCTTAATTTAGATCTCAGGACAATCTTATGAGAAAATGCCACTATTAAGAATTTACGTGGCACCTATGAAGCAATTGTGGCTGCTCTGTACAGCATATAGTTTAAGCATCAGATGTAGTGTGATTGTTTTTTGCAAACCTGTGTGGCAGTGGATTCATATCACACATATGGTTCAAATGCAGCATACACTGATTTACCATAGAACCAATAGGGATTAGTTCAATATCCCACGGTTCTTTATTTTTTTAAATTTTAACTATAATGGGTTTATTACCTGTCCTAAAGTAGATACACTAAGTTGAAAGTAAAAGTGTTACCAACATTATTGTATACAGAAACCTTGATACCACTTAAAATTTAAACCATTAGCATTCACAAAAAGTCGGCAGCAATTTCATGCTGCAGATCTAACCTTAGCGCTACTATATAATTATTTATATAGAGTGAGGTAGCCGTGAATGTCCAGTAATCCAGTTGAATAATCAGAGTATTGCAGTGAATAGTGATACCTTTTTTATTGGACAAACGTATTCATAATAAAGCGACGATCTTTCGAGAGATAATGCCTCTCTTTATCAAGTCAAAAAGCGATACTGATACAAGTATGAACTAAAAACAGCAAACAGAAAGAAATGGGGAAAAAAAAAGAAAAAATTGGAAAAACAAGAAAGACTAAATTAATTGGCCAGAGTTAAGTGAGAAACAGACCAGCACTGTGAATAATGTCCTGATAGGTCACTAAGTCTATAGATCAGGTTGTAAATAAGAACACAGCAGAGTGAAATAAAGAGCAATACATTTAAGCATAGCATGTAGCTTACAAAAACAGCAATAGAAGGGGGGGAGGTAAGTGGGATGTGTTAGCTATAAGACATTAAGATAGTGGGCCAGAAAGCCTAAATCGATGTTAATACCAAAATCCTTGGTATTGAATCATTTTTAATTCAAAAGTTTTCCGCTGTTGGATTATTTATATATATATATATATTTATATATATATATATATATATATATATATATATATATATATATATATATATGTGGTGGGTCCCCTTTATTATTATTATTATTATTATTATTATTATTATTATTAACATTAACAGATAACACGTCAACATATTCCGTAGTGCTGTACAGGGGTTAAGAACAAGACAATATACAATATTATACAATATTAACAACTGTAGAAAATGGAGGGCCCTGTTTTGAGCTTCAAGGCTTGTAAACAGAGCTTTTTACCAAAGTAAAATAAAAGAATGGAAACCCGCTACAATCTAAAGGGAATTTAAGAGTCAGAGACCTGGAGAGGAGCAGACAAGGAATAGCAATGATCAGGAAGGAAGTTAGATTTACATAGACAGGAAGGTGTGAAAAGTTAGAATGTTATTCATTAGTTGGGGAGGGAAGGGATCTGAAGTAAAGTCAGTGGGAAGTGAATGGCTCTAGTATGCAATATGTTATCTGCCCCTAGTGGTCAGATAATGTAACCTGCAGATGGGAATGTCAGGAGACACAGCTTAAGTAAAAGTAGCTCATGTGAGAATAGAAGAGAAGGGCATAAAAGGTGAGATGGTTCTGTTGAAGACAAGAGGGATAACAGTTGAGAAGAAGAGCCTGAGGAAAAGGCAGGGGCATATGAGGAAGAAAAAAGACAAGAGGAAACATTGTGTAAAAGATTAATAGGAATAGTTAGCAGGTGTTGCTAATTGATCGGCTCTAGAAATTGTGTGTAAATTGAGTGTCAGGAAGTGAGCTGATTGTCAGAGAGAAAGACCAGGGAGAAAGAGTGAGCAATATGGTGTTTGAAAAAGAATGGATATGGCTTCAGAATGTGATAGAATTGAAAGCAATAAACACACAGTTGTTAGAAGGATATGCAAACAATTTGGGAGGGTACAAAGAATTACAGAGGTGCACAAATCTATCCAGAGAAACTATCAATGTCAGTTATAATAACAGATAGATAATCATAAAAATTAATACTCAGTAATAGTAGCCAAGCTGTTCAGTTCACCAATACCTTAGCTGTGGGAATGTATTGCAGTGGGTCCAGGAGTAAGAGAGACAGACAAAATGCCTCTCAGTGGCTATGGGCCACAATCTGTAATGGAGGGCTTGTTGTTATAGTGGCTATGGCCCAAAATATGCATGGAATGACTTATGGAAAGATGCATGTTTAGTAGGTATGGGCCAACAACTACAATGTGGTAGGGGAAAGCTAAAGCAATACCTGGTACTACTGAGATGCAGCAGGTATGGCTCTCCAGCAATGCGAATGCCCTTACGGACAATAGGAATGGGCTGAAATGTAAGCAGAAAGTGTTAGGTGGATCCCTCTCTGGATCTGTAGCTGACAGTTTAGGTGGTGCTACTTGACCCCTTGATAGCCTGTTTGAGGGCTAGAGAGATCCATAGAAGGGCACTGGTTAGTGGATAGGGCTTACAATTCTGCAAATGAAGGGCTTGGTGACAGCCAAAGCACAGGGAATGGTTGAGGAGTTACCTCCAAACACAGGCCCCAAAGTGAACTGAGGCGTGCCAGGAAGAGGCATGGCCGGAAGTGCTTATGAATGGTAGGAGGGGGCCCCTCCCACAAACTTCAGGCTACACCTGGACATATGTACATACATACATTTAGTTTATGATAGCAGAACAATTTTATTTAACAAGTTTTGTTTAATTCTCATACCAAGTCAGTGTCACAATTGTTTCTAAAAAAGTGAACCATAAATTGACACGGTATATGTTACTTCATACGCAATGGGATACACTGATCATAAACTGATCATTTAATCTTCTCCCTACTTCACTAAATGATAGTTTTTATTAATTTTGGTGGGAATACTTTCTATAGTATTTGAAATTGATTAATAACAGTTAATTGTTATCTTAGTTGTATACTTCCCCTGCCTCTGGAAGTAATCAATTAAAATAAAGGATTTTTTTATTTATTTTTGTTTAATAATAATTTCAAATTCTATAGGCCATAAAGCACTGGCACTTTATTTGTAGTGCTGTTAAAATCAAGGGAGTATCCTTTAATTTTTACTTAAAATCTTAGGTCAGTGCTACAAAACAAACCCAAAGTAAGAAAATAACTACCTTTAGCTGTGTGTTCCCTAACTAACCAGAACTATCATTCTGCTAACTTTGAATGGAGCCAAAAAAGCAAACAATAGACAGTCGAAATAATGTATAAAGTCTTGGCTTTAGGTCCAGACTTGCATTCTTCATCAGCTGCTTCCTTAGCAGCTATTTCTGTGTCTCTTGTATCTTCACTCAGGTTACTGTCTGCAAGTTCCTCTGCTTGAAATTACTCTCTGCTATTCCTTTTTTGCACACTCTTTCTTAACTGGTAGCAACAGAAGTTCAGGCCCCAAACAAGCTTAAGTAAAACTTTCTTCAGATTGCTCTTCCAGCAATTCAAAAACAGTTGTTACTCTCATGCTGCAATCCAATTTGCCTTTGCAAGCTGCAAATCCTGCAGCTTCAGAAGTTTGCCCCTTTCTCACTCCAAATACACAATCCAGTATCTCAATACTGTATACTATCCAGCCATACAGACTGTAGCCCAAAATGGCAGCCTTATAAAGAGACTGCACATTCTGCTAGGCCAGCAGTGCCTATTTGGGGGCAACACCCATCTCTTTAGGTGTCTCTTTTTCAAGGTTGTAAACACCTGACAAATAAACTCTTGCAGGAGTTTACTCTTTCCTTTCTCAGAGAGAAATCTACAATGTTCTGTAACTTACCCTGACCTCTGGGGGGCAAACTGTCACAATATACAGCATCTGCAGTTTACATTCAAACTGAGCGTTCCAACTAATGTCAGTATTGCGTCAGACTTGATAAAGAGAGGTTGAAACTCTCAAAAGCTTGTCAATATAAATAAGGCATTTATCCAAAACAAGGTATCATAATATACTGCAATACTCATTATTAATCTCTCTCTCTCTCTCTCTCTCTCTCTCTCTCTCTCTCTATATATATATATATATATATATATATATATATATATATACAAATTAATAATTACTCCATTTTCAAACATATATATATACTGCCAGATTCAGTGATGTAAATGCATAGGAAGCTTATCACGTATAAAAGTTGTCAATCTGCGAGTTGTTGAGCAGTTGAGGAACACGGAACATAGGCTTCAATGAGCGCCAAAGGCGTTGCAAAGTGAGGAGAGCAGTTCAGACATGCGGGACTTAGGCTGCCAAAGGCCCTCATTGCAGTCGTAGACATACGGGACTTAGATTGTACTCATCCCAAGACAAGCAGGACTTGGCAAAAACTACGGCCCTTATGACTTATGACCCGAAGCAGGTAGATGGACTGCGGGGCTCTGACGGATGAACCACCAAACTGGAAAAACAAGGGGAGAGCCAGGGAGCCTGTGAGTGAGGTTGCAAGTTAATTTGAGGCATATTTTGGCTTTTTTCACGATTGTAAATTGCAGAAGCAAGAAAAAAAAAAAGGCTGCCGAAAAAACGTAAACACAACGAAAACGAGGCCAAAGGACGTAATACGAGGCTGAAGGACGTAAATAGGAGCCCTAAGCACTAAGACTTAATGCAAACCAGTAATACTTAATACAAGGCAGTAATATTTAACTCAATCCACTAACACTGAACCCAAGGCAGTAACACTGAACCCAAGGCAGTAGGCCCCTAAACTACACAGGCCTATAAAGTATACAGGGGAGAGGCTCACAATGAGCGCCTAAGGTGCTCATTGTGTGGGTCGCCGTGAGCGCTGAAGGGGATCATTGCAAAATAGGAAAGGTGTTTCTGGAAGAGGCTCGCGGTGGTGCTCAGAGTGGCCCTATCGCCGCATTTTGTGGCAAACAGCATTGCCAGGCTTCAACATTTTTGCAAGTCACTAGTATCTACATAATTAAAATGTGGCAGCTTCATTTTTCAGCAGATATAATGCAATGCGTATTAGTTTACAAATGACCATGGACTCCTTTAGAGGGACATGGACGTTTTCTGGATTTTACAAGGTATATAATATCCCTGTGTATCTATTTACTTTAATGTTTTTATTTTGTTAAGAAGGATTTAAGCTTTGTTTTTACTGACTGCATTCAAGCAAAATATCTTGCTGAGGCATTGTCACTGATTGGTTAGTAAGAGGCACTGCACAGCCAGTACTACAGAGTATTCATGAGCTGTAGAGGGCAGACCCTTACTAGACTATTTGTTTGATTTTAGTCAGCTTATAAGCACTTCTTAATAAAATAAATCACATAAACGTGAAAACTTAGGTATATTATGTACCTAGTGAAATCCATGAACTGATCATATCTATAGAAGTGATCTTTATGGCTCCACATTAAGGGATTCATCTTTTTCCTGTCAGTATTAAAGCAAGAACATGAACCACTTAATACACTCTTAAGCATGTTTTTGAAAAATTTATATAAAAGAGCTAATGATGCACAGAAAAAAAACAAAACAGGTTCACTATTAATTGTTGAAAAAAAGAAAAAGCAGGTTTACTTTTTATTACATTTTTACACCTTTATTAACACTTTGTTTGTGCGATCTACATAAACAAACACATGACAATCAGTCTATATTAGGGCTATGATTTTATGGGTTTTATTTTGTTTCACATCTAGGGAACAACAGGTTTTATATTGTAATAATATTGGAAAATTTGATTATTGACACCAAACTGTATTTCTATCCAGCTTGGAACTGCTGTACATACAAAGAAATGCAAATAAACATTATTTACACACTGCAATTATGTATCCAAACTGCCCACAAATATTTAACAATTACATTTATGAAGCCATAACTAAGGCAAGAAAAACAATGATTTTATATAAGACTAGCGACTTGCCCGTCAAAAAATGACGGCAATGTTATGTATATGTTTGTCAAGTTGTTTAGTTATTAACATATATTTTTGACACTTGTAAGTATTTTAATATGAACGTGTATTTTTGTAAAATGTTGATGTAATGGTTTTTTAAAATGTAATTAGTATCTGAAGAATTGTTAACTTGAATATACATTGAATGAATAGGAAAGCCAAAAGTAAAAAGCCTTTTTTAAACGTTGCAAATTTTAACATGAAGTTTAAAATATATGTAAGCAATAACCATCAAAGTATATATTTTTAAACTTGAACTTTATTTTTTATGTAAGTTTAGAAGTTGACAAAACATTGGTATAATTTTGAACATTATAAACAGGAACATAGTGAATACATTTTGTAAAGTAATTTTTTATTAAAAGTATTAACATTTGAATGTAAAAACAATTGACATTTAAATTAATCAGTATTAAAATTAAATTTCTATCACAATAATTGTTAACTTGAATATACATTGAATGTAGAGGAAGGCATACAGTCAAACTCTTCTTAAAACGTACGTAATTAAACTAATTTATTACTGAGCACATAAATTGGCGATAAACATTAATGTAGGTAGTAATCTTAAGATAACAGACAATATTTACATTGTGACTTAAAAGGTGCTTGACCTCTTAACATCCACTTTGTAATATGTTGAATGAAATAACTTCAAAATATATTTTTTAAACTTGGAACATTAGAAACATTAACATAGTGACTTAACATTTTAACATAATTTTTACTAACAATGCAAGGCAAGTATTTTGTGAGGCGAATCATTCATAAACATGACTTCCATTAATTATGACTGAATTAAACAACCAATTGTTATGTATTTTGCAATGCTTTTAAAAAATCTTGGCACCTTTAATTAGTATCCTTCAAAGTTATAGTACTTCATAGTAGACAATGTTTTTAGTAAAAATACGTCCATCTTCTAATAAATCACCTTGACTTTCATTGTTTTCAATGTAAACTTTAATTGCCTGTGGATTTTTGCACCTTGACAACGCAACGTACAATTGACCATGTGCAAAAACTGGTTCTTCCAAGAAAATACCCACAGATTTGAAAGTTTGACCTTGTGATTTATTAATGGTCATGGCAAATGCCATAATAATGGGAAATTGTCTTCTTTGAAGTATAAAAGGGAGACTACTTTCACTTGGTGCTAAATCTATTCTTGGTATGAAAACTCTCTCTCCTCTATGGGTCCCAGTTAAAATTTCAGCATCTATAAAATGGTCCTTTAATTGTTGAACAATTAATCTTGTGCCATTGCATAGGCCTTTTTTGGGATTCATATTTCGCAGTAACATGATAATTGCACCTTTCTTTAGCTGCAAAATATGTGGTGGCATTCCAGAAGGAGTTAAAGAGTTTATGAATTCAGTGGAAAAGTTAGCCTGACTTTCATTGTCATCAGCAAGTACAGAATCAGCACTGTGATAATTTCTTTGTGGTGCATAAATTTTTTTTAAGATTTTATTATTGAGGATTAATGCATCTTTATTTTTACACGTCAGTATGACTTGGTTGGCAAGCTCGGAATATTCTTCGTTATTTATGCTCCCTTCAAATATAGCCGATATAATATCTTGTTGACAAATCATATGAGGTGGGATCTCTACAGTGTCGTCAGGTAAATTTAGTATTTTTTCTGTTCTGCCTTCTCCAATTTTAATAAGCCAATCATTGAAATCAGTTTGGCCTTCTGATCTCATATTTTGTTGCAGTTGAAGATGGGTAAAATGTTTCCATACTGTACTTGACTTTATACATGTTTCGATAATGTCAGTTCGATTTCCATGTACAACAACAGGTAATGTTTGTCTAAAATCGCCACCCAACAACATTACCTTTCCACCAAATGGAAAAATATTATCCATGACTTCACGAAGCAAACGGTCAATACATTGGAGGGCATAGCATGACATCATTGTGGCCTCATCTATTATAATTAATTTACATTTCTTCAATTTCTTTGCTTGTAAGGATGTCATGCGAATATCTGACACAGAATTTTCTAAAATAGGCACTGGCAGTTTAAATCCACTATGAACAGTTCTTCCACCTTCTAATAAAAGTGCAGCAATTCCAGTAGTGGCAAACGCCATTGCTATTTTTCCTTGTGCTCGTACTGAACTCATTAATAAATTGTACAAATATGTTTTTCCTGATCCGCCAGGTCCATCAAGATAGAAATAACGCTCTGTCACCATGTCATCATCTATAGCATTTTTAATGGCATGAAATGCTTGCAATTGTAGTGTATTTAAAGTTGCAAGTCTTTCTTCTGTTCTTTCTGCTTGTAGTTGAATGTCATAGTCTTCAAAGTTAATGTCATCTATAAGACCTGGATCAGGCAAATTAAAACTTGCACAACTTAATCCATGAGTTAAAAAGACTTCTTGGATTTCCATTAACGCTTTTAAGTGTGCAATGGGTTCATTGTATCGTCGCATAAAGTCTTCAGCCATATTACTTTTAAAAGTCTCCCACAAAGCTAATGCATTTGGAGCATTTGATAAGATACAAATAAAAGCAAATTGTTCTCTCATCTGTCGTGGCATTTGACATTGTGCTGCTTCTTCTAAGCATCTTTCCCACTCTGTATCATCAGCGAGTAAGTTTCTATGTCTTGCAGCTAAATGGAAGGATTCATATACAATGTCATTAACAGTTCTTAAGTGTTCAAAACTTTGTGCTCCAGGAACATTTAAAAGTAATATCCGTAAGCAAAAACGTTCAACATCTCTTGGACTGACTGTGTAAATTCTTGGAATAATTTTATTGCCTCTGGTTTTTCTTGGTCTCCATAATCCATTCACAAAAACATAGTGATATGGAATTTCAATATATAAGTATTGTGTTGCTTCAGCATCAGTGGAATTTAATGCAAACCATGCAGTTAGTGTAGTGTGACGATCTTCACTTTGGGCCAATGCATTCATTTCATTTCCAGCATGGAAATAGACTAAATGTCGTTGTGGCAAATGTACTGCTAACCTATATACTGCATGTGATCTATCATGCATTTCAAATTTTAAAAGCCGCCACATAGCTTCTGGCGCACTGACATAGCGAGCATCTACATGAGATGCAAGTTCATCATGTACTAACTCACTACTTTCAGGGTTGTCTGCACTTTTGACGACTACAGTAGCTGCATCGTAACCTTTGTAAATATATTTATAGACATATTTAATTGATTTGATGGAAGTGCAGGCTTCTACGTTGATGTGGGCGTTGTACTTCATGAGTAAATGTGGATTGTAGGGTACTACATATCTATTGTCCACTTTTTTCCCACGAATAATGGCACTATCTCCTTCTCTTCTTTTATAAAGTGGATATCCATCACAATTGGCATAGGTTTTGTCTCTATAATCTTTGGGAAATTCTTTGGAACATTTATTATTTTCCATACATGGTGATTGTGGATTAAGGTCACCACAGGGTCCATGAATCATGCGATGAGTAACAATCTCATATAGTCTACCATATAGTTCTGGATCTGGTAGTTCAGCAACAATGACTGCATCCACTTTGTCTGAAGTATCTAATTTATCTTTTTCTTGAAGTATTATTAGAAGATGTGCATGTGGAAGGCCTCTTTTTTGAAATTCAATGGTATATACATAAGCAAGACATTTGCCAAATAACTGATTTATAGTGAAGTCACGTATTAATTCATTTAATTTAATCTTAAAAACTCTGGCTACTAAATCTGGTCGATCTGAAGCAGTTTGTCCAAGAAGTAGATTTAGTGTAATTTCTGGCCATTGTGGATTACATGTAAATGTCACAAATAAATCGGGTTTGCCAAATTTTGTCACAATAGCCATAGCATCATTGTATCTTTCTCTCATATTCCGAGGAGATCCTTGAAAGGAAGATGGTAAAATGATGGCTTTGCCAGCTGTCATGTCTCTGCTTGTAGCCACGTCAGCAACATAGTCCATGAGTCCAGAATATTGTTCTACACGGAGTTTATCTTGTTGATATTTGATAAAGTTTAAATTATTTGCCTCAACTTGCAAATATGAATCAATAATCCATTGTTGTGTTAGTTTCCCACCACATAAAATTGGATTAAATACATTGCGAATGGCAATTTGAGCTACTTTAAATTCAAGCATAGAAACATTATTTCGGATTCTGGCTTTAGCATTTGGGTAACTGGGAAGAGTTAATTTCGGTTGCCAACCTGCTTCTCCGTGTGGGAAAAAGATGGGATATGTCATTGGATCTAAATTTGGACTTAAGATACTCATATTAATAAACGGTTGGTCCTCATTTCTAGGATATATTCGTATGTCTCTTTGAAATGGTGGTTCTCCTTCATCATTGTGAAACACCATTGCAACCTCATTTGTTGTTGGCAAGTTATAACGACGTTTATCAGTATGTCTGTCTCTTTTAAGCACCATATTAACCTTCGGCATTGGTAATTGATGTGTTTGTGAATGAAGTAGTTGTTCATTTTCTACTTCTGCCAATTTTTTATAAGCTTTACTGTAGGGATTGTTGTCCATAATGTTATTTAGCTCTATGAACACAGTGGGTAAGCATTTTTTATTTTCTTCCATCTGCATACGTTGGTCAACAGCTTCCATTGTATCTAGGACATATAGTTGAGCGAATTTTCTTTTATTTCCTTCCTCTGGATGTAAATGGGAAGTGCGATGATAAATTTGTCCTTGGACTTTAAAACAGTAAGGACCATGTCCTGGTACATTAGCAGCTAATGTTGCCCCCATGGATGCAAAGGATATGGCACTATTGTAGGATCTTATGTTTGTCTTAAAATTTTTGTAGTTTGGAAAAGTAGGTTCAGTCATAATATTTTGTAAATAAATTGGAAATTCTTTCCTTTCTGGAAGTTTGAACTTGCCTTTTTGACAACAACTAATAAATTGTCCATCTCTGGGTCTCTCCTGTTTAAAATAATAAGCCTCACAAAACTGACATTGAGTAGTCATGTCCCCAAAACTATGAACCTCTACTGCTAAAGACTTGAGTAGAGGACAATTTGCAAAGCATATAGGATTTTGCCTTTCATATTCATCAGGTGAAATGTCATATAATGTTTCAACAACAGGTTCTAAATGTTTTGTTTTTTTCGTTGCTTTTCTTGGTATATGTTGTATTGTTTGAGGTAAAATGTCATCTAATGTTTCATGAAACGGTTCTAAATGCTTTGTTTTCTTTGTTGCTTTTTTTGGTATCTCTTGTCTTTTTTCTGGCAAAATGTCATCTGATGTTTGAGCAACAGGTTGTAAATGCTTTATTTTCTTTGTAGTTTTTTTTGACATATCTTTAATTTCTGCAAGTGACAGTCTTTTGCTTGCAATTCTTTTGCGTTCTTTTTCTCGTCGAATTTCCTTCTTCTCCGGTGTCTGCTGGCTGTCTGCTCTCTGTCGTCGTTCTCTAGCTTGGCGTCTTTTCTTTTCTTGTTTACTCTCATTATCAGCCATGTTAATCTGTTAAAATAAAATAATATACCATTAGTTTATTTTGAGATGTTAAGTTGTTTTTCATGACATATAGTTATCAATAGTGTGTTAACATTTTATAGTTAATCAATTTCAATGCGTTCAATTGAATAAAAGTCTAAATAAGGGCATGAGATAATTATTTAAAGACATTTTTATTTATTAAACATGTATCCAAAAGCAAGTGTTTCAGTAACTAAAAAGGTATTTTAAAAAAGATGTTATGTCCTTATTTACAGCACTATTCAATTTGTCAAATGGCAATTAAATTAGGGTTTAGGACTGGAATGTTACAATGACAAATTATATAGATTCTGTGTTTTTAGACTTTTTTGGACTATGCCAATTTATTTTTTAAGTTTACATTGAAGTTTGTATTTATTGTTAAAGATTATTGGCCCTAAAAGACAAATAAGAGATAGATGATAGATATTACTTTTTATACTGTACCTTGGTTGAAGTTTGATTTCAAGCAAAATTCTTTGTTGGTCCTGTGTTGAAAGCCTTCGTCCGATGGTCTGGTCCTGTGTTGAAAGTCCTCGTCCGATGGTGTAGTCCTCTGTTGAAAGTCCTCGTTCTCTGGTGTGGTCCTCAGTTCCAACTCCTGTTCCGATGTTCTTGACGCAGTATCTGTTATAAAATAAAAATGAAAATGTTATGTTATTTGAATGTCTTTGTATGAATGAAAAAATGGCATTATTTCTGTGTTTTTCTACAATCCTTTTTGGTGCGCCACAATTTTGGTATGCTTCTGTAGGCTATTTTCTAAGGCTTATAGGTGGTTAAACATTAAAGAAGAATATTAATTAATTTTTCTCTTTTTTTACTTGTTATACTGTACCTTGGTTGAAGTTTGATTTGAAGCAGAATCTTTGTTCGTCCTGTGTTGAAAGCCTTCGTCTGATGGTCTGGTCCTGTGTTGAAAGTCCTCGTCCAATCGTCTGGTCCTCTGTTGAAAGTCCTCGTCCGATGGTGTAGTCCTCTGTTGAAAGTCCTCGTCCAATGGTCTGGTCCTCTGTTGAAAGTCCTCGTCCGCTGGTGTGGTCCTCAGTTGAAACTCCTGGTCCGATGTTCTTGACGCAGTATCTGATATGAAATAAAAATGAAAATGTAATATTATTTTAATGTATTTGTATGAAGTAAAAAATGACATTATTTCTTTGTTTTTCTAGAATCCCGTTTGGTGTCCACCACTTTTGGTATGCTTATTTAGGCCTTTTTCTAAGGCTTATAGATTGTTAAACATAAAATAAGTATCTAAATGTACTTTGGTATGTGTTTGTGTGAGTTTTCATACAATCCTGTTTGGTGGGCACCAATGTTGGTATGCTTATTTAGGCTTCTTTCTAAGGCTTATAGGTTGTTAAACATAAAATAAGAATGTAAAAGTAGTTTGCTATGTGTTTGTGTGAGTTTTCATACAATCCTGTTTGGTGCGCACCACTGTTGGTATGCTTATTTAGGCTTCTTTGTAAGGCTTATAGGTTGTTAAACATTAAATAAGAATCTAAATGTAGTTTGCTATGTGTTTGTGTGAGTTTTCATACAATCCTGTTTGGTGCGCACCACTGTTGGTATGCTTATTTAGGCTTCTTTCTAAGGCTTATAGGTTGTTAAACATAAAATAAGAATGTAAAAGTAGTTTGCTATGTGTTTGTGTGAGTTTTCATACAATCCTGTTTGATGCGCACCGCTGATGGTATGCTTATTAATGTTGTTTTGTAATGCTAATAGGTTGTTAAACATAAAATAAGAATCAAAATGTAGTTTGCTATGTGTTTGTGTGAGTTTTCATACAATCCTGTTTGGTGGGCACCAATGTTGGTATGCTTATTTAGGCTTCTTTCTAAGGCTTATAGGTTGTTAAACATTAAATAAGAATGTAAATGTAGTTTGCTATGTGTTTGTCTGAGTTTTCATACAATCCTGTTTGATGCGCACCACTGTTGGTATGCTTATTAATGTAGTTTTGTAATGCTAATAGGTTGTTAAACATAAAATAAGAATCTAAATGTAGTTTGCTATGTGTTTGTGTGAGTTTTCATACAATCCTGTTTGGTGGGCACCAATGTTGGTATGCTTATTTATGCTTCTTTCTAAGGCTTATAGGTTGTTAAACATTAAATAAACATCTAAATGTAGTTTGCTATGTGTTTGTGTGAGTTTTCATACAATCCTGTTTGGTGGGCACCAATGTTGGTATGCTTATTTAGGCTTCTTTCTAAGGCTTATAGGTTGTTAAACATTAAATAAGAATCTAAATGTAGTTTGCTATGTGTTTGTGTGAGTTTTCATACAATCCTGTTTGTTGGGCACCAATGTTGGTATGCTTATTTAGGCTTCTTTCTAAGGCTTATAGGTTGTTAAACATTAAATAAGAATCTAAATGTAGTTTGCTATGTGTTTGTGTGAGTTTTCATACAATCCTGTTTGGTGCGCACCACTGTTGGTATGCTTATTTAGGCTTCTTTCTAAGGCTTATAGGTTGTTAAACATAAAATAAGAATGTAAAAGTAGTTTGCTATGTGTTTGTGTGAGTTTTCATACAATCCTGTTTGATGCGCACCGCTGATGGTATGCTTATTAATGTTGTTTTGTAATGCTAATAGGTTGTTAAACATAAAATAAGAATCAAAATGTAGTTTGCTATGTGTTTGTGTGAGTTTTCATACAATCCTGTTTGGTGGGCACCAATGTTGGTATGCTTATTTAGGCTTCTTTCTAAGGCTTATAGGTTGTTAAACATTAAATACGAATGTAAATGTAGTTTGCTATGTGTTTGTCTGAGTTTTCATACAATCCTGTTTGATGCGCACCAATGTTGGTATGCTTATTTAGGCTTCTTTCTAAGGCTTATAGGTTGTTAAACATTAAATAAGAATCTAAATGTAGTTTGCTATGTGTTTGTGTGAGTTTTCATACAATCCTGTTTGATGCGCACCACTGTTGGTATGCTTATTAATGTAGTTTTGTAATGCTAATAGGTTGTTAAACATAAAATAAGAATCTAAATGTAGTTTGCTATGTGTTTGTGTGAGTTTTCATACAATCCTGTTTGGTGGGCACCAATGTTGGTATGCTTATTTAGGCTTCTTTCTAAGGCTTATAGATTGTTAAACATTAAAATAAGAATGTAAATGTAAATCCTGTTTGATGGGCACCACTTTTGTTATACTTATGTAGTGTTTTTTCTAATGGTTATACATTGTTAAACAATCACATTTGAATGAGGCCCTCGGCCATTAAACATATTTAGGTCCTGAATCAATTGCGTTTTGACCAATTGAATAGGGCTCTATATAAGCACATAAAATATTTTTTGACAGAAGTTTTTAGTTAGTGAAGACCTATTATGTGCTTATATAAAGCCCTATTCAATTATCCAACTCACAATTGAATAAGGCTCATGGTTCGGTTCTTTTTTATACTTAAATACTTTACCTTGATTGAAGTGTGGAATGACAGAGGGTCCCCTCCTGCCAATCTTAATCCGCCGGTCTTCTTGTAGTGTCTGTTTGAAAAATAAAGTGAAATAGTGAATTATAGAATTTTTTATTTGTATTTAACAAACCATGGCCTTTTCAGCATTTAAAGTATTTTTGTATCTTACCTCTTGTTCTTTGTTGGTGTTCTTTAAAAGGGATTGTGCTTCACAGTGTACGGTGCAAATTGTTGAAAGACGCTGTTGATGCAGAGTCTGTTTGAATATTTAAAAAAGTAGAAAGATTGAGTTTTAGGTGATCTATTGAATTGCAGTAAATTAATTTCATTGAATTATACTTCTGTAATTAATTTGAATTAACATTATTTTTTGGTGGGTGCTACACACATATGTCACATACATGAAGCACATTTCCATAGTTGAAAGTAATTTTTTTGTGTGCGTGTGACATATAACTATACATGAATCATATTTTAATTGTTAAATTAACCTTATTTGTATTTTTGGCCAACATACATAAATGTGTGTGTGACATGTGACTATAGATGATACACATATATGTGCGTGTCACATATCAGTATACATGACTCATATTTTAATAGTATTTTAATAGTCCCAACTTATTTTTTTGTAATGTAATTTAAATGTAGTTGTTTAATTAGTTTGTTGCAGGGGCAATACACATAAATGTGCATGTGACATGTCACTATACATTATACGCATAAATGTGCGTGTCACTTGTCAGTATACATTATACGCATAAATGTGCGTGTCACATGTCACTATACATTATACACATAAATGTGCGTGTCACTTGTCAGTATACATTATACGCATAAATGTGCGTGTCACATGTCACTATACATTATACACATAAATGTGCGTGTCACTTGTCAGTATACATTATACGCATATATGTGCGTGTCACATGTCAGTATACATTATACACATAAATGTGCGTGTCACTTGTCAGTATACATTATACGCCTAAATGTGCGTGTCACTTGTCAGTATACATTATACGCATAAATGTGCGTGTCACTTGTCACTATACATTATACACATAAATGTGCGTGTCACTTGTCAGTATACATTATACGCCTAAATGTGCGTGTCACTTGTCAGTATACATTATACGCATAAATGTGCGTGTCACATGTCAGTATACATTATACGCATATATGTGCGTGTCACTTGTCACTATACATTATACACATAAAATGTGCGTGTCACATGTCACTATACATTATACACATAAATGTGCGTGTCACTTGTCAGTATACATTATACGCCTAAATGTGCGTGTCACTTGTCAGTATACATTATACGCATAAATGTGCGTGTCACTTGTCAGTATACATTATACGCATAAATGTGCGTGTCACTTGTCAGTATACATTATACACATATATGTGCGTGTCACATGTCAGTATACATTATACGCATATATGTGCGTGTCACTTGTCAGTATACATTATACGCATAAATGTGCGTGTCACTTGTCAGTATACATTATACGCATATATGTGCGTGTCACTTGTCAGTATACATAAACCTCTTTGTCTTCTTTAATTTTTTTTTTTGATGTCCTGTCTTGAAAATAAGTAATATATTATAGCTTACCTCTCAGTTGTAATTTGCACAATGTAAAGTAGTAAATTAGGAAAGAATTATCTTCTCAAGTTTGAGCAGCAGTTATGTCTGAAGTCACTCTGTTCATCACCTGAGGAGAAATGTATTTTTCTCTGTCAAATAGACAGTATTTATAAACTTGTAGAACATTCTGGAAAGTTAGACCGTTAGAACGTAATACGCATGCGCTATTTGCGTTCCAGCTTACAATTTGCGTTCCATCCGCCATTTTGTGCGTAGTAGTGTTTAAAATGGTGTTTAATATGAGTGTGATCCGTTCCGCATAGTATGTGTTTCATTATTGCGAGTAAGTGTAGTGTAGTTACGTCTGGAGCCTCGTTTTCGTTTTGTTCGGCGGCCATTTTTTCTCTCGCTTAGCCGATTTTCGGTCGTTTAAACTCTTTGTTTTGACTTAAATGGACGTGTAAATGAACTTTTGGAGGTGCCGGATGCCCCCCCGTGCTGTAAGTAAGCTTTTTATGTGTTCGTTGTGTTTATTTCTTGTGTTTGTGATGTTTTGATGCGCGGCGGTTGGAATGGGTCTTTCGCGGCCGTATTTTTTTCCGATGCGGCCGTATTTTGTTGCGATATACGCAGTTAGCTTTTACATGTACGACGCAGTGTATTTGTTTCTGTGTTAAGAGCGTGTGAGGGGCCTTTTTTACTGTTTTTTTGTTAAGTCTTGCGTCTGTGTGTCTGGGTGTAAGCGGGTGTGAGGCGACTTTGATTTTTTTTTTGTGTGTGTATGTGTGTGTTAACACAGCCGATGTTGGGATGCTCCCACCACCGCAAATGCGGACCCTCGCTTCGCGAGGATCCGCATTTGCGGGGACGTTGTTGGGTTTTTGTTGGCTGGGCGGTTGGGTTTATTCTGTTAAAAAAGTCGTGTGTGTGTATGTGTGTGTTAACACAGCCGACGTTGAGCCTCGACAACCGCAAATGCGGGCCCTCGCTTCGCGAGGACCCGCATTTGCGGCGAACTGCGTCCCTCGCTTCGCGAGGGACGCAGTTCTTGCGGGCTCGCTACGCGAGCCCGCAAGCGTGAGCAACGACTTGGGTTTTTGTTGGCTGGGCGGTTGGGTTTATTCTGTTAAAAAAGTCGTGTGTGTGTATGTGTGTGTTAACACAGCCGACGTTGAGCCTCGAAAACCGCAAATGCGGGCCCTCGCTTCGCGAGGACCCGCATTTGCGGCGAACTGCGTCCCTCGCTTCGCGAGGGACGCAGTTCTTGCGGGCTCGCTACGCGAGCCCGCAAGCGTGAGCAACGACTCGTACGCTCACAACTATATATGTGATATGTGTGTTTCATTGTATCATTTAAAAGTTCTCATGTTGAAATGCCATGTTATTGTTAAGTCATTCAGTAGTGTCTGACTCTCCGTGACCCTATGGATCACAGCACGCCAGAAACATCTGTCAGCCATCTGGGTCTGTCTCCACCTCCCTCCTGTCACATTACTCAGCATTGTTTTTGTGGAAGCCATTGAAATCACCTGGCAACTGTTTAATTATTCAATTGTTGTTTAGTTGTTCAGTCATGTCTGACCCTATGGACTGCAGCACGCCAGGCACATCTTGTGTTTGCTTGTGTTTATCCATAAGGTTTTTTGGTCTTTTCCCTCTTCCCCTATGAGAAAGTATGGAAGCAGCAGTGCCACCGCCAACCGCTAGATGGCTCTGACGATTTTCCGAGTAGTACTGCACAATGCATATAAGGAGCGCAGACAGAAGAGGCTTTGAGCTATGAGATTCGCACCTAGCACATAGCGATGGCCTCGCTGTCAAATCAGCGCCGTTGAGTTGTGCCACGTCGGAGGAGGGAATAAATAGGACCTTCCCTGAAACTGGACGGTGACATGTAGTGACTGCTTGCTGGCACTGCAGCTGTCAGTGCTGGCAATTTCTTTGCACTTCACACAACGGGATAGATATGTTTTTTTTTGGCAAATATACTGTACCGCAATTTGTCTGACCTCTCTGATCTGACCTGCCCATTTTGGGTGAACAAACATGTTATAGCTCACAGCTTCATTGAGGTACACAAGCCCCTCTACCATAACAAGGTAGTGATCCAGAAGGGGAGTTATTCAATATATATATATATATATATATATATATATATATATATATATATATATATATATATATATATATAGCCAATAGGCTCCTCCTATATATGTACATGTGTATTAATGTATTACTGCCACTTGATGTAATTAGTGCTATTTTCAGTTTAAATTGTTTTTCCTGTTAAAAGACAATAATACTATAATCGTTACAGACAGTACTAATGAAACTCAAAGCCTTTAACAGATATTTTCAATTAGATCTATTTTTATAGGCTTGGTATATTTAAACTTCAGCACACCAAAAAAAATATGTATGAACTAAATTATATTTTTAGGGACTGATTACCATTTTTGTCAGATTATACAAGTAAAGAAATGTTCCCTAACTCCAGTAGCAGTACTTTTGTAGACTTAAAATAGTGCTAAAATATATCTACAATATTATTTCTGAATGGTATGCTGTATAGAGGAAAAATGCATAGTTATATTCTTAATAATGAATTAAAGGGTTAATATGAGCGCCGGGTAAAGGGGTGCTAGTATCTAGGTCACCCATGTCCGTTTAAGAAATATGTTTTTATAAAGTCAACAATAAAGGCAAGTCATCTGTAAAGAAATGGTTTTAAAATGAATGTTAACTTGCCCGAGGTGCTGGGTCTGTCTCCACTTTCCTTCTTTCACACGACTCATGTTGTTTATATGGTAGCCATTGAAGTTATCTTTGCAGCTATTTAATTATTTAGGAGTTATGACTTAAACATTTCTTTCTTATTAAATAATCATTGTTTTGAAAACTAGGCAACAAAAACATTAACTTAACTAATGGATCAGGTGGGAGAATGGTCACACATGCAAAATACACGGAATAGGGGGAGACAAATCACAACTACTGAATAATTAAACAAATTCCAGGTCACTTTAATGGCATCCAGACAAACAATGTGAGTCATGTGACAGAAGGGAGGTGGAAACAGAACCAACACACCAGGTAGGTAACATTAATTTTAAACAATTTTACATATAGATAACTTTATAAACACATATTTTTTGATCTGCCCCTTTTAACACACATATAGAATATAGGAATTAATAGGATACATTGAGAGGTTTGTATGTTATTCCAATTTGAGCTTGTAAATGTTTAAAGATATTTATTAGAAGGATTATATTGTACAAACTCAAGCATTTATTGTATTTTATGTAGGCTCTTCAACATTATCAGCATTATTAAATTGCAATTCGGCCAATTGAATAGGGCTCTATATAAGCACAGAGCATATTTTTTTACAGGAGTTTTTAGTTAGTGAACTTCTACCCAAAAGCAAGGTCTTCAATAACTAAAAACTTCTGTAAAAAAATATGCTCTGTGCTTAAATAGAGCTCTTTTCAATTGGCTGAATCGTAATTTAATAAGGCTGTATATACCTATGACCCTTTAATATCATCCACTGTAATGGTTTTGAGCTTGTGAGTAACGCCTGTGAGGTATGTTCCGCACAGGCGTTACTCATAAACTACTACAGAATCACGCAAGCGCAGTTGCATCCAATTTGTACAGCAGAGGGTGGGATTCAGGGAGGGAGGGGGAAAGATAGGGTGGGAGGCAGAGAGATAAGGAGGGATTAAGAGGGAGGGAGAGAGAGGGAGAGAGCGAGGGGGAGAGAGGGTAGGATAGAGAGGGAGAGAGAGAGGAAGGGAGTCAGAGAGAGGAGAGAGGGAGATATTGAGGGGGAGAAAGAGAGGCAGTAAGCACACAGAGCTAAAAGAAGGGATACAGAGAGAGAGTGCAAACACAAAGAGAGTGCATTCAGATAGAGAGAGGGAGCGCAGAGAGAGACAGAACAGACAATTGAACATAACATATGATACTGCCATTTATGATGGGCAAGTTACTAGATAATGTGAAACACGTAACATAGATATAAAGGGCCACTGAGCCCCGAAAAAAAAAATATGTTTGAAAACTTTGAATCTGACTATCATCATAATTATTCTGGATTGCTACCTTGTTGTGGTGAAGATGCTTGTGTACTTCAATTAAGCTGTGAGCTATACCTTATAGGGTCACTATAGATGGGCAGGTCATAGCAGAGAGGTAAGACAAATTACAGTCCACTGGAGAAGCAACCGCTACCCCTCTCCAATATATTTGCCAAGAAAACTAATGGATAAGCACCACTGACACAAGGGCCTCCATTCAATTGAGCAAATTGTAATTACTGGAGCCGGTAATGTAGCCCATAAAATAATTTGCTATTCAATTTGAGTCTTTTAGCTACCCACAACCGGTTTGCGGGTTAGGAGCTCAAAATTTCTGCGGTTGTCAAAATCGTAACTCCAACCCAGCTAAGCCTTTGATCTTTTCAAGCCAGTTAATGTTACAATCGCAAATCTCTATACAATTGCTAAAATTACTCAAGCCTGCAACTGTTTTCACCCCCGTAAATGGCAAATGTAGAAGAAAATCCTACAAGTACCAGATAGGACTTGCAAGGGGGATAAACACCTGATTGTAGCACTTTGAATGCAAATAAAAAAAATCAATACAGCACTTTAAAAGACAGGAAAGCGATGAAAGACATTAGAATTAATTGCACAACAGTCTCAAGCTTGCAAATCTGCAATAAAAAAAATATTATTTTATGTTTCATTTCTGTGTTTTATCAATCACGGTAATTAAGAGTTAATACATATCAGGCCATCAACATGGACTAGAACAGTATAGTCATTCATTTTTATTATTTTGTGCATTGCCAGATAGCAAGTTCGATTGCATATAGGACCTTTAAACGCTGATTAGGTGTGGTTTAGCCTCCATGTTTTACTGATGTCATGATGATGGTCTCATTTACTATATTGTTAGTTACATCCTTGCTTAATTGATCATGATCATGCCCTGAAATGCTACCTACCGGTGCATGGTTTACGGTTTTGTCTTTCGGTCAGGTTGCTCTGGACTTCTTCAATTGAATCGATTGGTAACTGTTGCAGTTTCCAATTGAATGGAGGCATAGGTGTGCCTGGCGTGCTGTGGTCCATAAGGTTATGGAGAGTCAGACACAACTGAACAACAACAGCACGATCATAATTAGGCATAGAAAAAGTTATACATCTAGTTTTTTATGCAGAAAAAAAATAAATGATCCTCTGATTGAAGGTTGTGTGAGTGAAAGAAACATTTTAGGATGCGCAGGACTTGCAGGGGTCGGTATCATATTCAAAATCCAAATATATATATGATTTTCCTCACCTCTCTACTAATTTTATACCTGAATATCTGATACCCTCTAAAAATACTTTTATGTTCATAGCTTATATCATGGAATTTCCCAAGAATGATTCCTTTAAATGTGACATATTTCAAAAAGGTGCAGTTTTGTTGAACTACATTGGTCTTCTAAGAAAAGCAAAATAATTGTTCCAATAGCAATATATTTGTGAGCAAAAGTCTAGCAACATTTTTCAATTTCCCTGGTCCTCTGTGATTTTGTATCTCCTCTATTATCATATGCAGGAAGGAACAACATGGATTATTTATCAGCAGCTTCCTAGCCCAGTGACTTTTGTTGAAAGAAAAACACATAAATTATATATATTAGCATGATAAATGATAGGAGATAAGAAGTAAGGTGCGTGTAGATAATGTTTTGGGCAGACGGTTACCTTGGTAACACCTGGGCCAACCACTGTACAAATGACCCTACACTTGTGGATCTCCAGTTGATGAAATCATATATGACTTTAATTTATGCAGAACAAAGAAACAGATTGTCGGTACATTGTTTACTAGGTTAAATAAAATATTCTGAAAGCTTATTTACAGTCTGACAAGTTTTCCAAGCATTCATTACTTCAAGTCGTTTTTATTTATTATCAACGTCCCCTACCTAACACAAGCCTTGCTGATTAATCACCATTTCTGCACGCTACTTCAACAAGAAGCCAATCATCCTCTGAACTCCAGCGTCTAATCAGCAGGGCTCAAGTTGTTTCCTATAGATATCCAGATGGTATCAGTATGACACCAATTTGACGTCTAGCAGCAAAATCATTAATCCTATTGTGTGTTGGACTTCCAGCAATGGTAATCCGGTAAGAGCCAACAGTGTGCCCTCTATCATTAATTTTACAATATAAGAACCTGCTGATGTATTGAATAACAATCCATAAATATGCCAATTCAACCACTATTGAAAGATTATTATTAAAATTATTATTATTAGATTTTATTTGTAGAGTGCCAGCAAGTTCCATAAAACTAGGATTAAACAATAAGCACATGGATACTATTTGATGTACTTTGACGGTAAACATAAGACAAAACAGCACATTTGGTATAGGAGGAGATGAGGACCTACTGTATCTAGGAGGCCACATGAGATATTATAGCATCCACATATCAATAAACAAAACCCTAGAATATTTTATAAAAATATATATTACAATATAAAGGGCATTAACCTTGCACATATTGAGATATATTTCTTCCAATAACAACTCAGTTTGCCATTATTCCAGGAAGGAAACTCATTTACAAAGATATAAATTATATGGAGGTTATTCATGGCTTTAAATATGTTTTTATTCCTCGAACTTGAGAATAACTCTGATTGTACGCAATCCCATAGTAGATGAACGCACCTACGAGATGTAAATGGATATGGCCATTAGCCATGGTTGCTTAACTAATTTAATACAAAAATATTCTTATGTCTTATAGAACAGTATTGTGTTGATGAACACTACATTGTTGGAAGCTATGTAGTAGGGTTCACCTCCACTCGAAAAAGTGACCTTGAAATATATATATATATATATATATATATATATATATATATATATATACAATGTATAACAATACAAAGTATGCATGTCTTCACATACAGTGTGATGCATTTTCTCTTCTAAAAATAAGAAAATGTTATTTGAAAGATTCATATTGTATTGTTTGATTCAATACGTTCAATATGAATAGCAATAGTATAAATGAGTGGGATGAACTGTGCTAATGTGATCAAACACTTATTCGGATGATATAAATACAGAATCCTGACAATTCATTTCGAAGACAGTCACGATCATTAGTGGTAACGGTTTTCCTAGTCTTCCTATGGGAGACTTTAATTACCCTCAAATAAACTGGGTAAATGAGGCCAGCAGTTCAGCTAAGGGGAGCAGGTTCTTGAGTACACTCAGGGATCATTATCTGGCCCAGGTAATACAAGAGCCTACTAGAAATGAGACAATCTTGGATTTAGTTATCACAAATAATATTCACATGGTATCAAATGTTGAAATAGGGCAACCTTTGGGAAACAGTGATCACAACACAGTCTCATTTGAGATTGAATAAAAAAAAACACATTTTTAAGGGGGCAACAAAAACTCAGATTTTAAAAAGGCAGATTTTAACGGTCTAAGTGCACAAATACAAAGTATAGACTGAGACAAGGAACAGACGGGTAAAAATACTGAACATAAATACACAACTTACTAAATATACATACTTATCACCATATACCATGTGGGAATAAAAGTAAGAGGAGTAAATCTCATCCAATGTGGCTTAACAATGATTTAAAGTTTACAGAGTAAAAAAACAGGCATTTACATTATACAAACAAGAGGGGACAGAGACTGCTTTAAGTGAGTGCAAGGAAATCAACAAGGCTTGCAAAAGCGCTATTAGACTGGCTAAAATAGAAAATGAAAAATTTGTTGCAAAAGAGAGTAAGACTAACCCTAAAATATTTTTTTGAATATATTAATGGAAAGAAGACGAGGAAGGAAGCTATAGGAACATTACAATGTGACACAGGGTGTCTTATAAATAGTGACCAGGAAAATGAAGAAGAGCTAAATAGGTTTTTTTCTTCGGTATACACAAGAGAGGTACCAGTGGTTGGGACACTGCAACATAATGGGGCTACACTACCTTCGCCAAATAATTGGTTAACGCAGGAAGAAATCCAAAAGAGGTTGGAAAAAATAAATGTTAATAAAGCCCGGGTCCTGATGGAATACATCCAAGGATACTGAGGGAACTGGGTTCTGTAATAGCCAAACCATTATATTTAACTTTTCAAGATTCACTCAACACTGGGTCACTACCAGATGACTGGAGAAAAGCAGAGGTGATACCTATATTTAAAAAGGGAGCAAGAGCAAATCCGGTGAATTATAGACCAGTGGGCCTCACTTCTGTAGTGGGGAAGCTTTTGGAAGGGTTAATAAGGGATAATATACAAGAATATGTCTATTTGAACAGGATTACAAGTAAGAGTCAACATGGATTTGAGAGGGATAGGTCATATCAAACAAATCTAATTAGTTTCTGTGAGTATGTTAGTAGGAACCTGGATCAAGGCAACTCAGTGGATGTAGTCTTTTTGGATTTTGCAAAGGCTGTTGATACAGTGCCACATGGGAGACTATTGTGCAAACTAAGGGATACAGCAATGACAGTAAATATCCTCTCATGGATCAAGAGCTGTCTAAAAGACAGGAAGCAACTGATTGTGGTAAATGGAACATACCCCAATTGGAATAATATGGTAAGTGGGATACCTCAGGGTTCAGTATTAGGTCCTCTCCTTTTTAACATATTTATTAATTACTTCGAGGTGGGACTGGAATGTAGTGTCTCCATTTTTGCTGATGACATGAAGTTGTACAAGATAATTAAATCAGATAATGATGTACTTTCCCTCCAATGGGATTTATATAAAATAGAGGAATAGGCATTTAAATGGCAGATGAGAATTCAAACGAATAAATGTAAAGTTATGCATCTGGGAAGGAAAAATAGCCATACAATTTACAATCTTAATGGAGCAGACCTAGGGGTATCAGACATTGAAAGGGATTTGGGAGTACTTGTGGACAACCACATACGTAACAGTGCTCAAAGCCAGGCAGCAGCTGCAAAGACAAATAAAATATTAGCATGTATTATGTAACAGTGCTCAATGCCAAGCAGCAGCAGCAAAAACAAATACAATATTAGAATGTATTAAGAAGGGAATAGAAGCAAGGGAAGCAAATATGATTCTGCCAATATAAAAATCCCTAGTACGCCCTTACTTGGAATATGGAGTACAATTTTGGACACCACTTCATAAAAAGGACATTTTAGAGCTGGAAAAGGTACAGAGAATGGCAACACAACTAATAAGGGGAATGAAGGGGCTAAGATATGAAGAAAGACTAACCAAATTAAGCTTATTTTCTCTAGAAAAAAGGTGAGATATGATTACCTTATATAAATACATAAATACAGGGTCAGTATAAAGATTTGTCAAGTGAGCTTTTTGTGCCAAGGGGTTTCCAACTAACAAGAGGACAGCCCTTGAGGTTAGAAGGAAAATGATTCCACCTTAAAGAAAGAAAAGGGTTCTTCACAGAAGTGGGGTTAATCTGTGGAATTCTCTACCAAAGGAGGTGGTGACAGCAGATTCGATAGATAACGTTAAAAGTGGACTGGATTTATTTCTAATTAAAAAGGACATTCAAGGTTATCCTGAATAATAAGAGAGAGAGTAGGGGTCAGGAAGGAATTCATTTTTCCCTCTTTGAGCCGATTGGCTAATTTTCACTTGTGTTTTTTTTCTGTTTGCCTTCCTCTGGATCAAATAATTAACAATAAATTAACAACTAATTAATTAACAACTAATCTGCATATTGCAGATCAAAGGAGATTTAAAAAGGTTAACATTGATGGACTGAAAGTCTTTTTTTAACCTCAATTACTATTTAACTATGTAAGTGAAAAAATGAAGTAAACATTCGATATGTCCTTGGTTTGTTGTAAGGTGTTGAATTTGCGTTAAACAAAAGGAAAGGTTAAGATAAATAAATAAGGATTTGGTGTGAGGTATAATATTAAGGTAGGTGCATGGAGTGATAGGTACAAGAGAAGGATTAGAGAATATGACAAAGTATTCTTGGGTTGCTTTTATATTTTGTAATAATTTATCAAGAGTGGCTGGATGGTATTATCCCATTACCTCTTACATTGTCCCTCGTTTCTTCCTATATGAATGTACAGTCAGGTCCATAAATATTGGGACATCGACACAATTCTAAACTTTTTGGCTCTATACACCACCACAATGGATTTGAAACGAAACTAACAATATGTGCTTTAACTGCAGACTTTCAGCTTTAATTTGAGGGTATTTACATCCAAATCAGGTGAACGGTGTAGGAATTACAACAATTTGTATATGTGCCTCCCACTTTTTAAGGGACCAAAAGTAATGGGACAATTGGCTGCTCTGCTGTTCCATGGCCAGGTGTGTGTTATTCCCTCATTATCCCATTTACAAAGAGCAGATACAAGCTCCAGTGTTCATTTCAAGTGTGCTATTTGCATTTGTTGCTGTTAATTCTCAATATGAGATCCAAAGAGCTGTCAGTGAAGCAAGACATCATTAGGCTGAAAAAACAAAAGAAACCCATCAGAGAGATAGCAAAAACATTAGGTGTGGCCAAATCAACTGTTTGGAACATACTTAAAAAGAAAGAACGCACCGGTGAGCTCAGCAACACCAAAAGATCCGGAAGACCACGGAAAACAACTGTGGTGGATGACCGAAGAATTATTTCCCTGGTGAAGAAAACACCCTTCACAACAGTTGGCCAAAGTCAACAATCAAGAGAAGACTTCACCAGAGTAAATACAGAGGGTTCACCACAAGATTTAAAACATTGGTGAGCCTCAAAAACAGGAAGGCCAGATTAGAGTTTTCTCAAACAACACCTAAAAAAGCCTTCACAGTTCTGGAACAACATCCTATGGACAGATGAGACTAAGATCAACTTGTACCAAAGTGATGGGAAGAGAAGAGTATGGAGACGGAAAGGAACTGCTCATTATCCAAAGCATACCACCTCATCAGTGAAGCATGGTGTTGGTAGTGTCATGGCGTGGGCATGTATGGCTGCCAATGGAACTGGTTCTCTTGTATTTATTGATGATGTGACTGCTGACAAAAGCAGCAGGATGAATTCTGAAGTGTTTCGGGCAATATTATCTGCTCATATTCAGCCAAATGCTTCAGAACTCATTGGACGGCGCTTCACAGTGCAGATGGACAATGACCCGAAGCATACTGCAAAAGCAACCAAAGAGTTTTTTAAGGGAAATAAGTGGAATGTTATGCAATGGCCAAGTCAATCACCTGATCTGAATCCGATCAAGCATGCATTTCACTTGCTGAAGACAAAACTGAAGGGAAAATGCCCCAAGAACAAGCAGGAACTGAAGACAGTTGCAATAGAGGTCTGGCAGAGTATCGCCAGGGATGAAACCCAGCGTCTGGTGATGTCTATGCGTTCCAGACTTCAGGCTGTAATTGACTGCAAAGGATTTGCAACCAAGTATTAAAAAGTGAAAGTTTGTTTTATGACTGTTAATCTGTCCCATTACTTTTGGTCCCTTAACAAGTGGGAGGCATATATACAAACTGTTGTAATTCCTACACTGTTCACCTGATTTGGATGTAAATACCCTCAAATTAAAGCTGAAAGTCTGCAGTTAAAGCACATCTTGTTCGTTTCATTTCAAATCCATTGTGGTGGTGTATAGAGCCAAAAAGTTTAGAATTGTGTCGATGTCCCAATATTTATGGACCTGACTGTATATGTACAAATGTGCTATCTTGTCTTATGTTTACTATCGGTGTATATTGATATTATCAATTTGTTTTCATATAACCCTAGTGCTATGGAAATTGCTGACACTGTGCAAATAAAAATAATAGTAATTTTAATAATAATGCTTTAGGGTAAATTTTCGCCATTATGTCATAATCAAATAAACTTTAATTGTAGGATAAGGTCAGGTGTTTCTAATCTGTACATCTTATTTTTCATGTACATTGTATTGCCAGTTTCGATATAAGATGATTGGTCTTTTTCTACATCCCTGAGCACTATACCTTAAAAGAGTTTGGTGATCCTTGAAGCTACCTCTTGTTTAAACCTCACTGGACTAGTTCTCTTGTAGTAGCAGAGGTTTGTTGCAAATGATATCCAACAGGAAGTGTGATAAGATCAGCATTGTGTTTATAAAATCTGGTTTTGTGTGCGGCAGATCGACCTCGCTCCACCACCTATTTGGATTCTAGAGGTCGAGTAGCTAGAAGGCTATCCTAAAACTGATTTTAAGTTTGTCTTCTTGGCCACAGCAGGGACAGAGAAAGCCAACACCTCTGTCCCCCGCCAACACCTTTGCCAAGCACCACCCAGGGTAGAGAAAAGCATGTCACCTGAAAGCTGCAACACTAATGTTCAAACAAACATTTTAATAGCTACATTGTTTTGTTTTTAATTATTGGCATTATTGATAATCAGTTGTTTAATAAATAAATAGGATCATATTGTATGAGGCGAAAGCTGACAAGACAGAAGATTTTGCTTTCTCCTTTCCCACTGAAGTGTGGAATAATAAAAAATAAAAAAAAACATTTTAATAGCTAATTGCTATAATTGGAATATGTTGGCACGTTGCAAATAAAGATAATAACAGTTAACTATTACTTAATATAACAGATATGTAACTATTTAGATTTGGTTGAACTGTAGTTATAATTGCACAGTAGAGTCGTAAAATTGTGAAATTATGAAACAAAACTATTTATCGGATTTAAAAAGACTAACCATCAAACAAAATTAAATATTTATTTTTTAGTTATTCATAAAGAGTATAGCTGCACCTTGCACTAGCTATTTGATTCTAAAGTGAATCATTCATGAGATATTCAGCATTGTTTATGTTGTATTTGTATTTAAATGAGAAGCTCCTGAAAACTGAGTAGCTGCTTTGAAGCTCTACTTAAGTATTACTGTAAGTATCCCCCCTTTATTAAGCACTCTGAACTACAGATTAGCATATCAGGCCACAAATCAGGACAAAGGAACTGAACAATTAATACTGAATATCTCAATAATTATTTACTGATCTAATGTCAAACCGACTTGCTGTTGAGGTGACAGTGTCCCTTGAAAAACTAAGCTTGACCAATTAATATAGCATTAACTTAAACCATATTAGCACACAAATAAACACACAGATGGTGTTTACTGCATATAAATCAATATACTAATTTTATTCAGCTAAAATGGACTTCCATCACCTTATTATATCTTAAAGGTAAAATAGGGAATAGGGAATTTCAGCCTCTGAATGATAAGGCTCTCACTATATAATTATACATTTTTTCTCCATAGTTGCTACTTACATTCTTTGCAATATTTCTAGTTCTCTCTATTTTATATATAATGCTTTTTCTTTCATAAATACTAGCTGTAAAACCGGCCTGGCATCAAGAATTATGGATTACAGAATTCTCAGCTCTAATATAAAGCGGAGTTACCACATATAGTTGCATTCTGTTATAAAACCACATGATGACGATAGCCTTAACTAGTTCAGTCTAATTCAGAGAATTAGCAGAAGACCATATATGGTATTCTTGTATGCATGGGTGTGTGTAACTTTGCTAACTGGATTTCTCAAGTTTTCCATGTGGCCGGAGGTATCCTTTGTCTGGACAGCTGACCAGTGAGGGGACTTTGTGAACGACATGTGACGTAACTGACCAGTAAGAAGTAAAGGACATGAGTATGGGGGTGGGATTCAAATAAAGTGTCACAATCTGCTTCTTCAAGGGGGCTTGATATGAACCTTGTTCAAACCTACCCCAGCAGAATCATGTAGTTCCTGTTCTCTGTGGCACAAAAGATGGCTTCTGAAGAGGGCAAGGCCCAAAAGGTACAGGCAGAGAATACTGGATCCAGCTTACTTAGTGGCCCATGGCAAGACCACTCCCCAAGTCAGGATACAACACACAGAAATAGTCTCACACCTTGTTTATGTGAAAACTATCTCTCAACCTTTATTGAATGATCAGAACATATTTATACTCTTCAATACCACACCCTTGTGTACATTTGTGTATGTGTGATGTCAGACCATCTGGCTTGCAACCTTGGGCTATCAAAGCTCTTGAGATCAAATTCACCAGATATCTAGTGAACAAACCTTTATGTTAAACTCAAGTGTTTGCTTAGGACTACTTGAAGTACATGCAATTGTCTTGACCCAAGGTCTGTATGTGAGTGTGCAATAATCTGCAGCTAACTTCTATGTAGAGCAATTCTACCAATTCCACATATGTTCTATGTAACATTTTCCCTCTTATAATATATTATAACTAGGCTACATAATAACCATGTACAGGCAACATATAACCACACAATAACACATAATCCCAATGTAACATGTCATGCTCCCTTGGACATATTCCTAAATTGCTGACAATCTGAGTCCTTAAACAATTAAATTATGACATACAGAAATAAAAGTAGCATACCAGACTGTTTCTTGCGCTCTATCTCTTCTCTCTGATACTCTGTGACAGTCTGGTAAAGTATCATACTCTAATACACATACATGGACATAATTGGTAACTTTAGAATGCCTTTCTGTTAAGTTAAGAGATGTTGTTTCCATAGTATTCTCATCTATTATTAATGTATTTGTATTCATTATTGTATTCTAATAAATACACATTTTGTAACCATTAATCTGTAATGCCTCTTGAATATTTATATAAGTATGTTTTCCGTAGAAGGCAAGAATCTCATAGGATGAGATTAGAATAATTATTATAATCATAATAATTATGATTATATATAATAATATTGTAATTTATTAATTAACAATTATTATAACACTAGCTTATGTGTTTTATACTGAAAAGATAGACTAGACTGTACTAATTGCAATCATCTTGGACATGCAAAAGAGGATGTGTGACTACATCATTTAAAGCAACCAATTTTAATCATGGCTGTTGACTTCATAGGAGTGGTAATGACATTTTATGACCTAAAATCTCATTTGGGACTAGAGGTATCTAAATGTAGTTTTATAACATGAGATAAAAAGTGTGAATATGTTAATATTGGACATTGGCATAAGCAGGTTGGGAATACACATTTTTCAAAATATCATCATTTGCTTTATTTTTCAAGGACTTTACTTTTTTTTATTTTACCGTTTTTTTGTTATTTTCTTCCATTACCAGCAGGAGGGGTGATGACCAGTCCTTTCTGATTGACCCTAAATCAAACCAGTGCCCACCTTGGTTTAATTCTTTATGGGCCACATTCTATTATCTGCTCACAAATGCCTCAAACTCATAAATTTGGCTGCAGGTTTAGATGTATTCTATGGACTCACAAATTCTGACTGCAAGACTGAACCCATGCTATTAAAATACAGTATTGTGTGTTTAATTGCTGCTCAGCTCTAATTGTTTGAAAAAGCACTTGTGAGCCTATTTAGCACAATATTTTGTACAGAAATGTGATACTTTTTTCAGTTGCTGCTAAGATTTTATTTGCAAGCTAGAGTTACAAGTCTAACAGAATATCGATTTTGTATAATTTTAAATATTTAGAGCTCGTAGTGTCTTTGGCTGGCCCTTAGTGATTGTGGGCGGGTAACTCGTAATCAGATTGCGAGGAGCTAATAGAATCTGTGGCAATATGAGGAGCAGTTTTAAGTGTGTATAAATGTATAAATTGCACAATAGAATAGGGCCCTATGTCTAGACCTGGAGATCAAAGCTCCAAAAGGACATTAACAAATTAGAAAAAGTTAAAAAATGGCAACTAAAATGGTGTATGGTCTAAAAAACAAATGCATATAATAAATGACTTCATGACCTTATAGAGACTTCCAAGTACATCAAAGGATTTAATAAAGTTCCTCTTCATGACAAAGAGCAATGCAAGAACAAATGGTCATGAGCTGGAAGGTGGATAATTTTGGGGTAATTTGAGAAAGTGCCACTTTATAGAAGGTGTAGAAGATAAGTGGAACAGCCTTCCAATGACATTGGTAGGGTCAAACACAGATAAGCCACACTTTTAGGGAGACAGATGTTCAATCTTTGTTTTCATCTATGTTACTTTATTTTTTTAATTAAACGCTCCCATACTACTGTATATTTCTGCCTTAATTTATTTAAGAAGCCTTAGAGTGTGGATTGTTTTCTAAAATATTTAATAAATATATTCTTGTTTAAAACAAATAAAGAATAAAAAAAAACATAATTATAGAAAATTACACTTGAAAATATAGAGCCCGATTCAATTGCCCGTAAGGGAGGTCGCAAATTAATTTCCTATTCAATTGGAGTCTTTAAGGGGCCCAGCAAAAAAGAAGCAAACTTTTAATTGGCACAAATGGGACCAGTATAGAACTTCTAAGTAAGAAATGCTATTTTGGTTGATTTCTCTTTTCATCTATTTATATTTAATTTATTTATAAAATGTTTAGAATCTCTCTGTGTACGGGTAGTATGTATGACTGTAATTGTGTGAGAATATATGTATTTTTGTAAGATACATTTTTTTTTTTTTTGTAAAAAATTGGCCCCTTTTTGTGAACTCCAAAAGGGTTACGAGTTACAGCCTTAAAAAATTGAGATGGTTAACATCTTAACTTACAGTCTCCCGAAGCCTTTGATCTTTCACTTTCGTAAGAGTTAGGATGGCTAAAATCGCAAATCGCTATTCAATTGCTCAATTTCCCAAAACAGGCAAATGTTTTCACACCCGTAAATGTCTAAAGAAGGAGAAAATCCTATGAGAGTGCTAGAGAGGACTCGCAAGGGGGTTACACACCTATTCATAGCATTGTAAATGCAAATATAAAATTAATACTACACTGTAAATAACGGGGAAACCGATGATAGACAGAATAAATTGCACATCAGTTTCAAGCCCGCAAATCGGGAGTATAAAACATTTATTTGTATGTTTCCTTATCATGGTTAAATCGATCTCGGGTATCAATGAGTTAATACATATCAGGCCACCCATATGGACTAGAACAGTATTGTCATTGATTTTCATAATTCTTTTTTTTTGATCGCATATCGGACCCCCAAACCTAATTCATTGACATGTAACCTCCCTGTTTTAATGCCATAATCATAACAACGTCTCATTTTCTATTGGCTGATTCGAAATGGGGGGGTTCAGGCTTTCTTAATTGATCATGTTCCTGCCCTGAACTGCTAAGAACCAGTGCATGGTTTACGGAGTCGGCTTTGGACCAGTAACTTGCTGGTTTGAGCATTTGAATAGCATCGTAATCTGAGACGAAAGGGAGCCGCAACACTCCCACAGATATACAGCCTACAATGATCGACTTGCGGGCTTGCAATTGAATCAGGCTCATAGTTTTAAACAAATAATTGTTTATTTGCATTAACCAACATTGTGACATGTGTAAACGACTTATTTACCCATTATTCATTCATCTCTCTTTAATATCCTCCATTTATAAACACATTAACTGAGCTCATTTGGTAATGTATTACTTCTTTTATTAAGTGCCACTTTTCATTTATATGATATTATTATTTGTTATTTGTATAAGGTTGCTATAATAAAACATTACATTATTTAATGGATTCCATTATTCAATACATCACATTTTTAAATGTTTTCAAATAAAGAAATCTATTTATAAAATAGATAGAAGCTATAGTTTAAGGTCAAAGCATGTACTGTAAATAATGTAAATTATTACACATGAAGATAATTTATACATTTCTCTATGGATATATTTGTAAAACAAAATGAAAATAACAATTTCTAACAATATAACCAGTTAAATTGTTAGTATACTAAGATCTATAATACATGATACATAAAATACTGCAGCCCTGAGAGTGGAGTAAGAAAATCTACAACCACTTACCTATATTAAAAAATATCTTGTCCTTCTCTGTCACTGATGCGTCTTGTTATCAATACTTTGGTAGAAGTTGTGGATGTGAGGGGGCAGGTGGCATGTCCTTCACGTGCAGCAGAATAGCGCGCCGTCATCAGTGCGCCGAGAACTGCGCTCTAATGGCTCTCCAGCTCCAGACTGCAGGCTTCTCATGCACAAGCGCCCCACCAGCTGACTGTGTGCCATATGTACACAGAACCACCTCATGCTGCCCATCACCATGTCCCAGCTCATTGACCCATGGAAGTTCCATCTTCTTATGCATGCTTGTGCCTGGTCGGCTGACCATCCCAACCAATGCTGCCCGTTCTCTTTGCAGCTGCTCCAGGAGGTCGGCTAGGAGGATAAGTTGAATCTTGGTCTGAGAGGTGCCTACCTTCTTCATGCGCTGGAACTTCCATGGGTCAATGAGCTGGGACATGGTGATGGGCACATATGGCACACTGTCAGCTGATGGGGCTCTCGCGCATGAGAAGCCTGTAAGCTGGAGCTGGAGCATCATCAGAGCACAGTTCTCAAAGCCCTGATGACAGTGTGCTATTCTGCTGCGCACAAAGTTCAGGGTGCCGAGGGGGCATATACATTTCTGGAGAGGAATGCTTACACTTCCTTATCCAAGCAGGCTGCTTCTGGGCTTTTGAGGGGGAGGATGGTTGGGTTAATGTTATGATCAGCTATCTAATAAAGCCTTCTGACTTCTCCCTGTTTCTTCTTCCCCGAACCCTCTCTGCACTGATGGATAAAACAACAAAGCTTCAAGATCCAGCTCTCAAGACATGAGACAGAGTATAAAAAAATCTGATTATCCCCCAATAAAAGTTTTATGTCCATGGCTTACACAGCTGCTAATGTTACCTTGTTACATACTTAACAAACAAGAACATTTGTTCTTGAACCTCATGGATCCTTTAAAATCTCAGATGCTTTTAAGATTTCTAAGCCAGGAATGAGCTTAAAAATACCAAGAAGGTAAATTATTTTACATTATTTAAGATTTGTTTAGTTTTTAGTTTCTACTATAAGTGGACCTATGCAATGTTCCTTTAAAGGTATATCTAAGTTTCCTGTATTATGAGTGCATATGGCTACAAAAGACTCAGTTACATAGATTCACTAGCGTTTATCAAGGCCATAATGGAGGTGGGATGCCTCTTATGTAAGTATTCCCCGCCCACTGATTTGGAAGTAATTGTACATGCATTTGGGAGTGTGCAACTTTAAAACATCAGTTTTTTTTAATCACTAAAAGTATTTCTTTATCAGAACTGAACGTGTACTTATTCTTATCAGTTCAGTCATTAAGATGGCAAATTGCTTAGCCACATGTGAAACACACAGCATTCCACGAATTATAATAAAATCATTAATTACATTATTTTCTTAATTAATTATATCTGATATTCACCAGGGGCCTCATTCTATTATCTGCCGTAAAATGGCCGCAAAGCTGCGATTCCTTGCAGGGCTCCCGTTACCTTGCAATTCAAATAGACGGCGCCGCAAGGATATCCCCCTTAAGGCCGGCCGCATATCTTGCAACCGGCCGCAAGGTCTGAAAACTTTAAAAGCAAATATAAATTCAAGAAGGCACTGTAAAGCTCTGTAAATGCTAGGGATCATAATGGGGGACATGAGGATTAATAGCAACCACCTCTCAAGCTTGCACATCAGCCCAAATCCGAGATTTCATTAACTGTTTATTTTCCTGCCGCAGCGTGGGCGGGTCTGAGGTGCTCCAAGCCCTCGGGACTTTGTCCACGGATATTTGACATGAATTAAAATAAAAATTATTTACGGATTTGAGTGCAGGGGAATGTTGTGCTATGAATGCTAACACCTACAATCACTTTATCGTCTCATCAGAGTGCAGGATGGCTTTATTATGGCTTTATTATGGCTTTATTATGGCTTTATTATGTGCTTAATTGTGGGCTTGCGGGACCTTTTTGCTGCAAGTAAGCTGCGGCTCGGTTTTAGCCTTGCAGAGAGGGTTCCCGGAGCAATTGAATATCAACCGGGATTTTCTTGCGGCCGAAACTCTTGCGGCCGTTTTTACGATCAAAGGCTTTCCTCCGGCGCGTGCGGCCGCAAGGGATAACAAGGCGCCGGCCGCAAGCCTGCCGGAGTCCCCGGCCGGAAGGGAATAGAATAGGCAAATAGCCTGCGGCCGGTCCTTGAGGCCCCGCATCTCCTACGGCCGATAATAGAATGAAGCCCCAAGTGAGTTGCACTGTAGTAGAAGCAGCTATGTAAAAATATTTTACCTCTTGGCTTCTACTGTAAGATAAATCATGGGCATAGAGAAAATATTTTTGGAAATATTCAGGTGGTATAGGCCTCCACCACGTGCAGGATACATGAAGAGATGTCATAGATGCACGTGGTGGAGGCCTATACGAATTGAATAATGACTCTATATGTGAGGGCACCGTTTCCATGTGAACTTAAGAAAGTGGACATAGACTTTCCTGTGTGATACAATACTTCTTGTTATAGAGGTGATTAAATTTGAGTGGACACTGTCAGATTATTATTGTTTTATTGGATTAAATATTTTTACCTGCACTAGGAGGTGGTGTGCGCTGTCTTTCCCTACCTTTCCAATGAAATATTTTAGTAATTGTACCTACTCATCACAGTCCCTCATTTTTAGCCTCTAGTACTTTAGTTATTTGAAGGAATATGAAAGGTTTCTGGATTTTACTAGGTGTATAATATACCTGTGTATCTATTTACTTTTATGTACTTTTTTCCCCCCGAGAAGTGCTTACACAATCTGTTTTTAATGATTAAAATCAAACAAATAGTCCCTGTATGAGTCTGCCCTCTGCAGCTCATTCTCATGCTGTACTTGTTGTGCTATGTCTCATCACATACTGCTGAGACGTGGTCCCTGATATGCTAGGACACTACACTGCACCTACAGAATCTGTGCCTGCATAAGCTGTGGTGGGCATACCCATATATGGACTATTTGTGAGATTTTAGGCAGTAAAAACAAAGCTTATAGGCACTTTTAAATAAAATACAGAACAAAAAAGTAAACATTTTCTACAAAAGACATTTAGCTATCTTTTCCAATTTGCTATTTAAATCCACATTTTAACACATCTGTACGTTTTACTTTTTTTCTATTAAAAGTTTACTGAAATACAATTTCAGTGTATAAGGCTGTATAAGGCTGTACATAGTTATGATCTGCTTTACAACTTGCACAACAAAAACTTGGCGAATGGGCATGTTTATTTGTATTAATTGCACCACCGTCTCCTTCATAATCGTTCACTTTGAATTTTTTCTAACTAATTTTCTTTACTTATTGCTGCTCACTTGGCTATAGTTCTTCCATTCACTACATGCAAATTAGTTTAATGACTTTTCCATTCTTCAAACCTGTGAAATCCTTTTATCTACATTTTTGCTATCATGTTGCTGTTTCAGCGTATTATACTCCAGGTTCTTTGTAGTTTGTAAAGTTTTTAATGCATCTTTTTGCAATTAAGCTTTTATTTTAAATAGACATTAGACAATAGAAGAAAAGGTTTTGTGTGGTTACAGAGTAACTACATTTTATTTTCTTAGCTAATCATTTTGGGAAAAAAGCTTGAGCTGAAGATGCTTTTGTGTTAATGTTAATATTATAAGCCTAATGAGTTGAGTAAGATTGGTTAAAAGTTTCTGTTATGTGTAAAATAAAGCTATTTTGTACATTACACATTGCTTTGCATTTTAAATAATAATGCTGACAAACTGAAAATATCAAATTAAATGGTATGATTTAGAGATCTATGCTACCAATCTCAAGTCCTATACACCAAACAGAATTAAGTAATGAAGTGCAAGAAAATACATGATGGGAGTTGCTTATAGGGCCATTGAACTCACTGTAAGTACTCTTTGTGGTGTAAAAGAGCACAAGATTGTATGTTAAAATTATCTATGTATTTCTATAATTATACGAATAAAAGCTACAAAATGTTAAGTTTTAAATAGTTTTTTACATACAGTCTATTCTGCACATTGGCTGTATTTACAGCACAGTACTGAGTCAATTGCTCCTTTGAGGCTCCATGGGGAAGGCTGTGATTGATAGTACAGTTTTACCTCAGATTATACTGCACTGACCAGTTAACCCATAGTTTTCCTCTTTTAGATGAGTACAAATATTGCATGACTGCACGGATAGATGTTGTAAGGGTTAAACTTTTGTTTTTTGGGATTAATGCACAAAGCAATAACCCAGCCCTGCCCTCCTCTACCTGAGCTGGTCTGTATAATTCAAATTCCAGAGAGTGTTGAAACCTGAATTTCCTGCCTGCAAATAAAAATAAACTTATTATAATTCTGTTCCCTTCAACAGTCTTTTACACATATACAAATATTTTATTTTTAATTTGTTAAAATATACATATTTTAACAATTCAAAAAGTATTTTAACATGCTGTTATGAGCTTTTTACAGTGATGTGATCCAAACTAGTCTGAAATAAGTGGCAGCATGAGGTGGTTAAGTTAAATTATTTCTCAGGACAATTGCACAATGGATTCCCCTTAAATGAATCTACTGAGAAAGTAGATTCATAAAAGATACTTTTCATTTCTTTACTGGGTTTGTTTACAGGGTAGCCTTTACGTGACTGGAAACATTTACTTTCAGAGTATGCCATCCAAAGCAGCAGCTTCAGCTTCAACATTAATATTTTATATTTATTTAACATAGCAACCAGCTTTCATTGATGCCTGTAGATATCCATAGTAAAACTCTGCAGTCTGCTCCATGGACATCGACTGTTTAGAATGTAATGACTGTCAGTCATACATGCAGCTCATATTGTCAGTCATACATGCAGCTCACATTGTTGTAACAGAGAGGTGTAAATATTCTTTAAAATGTGCTCTTCTGAAGTACTAGAAATGATAGATGGTAACATATTTCTAGAAAACTAAAAATGTTATAAATAATGTCTTTAATGTTTAACTACAGTGCAATTATGTGGTGATGGGAGTCACCATTGTTATTGCTGCTAAACTGTTTCTACAGGTGAAATGGACCTTAACTGCAGACATACATTATTCTACTTTTGATTGTTTGAAGATGTGGCATTTCTTAGTGCTGGTGATTTGTCTCACAAATTTGCTAATACTCAAGACTTTAGCTATTGAGAAAGTATACTAAGGTATAGCTGCTCCCAATGCATTGAATCTAAGAAAAAAACAAAGTGATCATGTTTTTGATTTAAGAGTGAGAAAACACTGGGGTATATTCAGCAAGCGGGAAAAAAAGTGCAGATAAGCAGGGAGTTAAGTGAAGCTAAAACATAATATACCTCCACTTTCTATGGGAACTATTAATCCAGTTGGGAATAGTTTCAACCCTATTTGATGGACAGCTCCTTCAGAAAACATAAGGATTGAGGATATTTAATTCGACTTTATTTCATCTTCCCTTTAACCCCAGCTTGATAAATATACTCTAAGATAGTCTGATATGCATGTGTCTTCCGATGAAAACATTGTTTATCTTGAGACCAGTTTGATCTTTCGAATGTAGCTTTATTTCTCACAAAAAAACAAAAACAAAGTTAGAGGTGCTCAATCAGAGAATGAACTAAGCTTCATAGATTAGTTCTATGGACTTGAAAACCCACTCTGAGAGCAACCTCTTTTAGCTCACTTGTGCCCTTCTCAAGGAGAAATATCCTGTAGTATCTCAGTCTGGTCCAACTCACTAGAGTGACCCAGACCCGAAATACCAGGCAATTCTACCCTGAACAGGAGAAACATCCAACTCCAGAAGTACGTTTCGGCCTTCATTGGGCCTCGTCAGTGAGGTGTAGCTGAACTCCCTATGACACAGTGAGCAAGGGTCCACGTCTGGAGTCCACCATCACCCTTAGAGAGACTAATCCCTAAGGGCCATTTGCATTAAACAAAAAACAAAGTTAGAGGTGCTCAATCAGAAAATGAAATAACCTTAATAGGTTAGTTCTATGGACATGATAACCCACTCTGAGAAAAAAACTCTTATTGCTCACTTGTGCCCTTCTCAAGGAGAAATATCCTGTAGTATATCAGTCTGGTCCAACCCACTAGAGTGACCCAGCCCTGAAATACCAGGCAATTCTACCCTGAACAGGAGAAATAGCAAGCCCCAGACATATGTTTCAACCTTCATTGGGCCTCATCAGTGAGGTGTAGCTGAACTCCCTAAGGCACAATGAGCAAGGGGTCCACGTCTGGAGTCCACCACCACCCATAGGGAGACCAATCCCTAAGGGTCATTTGCATAATCAAAAAGCAAGGTTAGAGGTGCTCAATCAGGTAATGAACTAACCTTAATAGGTTAGTTCTATGGACATGATAATCCACTCTGAGAACAACCTCTTTTAGCTCATGCGTGCCCTTCACAGGGACAAATATCCTGTAGTATATCAGTTTGGTCCCACTCACTGAGTCACTGTGTTCAGCTACACCTCACTGACGAGGCACAATGAAGGCTGAAACATACGTCTAGGTTTGCTGCTTCTGTTCAGGGTAGAATTGCCTAGTATTTTGGGGCTGGGTCACTAACTTTGTTGTTTTGAATATTTTTTATTAGCAATACCAACAATAGAGGTGCCAAGGCAGAGAACGAACTATCCATAATAGGTAATTATATGGATATGGTCATCCACTATAAGAGCAAATTCTTTTAGTTCACTTGTGCCCTTCATAAGGAGAAGAATCCTGTTTATTTTGTTCAGAGCAGAATTACCTGATATTTCAGAGCTGTATCACTCTATTGGGTAAGAACAGACTAATTTACTACAGAATATTTCTCCCTGTGAAGGGCACAAGTGAGCTAAAAGAGGTTGCTCTCAGAGTGGGTTATCGTGTCTATAGAACTAACCTATTAAGGTCAGTTTGTTTTCTGACTGAGCACCTACATGTTGTTTATTCAAAAAACACTTAGGGATTGGTCTCCCTAAGGGTGTTAGTGGACTCCAGGTGTGAACCCCTTGCTCAATGGGCCTTAGGCAGTTATCAGCTACACCTCACTGATGAGGCTCAATGTCAGCCAAAAAGTACATCTGGGGTTTGCAGTTTCTCCTGTAGAGGGTAGAATTGCCTGGTATTTTGGGGCTGAATCACTCTAATGGGTGAGACCAGACTGATATACTTCAGGATATTTCTCCCTGTGAAGGTCACGAGTGAGCTAAAAGAGGTTGCTCTAATAGTGGGTTATCACGTTCATAGAACTAACCTATTAAGGTTAGTTCGTTCTCTAATTAATAACGTATATATTATATATTTTTTATTGTATTTCTCATTAAGCTGACTAGGCAGCTGCCTAAAGGCACTTCCCTGTGAAGAGTGCCTCATTTCTCACTTCAAAATGTTCTTTAGTATAAAAATACAGGACTTAATATTTACTTGGGTTGTTTAACACATTATCCAAATTTCTTGTGATTTTTTTCTTATTTAACTATAACAGGCTTGGCACTCTTAGTGAGGTGTTTGTCCAACAAGAATGATATCACTGTGGACTACAGTTCTCTGTTTTTTTCATGTATATATTGATGTATGTATACTGTATGTGTATATAGTATGTGTTTATCTGTTTCCTATACTATGTTGTGTTGATTACCCTAGATGTATTTACCTGCCTATGCAAAATGCTGTCTCCACTCTCTCTGAATCTGTTGTTTATTTTCCAACTGAGGGTTCCAACTCATGTGAGTATTACTCCAGACTTGATAAAGTGAGGTCAGACCTCTCAAAAACTCCTCAATATAAAGAAGGTGTTTGTCCAGCACAAAAGGTATCACAATTTACTGCAATACTCATTATAATATATATATATATATATATATATATATATATATATATATATATATATATATATATATATATATATATATATATATATATATATTATATATTATATATAAATAAATAAATATAAATATATATATATATAAACTGCCATAAATAGAATCAGAAAAATAAAAATAAAAAACGGACATAGATCCAGATATAAAAATAAAATGAAATACAAAGATTATAAAAAGGCAGCTAAATCTATGTCAGTGTTGAGACCCTCAAGTGGAAGAGTACCAAGCTTGTGAATCCACTTGGTCTCTGCTTTCCTCAATAAAGTCAATCTGTCTCTACCTCTGAGTCCAAATTCAATTTGATCAATCGCCTGCACTCGTATACCTTTCAGATCACAGCACTTTGTTACGTGTACCGAGAAACCATTAGTTAGGACCCCCTAGCATTATTTAAGTGTTCTCTGATCCTAGTTATTAAGGATCTCTTTGTGCGGCCCATATACTGTTTGCAACAATGACATGTTATCACATACACTATGTAGTCCGATCTTCAATTAGTAATATGCTTTATACGGAATTCACGTTTATTGCTTGTGGATACTACACAATTTTCGTCGTTAGATTTCAACAGACAACACAATGTGCATCCCTTAATGCCACATTTAAAAGTCTCAGTCATACACTTAGGCCAGAGTTTTTTCTTCTTCGGGTGTCTAAGTTTGCTCTCAGAAGCAGTGAGTGAGGGAATTTTATTTTTAAAATAGTTTAAATATTTTGATATTTCGTACCCCAAAAGGGCAAGATTTTATCACCTCCCTAAAATACTCAATGATAGCATTAATCCGCCAGGGCGACCTATAATTTCAGGGATAGGGTCCCACACCGAGAAATTGTCGGAATATGTGGAGGTATTCCTACGACTTATGGTGCGCACCCTCAAGTCTTATGTTAGAGTCACTCCGGACCTTCTGAGAATTCTACAGGATCAGGAATGGTCAAAGACATTCAGATGGGTAACTATGAATGTCTTGGCTTTATTACTCCTCGATTCTGCAGGATCAGGGGGTTTCAGCCATTAAACATTTTTTAGATGAATAGGACCATATAAACACACTGCAAAGTTCATCTTGGAATCTATTTGTGGTGTATCACCAAATTAATATTACACAAGGTTCGTCTACATTAAAAGGTATTTATTAAAAGGCAGATAACACAATACTATAAATGTATTACAAACACAACAGCCCAGACCCACGGAGCAACACCCCCTTTTAAATCTATCTACCTATATATATATAGTAATTCCCTTCCCCAAACGCTTGATCTTACCCACGGTCAGACCATTGACATCACCTCCTCACCCTCACCATCAAGGAAGAAAACAGGAAAAAACACCAGTTTCCTGCCTGGATATATCCTTAGTTGAGATGATGTAATTTACATCACATCCTGTCCATGACTTCCTTTAGCAATTGTGGGAGGGAAGTAAAGATTCTCAGCCCTCCTACAAAGGCCTGTTTAAATTACCATTCAAGGAAGACAAGTTACCACATTCCCTCACTTTTTCTTCTTCTATGTTGCTCAGTTTTCTAGTTATCCCTCTAGTACAGGAGAACCTAGTGGGAGCAAAAACCTGATATACAGGAGAAATTCAACCCACCGTCCCTCCGGAATAGTTCCCTCAGCGACATAAGTTCTCCTGTACTTTCCTATGGCTGTCAATCCACATATTACACAAAAACAGAATTTATAGAATTTAGGTGAGAGTGTGTGATAAATGTTTATGTATGTGCAATGTAAAACTTTATTGAAGAATGTATGAGAGAGAGAAAGAAGAGGAAAAAGACACATTATTATATATCCTCCTTGCAAGTTTCATTGCCACACAAAAGTATATTATTATAATTGTCGTTAATACTTGAATGAACATGAGTACCAGCGACAGTGTTCGTAGGACTGGATGTGTCTCTGACTGAAGTTCCAAGGTAAAAAGCTTCATTGTCAAATTTGTCCAATCTGCATTTGCAGTAAAATTAATCATTTCAGTTTTAAGGTTTCTTGATGGAAATACCATGATACAAGACCCTTCTTCCACCAAACATATTTCATCAACTGTCCTATATTCAGAGTGGCCGATAAAGCATGCAATGTCCCCTATGCGGATCACCTCTTGCACCAGGTTTTCTTTTATCAACTGCACCCAGCCATCCTCCTCAGCTCCTTTCTCCCAAACACAACTGCACAGCCATCGGTGTTGAGATTTCCTGCAACAGCTTTCATCCATCTCCAATCCTGTAATAGTGGCCAGTCTTTTTGATGGGAAGTGTTGCTTGTAGATTCCATCACTTAACGTGCCAATGCTATGTATAAAGTTCAGTTGCTCTGCCTGCCCCTCCCAACGGGGAATTGCCAGGATTAGTCCTATTGTCCCAGATTGTAGTCCATGTGGCATCCATTGATCTGGGCCTTCAATAAAGCTGTATTTAAGATTGTCCTCAGTGATGTCCACTCCTTTTCTTTTCAATGACGTGATAATCCTTGTTGCATTGATTTGTCTTGCCCACTTGTTTTCCTGGATGTCTTTAATAGTTTCCTTTAAATCTGCCAACAGCTTTCCTCCAATCATAGAACAGAAAATGGCAGTTCCCACTATTTCATTCTTAATGCTGTTAGCAATGGAAGCAATATTTTCCTCAACTAGATGCAGGTTGTTGGCAATGGTGTGTATGTCATCAACATTGTCTGTCAGTCTACTCACTATAAGGGAGTCAGCTACTCCACCTGTTTTCATAGCATGTCCCATGCCATCAGTAAGGGAGTTTATCCTGCTGTTCAGTCCAATGATGTCTGCTGAATTCCAAACTCCCAATCCAGTTCCGACTCCTCCTAAAAGGGCTGCAAGTGTGTCCCGTTTTTCTCGACTCCCTGCTCCAGTCCACTCAATGATGGTCTCTTGTATACTTTGCTTAAACCACTGCCGCTGTGATTCCGGGCACTTTGGAGGAATAGAAAAATCATTAAAATTTAGAATTATTGGGTAGTAAGTCCACCCAACCCCTTGCACAACTGTTTCATGTGTTGGTACCACCACCAATCCGCCTATTGGCCATGGTACCTTCTTCTGATCTTTACAACGTTGCAGCTCCTTTACAGAGACAAATACTTCATCTATTGTTAGAACACACCCCTTTCCAGTATCAAAATTGCAGAATTCCTCTAGGTCAGGCTGGGCAGCTATAACTGCAGCGTCCCATTCTCCACCTTCTTCTAATGTTAAGTTACTCACTACTACTGTAATATTTGTAAACCTCCCTTGTATTGGAGCTCTAAGAGCTAATCCCCTGGTACTATTATGTGGCAAAATAATGTTTACTTCTAACCCTCCACCCTCTTTTACTTCCAATTCCCTGGGCCAAATAAATCTATCTGCTTGAACATAATGTAACTCCAATCTTTTCAAACTCTCTCCCTTATTTGCGGTATCTTCTGGCCTTATTGCCTGTCTCCCCATTCCTACTGTGATACAGCTTATACTTATCCATCCTGGAACAAGGATCCACCACAATCTTCTGTTGACACGCATCTTCATTCTTATACAGCCGTGCTCTGTGGGAACACTAGATTCCATCATTAGAAACATATACATAACAAAAACAACAGGGGCCATTCTTTTTGCAAGTTTGTTCACGGCCCTGTAATCAATGGTAAGTCTCCATGATGAGGCTGCTTTTTCATCTCTATTCCCTTTTAACACAGCTTTTCTCACAGGCCAACATGGTGAGTTACATGCATACCCATTTCCAGATTTAATTATTCCACTTTTCTCCAGTATTTCTATCATCTTGGTGATTGATGCCACTGATTCTCTTGGGACTGGATATTGCTTTTTCCATTGTGGGTCTCCTCCTTCCAAAAAGACCATTCCTTTCATTCTTCCACAGTCTAATTTATCTGTAGCCCAAACAGGTATGTCTTGGATTAGCTTCTGCAGCCATTCTGGTTGTCCGTCTAGTTTCAGTTTGTTTTTTTCCAGACTTTTTATCGGAGAGACAATATATGCCATTGGGAGCACAACCCCTTTCGTCAACTCTGTACTTACCTGATTCACCTTTTCTGTCTTCCACAAACAAAAATTGGCAAGATCTACAATGAAATTTCCTTTTTTTTAAACTTCTATTCCCAATATTTCCTCTGGCCAACCCACTATTGCTTCTACTTGTATTGTTTTTTCTCCAACTGCTACATCAATTGGACCTGCTCTAACCTCCTGTGGATTCCCAGTAACTCCCATACTACTTACTGAAGAATCCCCATTTTTGACCCTGTTGGTCATTGTAACTGCTGCTCCTGTATCTACCAACATATTTTTCCCTACCCCTGCGATGACTGTATAACTGGTAGGCCGACCTGCCTCATCCATGGTTAAATTAGCTGAGTGAATGAGATGCTGAGGCGCAGGGGTTGGGATTTGTCATTGTGACTCACTTCTACTCCGTCCCTCTTTTATAACACTATATTGCATCTTTGCCTCACTTTCCTTCAATTTCTTCTCTGACTCAGCTACCTTGTTTTTAAGTATGTGATTTTCCTCTTCTATCCTATCCTTCTGTCTCCTGAGTTCCCAATAGCCCATGTTACCGTTTCTCTCTCCCTCCTGATTAGCCCTCCAGTTGCTGCCATCCCTATTCCTATAGTCCCTAGGTGGATCTCTCCATCTTTTGTCAAAGTTCTGTTTTGGTCTCCAGTTTTGATCATCCTTCTTGTTCTGGGGTACATCCCACGTCTGGTTTCTCCAATTACCATCTATATCTCTACCAGACTCGACCTTAAATGTTCTTACAGCTGAAACAGAGCAGGCCTGTTCTGTGAAAGGATGCTTGATCCACCACGTATCAGCTCTAGTTAGTACCATTTCCAAGTCTGTTGGTGTTGGATCAAAAAGCCTGATAAATTCTTGACACTCCCGGGGAAGGGCTTCCATTACTTTTGCTATATGTTCTGGTGAGCCCAGCACTAGAGGCTGTTGAGGTTGTCGTAGAGTATACCAAAAAAATATCCTTTGAGCTACCTCTTTAGGACCATCTATTGGCCTCATGGTAATATTTGCTATTTCTTTCTCTATGCTAAGTAGATAGAAATTAGTTGCAGCAATTCTTCCTGCCTGATCAGACACACTGTTATTAAATCCCAATAGTCTACTAGCCAAAGGACCCATAGCGTATTCTAACAGTTCTGTCCATTCCTCTAAGTTAAGACCTCCTTTTTTAGCTCTATCTGCTCCCCTCTTAAACCAATGTGTAAATGTATTAAAGTTGTTAGTTGGCATACTTCCCCACCATTTCTGGAAATTATCTTTATCTGCCATAGACATCGGTCGAGTCTGCATAGAAAATCCTGTAGGTGTTTGCCTTGCATTAAATAATTCTGAAACAATAACTGGTGCTTGTGGTATGGTATCTACTTGTGGAACAGAATAACATAAGAAATCTTTTCTATCTTGGTTCATTTTCGGCACTGGTTCTTTATTTTGTGCCACGAACATATCCAGATCTGGATATATTTTGGCAATGTCTCTGACTCCTTTTATCCCTTCTAACTTTGTTTTATTTTTATAGTCCATTATTATGTTTTGAAGTTCTGTTATTTTTATTCCATAAGCATCCCTCTGTTCCTCTATTTCCCCTAACTCCCTTTCTAGTTCCCCCACAATTGTAGTTGTTCTCAAAGCTGCAATTTTTAAACAATCCCTTTTGTCCATTGCTTCCTCGATTTTATTTGTTGTTTCCAAATTATGCTGCCGTAATTCTACAACTAAGTCTATTAGGCCTCCTATTGTGGCTACAACAGCTTGTGTGACCAAACTTTTTCTCTTCTTTGTTCTATACTTTTTGTTATTTATAATTTGTTTTAGAACATCCATTAATCTCTTCTCTTTTCCACTGTCTGGGTTTGCTGGCTCTGGAAGCTCATATGGACCATCATGTTTTTGAATATGTTTCCTAAAGTACTCACGCACTTCTGTGGGAAAGTATTTGGCCCCTTGAAAAGACATTTCTACTCTTTTACTCACCCAAGTAAGAATCCAAATCAATTTGCGACTAAAGTAGCATGCTTCTGAGTAGCCAACAATAGTTGATGACTATTCAGTAGGCCAGGTGTAATATGTAGAAAAATAGATTAGTACCCACAATGCAAATTATACTTACCTTAGTATGGTGAAGGTAATACTTGCTAATTAACTTAAAATATAATAGCAAGGCCTGCAGGGTAGGAGATAAACCCGAACGAGGATATGCAAGACACCCAAAGTGTATAAGGTATGGAAGCCTATAGTGTATTAAAATGCACGCCTGAAATAATATATATATATATATATATATATATATATATATATATATATATATATATATAATATTTAAAATGGTTTATTTATTATTTTTCTCCAGGCCTGTACTATGATAAAGGACTAGAGAAAGAAAAAGAAAGAAGAGAAAAAAAAAAAAAAAACCAAAAACAAAACAAACCCAAACTTGTATATTAAAATGTAGGCCCAAACTAGGATACAAAGGAAATCAGCATTCAAATACAACAAAAAGCCGCATGGAGCCTACCATATTGTATTCAAATGCAGGGCTAGGCCTGTACTCTGATATTCAACTCACTCAGATAGGCCTATGCTGGTAGTCTATTACAATAAAATAAAAATAAAGGCCTGAAAACTACTAGGCCTGCTAAATTGAGGCCTGATGAATAATAGTATTAACAAACTCAGGTATTTGAAACACACAACAAACTAATTGTGGCCTGGTGCCCAAGCTTGTATAATAAAATGGAGACCCAAACTAGGATACAAAGGAAATCAGCATTCAAATACAACAAAAAGCCGCATGGAGCCTACCATATTGTATTCAAATGCAGGGCTAGGCCTGTACTCTGATATTCAACTCACTCAGATAGGCCTATGCTGGTAGTCTATTACAATAAAATAAAAATAAAGGCCTGAAAACTACTAGGCCTGCTAAATTGAGGCCTGATGAATAATAGTATTAACAAACTCAGGTATTTGAAACACACAACAAACTAATTGTGGCCTGGTGCCCAAGCTTGTATAATAAAATGGAGACCCAAACTAGGATACAAAGGAAATCAACATTCAAATACAACAAAAAGCCGCATGGAGCCTACCATATTGTATTCAAATGCAGGGCTAGGCCTGTACTCTGATATTCAACTCACTCAGATAGGCCTATGCTGGTAGTCTATTACAATAAAATAAAAATAAAGGCCTGAAAAACTACTAGGCCTGCTAAATTGAGGCCTGATGAATAATAGTATTAACAAACTCAGGTATTTGAAACACACAACAAACTAATTGTGGCCTGGTGACCAAGCTTGTATAATAAAATGGAGACCCAAACTAGACTCCACACACAATCAGCACTTGATTTCCCATGCAGAGGATAATTAGACAAAGTAATTTTTCTTCCCCCAAAAAATAAATCTGACTATCTATTAATGTGATATTACCTCATAAATAACCTTTGTAGAAGTCTAAAATTCGTGGTCGCCAAATGTGGTGTATCACCAAATTAATATTACACAAGGTTCGTCTACATTAAAAGGTATTTATTAAAAGGCAGATAACACAATACTATAAATGTATTACAAACACAACAGCCCAGACCCACGGAGCAACATCCCCTTTTAAATCTATCTACCTATATATATATAGTAATTCCCTTCCCCAAACGCTTGATCTTACCCACGGTCAGACCATTGACATCACCTCCTCACCCTCACCATCAAGGAAGAAAACAGGAAAAAACACCAGTTTCCTGCCTGGATATATCCTTAGTTGAGATGATGTAATTTACATCACATCCTGTCCATGACTTCCTTTAGCAATTGTGGGAGGGAAGTAAAGATTCTCAGCCCTCCTACAAAGGCCTGTTTAAATTACCATTCAAGGAAGACAAGTTACCACACTATTGAATTCATCTTAAGGCACAACTATTTCTTATTTGAGGGCACATTTTATTTGCAATGTACGGGCACAGCTTCGGGAACAAAATTCGCCCCGAGCTTTGCAAATTTGTTTAAGGGCTGTTGGGAGGATCGGACAATATGGGAGAATAATCCCTTTTCGGAAAATATTATAAACTGGCACCGATATATTGATGACATTGTCCTCATCTGGGAAGATGGAAACAATGTATCAGTGGAGGACTTCCTTGCTTGTGTGAACAATAATAATGCAAATTTAAGGTTCACCATGCACACAAGTAAAGTGTCAGTTCCATTTCATAGGAGAAGGGAGGGACATTATTACCAAACTTTTTACAAAACCCACTCACACCAATAGTTATTTATATGCTAATAGTAACCACAACCCCAAATTGACAAGGAACATTCCCTATGTGCAATTTTAAAGGGTGCAGAGAAATTGCACCAGACTGTCAGATTTTAAATGGGAGAGTGAGACCCTACAACAAAATGTTTTAGATAAGGGTCATAACCCTATAATAGTTAAGGAAGCATTAGAAAGGGCTAAGGCCTTAGATAGGAAAGATCTTATCATAAGTTAAGATAGGAAGAACAAAGATCAGAGTGAATGAAGTACGAGAGGATTTTTGACCAAATTTAACCAGGATGCTAGACACATCTCTAATACTATGTGCAAACTGTGGCTGGTGCTTTTAGAAGATGAGGTTCTGAAGGATGTCTTACCAGTAAAACCTGTGATAACCTTTATTGCCCCCCAGCGAACTTAGACACTCGAAGAAGAAAAAACTCTGGCCTAAGTGTATGACTGGGACTTTGAAATATGGCATTAAGGGATGCACAACGTGTGGTCTGTTGAAATCTCAGGACAAAAATAGTAGACTTTTGGGGTTAATCATAGTTATCATATGTGTGTGTATAATACAGGGCAGTGTGTGTAGCCTTTACAGGAAGGAATTTTTGTGTACATTTTTGATGTTAAGATGGTTTCCAGGCAAGTTTAGTATCAAAATGCTGTTTTTGAAGTCAGAAGCTGGCCAGCAGATTAGTGGGTGGGTGGGTGGGGGGGGTGTACCAAGACACCTTGGCTGCAAGGAAGTGTTTACAATATTACCCTTCCAAACAGACACCAAAATACTCCCTGTGGTCAATTCTGAGGGAATATAATAATTGTATTCATTGGAATTATTATTACGGACTCTGCCTGCAACTCTGCTCTTAACCACCAGGGTAGCATTGCTTTCCTGTGTTCCTGTATCATGAGCGCTGGTCATTCCTGGTCTGACTAAGCAGACTGGGCACTGAGAGTTGAACCCAAATCCACAACCTAGAGGAATTCCTGAAAGCTAAAAGCAGGAGAATTAGGGTGCTCGTGACCCCTCATCTCTGGGTTGTGACATTTGGTTGGCAGTGGTGGGGTATCGGTGCGGTAACCAGCATCAGGATGGCTACCTACAAGGACATGATGGAGGAACTAAGGCCAGAGAATGAGCACTGCAGAGAGGAGGATGAACTGGAGGCAGATGATGAAGTTGTGCAGGTCACCCCAGCCCCAGTCCCTTGCCCCAGGTTATCTGCAGATGAGGAGGACAAGGTATACAGGAGGTTCCAGGTGTGAAGTCTGAGTCCCAGACAGTAATAGCAGGTCTGGGAGGGAGCCATCATGCTACTTGGTTCTGGAAGGAAACGAAAATGAGTTGTGAATCAGCCATAAATCAAGTAGCAGTAGTGGAGAGCTGTATGATCCTGCCCAAAAGCAATATGACCAGGGATCTAGATGAAGGAGTGCATTGTGCCCAGACGATTGTGTCAGAGAAAGGGGAATGGGACCAACTATTCAAGGTATCATCCAAATAAATAAGGACCTACTGTTCAGAACATCATGTGTGGTGCCAAGGTCCGGATCAGTTAAGTATGCTCTGCTTTGGAAATGTTATTGTATTGGACACCCAAGGAAATTGTTTTCTCTATTGAATGGGGAGGGGCATGGGATCTGTCTGGCTATTCGGGGCTGAGTTGGTGATGCCACAGTGGAAACTGCCACCGGGATTGTTTACCCTTCTGGAAACTGTGGGAATGAGCAAGCAAGAAGAACCAGTGGACACCATGAAACTCAGAAATTGGAGTGAGGAGGAGGACTGGATTACCCACTTGTGGTCTCATAGGCCCATGGACTGTTTCAGATACCATAGAGCAACTGTTTTGACTGGCTGAGTGGGGGGAGGTTGCTCTGATGGAGGACTGTCTGGTACCCATTGCAGAGAATTGTCAGTCAGGACCCTCTGTCCCTGTTGCCCTAGTATTTAGAATATTACCCTCCCTGCGGTAAAGGCTTCCTGACAGAGGAATGACAACTCCTAACATTAATGTGTGAATTGTTTCTTTTCATGGAAAAACAGACATCAAAAGACCCCCTTGCCAGATACACAGAGCGGAAGGGATTTCCTAATATGGGCCTGGGGGCTGACCCCCTCCCTATTGACATGCTTGGACTGAGTGTGCATAAATACTGTATCACATCAATAAATGTTGTTGTCAGTTAAACATACATAGTTTGTAGTGTGTGCCTCATTCTGAGGGACTATAGTAATTGTAACCATTGGAATTACTTTTATTGACTCTGCTGCAACTGTGCTCTTAATCACTGGAAGTAGTATTGCTTTCCTGTGTTCCTGTATCATGAGGACTGGTGCTTCCTGGGCTGAGAGTTAAGCCCCAAATCCACAACCTAGGAGAATTCCTGTAAACTTGAAGCAGGAGAATTATGGTGCATGTGACCCTTCGTCTCTGGCTCGTGACACTGGCAATATTTATATATGTATTAAGTATTTTAGTAATATCTCAAACTGTCTCTTTATGAATCCAGGTCTAGCTTCTGTAGCCCTTTAACCCAGTTAAACTTTCATTACATACCAGAGTAGGTGCAACATTGGTGGGTCATTTTCAAACTATGTGGCTTTTAAGCACCATATTAAAGTTCCAATCCAATCTACAGTTATTGTTAAAAATAAGGCCCACATATCTCATTATCTTGTAACCTGCTAGTATTATATTATTTTCCATCAATAGGTAGTCTAACTATAAATCAATATTGCCTTAAGGATGTTAGCTGAACAAACAAAACTCAAAATCATTGAACATCATATAATCTTAAAGATTTGGATTTACATTTTATGTCTATATATCACCAATGAGAAACAGTTATTAAAACAAATAAATACACACTTTTTCAACTGCATGCTCTTCGGCATACTTATTGCATAAGGGGAATTTACTAAGCAACTCAAGTGTTTCTCACATAATGTCTTGATTTATTATGCACAATTTTGTATGGAGAAAAATAGCAAGCTCACCTCATCTCAGGTGAGAAAGTGCTTTGTAACCATCTCCCTATAATTTCTGGTACTTACTATGCAAATGTTGGCATAGGTGTTATCTACACATTGTAATGATCATTCATTTGACACCTCACTATAAAAAATACTTAATAGAAACAAAAATGTTATCCATAAAATGTACAGATAGATGTAGCCTTGGCCACTGTAACATTCTAAGCTATAAAGAAACAGCTTCTAACATGTGAAAGTCAAATTATTTTGGACATCACATATTGATATTGTAACAATATTTAATGTAAATTAAATCAGTTAAACTTTGAAAGTTATTTATTCTATAAATGTCTATTGTTAATTATGTATTAGCTGACTTTTTACTATTTAACTGTGAAAGTATAATTTACCTTGAATGTGTTGTTGTAATGGATTGATACATTACTATACTTGAGATTTGTCACAATGATAATTTTCATATAATTTTTAAGTGTCATTGTTTTTTAAATGGATGTTTTGATTTATTATTGCACTTAAAAGTTTTGTAACTAGCTTATGTAGCTATATAAATTGTTAGTATCTGATTGAGACCATTATTTTTTGTAATTTATGCCATTAGTCATATTTTATTTTATGCTTTATAGAGGACAAATATGCCTTACAATAACTTAATTTTGAAGTTACAATGATTGGAAGTCAACTTATTAACTACAATAGAATTGTGCATCTTGTCCTTAAGGATTGGAGTGCAGCAAAATTTTAGGAACACATATAAAAAAACAATAAATCAGCCACTGATTCGTCCAAACATATCATGAAATCAGGCATTATTCTATATACTTATATACTCATCAATACAATTCCAAATGAGCTCTGGTGTGGGCAAAGATTATCTCCATATTTTTCTAAACAAAGGCTGAATTAGCCTATGAGGAGTTTTACCCAAACTGGAAAGCCAAAAGGTAGGGTACGCAAGTTCAAATCTCAGGTCAGCTTCAAAATAAAATATTGTAACAGTTTAGAGAGACTGACAATTAAATACGTTTTGAAGAATTTACATATTATTATTATTGTTGTTGTTTTAACTGATTTTAACTGGACAAACATTAAACATTACTTCAGTATTACAATTTTGAAGGAATATCTAGATGGTAGAAAGGTATCAATCATTTAACATTTCAATAAGAAGTAGTAGAAGCATGGCAGATCTGTGCTTATACTGGAGCCAATATTTCCCCTGCTTGTTCCCTAAACAGAAACCTGCCGAATGGTCAATCAATCATGCTTGTGTTGCTCTCTCGAATGACTGCACCAGTTACGGTTGAACTTCAGCTGATTTGGAGCTCTTTTAAAGAGCAAAAATGGTACAAGATTTAACTTGGCTTAGCTTCAGAAACAAAGCAGGTGCTTTTAAGATTTCAGCTTTTATCTATTTTACTTTTATTTTGCATGCATATGGTGTCTCCTTGTCCACTATTGGCTTTAATTTTTCATCTTTAATCATTGTATCATATTATTTTGCTAATATTGTTGAACAATCTCACATCACTAACATGGGTTACATGAAAAATAAAAAAATATTCTCAGCTTCAAACTATTCAGTTAAGTGGCCCCCACATTTAAAAATATTTGCCCAAGTAGGCTAATGTACAGTATTTTACAGAACTGCGCACAACATACGTCCACATTCGCATTTCACCATCCTGTTACTATTGCATATATTCTTCTGTGTTTAACATGGTGAGAAATTGCCCTATTTTGTTACCATCTTCACTTTTGCCTGGGGATCTGTGTAGTGAGCAGCCCAGATTGATGCATATCTATTCTATCCTGAGCAGGTTCACTGGTAGTTCAGTGGATAGGATTTTGATGATTTCACTGCTGCAACCTGGGATCAATTCCAATCACCACCCTGAAGCCAAGCCGGCTTTGGCCTAGTCAGTGTTTGAATGGGAGACTACTTAGGAATACAAGGAGCTGTATGCTGTGGCCCACTGAAGAAGGAACTGACAACCCAATCCAGTATCTCTAGATCAGCACGATTTTTTGCAGTCTATGAGGTCACGGAGAGTCAGACACAACTGTATGATGTGCGCACACACAAATTCTTCTTTGATTGATCTTGATTACTCACCCAGTGAGGCATTTAGATGGATAGCACTACTTTGTGAACAACACATAATAGTGAGTATAGGAATGCTTCTAATACTTGTTATGAAATCTATAACCAATTGAGCATTATTTGTATATATATATATATATATATATATATATACATAGATACATAGATAGCAACAAAGTCAGAAGTGCTCATCAGAGAACAAACTAACCTTAATAGGCTAGTTCTATGGACATAATAAGCCACTCTAAGAACAACCTCTTTTAGCTCACTTGTGCCCTTCCCAGAGAGAAGGAGAAATATCCTGTAGTATATCAGTCTGGTCCCACTCAAAAGAATGGCCCAGCACCGAAATACTAGGCAATTCTACTCTGAATAGGAGAAACAGCAAACCCCAAATGTGTTTCAGGCCTCTATGGGCCACATCATTGAGGTGCAGCTGTACTCCCTAAGGCACAGTGAACAAGGGGTGAACAAGGGGTAAACATCTGGAGTCCCCTATCACCCTTAGGGAGACTAATCCCTAAGAGTAATTTACATAAACAAAACAACAAAGTCAGAGGTGCCCATCAGAGAATGAACTAACCTTAACAGGCTAGTTCTATGTATTATGTATTATGGACATAATACATAGATAATATATGTTATTTTTCCTGTCATGTTTACTGAGGACAGTGGGTCAAAACTACGGTTATACCACAAAAGAAACAAGTAGTATCTCATGGCTGAAATACATTTAAAATTAAATTTAAATTATATAGATAACACATGTTACTATTCCCTGATGATTACTGTGGACAGTGGGTTAACTCTAGTGGTACATCCCACAAGAGTTGCCATTACCATTGAATAGGAGTTGTCTGAAACTTTATCCAATCTACCTTTAAGTGGATTTAACCACTAACTGGGAAACAAGTTGCCTGATCCATCAGATACAACCAATAGGTAATTTTACAGTCTATATTCTGGACCATTTTCCTGTAAAAGGCAATACTGGACAGTACGTCCTTGTGTTTCTTGAATTTCCAGTGTTTGTCCAGTGGCTTTTACCCCAACAGCTCTGGTTTGATCATTGGCTAATCATATGTTTGTGACCCAGGCTCTGAAATATCTGCCCACCCTGATTTTATTGAGAATGTATACTGCCTGTTACCTCCTTCTTAATTTTGAATACGATTACAATTGTGGGTCTCGTCATGCATTAGTAGCTCCAGCCCAGCAGGATTGGCTGCATTTATACGATATACTTATCAACTTCACATTTGGAAGTGCATCTAATTTTTTTAAAAACAAAACAACATGTACACATGCATTCACTTTGGGAAAATCAACTTTAACAAAACATATTGGTTGAAGCTTATTAAAGCATTTGCTCAGACATGAAGCAAATATTTGTATTAACATTTTTTTATCAGTTGTAAATTGTAATCCTTGAACAAATGTATTTGCTCAGGAAAAAAAATGAATATTATCCTGCAATTAATTTATGAAATGACAATTAAAATATGTAAAACATATAAAAGCAAAAAAATATAGTAAATAAAATGATATAGTGTAAATGCATTTGATACATTTACAGATGTGTATTTAATATAATGTGTTACACTGTGAAACATTTTCTAATGAAATGGTAAAATATTGTGTTCTTTGCAAGAACAGAATTTACAAGCTGTGCTGTCACTACTTTTCTTTTTGTTTGTTTGACTTAATCCTCAACTGAAATGTATTTTCAAAGAAGGAAGAGCATACTGCCAATCTGAAACAACAACTGGGAGAGATTAAGCCAAGGGCATGCATTGTTTGTCTCCTTCAAAACATCGTCAGAATGAGAGAAAGTCTTTTACCCTGACATAAAACTTTCCAAAGGTCAAATCTCAGCGTTTCACACATCCTAACAAATAATCTGTAAATTTCATCAAAGCTTAAACACTGCATTAAAATGACTGTTTAGCACACATGTGTGTATATATATATATATATATATATATATATATATATATATATATATATATATATATAAATGGTCCATTTGTGTTCACATTTGAACGTCTAAAACAAGTTAAAAATGTTGTTTCATGCCCAGAATTCGGAGGAATTATTACACTGCATTCTCAGAAACTTGGCAGGGACATGCAAATGTGCCCACAAAGGCTTCACTCTTGCAAGCCATAGCCATTTTAAACATGGCTTTCTTTAAGCATATGCTGCTGTATTACATAGGATGGATTATACACAAGCCAGGAATCCTACCCATGTACTGCTATTTCAAGGTTACTGCTGTCTCATCAGCACGGAGCTGGATCCTAGTTTGTGTAGTAGATTTTTTGAGGAGGTAGTTCACCACAAAAATCATTTAATTTATGATGGGCAAAGGAGCGAGAAGCCTTCACAGTACAGTAGTAGAGTAAATAAATAGTACTTTTGTGTTCCCATTTGAATGAAAAAAACTTGTTTCATGCCCAGAAGTCTGTGAATTTCAGTTGTTACACTGCATTCTGGGAACCTGGGCAGGGACATGCAAATGTGACCACAAAGGCTTGTGATGACCTGGAGTTGAGTGGCCACACGTACCTCAATTTTCTCCCTCCAAGTCGTGCCTTTTGTGTTCAATCCCTAGCAAAAACCTCTTAGGGGAATCTCTGGATATCACAGGCTGCAAGCTCAGCTCTAAGGTTACTGACTTATCAAAACATAATAAACTTACATTTCCTTGATTAGAATAAAAATTATATAAGAAACTAGTGACTTGCCAGTCAAAAATGACGGGGCAATAAAATTGTAAGGCAGATAATGCTGTTTGCCCCAGACAGTAAGTGTTTTGGTCGACTGAGATCCTTCGGTGCTCATTGCGAGCCTGGCGCTGAGCGCCTTTGGCGCTCATTGTGTGGCTGGCAATGAGCGCCTTCGCCATTGATTGCGATCATGTATAGGGGTGTTTTTTAAAGTGTTGTATATGTGTATGTTTTAATGATAATTAATTACTAAATAAGTTAAATGATACCTTACTGATTTGTAATTCATATATGCAGAAAATGGTCTGAAGAGCTAACAATCTGTTTTGATGTTCCTGCAGCATACAATGTAGATTTGCAGTGTTGTTGAGGTGAGGTGTAAGTGTCAAGCATGTGTGCAGTGTGTAGTTTAAATAGGCTGTCTGCGCGAGGGAAAGCCATTAGTGTAGTAGGGTACTTCCGCATTATGTAAGGTAGTGTTATGTAATGGCGCCCAATGTGTATGTGGTACGTGCGTTTGAATGATTTAGCGTCCTTGCTAATGGTGTATGTTGTCGTTTTTTTCGGTGGCCATTTTTTCTCTCGCTTAGGGGAGTTTGGAGTGTCTAAACTTTTTAAATTCTACTGAAATCAATGTGTAACCTATCTTGCAGACGTCCTGGGTGTCCGCCCTTGCTGCGGGGGTATTATTTTTGTTTGTTATTTGTGTGTATTTATTGTGTTTTTTAATGTTTTCGGCTGTGCGCGGGTTGTCCGTTAAGGTTGTATTTTTGAGAGTCCGTAATGTATTTTTTCTAAGTCCCGCGGGTCATATTTATTTTTCTGTAAGTCTGCAATTTATTTTTGTCAGTCTCCCGGCTCGTATTTTTTGTGTAAGTCCTATTTAATCATTGGGTGTTTTGTCTGCATTTGGGGTGTGCAATGAGTCTTGGGCTCATTGTAGCCGATGTGGGAGCCTCCACCTCCGCAAATGCGGCCCCTCGCTTCTGTCCGAAAGTCGTACAGGGTCGTAGGGATGAGCACCAATGGCGCTAATCTCCACCAGTGCAAGGATCGCCTTTGGCGCTTCTTGCCTGGCCGCAACCGCATCCCTCACAAAGGGGGCCACAGTTTCCCCGTTGCGTTACCAACGGATTTTGACAAGCACTCCAGCTGACAACTATATATGTGATAACATCAGACATTCTGTTGATTAGAATGCTAAAGTCACACTGATTGCCAATGTAATTATTCTCTTGCATAGATCTATCACAAACACAAAAATATTTACCTCACATGCCCACCTCACCAGTCCCCTCCCTCTAAGAGGAGTATGAATCCTTAGGGTGACTTACTCTACTTTTTTGTTTAGATTTCCTCACCTTATGGGTGATAGGGGGACTCCTTGTTCACTGTGCCTTAGGGAGTACAGCTGCACCTCAGGGAGAATTGTCTGGTATTTCGGGACTGGATCACTCTTCTAAATGATCCAGACTGATATACTACAGGATATTTATCCCTGTGAAGGGCATACGTGAGCTAAAATAGGTTGCTCTCGGAGTAGGTAACCAGACCTATAGAAAAAAACCCTGAGGTATATTTTGTTCTCAGATGAGAACCTCTACTTTTTTTGTTGTGACTTCCTCACCATGTCACTAGGCCATAAACCCCCTCCCATCACTAGATACAACAGAGCCTGTTGGTTATCCGGCCAGGTCACTTCATATCCCAGACCTGTGTTTTGCTGGTAGGTGATGCCTATCACTGTATGACTATCTGAGGTCAGAAAGTGGATGCCTGGCCGCTCTGAGGGGCCACATAAATTCTTGCATAAACCTTGGGTTTAACCATTTGCTGTCCCACTAACAAAATATGGCAGAAAATGTATGTCTTTTGGTTACCGGTAACATAACATTATTATAGTGCATATAACATCATATAGTAACCCCAACATTCATTATTGTGGCCCAAACTACACACAAAAACCACATGTCACAGTCCTACAAAAGTACCATGTCCATTTTAATAATCTTGGATATTAGCAACGCAGTGTGCCAAAGCCCCAAATAACAGGGTTGCTTGTGGGGTTCAGGGGTATCATAAAATCACTCATGACAATATATATATATAATTTTGTTTTCTTTTTTTTTTTTAAATAAATGTCTTAACTAGGTGAAGTATTTAATTGTTTTTCTCCTCAATGTAACAGTCATTAATAGTTTTCCTGGAACCACCTCCTTTATTCCTGTTCAATCCCATGTACAGCTGGGAAGCATGGCACCCTACATGATGGAACACAAAAGACATATGACTAGTATGGAGAGAGTGGCCTTAACTCACAGCTGTGAAACATGGCACCCTACATGAGAGAACTAGAAGACATAAGACAGTTTCATTGAGGATGATAAAATCAAATAATTCACCTAGTTAAAACATTTATATAAACAAAAAAATGGCTAAACAGTTCCTTTAAAGATGAAAATTGCAAAGAAAATTTAAATTTGAATACGATTCTAGGACAAGAGACATTTTTAAGCAATTAAATGTTATTTAAATAATCTTTTGAATAAGTAAACTTGATAACGTAGAAAATTTTTTTAGAAATTAAAAATCACAGCCTTTATTTTTTTTTCCTTTTTTACATAATTCTTCCTTACTGCAGGGATTCAAATTCTTTTGTAAGCTGATTCTGTCTATTACTTTCTCAGAAGGGTGAGAACTTAACTTAACTAATGAGTTTTGTATGCTGCTACTGAAACTATTGGTAGTTGTAGATGCTATCTTCCTATTGTGCACATAAAGACTTCCTGTAAAATCGAAGTCTCCTTCCACCTCAGGAAGTTGAATAATAGATACCACAACAATATACTCCACAGCTACAGAATTAAATATAAAATGTGATGTATTAGAGCCTGAATCATTTTATTTTCCATTGTTTAAAAACAATTGTCATTTTTGTGTATTCTTCGGTATAGTTTATTTTAAATAATGTTTATTTAAAAAAATATTAGAATGTCATGATTTAATGTTCAGGAGTTGTAGATAAGTGGAACAACCTTCAAACTGAAGTGTTAGCTACAAATGGAATAATGGAATTCAAAACCTTCTGGGATATGCATAAGCCTTGTTTGTGGATTCATTTTAGACAGGTGTCTTTAAGAAGACAGAATAGGTAGACTAGATGCACTATTTGTTTTGTTTTTTTCTCTGCCATGTGATGGAACATAAACAGCCAGTCTACAGCTGGAGCACCGATCTGTGAACTGTCACATGGATTCCTTCTTACACCAGCTGACTGGAGATGCCAGCAGATCCCAGTATCCGCATAATCCAAGATAATTCAGGCCAGGCATGTCTCTGGTCATGCATATCCATAAGGTTTTCTTGGCAAGGATACTGGAGTGGGTTGCCAATAACTTCTCCAGTGGACCGGGATTTGTCTGACCTCTCTGCTGTTACTTCCTCCTTCATTTTGGATTAAATTAAAACTTTTGGGCCTTACTATTCATTAGTAGCTCCAACCCAGCAGGATTGGCTGTATTTATACAGTATACTTAGAAGGAGGACTATAACACTTATACATTGATCCTCAGAGATCAAGAAGTGCATCCCTCAATTTGTCTCCTCCACCATTCTTCTTTATTGACTGATTCGCACATTTTCTGTATAGTGAAATAATAAACTGTCCCCATACATCCAACGATAATGCAGTCAGTTAGGAAGCCCCATGTAGCTCCATTTGACACTAGCAGTTGGATCCTTATTGAAGACCAAAGGAAGCCCCCTGCTTGTTGGTGAATGACAGTCAAACTACATGGACATGTTACATCTTCCATCTCACCACAAATACACTGTATTTGTTTTGTTTGTTTGCATCACTCAGTCATATCCAACCCTCCATGACCTCATGGACCGTAACACACCATGCTGATCCACTTGGTATTCATGGCAGAGATACTAAAGGAGGTATTCATGGCAAAGATACTAAAGGGGGTTACCAGTTCCTTCTCCAGTAAGCCATAGAATACAGCTCCCGGTATACCTTGGTGGTCTTCTATCCAAGTACTTACCAGACCCAACACTGCATGGCTTCAGGATGGTGTAACCAGTACTGACAAGACCCAACCCTGGCTTCCGAGTGGTGTGACCTCTTGGTTCCCTGATTGGAATCAAACCCAGGTCGCAGCGGTGAAAGCACTAAATCCTAACTGCTGGAACACCAGAGAAAATTCTTCATATTGTATTCAAGTCATACTGAAAAAAAAAGAAAGAATAACATAAAATATATTGAGTGGGGGAGGGTGGTCTCACATTTTTTCACATGCCAACAAAATCAAATAACAAAATCTATATGATAAAAATATACATAGTTAAAACAACAAGTAAATATTTGTTATTTATGTATTCCATGAACATTTTTCTTCAGGCATATTCTGAACCACTGAACTCAGTCGAAAGTGAAAAGCACGAAATACCACAAAGGATTTACAGTTTTTAAATCAATCTGTTCCGACTCCTAATAACTAGCACATTGCTCCTCAGAAATCTTTCTCTGAATATTAAGGTCATTTTCTGCTCATTTCAAATTTGCCATTTTGTTTCAGACAAAATGTTGGAAAAAGATGTCATCCTATTAATCTAGATGATTTTGAATGAGCATTAAAGCATCACTAGATTCATTGATTCTAATGCAAGGGACACTTTATCTTTCTACCTCTTAAATGGATATGGAAGGTTCTCTGTTTTTAAAGGGATATGTAACTGAGCTGGGCTTCAAAGGTTTCCTAATACACAGCTACTGATTAGTAGAAAAAATATGTATTATATTGAAAAGTTGAAAGTTGAATGTACTTACATCTAGCATATTTTTATGCTAGATGCTGATATCTTGATGTGTACACCCCAAGGAATCTTACATAAAGTGAACCCTGCAGGGGTTGCCCATAAGGAGACAGGGAGAGAGAAAAAAACAGACAGCAACTGCCAGATTGTGATACAAACGTTTCAGCCTTTACTACCTCCTGATTGGCCAAAAACAATATTTCAAATTGTATACCAGTTTAGCCTGAGTTTGGAGGGTGTTTAAATTTAAACTGACAGAAATTAAAAGATATTTTGCACTTCAAGGAAAGTGTTTAAATGCTTATTTTGGGATTTTTTTCAAGCAAAACAATGTTTTCATATACTACTAATTCTCCTCTATTAGATGCACTCATAAACCAGCTCACTTAGATATACCTTTAATATTAAAATAAACTACCTAGGTATTTATTTGAAGATCTATACATCATTTTATTAAAAATTACTTAAAAGCTCTCTTTTTACTAACTGAAAATTTCCAAACAAAGTTACGCCCCCCTGCAGCTTATTCACACAGTGGCACCTATTCAACTGAGCAATTGTAAGTTACTGGAGCCTGTAATGTAGCCCGTAAACTAATTTGCTATTCAATTGGCGTCTTTTAGCGAGCCTCAAACAATCTACGGCTTACAGGCTGAAAATCCCTATGGTTGTCAAAATCGTAACTTACAGCCCATCTAAGTAATTGATCTTTCAAGCCCGCAAAAGTTACATAGTTACATAGTTACATAGGTCCTCATTCAATTGCGATTTGGCCAATTGAATAGGGGTGTAAATAAGCACATAACATATTTTTTTAAAGTAGATTTTATTTAGTAAACATCTATCCAAAATCAAGGTTCTCACTAACTAAAAACATCTTTAAAAAAAATATGCTATGTGCTTATTTAGAGCCCTATTCAATTGGCCAAATCGCAATTGAATGAGGCCCATAGTATTTAAGGTTGAAAAAAGACTTTCAGTCCATCAAGTTCAACCTTTTAAGATCTCCTCTGATCTGCAATATGCGGATTAACTATGAATTCATTAGTTGTTAATTAATTATTAATCAATTATTTAATGTTTTTTTAATTTTTTATTATTAATTAGTCCAGAGGAAGGCAAATAGAAAAAACAAAAAAAAAAAACAACACAAGCGAGACTTAGCCAATTGTCTCAAAGGGAAATGTCAAAAATTTGGATAAATACTGTCTCTCTAATTATCCATGATAACCCTGAATTCCCTTTTTAATTGGAAATAAATCTAGTCCTCTTTTAAAGTTATCTATCGAATCCACTGTCACCACCTCCTCTGGTAGAGAATTCCACAGATTAACCACCCTTACTGTGAAGAACCCTTTTCTTTCTTTGAGGTGGAATCGTTTTACTTCTAACCTCAAGGGATGTCCTCTTGTCAGTTGAAAACCTCTTGGCACAAAAAGCTCCCGTGACAAATCTTTATACTGACCCTGGATGTATTTATATAAGGTAATCATATCTCCTCTTAGATGCCTTTTTTTCTATAGAAAATAAGTTTACTTTGGTTAGTCTTTCTTCATAACTTAGCCCCTCCATTCCCCTTATTAGTTTTGTTGCCCTTCTCTGTACCTTTTCCAGCTCTAAAATGTCCTTTTTATGAAGAGGTGCCCAAAATTGTACTCTGTATTCCAAATGAGGGCGTACTAGAGATTTGTATAGTGGCAGAATTATATTTGCTTCCCTGGCTTCTATACCCTTCTTAATACATGCTAATATTTTATTTGCCTTTGCAGCTGCTGCTTGGCTTTGAGCACTGTTACCTAGGTGGTTGTCCACCAGCACTCCCAAATCCCTTTCAATATCTGATACACCTAGATTTGCTCCATTAAGATTATAAATTGCATGGCTATTTTTCCTTCCCAGATGCATAACCTTACATTTATTCATATTAAATCTCATCTGCCATTTAGATGCCCATTCCTCAATTTTATGTAAATCCCCTTGGAGGGAAAGCACATCATTATCTGATTTAATTACCTTGCACAACTTTGTGTCATCGGCAAAATCCTACCTCTAAGTCATTAATAAATATGTTAAAAAGGAGAGGACCTAATACTGAACCCTGAGGAACCCCACTTACAACATTAGTCCAATCAGAGTATGTTCCATTTACAACAACCCTTTGCTTCCTGTCTTTTAGCCAGCTCTCAATCCATGAGCAGATATTTACTGCAATTCCTGTATCCCTTAGTTTGCCCAATAGTCTCCCATGTGGCACTGTATCAAAAGCCTTTGCAAAATCCAAAAAGACTACATCCACTGAGTTGCCTTGATCCAGGTTCCTACTAACCTCCTCATAGAAACTAATTAGATTTGTTTGACATGACCTATCCCTCATAAATCCATGTTGACTCCTACTTATAATCCTGTTGAAATAGACATATTCTTGTATATTATCCCTTATTAACCCTTCTAAAAGCTTCCCCACTACAGAAGTGAGGCTCACTGGTCTATAATTCCCCGGATTTGCTCTTGCTCCCTTTTTAAATATAGGTATCACATTAGCTTTTCTCTAGTCATTTGGTAGAGACCCTGTGTTGAGTGAATCTTGAAAAATTAAATATAATGGTTTGGCTATTACAGAACCCAGTTTCCTTAGTACCCTTGGATGTATTCCAGCAGGACCCGGGGCTTTATTAACATTTATTTTTTCCAACCTCTTTTGGATTACTTCTTGTGTTAACCAATTATTTGGCAAAGGTAGTGTAGCCCCATTATGTTGCAGTGTCCCAACCACTTGTAACTCCCTTGTGTATACAGAAGAAAATAACCTATTTAGCTAATCTGCCTTTTCCTGGTCACTAATTTTCAGACAGCCTTTTTCACATTCTAATGTTCCTATAGCTTCCGTCCTCGCCTTCTTCCCATTAATATACTTAAAAAATATTTTAGGGTTAGTCTTACTCTCTTTTGCAATACATTTTTCATTTTCTATTTTAGCCAGTCTAATCAAGCTTTTGCAAGCCTTGTTGATTTCCTTGTATTCCCGTAAAGCAGTCTCTGTCCCCTCTTGTTTGTATAATTTAAATGCCTGTTTTTACTCTGTATCTTGATCTTTAAATCATTGTTAAGCCACATGGGTTGTGATTTACTCCTTTTACTTTTATTCCCACGCGGTATATGCCGATGTGGATGTATATTTAGTAAGGATTTAAATGTTGTCCATTTATGTTCAGTGTTTTTACCTATCAGTTCTCTGTCCCAGTCTATACTTTGTATTGCTGCCCTTAGACCGTTAAAATCTGCCCTTTTAAAATTAAGAGTTTTTGTTGGCCCCTTAAAATGTTGTTTTTTTAATTCAATCTCAAATGAGACTATGTTGTGATCACTGTTTCCCAAAGGTTGCCCTATTTCAACATTTGATACTATATCAATATTATTTGTGATGAGTAAATCTAAAATAGCTTCATTTCTAGTAGGCTCCTGTATAACCTGGGCCAGATAATGATCCCTGAGTGTACTCAAGAACCTGCTCCCCTTAGCTGAACTGCTGGTCTCATTTTCCAGTTTATTTCAGGGTAATTAAAGTCTCCCATTATTAGAACTTGCCCGTGCTTAGCTGCATTTCCAATCTGTAACAATAATTGTATTTCCTCACTTTCAGTTAGATTTGGGGGTTTATAGCATACTCCAACTAATATTCTTTTGGAATTTGCTGCTCCGCTATTTAACTCTACCCACAAACATTCAACTTTATCACTACGTCCACCATAAATATCTTCTCTGACTATAGCCTTAAATTCAGGCTTAACATACAAATCCCTCCTCCTCGTTTACCATTGCCTCTATCTTTCCTAAATAGGTTATAACCATCCAGATTAACAGTCCAGTCATGAGATTCATCCCACCATGTTTTGGTAATGCCTATTAAATCCCATTTTTCATTAATTTAAAATAATTCTAAGTTACATTCGCTAAAATCGCAAATTGCTATTCGATTGCTACAATCCCTGAAGCCTGCAAATGTTCTCACACCCATAAATGGCAAATGTAGAAGAAAATTCTACAGGTACCAGATAGGACTCGGAAGGGGGTTTAACCGTTGTCCAAAGCACTGTAAATGCAAATAAAACATTAAAACTGCATTTTAAAAGGTGGGGAAAGTGATGATAGACATTAGAATTCATTACACAACAGTCTCAAGCTCACAAATCTGCAATAAAAAAAATATGTTTTTTTATGTTTCTTTTCGGTGTCATATCAATGTCAGGAATCAATGAGTTAATACATATTAGGCCACCCACATGGACTAAAACAGATTGCCATTCATGTTTATTATTTTGTACATTGCATCATTGCGAGTCCATTCACATATAGGACCTCTTAACAGTAAGTGATTGATGTGTTACCTCCATATTTTAATGACGTAATGATGACTGTCTCATTTACTATTGGCTGTTTCTAAATTGGTAGTTACGGCCTCGCTTTGTAATGTTACATACAATTTCATGTTTTACGATTTCAGCTCGTAAACTGCGGGCTTGTTCAATGGAATCGCTCTGTAATTGTAGCAAATTTTAAGTCTGCAGACATGCGGCCTGTATAATGTAATCCGCGGGCCAGTGTTTCTATTGGCACTAGATGTACTACCCAATGAGAGACTGTTTCTTAATAGGGTGTTTTGAAATACTGCTGAGGGACAATCAGTTAATGGCTAGTACATTTAGTACCAATATAGACACTGTGTACATGAGCTGCTGGGGCGGAGCTTTGTTGCAACTATTTCGAAAGGTTTCAGTGAGTAAAAATAGAGCTTTTAAAATAATCTTTTGATACACAAGAACACACTTAGTTTATTTAATTATTAAAAACCTTCCATATCCATTAAACTGATCCACAACATGTTTTACAATTCCAATGATAATTTATTGAGTACATATGTCCGGCAAGGATAGTCAATTCATTCTTTTGACTAAATTCAAATTTGTGAAAACCCTTCTGGATCGTTACCTTGTTGTGGTGAAGGGGCTTGTGTACCTCATTGAAACTGTGAGCTATACTGTGTAGGGTCACCCATGATAGATAGGTCATAGCAGAGAGGTCAGACAGATAATGTTCAAGCCCGCAAATGCTACTGTCAGGAGCATGGTTTCTGATTCTCGCAACCAGTGCCTAACTTTCAGGGCCTGCCATTTGAATAGCAAAGTAAAAGTAGACCTACTGGAGCCAACAACTCAATTGCAGATGGAGGTACGGCCCTGAATTGAATGATACTCTATAACTAGTTTGAAGGGGAGAGTTATTAAATCAAGCTTTACTTTGTCACTGATTTTTTATTGTTATGTGATTTCTAGAGACTGTGCTTTCTTTTTAGGGAAAAAAGACAAAAGTTTGTCATCATTACCGCAAAACTGAATATAAAAGTAAAAATTTAAAGGCTGTAAGTATATATTTATTTAATCAAAACATATTTTATTTCTAAAAAAATAATAATATATAAAAAGAAAAGAAAGTAGCACAAAATAATTAAATGTTGATTTACATTATATGACAAAATGTTATTAGCTTATAAAATTGTTTTACTTTAAATTATTTATATAAAATGTATTTAACTCACTGTATTATAGTTGTGCTCTGTTTTTTTGTTGATTATATCTTTTAGATTTTGTCACCAATATCGCTAATCTTATGTATGATTTTGCATTAAGACCCACTAGAAAGTTATGACAATCATATTTTAAACATATTAAATTGGCAATTACATTCAGAATTTTTTATTATGATACAAATTATATAAAATGATGTTTAGTAGTTGGAATCAAAACAATTTCTTTATTAAAATTTGGTTAATATTTTAAGTAAACAATTTCAAGTTATTTTTCTGTGCTTTTATTAAACATCTTGCTTTTACTTGTCTGCAAATTCTTCAGCAGAATATATATATTTATTTTGAATCTAATAAGTAACATTATAACTTTTTCAATGTACTACAAAATAGAAGGTGACATGGTGCGTTTAGGAAAAAGTGACAAATGGACATTTATTGATGTAAAAGCAGTTCCAAAACCAACAGAAATGTAATTTTCCCCATGTCCGTATTGTGTTAATTTACCTAATGCATTTTGCTTTAGGAAAACTGCAAATAACAAAGACTTAAATCAGGTTGTCAAAGAGTTTGATTAATACTGGTACAAACTGATTCAAAGTTGTCGTATTTTGTGTGATAAATGTATTCTCATTATTTTGTTCAACTTAAGTGCTACAGTGAAACATAAAAGGATACTTTAACATTAATTATTATAATATGACATATCACTTATATAGTGGTGAGCATGCGGGCTGTTGCTAACGCTGCAGGCTCACGTAGCAAGCCCGCAGCCAACGACGGACCTCGCAAAGCGAGGGCCGCATTTGATGGCAAGGAGTGCCGAAGGCACTACTCGCGCTGGTGATGAGCGTCGTAGGTGCTCATCCCTACGACCCCCTATGACTTTCGTCCTGCAAATGTGGAACCTTCACAAGCGAGGGGCCGCATTTGCAGAGGTGGAGGCTCTACAACGCCTCAGAACAGCTTACAAAACGCAATTACGAACTATGGACTTACATAAAAAAAATAAGAGTCGCAGGACTTAGCCAAAAAAAATTATTTGCGTCCTTACAAAAACAACAATAATAAAAACCATAAAAATATTACGGACTTGCAAAAATACGGACTTAACGGACTAACCGCGCAAAGCGGAAAATACTCAAAAAATACAACATAATACATATAAAAACATTGCCCAAAGCAAGGGGGGACACCCAGGACGTCTGCAAGGCAGGTTACACCTCAATTTAAATCACATTTACACACTTTACAGACTGCAAAAATCCCGAAGTGAGAGAAAAAATGGCCGAAGAAAAAAAACGAAAACGAGGCTAAGGACGGAAAATTACTACACTTACTCGCAAAACGAAAACTCAAGAACACTTCATGCGGCACGTAACACACACTATGCGGCACGTACCACAGTGAAATTCGCCCCCATTTCACATGAAACACTTATAACTATTAGCCGCAAAATGGCGGCTGTAACGCAAATTGAAGGCTGGAACGCAAATAGCGCATACGTATTGCGTTCTAACGGTTTGAACCACCTCAAAGTATATAAATACTGCACACTTTCCAGAAAATTAAAAATTTCTCCTCAGGTGATGAACAGTGTGACTGGACAGTTCACTGCTGGCGTTACTTCAGATGAGAATTCCTTACCAATTTACAACTTCACAATCTGCAAATTACAACAAAGAGGTAAGCTATAATACATTTGCAGTAGGGGACCCTCTGTCATTCATACACCAAAAAGACTTCAATCAAGTTATAGTATAACAAGTTAAAACAAAACAAATTATTAGCCTGTTCGCTGGGCGCCAATGTCAAAATGAAACTAAAAACAAATAAAAAGCCCCTAATACAAATTACGGGGAACAGAAAACCCCAGACTTTAAGAAATATTGCTAACACATAAAAAATGAAACAATAAATCCTGTTTACTATGCAAAAACCTATAACCATAAACCATAACCGAAATATAAGTGCTGGACACAAAACAGGATAGTCCAACAAATATTGCTAACATATAGAAAATGGAACAATGATTACTGTTTAGTCTGCAACAGACTCTAACCCTAACCCATAATGTTAATCTATCACTGCAAAACTGGCGGACACAAAACACGATAGTATAAGAAATATTGATAACACATACACAATTAAAAAAATACTAATCCTGTTTTATGTGCCACAAACTACAACACTAAACCAAGAATCGAATTACACCGGTGGTGTACACAAAACAGGATACTACTAAATCATTTCCAGTGCTGCACGGTTTCACACACACTGTCAAATCTCCACTATTTTGCACACAACAAAGAAAGCAAAAATGCTAACACATTGGATTTACTAAAAGAAGATGCTGTTGTTCCAAACAAACTTACAATAAAAGAACATTTCTCTTTCTCTTTTACAACAGACACTGCCTGAAGACTGTCACAGGAAGATTTGAAACACCGGATCCAGTGACATTAATACACAACTAAGACTTCTAACAAGGTATAATAGAACAAGTCAAAAAGTAGAAACAAGAAAATCATTTTTGCTGTGCACCAATGTCAAAATGAAAAATAAAACAAAATAATAAGCAACCAACAACAATAATGATGCAAACAAAGCACGATCCTTCAACAAATATTGTTGACACATTTCAAGTTTAAAAAGGAATCCTGTTTTATCTCCACCAACCTGTAACACTAATCCATAACTTAAATCTATCATCTCAAACATGGCCAACACAAAACAGGATAGTACAACAAATAGTGGTAACACATAACAAATTCAAGAATACATCCTCTTCTCTGGGCCCTAACCTACAACATTAAACCCACAACCTAAACAGACACACAAAATAGGATACTACAACAAATATTAGGAAACCTACAAAAATCCAGAATAAAGGCTCGTTTCTGGACCACACCCTATAAGGCTAATACTACAACCTAATCATACAATTGCAACAATCGTCTACAGAAAACACCAAAATACTCAAAATATTGTTAAGATTTACTAAATGTACTCCAAAATTCGGTTTGGTGTGCTATGCCTATAAGCCAAACCTATAAACCTACAATCTCAAACCTAGCGTCCACAAAAAATAATAGCAACAAAAATAGTAGTAACACCTACAAATTTTACACTAAAAAGCCACTTTGATCTACAATAACCTATAAGCATAAACACACAATCTAAATCTATAATGACAAGTGTTGCACACAAAACACCATAGTACGAAAAAACATAAATAACCACTTACAAAACAAATTACAATCAGAAACTAAAATAATAATACATTCTTTTTATTTACATATTAATATGGCAGATACTGACAAGAAACAGGAAAAGATAAGACGGCAAACTAGAGAACGACAAAAAACATGGGCAAAGCACCAGAAACCAAAGCATAAGGAAATTCGACGGAAAAAAAGAACGCAAAAGACTTGCAAGCAAAAGACTAGCAGCTGAAAAAATAAAATCTACACATAAGAAGTCAACTAAAAAACAAAATCATTTACAACCTGTTCCTGAACAATCAGATAACATTTCCAATGATGACTTACAAACTCAGACTGATAAATGTTCTTCAAATTGTCCTTTACTTAAGTCTGTAGCAGTAGAGGTTCATAATTGTGGTGACATGAATATTCTCTGTCAGTTTTGTGGGGCTTATCATTTCAAATAGGAAAGACCCAGAGATGGCTAGTTGCTGTCAAAAAGGCAAGGTCAAACTTCCAGAAAGACAACAATTCCCACCATATTTACAAAGCATTATGACTGAGCCTGCTTTTCCCAACTACAAAAACAAACATAATATCATACAATAGTGCCATATCCTTTGCATCTATGGGGGCAACATTAGTTGCTAATGTGCCAGGACATGGCCATTACTGCTTTAAAGTCCAAGGAAAAAAATTGCTCAACTATATGTCCTAGATACAAAGGAAGCTGTTGAACAATATATGCAGCTTCAAGAAAATAAAAAATGCTTACACATTGTGTTTATTGAGCTAGATAAAATTATGGCCAAGAACCCCTACACTAAAGCTTATAAAAAATTGGCAGAATAAGAAAAGGAACTACAACTTCATTCAGAAAGACATCAATTGCCAATCCCAAAGGTCAATATGGTGCTTAAAAGAGATCGACATACTGATAAACGCCGTTATAACTTTCCAACATCAAATGAGGTTGCAATGGTCTTCCAAAATCATGAAGGAGAACCACCATTTAAGAGACATTAGAATATATCCCAGAAATGAGGAGCAACCTTTCTTTAATATAAGTATCTTAAGTACAAATTTAGATCCAATGACATATTTAATATTTTTTCCACATGGGGAAGCAGGTTGGCAACCAAAATTAATCCTTCAGAGTTACCCAAATTCTAAAGTACGAGTGCAAAATAATATTTCCATGCTTGAATTTAAAGTGGTTCAAATTGCCATTCAAAATGGATTCAATCCATTTTATGTGGGGGAAAACTAGCACAACAATGGATCACTGATTTCTATTTGCAAGTTGAGGCCAATAATTTAAACGTCATAAAATATCAGCAAGATAAACTATGTGTAGAACAGTATTGTGGATTGATGGATTATTTTGCTGAGGTTGCTACAAGCCGAGACATGACAGCTGGCAAAGCCATCATTTTACCATCTTCTTTCCAGGGATCTCCTCGCAATATGCGAGAAAGATACAATGATGCCATGGCTATTGTAACAAAATTTGGGAAACCAGATTTTTTTATTACATTTACATGTAATCCACAATGGCCAGAGATTACACACAATTTCCTAATTGGCCAAACTGTTTCCGATAGACCAGATTTAGTGGCCAGAGTCTTTAAAATCAAATTAAATGAATTAATACGGGACATAACCATAAGACAGTTATTTGGCAAATGTCTGGCTTATGTTTATTCTATTGCATTTCAAAAAAGAGTACTTCCACATGCACATATTCTTATTATCCTTCAAGAAAAAGCTAAGTTAGATACTGGTGACAAAGTGGATTCAGTCATTATTGCTGAACTACCAGATCCAGAACTACATGGTAGACTATATGAGATTGTAAGTCATTGTATGATTCACGGACCGTGTGGAGATATTAATCCACAATCACCATGTATGGAAAAAAACAAATGTACAAAAGAATTTCCAAAAGATTAAGATAAAACTTATGCTAATTGTGATGGATATCCTTTATATAGAAGAAGAGAAGGACAGACTGCCATTATTCACTGCAAAAACATTGACAATAGATATGTGGTACCATACAATCCACATTTACTCATGAAGTATAATGCACACATTAATGTTGAAGCCTGCACTTCTATTAAATCCATTAAATATGTCTACAAATATATTTACAAGGGCTATGATGCATCTACTGTAGTCGTCAAAAGTGCTGAAAATAACGAAACCAGTGTGTTAGTACATGATGAACTTGCATCTCATGTAGGTGCTCGCTATGTGAGTGCGCCAGAAGCTATGTGGCATCTTCTAAAATTTGAAATGCATGATCGATTACATGCAGTTTATTTACATTTGCCACAAACACATTTAGTGTATTTCCATGATGGAAATTAAACAAATGCTTTGGCACAAATTGAGAATCGCCACACTACACTAACTGCATGGTTTCAGTTAAATTCAACTGATTTAGAGGCAAGGGAATTGTTATATATTGACATTCCATATCATTATGTTTTCGTTAATGGATTATAGCGACAAAGAAAAAGCGTTGGAAATAAAATAATCCCAAGAATTTACACTGTAAGTCCAAGAGACCTTGAACATTTCTGCTTACGACTACTACTTCTAAATGTTCCTGTTGCACAAAGTTTTGAACAATTAAGAACTGTTAATGACATAGTATATGACTTCCTAGCTGATGATACAGAATGTAAAGATGTCTAGAAGAAGAAGCACTATGTCAAATGCCACGGCAGAAGAGGGAACAATTTGCATTCATTTGTATCCTCTCAAATGCATTAGCTTTGTGGCACAAATTTAAAACAAATATGGCTGAAGACTTTACGCAAAGATACAATGAGCCTATTGCACAATTAAAAGCATTAATTGAAATACAAGAGGTCTTTCTAACTCATGGATTAAGTTGTGCAAGTTTTAATCTGCCAGATCCAGGTCTCATAGACAACATAAACTTTGAAGACTATGACACTCAACTCCAAAGAGAAAGAACAGAAGAAAGACTGTTACAATTGCAAGCATTTAATGCAATCAAAAATGCCATAGATGATGACATGGTAAAAGAGCGTTATTTCTATCTGGATGGACCTGGCGGATCAGGAAAAACTTATCTATATAATTTATTGATGAGTTTTGTACGAGCACAAGGTCAAATAGCGCTGGCATTTGCAACCACTGGAATTGCTGCACTTTTGTTAGAAGTTGGAAGGACTGTGCATAGTTGATTTAAACTACCAGTCTCTATTTTGAAAACATCAGTGTCGGGTATTCAAATGACATTACATTACAAGCAAAAAAAATAAAAAAAGTAAATTAATTATAATAGATGAGGCTACAATGATGTCATGCTCTGCCCTACAATGTATTGACCGTTTCCTTTGTGAAGTCATGGATAATACTTTGCCATTTGGTGGAAAGGTAATGTTGTTAGGTGGCGATTTTAGACAAACATTACCTCTTGTTGTACAATGAAATCGAACCGACATTATCAAAACATGTATAAAGTGAAGTACACTATGGAAAGAATTTACCCATCTTCAATTACAACAAAATATGAGATCAGAAAGAGAAAATTATTTCAATGATTGGCTTATTATAATTGGAGAAGGAAAAACAGAATAAATCCCAAATTTACCTGAGGACACTGTGCACATCCCAGCTCATGTGATTTGCAAACAAGTCCTTTTATCGGCTATATTCGAAAGTACAATAAATAACAAGTATACAGAACTTGCTAACAAAGTTATACTAACATGCAAAAATAAGGATGCATTGCTTCTCAATAATGAAATATTTAAAAAAATTAATGCATCAGTGCTGATTCTGTACTTGCTGATGACAATGAAAGTCAGGCAAACTTTTCCACTGAATTCATAAACTCACTAACTCCTTCTGGAATGCCAGCACATATTTTGTAGCTAAAAGAAAGGTGCAATTGTCATGTTACTGCGAAATATGAACCCAAAAAAAGGCCTATGCAAGGGTACAAGATTAATTGCAGGAAGACCAAAAAGTTTATGGTTGTGCTTAGTGATGTCGCGAACATCAAATTTTGGGTTCGCGGATAGCGAACGCGAACTTCATCAAATGTTCGCAAACGGGCGAACATCGGCGAACCGCCATAGACTTCAATGGGCAGGCGAATTTCAAAACCCACAGGGACTCTTTCTGGCCCCAATAGTGATGGGAAAGTTGTTTCAAGGGAACTAACACCTGGACTGCGGCATGCCGGAGGGGGATCCATGGCAAAACTCCCACGGAAAATTACATAGTTGATGCAGAGTCTGGTTTTAAGCCATAAAGGGCATAAATCACCTAACATTCCTAAATTGTTTGGAATAACATGCTTTAAAACATCAGGTATGATGTTGTATCGATCAGGTAGTGTAAGGGTTACACCCACTTCACAGTAACAGACCAATCTCCCCGTTTAATGCACCGCAAACAACTGCAAACAGTCTCTTTGCACAACCGCAAACTCCCCATTTGCACAAGGTTGGATACCAAGCTAGCCATGTCCCGTTCCTTGTCCTCACTGATGTCATTGAAGGTCTCTTCCTCTACCCAGCCACCAAGGGTCCCCGAAAGATGACAACAAGCCACTTGGGACGCCTGCTGTGTTTGGTCTTCCACCTCCTCAAAGCCACCTTCCTCCTCTGACTCCTCTTCTTCAGACTCCCAGAGTCTGGGGGCTTCCACTGCCCAGCATTTAAGATTATACACAAGTCAGAGTCTGGGGGCTTCCACTGCCCAGCATGGAAGATTATACACAGGTCAGATTCTGGGGGTTCCACTGCACAGCATGGAAGATTATACACAGGTCAGAGTCTGGGGGCTTCCACTGCACAGCATGGAAGATTATACACAGGTTAGAGTCTGGGGGCTTCCACTGCACAGCATGGAAGATTATACACAGGTCAGAGTCTGGGGGCTTCCACTGCACAGCATGGAAGATTATACAAAGGTCAGAGTCTGGGGGCTTCCACTGCACAGCGTGGAAGATAAAACGCATTGCCTCTGTCTGTGTTATTATAAGGTGTGTACTGTTAAGTAGTAGTATTCCTGTTGGTTTAATCCCTGTTACGTCCACTATCAGGGGACGTGTATATGGCCTCCCACTTCAAATTTGGGGCACTGCGCGTGCAATCTAAGGTGCCACCAGATATGAGTGTCAGTGTGCACTGGCAAAAGTTGGCAGAGTAGATGCAATAGGCTTCACACACACGCCTGTAGGCAGGCAATTGCTTTTCAATCTATTACAGTCAAAAAAGTGTTGTTTTATGTCAGTGTACACTACGGTTGCACCAGATATGATGTATCACTGTGCACTGGCAAAAGTCGGCAGAGTAGATGCCATAGGCTTCACACACACGCCTGTAGGCAGGCAATTGCTATTCAATCTATTACAGTCAAAAAAGTGTTGTTTTATGTCACTGAGCACAATATAAGCTGTGAGCCTGACACAGGCAGGCAACTGAAATTAGAGGAAAAAAAATGGTTGTTTTCAATGTATGTTACACCACCAGGTATGAGTAGTGAAAATAAGCACAATATAAGCTGTTAGGTGTTAGCCTGTCACACACACACGCTGGCAGGCAGGCATAGATTACACACAAAAAATTATAAAATAAAATAAATGATGTTCAAAGTTTCCTCAATGATAACGTATAGGGGGCGAACCAAAAAGCGCATGTGTACGCCGTTCGCGGCGGATGCGAACATGCGAAAATCGCCGCGAATAGTTCTCCAGCGAACTGTTCGGGACATCACTAGTTGTGTGTCAGAATCAACAGAGCAACTGGATTTGGAGAAACCGCTTGGGTGGAACCCAAGATTCCACCATTTAATTTTTGTTAAAGGACCATTTCATAGATGCTGAAATTCTAACCGGGACCCATAAAGGAGAGAAAGTTTTCATACCAAGAATAGATTTTGGCACCAAGTGAAAGTAGCCTCCCTTTTGTACTTAAAAGGAGACAATTTCCCATCATCATGGCATGTGCCATGACCATTAATAAATCACAAGGATAAACTTTCAAATCTGTGGGTATAGTCTTAGAACAACCAGTATTTGCACATGGTCAGTTGTATGTTGCCTTCTCAAGGTGCAAGAATCCACAGGCTATTAAAGTTTACATTGAAGACAATGAAAGTCAAGGTGATTTATTAGATGATGGGCGCATTTTTACCAAAAACATTGTCTACTATGGAGTACTGTAACTTTAATTCTAACAAACACAACACATGCCACAGAAACAGCAACCAAAACTAACTAATTACCTCTACCACAATTTAACAACAAACCCCCCCCCAAAAAAATATCCAAAACAGTGGTTTAATTTCAATAATTACTTTTTATGTCACTCAGAATCTTTTTACAGCACCACTATTTCCATAATAAACTCTATACAATGGCAAAACACATAGGTCCTCATTCAATTGGAATTTTGCCAATTGAAGAGGGCTCTATATAAGCACATAACATATTTTTTGACCGAAGTTTTTAGTTAGTGAAGACCTTTATTTTGGATAGAAGTTCAATAACTAAAAAGTTCTGTATAAAAATATGTTATGTGCTTATATAGAGCCCTATTCAATTGACCAACTCGCAATTGAATAAGGCTCATAGAGAATAGTGGTTATACATCGCGGACGAACTTTAATGTCTCGCATTCTCTTTTTAGAGGACCACTATTTCACATAGGAAACTCTATGTGCCATTTTCAACAATTACAGCAGCCAGCAAACAAATGTCAACCATCAAAAAGCACCAACGACAAAATAACTCCTTACTATTTCATGGAAGTAGTCTTTTTGCATGATTAGCCCTACAAAACACTTGCCTTGCATTTTAAAACAATTCCAGTTGAAATGTTAATGAAGTATGTTACTGTTTACAATGTTACAAGTTTAAAAAAAAACAAGCTAAAGTTGGTTAATTGCAGATATTTGAAAGTTCATGTTAACAGGAGGAGGACGTTTTGTTATACAATGTAAATGTATCATTTGATGCAAAATATTAATCCCAGGGAGTAATCCGACCACCAGTTAATGGGGTCTGGAAGGAATTCATTTTTTTCCCACTTTGATACAATTGGCTAGGTTTCAAGGAGGGTTTTTACTGTTTGCCTTCCTCTTGATTCAATATATATTTTGTTTAACAGTTCTTAATCTACAAGTTGCATGTTAAAAAACATTATGTCAAGTTTACAATACTCATTAATACAATGTTCAACTGTTCTTACATTCAAATGTTACCACTTTTACAAAAACAAAGTTTACCAGTTCGTCACAAAAAAGTTGCATGTTAAAAAAATAAACATGTTTAATATAATAATTGTACTTCTTTTGACATAAGAAAAAGGTTACAAGTGTCAAATACTCATATTACCGACAAAACAGAATTACAAACATACACATTTAATTGCCGTCATTTTTTGACAGGCAATTCGCTAGTATACTATAATCAGCTGCATCTTAACACTAATAAAATGTAAGGTCATATAAAAAGAGCTTTGGAGTAGAACTGTGTTACATGTTAGGACAAGACTTACTAAAAGTGACTACAGAGTTTCTATGTACATTAATGAGTAATAATGACAAAAATAAAAGGCAATAAGCCTAAAAAGAGACATGTCATTGTGACAAATTTACTAAAGGATTGCGAGTGCGTACGTGGGTGCAAAGGCCCATGGTAACTGGCAATCCAGTATCTTATTGTATCCAAGTTTACTAAACACAAATCATGCTGTTAACTAATCAAGCTGTTGATACTCATTTTGATATATATATATATATATATATATATATAGTAAATAAAAAGTACATTTGTGTTCACATTTGAATGTCTAAAGCAAGTCAAAAAACCTGCTTCCAGCTCAGAGTTCCGATAAAAACAGTTATTACACTGCATTCTGGGAAGTTGAGCTGGGACACACAAATGTGCCCACAAATGCCTTGCTCTTCCTTCAGTATTCATTATCAAACATGGCTTCTTTTAAGCTTATGCATGCTGTATTACACAGCTTTAATGCAAAGCCAAGGTTGGAATAAACACAGGCTGAGTATCCAATCCATGTACAGCTGTTTCAAGCTTACTGGCTATCATCAGCATGGAGCGGGATCTCAGCCTGTGTTGTCGAAATTATGAGAAGGTAGTTCACCACAAAAATCATTTATAATATGGTGGGCAAAAGAGCGATAGAAGCCTTTCACCGTACAGTAGTACAGTAAATAAAAAGTACATCTGTGTTCACATTTGAATGTCTAAAGCAAGTTAAAAAACCTGCTTCCAGCTCAGAGTTCTGAGAAAAACACTGCACTGCACTTACACTGCATTCTGGGAAGTTGAGCTGGGACACACAAATGTGCCCACAAATGCCTCGCTCTTCATTCCGTAGCCATTATCAAACATGGCTTCCTTTAAGCTTATGCATGCTGTATTACACAGCTTTAATGCAAATATATATATTGTGGCAAGGTAACCGCCGCCTTCTACTTGTGGTCAGTGCCCTCTTCTCTGACTTCTGATGGAGGAACACTGGAGGCTATTTAATGCTTTTGAAACTTTTAATCCTCTTTTGGCAGTGCCATAAAAGGTAAGCAAATAAATAAAAGAAGCAATAAATAGTCCTAGCTCTTTTTGAGCACTACCTAACTTTCTGAGCACTTTCCTAACTATCACCATGCACTTTGTCTCCAGTTTCAGATCCTGCCACTCAATTACAATTCCAGCAGCCACTCTGGGAAACTTTCTCTGTCTCAGCTGCAACACTTCTCCTCTGGGCTCTGAACTTCAACTGATCTTTCAACAGACTGAACAGCCATTTCACTGACACATTGTGATGTAATAAAGCATTCTGAACACCTGCAGGACGTAATTGGGCAACTGCCTCTATACAGCCTCAGGCTAAAAGACTCTCCTATATCTATGTATGGCTTTATCACAATATATATCATTTTGTCACAATATATATATATATATATATATATATATATATATATATATATATATACATAAATATATAAAGAGCAGCATAGCCATGAGTATATTGCGATACTTTTATACTGGAAAAACATTTCCGCTTGAGTGACAAGCTTTTCAGAATTGCACCTCTCTTTATCACTTAAGAAATAGCATTATTGATGTTTGATATAAGTATTGGAATATTCAGACGAGGGAGTCTAAGTCATAATAAACCCAGAAGGAACAGAAGACAGGCATCATAAATAAAATACATATATATGTGTAAAATGTGTAATGTGTATGTTTATGTTCTGCATTACAGCAATTGTTTAAAATATGGTGGGCTGAAGAGTGATAGAAGCCGTCCACATTGAGAGTACAGTAGTATAAGCAATCAATAGTTCATTAATGACTCCATTTGAATGTTTAAAAAATAATTTAATAAACTTATTATCTGCTCAAATTTCTCAGAACTACAGTAGATGCACTACACTCTAGAAAAACTGGGCAGGACATACAAATAAGATCACCATGCGTGCTCACTCTAATTAATCTAATAACCATTTTATACATGGCTCCTTTTAAGCTTTTGCATACTGTATTTTACAGCTATTTTATAGTTGGCAAAGATGTGATGGCTGGCATTTTGTTATTATTAACGAACCCAGTCAAACTGTAACTTGCCTGAGCTGCACTGTTAATAGCACCACATATTAAAAATATTCAACTATAATATCTGTCTGTCACAAATATATATAAAAATTGATAGACTTTGTGTACATGTAATTTTTCTTCATTTTAATTATTAAAAGACAGACAAATACAAGTGAATATTTTAATATGTGGTGCTGACCCGCAACTGAAAAAAGTTTCACCTTTCTGTCAAAAATATTACAAGTACTAAAAAACAAATACTAAGGGTTTTTTCAAACACTTATTAGAGCTGCAATAGCAATTAAACACACTATAATCAACTTAAATGCACAGGAAGGCAGGGAAAGATGTTAGAATTAATTGAACAACAGTCTCTGAGGAACAAATATGCCCCCCAAAAATTAGAAACAGTTTACATTTTAGGCACAATCCTGCTTGAGCACATGTGAGCTAATCAGAGGCTCAGCACATGGTTAAACAGAATTACTGAGCCTCTGATTAGCTCACCTGTGCACAAGCAGGGATATAAAATGTGAACTGGTTGTGGCCCCTGAAGACTTGAGTTAAGGAGCACTGTATCACACAGAGGAAGATTGCCCTTTATAATGAGCACTGTTGATAATGGCTCATATCAATATATATAATCCCACTACAGTCTGCTGCTTATGAGTACACATGCTCTGCTGAATCTGCTGTGCAGTGTGTGAGACTGACAGATCTGTGACCATTTCTCAGCAATAGTTGTTAACATGCTGATGAGACATTGTACAGGATAGGCTAGTATATAACACTGAACATGCAGTCCTCCAGAGTCTGTATCTGCATAAGCTGCAGTGCGCACACCCATACATGTACTCTCTATTGGATGTTAAATCTCTCTGAATCTATTTGGTGATTGCTAGTCAGAATCAGGGTCAACTGCAGGTATTGGAGCCACATTTTATTCAGCACACTTATGACATAGATATGTCTGCTGCCTGGATTTGCATAGTTATAGATTATACATCTATCCCTAGACAAAACCTGGGAGCTTAAATATCCCTTTCATATTTGTGCAGCATTTACATTTTGTGTGTTATTCTTGTGTGGTGTGTGTACATTTGAGGACATAATGGTGTATATGATACTCACATTTGCCTGGTGCGGTCCTCGTGCAAGTCCATCTGGCCTGGAAGTCCAACAACTGCCACTGTTTCAATCCAGTCCCTCAATGTCCTCTCCCACACAGTATAGTTGATGCCAACTGGTGGGCCACCACCTGTAGGTCGGGCTACTCTGGCCTCCGCCATCTTCTTCTAGACTTTGGCCCAGCTGTCATAGTACCTTTGCTTGTCAGACCTCACATCCAGATTAGCGAAGCCCAACTCAGAGACAATTGTAGGAACCTCACTCCAAGCTTCACTTCCCTTCTGCATGAATGATACTGTAGTGGGAACAAATTGCAAGGAGGAGGGCTATAATCTCCTCTGGCATATAATCAGGGGCCTTGTGCCTTGTCGCAGCCTCTTGCCCATCCAACTGTGCTTGGGGATCCGGTCCTCCCTCATCTGTGGCCTGTTACTCCCCACCACTAACTCCCTGCCTGGGATCAGGTCCCTGACAATCTCTGCCCCTGCTATTTGTGTGACTGCATCTAGTGGCACATCCCTCCCCTCCTCCTGCTCTCATATACCTCTCCCTTTCTCCTGACCTACCCTCCTCCTCCCCTTTTCTCTCCCCCTACAGATATGAAAAAAAGGTACAGTAGACTCTCAGTTATCTGGCACCCATGGCGATTGGTAGATGCTAAATAATTTTAGTTTCTGGTTGGTTGATTGATAGTTACTTTTAAAAGAGGCCTATATTAGCTGCACATAGGATGCTCTGCTTAGTATATTTGTCAGTGAGGGCTTTTCTAGCAGCAGCAGCAGCTTTCACTCCTCACTTACACACAGATACGTTCGGCTGGAGGGTGAGGTACTGAACCCAGTGAATTTAACGCCAACACTGCACTGGCTAAGTCCCTCATGCCTATCTGCTTCTAGGTAACATTGAATTGCAGAGACTTACAGTTGATGAAGTCTAGGTGCCTGTAAGCATTTTATGGTGTGACAACCAGGCTCCTGGCGTTTTTGAGCCCTGTAAATCTTATTTTTTTTTTAAAGTACAATATTCATATTCTTTCTGGTTGCTTAAGAGTTTTGATTGCTTGAGTTCTGGTTAACTGAGAGTCTATTGTATAAGGATAACTGAACATACAATATATGTGTATATGTATTTGAAGTAAACAAATGTGTGGTGTATTATGTGTATTATAATATGTGTAGGGGTATTGGGAGTTGGCGGGTTGTATTTGTGTTGTGGCCTAACTCTGTGTATAGCTATGCTTGGGTATTAATCTGTGTATGTGAGTAATGTGATATCAGTAATTATGTGTGGTGTAAATTGAGTGTTAATAATTATTATAAGTGAAATAAGCAAAAAACTTACAGTAAAGCTGCTTCCCTCTCTCTCAGTGTTAATCTAGAACCCACATCCTCCTAGACCTGTGTGTGAACTTGATCAGCTACAGCACTCTCAAATTTTATACACGTTTTTAAAGGCCTTTCCCGCCGAGTTGATTAGCGTTTTAGACTTCCCATTGATTCTTAGGACTGTCACACAGTCGCAAATTACAGACTTGTAAAACGTTTGCGAGCTTCATATAATCACGCCCCGAAGAAGCTTGTGAGCGTGGGCAGGGTTTTTGTCCTTAAAAGTTTGTTAACATTTAAGTGCAGATTTAAAAATTGTTCTGATTGCAAGTTGGTTTCTCTTATTTATTTATTTGCATAATGCACTTTGCTTTAGGAAAATCGCACATAACAAAGACTTGAATCAAGTCATCAGCGTGTTTGACTAATACTAGTACAAAGTGGTACAAACATGTCATATTTGTGTGACAAACTCTGACATTTATTTTTCTTATTCTAATGTTCAACTTAAATTCCCTAAAATAAAGTAGTAAATTCAAATTTCATAATGTACCACATTGTGTTTTTTTTTATTTTTCAAACAATGCTCACAAAAAAAAGGATTCAGGGGGTTTGCTTTCATCCGCATAAAAGCAGTGTTGTAGATGGATGAATCATACTTGTCTAACAATTAAATCTACAAATGCCTGTAAAATCTGTCCACTTTGCAGGGATATATATACTCCATATTGCTTTAAAACTCCATATTTTGTACAGACCGAACATAGCTTTTAGCCCAAAACAAAATTCTATTGTTTTTGCAGTTGATATTCTCTTATATGCACAAGATAATGACCACTGGTTTTGACATTCAAGAATATCATCACTAACCCCAACTAGCTGCATTATACTGGTCCTTTGTGTATGTCACAATCTGCTACTTCAATTGGACTTGGTAAGAACCTAGTTCAAACCTATCCAGCAGAATTGTGTGGTCATTTTACACCTCTGTTAGCAGAAGATGGACCAAAGGAGGTGTTGACAGCAGATTCAATAGATAACTTTAAAAAGATATTGGAAATATTTTTGGGAAAAAAATGGGCATTCAGAGTTATTCTGTATAATTAGAGAGGGAGTACTGATCTAGGGAGGAGTCCGATTGCCAGTATCTGGGGTCAGAAAGGATTTTTTTCCCTTTTGAGAGAAGTGGCAAAGTTTAAATAGTTTTTTTTTCTGTTTGCTTCTTCTGGATCAATTAACAACGAATTTGCATGTTGCAGATCAGAAGAGATGGGCTTGAACTTTGATGGGCTTAAAGTTTTTATTCAACTTGAATTACTATGTAACTATGTAACAACAACAAATTGTGAAAATGAAGTCATATTTTTATAGATACACACAAGTAGTTTAAAAGATTACTGTATTTCACAACTTCATGTGCTTGTGTAGTACATAACAAAATAACATCATCAGCATAAAAGCATGTTTTGGGAAAATATTATAATTAGATTAGTCTGTTTGGGTAATGAACAATTAAATCAGACTTCTGGTCTATGGGACTCATTCAATTGCTTTGATTTATAGATCCGGGCTCACAAATAGAGGTTACATAGTTACATAGTTACATAGTAATTAAGGTTGAAAAAAGACTTTCAGTCCATCAAGTTCAACCTGTTAAGATCTCCTCTGATCTGCAATATGCGGATTAGTTATTAATTAAATTATTGATTAAATAATTATTAATAGTATAGTATTGGAGGATGAATAAAGAGTTAGTCCATCAAGTTCAACCTTTTTAGATCTCTATTGTTCTTTTTAATTTGGACTATTTATTATTACTGTTAATTGATCCAGAGGAAGGCAAACATAAAAAAAAACCCCATTGAAACTTTGCCAATTGTCTCATAAGGGAAAAAAAAAGCAAAATTCCTTCCTGACCCCAGAAACTGGCGATCAAATTTCTCCCTGGATCAATATTCCTTGCTAGTTATCTAGGATAGCCTTGAATGCCCTCTTTATTCAGAAATATATCTAACCCCTTTTTGAAGTTGTCTATTGAATTCGCTGTCACCACCTCCTTTGGTAGAGAATTCCACAGTTTAACCACCCTAACTGTGAAGAACCCTTTTTTTTGTTTAAGGTGAAATCTTTTTTCCTCTAACCTCAACGGATGTCCTCTTGTCAGTTCACTTGACAAAGCCTTATATTGACCCTGGATGTATTTATATAACATAATCATATCTCCTCTTAGACGCCTTTTTTCTAGCGAAAATAAGTTTAATTTTGCTAGTCTTTCTTCATAACTTAGCCCCTCCATTCCCCTTATTAGTTTTGTAGCCCTTCTCTGTACTTTTTCCAGCTCTAAAATGTCTTTTTTATGAGGTGGTGCCCAAAATTGTACTCCATATTCCAAATGAGGGCGTACTAGAGATTTGTATAGTGGCAGAATTATATCTTCTTCCCTGGCTTCTATACCCTTCCTAATACATGCTAATATTTTATTTGCCTTTGCAGCCGCTGCTTGGCTTTGAGCGCTGTTACCTAGGTGGTTGTCCACTAGTACTCCCAAATCCCTTTCAATATCTGATACCCCTAGATTTGCTCCATTAAGATTATAGGTTGCTTGGCTATTGTTCCTTCCCAAATGCATAACCTTACATTTATTTGTATTAAATCTCATCTGCCATTTAGCCGCCCATTTCTCTAATTTATGCAAATCCTTTTGTAGGGAAAGTACATCATTATCTGATTTTATTACCTTGCACAACTTAGTGTCACCAGCAAAAATGGAGACACTACATTCGAGTCCTACTTCATTAATAAATATGTTAAAAAGGAGAGGACCCAATACTGAGCCCTGAGGAACCCCACTTATCACATTAGACCAATCGGAGTATGTTCCATTTACAACAACCCTTTGCTTCCTGTCTTTTAGCCAGCTCTCGATCCATGAGCAGATATTTACTGCAATTCCTGTATCCCTTAGTTTGCTCACTAGTCTTCCATGTGGCACTGTATCAAATGCCTTTGAAACATCTAAAAAGACTACATCCACTGAGTTGCCCTGATCCAAGTTCCTACTAACCTCCTCATAAAAACTAATTAGATTGGTCTGACAAGACCTTTCCTTCATAAATCCATGTTGACTGCTACCTATGATCCTGTTCAAATAGACATATTCTTGTATTCTGTCCCTTATTAACCCTTCTAAAAGCTTCCCAACTACAGAAGTGAGGCTCACTGGTCTATAATTCCCCGGATTTGCTCTAGATCCCTTCTTATATATAGGTATCACCTCTGCTTTTCTCCAGTCATCTGGTAGAGACCCTGTAGTGAGTGAGTCTTTAAAGATTAGATATAATGGTTTGGCTATTACAGAACCCAGCTCCCTCAGTACCCTTGGATGTATTCCATCAGGACCTGGGGCTTTATTAACATTTATTTTCTCCAACCTCTTTTGTATTTCTTCCTGCGTTAACCAATTATTTAGTAAAGGTAGTGTAGCCCCATTATGTTGCAGTGTCCCAACCACTGGTACCTCCCTTGTGTAAACCGACGAAAAGAACCTATTTAGCTCATCTGCCTTTTCCTGGTCACTAATTATCAGATGGCCTGTGTCACATTGTAATGGTCCTGTCGATTCCTTCCTGGCCTTCTTCCCATTAATATATTTATAAAATATTTTAGGGTTAGTCTTACTTTCTATTGCAACTGACTTCTCATTTTCTATTTTAGCCAGTCTAATAGCCCTTTTGCAAGCCTTGTTGATTTCCTTATAGTCACATAAAGCTGCCTCTGTTCCCTCCTTCTTGTATAATTTAAATGCATATTTCTTTTTCCTCATCATGATCTTTAAGTCATTGTTAAGCCACATGGGATGTGATTTACTCCTATTCATTTTATTTCCACATGGTACATACTGATGAGTATGTTTATTTAGTAAGGATTTGAATGTTGTCCATTTATTTTCAGTATTCTTCCCTGTAAGTTCTTTGTCCCAGTCTATATGTTGTATTGCTGCCCGTAGCCCATTAAAGTTAGCCCTTTTAAAATTTAGAGTTTTTGTTGGCCCCTTACAACTCTGTTTTTTGTATTCAATCTCAAATGAGACTGTGTTGTGATCACTGTTCCCCAAGGGATCCCCTATTTTTACATTTGATATTATATAAATATTACTTGTGATGACTAAATCCAAGATGGCCCCATTTCTAGTAGGTTCATGTATTACCTGGGCTAGATAATGATCCCTGAGTGTACTCAAGAACCTGCTCCCCTTAGCTGAGCTGCTGGTCTCGTTTATCCAGTTTATATCAGGGTAATTAAAGTCTCCCATTATTAGAACTTGCCCATGCTTAGCTGCATTTCCAATCTGTAACAATAATTGTATTTCCTCACTTTCAGCTATATTTGGGGGTTTATAGCATACTCCCACCAATATGCATTTAGAATTAGCTCCTCCACTATTTAGCTCAACCCACAAGGATTCAATGATGCCGTTAGTGCCAGCATAAATATATTCTCTAACTATAGGCTTAAATTCAGGCTTAACATAAAGACAGATCCCTCCTCCTCTTTTACCATTTCCCCTATCTTTCCTAAATAGGTTATAACCATCCAGATTAACAGTCTAGTCATGAGATTCATCCCACCATGTTTCCGTAATGCCTATTAAGCCCCATTTTTCTTGTACTGCTAATATTTCTAGCTCATCCATTTTCCCAGGCAAACTTCTTGCGTTTGCAATCATACACTTTATGTTGCTATGGCTCTGCTGATGTGAAGTGCCTGCCACTGTATTTGAGGCCCCTATTAATATCTCCCTACTTTCTATTGTAACCCTCCCCCCTTCTCCTCCCCCATGGGTAAATAATTCATCCCTTTCCCTCTCTACCCTATTTACCCCAATACTTCTATATAGTCCCTCCCCCCCACCTACAAGTTTAAAAACTCCTCCAGCCGTTCTACCATCCTATTCCCTAGCACAAAAGCGCCCTCATCATTAAGGTGCAATCCATCCCTGCTATAGAGATTGTACCCAAGTGAGAAGTCAGCCCAGTGCTCTAAAAACCCAAAACCCTCTGCACTGCACCACTTTTTTAGCCACGCATTAACCTCCCTAAGCTCCTTCTGCCTCCCTGGGCTAGCACGTGGCACTGGTAGTATCTCAGAAAATACTACCTTGGAGGTCCTTGCTTTAAGCTTATTCCCTAATTCTCTAAAATCATTCTTTAGGACGCTCCATCTTCCACTAACTTTGTCATTGGTACCAATGTGTACCAAGACCGCCGGTTCATTACCAGCCCCTCCCAATAATTTAGCCACCCGATCCACAACATGCCGAACCCGAGCACCCGGGAGACAGCAAACTGTTCGATTGCTGGGATCTGGGTGACAAATTACCCTGTCTACCTTCCTAATAATAGAGTCCCCTACCACCAAAACATGTCTGTTGCTCTGCCTATTCTGCCCTCCCTCTCCTCCAGTAGAACTGTTCTCCCGGCTGTTAGAGGGAACAGCTCTATCTGGCATTGCCATTCCTGAATGGACATCCCCAACAGTTTCACTCAATCTGGCAAATCTGTTGGTGTTTTCCAACTCAGAACTGGCCTGCCTCCTCCTGTACCCCCTGATTCCCCTTCTAACTGTAACCCAGCTACCTCCCTGGCCCTCCTCACTAGCCCCAGCTCCTCCCTCCATACTAGGCCCAGCTAAACTGTGCTCCGTGAGCACCAACTCCCTTTCCAGTGGAGCAATATCACTAAGTGCTGCAATTCTCCTCTCCAGATCTTCAATTTGAGCTTCCAAAGAGGCAACATGCTCACACCTGTCACAGAGGTATGGACCCTGGATCATCTGTTCCAGTAGTGCATACATTTGGCAGGATGTACACTGAGTGAGGTTTCCACTGGACTGACTCATGATTATCAGTTACAAAAATACAGTGAGAAAACAAATCAATGTATTTGTATAAAGATTTATTTTCCACACCTTAAACCAAACAAAACAGAAACAATATGTACGTTTGTTTTCTGTTTTTTCTTATAATACCCCTTATTTGGATTTCCTCCTTTTATTTAATCTCCTACACACCAACTACACTTACACTAGAAATGATTGCAAGCTCCCAAGCTCCCAAGGTTGCAGGTTACTTTGCTATACAATTGCCTTCCGTTTCCGAGCTCCGATCGAGTTACTTGCTATGAGCTGCGATACATTGTGATTCTTAAAATCACAAGTTACTTCCCTCAAAGCCTTTGATCTTTCACGGTCGCAAGCGTTGTGGTTGCTAACATCACAAATTCAATTGTTCCGATTTCCCCTCCGTCAGCCCGCAAATGGCAAAAATTGAACCACAGGTTACTGGGACCAAGGAGGTCTCGAAAAGGGCTTACTTACAAATTGGAGCACTTTAAAAGCAAATATAAAATCAATCCAGCACTATAAATGATGGGGAACAAAATGGGTGACATTAGAATTAAAAGCACAACATACTCAAGCTCGCACATTGCCAAAATAAAATACTTTATTTCATGTTTATTTTCCCTCCAAAGTCCTACTGGCTTCAACCTCCAAGCCCGTAGGACTTTAAAAAAAATGGAGGTTGAATTCCAAAGTTCTACAGGCTTGAATAATGAGTTATGGGCTTAGAGGTCATTCAAGCCCTTAGGCATTTAAAGTGCTCTGATCTTACAGGCTTGAACCACGAGTTACGGGCCTGCGATCATGTTCAAGGCCGCAAATGCTACTGTCAGGAGCATGGTTTCAGATTCTCACAACCGTCGCCTAACTTTCAGGTCTGGCCATTTGGATAGCAAAGTAAAAGTAGACCTACTGGAGCCAACAACTCAATTGCAGAAAATTCGCTATCTGTGTTGGAGAAACAGAACTGAATTGAATGAGACACAATGTCTACTTAGAAGGTGAGAGTTATTCAATCAGGCTTTACTTTGCCACTGATTTTTTATTGTTGTGTGATTTCTAGAGAGGGTGCTTTCTCTTTTTAGGGAAAAAGACAAAAGTTTGTCATCTTTAACGCAAAACTGAATATAAAAGCCATTTGAAAAGAAAAGTAAAAGTAGACCTACTGGAGCCAAAAACTCAATTGCAGAAAATTGGCTATTTCTGATGGAGTTATGGCCCTGAATTGAATGAGTATTTATTTATTTCATCAAAACATATTTTATTTGTAAACAAATAATAAAATCTAAAAAGAAAGTAGCACAAAATAATTAAATGTTGCTTTGCATTATATGACAAAATGTTATTAGCTTTTTTTTTTTTTACTTACTAAATTATTTGGATAAAATGTATTTAACTCACTGTATTATTGTTGTGCTCTGTTTTTTTGTTGGTTATATCTTTTAGATTTTGTAACAAATATCTCTAATTTTGTGATTTTGCATTAAGACCTACTAGAAAGTCATATTTTAAACATATTAAATTGTCATTAATATAGACGGTCATCTTACATTCAGAATTTATTATTATGATACAAATTATATAAAACTAGCGACTTGCCCGTCAAAAAATGACGGCAATGTTATTGTAAGTGAGCTAATGTTGTTTGGTGTGTAATAGTAAAGATATAATACATTAATAAATGAATATACTTTACCTATTTGGAAGCATTGTGTTGAAGATCCGTGAATGTGTTTTGACATTGCTGCAGCATTAGTGTTGTGGAGCTGCTCTATAAGCGTGGTGAATGTGTGCAGTGTAATACTGTGCGTGCGCGAGGCGAAAACGTTCGCGTAGTGTCGTACTTCCGCATTTGCGTTAAATGGCGGTTTATGTGTGTTGTGCGTCTTTGCGTATTGTCCGTTGTTGGTTTGTAGTGGTTTTCGAGTTTCGGGTGGTGTTTTGCGAGTGTGGTGTGGTGTTTTACGTGTGGAGAGTGCTGTAGCCTCGTTTTCGTTTTGTCCGTCGGCCATTTTTTCTCTTGCTTAGCGAATTTATTAGTATCTAAAGTGTTTTATTTTTATTTAAATGAAGGTGTAACTTGTTTTTTTGAGGTGCTGGATGGTTCCTCTTGCTGTAGGTAAGCTTTTTATGTGTGTGTTGTGTGTATTTATTGTGTTTTAAATGTTTGTATGTCGGCGTGTTGCGTCCGATGTTTGCGAGGTCGTAATGTGTGGTAACGTGTTTCGTAGGTTGTTTGCGTTCCTCGTAAAATTTAGCGAGTGTCGGAATTTGTGTGTCGTGTTTTTTGAGTAGCGACGTGAACTTTGCGAGTGTTTGAGGCCCTTGCCCAGTGACTTCGCCAGCAACTGAGGCCCTTGCCCAGTGACCTCGCCATTATTTATTTTGAATCTAATAAGTAACATTATAACTTTTTCAGTGTAGTACAAAATAGAAGGTGACATGGTGCGTTTAGGAAAAAGTGACAAATGGACATTTATTGATGTAAAAACAGTTCCTAAACCAAAATAAATCTCATTTTCCCCATGTCTGTATTGTGTTAATTTACCTAATGCATTTTGCTTTAGGAAAACAGCACATACCAAAGACTTAAATCAGGTTGTCAAATAGTTTGATTAATACTGGTACAAACTGATACAAAGTTGTCGTATTTTCTGTGATAAATGTATTCTCATTATTTTGTTCAACTTAAGTGCTAAAATAAAACATAAGATACTTTAACATTAATTATTATAATATGACATATATACTATAATCAGCTGCACCTAACACTAATAAAATATAAGGTCATATGTCACGATCTGCTTCTTCAAGGGGGCTTGATATGAACCTAGTTCAAACCTACCCCAGCAGAATCATGTACTTCCTGATCTCTGTGGCACAAAAGATGGCTTCTGAAGATTGCAAGGCCCAAAAGCTACAGGCAGAGAATACTGGATCCAGGTTACTTAGTGGCCCATAGCAAGACCACTCCCCAAGTCAGGATACAACACACAGAAATAGTCTCACACCTTGTTTATGTGAAAACTATATTGCAACCTTTATTGAATGAACAAAACAACATATTTATACTCTCCAATACCACACCCTTGTGTACATTGGTGTATGTGTGATGTCAGACCATCTGGCTTGCAACCTTGGGCTATCAAAGCTCTTGAGATCACATTCATTAGATAACCTTTATGTTAAACTCAAGTGTTTGCCCAGGACCACTTGAAGCACATGCATCTGTCTTGACCCAAGGTCTGCATGTTTGAGTGTGCAATGATCTGCAGCTAACTTCTATCCAGAGCATTTCTACCAATTCCACATATGTTCTATATAACATTTTCCCTCATAATATATTATACCTAAGATACATAATAACCATGTACAGGCAACATATAACCGCACAATAACACATAATCCCAATGTAACAATGTCATGCTCCCTTGGACATACTCACAAACCACTGACAATATGAGTCCTTAAACAATTAAATCATGACATCATATAAAAAGAGGTTTGGAGTAGAACTGTGTTACATGTTCGGACAAGACCTACTAAAAGTGACTACAGAGTTTCTATGTACATTAATGAGTAATAATGACAAAAATAAAAGGCAACAAGCCTTAAAGAGACATGTCATTGTGACAAATTTACTAAAGAATTGCAGATATGTACGTGGTTGCAAAGGCCCATGGTAACTGGCAATCCAGTATCTTATTGTATCCAAATTTACTAAACACAAATCATGCTGTCAACTAATCAAGCTGTTGATATTCATTTTAATTTTTATATATATATATATATATATATATATATATTTATTTTTATATATATATATATATATATATTTATATATATATATATATATATATATAAAAATATATATATATATATATATATATATATATATATATTGTGGCAAGGAAACCATCTCCTCCTCCTTCTTGTCAATTTCCTGTTCTCTGACTCTTCTGATGGGGGAACACTGGAGGCCGTTAAATGCTTTTGAAACTTTTAATCCTTTTTTGGCAGGGCCAAAAAAGCTAAGAAAATAAATAAAACAAGCAATAAATAGTCATAGCTCCTCTTAAACACTACCTAACTTTCTGAGCACTTTCCGAACTATCATCATGCACTCCCAACTAACCCTGGGAGGGATAATCAACAAACACTCTGTAATAAATGGTATATTTAGAGTACTGACCTCTCTCTTCTGAAGTCCAAGGCTCCTGTTCTGTGAACTTTGACAGCTTTCCCATTTCAGACTCTCTGGATCTTTGTCTCCAGTTTCAGATCCTGCCGCTCCAGTACAATTCCAGCAGCCCCTCTGGGAAACTCTCTCTGTCTCAGCTGCAGCACTTCCCCTCTTGGCTCTGAACTTCAAATGATCTTTCAACAGACTGCCCAGACTTTTCACTGCTACATTGTGATGTAATAAAGATTTTTTAACACCTGCAGGCCTGGATTTGGCAACTGCCTCTAGCCAGCCTCAGGCTAACAGACTCTCCTATATTTATGTAAGGCTTTGTCACAATATATATATATATATATATATATATATATATATATATAAAGAGTAGAATAGCCATGAGTTTATAGTGATATATATATATATATATATATATATATATATATATATATATATATATATATGTGTAATGTGTAATGTGTATGTTTATGTACTTCATTACAGCAATTGTTTAAAATATGGTGGGCTGAAAGTGATAGAAGCCCTCCACATTGAGAGTACAGTAGTATAAGTAATCAATAGTTTATTAGTGATTCCATTTGAATGTTTAAAAAATAAGTTAATAGACGTATTATCTGTTCAAATTTCTCAGAACTACAGTAGATGCACTACACTCTAGGAAAACTGGGCGGGGACATAGAAATAAGGCCACCATTTGGCACCATTTTGTGGTGCTGACCCGCAACTGAAAAAAAGTATCACGGTTCTGTCAAAAGTATTATGAGTACTAAATAGGACTCGCAAGGGTTTTTTCAAACACTTATTAAAGCTGTAATAGCAATTTAACAGACAATACTCTAGTTTAAAAGCATAGGAAGGCATGGAAAGATGTTAGAATTAATTGAACAACAATCTCTGAGGAACAAATATGCCCTTCAAAAATTTGAAACAGTTTACATTTGAGGCACAATCTTGCTTGAGCACATGTGAGCTAATCAGGGGCTTAGCAGGTGGTTAATCAAAATTAGTGAGCCTGCACAAGCAGGGATATAAAATGTGAACTGTTGGTGGCCAATAAGGACTTGAGTTAAGGAGCACTGTATCACACAGATGAAGATTACCCTATATAATGAGTGTTGCTGATCATGGCTCATATCAATATATATAATCCTGTTACAGTCTGCTGCTCATGCATACACATGCTCTGCTGAATCTGCTGTACAGTGTGTGAGACTGACAGATCTGTGACCATTTCTCAGCAATAGTTGGTGACATGGTACAGGATAGGCTAGTACATACAGTCAGGTCCATAAATATTGGGACATCGACACAATTCTAATCTTTTTGGCTCTATACACCACCACAATGGATTTGAAATGAAACGAACAAGATTTGCTTTAACTGCAGACTTTCAGCTTTAATTTGTATTTACATTCAAATCAGGTGAACTGTGTAGGAATTACAACAGTTTGTATATGTGCCACCACTTTTTAAGGGACCAAAAGTAATGGGACAATTGGCTGCTCCGCTGTTCCCTGGCCAGGTGTTTGTTATTCCCTCATTATCCCATTTACAAAGAGCAGATAAAAGGTGCAGAGTTTATTTCAAGTGTGCTATTTGCATTTGTTGCTAACTCTCAATATGAGATCCAAAGAGCTGTCACTATCAGTGAAGCAAACCATCATTAGGCTGAAAAAAAAAAACAAACCCATCGAGAGATAGCAAAAACATTAGGTGTGGCCAAATCAATTGTTTGGAACATCCTTAAAAAGAAAGAACGCACCGGTGAGCTCAGCAACACCAAAAGACCCGGAAGACCACAGAAAACAACTGTGGTGGATGACCGAAGAATTATTTCCCTGGTGAAGAAAACACCCTTCACAACAGTTGGCCAGATCAAGAACACTCTCCAGGAGGTAGGTGTATGTGTGTCAAAGTCAACAATCAAGAGAAGACTTCACCAGAGTGAATACAGAGGGTTCACCACAAGATGTAAACCATTGGTGAGCCTCAAAAACCGGACGGCCAGATTAGAGTTTGCCAAACAACATCGAAAAAAGCCTTCACAGTTCTGGAACAACATCCTATGGACAGATGAGACTAAGATCAACTTGTACCAGAGTGATGGGAAGAGAAGAGTATGAAGAAGGAAAGGAACTGCTCATGATCCAAAGCATACCACCTCATCAGTGAAGCATGGTGGTGGCAGTGTCATGGCGTGGGCATGTAGGGCTGCCAATGGAACTTTTTCTCTTGTATTTATTGATGATGCGACTGCTGACAAAAGCAGCAGTAGGATTTCTGAAGTGTTTCAGGCAATATTATCTGCTATTATTCAGCCAAATGCTTCAGAACTCATTGGATGGTGCTTCACAGTGCAGATGGACAATGACCCGAAGCATACTGCAAAATTACCAAATAGTTTTTTTAAGGGAAAGAAGTGGAATGTTATGCAATGGCCAAGTCAATCACCTGACCTGAATCCGATTGAGCATGCATTTCACTTGCTGAAGACAAAACTGAAGGGAAAATGCGCCAAGAACAAGCAGGAACTGAAGACAGTTGCAATAGAGGTCTGGCAGAGTATCACCAGGGATGAAACCTAGCGTCTGGTGATGTCTATGCGTTCCAGACTTCAGGCTGTAATTAACTGTAAAGGATTTGCAACCAAGTTTTAAAAAGTGAACGTTTGATTTATGACTGTTAATCTGTCCCATTACTTTTGGTCCCTTAAAAAGTGGGAGGCACATATACAAACTGTTGTAATTCCTACACCGTTCACCTGATTTGGATGTAAATACCCTCAAATTAAAGCTGAAAGTCTGCAGTTAAAGCACATCTTGTTCATTTCATTTCAAATCCATTGTGGAGGTGTATAGAGCCAAAAAGATTAGAATTGTGTTGATGTCCCAATATTTATGGACCTGACTGTAACACTGAACATTCTGTCCTCCAGAGTCTGTATCTGCATAAGCTGCAGTGGGCACACCCATAGATGTACTCTCTACTGGATGTTAAATCACTCTGAATCTATTTGGTGATTGCTGATCAGGGTTAACCGCAGGTATTGGATACACATTTTATTCAGCACACTTATGACATATATATGTTTGCTACCTGGATTTGCATAGTGATTGCTTATACATCTATCCCTAGACAAAACCTGGGAGCTTACATATCCCTTTCATATTTGTGCAGCATTTATATTTTGTGTGTTATTCGAGTGCGTGTGGTGTGTATATGTGTAGATTTGAGGACATAATGGTGTATATGATACTCACATTGCATGGTGCGGTCCTCGTGCGAGTCCATCGGGCCTGGAAGTCCCACAACTGCCACTGTTTCAATCCAGTCCCTCAATGTCCTCTCCCACTCCTCTCGCCAACTGGTGGCTCTCATATACTTCTCCCTTTTTCCTCCCCTGCCCTTCTCCTCCCCTTTTCTCTCCCCCTACAGATATGAAAAATTGTACAGTAGACTCTCAGTTATCCGGCAAACATGAGGATTGGTAGATGCTGAATAAATGTAGTTTCTGGTTGCTTGATAGTTACTATTAAGAGAGGCCTAGATTAGCTGCATATAGCTCTAGGATGCTCTGCTTAGTATATTTGACAGTGAGGGCTTTTCTAGCAGCAGCTTTCACTCCTCACTTACACACAGGTATATTCGGCTGGAGGGTGCAGTGCTGAACCCGGTGAATTTAACTCCAACACTGCACTGGCTCCATCCCTCAATCCTGCCTGCTTCTAGGTAACATTGAATTGCAGAGACTAACAGTTGATGAAGTTTAGCATTTTGTGGTGTGACAACCTTGCTCCTGGTGTATGTTGAGCCCTGTAAATCTTAATTTTTATTTAAAGTACAGTATTCATTTTTTTTCTGGTTGCTTAAGAGTTTTGGTTGCTTGAGTTCTGGTTAACTGAGAGACTATTGTATAAGGATAACTAAATATACAATATATGTGTATATGTATTTAAAGTAAAAGAATGTGTGGTTTATTATGTGTATTATAATATGTGTAGGGGTATTGGAGCTTGGTGGGTTGTATGTGTGCTGTGGCCTAACTCTGTGAATAGCTATGCTTGGGTATTAATCTTTGTATGTGAGTAATGTGATATCAGTAATTATGTGTGGTGTAAATTAAGTGTTATTAATTATTATAAAAAATCAAAAAACTTACAGTAAAGCTGCTTCCCTCTCTTTCAATGTTAATCTCCAACCCACATCCTCCTAGACCTGTGTGTGAACTTGATCAGCTACAGCATTCTCAAATTTTACACAAGTTTTTAAAGGCCTTCACCGCCGAGTTGATTAGCGTTTTAAACTTTCCATTGATTCTTAGGGCTGTCACACAGTCGCAAATTACAGACTTGTAAAACGGTTGCGAGCTTCATATAATCACGCCCCCAAAAAGCTTGTGAGCGTGGGCAGGGTTTTTGTCCTTAAAAGTTTGTTAACATTTAAGTGCAGATTTAAAAATTGTTCTGATTGCAAGTTGGTTCTTCTTATTTATTTATTTGCATAAGGCACTTTGCTTTAGGAAAATCGCACATAACAAAGACTTGAATCAAGTTGTCAGCGTGTTTGACTAATACTAGTACAAAGTGGTACAAACATGTCATATTTGTGTGACAAACTCTGACATTTATTTTTCTTATTCTAATGTTCAACTTAAATTCACTAAAATAAAGTAGTAAATACAAATTTGATAATGTACCACAGTGTGTTTTTTTATTTTACAAACAATGCTCACAAAAAAAGGGATTCAAGGGGTTTGCTTCAATCAGCATAAAAGCAGTGTTGTAGATGGATGAATCATACTTGTCTAACAATTAAATCTACAGATGCCTGTAAACTCTGTGCACTTTGCAGGGATATATATACTCCATATTGCTTTAAAACTCCATATTTTGTACAGACCGAACATAGCTTTTAGCCCAAAACAAAATTCTATTGTTTTTGCAGTTGATATGCACAAGATAATGACCACTGGTTTTGACATTCAAGAATATCGTCACTAACCCCAACTAGCTGCATTATACTGGTCATTTGTGTATGTCACAAACTGCTACTTCAATTGGACTTGGTAACAAACTGGTTCAAACCTATCCAGCAGAATTGTGTGGGCCTTTTACACCTCTGTTAGCAGAAGATGGACCAAACACCAGTACCGCACCCAGGAGCTTGCTTCAACAGACCTGGATATCAGGAACACCTTATAATCCCTTAGAATTAGGATTAATGCACATAATGACACGTACACCATGTTTTTGTAAGTCCAGACACTACTGCCATAACTTTATTAATTATCAAATTTTATACAATTTACTGGCACACCGGCTGGCCAATCACAGTAAGCCACATCCTTAGGTACATATAAAAGGGAGCAAATAACATAATAGGCTGCCCCTGCTTACTGTGAAACCCTGTACATTTGATGAGCTCATGCCCTTAAACTTATTTTGCTGATTGTATTAACAATAACCATTTGCTGTAAACATTCAGACTGTTTAGCTGCTCAAGACCCCCTGTGTTTGTTTATTTAGGTGGAGCTGGCTGGGTCATCATCAGATAACAATAATGTAACATAATCAAAATACATACAATTTATATGTCATTTTAACCAAATGTAATACAAAATAAATAACTATAACAATAAAACATGGTAACTTCTTGACAGCTCAGGCCCAGGCCATGGTTCAAAACAGTCCAGTCAGGCCCTGGGCATGGCAGTGTACATGCCTAAATACATTTGTAGGACACTCATATTTTAGCTAATTCACTATTTCCATTATACTTTTTAATTGTCTTGCTCCTGAGAATCTTTTGTACAGGATGTATGTGTTGAACTCACCAGACTAGGTGTCTAAGAGGGGATATGATTACCTTATATAACTATGTCGAGGGTAAATACAAGACTTTGTCAAGTGAACTTTTTCTGACAATAGGTTTTCAACTGACAATAGGACGTCCCTTGAGGTTAGAAGTAAAAAAAATTCCACTTTAAAGAAAAGGGTTTTTCACAGTAATGGTGGTTATCCTGTGGAATTGTCTACCAAAGGAGGTGGTGACAGCAGATTCAATAGATCACTTTAAAAAGGGATTGGAAATATTTTTGGGGAAAAAAAAGGCCATTCAGAGTTATTCTGTATATTTAGAGAGTGGGTTCTGATCTAGGGAGGAGTCCGATCGCCAGTATCTGGGGTCAGAAAGGATTTTTTTCCCTTTTGAGAGAATTGGCAAAGTTTAAATTGTTTTTTTTCTGTTTGCTTTCTCTGATTCAATTAACAACTAATTTTCATGTTGCAGATCAGAAGAGATGGGCTTGAACTTGATGGGCTAAAAGTCTTTATTCAACTTGAATTACTATGTAACTATGTAACAACAACAAATTGTGAAAATTAAGTCATATTTTTATGGATACACACAAGTAGTTTAGAAGATTACTGTATTTGGGTACTTCATGTGCTTGTGAAGTACATAACAAAATAACATCATCAGCATAAATGCATGTTTTGGGAAAATATTATAATTAGATTAGTCTGTTTTGAGGTCATTCAAGCCCGTAGGCATTTAAAGTACTCTGATCTTAGAGGCTTGAACCACGAGTTACGGGCCTGCAATCATGTTCAATCCCGCAAATGCTACTCAGGACCATGGTTTCCGATTCTCGCAACCGGCCCCTAACTTTCAGGCCCGGCCATTTGAATAGCAAAGTAAAAGTAGACCTACTGGAGCCAAAAAATCTATTGCAGAAAATTGGCTATCTGTGATGGAGTTACGGCCCTGAATTGAATGACTATTTATTTATTTCATCAAAACGAAAGTAGCACAAAATAATTAATTGTTGCTTTGCATTGTATGACAAAATGTTATTAGCTTATTTTTTTTTTTTACTTTAAATTATTTATATAAAATGTATTTACCTCACTGTATTATTGTTGTGCTCTGTTTTTTTGTTGATTATATCTTTTAGATTTTGTAACTAGTGATGTCCCAAACAGTTCGCTGGAGAACTATTCGTGGCGATTTTTGTATGTTCGCGTCCGCCGCGAACAGCAAACACATGCGCTTTTCGGTTTGCCCCCTATACTTTATCATTGAGGAAACTTTGAACATCATTTATTTTATTTTATTATTTTTTTTGGTAATCTATGCCTGCCTGCCAGCCTGTGTGTGTGACAGGCTAACACCTAACAGCTTATATTGTGCTTATTTTCACTACTCATACCTGGTGGTGTAACATACATTGAAAACAACCATTTTTTTCCTGTAATCTAATTTCAGTTGCCTGCCTGTGTCAGGCTCACAGCTTATATTGTGCTCAGTGACATAAAACAACACTTTTTTGACTGTAATAGATTGAATAGCAATTGCCTGCCAACAGGCGTGTGTGTGAAGCCTATGGCATCTACTCTGCCAACTTTTGCCAGTGCACAGTGATAAGTCATATCTGGTGCAACCGTAGTGTACAGTGACATAAAACAACACTTTTTTTACTGTAATTTATAGAAAAGCAATTGCCTGCCTACAGGCGTGTGTGTGAAGGCTATTGCATCTACTCTGCCAACTTTTGCCAGTGCACAGTGACACTCATATCTGGTGGCACCTTAGATTGCACGCGCAGTGCCCCAAATTTGAAGTGGGAGGACCGACCAAGCATCTTTTTCCATCTCCCGCTTCCAAAAATCCATGCCATATACACGTCCCCTGATAGTGGACGTAACAGGGATTAAACCGATAGGAATAGTACTACTTAACAGAACACACCTTATAATAACGCCGACAGAGGCAAAGCGTAAAATTTTCCATGCTGTGCAGTGGAAGCCCCCAGAATCTATCTGACCTGTGTATAATCTTCCATGCTGGGCAGTGGAAGCCCCCAGACTCTGACCTGTGTATAATCTTCCATGCTGGGCAGTGGAAGCCCCCAGACTCTGACCTGTGTATAATCTTCCATGCTGGGCAGTGAAAGCCCCCAGACTCTGACCTGTGTATAATCTTCCATGCTGGGCAGTGGAAGCCCCCAGACTCTGGGAGTCTGAAGAAGAGGAGTCAGAGGAGGAAGGTGGCTTTGAGGAGGTGATAGACCAAACACAGCAGGCATCCCAGTGGGCTTGTTGTCACCTTTCGGGGACCCTTGGTGGCTGGGTGGAGGAAGAGACCTTCAATGATATCAGTGAGGACAAGGAACGGGACATGGCTAGCTTGGTATCCAACCTTGTTCAAATGGGGAGTTTGCGGTTGTGCAAAGGGAATGTTTGCGGTTGTTTGCGGTGCATTAAACGGAGAGATTGGTCTGTTACTATGAAGCGGGTGTAACCCTTACACTACCTGATCGATACAACATCATACCTGATGTTTTAAAGCATGTTATTCCAAACAATTTACGAATGATAGGTGATTTATACCCTTTATGGCTTAAAACCAGACTCTGCATCAACTATGTAATTTTCCGTGGGAGTTTTGCCATGGATCCCCCTCCGGCATGCCACAGTCCAGGTGTTAGTCCCCTTGAAACAACTTTCCCATCACTATTGTGGCCAGAAAGAGTCCCTGTGGTTTTTGAAATTCACCTGCCCATTGAAGTCTATGGCGGTTCGCCGGGTTCGCCAGTTCGCAAACATTTGATGGAAGTTCGCGTCCGCTGTTCGCAAACAGAAAATTTGATGTTCGCGACATCACTATTTGTAACAAATATCTCTAATCTTATGTATGATTTTGCATTAAGACCTACTAGAAAGTCATATTTTAAACATATTAAATTGTCATTAATATAGACGGTCATCTTACATTCAGAATTTATTATTATGATACAAATGATATAAAATGATGTTTAGCAGTTAGAATCAAAACAATTTATTTATTAAAATATGGTTAACATTTTAAGTAAACAATTTGAAGTTATTATTCTGTGTATTTATTAAACATCTTGCTTTTACTTGTCTGCAAATTCTTCAGCAGAAAATATATATTTATTTGGAATCTAATAAGTAACATTATAACTTTTTCAATGTACTACAAAATAGAAGGTGACATGGTGCGTTTAGGAAAAAGTGACAAATGGACATTTATTGATGTAAAAGCAGTTCCAAAACCAAAAGAAATCTAATTTTCCCCATGTCTGTATTGTGTTAATTTACCTAATGAATTTCGCTTTAGGAAAACAGCACATACCAAAGACTTAAATAAGGGTGTCAAATAGTTAGATTAATAATGATACAAACTGATACAAAGTTGTCGTATTTTGTGTGATACATTTATTCTCATTATTTTGTTTAACTTAAGTGCTAAAATAAAACATAAGATACTTTAACATGAATTATTAAATTAGGACATATATACTATAATCAGCTGCATCTTAACACTATTAAAATATAAGGTCATATAAAAAGAGGTTTGGAGTAGAACTGTGTTACATGTTAGGACAAGACTTACTAAAGGTGACTACAGAGTTTCTATGTACATAAATGAGTAATAATGACAAAAATAAAAGACAATGAGCCTTAAAGAGACATGTCATTGTGACAAATTTACTAAAGGATTGCAGAAGCGTACGTGGGTGCAAAGGCCCATGGTAACTGGCAATCCAGTATCTTATTGTATCCAAATTTACTAAACACAAATCATACTGTTAACTAATCAAGCTGTTGATATTCCTTTTACTATATATATATATATATATATATATATATATATATATATATATATATATATATTGTGGCAAGACAACCATCTCCTTCTCCTTCTTGTCAATTTCCTGTTCTCTGACTCTTCTGATGGAGGAACACTGGAGGCCACTAAATGCTTTTGAAACTTTTAATCCTTTTTGGGCAGGGCCATAAAATCTAAGAATATAAATAAAACATGCAATAAATAGTCCTAGCTCTTTTTAAACACTACCTAACTTTCTGAGGACTTTCCTAACTATCACCATGCACTCGCCACCAAACCCTGGGAGGGACAATCAGCAAACACTCCAAAATAAACGGTATATTTAGAGTACTGGCCTCTCTCTTCTGAAGTCCAAGGCTCCTGTTCTGTGAACTTTGCTTGACAGCTTCCCCATTTCAGACTCTCTGGATCTTTATCTCCAGTTTCAGATGCTGCCACTCCAGTACCATTCAAGCAGCCCCTCTGGGAAACTCTCTCTGTCTCAGCTGCAGCACTTCTCCTCTGGGCTCTGAACTTCAACTGATCTTTCAATAGTCTGCCCAGACTTTTCACTGCCACATTGTGATGTAATAAAGCATGTTTAACACCTGAAGGCCTGGATTGGACAACTGCCTCTAGCCAGCCTCAGGCTAACAGACTCTCCTATATTTAAGTATGGCTTTCTCAAAATATATATATAGATATATATATATATATATATCACATATATAGTTGTGAGCATACAAGGCGTTGTTCACACTTGCGGGCAACTGCGACCCTCGCAACATTTACAACATAATGCAAAGAAAATACCAGACACGTTACGACCCATTACGACCTCACAAAAATCACTCGCACATGAAAACATGAAAATACAACAAATGCACACAACAAATAAATAAAAAACTTACTTACAGGAAGAGGGAGCATCCAGGACCTCGAAAACTAGTTACACCTCAATTTAAGTCAAATTAAAAGAGTTTAGACACTACAAAATTCTCTAAGCGAGAGAAAAAATGGACGCCGAAAAAAACGAAAACGAGGCTACAGCAGTCTAAAGACTCAAAACACCACCAAACACCTACGTATTTGCCGAAAAACACATACGAGATTAAAAAACAAGGACGCAACCCGCGCAACCCCAAAAACATTACAAACACAATAAATACAAACACATAAAAAAGTTACTCACAGCAAGGGGGGGCACCGAGGACCTCTGCATGTGAAGTTACACCTCCATTTAAGCACACATTTTGGAGTTTAGAGACCCAAAAATCACCTAAGCGAGAGAAAAAATGCCCGTCGAACAAAACGAAAACGAGGCTAAAGGTCCCTAAACACGCAAAAAACTACCATAAACATGCAAAACACCACTAAACAGCTACGGATATTCCGAAAAAGCCCACCAAACAGCTACAGATATTTCGAAAAAGTTGCACAACATAGAAAACGAACGACGCTACATCAGCCACATTATATACACCAAACACCATTAGCTTACTTACAATTTCATAGCCCTCATTTTTTGACAGGAATTCACTAGTACATATATAAAGAGTAGAATAGCCATGAGTTTATAGTGATATACATATATATATATATATATATATATATATATATATATGTGTGTGTAATGTGTATTATTATGTACTTCGTTACAGAAATTGTTTAAAATATGGTGGGCTGAAGAGTGATAGAATCCCTCCACGTTGAGAGTACAGTAGTACAAGCAACCAATAGTTCATTAGTGATTCCATTTAAATGTTTAAAAAATAAGTTAATAGACGTATTATCTGCTCAAATTTCTCAGAACTACAGTAGATGCACTAGACAGACATATACAAGGGAATATTTTAATATGTGGTGCTGATCCCCAACTGAAAAAAAGTATCACGTTTCTGTAAAAAATATTACAAGTACTAAATAGGACTCGCAACATTGAATTGCAGAGACTTACAGTTGATGAAGTTTAGGTTCCTGTAAGTATTTTGTGGCATGACAACCTGGCTCCTTGCGTTTGTTGAGCCCCGTAAATCGTAATTTTTATTTAAAGTACAATATGCTTTTTTTTTCTGGTTGCTTAAGAGTTAAGGTCGTTTAAGTTCTGGTTAACTGAGAGTCTTTTGTATAAGAATAACTGAACATAAAAAATATGTGTATATGTATTTGAAGTAAACAAATGTGTGGTGTATTATGTGTATTATATAATATGTTTAGGGGGATTGGGGGTTGGCGGGTTGTATGTGTGCTGTGTCCTAACTCTGTGAATAGCTATGCTTGGGTATTAATCTGTGTATGTAAGTAATGTGATATCAGTAATTTTGTTTTGTGTAAATTAAGTGTTAATAATTATTATAAGTGAAATCAGCAAAAAAATTACAATAAAGCTGCTTCCCTCTCTCTCAATATTAATCTCCAACCCACATCCTCCTAGACCTGTGTGTGAACTTGATCAGCTACAGCACTCTCAAATTTTTCACAAGTTTTTAAAGGCCTTTCCCGCTGAGTTGATTCGTTTTTTTGACTTCCCATTGATTCTTAGGGCTGTCACACAGTCGCAAATTACAGACTTGTAAAACGTTTGCGAGCTTCATATAATCACGCCCCCAAAAAGCTTGTGAGCATGGGCAGGGTTTTTGTCCTTAAACAATTGTTAAAATGTAAGTGCAGATTTAAAAATTGTTCTGATTGCAAGTTAGTTCCTCTTATTTATTTGCATAATGCACTTTGCTTTAGGAAAATAACACATAAAAAGACTTAAATCAAGTTATCACCGTGTTTGACTCATACTAGTACAAAGTGGTACAAACATGTCATATTTTGTGTGATAATCTCTGACATTTATTTTTCTTATTCTACTGTTCAACTTAAATTCCCTAAAATAAAGTAGTAAATACAAATTTGATAATATAACACTGTGGGGTTCTTTATTTTACAAACAATGTTCACAAAAAAGTGATTTAGGGGGTTTGCTTTGATTAGCATAAAAGCAGTGTTGTAGATGGATGAATCATACTTGTCTAACAATTAAATCTACAGATGTCTATAAACTCTGTGCACTTTTCAGGGATATACATACCCCATACTGCTTTAAAACTCCATATTGTGTAGATCTAAGACCAAACATAGCTTTTAACCCAAAACAAATTTCTATTGTTTTTGCAATTGATATGCTCTGATATGCATAAGATAATGACCACTGGTTTTGACATTCAAGAATATCGTCACTAACCCCAACTAGCTGCATTATACTGGTCCTTTGTGTATGTTACAATCTGCTACTTCAATTGGACTTGGTAAGAACCTGGTTCAAACCTATCCAGCAGAATTGTGTGGTCCTTTTACAACTCTGATAGCAGAAGATGGACCAAACACCAGTGCTATGTCCAGGAGCTCGCTTCATAGATATCAGGAACACCATATAATCCCTTAGAATGAGGATTAAAGCACATAATGACACTTACACCTTGTTTTTGTAAGTCCAGACATTACTGTCATAACTTTATTAATTATCACATTCTATACAATTTTCTGGCACACAGGCTGGCCAATCGCAGTAAGCCCCATCCTTAGGTACATAGAAGAGGGACAATTTAACACAATAGGCTCCCCCTGCTTACTAGGAAACCCTGGAACATCTGATAAGCACAGGCCCTTAAACTTATCCTGGAGATTGTATTACCTATAAACATTTGCTGTACACACTCAGACTGTTTATCTGCTCAGGGTGGGGCTGGGTGAGTCATCATCAGATTACAATACTGTAACATAATCAAAATGCATACAATTTATATGTCATTCTAACCAAAAGTAATACAAAATACATAACTATAACAATAAAACAGGGTAACCTCTTGACAGCTCAGGCCCAGGCCATGGTTCAAAATAGTCCAGTCAGGTCCTGGGCATGGCAGTGTACATGCATAAATACATTTGTAGGACACTAGTATTTTAGCTAAGTCCCTATTTCCATTATACTTTTTAATTGTCTTGCTCCTGTGAATCTTTTGTACTGGATGTATGCGTTGCACTCACCAGACCAGGCTGTCTAACTAAAAAATGTGTTCTTTTGAAGACCGGGAATATTCAGGTAAGAGAAGGAAATGGAAGCCCACAGTAAACAATAGTTGCCTAATAAACAATACAAAATGTAAAGGTTCTGTTTTTTATTTTATGTAATTATTGTTGCTTTCTAAAAATGTTGTCCATTTCAAGTCCAGTTATTCAAAAAACAGCTAAAAAATGACTACAGATCTAACTACATATTAACCTAGAAATTACATAATGCCATGATAATGCAGCAGATAAGCATATATTCTGATCTTTATCTTAATGGGAATAGATTCATCATCAACAGAACTTTGCAAGGTGCCTTGGTTTGCTTGTTATCATATAACTTTTAAGGATGGCTGATTTGCATGTATTGTTTAACATGCATCCACTCCGTAAAACATTCCCCTAAAGCAGGGGTTTTGCAAGTTTGGTCCTGGAGGGCCACACAGAAGCCTGGATTTGAAGATATCCTTTCTATGCACAGGTGAGTCAATCAGGATGACTGAAGAATTGATTGTCTCACCTGTGCACAGCAGGGATATCATTAAATCTAGGCATGTGTGTGGCCCTACAGGACCGAACTTGCCCACCCCTGGCCTAAAGCATAAGGAATCAGTGCTTCGAGAGATTGTAACAAGCCATTGGCAAGGCCATCCCATTTCGTTGTTTATTGGTTGTTCTAAATTACTAGTGAATTGCTACACAATGTAATGCTTTTGGTCCTCTGAGTACCTTTAGCGCTCATTGCGAGCCTCTCCCCTCATGTACTTTTGGTGGTCTGAGAACCTTTGGCGCTCATTGCAAACCCTGCACTGAGCGCCTTTGGCGCTACTTTTGAGCCTCTTTCCTCGTGTACTTTTGCTCCTCTGAATACCCTCTGTGCTCATTGTGAGTCCCGCGCTGAGCGCCTTTGGCACTCATCGCGTGGAAGGCGATCATTGCGAGCCTCTCCTCTGCTATTTTTATTTTATATATGTATATATATATTTATTTTAATAATAATTCATTAATTTTGTATGTGTTACGCGGCTCTCAATCATTTTCCGTCCTTCCTAATAGTGTAATTTGTGCCCTGTACGTAACTGGGTAAAAGTCTTATGTGCATGGCGGTGTTTTGCATGGTTAGGGGTTGTGTAGCCTCCTTTTTGTTTTTTTCGATATTCATATTTTTTTGCTTAGGCGATTTTAGAGTTTCAAAAAACTTTTTTTGGGGGGAGATGTGCTCGGTTCGGCTGTTAACTTGGTATTTTTCGACCTCTGATTTTTTTTTCTAAGTCTTGTGGAATTTTTCCCGCTTTCCTTTGCAAAGTGTGTTACGGGCCGTCATTTTTCCACGCAATTTTTTCAAACTGCTACGGGTGTCGCATTGTTAATTGTATAATTGAGATTTCTGTTGATCTGTAGTCCTGCGTGTCGTAGGGATGAGCGCCTACAGTGCTCATCTCCACCAGCACAGTAAGTGCCTTCATTGCTCAGTGGCTAAGTCATACAGGGTCGCTTTGTGAGGGCCGCAGTTGCGGCAGGCTCGCTTTGTGAGCCCGTAAGCGTTAGCAACAACCAGCAATGCTGACAACTATATATGGGATTGCACAATAATCAAGCTATATGGCAATGTGCTCATAATAATCCATTTTGGGACCTTATAAAATATCATAATAAAGAGGGTGAGCTGGAGAGCTGAAGTAAACAATTCATTTTGATCTGTTTTTTTATAATAGTTGTGACAACATGTATGTTGAATGGGGTATGCCCAAACCTCTCCCTACAGGTGTGCCCAGTTCGTTTTACCTCTGTACAGCAGGAATAACCTTCATCGTTTAGGTTAGACAAAATTCACACTTTAATTATGTGAACCAGTATAACAACTTTATTACTTAAACCATCAGACATATTTATATCACCTTCTAGCAACAACAGACCAATCAATTTAAATGTGCATTCATGGTTACACCGAATCCTTCTAGCTCACATTATCAGCCCTGCCTACCACTCTAAGACAATTACACATTGTTTTCCCTTTCCACCACTGTATTCTTTGTAGGGGGCAATAACATACAATCGGCCTGGAGACACCAGTCTGAGGCTTGTGATACATAGAGGGAGATACTGGTGTTATGTGACTCCTAGCGGTCAATTATCTCCCTAATCTTGTTAATAAGGGAATAGTCCATTACTAGGAAATATTGGGCATATACAATATTTACCTTGTATGTACTAGCCCCCCAAAGCACAACACAGACATACATCCCACCACTCCCATCATGTTCATATGCACACCCCAACTATAAACATGGGTACCATAGTATGGGCCTAGTGGTACCCAGGCAACTTTAAACAGGCATTACAATGAACAACACACAAAACTCCAATGTTAACCCATCTGAGTTGGCCCCATTTCCCCTGGCACAATACGCCTATCCTATAAGGCTGATGGCATGAGTCTCTCTACGGTATTGCACAGCTGGTGCCTTGGCGTGCTACAGCCATGACAATAGTATTTTCTGTCTTTTATTTATTTATAAGAAAAGTGTTTGAGACATCAGGGGTGTAGGAGCCAGAATAATTCTGGGTTGGATACACAGGCCATAAAATAGCATATACTGGATATACATATATACACACATAGACAAATCTGAACTTATTTAAACATGGATACTGAGATGAAATCACTTAAAGCAAAGATTGACTTTTTTAGGCAAAACAATTTGCGTATTAGAGGTTTTCCATAGATTATAACCTCTAATTAGTTGTCTGTTATTATCTCAGCATTTTTCACATATTTAGGTAAGCAACAGAAAACAATGGGTGTATATGTTGAACGAGTACACAGAATCCCATTACAAAGAGATTTGAAAGAAGATTTTGTAAGGCATGTAAGTTAAGTTTCACTTTTTATGAATATAAAGAGGTGGTATTAAAAGCCTCAAGGTGTGACTCTAAGTTTTAAGGACCATTTGAAAATGTAACTGTTTATAGACCTCTCTGGTGAAACGCTAATTAGGAGGAAGAAATTTCAAGAAATTACTGAAGCTTTGAGAAAAGAGATGTTTCCTACAACTGGGGTTTTCCACCCAAATTGATTGTAATAAAAGGAAAAAAAAAGAAAAAGATAATAACGCAGTGTCTGAGGGTGAAGATATCTTGAGGGAATGGCAAATCCCATTTGTGGAAACAGTTAAACAAAAACATTTGCCTTCTGGAGTGCAACGGTAATACTGGATACAAGTTAAATAAATATTATATGTACAGTATGTCGTTGCACTCTAGATGGATTTAAATTAGCTTAGTAGCGTAGTAGCATTCAGTTTAATTCTGACTCATATAGATGTACCTTTGTAAATGACCAACTAACAGATAAAGTCAAAGATCTAGAAGAAGAACTATATTTTTTTAAACATATTTTAAGGTTGTAAAGGAGTTTAGTTATTTAATTATTTTCTTTTTTTCACAATGGAAGTAGAGGTTTGGCTAAGTGCACTGCTACTAAGAGATTAGTATTGAGAAGACTCTTAAATACTGAGAGTGGATTTAAAAAAAAACATAAAATAAATCCTATAAAATAATGGTGAGATTTTGAGGAGAGTGTGTAAAAGAGATGTTTTTTTTCACAATGGAATTAGGGACTAGGTAATCTGTATCAATGATATAGGATTAGTTATACACCAAGACACGTTTTTCCAAATTATAAATAAACCCCATGATAATAATTGAAAGTAGTTGTGATGAAAGTTAGTATTGGTTATAGTGAAGAGAATATATATTGAGAGAAATGTTTACAAAAATTAGAAAAAAAGGAAGAGGGGATGAAAAGGAGGAAAAAAGTAAAGATTCACAATATTTAATGAGAGTAATGAGAGATGCTAAAAAGATTTTACCAGAAACACAGAGCTGAAGTTTTTTTTTATTATAATAATTTTCACTATTATTTTGTTTTTTTTCCAATGGACGTAAATGTTAGATAATGGGTATCATTGACGACATTTTTTTTCTCAGAACGTCCAGGAGTGAAAATTATAATTTAAAAAAGACAGATAGCTATCAATAAATTTCAAAGAGAAAACACAGATATAGTTTGTATGGAGGCAAACAGATAAAATACCGTACTTGAGAGATAACGTTTTCAATACAAAATTCATCAAATATTAATATTTCTGAAGGCTTCAAGGACATTGATGCGGAAGAAGTATACATTAGTAAACTTGTACGCTCCCAATAAAGGACAAAATAAATTCCTTAATATGCTTCTGAAATGTATAAATAAAATTAAGATAGGTGCATTAGTCATATGTGGTGATTTTAATATGGTGGTTAATCCTAACCTGGATAGGAAATCACTTAAACGTCTAGCTTCAGACCCACAAGTTGTGAGAAGCGCCAACTGTTTCATGATAATATATTGAAATATGAATTGTATGAGGTTTGGAGGTTAATGCATGGAAATGAAAGAGATTATACTTTCTATTCCAGGAGATTTGAATCTTACTCTAGACCTGATTAATTTCTTGTAGACATGGAAACTTTAAAAGGCGTTCAAACAGTTAATATGGTATGATCAATTGGTCAGATCATGCAATGATTAAACTTAGGCTTACTGACCACTACAAAATTAAATTAAATAAGATAAAGAAGGATAGATGCTTCTCTTTTTAACACTCCTAAAAACAAAACATTACTCCAAGATGAAATTGTAAGATTTGTTGATACCAATGACAATTCGGTTAAAAATTGTACAGTTGTTTGGAATGCCCATAAAGAATATATATTAAGGGACTACTGATGTCCCGGTCGGCATATCGGAAAAAACAAAGAGGATTACCTTTGCGTGAACTATATATGAAACTAGCAAAATTAGACAGAGAGAATAAACTCGATCCATCATCTGATAGGTTTCAAGAGATTTGGAAAATGCAATCTCAAATAAATAAAATATTTTAATCTCAAGTAAATAACCTTATATGGAAGCTTTAACAAAGACAGTATTTTCTGAGTAATAAAGTGGGTAAGATCTTAGCCTTTATATTAAAAAGCAAAGATTATCATAAGTGAATTGAAGAAATAAGAGATGATAATAATAAATCTTATAGGAAACCAGGTAAAATTCATAGAAGGAAAAGCATTCTATGAATTTTACAAGGATCTTTATCCTGAGTGTACTTTAAAAAAACTAGTAAAGACGTAGAGCCTTATTCAATTTTGGGCTCGCAACTCGATTGCAAACAGCCAAATGCCTGCGATTGAGTTGCGTGGTCCCGTTGCTCTACTTTTGCGATGCGATTTAATTGGCCGGGCCCACAAGTTAGGCGCCAGTCACGGAAACAATGCAATCGTCAGTAAAATTTGCTAGCTTGAACATGATCAATTAACCAAAGCTGTAACTCCCGATTGAGAAACAGCCAAAAGAAACAAAGGGCATCAACTAAGCCCGTAACATTCCCTGCAAGACTTTTAGCTATCAAATCAGACCCGTAAAACATGGTGCGCAAGACTTTCGGCTTAAGGCCTAACTGTGGCACTTCGTGGAGGCAAATTCTTGGTTTTGCCAAGGCCGTAACTGCTAGGTATCTATTTTGCAACAGACTTTAAATGAAGCCATGGCGTTCAAGCACGTAACCCTAAAATGGTGGCTAAAACATTATGGCCTCCAAATGGGCCCCACAAATGGTTCAAAGACCACATTTAAAGCCTGTAAAGGGCAATATAAACCCAACAGTGCACTTTAAAACACATGGAAAGCATGGAGAGGCATTACAATTACTTGCCTAATTATTCCCAAATAAAAAATAGGCTAATGCAAAATATTTTATAATCATCATATGTTGGAATGGTCATTCACATCCCATTATGAAAAGCCATGCTGCATGAAGCAATTAAAGCCACACTACCTCATTAAATTGCACCAAAACATGAAACCCATGCTATATTAACCATTTCACACTCACAGAGTCTATATTGTGGCCCCTAAAACATCCATATAATTGAATATACATCTTGCTCATCACATCTACATATGGGAACACAAATAGTGGCCATATTTCCCTGCCACACCACATAGATCAAGTACCCGGGGAACATTTGATTATTTGTTGTTCAGTCGTGTCCGGCTCTCTGTGACCCTATGGACAGCAGCACATTTATCTAGGTCTCTGTCTGTGTTTTTCCAGGTTTGAATGACAAAGATTCTGGAGTGGGTTGCCAGTCTAGTGGACTGGTATTTGTCTGACCTCTACACTATCACCTGCTGACCTACACTGGCCCTACATTGTATAGCTCACAGCTTCATTCAGGTACACAAGCCCCTAAACCACCACGACTTAGCAATCCACACTTATGTAAATTGATAATTAGCAGAACAGAATGGGAGGTCACCAAATGTGAATGTCTTAACATGTTGGCACATGGCCACCAGCAATGGCATTGGACTTTACAGGATGGGTGTAGCAGAGATTAGCCCTGATAGAGATGAGTTGGCTGTTGATCCATGTGCCTCTGCTCAGCCTCCGTGTTTTTTTGAGGCCCCTCCTGATGGGTTACAGATTATTGTGGTATATGTTCCCCTGGTCACATACAGCATTGCTAAGCTGTGAGCTATACCATGTAGGAACACTGTAGCTGACCAGGTCATAGCAGAGAGGTCAGAAAAATCACAATCTACTAGAGAAGGAACTGGCAACCCACTTAAAAGCACAGGCAGAGACAGTCCATCGGTTCACAGAGAGTTGGACACAACTGCAGGACTGAATAACAAATAATAGATTGTTCACCGGGTACCTGATCTATATGATGTGGCAGTGAAATATGGCCACTATTTGTTTTCCAAAATGTAGATGTGATGATCGAGCTGTATATGCAATTATATTGATATTTCAGGGGCCACAATCAAGCTTCTGTGAGTGGGAGAGGGTTCATATGGCATGAGTTTCATATTTTGCTGTTGCTATTTAATCAGGTAGTGTGACTTTAATTATACTCTGCATATTGCAGCTTGACTTTTCATATTGGCATATGCATGACCATTGCAACATATGATAAAATAAATATGTTTTGCAAAAGCATATTTATTATTGGGTGATTATTGTGCAAGTAACTGCATTCCCATGTATGCTAAGTGGTGGTGGTGCAGGGGCTTGTGTAATTCAATGAAGCTGTGAGTTATACCATGTACGGCCAGTATAGGTGGCTAGGTCATAGCAGAGAGGTCAGAAAACCCCCAGTCCACTAGAGAAGGAACCTGCAACCCACTCCAGTGTCACCTATCATAATAATTTTAGGCCCTCAGGGGAATGTCCATGCTCAACAGTATCACTAATTTCACTTGGCCTGTGTATTAACCCTTTATTGTTATTAAATCTAATGCTTTTATGACTATTAATCCTTTTTATATGTATTGATCTATTGCATGATAACCGGCCCTCATTAGTTTACATCTAGAGGAATGTGACACTAATGAGATGTATGTGGATGTCCCACAACCCCAACCATTGAAAACACACTGACACGCTTAGAACAGTATAACACAGCTTTATCTTTTACACAGACTACAGTCAAAAGTGGTCAAAACTGTGCATTAATATCATGAGTGTGTTGTGGACGGGTCCCGAGAGAGCAAGAGGCTATTATTGGAAAAAAGGGAATACCTAAAAGGGGTAAGTTGGTAGTCTAGAATAAGCATGATGCATAGCATCTACCAGGGTCACGTGTGGTGACTACACCACTGCAACCTGAATCTGATGAAAAAAGGATCATCACAAATCACTCAATTTAATAGAAGAAACAATTTATGTGCTTAGCACTTACAATTTGTCTAGATCTGCTCAATGAAACAGATGATCCAACCTCTGGAATGTGTAATCTAATCCAGTTGGTCAAAAAAAAAAAGGTGGAGGAGAAAAAAAAATAATCACAATGCATGTACAGTACAGTGCTAAATACTCTACTAATATACCAACTCATCTGATTCCCATCTGCAAGAATTACTAACTATTAGCTAGGTCTCTGGATAATCAGTAATATGGGCAAGTAGCCATTAATAGGGAGAGGACACAAAGGTCAGCAGCCAGATTCACTATTAGTTACATCAGACACAAGGTTTTGTTCCCAGACTGCTTCCCTAGTGCATACATTAATGCTGGCTGTCATTAACATGCCACTGTGAGACTTTGCAAGTCCACTACTATAGCGGTATTAGTTTACATTTCAGCTAAATCATTATGATATCTGTCTATATGATAGCTTTAAGACTGTGGGAGCTGTGGGTTAAGGGGGGGGGGCTGCCATTGAAAGAATATCTACCTGAGAGGTACTGGGAAAACCTTACACCTCATACATTTCCTCGACAATGCTTGCAGATGCAGAATATGCCCTCATGGACCTAAAATAAAACAAATGGAAAAAATAAAAAACAACCTAAAACATGAGGCCTGAAAAAACATAGGGACTGCAGCATCTCTTCACAACAGCATTCCTTAGTGACCATCAATTGTTGACATGTTAAACAGAACCCTACGTGTCCACAGAGAAGAGGATCATGGACCATGTGATGGGAGGTAGCCATCGTCATACAAAATATCACCATCACATAGGTCAAGATCCAAGACTCTGTAGCCAGGCTAGATTAGGTTAACATTGTGGCCAATAGATTTTCACTGAGGAGTGTTGTTGAGAAGGCTCAAACATCTGTGCAGCCCCTAGGTCCTCCTCTGCCTAGGCAGAGGGCCCAAATCCCCAGTGGGAGTCAACCCTCTGGGAGGCAGTGGCACCTGCAGTGGTGGAGGCATGGTGGGAGGAGAAGAGGGGCCAGGCTGCAGGTGGCTGTGGGATGCCTCCTCCCTATTGCACCTTGTCAGGCTGCTTGGCGGAGATGCGGGCCTGGATCCCCCAAAGACACTCCAACTGCTATCACACGAGGGCCAGCATCTCAGCATGGCCTGGTGAGGAGGTGGTGGTGTCCCAGTGGGGAGGATCTGGGGTCCGGCTGGAGCCTGGTTCTAATCTGGCGGTGGTGTTGGTGGTCCCGGTGATAGTGGTGGCGGCCAGTCCCGTGCACTGCTGTGGGGGGAGAAGGTGGTGACTAGCTGCTCTGATCGCTCCAGTGGGAGGGCCCTGGCGATAGCCTCAGTCTCGGGAGGAGGGGGATAGTGGTGTTGAATCCCGGTGGTGTGGCTGGTAGTCCTGATGGTGACCTCACAAGCCATATTACATCCTCATGCTCTTAACCAGGCCCTCTGCTCCACTTCTCTTCTCCTCTTCTTATCCCACTCTTTATAGCTCACAGTTATGTTCTTGTCCTCCTTAGCCAACATCCTCCTCACCTTGACCCTGATGTTGTCAAAAAGGTGCTTGACGGATCTCCCATTCCTTGGCGCTGCGCCCACTGCTGTAACCTCAGCCCTCCCCTCTGTCCCTCTTCTAAGTGTGCCTGGTACTAGGGCCACCCTGGCACAACTTTCCTCCTGCTCTTCCTCCACCACCTCCTCTACTCCGCCACTCCCAACCTCCTCCTCCTCTCCACCATTCCACTCCTCCTACCCACCACTCCTCTCCTCAACTTCCCAGGGCCACCTCTCTCTAGACCCTCTCCTCCTCACCTTCTTTCTCCCCCTCCATATCAATAAAAATAAGTGTTACTGTAAATATATGATGGGAAAACCTTTTTTGTGCATTATGTGTAATTAATAACTGTTGGTGGATGGAGGATGGGATGGCGGTGGGGGTGTATGGAGTTAACTAGCTCTATATGTCTCTATGTGTGTTCTTTAAATTATGTTTTTTTGCAATTATGTGTAATCTATTAATATGTGTATTCAAGGATTAAGTGTCAAATTGTAAATAGTATAATATACATAAAAAAAACTGCAAATCACTGCTCTCAAAATACTCCTACTCTCTCTCTATCTAGAACCAACCTCCAACTCCGGGGCCTGCTTACTACAACACAGAAAATACAACACAGTCAACGCATAGCGGGTGGAACGCAAATTTATAATCTCCCTCTGTCAATCATCTGCGGCTAGAACGCTTTCTATTGGCTGAGAGGCCTGTGTCGCATTACGTTATACCGCGATTGGACCATAACGTACGACCGCATGTCAGCCAGCCTATTGACAGCTTGCATGCACAGAAAGGGTTTACAGGCTTGCGTCTATGGCCCTTTGGTCGGGGCATGGTTGAATGTAATAGCTGTGTAGCTCCACAGAATTTCAAGCCTCCAGGCTTTGCGTGTGTAGCGATGCTGCTACGGGCTTGGAATTTAACATAGCCCTATGTCTATTTGAACAGGATTATAAGTAGGAGTCAACATGGATTTATGAGAGATAGGTCATGTCGAACATATATAATTAGTTTCTATGAGGAGGTTAGTAGGGACCTGGATCAAAGCAACTCAGTGGATATAGTCCTTTTGGAATTTGCAAAGGCTTTTGATACAGTGCCACATGGAAGACTATTGTGCAAATGAAGGTATACAGGAATTGCAGTAAATATCTGCTCATGGATAGAGAGCTGGCTAAAAGACAGGAAGCAAAGGGATGTGTTAAATGGAACATACTACAAATTGGCCAAATGTGGTATGTGGGGTTCCTCAGGGTTCAGTATTAGGTCCTCTCCTTTTTAACATATTTATTAATGAGTTAGAGGTGGGACTGGAAAGTAGTGTCTCCATTTTTGCTGATGACACAAAGTTGAACATGGTAATTAAATCAGATAATGATGTACTTTTCCTCTAAAGTGATTTACATAAATTAGATATATTGACATCTAAATGATAGATGAGATTTAATACAAATAAATGTAAAGTTATGCATTTGGGAAGGAAAATTAGCCATGCAATTTATAATCTTAATGGAGCAAATATAGGGGTATCAGATATTGAAAGGGATTTGGGAGTACTTAAACAAATTAAACTTATTCTCTCTAGAAAAAGGCAACTAAGAGGAGATATGATTACCTATCACATATATAGTTGTGAGCGTACGAGTTGTTGCTAAGGCAAAGCGAGCTCCATGCCAGCACCTGAGGACCTCGCAAAGCGAGGGCCTCAGTTGCAGCAACTGTGACCTTCGCAAAATTCACAACCCAAATTCGCAACCCAAACAGCACGACACACACATTACGACACTCGCAAAATTCACGTTGCAACCGAAAAAGCACGACACACACATTACGACACTCGCAAACAACATACTACACACGTTCAAACACATTACGGCCTCGCAACACTCGGACGCAACTCGCGAACATTACAAAATTAAAAACACAATACATACACATAGCACATACATAAAAAACCTTACCTACAGAAACAGGAAGCATCCAGGACCTCAAAAATTCAACTTACAACGTAATTGCACTCCAAATAAAAGAGTTTAGACACTAAGGGCCTCATTCTATTTGCGGCCGCAGCCGTTGCGGGGCCCCAAGGACCGGCCGCAAGCTATTCGGCTATTCTATTCCCCTCCGGCCGGGGATTCCGGCAGGCTTGCGGCCGGTGCCTTGCTATCTCTTGCGGCCGCTCGCGCCGGAGGAAATCCTTTGATCTTAATCGGCCGTAAGAAATTCCTATTTGCAATTCAATTGCTCCGGGAACCCTCTCTGCAAGGCTAAAAGCGAGCCGCAGCTTACTTGCAGGAAAGAGGTCCCGCTAGCACCAATTAAGCACATAAAATAGTCCAAATAAAGCCATCCTGCACTTTGCAGAGTCTATAAAGTGATATTCGGTGTTAGCAAAAATAGCACATAATTACCCTATACTCAAATCCGTAAAATATTTGTTTTTTAATATCCGTAAAATATCCATGTAAAAAGTCCAGAGGGCTTGGAGCACCTCAGACCCGCCCACGCTGCAGCCGGAAAATAAACAGTTAATTTGAACTCGGGTTTGGGCTGATGTGCAAGCTTGAGAGTGGGTTACTTTTAATCCTCATGTCCCCCAATATGATCCCTAGCATTTACAGAGCTGTACAGTGCAGGCTTGAATTTATTTTTGCGTTTTTAGATTTCTGAGCTTACGTCCGCTTCCAAGATATGCGGAGGAGATCCTTGCGGGGCCGTATAATAGAATCGCGAGTTAACAGAACCCCCGCAAGGAATCGCAGCCTTACGGCCGATTTACGCCCGATAATAGAATGAGGCCCTAAATAATTTGCTAAGCAACACAAAAAATGGCCAACGAATAAAACAAAAACGAGGCTACACATGCAAACACCATACGAGACACGTTACCACACATTACGACCTCGCAAACATCGGACGCAACATGCCGACATACAAACATTTAAAACTTAATAAATACACACAACAAACACATAAAAAGCTTACCTACAGGAAGAGGAACCATCCAGCACCTCAAAAAAACAAGTTACACCTACATTTAAATAAAAATAAAACACTTTAGACACTAATACCATCGCTAAGCGAGAGAAAAAATGGCCGACGAACAAAACGAAAACGAGGCTTCAGACGTAACTATACTACACTTACTCGCAATAATGAAACACATACTATGCGGAACGTATCACAATCATATTAAACACCATTTTGAACAGTACTACGCACAAAATGGCGGATGGAACGCAAATTGTAAGCTGGAACGCAAATAGCACATGCGTATTGCGTTCTAACGGTCTCACTTTCCAGAACTTTCTACAAGTTTATAAATACTGCCTATTTTACTGACAAAAATACATTTCTCCTCAGGTGATGAATGGAGTGACTTCATACATAAGTGCTGCTTTTGCTTGAGAAGACAATTCTTTACTAATTTACTACTTTACACTGTGCAAATTACAACTGAGAGGTAAGCTCTAATATATTACATTTTATCATCAGGACAGGACAAAAAAAAGTAAAAAAAACTAGGAAAATTTGATTTATGTAGTGACATGTCACACACACATTTATGTGTATAGGCCCACAAAAAAAATACGGTTCATTTAACAAAACAACAAAAAAACATAATTCAATATCAAAAAGAGGTTTATGTATAGTGACATGTGACACGCACATATATGTCTATAATGTATAGTGACATGTGACACGCACATTTATGTGTATTGTCCCTGCAACAAAATGATCTTAAAACAAAATCATTAAACAACTACATTTAAATGACATTATATGTCATGTATACTGATATGTGACACGCACATCTATGTATCATCTATAGTTACATCTCACACACACACATTTATGTGTGTTGGAAAAAAAATAATAAGGTTAATTTAACAATTTAAATATGACTCATGTATAGTGATATGTCACACGCACACAAAATAATTAAATTATTAACTATGGAAATGTGCTTCATGTATGTGACATATGTGTGTAGCCCCCCCCAAAAAAATAAGGTCAATTGAAAATAATTACAGAAGTATATTTAAATGACATTAATTTACTGCAATTCAATAGATCACATAAAGCTGAATCTTTCTACTTCTTTTAATATTCAAACAGACTCTGCATCAACAGCGTCACTCAACAATTTGCACCGTGCATTGTGAAGCACAATCCCTTTTAAAGAACACCAACAAACAACAACAGGTAAGATACAACAAGACAATACATGCTGAAAAGGCCATGCTTTGCTAGATGAAAAATTAAAAATATACAAATAACTATTTCACTTTCTTTTTCAAACAGACACTACAAGAAGACCGGCGGATTAAGATTGGCAGGAGGGGACCCTCTGTCATTCGACACTTCAATCAAGGTAAAGTATTAAGTATAAAAAAGAAACGAACCATGAGCCTCATTCAATTGCGAGTTGCCCAATTGAATAGGGCTCTATATAAGCACATAACATATTTTTTAGACATAACTTTTTAGTTAATGAACTTCTATCTAAAATCAAGGTCTTCACTAACTAAAAACTTCGCTCAATAAATATGTTATGTGCTTATATAGAGCCCTCTTCAATTGGCAAAATTGCAATTCAATGAGGACCTATATATGTTTAATGGCCAAGGGCCTCACTCAAATGTGATTTGCCCATTTCAATAGGGCTCTATATAAGCACAGAGGATATTTTTTAAGGAACTTTTTATTTAGTGAACACGTTGCTTTTGGATACAAGTTCACTAAATACAAAATTTGGTTAAAAAAATATGCTTTGGGGTGATATTGAGCTCTATTCCATTGCCCAAAACACAATTGAATGAGGCACCGACAATATAACAAATGCAGCAACCAAAGCGTCTCATTCAATTGTGTTTTGGCCAATTGAATATGGCTCTAAATAAGCACATTTAGGCCCTTATTCAATTGCCATTTTGCTAATTCAATAGGGATCCAAATAATAACATAACATATATTTTTTAAATAAATTTTTTCTTAGTGAAAACATTGCTTTTGGATACATGCTTAATAACTAAAAACTTCTTTAACAAAAATATGTGATGTGCTTATTTAGACCTCTATTCAAGTTTCTAAATTGCAATTGAATGAGGGCCTTACAGTAATATTACATTGGAAAAAATGCTATTCAATGAGGGGCAAACTATGCAACATATGGTACACACAAAGTGCTACACACAAAACAGAATTGGAACAAACTCACACAAACACATAGCAAAATAAATTAACTTTCTTATTCAATGTTTAACAAAAGTCATGGGATTGTACATAAAGTTAAAAAAAAAAAAATAGAAAAAAATAACCATAACTGATACAATATAGCCAAATTCATACATTTTTCCTTATTTAAAAGACATTTCACTAAAACAACATTTTCTATTTTATATTACAACAGATACTGCGTGAAGACAATCGGACGAGGACTTTCAGCACAGGACAAGACCATCGGACGAGGACTTTCACCAAAGGACCACAACATCGGACAAGGCTAGGACCAGACCAGTGGACGAGGACTTTCAACACAGGACCAGACCATCGGACGAGGACTTTCACCAAAGGACCACAACATCGGACGAGGGCTATCGCCAGAGGACCACAACATCGGACGAGGGCTATCGCCACAGGAACACACCATCGGACTACGAATTTCAACAGAGGACCAGACCATAGGACCAGGATTTTACACAGAGGACCACACAGAGGACGAGGACTTCCAACAGAGGACCACACCATTGGACAACGATTTTCAACCCAGGACCAACAAACATTCGGATTTAAATCACACTTCAAGCAAGGTACAGTATAATAAGTACAAAAGGAGAAACATAAAGAAACATCTTTCATTTGCATCTGTCTCAACAGAAAAAAATATAAAAATAAATTTACTATCTCCCTTATTCTATTTAAATTGCCACTATGCAATACATAGCTCAATAACCACCTCAATGTTTTTTTTAGCAAAGAAGTTTTGCAGTGGTAAATATCTATCCACAAACAACGATTTCAATAAATAAAAAAATATTTAAAAAATATATGTTAAATGCTTATTTACAGCAGTATTCCATTGGCCAAATTCTTAGTCAGTGAGGACAGGAATAATAATTTTAACTAAATATAACTGATACATTAATGATTTGCCTTTTATTTCACCAATTGTGCACAAGAATCTTTAACAGGATTAACAAATTTAAATATACACAATTACATTTCTTTTTTTTCCTTTACAGATTAATATGGCTGATAACGAGACCAAAGAAGAGAAGAAAAGACAAGAAAGACTAGACTAGAGAAAGACAAGAGAGATGGGCCGCCCAGCAGACACCAGAGGAGAAAGAAATTCGATGAGAAAAAGAACGCAAAAGACTTGCAAATAAAAGACTATCAGCTGCAAAAATGAAAGATACGACAAAAAAAAATAAAAAGATAATAAAGCATTTACAACCTGTTCCTCAAACATCAGATGACATTTTACAAGATACCATTCAAGACAGACCAAAAAAAAACTACTACAAAAACAAAGCATTTACAAACTCTTACTGAAACCTTGCAGGACATTTCAACAAAACAAGGACAACATATACCAAGAAAAGCCACGAAAAAAACTAAACATTTAGAACCTGTTGTTCAAACATTTCATGAATTTTCACCTGATGAATATGAAAGTCAAAATCCTATATGCTTTGCAAATTGTCCTTTACTCAAGTCTTTAGCAGTAGAGGTTCATAGTTGTGGGGACATGAGTACTCAATGTCAATTTTGTGAGGCTTATTATTTTAAACAGGAGAGACTCAATGTATTAGTTGTTGTCAAAAAGGCAAGTTCAAACTTCCAGAAAGGAAACAATTTCCAAGCTATTTACAAAATATTATGACTGAACCTACTTTTCCAAACTACAAAAATTTTAAGACAAACATAAGATCCTACAATAGTGCCATATCATTTGCATCTATGGGGGCAACATTAGCTGCTAATGTACCAGGACATGGTCCTTACTGTTTTAAAGTCCAAGGACACATTTATCATCGGACTTCACATTTACATCCAGAGCAAGGAGAGCAAAGAAAATTCGCTCAACTATATGTCCTAGATACAATGGAAGCTGTTGACCAACGTATGCAGATGGAAGAAAATAAAAAATGCCTACCCAGTGTTTTCATAGAGCTAAATAACATTATGGACAACAATCCCTACAGTAAAGCTTACAAAAAATTGGCAGAAGTAGAAAATGAACAACAACTTCATGCACAAAGACATCAATTACCCATGCCAAAGGTTAATATGGTGCTTAAAAAAGACAGACATACTGATAAAAGTCGTTATAACTTGCCAACATCAAATGAAGTTGCAATGGTCTTTCAGAATGATGAAGGAGAACCACCATTTCAAAGAGACATTAGAGTATATCCCAGAAATGAGGAGCAACCATTTATTAATATTAATATCTTAAGTCCAAATTTAGATCCAATGACATATCCCATCTTTTTCCCACATGGAGAAGCAGGTTGGCAACCAAAATTAACCCTTCCCAGTTACCCAAATGCTAAAGCCAGAATCCGAAATAATGTTTCTATGCTTGAATTTAAAGTAGCTCAAATTGCCATTCGAGATGAATTTAATCCAATTTTATGTGGTGGAAAACTGATCCAACAATGGATTATTGATTCATATTTGCAAGTTGAGGCAAATAATTTAAACTTTATAAAATATCAACAAGATAAACTACGTGTAGAACAATATTGTGGACTCATGGACTATGTTGCTGACGTGGCTACAAGCAGAGACATGACAGCTGGCAAAGCCATCATTTTACCATCTTTCTTTCAAGGATCTCCTCGAAATATGAGAGAAAGATACAATGATGCTATGGCTATTATGACAAAATTTGGAAAACCAGATTTATTTGTGACATTTACATGTAATCCACAATGGCCAGAAATTAATCAAAATCTACTTCTTGGACAAACTGCTTCTGATTGACCAGATTTAGTAGCCAGAGTTTTTAAGATCAAATTAAATGAATTAATACGTGACTTCACTATAAATCAGTTATTTGGCAAATGTCTTGCTTATGTATATACCATTGAATTTCAAAAAAGAGGCCTTCCACATGCACATCTTCTGATAATACTTCAAGAGAAAGATAAATTAGATACTTCGGACAAAGTGGATGCAGTCATAGTTGCTGAACTACCAGATCCAGAACTATATGGAAGACTATATGAGATTGTTACTCATCGCATGATTCATGGACCCTGTGGAGACCTTAATCCATGATCACCATGTATGGAAAATAATAAATGTTCAAAAGATTTTCCAAAAGATTATAGAGACAAAACATATGCAAATTGTGATGGATATCCACTTTATAAAAGAAGAGAAGGAGATAGTGCCATTATTCGTGGGGAAAAAAGGGGACAATAGATATGTAGTACCCTACAATCCACATTTACTCATGAAGTACAATGCCCACATCAACGTAGAAGCCTGCACTTCCATCAAATCCATTAAATATGTCTACAAATATATTTACAAAGGCTATGATGCAGCTACTGTAGTCGTCAAAAGGGCAGACAACCCTGAATGTAGTGAGTTAGTACATGATGAACTTGCATCTCATGTAGATGCTCGCTATGTCAGTGCACCAGAAGCTATGTGGCGGCTTTTAAAGATTGAAATGCCTGATAGATCACATGCAGTATATAGATTAGCAGTACATTTGCCACAATGACATTTAGTCTATTTCCATGCTGGAAATGAAATGAATGCATTGGCCCAAAGTGAAGATCGTCACACTACACTAACTGCATGGTTTGCATTAAATTCAAATGATGCTCAAGCAACACAATACTTATATATTGAAATTCCATATCACTATGTTTTTGTGAATGGATTATGGAGACCAAGAAAAACCAGAGGCAATAAAATAATTCCACAAATTTACACAGTCAGTCCAAGAGATGTTGAACGTTTTTGCTTACGGATATTACTTTTAAATGTTCCAGGAGCACAAAGTTTTGAACAATTAAGAACTGTTAATGACATTGTATATTAATCCTTCCATTTAGCTGCAAGACATAGAAACTTACTCGCTGATGATACAGAGTGGGAAAGATGTTTAGAAGAAGCTGCACAATGTCAAATGCCACGACAGATGAGAGAACAATTTGCTTTTATTTGTATCTTCTCAAATGCTCCAAATGCATTAGCTTTGTGGGAGACTTTTAAAAGTAATATGGCTGAAGACTTTATGCGTCGATACAATGAACCCATTGCACACTTAAAAGCGTTAATGGAAATCCAAGAAGTATTTTTAACTCATGGATTAAGTTGTGCAAGTTTTAATTTGCCTGATCCAGGTCTTATAGATGACATAAACTTTGAAGACTATGACATAAAACTACAAGCAGAAAGAACACAAGAAAGACTTGCAAATTTAAATACACTACAATTGCAAGCATTTCATGCCATTAAAAATGCAATAGATGATGACATGGTGACAGAGCGTTATTTCTATCTTGATGGACCTGGCGGATCAGGAAAAACCTATTTGTACAATTTATTAATGAGTTCAGTACGAGCACAAGGACAAATAGCAATCGCGTTTGCCACTACTGGAATTGCTGCACTTTTATTAGAAGGTGGAAGAACTGTTCATAGTGGATTTAAACTGCCAGTGCCTATTTTAGAAAATTCGGTGTCAGATATTCGCATGACATCCTTACAAGCAAAGAAATTTAAGAAATGTAAATTAATTATAATAGATGAGGCCACAATGATGTCATGCTATGCCCTCCAATGTATTGACCGTTTGCTTCGTGAAGTCATGAATAATATTTTTCCATTTGGTGGAAAGGTAATGTTTTTGGGTGGCGATTTTAGACAAACATTACCTGTTGTTGTACATGGAAATCGAACTGACATTATCGAAACCTGTATCAAGTCAAGCACAGTATGGAAACATTTTACCCATCTTCAACTGCAACAAAATATGAGATCAGAAGGACAAAATGATAAAATTGGAGAAGGCAGAACAGAAAAAATAATACATTTAGCTGACGACACTGTAGAGATCCCACCTCAGATGATTTGTCAACAAGATATTATATCGGCTATATTTGAAGGGAGCATAAATAACGAAGAATATTCCGAGCTTGCCAACCAAGTCATACTGACGTGTAAAAATAAAGATGCATTAATCCTCAATAATGAAATCTTAAAAAAAATTAATGCACCACAAAGAAATTATCACAGTGCTGATTCTGTACTTGCTGATGACAATGAAAGTCAGGCTAACTTTTCGACTGAATTCATAAACTCTCTAACTCCTTCTGGAATGCCACCACATATTTTGCAGCTAAAGAAAGGTGCAATTATCATGTTACTGCAAAATATGAACCCCAAAAAAGGCCTATGCAATGGCACAAGATTAATTGTTCAACAATTAAAGGACCATTTTATAGATGCTGAAATTTTAACTGGGACCCATAAAGGAGAGAGAGTTTTCATACCAAGAATAGATTTAGCACCAAGTGAAAGTAGTCTCCCTTTTATACTTCAAATGGCCATGACCATTAATAAATCACAAGGTCAAACTTTCAAATCTGTGGGTATTTTTTGGGAAGAACCAGTATTTGCACATGGTCAATTGTACGTTGCATTGTCACGGTGCAACAATCCACAGGCTATTAAAGTTTACATTGAAAAAAATGAAAGTCAAGGTGATTTATTAGAAGATGGACGTATTTTTACTAAAAACATTGTCTACTATGAAGTACTATAACTTTGCAGCATACAAACTAAAGCCATGCAAACATTTTTTAAAAGCATTCAAAAATACATAACAATTTGTTGTTTAATTCAGTCATAATTAATAAAAGTAATGTTTATGGATAATTCGCCTCACAAAATACTTGCCTTGCATTTTTAAGAAAAATTATGTTACAATGTTAAGTTACTGTGTTAATGTTTCTAATGTTACAAGTTTAAAAACAATATATACAAGTTATTTCATCAAACAGATTATAAAATTCATGTTAAGAGCTCAAGCACCTTTTAAGTCCCAATGTAAATATTGTCTGTTATCTTAAGATTACTACCTACATTAATGTTTATCGCCAGTTTATGTGGTCAGTAAGTAATTACTTTCATTTGGTACGTTTTAAGGAGAGCTTTTACTGTATGCCTTCCTCTACATTCAATGTATATTCAACTTAACAATTATTCTGATACAAATTGCATGTTAATACTTATTAATTTAAAGTTCAACTGTTTTTACATTCAAATGTTAATACTTTTAAAACAAAATTAAGTTACAAAATGTATTCACTGTGTTCCTGTTTATAATGTTCAAAATTATACAAATGTTTTGTCAACTTCCAAAGTTACATAAAAAATAAAGATCAAGTTTAAAAATATATACTTTGAAGGTTATTGCTTACGTATATTTTAAACTTCATGTTAAAATTAGGGACGTTTCAACAAGGCTTTTTACTTTTTGCTTTCCTCTGGATTCAATGTATATTAAAGTGAACAATTCTTCAGATACAAATTTCATGTTAAAAAACCATTACATCAATATTTTACAAAAATACACGTTCATATCACAATACTTACAAGTGTCAAAGATATATATAAATAACTAAACAACTTGACAAACATATACATCACATTGCTGTCATTTTTTGACGGGCAAGTCGCTAGTTATAAATAAATCCAGGGTCAATATAAAGCTTTGTCAATTTTGCTTTTTGTGCCAATTTTTTTCAACTGACAAGAGGACATCCTTTGAGGTTAGAAGTAAAAAGATTCCACCTTAAATAAAGAAAAGTGTTCTTCACAGTAAAGATGGTTAATCTGTGGAGTTCTCTACCAAAGGAGGTGGTGACAATAGATAACTTTAAAACGAGACTGGATATATTTTTTTATTAAAAAGGGCAATCAGGGGTAGAGAGAGAGTATTGATCCAGGGAGGAATACGATTGCCAGTATCTGGGGTCAGGAAGGAATTATTTTTTCCCCCTTGTTTCACTTGGTGTTTTTTCTGTTTGCCTTCCTCTGGATCAATTAACAACTAATCCGCTTATTGCAGATCAGAGGAGATCTTAAAAGGTATAACTTGATCGACTGAAAGTATTTTTTCAATCTCAATGGTACTATGTAATTTAAAACACAATGTAATGTAATGTACTTTAAAGGGAAGGCATATAAATAAATTAGAATTAATTGCACAACAGTCTCAAACCCACAAATATGCAGTTATTTATTTTTATTTTGTAATGCTTTTTTATTGTGTGAAGTGGATCCTGGGACTTAATGGGGGGTTAATACATAAAGGGGTTAATACATATAACGGAACCCGCATGGACTAGAACAATTGCATGAATGATTTTTATTGATTTCTATATTGCTGGATTGTGTGTCCGATTGCATATTTACTTTTCAACACTAATTAATTTGTTGTCTCTGAGTGAAGTTTCGGTATAAGCATGTGTTACTGAAGCCATGACAGTCTCATTTATTATTGGCTGTGTTTAAGAAGTAAATTATGGGCTTGCTTCAATATTGTAAGATCATATGATCATGCCCTCTGAAATCCTACTTATGAGTGCATTGTTTCCAGGTGGAGGCTGTGAGACTGTAGTTGTGAGTTAAAGACAATTGAATGGGTCTAAATATTTAAAACAAATGTTGCCCGCAGGCCACAATTACTGGCTAGAGGCAATTGCAGGCTTGGGACCCATTGTCTTCAAATGTCCAATTTCTTATTTACATATTTGTTACTAGTATCCAATTGTTGAAAGAAGAGTCTATTAATATTAATAAATTGTGACCTACCCACATCTCTCTCATCTCCAAATACTCCCCTACCCACCCTCTTCGTTCTGCTAATGACCTTCTTCTTTCTACAACGCTTGTCACCTCCTCTCACTCCCGCCTCCAGGACTTTTCTCATGCTGCCCCTAGTCTCTGGAACTCCTTGCCTCGCTCCACCAGATTATCCTCTTGCCTCAAAACATTTAAAACCTCACTTAAAACACATCTCTTTAAAGAAGCGTATCACCTTCCACCCTAACACACTTATCACCTCTCTCTCCCTCTTTTACCACTCACTATCCCTTTGATTGTAAGTCTGCAAGTTTCTATCCCAAGTACTTTGGGAATGCACCATGGACATTGGATTCCTATCTCAAAGACAGGGCCCTCCTTGCTTTGTTAAATGTTAATCTGTATTTATCATTGTCTGAACCTAATTTATGTACAACGCTACGTAATATGTCGGCGCATTATACATAAACTATAACAATACCCATAAAAATGCCCTGCTTTCTTGTTGAAAATATTGGACATTATTATTTTAAATTAATTTTCCTGTTAGCTCTCCCCGCAGGATTGACATTTGAAAGAAATTCTGGAGAGGTCATAATTTGTTTTGTTTTTTTACATAGGACATGTTTTTCACTTGCTATGAAAGGTTTTTAAAAAGTCTCAGATCTAGTATTGTGGAATCCAATTTGCACAGTATTTATAAATCAAATGTCTTTTATATTTCAAAAGGCATAATGATTACTTTGTACCAAATAGACAATCCTTAACAAATTAAAATTGCTTAATTTTCTATAATAAGCACTTCCTTGATTCACACTGTTCCTTTCACTCACATCCATCTATGGTAAACAGCCTTGTAAACCTGCTTTAAAAATAATTACAGCAATTCTGAGGTCAATGAATACTTTTTCTTTTGCAAATGTAGTCCCTGACCTAGAAAAGTATGACCAAAACTTTTTTTTAGGTCAGATATGGCAGGCGAGATGTATAAACTGACTTTTTAGGTCTAATGTTGCAGCAAATCAGGGTGATTTATATCTGCTCCATCTATATATGGTATAGATCCAATTTCCAGTAAAGTGTTAATAACAGAAACTAGATAGTACAATTATGCAATGATCATTAATACAATTATTATTTAATAATTTGTAATAGCAATAATCCTTTTCTGGATTGCTACTGTGTCGTAGTGAAGGAGCTTGTGTACCTCAATGAAGCTGTGAGCTATACCATGAAGGGTCACGTAAGATGAACAGGTCATAGCAGAGAGGTCAGATATATGACACCAGCTTTGACAGATATAATTATTAAAGGGATACAGAAGACTTGTGTATTTTGCTAGTTTATAATATCCCTGTGTATCTATTTACTTTTATATATTTAATTTTATTAAGAAGAGCTTATAAGCTCTAATTTTTTTTTACTGCCTAAAAGCAAACAAATAGTCCCTGTATGGGTCTGCTCACTGCAGCATATGCAGACACAGCCTCTGTAGTGCTTGATGTGAAGTGTAGTGTCCTGGCCTGTCAGGGACCTCATCTCAGCAGTGTTTTGCCAAATGTCGCTGAGAGAAGGTCAGGCTTGGTTAGAATGAGACATGCATAGTCAGTCCTACAGAGTCTGTGTATTCATACATAATGGAGCATCCACATTCTGCATTCCCTCCTAAGACGCTAACAGCCCTATTAAATTTGGGCTACGTCTTAAAACGTAGCTCGTATTGTAGAAAGTAGGACCTTCAGCTATTAAATTAGCTCTGTAAAGCAGGCCACTGCAGATTTGCGGGTTTGCTGCGATAAAATCCTACGGGATGCGCAACGTTGAAGTTCGTGGCCGCAAATCCTTTCATCCGTCAAGCCCATAACTGCTACAATTCCAATCATGCTATTAAATTGCAACAAAGTCACTCGCGAGCAAGCCTGTAACACGCAAATGGAGCCCAAAGCCCTACGAGAGCTTGAGAGGACTTGCAACTGGGGTTATGTCCAATACGTAGCATTTTGACTGTAGATAAAATCACACAACTGTACTTATATTAAAAAGTGAAAGTGATGTTAGGTCTTAGAATTAATAGCATAACATTCTCAAGCCCGCAAATCGGCTCAATAAAATACTTTATTACATGATTTTATTTTCTGTTTTATCGATCCTGGCAATCATTGTGATAATAGATATGATGGAACTTGCATTTTATAGAATATCATATTTGCGGGTTTATTAATATTGCATTATGACTGGAATGTGGGTCCAATCGTAACTCTTAATTGAAGCCCGTAGGATCTAAAATCCAACCTCCATTTTTAACTGACAAAATGATGATGATCTCTATTACCATTGGCTCCATCTAAACCCATAACTAAGGGTTTGCTTAATTGGTTTACGGATTTGCGTCTCAAGCCCGTAACTCGTAGCCCGCTCTAAATTAATATCACAGTAACTTGGCCAAAAATCAAGCCTGTAGCAGTTGCGAGCTTCACGTTGCACTTACGAGGCTGGAATTTAATAGGGCTGCAAGATGTGTTGTCTAAATAAGTAAATGCTAGGGAAATACAACAGTACTAAACTAGGGTTCATTCTTAAAGACTCACTGGGAAAAAGAATATGGCAGAGATTTTTGTGCCCATAGAGCCACGGAGCTGTTAACCCAGTATGGTCTATGTTTCATGTGATGTTCCTGCAACAAAGCTGAGTCCAGATGGAAAAAGCATGTAGAATAAGAGTCTTACAACTGGTGGTTATAAAGAATACGCAAAAGAGAAAAGCCAGTCTAAATTAAAAGTAAATGAGTATCAAGCAGGAAAGAGTCCATGAGAGATGGATGAAAACATCCACACATGGTGTTAAATCTTACTCACATGATCAAGGTTGGTCCGGATTGTGGTGAAATGCTTATCAATGTAATTGCAACTAGTCAGATATGGAAAGAAAAAAACAACAATAATACTGACAGACAAAATAGCCCCACATAATGCTCTCCAAACACCACCTAACCAAACACCAACGCCTAGATCATGGAGCCAATTTTGCAGTGTACCTGATTTCTTGTTCATCATAGGCATTGAGATGGTAGATGTGAATAATAGCCAATAGTAAGATTAGCATCATTGTTATCTTCAACTGGAACATAGATACAACAATTATCATTAACCCTTGCACAAACACTTCTTAAAATAGAATTATGCATTAATATTATTAACAGCCCAAAGTTTATGTAAGATAATGTCTTCTCACCCAAATTACTATTCCCATCAAACATCCAAGACTTGTCATACAAGGCCTTACATACATCTTTCAAATGTACATTCTTCCTCATGCACAACTATCCTAAACTCCTCCCTAACTGCAAATTAAATTTCACACAAAACAGAATCAGCCAAGTCAATAATGTAAATTTATCCTGTCACAGGTTGTATTTTGTAGAAGAAACTACTAATTATTTCACTGTTTATACATTTATACAGCACCCCGACTGCACAGCGCTTGCCAAATGCGCCCAGACAACAGTGCGCTGACACATGTGCGCATGCACACCAGCGCGCCGGACAATAGCACGCCCCACATATGCGTGCATAGAAAAGAGCGCGTCCCACATATGCGCGCAACAGTACAGTCCATGAGCTGCAGAGATGATGCAAGAGGCCCATTCAGATATTCTGACTACCGCTGTTTTTTTTAGATATTTCCCCTGAGAATTTTTTATTTTATGCAAACCCGTTTTTATGGCTCCACTTCGTTTTCCATAGTAGCAACAGGAGAATATTTTCTTTCTAACATTAAATTTAGAGCTAATATGTTTTGGAGCACAGAATCTTATACACACCTCATTACCAAGAAATAAAACACGCACTGGTTTTGTAAGTGATATGGGCACTCTCTCCAGCATCCACCTGAGAGAACATGAGAATGTGCATAAATCAGGGAAATGTCAACCTGTTTTATCATTCCTCAAGTTCAGTAATATGAGGATAGCTCCATCAAGGGCATAAAAATTACAGCTAAAAAATAAAAAAAACTATTTAGTAAGATGTAATTTTACATATATGGATCAAAATCTTTACCATATAAATCCTTCTTCTTTCTTTTATTATAACACCTGATTATCTTATTAAGAATTGTACCAAAATTATTAAAACTACCTTATTATTATTTTATTATTATCCTTTATATATAACAAACCAACATATTCCGTAGCGCTATACAGGGGAAATGTCTTTAAAAAAAAATCTACCTCTTATCTGTCATATTATAGTTGTGTGTCATAATGTAAAAAGCACAGTGTTCAGGGATTATGGTATCTTGTCTCAATGAACGTAACTTAACTAACATATTATATTATGTCTTAATGTATTAAATTGCATAATCATTCTAAGTAGCCTGTGAAAAATCTCTGCCTCTACTTTAATTGCAAAAAATATATTTAAAAAAAATAAAATATATTTTTTTCTGCTTTCTCCCTTTGAACCAATTCTTTACCAAACACTGGCCCCCATTAAATTGGCCAAATTATAATTACTGGAGCCCGTAATGTAGCCCATAAAAGTTACTGATAATTAATGGTCTCAAAGGCACTGCAGTTGTCAAAAACTTAACTCTGTCCTATCTACTCCTTTGATCTTTCAAGCCTGCAAATGTTACCAGTGCTAAAGATGCAAATTCCTTTTTTAATTCCAACAATTCAACAAGCCTGCAATTGCCTTCAAACTCGTACATGGAAAATGTATCAAAAAGTACTAGATAGGACTCGCGAGTGGGTTAAATACCTGTTCATAACACTGTAAAAGCAAATATAAGCACACCACTGTACTTTAAAATACTGGGAAAGCAATGAAAGATCTCATTGCACAACAGCCTCAAGCCTGAGAATCTGCAACAAAAAAAAATGTTTTCATGTATTATTTTCTGTGTTATATTGATCACAGGAATCAAGGAGTTAATACATATCAGGCCACCTACATGGACTAGAAAAGTTTATTTATTCATTTTTGTTGATTTCTACATTGCTGGATTGTAAGTATAATCGCATATCAGACTTCTAAATACTAATTGATTGAAGTTTAAACTCCATTTTTTATGAAGTCATGATGACGGTCTCATTTACTATTGGCTTTGTCTAAATTGTAACTTACTGGCTTGTTTAACTGATCATGATCATGCCCTGAAATGCTACATATGGGATCATGGTTTACAGTTTTATATTTTAGCCCTGTAATTGCGGGCTTGTTTGATTAAATACCTAATTTGTAGCCAAATTCTCTGAAATGCTGATCTCAATAATATTCACCATAAATAGTAATTAAATCTAGATTAAACATTTATTAATAAATATCCCAAATGGCCGACAGCATTTAAATACAGCCTATATTATGTATCAAACTGTCTGTCAGTTAAAATGGATAATTTATTATTGATAATTTTGTTTCAGTATTAAAATTTACTCAAAAAAAACACTTATGAAAAATTAAAAACAGGATCCACAAAAGACAAACATCACAGAACATAAATCCAGATAACTGTGATCTCACAAAGAAATGTATGTGTACAGTCCTCCACAAATAACTTTTATAAGGATTAAAGACAGACCCACCACATTTTGCGGAACATATACTATTTCTTTAAAGGTATGTTTTTTACACGATTTAATACTGTTATTAATGGCATTTAATATTTTAACTTTAAAATATAATTGAACTGAAGCAATTGAAGCAAATCAAAAATAAATATTTTAGAAAACCAAGCCTATAAAAGTATATGACATGAAGTTAGTTTTTAAAATCATCAATCCCACGTATTGGGTTTATAATGTTTTGTTATAATCATGTATAGTGCACTGAAATAGTGGTATAACTTGCTTATTATCAGCCCCATTAAATTACAGCCCCGTAAGTGCAATGTGAGGCTCGAAACGGCTGCACGCTTGAAATTTGGCTAAGTTACTGTGCTATTAAATTAGATCGGGCTGCGAGTTACGAGCTTGAGACGCAAACCCGTAAAGCATTTGTCGGTCGTAGGATTAGCGGATATGTTGATGATCAATTAAGCAAACACGTAGTTACGGGTTTAGATAGAGCTAATTACGTCACTACCTCAGTGAAAAATGAACATTCAACTTACCTTGGCTTGATGTCCCCATGCTACTCCTCTTCTACCCAGTTGTGCCCTGGCAGAATCTGCGCTGTAACCAACAAAAAAAAACAAACTCCCAGATGCCAATAAGGCCCCTAGAGCCTTTTCCACAAGATAATTGGCAATGGAGCCTTCTGATTGGCTGAAAAGACTGTCACTCAAATTTCAGGCAATCAGAAGGCTCCAAGTTGTGAGCCAATCGGAATGGGATACACCCCCATATCCCATTCTGATTGGCTAATGCACCTGTCAATCTTTTTTAAACCAATCAGAAGGCTCTATTGCCTTCAGCCAATCACAAAGGGATACACTCCCACGGGATGATTGGCTGGAGGCATCTGCACATTTTTATTGGCTTCAGTGACAACAGCCAATCAGAAGGTGCTATCCCCTTCAGCCAATGGCAATTTATTTGTGCAAAAGGTTCTATGGGCCTCATTAGAGTCGGGGAGCTCCGTTAGTTCTTTTTGTTTTTTAGAGCACAGATTCTTCCAGGGCCCAGCCAGGGCAGTAGAGGAGGAGCACAGGGACATCGCCCTGAGGTAAGTTGAATGTATATTATGTTTACTATATTTTATTTTGTGTATGTATAAGTTGTACTAATGTAATGTTTATTTTTAACAGGGGCCACGCCAGAGAAGAAAATAAGAAGGGGGACATGCTGGAAAAGTGAGTGGAATATTTAAAATATTTAGAATGTTTATTTTTGCAATGTACTGCTTTGTACTAATTAGTTTTTTTTTTCCTAGGAGGGCGATCTGAAGGGACATCTGCAAAGGTAAGTGGTGTTAATTATTCTATTTTAGGTTAGATTTAGGGTGTGTGTATGTAGATAGGATTTAATGTATGTTAGATAGGGAGTATGTATTTTAGATAGGGGGGTATGTATGTATTTTAGAGAGGGGGTATATATTTTAGATAACGGGTATGTATGTATTTAGATAGGGGGTATGTATGTATTTGTATTGTATTGTATTGTAATGTAATGTATATATTTTGTATGTATTTCCTTTTCAGGTGTGTAATATTTTTTTATTTTCTGTAACGGGGGGTTGTAATGTAGCTTTTTTATTTTCTGTAATGTAACTTTTTTATTTTTTGTAATGTAGTTTTTTATTTTTTGTGACTTAGGCTTTTTTTTTTTGTGACTTAGGTTTTATTATTTTCTTTAATTAGTGGGGTGGCAGGTAGTGTAGGTAGGTAGTGTAGGTGTTAATAGGTTAGTGTAGAAGGAGGTTAGTTTAGATTGAATGGTTTATTAGGTGGTATAGTGCAGTGTAATGTTTGTACTTAGTGTCATGAGGGTCATTGAGGACACTCATGGCACTTATGTGGTTAATGTTAGGGTTCTAACTGGCCCATGAGGGTCTTTATATACCCATATGGGACTGATGGGCTTAAGAGATGGGGTTAAATATGCTTAGATGGGGTTAAATAGGCCCAGTTAGGGTTAAATAGGACCAGTTAGGTTTAGATATGTACTGTTAGGGTTAAATGTGTACTGTTAGAATGAAATAGGGCCAGGGTTGGGTTAATGGGGTATAGTTAGGGTTAATAGTGTAGTACTTACACTTTGTGTTATGAGGGTCCTGGATGAGCCACATGGCACTTATAGTGTTATTACATGGGTTAATTAGTGACCTATAGGAGTCTATATAGACCCCTATTGGACTGATGGGGTTACTTAGTGGCTTATGGGGGTCTGTATTGACCCAATAAGGTGACAGGATTAATTAAGGTAGTATGGGGTTCTCTATTGACCTTTATAAGTGACAGGGTTAATTAGTGGCTTATGGGGGTCTGTATTGACCCTTATGAGTGACAGGGTTAATTAATGGATTATAGGGGTCTGTAGTAACCCCCATGAGTGACAGAGTTAATTAAGCGATTATGGGGGTTCTGTATAAACCCCCATGAGTGACAAGGTTAATTAAGATATTATGGAGGTCTGTATTGACCCCCATGAGTTACCGGCTTAATTAAGTGATTATGGAGTCTGTATTGACCCCCATGAGTGAAGGGGTTAATTAAGGGATTATGGGGGTATGTATTGACCCCCATGAGTGACAGGGTTAATTAAGGGATTATGGGGGTCTGTATTGACCTGCATGAGTGACAGGGTTAATTAAGGGTTTATGGGGGTCTGTATTGACCCCTATGAGTGACAGGGATAATTAAGGGATTATGGGGGTCTGTATTGACCCTTATGAGTGACCGGAGTAATTAAGGGATTATTGGGGTCTGTATTGGCCCCCATGAGCGACAGGGTTAATTAAGTGATTATGGAGGTCTCTATTGACCCCCATAAATTACAGGGTTAATTAAGTGATTATGGAGTCTGTATTGACCCCCATGTGTGACAGGGTTAATTAAGGGATTATGGGGCTCTATATTGAGCCCCATGAGTGACAGGGTTAATTAAGGGCTTATGGGGTCTGCATTGACCCCTATGAGTGACAGGGTTAATAAAGGGAATTTGGGGTTCTGTATTGGCCCCCATGAGTGACAGTGTTAATTAAAGGGATTATGGGGGTCTGTATTGACCCCCATGAGTGACATGGTTAATTAAAGGGATTATGGGAGTCTGTATTGACCCCCATGAGTGACAGGGTTATTTAGGGGCTCATGGGGCTCTGTATGAGCCCCATGAGAGATGAAGTTAATTTTTATTTATCATGGGTTCCCTTAAGGGAAGAGAGACACAGGGTAAGGAGAGGAGGAGGGGAAGAGAGACACAGGGAAGGGAGAGGAGTAAGGGATGAGACACAGGGTAAGGAAAGGAGTAGGGAAAGACACACAGGGGAGAGAGAGGATTTTTGTGCAAGTGCTGCGTGTTTAATTAAGTTGTATGCACCACGCAAGGCGTGACAATTTCTCGCAGTTTGATATGTGATGATATACTGCAATACCTACATTGTAGGTAGGGAGGTAGGTACCTTATCTATGGGTACAGGAGTGATAGGAGAGAGATTACAATGCACATCAGCGCTCTGCAATCTCTTCCTCACTCTCCCCCACCCTCCCTATTCCCATCCCTATTCGTTCCAAGTTCCGTGAACAGAAAGAACTATGGTTTTAGTCTCTTTCAGGAACGTAATCAACCGTAACATATTTGTATATATATATGTGTGTGTGTGTTCTCCAAGTTGTGCTGAATGAACTGGCCCTTTAAGATAAAAACAACATAAAAATACATATTAATTACATCAGATAATGTGAGATCATAAGGAAGAAAAATAACAAGCTAAGTTTATGTTTTTCTAGAGCAACATTGCGGACATAGCAAGAAACAATGGTACATAATGAAAAGGGATATTCTCAATATTTTACAGCAAAAAGTTAGCAAAACCTAAAAAACATTTTGTTGATAGACAGCTCTCTCTGCAATTTCTAATTATTCACGGTTTGATCAGTGTACACATGCAAAAATTAAAAAAACATAACTTACTAATTTCTTTTTATACCTTTAATAGGAAAGATTATCCTCTGTCGAGTCCTGTACTACTTACAAAGCCCACAAATAACAAATCTCTTTGACCCTATTTAATCACTTACAATTGCATTATAAGTCATGGACCCTAACAGCCTTATAAAAATGCAATTCAGTGAATTGAATAGGGCTCTATATAAGTACAGAGCATATTTTGTTACAGAAGTGTTTAGTTAGTGAAGACCTTGTTTTTGGATATAAGTTCACTAACTAAAAACTTTATAAGAGCCTTATTCAATTGGCCAAATCGCAATTTAATAAGGTTGTAAATATCCAGAAATACTGATTACTTATTTTGCAATCACTCAAGTACTCAAACCAGAACATTCCATTAAAGTTTTTTTTAGAATACATCAGTTACTTTACTTGCTGCACAATATCGAAGACCACCTTATATCTTCAGCTTAAGCTGAAAAAATTTCTTTATCTATGAAATACGACCTTAAGGGGGGCAGAGTATTTCCACTGTGCAAACGGAATGTTTAGTTCAAATAAATCTCTATTTGGGGTATAAAACAATTTTTTACACCATTCAGAAAATAAAATAGTAGCAAGTTTAGAACAGGTAACATGCATGTCTTTTAGAGAAAAAATAACACTTCAGAACTAAAAAGTGAGAAAATACATAGCTTTCTTTTTAATGCTGTGACAATGTCAGGAAAATATTTTAAAAAATCTGATCTGATGGAATATTCAAAGGTTGTACAGAATAATTGAGAAGTATTCTTATACTTCCTTTTATAAATTATGTAAAAAAAATAGCATTTTTTACACACTGCATCTAACCTAAAAACTCTGTCCAGCAGGCCTAAGGGATATGTCTACATCTAGACAAACAATAACAGATGTGGAAAACATAACTTTTAAATCCTTGTTAGCAAAGTCAAGCCAAACATATATAGATGTTTTAACTCTCTTCCTCAATTTTCCCTGCACCACAATTCCTTCCCTACAGCTCCGCACATCTTAAAGTTCTGTACCTAAACTTATCTTTCCACATTTCTTTAAAACAAATATACTTTGCTTACCTGAGTACAGCCTGACCATATGTTTTATCCAATTTGGCATGACCTTTCAGTTTCCCTACAATACCCAGCTCCCACACACCAACTAACCCTATGGCAGATTTTCAAAGGAGGTTCTGCCTTACCCTGTTAAGTGGCCTCAGCATCTTGTGTGTAAGAGCTGAGATCGACAGGGCACCTATATGGGCATAAAAAGTATAGAAATGGTATAAAATGTTTGCATTTATTAGTTATAATGTAAAATCCCTAGGGGCAGACAACATATTACATACTAGAGCCTTTCACCTAAAATTACTTTCTATCAGATCCTGTCCCTCTAACACTAAATGAGAAACCTTTCAAACTTGGCATACCTTCCTACCTAAGCAAATAGTCATTTCTTTCCTGTCTCTTCCATTCCCTTTAGCTTGCAAGTAGCAAGTTTCAAATCTTGTAGGGTGCTTTGGAAAAAGCACTTTTTTCAAGGATTCAAAGCTCAAAACAGGGTCCCCCCATTTTCTTCAGTTTTGCTAATATTGGGCCTTATTCAGTTGTAAGCCCACAGATTGCCTTGTACCGGCCATATGCCATATGTCATATGAGGGCTTGAAATGTTCTAAAATTACAGAGTGTTTCAATTGAACAAGCCCGCAACTTACTGGCCGAAAAACGAAAACATAAACTATGCAATCGTATGTAGCATTTCAGAGCGTGAACAAGATCAATTAAGCAAGGCCATAACTACCAATTTAGAAACAGCCAATAGAAAACAAGCACGTTATTATTACATCAGTAAAACATGGAGGTTAAATGTCAATCAGTTAGAGTTTAGGGGGGCCGATATGCGATCAGACTCGCAATCCTGCATCATAGAAAATAATAAAAATCAATGAATGAAATATTCTAGTTCATCTGGGTGGCCTGATATGTATTAACTCATTGATTCCCGAAACTGATATAATACCGAACTTACACTTACATTTTTTTATTTTTGATTGCAGGTTGACAAGCTTGAGGCTGTTGTGCATTTAATTATAATGTCTTTCATAGCTTTCCATGACATTTATAGTGCAGTATTGTTTTTTACAGTACTACGAACAGGGGTTAAAACCCCTTGCGAGTCCTCTCTGGTACCCTTAGGATTTTCTTCTACATTTGACATTTATGGGTGTGAAAATATTTGCGGACTTGAGGCATTGTAGCAATTGAATAGCGATTTTAGCGATTGTAACTCTTGCGGGCTTGAAAGATCAAAGGCTTAGATGGGTTGTAAGTTACGATTTTGGCAACCGCAGGGATTTTCAGCCTGTAACCCGTAGATCATTTGCGGCTCACAATTGAATAGTACATTTGTTTATGGGCTCCATTACGGGCTTCCATAAACAACAGTAGCTCAATTGAATCAAGGCCATTTCTTTCCTTGTTCTAATGCACTTTAAAGTGCTACGGAATATGTTGCCGCATTACAAATAGAAGTTAATAATAATCAATGGCACAATGTATATAAAAAAAAATAAAAACATAAGGAAAAGAGGAAATATAGACTAAAGCCCTTCCTAATTGTGATAATATATAGGATCCTAGTACATCTATGATTCCTAAAGGGATTCCTCCTTACTGTAAGGTCCAGTTTAATACTGAGGCCCCAAAGCTGTCTGGTCCCTACTTCACAATATTAACAATAATGAACCGGCATGTTATATGTGTAGGCAGGGGCAGAACCTAGGCATTTATAGAGGGTTAAGGCGTCTCAGTCAGATCCTACACAGTACCACAATTAGGGTACTGGGTTTTTAGGCTATATTTCCTCTATTAATAAAGTTTTTAGTTTTTAATATACATTGTGCCATTGTTTCTATATTACAACTAATAAATGTAAAAAGGTTAGATTTGTGTACTGTTAGGAGTTTATGGAGAGGCAATGAAAAAAACAGTGTTGACTAATGATAAGTGTAATTTAGTTTAGGATATATAAACACACAGAATATACAAAATAACACAATTGGAAGCAATGATACAGTATTTACAGTAATTTTTAATTACTTGTGATTTTCCAGCTGTTTATCGCACTGGATCTTTTTTCTGATTTATAGACTCACTTCTCAATTATTCTGTACCTGGAATTTATCATTGTGAGTAGGAAACCAAGTTGAATTAGTGTACACAAATTCAAGGTCTTACATATTTGGACATTAGTACATTTTGAAAAGGTTATCAACTATCCCTGCTATGGAGGATATACTGCCAACCATAAGCTCTGTTTAAGGCTGCCTCCAGGAAGATGCTGAAATGATTGATTGTTTTGACAGCCATTGGGAATAAGTTCTAGCAGCGTAAAGCCCCACAGCCAACTCTGTGTGTGTATATCGATATCTATTTGGGTTGTAAACCTGATATATTAAAACTAAGAATGTAAATGCTGCATCGTTATATTTATTTTTACATTTAAAAATTCTGTATATTTAATATTGTATATTTTAGTAATTGCTGGTAAGCTGAAATCAACCCTTTTCTTAATCTTTTCCATTTTTCTTATAGTTATATTTTTTTAGTTGCAATATTCAAATCAGCAAATTCTGTGAAATGTTATAAATTAAATATAAGACAAAGAATAAAGAAATATATTTGAGTTTATTTCAGGACACAAAGAATTTGAAAAACCTTTGAAGGTGCCCCAGCAACACTAATTTAAACTGAATTTATTTTCTAAACCATAGGGTTGTTGTTCAAAGATACTCAGAGGAGCTCTTACACCATAATGCATATTAATCCATGAGTAATTCAGGGTGACTAAAATGTTCATTAAGAAATCTCTTTGGGAGCCAGCAATCTGGTGAGATATATCCAAGATAATTTCACTAAGTGCAATTTCTCCTGAGATCAGATATGTAATCAAGATACAAGAAGATCTTTCTGCCTTTGATCTAAAATATACATTTTTTTAAAGTATTTGAAGTGACAGTTTTGCACAGTGGAGTCTCACATCAATTCTCATATTATACATTATCTTAAGAATTATTGTTGGTAACTGCTAAACATTTTGGAACAATAGCCATTTGAAATTGTGTAAAATATGATTTTAACATACAATACAAAGAAAACATCTGAACAGAAAAGTATTTTATTAAATCCTACCTATAAATCTGAACAATTTTAGGAAAAATATAAAGAAAATTGTAATAGTATTACATTGAGTTCTACTTAATGTCAACGCCATCAAACAAATAAAGGTAATTGTCAGGGCTGGTGTTTGATGAAGATGTTAGGAGTTCAAGTCTCTTTGAGGGATAAGGCATAGAAAATTGAAAAACAGCTGACCAGTCGTACAAACTGGAGAAGATTGCTGATGGAAATATTGGTTTTAGAGCACTGACAAGAAATCCTGGCTTAACAATGCCATGGCACTACAGGTTCGACTAAACCCATGCCCTGTACGCAGTGAAGGGTGGTGCCACTATACATGGAGCAAAGCACCAGGTCGTGAAGCCATACAAATCGTGGAAGCACGTCTAATGGGTCCCTCTCCGTCACATATGGGTGTGGAAAGACCAGGAAAAGTCTCACTATGTGCAGAAGTAAACACATACTTCTAGGCCTAACCAAAGGCTTATTTCAGTATTTTTGTATGAGAGTCCATGAATTCACAGACCCATCGATGCATGCTGTGCCAGGCTTGACCTGAGGCCCAACTGAAAAAGTACCCTGTCATGAATCAGCCAGTGGCCATATTGGATTTGGATTGAACTGTGCCGGTGGCCATTTTGTGACTGGCACAGCCATCCTGTGACTGGCAGCAGTGGGCACAATGGGAGCCATCCTGGGACTGACAGCAGAGACCACACCCAGTGGCCATATTGTGTTTGGACAAAGTTCATGGCTCAGGCGGCAGCCATATTGGGACTGGCAGTATTGGTCACACCCAGGGGCCCTCTTATCATGAGCTGTTATCTTCCACATGCTGTGGAAGAAAAGGTTTGGGGCCAACTGGTTATTGTTATATTATGTTATGTGATTTAGGGGAAGGAGCAGGGTTCCCATCACCATTAATAAAGACATCCTAATGCATGAAATGGATTGATGTGGAAACCCTGCCCTCCACCCACAATACCATGAGTAAGGAATGTTTCTTAGGCTAAATACCATCCCCCATGTGTGAGCAATAAGCCAGGAGCTTGCCCATATGGTCCTGAAGGTAAACACTTGAAATGATAGTAGTCAGGAACAATAGGGTCCCTTACAGACACTGAGGCACCATAACCCCAGGGGGTCTACAGGGATTCCCATTCAGAGAATCAGTGCAAAGTCCAGAGGGCAGGGAGATGTCTCTCTCTTGGGAGCTAGAGCCAAATGAATTATTTAGTGTGACGAGATCAGTCTCGTCAATGCGAATTGGAGAAGCTTGGTTGCCCACATTCTGCCGTTTGACTACGGCCCATGTTGACTTTCCCCCTACAAAGACATGGAAGCCATGCTTCATTTGGTCAGAAAGGACTATGATCTAACTTTTGAACCACTGGACCAATTTGTATCATTTTGACACATGTTTGTATTTGGAGTATGCTGATTCTGAAAATGTACGTTTTATGTGAATGTGATGCATACTTTTAAAGTTATGAAAAATGTGTAGAAATGTGTTACAGATTCTGACCATCCCCCCATTAGGTAAACACTGAGGTAGGAGCGAAGATCATGAACAAGATAAACCTCACAGGGTGTCGCCAGGACTTGAACAAAGGGCCAGTATATGGGGTTTCCCCAGGTGCATAGTCCAGGAGGAAACAGGAAGTGTCCACGGGGACTGTCTGGGTGAGAATGAGCATAGTAGCCATGCCTGGGGGTGGCCCTTGGGAGGAGTCTCATGGTTCCCACGTAGGGACCCTGTCTGATTGGCCATAGGTAATTAGGGGTTGACCAAAGGTAGTCACTGCCCCTTCTGTGTATGTGGAAATGGTTTTTATATATGTCTTGGTTTTTAATAAAGAACGGAGTTCACTGCTTGACCCTCAAACACAGAGCTTATGTCTTATGCTTGGGGGAATTCATGGTATGCTGTTACAGACTGACTGCCAGGAGTGTAAGCATCTTGGGGGTGCTTTTCATGCTCAGCTGCTAGCAGCTATTCATGAGGTTCCAGTTGCAGGCTTGGAGTATTTACCCCTTGTATGCGTTCTTGGGGGATAGGGTGGCCTGCAGTAGCTGTCCCTATATCACTGGACGGGCGGATCGGCTAAAACGGCCTGGGCGCCCCCTTATATGTCTGGGGGGTACCGTTACAGTTAGCCCCACCTAGTGGGTGGACCTGGGGAGGAGTCTCATGCTTCCCACGTTGGGACCCTGCATGATTGGCCAGAGGTTATTTGGGGCTGGCTAAGGGTAGCCACTCCCCCTATCCTTGAGTGCTGTATTTAAATATGTTGTTCCAAAATAAAACGTTGTTCATAATTTTCATCAAGACGTGGAGCGTAGATGTATTATTTACCCGGAGACATATGCTTGCAGTAAGATTCGTCAGACTTACTGTCAATATTGCTCAGTCTAACCCAAGGCTGAGACATGATGTTCCTGTAAGCAAAGCTACCTAGGTCCAGAGTCACCCAAATCCGGTCAACAGACCCCAGCCAGAGAGTGGGTCGTGATAACTGGTGGCAAGTGGTGGGAGACTCTAAAGGAAAGGACTGGGATAAAGTTGCTCAACCCAGGGCAATATAGGAGTGTAAGCACAGCTTGGGTGGGAGCAGCGTAGCTCCCCAAGCTGCAACGGAAACAGATGGACCAGAGGAAGAAAGCCATGAGGAGCTGTCCAAAGCTACAGTCCAGGAGGCAGCAGGAAGGGACCACCCTGGTCAGAGCATCATCATGGATGCTGGGGGTCAGCACAGCCCGGTATGTACTTTTCTACAGCAGGTGTGTTGTTGGCCTCCCAACCGTAATATGCTTTATGAGGGGGGTGCTGGACTGTCCCTTTGTGGTTCCATAGGCCCAGAGACTGTTTTAGAAACCCCAGCCCAGCTGTGGTGACTGGCTGAGGGGAAAGGGGTTGCCCTAAGACAGGGGTTGTTTTGTGAGGCTCCCCAAGATACTGTTTTGCCTCAGAGGGGGGTGCATGGGAAGAGCAATTTGCTCTATACAGAGGGGGCAAGGCCAAGAGCTGGGGGAGGCCTTTACTCTGCACCTTGGGACAGACAAGAACTTGCCTAGCATGCAGCGGACCTGGCCAAACCAGCAGATTCATGACTATCAGCGTAGCTGGAACATTTGGATGTTCCCTGCCACTCTTGGGGAAGGTATGTCATGAATCAGCCAGTGGCCATATTGGATTTGGATTGAACTGTGCCGGTGGCCATTTTGTGACTGGCACAGCCATCCTGTGACTGGCAGCAGTGGGCACAATGGGAGCCATCCTGGGACTGACAGCAGAGACCACACCCAGTGGCCATATTGTGTTTGGACAAAGTTCATGGCTCAGGCGGCAGCCATATTGGGACTGGCAGTATTGGTCACACCCAGGGGCCCTCTTATCATGAGCTGTTATCTTCCACATGCTGTGGAAGAAAAGGTTTGGGGCCCAATTGTTATTGTTATATTATGTTATGTGATTTAGGGGAAGGAGCAGGGTTCCCATCACCATTAATAAAGACATCATAATGCATGAAATGGATTGATGTGGAAACCTGCCCCCCACCCACAATACCATGAGTAAATAATGTTTCTTAGGCTAAATACCATCCCCCATGTGTGAGCAATAAGCCAGGAGCTTGCCCATATGGTCCTGAAGGTAAACACTTGAAATGATAGTAGTCAGGAACAATAGGGTCCCTTACAGACACTGAGGCACCATAACCCCAGGGGGTCTACAGGGATTCCCACTCAGAGAATCAGGGCAAAGTCCAGAGGGCAGGGAGATGTCTCTCTCTTGGGAGCTAGAGCCAAATGAATTAGTTAGCCCCACCTAGTGGGTGGACCTGGGGAGGAGTCTCATGGTTCCCACGTAGGGACCCTGCATGATTGGCCAGAGGTTATTTGGGGCTGGCTAAGGGTAGCCACTCCCCCTATCCTTGAGTGCTGTGTTTAAATATGTTGTTCCAAAATAAAACGATGTTCATAATTTTCATCAAGATGTGGCGTGTAGATGTATTATTTACCCAGAGACATATGCTTGCAGTAAGATTCATCAGACTTACTGTCAATATTGCTCAGTCTAACCCAAGGCTGAGACATGATGTTCCTGTAATCAAAGCTACCTAGGTCCAGAGTCACCCAAATCCGGTCAACAGACCCCAGCCAGAGAGTGGGTCGTGATATACCCCACCTAAAAATAATAATATTTTTTTGTAATATACCAAAGCTACATAAAGTGATGTTCATGATAAATCAATATAAAAACATAAAATATACATACTGCTTCAGAAGAAGATGAGGAGATACTGTTTGTGAGAGTTCACATAGTTGGAGGAGATTGGAGGCAATACAAATAATGGAGGATGAACTATTCAGTTGATGGCTGTATAATCTGGAATTATTATTTATTGAGGAAGGATATCTCTAACTGCAAGAGGTATAAGAGGGAAAAATATATTTGGAAGTATTTATATTGAAGTTTGGGAACATGCTAGTTTTGGTGAAAACCTCAAATGTTTGGGAGCTATGTAGGAACTTACAAGAGTAGAAGGATTTACTAAGCATCTCAGTTGCATCTCAAGTTCTTTTCATTATTAACTATGTAATATTCCCTGTAAACAGCCCTTCTCACCTTATGTCAGCTCTTTTCACCCCATAATAGGTAAGAATTGCTTAGGAAATTGTCCCCAACATTAGCAGCAAAGAGCACAAAAAACCTTTAGTTTCCATGCTGGTTGACTTTAACACTTATTGCTGGCTGGTAATTGACCAATGTGCTCTACATTATCAATTTGGGAATAGAAGGGGAAAAAGGGGGTAGTTGTTGTTAAATTTGATGATTCAAATTGGCTTTTCGTATTTCACCCCCCCCCCCAATCTCATCTGCACATGCTCAAAAGCTGGGAGTCACAATTAAAACTGTAAATACTCCTTCCTTTGGTCTGCATCAGTCACAATTGTGTTTGATCAGTAAGATTGCTACCATGGCAACCGCTATACACTACAGACTTAGGTCAAACTAAAACTTCCTGTAAAAAGTTGATTGCATAGCTGTTATTTTTTATACAGTGCCTTGCAAAAGTATTCACCCCCCCCTCCCTTGACTTTTTTCCTATTTTGTTACATTAAAGCCTTAAGTTCAATGGTTTGTTACTCTGAATTTTATGTGATGGATCAGAACACAATAGTCTAAGTTGAAATGAGAAAAATTTATACAAAAAACTACTTTTTAGAAATAGAAAACAGAAAATTGTGATGTGCGTATGTTTTCACCCCCTTTGTTATGAGGCCCATAAAAAGCTATGGTGCAACCAATTACCTTCAGAAGTCACATAATTAGTGAAATGATGTCCACCTGTGTGCAATCTAAGTGTCACATGATCTGTCATTACATATACACACCTTTTCTGAAAGGCCCCCGAGGCTGCAACACCTAAGTAAGAGGCACCACTAACCAAACACTGCCATGAAGATCAAAGGAACTCTCCAAACTAGTAAGGGACAATTTTGTTGAGAAGTACAAGTCAGGGTTAGGTTATAAAAAAATATCCAAATCTTTGATGATCACCAGTAGCACCATCAAATCATAACCAAATGGAAAGAACATGGCACAACAGCAAACCTGCCAAGAGACAGCCGCCCACCAAAACTCACGGATCGGGCAAGGAGGGCATTAATCAGATAGGCAGCACAGAAACCTAAGGTAACCCTGGAGGAGCTGCAGAGTTCCACAGCAGAGACTGGAGTATCTGTACATAGGACGACAATAAGCCGTACGCTCCATAGGGTTGGGCTTTATGGCAGAGTGGCCAGAAGAAAGCCATTACTTTCAGCAAACAACAAAATTACACGTCTTAAGTTTGCAAAAAGGCATGTAGGAGGAAGGTGCTCTGGGTCTGATGAGACTAAAATTTTACTTTTCGGCCATCAAAGAAAATGCTATGTCTGGCGCAAACCCAACACATCACATCACCCAAAGAACACCATCCCCACAGTGAAACATGGTGGTGGCAGTATCATGCTGTGGGGATGTTTTTCATCTGCTGGGACTCGGAAGTTGGTCAGTGTTGAGGGAAAGATGGATACTGCTAAATACAGGGATATTCTTGAGCAAAACCTGTACCACTCTGCGCGTGATTTGAGGCAGGACGGAGGTTCACCTTCCAGCAGGACAATGACCCCAAACACACTGCTAAAGCAACACTTGAGTGGTTTAAGGGGAAACATGTAAATGTGTTGGAAGCCTTAAAGATTGCTGTTCACAAGTGCAAACCTTCCAACTTGATGGAGCTGGAGCAGGTTTGCAAGGATGAATGGGCAAAAATACAGGTGGTAAGATGTGGCAAGCTCATAGAGACTTATCCAAAGTGACTTGGATCTGTAATTGCCACAAAAGGTGGCTCTACAAAGTATTGATTTTAGGGGGGTGACTAGTTATGCACATTGACTTTTTCTGTTATTTTGTCCTATTTATTGCTTGTTTCACAATAAAGAAAAACATCTTCAAGGTTGTGGGCATGTTCTGTAAATTAAATTATGCAAATCCTCAAACAATCCATGTTAATTCCAGGTTGTGAGGCAACAAAAGACGAATGTGACGTTTTCCTTGAACTAAAGTTACTATGCTTTTCTGAATAAATGTATATTAAAGATGACATGCAGAAAGATCTTCTTGTAACTTGATGGACCCTGCAAATAAAAAGTCCTATAGGCTGGTGTGTAGTATCATATTTGGAAGATGAGAGAAGAAGATCATGGGCATATAGAAAGGCTAAGCTAAAAGAGGTTGCTCTCAGAGTTGGTTATCTCCATAGACCTTACCTAGCAAGGTAGGTTCATTCTCTGGTTCATTCTCTGATTGAGCAACTCTAATTTGGTTTTTGCTCACTGTGCCTTAAGAAGTTCAGCTACACCTCACTGACAAGACTCAATCAAACGTACATCTGGTGTTTGATGTTTCACATGTTAAGTGGAGCATTGCCTTCTCTTTTAGGCCTGCATCACTTTATTTAGTGAGATCAGACTGATATACTGCAGGATGTTTCTCCCTGTGAAGGGCACAAGTTTCTAAAGGACGTTCCTCTTAGAGTGGATTATCATAGCTATAGAACTAACCAATTAAGGTTAGATCGTTCTCTGATTGAGCTCCTCTATTTTGTTCCAGAGATAATGGCTGCATGCATATTTGGGCAAAGTGATAGAGCACACTATAATCTCATTTTTAATCCATGCACTTTTTACATCTTTCAACATTTCCCTCAAAGATGATGATATATCTTATTTTTTTGTATCCAGTTTAGTGAGAATATGAAGAGGAAAGAAAAATATATGCTATCTAAACCTAAAACAGTTTGCCAATGATTGCGGCATAAAAACACAAAGGAGGAATCTAAACCAACAACTGGAGAACAGATAAATATTCAGTTGCAATATGCATGGCTGAATGTAATTCACCAACATGAGGGCTCAAAAACTCCTTAAATGAACCTCCAGGAGGGACAAGCTTTAGTAGTTAACCACGGAAAGGTGACATTAGGATTGTTGCTCTCATGTCCCAGCATAATGTCTATATGCCTCTCTACACATCTATATATGTAAAATAAAGTTTTTGTGTAACTTGAGTTAATATTTTTCATTATAATTGCCAGCTTTGTTTTACTGTACTGCAATGGAATTTGGCTCTATTTCTCACAATGATGTGGCAGTTGCTGTTAACTAAAAATTGTTAAATAAACTCTTATAATAGAAGTCACATCTTAGTGATTTCGCTTTATACACACAAAACTATATGTTTGTCACTCTTCAAAAGCAGGGGAAATGTACATGTAGCTAAAAATACAAGGCTTTAGCACAATGATCAGTTAAGAATCCCAGAAATATTGATATCTGCTATAATGTTAATACATATTAAAGATCCTTCTGTAAGAGTCAGATATAATTAGAAGCAAGAGAACCTAATTTAATTTAGTATGTTATATTGGATGTAAAGTTTCATTAAAAAAAATAGACATTTCTTCCATTTTTTTAAAGTTTAAAGTCTGATAAAATATTAAAGCAATAAATGAAATTAAATATGTTATATTTGACATAAGATAATTGAATAAACACAAAAATTATTTAGTAAATATTATATGAAAAATTAGCATTTTTTCTTTGATAAGTAATGATATAAATAATAGGTAATAGTAGAAAATCTTGCATGTTCATAGTCACATAGTTACAAAGGGCCTCATTCTATTAGCGGCCGCAGCCGTTGCGGGGCCGCAAGGACCGGCCGCAAGCTATTCTGCTATTCTATTCCCTTACGGCCGGGGACTCCGGCAGGCTTGCGGCCGGTGCCTTGCTATCTCTTGCGGCCGCTCGCGCCAGAGGAAAGCCTTTGATCTAAAACGGCCGCAAGAGTTTCGGCCGTAAGAAATTCCTATTTGCAATTCAATTGCTCCGGGAACCCTCTCTGCAAGGCTAAAAACTAACCGCAGCTTACTTGCAGGAAAGAGGTCCTGCTAGCACCAATTAAGCACATAAAATAGCTCAAATAAAGCCATCCTGCACTTTGAAAAGACTATAAAGGGATTTTAGGTGTTAGAAAAAATAGCACATAATTACCCTATACTCAAATCCGTAAAATATTTTATTTTTAATATCCGTAAAATATCCATGTAAAAAGTCCAGAGTGCTTGGAGCACTTCAGACCCGCCCACGCCGCAGCCGGAAAAAAAAGAGTTAATTTGAACTCGGGTTTGGGCTGATGTGCAAGCTTGAGAGTGGGTTACTTTTAATCCTCATGCCCCCCAATATGATCCCTAGCATTTACAGAGCTGTACAGTGCAGGCTTGAATTTATTTTTGCGTTTTTATATCTCTCCAAGATATGCGGCCGGCCGTAAGAGGAGATCCTTGCGGGCCGTATAATAGAATCTCGAGATAACAGAACCCCCGCAAGGAATCGCAGCCTTACGGCCGATTTACGGCCGGTAATAGAATGAGGCCCATAGTAATTTAGGTTGAAAAAAAGACTTTAGTCCATCAAGTTCAACCTTTTTAGATCTCCTCTGATCTGCAATACATGGATTTATTGTTAATTGATCCAGAGGAAGGCAAACAGAAAAGAAAAACCAAAGGGAAACTTTGCCAATTGTCTCAACAGGGAAAAAATATACAATTCCTTCCTGACCCCAGATATTGGCGATCGGATTCATCCCTGGATTATTACTCCCTCTCTATTTATCCAGGATAACCCTTAATGCCCTTTTTATTTTATTCCAGGATCAAGGTCATGATTGTAGCTTGAGCTAACAGTGACCAAACAAGTTGCAGGAGTCTGGACAAGTTACCGATTGTAACCTGGGTATCAGAAGTAAGGTACAGGCAGAGCATACTGGATACAGGTTACTAGTGGCCTACGGCAAGACCACTCCCCAATTTAGAATACAAACACCAAAACAGCCTGACACTGTGGATATGTGAAACTAGGACTGATCATTTATTGAATCATAGAACCAACATATTTATACTCTATCTCCCATACCACACCCTTGTGTACTTTTGTGTATGTGTGTGATGTCAGCACTAACTTACATCTGCTGTGCAGCCTTGGTTGCTATAGATGCTCTTGAGATGAAACTCACTAGATGTCTAAACTACATGACATGTGTCTATAGCTGGCAACTGCCACAACCTGGATGTTAATCTCCAGTGTTTGCTTAAGACTCCTGAAGTGCAGACATCTGTCTTGGCTCCTTTTAATCAAGGCCTGTATGTGTGAGGATGCAATGTTCTGCAGTTAAGCTTATGTTTTACCTTTTACCTTTTCCTTATATATTCTCCTGTTCTATATCACATTTACCCTCTATAGCATAATATAACTAGTTTACATGATAACAATGCACAGGCAACATATAACCACACAGCAATAACACGTAATTACAATGCAACAATGTCATGTGCCCTTGGCCATATCCATAATTACTGGTAATATTACAGTCACTAACAATGTAGTCATGACAATGATTATGCCTCTCGTGATATGGTTTTGTTCCTCAGCATCATCCTGACTAGTAAGAAGTCCCAGATCAAGCCTGCAAGTCCCTCATACCTGACGGTCGAACTCTGGAGCTCTGGCATTTCCGAATTAGGGCCTGTAAGACACATTCTATTAAACACATCTCATCAACCTTTTACAACAGTGCAGCAATAACAGCAACTACATTTCCACCAATAAACTATGACAAGTAATATATGCCCACGATGTCCCAATGTCCAGGAAGTTGTGACAGTGCATTTCCCTGTACGTTACCTTAAAAACATTACTAGGAGGGTGCCACATATTTAGAAACATTAGGTGCCATGGGGGTCTTAGATGTACCATGTGGGGTTTTGGAGACTCCCATGGTATAGGGGTAAATTTGAGTGCCATGGGGGCCTATAAAGGCCTGGGAAGGCTGAATTCTTGAGGATCCCCTGACAAAGTTTGTGAAAATGGAGAATCCCCAAGGATCCCCTGACTCCTAGAGCGTTGGAATTGGGAATCACTGGGGTTCCCCTATTGCAAAGGGGAATCCCCAGAATCATTATAGATAGTGGTATTGGGAGGATCCTGGGGATCGCCTGGTATTAGTTAGATGGTGGATCCCTTGGTATAGCATGTGGGGAGGGGGAATCTCAGAGGTTCCTCTGATTCATAGCATGTGGGGATGGAGAATCACTGGGGATGCCCCAGGTTCATGGCGTTTATTTGGGGGAATTTTAGTAATGCCCAGGATTATGGTAGAGGGGGATATTGGGGGAGATTCTGGGCATGAACAGAGTCCTTATTACCTAAAGCTTTAAATTATACAATAAATGGAACCTCCATTGTCACTAAGTGAAAATGATATTATTTTTTTATAGTATGAAGGCTATTTTATTTGAGGATCAAATTCAATATTTTTAGTTTGAGGCTATTTTTATTAATCTGTATTGGTTACAACTATAATATTGCCAATGTTTAATCTGTACTCAGTTGCAATTAGAAGTAATGTAATAAGTGTCCTTTTCATTTTAAAAAGACCAATACACAGTAGCTTTATTCTTGTATATTGAACAGAAAAAAGAATGTCTCCCAGATCACTTTGCAAATGTTCTTCCAAGACTTTAACATAATCACAAATTCACATAATTGCACATAAAACTCCTTGACATTTTTAATTTAACATTTTTTGCCAATTATATGAAATTACATATTAATTTAAAAAGATTAACCTTTTTACTTCCAAGGGGAGTTGCAACTTTACAGGCAAAGCACAGTTTAAAAAAAAATGCTTAATAACTTTTTAACAGTAATTCATGGAACAATATGACTTTGTTCTTGCCTATGAATTATTTTCTCTTTATTCAGTTTGGTATAAGTTTATAATTTCCATATCACATGTTATAGACAAGAAAATCTTATGTCTGTCTATTTTGCTGAAATACTAATATGTGAAAATAGTATTGATTTTATCATAACTTGTTTATCAAAAATGTGAAATTTAAAAATTGTACACACAATGGAGGTTTATAACACCAGCAAAGCTAGTCAAGAAAATAAAATACAATTAAAACATACACATTAGGCTTACTAATTTCCTCGTATCTTCAGTAGTCCAGGGATTATTTTTTGAAATATAACCAGAGGGCATTAATGAAAGTATGTATTTTACACCAAAATTGCTAAAATAAATGTGATCATAACTTTTTGCCCACAACTAAAGAAAGCAAAGGCTGATGCACTGTCCAGACAATTTCCTTAAGCCCAGTCTAACTGCTAGAAGCACCTTATCCCTCCACCTAACTTGTCTGTCCTTCTAATTAGAGGACCAATATTGTTCATTGGGGTAAAATCTCTCAGGATACCCAGTTGAATGTGCAATTACAAAATAAAGTACTAAATCGTGTCATCAAATATCACAAGTTGTAACACAAGTATTTGTGAAAGTATCAATAACACTTTATTAAAATTAAAATATGAGCCAAAATATATAATTAGCACAACAGTAAAAATACAAAAAAAATCAGCCTCAATACTATCAAAATAAAACAATATTCATAAAATATTCCATGTACTTAAAGGACCACTGAACTCTGATTGTTATACATTGCATCCATCTTGCTTATATAAAAAGTTTAATGAAATATATGATACTAGCTACTTGCCCTTCAAAAATGACGGCAAGAAAATGTTAAGGCTGGGAATGCTGTTTGCCGCACAATACGATGCCCTGCCCCCTCTGAGCACTCATTGCCCCCTTTGGCACTCATTGCGAGCCTTTCCCCCCATCTACTTTGGTGCTTTGCAAAGATCACCTTCGGCACTCATCGTGAGCCCCCCCCCCCCACCTTGTGTAGTTTAGGTGCCTCTCAATGAGTGCTACTGACAAAAAACGTCAAATATACTTCAAATTAACTTGCAACCTCACTCACAGGCTCCCTGCCTCTCCCCCTGTGTTATGTGTGAGTGTGTAATGTATTTGGCATTTTTTGGTGGTCTTTCGAGTTTGGAGGTTCGGCCATTAAAGTTGTAAAATATTGCGTGCCGTAAAATATTGCACTCATTGCAGCTAAGTCCCGCTGGCCTTGCGATGAGCGCCTGTGGTGCTCATCTCCACCCCTGCACTTTGGTCCTGCACTTCAGGCTGCTCTTTTATTCTTATAGGCACAGGCTACACTTTGATCCTTATAAGCATCGGCTGCACTCTGGTTCTTTTAGGCACAGTCTACACTTTAGTCCTAATAAGCGCAAGCTTCACTTTGATTCTTGTAGACACAGGCAGCACCTTGATTCTTATAGGCACAGGCTGCTCTTAGGCTTTTGCAGGCCTTAATTATACTACTCCGCAGTATTCCACTTCTGAAAAGACAGGATGCAAGGTGGTGCAAGTGCAACGAGTTTCGAGGAGGTCGAGAACCGATGGTCCACTGTACTTACATTATGTATTCACTTTCATAAAGCTCAGCTTTGTGGACTGCCTGTTATATTTGTCCCATTGATTGTTTCTCCCATTTAGTCTGTGGATCGCTACATCTCCCTCAGACTTATCACTGGCCTCTTGGTTGCTTCTCTGACGAATACCCTCACTGAATTTTGTTGTATTGCCTTCTCTACGAAGAATTGTTTTTGTGCCATATTCTTTCCATATTTTTTTATAAAAATGTATTTGCTCTGGTGAGACCATAATGATCCTGTTTGCTTAGATATGCTCTTACAAACTCTGGAGCCTTCCTGAAATAGGGTTATTGGTTTTGAGATCATGTGACACTTTAATTACATACAAGTGGGCTCCATTTATCTAGTTATGTAACTTCTTAGGTTAGTAGAATGAGAACTTATTGTAAGGTTGCACAACAAAATTGGTGAATACTTATGCAATCAAAAGTTTCCTGTTTTTTATTTGTAAATAATTTTGAAAAACACTATGTAATTATTTTTCTTTTTCAGCATTATGGACTATTTTGTGTAGACCAGTGGCATAAAACCCTAGTTAAATCAAATGAATTTCATATTGTCACTTCCTGGATCATTCCACTTGTTAGTGCAAAGGATGTAGTCTTGGGTGCTCATTTTTTGTAAATGAGTTTCTTTGTTTAGACTTGGCTTTTGATACTGACTATTCTCTAGTCTGCTGCCATCCATCACCCTACTACTTGTGACCAAATCCTTCCAATTTGCTTGGAGTTTTGACCCTTATTTTTTGACCTGCATTACCTAGCTTGGTGTCTACCACAGCACTTGGAATTGTTACTCTAACAAACGGTTATGGACTCTGGTTTGAGTACTGGTATATATCCACTATATAAACTCTTGAGTTCTATGGCACCATACAATTTAATTGATGATTAGCATTGGATCAAGACCACTATTTTTGAGGAATTCAGCATTGACTTGAATCAAATAAAGAATTAAGAAATGTAGCATTATCAATGTCAAAAGTCAATGTTTGGACAGGTAACAATGTGATGGTTCAAAGAGCTAGAGCTGGTGGCAGCATTCATAATAACATATACTTTTTAAAATAGAGACAGAGAAAGAATTATGACGTTTTTTTCCATATCAATTACTGTCAGTCTTCTTGCTGAGAGCTAAAATAAGCTCTCATCAAATAGAGTCAGCTTTACATTGTGAAACTGATGTTATTTATCATTGTAACATTTTCTGAACAAAATGTGAGATCAACAGCTAATGATTCACATGAGACTGGAGTTTCCCCAGGAAATCAATGGTTATAGCAAATATTATAATCTTTACCACAGAGCTGGTATTTTACAATGACAATTAAAATGTCAAACGTCTAAGTGGTGAATGGAAGAACATTTCTCCCTGGCTTGTTACAAGAGGCCAGTGTCTGGTTTTTGACATTCAGAAAGAATGATTTAAAGACTATGAAATATTAATATTTGGAATGAGTGCTGATTATGGGTATTAGCTTTTTTTCTCCTACCGCCAAAAGAACAAAGACAATAAAATGTATGTGTAGATTTGAGAATTTGGTTGTTTCACTCTTATTTAGAAATACTTTTTTTTAACTATAATCAACTCTATATAAGTTAATTAACATATTTTTGTTATCACTTTGAATTTATTTTTTTCCCACCATTGTGCTCGAGATTTCTACCAAGTCACATTTTTATGTGCTATAGTGGATCAGACATATTTTTCCGGATAGCATGTATATAAATACTGTCATTAAGTTGATTTTAGGATTTTAATAAAAGTTTGGGGGTAACTGATGACAACCTTTTGTAGTGAAAGACGTCAAGTGCCCCTGTGGGGGCAGTGTGCATTTTATAAATTGGGTTGAAGTGGTGGATTTTAATAATTTTATTTTGATTTTGTTTATAATGATGATATAGCCTTTTGAATGTCACAATTTGCCTATAAAGTAGATAAAAGCATTGGTGGAAGGATCATAATGCAGTTGGAAAAGGTCAAGATTGTTCATTGTTTCACAATAGTATCAATTACATATGGTTCTATGTATTCTTTAAAATTAACTTTATGTTGTATGTATATTTCTGAAAATCAAAGTGGTGTTTTCATTTATACACAAGTTATTCTTATCTAAAATAGTTGCACACAGAAGTTCACAGTTATGTGCAGAATGCTTTAGCACTTGCCTTTTATTGCTACAACACCTCCATATATTAAGTGATGTGAGCTCAGCATTCTGTGTGTCAGTGACAAAAATGAAACTAAAAATGGCGGCTTACAATTTCCACAAACATAGATTAATAAGTGCCCAACTGGGCAAGTTCCATAACCAACTTTCACATAGTTAATTTTCTCTGAGAGGCATTTAATATAAAATAAAATTCATTTTTAGGTAGAACTTGTCCTTTCAAGTTATTCAAATCATATTAATGTATTTGTGATCAAAATATTATTTTAGTAAGCTCAAATCTATAGCCCTGTCATGTCTTTTTAAGCTGCAAGATTATTTTCAGCACAACTAATTGAAAATACATAGTTTCAGAAAAGGTGTAAGGTTCTTTCACAGTTTCTTTAGGTAATCAGTGTGAATAATTTTGCATTCTTTGTATTCAGAGGCAAATAAGCTCATCTGAAGGTGACAGGGATCTTGAAATGATGAACCAATTAGGAGAAATCTTCAATAAAAGCTAACAAGAGCATGTCTAAGGCTCAGATAAATGGAAAGTGGAAATAAAAGAAATCTGGTGTTTGTCCTGGTTCAGCTCTAAAGCTATAATTATGTTATAGTGTATCTATGTTAAAGAATGGAACCCTATCTATATTCACTGCAATGCATCCATTAAACAAAACAGAGTACTCAAAAAACATTTAGTGGTCTAGTTAAAAAGAGCCCGTTAATTTGCAGACATGTTTCTGTTTACTGTGGGTGAAGAAAAAAAGCATGACATTGAAAAGTCAGAGCATTAGTGTCATTATGTGAACCGGCCTTTAATAAGATTCTTGCAGCATTGGCTGAGGCTCGTGTTAGCTGCCGAGTTTAGTTTCTTTTGAATTAGTGGATAAAAAGACAAAACATTTTCTTTCAAATAGTGTCAGTTTTATGAATGTCAACCTGACAAGTTTTAGATAGAAAGTTTTAAATAAGTTTCTGTGACATAAGTTCAAAGGCAATATTGCATTAAAGTTAAATAAAATATGGAGTGTACAAGTATAAACACTTTAATGCAACATATGCATTGTAATAACAAATATAAACATACATAAGAAATGAGGGCTAAAATTACACTGAATGCATACTGATACTATTAAGGTAAATAATTTAATATGCTGTGGCCAATCAATAATATGAAAATGCTGATTTCACTGACTGATATTCATATTCCGTATTGCAATATCCAGAAGAAATCTGGTTGTTTCTATTGCTTAAAATGTATAGAAGCACTAGTTGTGATCAGATCACCTAGGGCCATATTAAATTCCAAGCCAGTAACTCCAACATGAAGCTCGTAATGACTGCGTGCTTGAAATTTGGCCGAGTTACGGTGCTAGTAAATTAGAAATGCTACGAGCTACGAGCTGGAGAAGCAAAACCGCAAACCATCTGTCTACTGGCAGGTTTGCGGGCTAGAACGTAATCAATTAAGCAAGCACGTAGTTACGGGTTTAGTTGGAGTCAATGGAACCAGAGATCATCAGCAATGCGTCACAAGAAAATGGAGGATGGATTTCAAAGTCTTACGGGGTTCAATTACGATCTACGAGCAAACACACATTCCAGTCAAAATGCAATATTAATAAAGCCGCAAATATTATATTCTATCACATGCAAGTTACAGTATATGTATTAACACATTGATTGCCGAGATTGATATAACACAAAAAATATACATGAAATAAAATATTTTTCTGAGCCGATTTGCAAGCTTTAGAGTGTTGTGCCTAACATCTAAGACCTAACATCTCTTTCCCTTTTAATAAATGTACTTATTTGCATTGCAAGTGCTACCTATTGGACTTTACCGCCCTTGCGGATCCTCTTGAGCACATTTTGAGCTTTGGGCTCCATTTGTGTGTTACGAGCTTGCTCGTGAGTGACTTATTTGCAAGTTAGTAGCTCAATTGGAATCGTAGCGGTTACGGGCTTGACGGAGTTACAGGCGCAAAGTTCAACTTTGCTCAACCCGTAGGCTTTTTTCGTCCCTGCTGTGTCTTAACACCCAAGTCATCTGTGGGCTGCGTTACGGGGCTAATTTATAGCCGTAAGTCCTAAAATATGAGTTACAAGCTACGTTTTAAAACGTAGCCCGAATTTAATGGGGTTGCTTAACTAACTAAATAATTAGCAATCAATACATTTAACAAAACGTTTTTCAAATTAAATTAACTGATTAAAAATTGTAAGCAATCAAGGACGTCTAAAACATACAAAGCTCACTTCTAGTTAGCATGTGTTGATATCAATCTACTCTTAAATATATAATTGGACATAATGCAGAGACAACAGTCCAACCTGGAACATAGTTAAGAATGAGTGGTGCAATTAATGGGGGTAATTTACTAAACACTTTCTCATCTGAGATGAGGTGATAAAAACTGAGAAGAGCTGTTTTTGTTCATAGTATATCAAGACATGCACTTTAAATGCTTAGCAAATTCCCCCCAATTGGATGGAATTGTGTATAAACTCCCCCTTAAAACCAAACCGGAAATACTTATATATAGCATGGGTGCCCAGATAGTAGGTGTCTCTTAAAGGGGCACTGCCTTAACTGTAACTGCTCTTCATGGTGTGAAAGAGCACAATATTATACATTAAAATTATTTATTTTTTATAATTACACTTGTTTTTGTTTAGTTTTTCATTCATGTCCAGCTCTCTGTGGCCTAATGGACCGCAGCATCACAGGTACATCTGTCAGTCACTGCCCCTCTGAGCTCTATCAAATTCATGTTGCTTCAGTGACCTCATCTATCCATATCCGCCTCTGTCGTCCCATTCTCTGTGTGCCTTCAATCATTCCCAGCATCAGAGTCCTTTTTAGGGAATCCTACCTTCTCATGATATGGCCAACATATTTTAGCTTCAGCCTCTTGATCATACTTTTCAGTGAACAGTTTGTCTTGATTTCCTGTAGTATTGATTTAGTGTATCTTCTTGCAGTCCAAAGGACTCTAAGTAGTTTTTGCCAGCACCACAATTCAAAAGTGTCAATTCTATTGCGCTCAGCCTTCTTTATGGTCCAGCTTTCACATCTGTATGTTTCTACTGGGAATGCAAACCTTTGTTGATTGCATAATATCTTTACTTTTTACTAGCTTGTCCACGCTTGCCATAGTTTTCTTCCCCAGTAGCTAATATATTTTAATTTCATGTCTACAGTCACCATCTGAAGAGATCTGTCACTGCCTTGCCTTTTTCCCGATCTATTTGCGAGGAACCGAGATTAAAAATTGGCCAGGATCTTTGTCTTTTTAATGTTGAGTAGCAGTCTCTTAGTTTACCTCATCAATGGGGCCTTTAGTCCCTCCTCACTTTCAGGGATCAAAGAAGTATCATCTGCGTATATCAGGTTGTTGATATTTCTTCCAGCAATATTGATTCCTGCTTTGGATTCATCCATTCCAGCCTTGTTCAGCCTTGATGTACTCTGCATATAAGTTTAATAAATATGGTGACAATATACAATCTTGTCCCACTCCTTTTCCGATCTTGAGCCATTCTGTTGTCCCATGATGTTCGGTTCTGACTGTGGCTTCTTGGTCCACATACAGATTCCTTAGGAGTAGGATGAGATGGTCTGGTACTCCCATCTCTTTAAAAACTTGCCACATTTTATAATGATCCACACAGTGAAAAGCTTTGGAATAGTCTATGAAGCAGAAGTAAATATTTTTCTGGAACTCTCTTGATTTCTCTGTTTTGCATAGAACATTGGCATTTTGATATCTTGTGCCTCTTGCTCTGAGGAACCTGCTTGCACATCTAGTAGTTCCTGGTCCATATATTGTTGGAGTCGATCTTGTAGAATAAATGCATTACCTTGCTGCCATGTGAAATGAGTGCAATTTTTTGATAATTGGAGCAGTCTTTGGCACTGCCTTTTTTGGGATTGGGATGTAGACTGACCTTTGCAAGTCTCTTGGCCATTGTTGAGTTTTCCAAATGTGTTGGCATAAGGCAAGTAACACTTTCACAGCATCATCCTGTAGAATTTTAAATAGTTCAATTGGGATTCCATTGTCTCCTTCAGCCTTGTTCTCAGCAAGGCATCCTTTCAGGGGATGTCAACTGACAAAAGCCTCAGCTTGCAAACTGAAAATATTTAGCAAATATCATGGTGAGTTTGTAAATTTTTAGTATTTTTTCCTGCAAAAACTGTTTACTGATTCCCCTCTATCAGATGCAATCATAATCCAGGGAAATTAGATATGCCTTTAATTCTGAACTTTGCAATAAGAAGCTCATGGTCTGATCCACTGTCAGCTCCAGATCTTGTTTTGCTGATTGTATAGAACTCCTTCCTCTATTGCTGCAAAGTATATACTCAATCTAATTTCTATGTTGTCCATCTAGTAATGTCCATGTTTAAAGTCATCTCAGAGGCTGTTGGAAGAGGGTTTTTGCTATGACCAGAGAATTATCTTGACCAAATTCTACTAACCTTTGACCTGCTTCATTTTGTACTCCAAAGCCAAACTTGGCAGTTATTCCAGGTGCCTTTTGGTTACTTTAGCATTCCAATTTCCTATGATGATAGTAACATCTTTTCTTGGTGTTATATCTATGATGTGTTGAATATCTTTGTAAAACTGGGCAACTTCAGCCTCTTCAGCATCCATCGATGGAGCATAGACTTATATCACTGTGATGTTAGATGGCTTGCCTTGAAATCAAATTTAAATCATTCTGTAATTTGTCGGGTTATAACTAAGCACTTCTTTGGCCTTCATTTGATTGAATATGAGGGCTACTCAATTTCTTCTGTCGGATTCTTGACCACTGTAGAAGATCTGGTGGTTGTCTGATGCAAAATGTCCCATTCCAGTCGATTTAAGTTCACAAATTCCCAGGATATCAATGTTTAACCTTGTCATCTCATGTTTGACCATGTCCAGTTTTGCCTTGGTTCATAATTTAAACATACCAGGTTTCTATGCTGATTTGTTCTTTGCAGCAGCAAACTTTCCTTTAATCTCCAGATACATCCGCAGCTGGGAGTCCTTTCAGCTTTGGCCCAACCACTTCCTTAGATCTGGTGCTACTCATATTTCCCATCTTCTCTGCCTCAGTAATGTGGGAGGCACCTTCTGACCTGAGGGGATCATCTTTCCGTACCATATAATTATGTCTCTGGTTGTGCCTGTCCATAGAGTTATCTTAGCACCATTACTGGAGTGGGTTGCTGGCCTTGAGTACACCGCAATTTGCCTGACCTCTCTGCTATGATCTGCCCATCTTGAGTGACTCTACATGGTATAGCTCACAGCTTCACTGAAGTATTCAAACCCCTTCACCATGACAAGGTAGCGATCCAGAAGGGATCAAAAGTTTTAAATCTCTGTTTACATCCAGTCTATTTTTTTCATTGGCTGTTGTTTGAGTAATAAGCACAGTGCTGAGACTATGTGTGTTGTGTGAGGCTTTATGGAGGAAGGCTATGATTAATAGCACAGCTTTCACCTGGACTCAGGTTACACTGCACTGGCCGGTTACCTCATATCTTTCCTATTTTAGGTGAGTAACAGTAGTCCATGTCTGTACAGATAGATGTTATAAGGATTAAATTATTGTTTGTTGGTATCATTGCACAGGGTATGGGCAAAGAGCACTAACTCTCTCTCGCCCTTAGAGAGGAAAGTGTAGGAAGAAAAAGATGGAACCTGTTCCCTTTAAACTGGAAATGTAAGCAGTCTAAAAAAAACATTGACTTGAATAAAACACACACCAGTGACAACCTGTATGTTGAATGGGGTATGATAAGAGCCTATTGCCCAAACATCTCCCAATGGGTGTGCCCAGTTTGTTTTACTTCTGTACAGCAGGAAGGATTTTCAGCCCTTGGGTCAGGCTGAGAGATGTCTGTGATCTTGTATAGCATAAAGATCTTTCTAAGTTCTGAAAAGAACTTACTCCAGCAATCAGGATTCCAGCATCAATTATAAAATCCACATATGTATTATGTGAACCAGTTATAGCATATTTATTACTGAAACAACAGACATATTTATACTGCACTCTTAGCAACAAAAGGCCAGTCAATTCAAATTTGCATCCATGGTTTCCCCAATCACCTTCAAGCTCACATTACCACTCATGCCCAGGTGGGTTTGATTGACAGGCTTCTCTCCTACCCTCTTACTATATGATATCATGCCTTTTAATTACCACCCTGGGCTAGGGGCCTGAAAGTCTAAGAGAATCACCCATTCTACTCTAACAATACATCAATTACACTAATTGCATTAACAACAATCCAGTCTTGATCCACACCAGCCCTGATTTAGTGGTACCGAGGCAATTTCCACTATCCTATGATTCTAACAGGAGTAAGAAGGAACAACACACAAATCACAATGTCCCAATGTTAACCAATATATCGGTGGCCCCCTTTCCCCTGGCACAATAGGCCTATTCTATAAGGCTGAGGGCATCAGTCTGTAAGGTATTGCACAGCTTGTACCTTGGCATGCTACAGGCATGACAACACCTGTGTAACCTGGTTAGTTGCAGACATGGAGCAGTCTGTGGGCAGTCTTTCACACAGATAGACACAGATTTTATTTGATTTGATTTCACATTGAAAAATGCATGTATTTCAAAAATGCCAAAAATTATTTCAACGTGTTTTTAGGAGATATTTAGTGAAATGCCCCAATTGTGCTGAATTAATTGACCCTTTAAACAAGCAACAACAAGAAAAAGTCTGCACTCAAAAATTTAAAGAACTCAAATTCAAGATCGGCAAAAACTCAAAAATGTAGTCAAAGATTAAAAATGTAATAAAAAATCCCAGAAATACAAAAGTGTGATTCATTTTGTATCTGGGGGCATGTAGTCATAGACCAACAACACACACTAAGGTGACATGCCATGTGCAGATTACGTTGAAGGACACATTCAAAATATTATTCTAAAAAACACGACCATAATTATGTTACATTAGGTTTAATATCACTCTGACAAATGTAAATAATAAATATGGATAACACGGAGATAAATATTGTTTCATTTAACAGGCGCTCAAAAAAATAGCCAATAGAGGAAGTTTTGTGGTGTATGGACCGCAATGAGGCACTTAATAAACCAATGTTGCATGCTTACACTAAGGTGTGTCTAGATAAATGAGAACCCAATCAAATCCAATTAACAGCATTAGAAAGATTAGCCCTGGATTTGCAATTGCAAAATTCTGACACTTTAATAAACAGGGCATTGCTTTTCATCTGGAGATACAATAAGATATGCTGCATGAAACAATGATCTCTTACATTCAACAATCACTGCCTGGGGGATGAGACAGCAGGGTCTCTTCTTTAGTGGGAAGGTGGATTCTCGGGATCCCAAGAGTCAAAATCAGTTGAAAAAATAACTTGCTGCATTATTATTGGATAAGTTTTCAGAATGTCAGAAACTACAGTATCTTGAGAACTGCAAAGTTGTGAAGTTTATAATTGTTTTAATATGAGTCTTCTTAGATCTTCTTTCAATTATCCAGTTTTCTAATATTGGGCTTACATTCAGATTCCAAGTACTTGAATAATTCAGCATCATTTATAGGAATTAACTTGAATCACAATGTGGTGATATGCTATATTCTGCTTTCTTTAATCAAATAATAATAACTGGAATGCACACTATGAAACTTCATTATTCTACTTATTGATGAAATCCAATTCACTTCAAATAATATTTAATTCATAGATCCCTTGGTACATGGATTGCCTTCTGATATTATCCCAGGGTTCCAACCACAAATGAAGCTACTGCAGCTTTGACTTGTCCAGCTGGCAGAACAAACACCATGGACCTCCTGTGGTGCTGGAAGCCATCCTCAGGTTAAGGACAAAATCCATTCCTGAGAACGTTCTTAAGTCAGAATTATATGTAAGTCAGATCCCTAATAAACAATCATATATAGTTGTAAGCAATACGGGTTGTTGATAACACTGCTGGCTTGCGCAGCGAACAAGCAGCAACTGCGTCCCTCATCCTCTCCCTCTCCTCATCCTCTCCTTCTCCTCATCCTCTCCCTCTCCTCATCCTCTCCCTCTCCTCATCCTCTCCCTCCCCTCATCCTCACCCTCCCCTCATCCTCTCCCTCCCCTCTCCCTCCCCTCTCCCACCCCTCATCCTCTCCCTCCCCTCATCCTCTCCCTCCCCTCATCCTCTCCCTCCCCTCATCCTCTCCTCTCCCTCCCCTCATCCTCATCCTCCTCCCTCCCTCCCCTCATCCTCCTCCTCCCTCCCTCCCTTCATCCTCAGTCCTCCCTTTCCCCCTCTTTAATTAATGCCCCCCCTCACTTACCTGCATTGCGCTGCTCCTGCTGCTGTCCATTGGCGTTTTCTGTGTCGGTACCCGGTATATGCTAATGACATGATGATTAGCATATGCCGGGTAATGATTAGCATATGGTGGGTCCCAACAGACAAGACGTGCTGGACAGCAGCAGGAGCAGCGCAATGCAGGTAAGTGAGGGGTGAAGGGAGGATGAGGGGAGGGAGGAGGGGGGTGAGGGGAGGGAGGAAGAGGGTAGGGAGAGGATGAGGGTAAGGGAGGAGGATGAAAAGGGGGAGGGAAACAGACACAGGGGGGAGAGACTCATGGGAGTGGGGGAAGAGACACAGGGGAGGGGGGGAAAGACACAGGGGGGGGGAAGAGACACAAGGGTGGAAGAGACACAGGGGAAGGGGAAAAATACACAGGGGAGGGGGAGAGACACTGGGGAGGGGAGGGAAAGAGGCACAGGGGAGGGGGAAGAGACACAGGGAATGGGGAAGAGACACAGGAAATGGGGGAGAGACACAAGGGAGGGGAGAGACACAGGGGATTGGAGGGAAAGAGACACAGGGGTGGGGGGAAGAGACACAGGGGAGGGGGAAGAAACACCGGGGTGGGGGGAAAGAGACACAGTGGAGGGGGAAAAGAGACACAGGGGAGGGGGGAAAGAGACACAGGGTAGGGGAGGGAAAGAGACACAAGGGAGGGGGTTAGACACAGGGAGAGGGGGAAGAGACACAGGAGATGGGGGGAAAGAGACACTGGGGAGGGGGGAAAGAGACATGGGGGAGGGGTGAAAGTGACACAGGGGAGGGGGCAAAGAGACACAGGGGAGGAGGAAGAGACACAGAGGAGGGGGGGGGGAAACACAGGGGAGGCGGGGAAAGAGACCCAGAGAAGAAGGAGGAAGAAACACAAGGAAGAGGGGGCAAGAGACACAGGGGAGGGGGGAAGAGACACAGGGGAGGGGGGAAGAGACACAGGGGAGGGGGGGAGTGACACAGGGGAGGGAGAGGGGGACAGACACAGGGGAGGGAGACAGGGGGAACAGACACGGGGGGAGACAGGGGGGAACAGACACAGAGGAGGGAGGGGGAAGAGACACAGGGGAGAGAGAGGAGGGGAAAAGGAGACACAAGAGTGGGAGAGGAGGGGTAAAGGAGACACAAGGGAGTAAGTAGACAGGGGGAGAGACTCGCTGTGAGCGCCAAAGTTGCTCACATTAGGTGGCAAACAGCTTTGCCAGCATTACAATTTTATTGCCGTCATTTTTGATGGGCAAATCGCTAGTAATAATAATAATAATAGCAACAATATAAAGGCTCATATGTGGTAATAACAATACAATGTAATGATAATAATCATAATACCCCTGTAACGTAATAATATGTTACAGACACTACTGTGCTCTTTCTTTTAATTCCAGCAAACAGAACATAAAAACAACTCATATAAAAAGCCTTAAGAGCTCGTTCTTAAGTAGGAGGCGTTTGTAAGTTGGGTCATTTGTAACCCGGGGACTACCTGTATATATATATATATATACAGTATAGATATAGATATATATATATATATATATATATATATATATATATATATATATAAAAAATATCTTTTAAAGTATAAATAATCTAACTAAATACACACACATATATCTATCTACATATATATACTATACAAAATTAAACATTCAAATATTCGCACTGCACATTACTAAACTTGACTTCCAATCAACTCATGATATTTTGATCATCATGCTAGCATTTAATCTAACACCCCTTATGGCTTTGTGGTATTCATATCTCAAGGTCATGAAAAAAAGCAATTTTGTAGAAATGTTGAGAAATCCCCTTAGCCAAATTATCATAACTTCAATTTGAAATTCCCTATAAATACTGTGTACAGTTATGAATATTATGAGATCACTATCACAGAAGACCACAGATGTTAGCAATCCTCCACAAAATTATGTAGATTATAAAAGAAATAATAGAAGTTAGTTGGACCCACAAAGGATTCAGTTAATTTAATACAATATATTAGCTTTTCATCTATTCATGTGCAATTAGCTGGTCTGTTATGAAAAATAAATGTAGTCCAATATTTCACCTTTATGAAATGTAGTTGCTTGCATGGTAAAAATCCCATATATAGTTGTCAGTGTTGGTGACGTTTGCGATGTTGGTAATGCAGTTGCGACCTCGCAAAACGAGGTAGCAACCGCGAGCCTTGCAAAGAGAGGCAAGACAGTGGCACCGTCACACATGCGAGCCTCGCAAAGTGAGGCGAAGCAGCCACGCAGCACTTAGTCAGCAATGAGCGCCGAAGGCACTCATTGCAGTCAGCAACGCCCCCATACATGCGAGCCTCGCGAAGCGACGCAGCTGTGCTGCACTTAGACTGCAATGAGCACCGAAGGTGTTCATTGCAGGCAGCGGTGCCGTCACACATGCGAGCCTCACAAAGCGAGGCAAAGCAGCAACGCAGAACTTAGGCTGCAATGAGCGCCAATGGCACTCATTGCGGCCAGCGACACAGTACTTAGGCAAACTTTGCCGAAAGTGCTCATTGCAGCCAGCGGCGCAGTGAGGGTCGCAACTGCAAGCCAAGCGTGTTAGTCGAAAAACCCTAAAAACAAAAAAAAGAATATTTAATAAATATAATAACACACTCACAGACAGCACAGGGGGAGAGCTAGGACGCCGGGAAGTGAGGTTGCAAGAGATTTGGGTTTTTTCGTCAATCCAAAATCGGCTAAGCAAGGAAAAAAATAGAGGACGAAAAACCTAAATATTTCTGAAACTGGATGAAAATGAGGCTGAGGAAAGCCAGGCACGCAGGACAGAATGTCGAAGACAGTAACACTTACACCAACAATGCCAGGCATGCGGGTCTTTGAAAATACACAATGTCGAAGACAGTAACACTTACACCAACGCCAGGCACGTGGGACTAATAAAAGCAACTGCAGCAGTAGCGCGCACCACGCAAAGATTCAGCAGACACACAGAGGAGAAAGACACAGGGAAGGGACAGTGGGAGATGCTGCAAAGAGACACATGGGCATCCCAAGCACAAAACGTGCAGGTTAATGAAGCCTGCAATGAGCGGCCCGTACAGTAGGGGGAAGGAAAGGCTTGCAATGAGTTCCGAAGGCGCTGATCACGGGGCTCACGATGAGCACTGCAAGTGGGAGAGGCTTGCAATGTGCGCCAAAGGTGCTCAGCGTGGGTCTCGCAATGAGCGCCAAAAGTGATCAGTGCAAAGCAGGAAAGTTGAAGTACACGGGGGAGAGGCTCACAATGAGAGTCGAAGGTGCTCAGAGCAGCAAAAGCCTCACATTGTGTGGCAAACAGCATTGCCAGCCTTACAATTTTATTACTGTAAATTTTGACGGGCAAATAGCTAGTCCAAAATAACCACATGTTAAAGGGAAATAACTTAATATCTTCAGTTCATCAAACTCTCTTGTTTTTTGGACTGTTTCTTTGCAGGTTTTTGGTTAGGGAAATAAGAGAAAATAGTACATATTCATTCTGTACGTATGAGACTAGTAGATAGGTTCAGAGACCTCACCAGTAGTGCTATCTAAGAAACGGAAGCCCATCAAAATAATTATGTTGGGAGCTCATCCACCTGTTAAGAATCTTTTCATGGATATACATTTAACAGGATGTGGTCACGTGCCCAAAATTCAAATTCATTATTATCAGTTCACAAACATATAAGAATTATATATTTTTGTAAAATAAAAAGTTGATTCCACCAACATGGAGGAAGACATGACACAGATAATCAGATGGTAATAATCAAATGAGACCTTTTTAAGGGCAAATATATTGGTCTAGCGTCCAAGTAGAAAACATTCGTATGCATAACCTTTCAATTTAATGTGATTTAAAATGTAGATCTTTCAAGTAAAATGCTTGTTTCCTACTGATCTGTAGTCTGGAGCTATTCTCATATATTAAAAAACTGGCTGTTCCTTTTGTTGAACTCTGGTATTTCTGTAAGTATTCTGTAATAAGGAGCTCCACAAAATGATGGGGGAAGCAAATATCAGTGTACATTTCCCTACAAAATATTGTTTTAAACTAGAAGACACTGGACTGTTGCTTTTACTGATCTCCACTACTTACAAGTCATGGAAGCTGGACAACTGCAGTGACCCTTTAAGCAATAGCGAATACAATATAAAATGTTTTCTATTGAATGTAGCGGGCAGAAGTGTATTTTCAATGTATGATTATCTGAAAATAAAAGGTTATTTAAGTAAAGTTGAATTCAAACAATATCTGTTTTTTCTGTTTTTCGGTCTATTCATAATTGCATTTACTGTGTTTATTAAAAATTAAATACCACATTCTTATTTTTTATACTATTAAGAGCTAAATTATTCAGCTTATGTTTAATCAATCAGTCTACAAAATAAATGTGTTCACTTACCTCGGTTTAGTAAACATGATCAACTGCTAAATCTGAATTTCTGAAAATAGCTATAATTTATTTTACTTTGTTATTTGGCTTAATGTATACACTTTTTGCATAGTACCCCAAATAGTACAAGTAGGTGCTCAGGTAGAAATTAGTAAAACTCTACTTAGTGCCCCATTGGAATTAATTCATTCACAAGGCTATGCCAGAAAATTAGTCTTCTTCAAAATATATATGGATGTTGGATCCACATACTTCAATCCTTTAGTTAGATATGAATAATCAACTATAATAATAATATGTAATAAAAAAATGATGACCAAAATTAATATATGCTAAAATTATGAACAACAATCTGAAAGAGCATGTGTATGTATAAAATATATACATATACATATGAATTGCCATACATATGGAAAAACTTTGAAAAACTTACGGCTTTAACGTCCAACATTTGTTTCAAGTCCGTAACTCGGAAGTTGTTCTGAGGCCCTCAAAAGACGCCAATTGATTACGAAATTGACTGACAAATTCACACACAGCACAGGGGGAGAGGCAGGAAGCCTGTATGTGAGGTTGAAAGATAATTTGTTATTCAGTTGGCATGTTTTGGAGGTCTGAAAACGGCAGCCGTAAAGCCATAATTTTTTGTTCAAGGCCGCAAATTGGAAGACCATTTTGGGCTTGGGGAAATTGATCAATTTACCAAGCCCGCAAATTTTTCAGACCCATAGAGCACAGAGGAGGGAGAGGGGGGAAAACACACAAGGGAGGGAGAGGGGGGAGAGCGTGGAAAGAGACACAGAGGAGGGAGATAAGGGGAAAAAACTCACAGGGCAGGAAGAGGGTGCAAAGAGACAGCGGGAGGGAGAGAGGGGGGAAAAAGACACAAGGGAGGGAGAGGGGGGAAGAGACACAGGCGTGAAAGTGTGGGCAAAGGCTCAAAAGTTGCGGCTTAAAATTGTATTGCCGGCATTTTTGACGAGCAAGTCGCTAGTATATATATATATATATATATATATATATATATATATATAAATATAAATATATGCACAAACTCATTGTGAGTTTACATTTGTTATTGTTTAGTTGCTCAGTTATGTCCGACTTTCCATGACCCTATGGACCGCAGGACGCCAGACAAAACTTGTCTCTGGTTGTGCTATTCCATATGGTTTTCATGGCAAAGATACTGGAGTGGGTTGCCAGTTCCTTCTCCAGTGGACCGTGATTTGTCTGACCTTTCTGCTATGACCTGCCCATCTTAGATGACCCTACATTGTTTAGCTTACTGCTTCATTGAAGTACACAAGTCCCTTCATCACGACAAGGTAGAGACCCAGAAGGGGGAGTTTACATTAAGTTTCCATAAGTAATGCATATCAATAACAATATCTCAAAATTAAAGTGCTGACAGCCCTGCTTCCCTTTTTTCCCTTCACCTATTGAGTCATGTGGGACTATTTACTATAAGCCAAGCTATGCACTACCTGTATTATAGAAAGGAATGTAGTGTCCAGTGGTCCAGTCTGCAGCTGCAGCAAAGCTATAGTCCCTCTAACAATGTCCAATATCGTCAGAGGAGAGGACCTAACCAGTGGGATCCACAGCAGTGACTGGTCCCTCCTGTTGACAATTATCTTAAAAATATATAAAAAAAATCCAATTAAAAATAAAAATTAATTGAGACTAGCTAGGAGCATAAACTGTTCAAATAATATTTAGAGACTTTCACGTGATCAGATTCAATATTGCTCTGAAAATGTGCCCAATGCCTACTACTTTAAGACTGAATTGATCTGCATTATGATAATTATAAACATGTGAGGGGACACTGATTCTTAATCATCTTAACCATGCTATAGGAGCATTCCCAGAATCTCTGTTAAAATATTCAGGGTGTTCGTCCTATGTACTTCATACCACAACCACATTCTATCATGTATACAACTAGCAAGCAATAAACTGTTTAATTTGATACAATGTATTCTTAGGAAATTAAATAATGTTATTGCCATGTTGAATATGATGACAGCCCAGACTTCTACCACTCCTATAATTACTAAAAATGTTCACATAGAAACCTTTGTGTTGGGTCTTTCTAAGTTAATTTGGAGCCACCAATGTTTTATAGTCTGGGTTCTCCTTAGAGGCATCATGAAAAGGTGCAATAAAAATTGGAAAACAAGAATCAAAAGTATCATTGCTCCATGATTTAGTAGATTTTTGAAAGTTCAAAATGCTTGTAAACTCTGCTCGAAGTTTATTAAAACCCTATAGCCATCAATACTTCAACCATTGGAGTTGCCAGGGTGGGGAATTATAGTTGGCGGTCCCTATAATAGACAAAAAGTATCATTGCCTAGGATGGCAATGAGATCATTTTTATAGCAATTATAAAAGTAGCGTTTTTTTTCACAATTCTATTGTTTTGTTTGAAATACATAACATATAATGCAAATACAGTTATACTGACAAAGATTAACTTTTGATTAAAAAAAACAATATATATGTGTGAAAAATTATTGACTACTCCTATGTTATTGTACAAAATGGCCCCCATTCAATTGAGGTTTCGTGAGATCCGGAGGCGTGAAAGTGAGGTTGCAAGCTGCTTTGCTATTCAATTGGCGTCTTTTTGCAGGCTCAGAACAGCTTCTGAGTTACAGGTTTAAAAAAATGGCGATGGTTAACCTCGCAACTTACAACCTCCAGAAGCCTTTAATCTTTCACTTTCGCAAGGCTAAAATAGCAAATCGCTATTCAATTGCTCAATTTCCCCAAACCCGCAAATGTTTTCACACCCGTAAACGGCAAATGAAAGAGAAAATCCTACAAGTGCTAGAGAGGACCCACAAGGGGGTTAAAAACACATTCGTAGCACTGTAAATGCAAATAAAATATCAAATCTGCACTGTAAATAATGGGAAAAGAGATGATAGACATTAGAATTAATTGCACAACAGCCTCAAGGCCGCAAATTGTCAGGAAATAATAATTATTTTTATGTTTCATTTTGGGGTTAAATCGATCTTGGGTATCAATGAGTTAATACATATCAGGCCACCCATATGGACTACAACAGGCATTCATTTTCATAATTCTTTATTTTTAAGGTTTTGCGAGTCTGATTGCATATCGGACCCTGAACCTAATTGATTGACATGTAACCTCCATGTTTTACTGCTGTCTCATTTTCTATTGGCTGATTCGAAATGGGCGGTTACGGGCTTGCTGAATTGATCATGTTCCTGCCCTGAAGTCCCCCGAACCAGTGCATGGTTTATGGTTTTGGCTTGTGGCCCATAACTTGCGGCCTTGAGCAATTGAATAGCATCCCAACCAGAGACCAACGGGAGCCTGCAACACACTTGCAGACATTTGGATATCTGGGATCGTGTTGCGGGCTTCGAATTGAATATGGCCCAATGTAATCTGTTTGTCATGTTATCATTAATTTACAATAATTAATTTTGGTAAGAAGAATAATCTGGTAATAGTAATTATTTTGATTTAATATTGTATAAAATGTCAAATGTATGGTTTAATGTTGAGTAAGAACCGATGTGACCAGATCAAAGTATTCTTTCCTTAACCCTCTAATGCGTTCACTACAAAGGGGAACTATAAAGACTGAGTACCAAGCAGATATTATAACAGGCACGATGAATTTGTCATCATCATCAACTATTTCATGAAAAAATTAGTGAATTAAGATTTTTTATAAGGTCAAATAGATTTGTTTTACTTCATACAAGTGGGGTGTTGTTTAGCAGACATCAAAATAACTTCATCAGTTTATGAATAAGAAATTTTCATAGTCACAAATAGATCACACTAATATATTCAGTGCCATATTCTAACACTAAATTGAATAAATGGATATCTGAAAAAGTGTTTTGGGCAAATATATATAGCCATTGGAAAGAAAATAAGATCATATCTATTGAAGAATTATGAATCTTGTTCGTTCTCAGATGAGCACCTCTACTCTTTTTGTTTAGACTTTCTCACCTTATGGGTAATAGGGGGAACCAGACATTGACTCCTTGCTCACTGTGCCTTACGGAGTATTAAAACTACTAAGTAAAAAATAATAAATGCTATTCAGTATTTGTGACATTATACATTGCATCATGTTAATATGTTAATCTATGTCCAATTATGTTTAATGCAGTCTATTTGTCTAAAAACATAAAATCTACAGAAAAATAATAAACTAATATAAATATTAATGGATAATATAATTTCATATTTTTTGTTAAATAATATATTAACATGGCTTATAAACATAGCTACAATAAATATAGCACATTGGAGCCTTTAACAAAAATGCATTTTTTTCAAAAGGTAGTAGTAAAGCACAGCCTAAGTGAGATTGATGATGAATCTGTTCAGTTTGAACTATTACTTTTTGGACAGTCTAAATCAAAGGCATTACCTAAGTTAATAATGTATGACACTTAAGAGAGGCTAAGGTCTTGTCAAGCTGATGAGTCTGGAGCCTTTCTGACTTCTTTTTCAATTTTATTACTGACTTCTTGGAGGTAGAAAGTACCTATAGTAAGTAAGTAATTAACCTACAGTTATTTCTAGTTTTCTTTCACAGAAATGAATCTGTTCTTTATAGAAGACAGCTTTTTCTATTTTAAATGGGAGAAAGAGTTAACTCTTAAAACAGACTGTTATAGAAATAAAATACAAGAAATATAAAAAAAGTCAAATGTATTTTTTCCGATGTCTGAAATTAATAAAATATTTTCATAGTTTTATTACAAAGCATAACTTTGATTTTCATAAGCAAAGTTTATAAGAAGTTCTTCAATTACTAGTGAAAATCAATATTGTGTATGAAAACTGTGTTTTTGATTACTTGCTTAAACCATAATTCTTATTTCATCTCCATGTAGTACAGTAAATCAAAGTATAACTAAATTGTGTCAATCAATACAGTATCCTAGTTTTGATATACAGTAGGCTAGTTTTTGGTGATTTTTCAAAGCAAGCATTTTGTTTATAATTCATTTTAAATTAAAAACAATGCATTGTAATGCATACTTAATTAAATCCTAAAATGTAAATGAGGTGTTACATGTACACAAAAACATATATTTTTACTCCGTTACATTGTAAACAATGTAACTAAACAACTTGGGGTATTTTTATGAAATGTGTTAAATAAAAAATTGCCTCTTTATTTTATAAGACCTACTCATATTAAGGTGTACAATTGTACCAGATTTGATAAAGGGTTAAGAATGCCAATATTTTACTGCATAATTGTCCATTTAAATATTATACATACTAAATAATTTGAAAGCTACCTTTATTTTATACAGTATGTATTAGTTATAAAAATCACTGAGATTATTTTAGTATATTCACTAAAGCATGAAGATATCAGTCTACTTTAAACAAAAATGAGATATGATATTGAGTTGTCTTCAAAAATCTCTGTAAAAACTCTCAATGTTGTGAGCTAACTGACCAGATTATGCAGGCATTTGCATTTGGCCTAGGAGATATAGCAGCAGAATAACTTTTCAGTTGTTTGTCCTAACAAAAAAATGTAATGACATCATGGCCATAATGATCATAAACAAATTATTCTTCTCGCTAAAACATTGTTCTGCTATATTCACTGAATCATGTGCACCTTAAAATCTCATTATCACTCCTACAATTATCTTCAACATCAGTGAGTGCAGTTGGAATATATAATATTACCTAGTCAGACATTGTAAGTGGATGTACTTAATACAATTGTCATACAACTTTCACCATCAATCTTGTGATGCCAGAGCATTGGAACTGTATGTAGAAAGAGATACAGCTTCAGAAGAGTACGGATAATTCACCCAATGTATCCATCATGTATGCATTTACTATGGCCTCTGTTCCATGCCCCTAGGAATCTAAAATCCAAGTGAATTTCACTCGGAAAACGCTACTGAGCAATCATACCACACTCTAAAATATAACCTCCGAGAAATGTCATCCTAGTGCTCGTAATGTCCTTAATTTCCTGAATTCCTGAACATCTACCCCAAAGATATCTTCAATAATCAGAAATACATATCACCCTGAATGATATTTGAGCTCTCTGAAGTTAAATCGGAAGTCTTACTGTTTTAGTTTGCAAAAAGCCTTCAACCAGATGGTAAACTACAGCAGGTCATAGATAACACAGAGCAGACCTTGCACAGAATTATTGTAGATGACCAGAAAAGGGACAAATTGTTAGTGGGAGAGGGACAGGGGGATATAGGTGAACATGATGACAGTGAGGATCACATTGATGTGGATACTGCTTTTGCAGAGACCGGCAGCAAATGGCAAAGGAGGCATTGCAGGACATGCATGGCCACCTGTGTGAGGGCCAGTCTGGTACCCAGATCTTGTGGCAGCAGAAGCCCCAGGATGCTGGACAGGCCTGGCAGAAGTCTTGGGAGGCAATATCCATCTCAATGTGTTCCTCATTGTCAGCCCACTGTGTTATATCCCTTTCTCATTCTTTTACCAACACTCTTTCCCTTTCCTACATTGACAATAATCCTGTCTAAATCTGTTATTTTTATTCCATGGCATCATCTATTGTTATGTTACTTCAATTAACATGTGAAGTGTTATGAACTTCTACAGATTTATACCTGTAAAGGATATGTGTTATGATGTCAGTTTTTTTGATTTTGTTGTCCCCATATTAATCACTAATCTATATTACAACTACATTACAAATCTGTGCAAACAGCATATACTAATTCACAAACAGAAAATAATTAAAAAAAATATATCTTAACACGGCTTGTGTCATTATCATGACCAGTAGTGATCATAATAACAGTGACAACTGTGAACACTTGTTCATATTAATATATACGTCTAAATTAGATGACATAATAGACATGTCAATGTTATTTTTAAGGAATCATATAAATTAAGACATTACAGTGTCAATTAATATATGTACAATATCTTAACAATATATAATATGATTCCAAAGGATCTCCATGTGATAGTCATATGTCGATTCAGATGACTGCTCAATCAACGATGCATCAACATTCAATATGCCTTATCACATGAAAGGTATACAAAGGTATGATCATTATACATACTGTTTAAGATTATAAACCTATATGTAATGTTTTTCTTAACTTCTAGTCTTGACAGTTGGAAGTGATCTAGAGATCCAGAATATTATCTCCTCTTTAGCATTTTGTGCACTGTTTTTCTTGTTCATTTTCTTACAGAGTATAATTTTACATTTGGTTTCTACACTATCAATAATCCTAAATTGATTAATTAATCTTAACCTAAACTTACCGCTTCTCTAAAACTTTTCTTATTTCTATTTTACGCCTTCATATTCATCTTATTTAATATTCTTCTATGAAAATCAATACTTGTCATACTTTTAATCTATCTTATATAATATTTTGTAATTATTGGCTTTCTAATTTACAAGTGAATCCATATTCTACTTATCTGTGATCTGTCTTAAATATCAATTTATAAGTTTCTTATTGCTAAACTATAATCAATGTGTAAATCTTACTTTAATATTTAATGTGAAAATCTATACACACTACTTATATTCCTAGAGTATATGTTGCCTCAAAACTAATTCTGTACTTTAAATTAAAAAAAAAAAATTCTTTACCACATTCTGCAATTTTAGATGATGAGCTTTTATGTCTTGATGAATCAATACAGCAATTACAAAAATGTCCAGTTTCAATATATTATAGTTTACACTATCAGACTAGTAAAACGTGAAGTTGAGTAGTGAAACACAAGCCAGGTATAATTAAGTTAAAATAAGTATTTTTGCTCATTGAAACATTATGCGGTCAATAATAAAGATGCAACTAATGGGCTATCGCATACTTTCTTACATATACATTTCTTAAAAATGGACATTTATCTGTTGGTTTGTAATATAGTTAATATGTTCACAAACATGTTGCAAGTTGTTTACCCAATTACTCACTAATTATCAATTACTGTAAGATGTTCAATGTCCAGTATAACCACACAAACTTAATAGTAGTCCCATTTACAGCAGCCAGCTGTAGAAACAGGTTAAACCTTCCAGTGGTGTTTGGCCCAATATATAAAACTGGACTGATCCACTGCCAAAAGAGGCAAAGAAAAACCATTTGCAGATCCAAAACAGGATTAAATACAAAGAAACTTTATTTGAAAAAATCAGTTGATAATAGTGAATAAGCATTTTGTGTTAAATATATCTGCTTATTGTTTCTGAACAATACTATCTAAAAAATATAACCTGAAATATGTTCTTTCAGTTGCCTGAGGCAACATGTACCAACTCTACTTCTGTAGCCTCGTCACCGACAGTTTTGAAAATTCAGACAAATCCAATGGCTGTGCCAAATGTTCAGTCATTATGAAGAAATAAACAATGTTATGGCTTCTTTCTTGATAGGTACCCTGATTTTTATTAGATTAGATTCCTCCTGAATTACATATCTTTAAATGTTTTGAGTTCTGTCTGTATTGTATTGTATTGTATTGTATTGTAGTTGTAACATCACTGACCGATCTAGTGGATGCTCCCATTCTCAACAAGTACATTTCCACTAAATACTTGATCTAAAGGCATAAATAAGGCCAGATATGGTATTATAACTTTAAACAGAATATGTTTGGGAAAAAATGCTTCAGGACATATATCATATGTATGGTAAGTAGAACACTAGCTGAGATCCCCCAAAGCATTTTTCCTTCTGAGAACTCATCTGCTATAAAACTTCAACATCATAATGATGGTGTAATGTAATTTCTCATAGTTAGTGCAGCAGACATGTATATTGGCAATGTATATATAACGCAAATCATCAGGAAATGCTTATTATGTAATTAAATTATTATTATTATTATTGTTTATTTTTAATGCGCCAACATATTCCATAGCTCTAAACATAGGTTACGACCAAGGCAAAAACAATAGCAATATTAACACATAGCAAAGGATGGAGGGCTCTGACTTGGAGCTTAGAATCGAGTGTCCAAAGTGCTTTCCCCAAAGCACCATGCAAGACTGAAAACTTGCAAACACAATCTAAATTAGCCACATGTCTTGTAATTTGTAAACCCAGGTAAAAATATGTTCTACTTGGCTACTGTTATAACACAAATCACTATCCATATGGCAAATAAAGTAATTAATTTTTGAATAAAAACAGTAGCAAATACATATGTCACAGATATACAAGCCTGCTATAAGCAATTAATTGCACTGCTTGTTGTGATTTCATATTTGCAATTATAGGTCTCTCCAAACAGCAATTGGAGAGACCGAAAAGGCTTCATAGGCATTGATGCAATTAATGAATATGGTGTAAGTTGCTGCCGAGGTTGGCCACAAACTTTCACAGATCTCTGAGTATATTAAAGGTATATGCAAGTGAGCTGAATTATGAATGCATCTGATCGAGGATAATTAGTAGTGTATGAAAAAAATGTTTTGCATGAAAAAGTACCAAAAAAAACATTTAAACAGTTACCCTAAAGTTTGCTGAATTTCTTGCATTTGCAAACTGTTTTCTATCAATGTTGACACCCCCTGAAAATACCAGGGAAAATTTGCATACACAATACATTGTATCTTTCTGGACTGTGAATTGAGCTGCAGCTTTCCTTTAGATTTATGTGATACCCGGAACAAAGTCTATGTCCCTTTATTCACTGATTGTTTTATCTACTTCCCCTGTGAAACTTCCCCCAGCCCCAGTGATATCTCCCTGTAACTCCCAGCCCCAGTGATTTACCCCATCACCTCCACCAGCCCCAGTGAATTGCCCCTGTGATGTCTCCCAGTCCCAGTGAATTGCCCCATAACCTCTACCTGTCCCAGTGAATTGCACCATTACCTCCTCCAGCCCGAGTGAATTGCCCTTGAGATCTCTCCCAACCCCAGGAAATTGCATGTACTCACTCACACAGAGATACATTCACTTACAGATGCACAGAAATCGTTGCACGTTGCAACCGTGTAACCATTCAAGCATTTTTACTTGAATGTTGATTAATGGTCCTTTAAGGACCCAGTGTAGTAGCCCTATCTAGCTGGCTGCATACAGCATTGCTGATTGGCTGCAAAGCTGAGCATGCTTATATGGACAGGGTACACTTTTGCAAAGCTAAAAAAAACATAGTGCATTCAAATAGATGTAATCATACACTAATAAATCCCCTCTATCAGATGCCTTCATAACCCAGCTCACTGGCATATACCTCTAAGGGTTGCCTAACACAACATTGGCATTTCTACACTGAAAGTAAGTTTTAGTAGAGTAAACAATATGCAACATTACTCATCTTCTCTCCTATGACAGACAAGCATCATTCGAGTAATTAAATATATATGTTTTACATCCAATTACACCCAATTGTGATCATGTAGTGCCCAACTTTCAAGCTTAAAATAACTCTGTGTATATAAGAAAATACAGAAAATTATCCAGATTTTTTTTTGTTCTGAATAACTTAATACCATATTTGAACCTATGAGTAATGCAATTTTACCATCAGAAAATAGTGATTGTTTTTGCCCATTAATAGAACAAATCACTCATGCCTACATATTTCTGAATGACTGCCAGTTTCCAACTCAGTAATAACTTTTAAATCTATTAGGAATTTGTCATCCTTTGACCATGTAAAATACGACAAGAACTCATAAAGTCCCAAGCACTTCTGCAGCAAAATGAGGATATTATATTTCATTTATGCTAAATAGGAATGTTTGAATGAAATGTGTACTTATCAAATAATATATTCCTACTATATATCACAATTGCATTTAAGTGCACATATGCAGCTTAGATTATTAAAAGCTTACTTGTTATAGCACAAAAATATGATATGAAACAAACTGCATGTTAACTATTAATTTTACAGCTAATACAGGAATTGAAAGAAACAAGTTCTCAAAACCATATTAGGTACTATTTCCTAAATGTGTTATTTTATTGGATACTTAGATCTCATGTATCTTGTGTTAATATTCACATAATATAAATTATGCTAATTTACATAGTTACATAGCTACTTAATAATATAGGTTGAAAAAATACTTTTAGTCCAAGAAGTTGAAACTTATAGTTACATAGTAATTGAGGTTAAAAAATACTTTCAGTCCATCAATTTCAACCTTTTAAGATCTCCTCTGATCTGCAATATGCAGATTAGTTATTAATAAAATGAATCCAGAGGAAGGCAAACCGAAAAAACCCAAGTGAAACTTAGCCAAACATCTCAAAAGGAAAAAAATAATTCCTTCCTGACCCCAGATACTGGCGATCAGATTTCTCCCTGTATCAATACTCTCTCTCTAATTATCCAGGATAACCCTGAATGCCCTTTTTGATTAGAAATAAATCCAGTCCTATTTTAAAGTTATCTATCGAATCTGCTGTCACCACCTCCTTTGGTAGAGAATTCCACAGATTAACCACCCTTACTGTGAAGAACCCTTTTCTTTATTTAAGGTGAAATGTATTTACTTCTAAACACAAAAGATATCCTCTTACCAGTTGAAAACATCCTGGCACAAAACGTTCCCCTGGCAAAGTCTTGTATTGATCCTGGATACATTTATATAAGGAAATCATATCCCTTCTTAGACGCCTTATTTTCTAGAGAAAATACAATATCTCACAAAAGTGAGCACACCCCTCTCATTTTTGTAAATATTTTATTATATCTTTTCATGTAACAACACTTAAGAAATGACACTCTGCTACAATGTAAAGTAGTAAGTGTACAGCCTGTATAACAGTGTAAATTTGCTGTCCCCTCAAGATAACTCAATACACAGCCATTAATGTCTAAGCCGTTGGCAACAAAAGTGAGTACACCCCTAAATGGAAAGGTACAAATTGAGCCCAAAGTGTCAATATTTTGTGTGGCCACCATTATTTTCCAGCACTGCCTTAACCCATTTGAGGATGCCCCATAGATGCTCAAGAGGGTTTAGGTCTGGAGACATGCTTGGCCTGTCCACCACCTTTACCCTCAGCTTTTTAGCAAGGCAGTGGTCGTCTTGGAGGTGTGTTTGGGGTCGTTATCATATTGGAATACTGCCCTGTGGCCCAGTTTCCGAAGGGAGGGAATCATGCTCTGCTTCAGTATGTCACAGTACATGTTGGCATTCATGGTTCCCTCAATGAACTGTCGCTCACCATTGCCAGCTGCACTCGTGCAGTCCCAAACCATGACACTCCCACCACCATGCTTGACTGTAGGCAAGACACACTTGTCTTTGTACTCCTCACCTGGTTGCCGCCACACACGCTTGACACCATCTGTACCAAATACATTTAACTTGGTCTCATTGAATCACAGGACATGGCTCCAGTAATCCATGTCCTTAGTCTGCTTGTCTTCTGCAAACTGTTTGCCGTCTTTCTTGTGCATCATCTTTAGAAGAGGCTTCCTTCTGGGACGATAGCCATGCAGACCAATTTGGTGCAGTGTCTGAGCACTGACAGGCTGAACCCCTCTTCAAACTCTGCAGCAATGCTGGCAGTACTCATATGTCTATTTCCCAAAGACAACCCCTGGATATGACGGTGAGCACGTGCACTCAACTTCTTTGGTCGACCATGGCCTGGTCTGTTCTGAGTGGAACTGTCCTGTGAAACCACTGTACAATCTTGCCCACCGTGCTGCAGCTCAGTTTTAGGGTCTTGGTAAGCTTCTTATAGCCTAGGCCATCTTTATGTAGAGCAACAATTCTTTTTTTCAGATCCTCAGAGAGTTCTTTGCCATGAGGTACCATGTTAAACTTCCAGTGACCAGTATGAGAGAGTACGAGAGCGATAACACCAAATTTAACACACCTGCTCCCAATTCACACCTGAGACCTTGTAACACTAACGAGTCATATGACACCGGGGAGGGAAAATGGCTAATAGGGCCCAATTTGGTCATTTCCACTTAGGGGTGTAATCACTTTTGTTGCCAATGGTTTAGACATTAATGGCTGTGTGTTGAGTTATTTTGAGGGGACAGCAAATTTACACTGTTATACAGGCTGTACACTTACTACTTTACATTGTAGCAGAGCGTCATTTCTTCAGTGTTGTCACATGAAAGGGTATAATAAAATATTTCAAACAGGTAATTCCAGATTGAGGTAATTCCAGATTGTGTTTTTTTTTTTTTTTTAGTGCAGTCAAACTCCAAGTCATCAGGAGTTCACATTGACCCTCTCCATACATCAGCCTTATATTGCACATATGCAATATTTTATAGTCTGAGCACACTGAAACACTGTGATGCCTTTGAAGTGTATGCATTGGGTTTATTCCCATAAAGAAGTGCCCATGGCATTTTAAAGATCAGTTTGAACATATTAATACAATGAGGGAGATCACATCATCAGTATCAAAAGGGACCTCAGACATTATTGTTTTCCAGACTCCTATCTGTTAAACCATCCCATTTATACTGGTTAGGGTACTCTGATACATGGTTTACAGAGGATGTTAAAATTATAGAATGTTAAATTATAGAACATGGCTAAGTTCTGTAAAAACTGTACTAACTTGAACTTCAAGAAAAATTGACTACGCTGTCATAATACAAAATATTTCACAAAAATGAAAGAATACTGTCACACAACGCCCCTTAATCCTAACAGCACTACGAATGATGTGCCGGGCTCTGTCGTCTCTATAACATATAAAACTATTATTAGACATAAAGATAAAAATGACCATATATTAATTGAGCACTACCAAAGGCAGGGAAAGTAAACAAGATAAAAAGTAACTTTTATTTATCCTTTTAAAATACTATATACAAAATTCCCTCTCAAATTGTTAAAAAGCTTTACACTGTGGAGTAGGGGAATGATTAAATAATCAGTGCCTCCTGTTACGTACAAAGTAACATTTACTAAATCAGTTTATGATCAGTGTATCACTTTGCATATACTGTGAAATAACATACTGTACAAAAAAAAAAAAAGCAGCATTCATGTGCTGCCCACCCCTAATCAATGGATTAGACAATCCACAATAGTCTTTATACAATACTAGTGACTTTCCCGGCAAAAAATGACGGCAATAATATTGTTAGGCAGGTAATGTTGTTTGTGTGCAAAATTAATTTTGTTGGTGTTTTAAGATCCTTCGGCGCTCATTGCGAGCCTTGCGCTAAGCTCCTTCAGCGCTCATCGCGTGGCTCGCAATGAGCGTCGAAGGCACTCATTGCAAGTCTCTTGGTTGTTTGTGTGCAATGAGCAGTGTTGGTGTTTTTTTTGGTATGGCAATTAATAATTAATAAAATAAGAAATTAATATACTTTACCTATTGTGATGTAATATATGCAGCATTGTGTTGAAGAGCTGGCAATCTGTTTTCATGTTGCTGCAGCATCAGTGCTGTGGAGCTGCTGTGTAAGCATCATGAATGTGTGCAGTGTGTAGTGTAATAGTGTGCGTGTGAGAGGCAAATCCGTTAGCGTAGCTGTGTACTCCCGGATCGTATAAGTTAGTGTTCTAAAATGGCACCTAATGTGTGGTATGCGGCTGTGGATGATTTTGCGTCCTTGTATTCGAATGTCGTTCAACTTTTTCGGAAAATCCGTAGGTGTTTGGTGGTGTTTTGCGTGTTTAGGGTCCTTTAGCCTCGTTTTCGTTTTTTTCTCTTGCTTAGGTGATTTTCAGGTGACTAAACTCCGAAATTTGGACTTAAATCGAGGTGTAACTTTACTTGCAGAGGTCCTGGGTGCCCCCCCCCCCCCTTGCTGTGGGTAAGCTTTTTATGTGTTTGTTGTGTGTATTTATTGTGTTTCTAATGTTTTTCGGGTCGCGCGGGTTGCTTCCTTGTTTTCGGATCTTGTACGTCTTTTTTGGAAAATCCGTAGGTGTTTGGTGGCATTTTGCGTCTTTAGAGTGCTGTAGCCTCGTTTTCGTTTCTTTTCGGCTGACATTTTTTCTCTCGCTTAGGGGATTTTCGGGTGTCTAAACTCTTTTATTTGGAGTTAAATTGAGGAGTAACTTCAGTTTTTGAGGTCCTGGGTGCCCCCCCCCCTCTTGCTGTAGGTAAGCTTTTTATGTATTTGTTGTGTGTTTTCATTGTGTTTTCCATGTTTTCATGTGCGCAGGTTTCCGGCGATTTTGCGTCTTGCTTTTTGTGTCTCGTATTTTGTTTTGTAAATCCGTAAACTTTGCGAGGTCCGCAGTTGCTGGTGAGCCAGCAGCGTTAGCAACAGCCCGCATGCTCACAACTATATATGTGATATTTCTTAGTAACACTGCAATTGTGGGTATGTTTCTTTCCTTTAATGTATTTTCATTCTTATTTATATGAGAGATGCATGTTAACACTCAATATATGATGCCTCTTTCCTCTAAAAGCTCTTGGTAATCCATAAGGGACCATGGGTAAAAAGACATACCAGAAGACAACCCGTGTTTGACTGAGAAATCCATTTTGTATCCTCACTGGCAGGTGGAGGAGATGGCTTGTACACAGTGCTCCTTTATGGGACAGCTTCACACTCAGTTTAAAATGTTTTAAAAGCTATTTAAAAAATGATACAGCATATAGGATAACTGTATTGTTTTGTATGTTTACAGTGAAAGGAAATGTAAGGGTACATTGAAATCTATTTAAAAATAATATTAGAAATAGAATAATCAGTGCATCTATCATAATAGTAATCCTTACAAAAGACTGATACATTGCTCTGTGTCTTCGTTTCCCTGCTTCCCTTCAACTAACAGACCCATTAAATTCCCCTAACGTGTAAAAACGTAGCTTGTAACGTACTGTAGCTCGCAAGACTTAACCTGCCGGCCGACGACTTGCGGGGTAGGAGTGAGAAAACCCTACAGGACGTGAGAATTGGACTTGCTAGCCCGCAAATCCTGTGATCCGTCAAACCACTACGTTCTAATTGCGCTATTAAATTGCATCAAAATCACTGGCGTTCAACCCCGTAACTCACAAATGGAGCCAAGAAGTCAACGAGTGCTACATTGGGACACGCAAGTGGGGTAAAGTCCAATCCGTAGCACTTTAAATGCACATATACACACAATACTATACTGTTATTAAAAGGGAAATTCTTAGAATTAATAGCACAACATTCTCAAGCTCGCAAATCGGCCCAAAGAAATACTATATTTCATGTTTAATTTCCGTGTTATATCGATCCCGACAATCAATGTGTTAATACATATACTGTAACTCGCATGTGATAGAATATCATATTTACTGCTTTATCAATATTGCATTACATCGGGAATGTGGATCCGATCGTAAATCGTAATTGAACCCTGTAAGACTCTGAAATCCCACTTCCATTTTCCAGTGAGGTAATTCTGACGATTTCTGTTTCCATTGGCTCCATCTAAACTCATATCTATGAGTTTGACTAATTGATCCCATTCACGGCCGCGCATCCAATGAGTGAAAAATGCTTTACGGGTTTGCCTCTCAAGCTCGTAGCTCGCAGCATTTTTTAATTTAATAGCTCCGTAAATTCCCAAAATGTCAAGCTTGCAGCCGTTGCAGGTCTTATGTTTCACATGCAAGCTTGGATTGTAATGTGGCTATAAGATTGTATGTTTACCCTAATTACATAGCCTGCCAGTCAAGGAAATCAGACAAGACATCCCAGCATGTTTTTTTCCCATAATGCCATTGCCTTTCTGCATCAAGGAAAATTGCCACTCTAATCACATGATTTCTTTAGCCAATCACAGGTGAGATAGTGAGCAGTTGCTAAATGAGGGGAAAACAGAGTAACCACAAGGATGTGAAAAAGTAAGCTTTTGGAAGCTTTTGGAAGCATTCTACTACAGTAAGAGCAAAATATTATTTTAAAATGAAAAAACCTTCCCAATGTTCTTTTAAGAAAATACTTGACAAAGACCCTTCACTTTTTTCTCTTATGTTCCTTATATACCTTATATTAGCTTATATACCTTATATTTACTAAATATAGGTCTACTTTAAAATGTAAGTAAAGGCTTTAGTCCATTTCAGCATTCTGCATGGAGCTGAGTGAAGGACATGTCAATGCACTGCTTCTCTCTTTAGTAACCATTATACTTATGTCAAAAGCATACTTAGTGCAATTTGTGTTCCTGACAAATATAATTAAGCCTAGTGGGTGTTTTTTTGAAAGGAGATTGAGTTTTTGTTTTTTTTATAAATAAAAATGTTTACTTTAAAACATGTCAATTTAATGACCTTAATGGAACTCAATACTTTGCTAAGCAACATTCTGGCTAGGAATGGAAATAGGACATGGTTACCAATGTTCAAACATTTTGATTAATTTCCTCTAGCTTCATATTATTTTCAAAGTCATTCTGTGGGGAGTTCTAATGAGTTATGGAAAACTAAAAGAGACATTTTCATTTAGGATTATTTATAAGACAGTTTTAATGTATTTAAATAAAATGCAAAACAGTTGGTTCTCAGGCAACATCTAATTTCGATGTCAAATCTCATGATGTCTGTAGGTTCTTATTAAAAATGAAATTGTACAGGTACAACTTAGAACACTAAACTTATTTTATACATAATGCATATATGGAACTTTTATTTTACTGTATAAAAATATTTTATTTTCAATTTTTTTTTTTTACTGCTATTTGTAGTATTTTATTACTAAGATATTACAAAACCATTTATCCTCTTTACTTTTATATTTTCAAATCCACATTGTGTTATTTCATTTGTAGACTTTGTTATGAAGCAATTTTAATTGGATGGCTCTTCCATTAACAAGAGTCTGATTAATAGGGTGCTTTTGCCATTAACAATAATTTGCGTGTTACAATAATAGACAGTTTTTCAAGCAAGTAATTTGAATGCAAATGGCCCTGTCAAGAAAAAAAGTGTTTTGGGCCAGATTTTATTTCTATTGGTAGAGATGTACATATTTGTTCTAATTTGCTTTGTAGTACTGATTGGACGGGTGTTTACTAAATTTTGATAATTTCATTATCATTACAGTACTGAAACTCACATTGACTAAAATGAGACTGTGAGCTGAATAAGTAATACTGTTAATACATAATTAATTTCACAGTTTTACAATTTGCAAATTAATACCTTAACATTGCTGAATGAGTCATCAATGTTATAGCATTGTTGCACTGATGTAAGTGTTGATTATTGGTATAGTGAGCATAACTTTACAGAAGTCTTTCTTTTCTGTGTGCCATATGCATTGTTTTAAGTTAAATTAGGTTTTTAGTTTTGCCCACAAGGACAAAGCCTTGGGCAGCGGATTTTAAGGTTATAGTAGACTGTATAATTTACTATATGCTATTGAGAAATGTCTATCTGCCGTGATATGTTTGGCCTTCATGTAAAGCAAGTGCTCTTAGGGCACTGCAATAAATTGTCTGTGAGGGATTTATTTCCCCATAACTTCTACACTAATGTAAATCTTTAATTTCCCCAGATTAGAGCAGGTCTTTAACATCCACCAGCTCCGTGATGTCATCATGGAGGTGTGGAAGAGGACTCCAGTTGCAACCTGTGAAGCTCTGGTGAACTCCATGCCCATGAGGGTTAAGGCAGTGCTGGAAAATAATGGTGCCACACAAAATATTGACACTTTGGGCCCAATTTGGATATTTATGCTTGGGGGTATATTCACTGTTGTTGCCAACGGTTTAGACATTAATGGCTGTGTGTTGAGTTATTTTGAGGGGACAGCAAATTTACACTGTTATACAGGCCGTACACTTACTACTTTACATTGTAGCAGAGTGTAATTTCTTCAGTGTTGTCATATTAAAATATATAATAAAATGTTTACAAAAATGTGAGGGGTGTACTAACTTTTGTGAGATACTGTAGTTTCTTTTTTAGTACAGTGTTGTTAGCAGTAGTAAAAGAGTAAGGGAACGAGTGGAGGATCCCAAGTTTTTTTCACTAAAGACAGTTCAGGTACTGATCCACTAGGAACTTATACATTTTTCAGCACCATAGCACTTTATTTATACAAATGCATTTTTTCACATTTACCACTTAAAGTAAGTGTATGTTTTGGCACTTACTATTGTAAGTCAATGAATTTCTAAACAATTAGCACTTTAAGTAATTTTTGCACTTAAACTATATGCCACAGACTTATAATATATATAAAAATATACAGCCTTATTAAATTGCGATTCGGTCAATTGAATAGGGCTCTATATAAGCACAGAGCATATTTTTTTTACAGAAGTTTTTAGTTAGTGAAGATCACTAACTAAAAACCTCTGTAAAAAAAATATGCTATGTGCCTATATAGAGCCCTATTCAATTGGCCGAATCGCAATTTAATAAGTCTGATAATCCGTAAGCATATTGATTTACAACTCATATCTACTAGCATATTTAAAGTGATATTGTGATATAATTGCGCTTTATATTATTAAATTTATATATCAAAAATCTATAAAAGTTATTTACAGCATGTACTAAAAAGTTAATGTTGATGTATATATCTTGTCCTGTTGAGATTCTATTGCTAGGTGAACAGTACAGTTTATAATTAGATGTGACAATTTTCTTTTCATTGTATAAAATATTATTATATCAATCTATAAAATCACAGAGGTGGAGGTAATATATGTTATTGTATCTAATCGTCGTATTTTCAATTTTAATTACATATTCAATAAAAGATGTTAAAATGTATGTTTGTTTTTTCAATGTAATTGTATGTAACAGGAGCATATTGCTATAGAAAAGGTGTCTTTTTCTTATTTTCTAATTATGCATTTATACACATCTATAGCAATTCTACTTAGAGAATATCAGTGTAATCTTACTATATTAAGATTTTATATCCTATCAGCCTCATTAAATTGCAAGCCCGTAAGTGCAACGTGAGACCTGCAACAGCTGTGAGCTCGAAATTCGACCTACTTACGTTGCTGTTAAATTGGAACCTGCTGCGAGCTACGGGACGGAGAGGCAAAATCGTAAATCATCTGTCGGATGTTGAATTTGCGGTTGTGCGGACGATCAATTAGTGTAGTTGCGGGTACAGACAGAGCCAACGGAAAAAGAGATCATTAGCGTTACGTCGCTGAAAAAGGGGAGGGTAAATTTCCAAGTCCTACATGCTTCAATTACAGTTTGCGATCGGACCCACAGGTCAGATATAATGCAATATTAATAAAGCAATAAATATGATATTCTATTACATGTGAGTTACAGTATATGTATTAACACATTGATTGCAGGGATCGATATAACACAAAATATAAACATGAAATAAAGTATTTTTCAGGGCTGATTTGCGGGCTTGAGAATGTTGTGCTATTAATTCTAAGACCTAATATCACATTCCCTTATAGTGAATGTACAGTAGAGTGTTATTTGCATTACAAGTTCTACGTATTGGACTTTAACCCCCTTGCGAATCCTCCCGAGCACACGTTGGGCTTTGTGCTCTATTTGCATGTTAGTAGCTAAATTGAACAAGTAGCGGTTACGGGCTGGACAGATCAAAGGATTTACGTGCGCGAAAGTGCAACGTAGCTCAACATTCTTGACCGTCCTGCGTCTTAATACGCAAGTCTGCTGAAAGCAACATTACAGGGCTGGTTTAATACCCTTAACACGTAAATTTAGAGTTATGGGCTACGTTTTACAATGTAGCCCCAATTTGATGAGGCTGTATATATCTAAATATCTCCTACAAAGGTTTTTCTTAGAAATTTTAATTGGCATTGTGTTTTTGTGCTCAGGCAGCCTGACAATGGGCGTCATTCAATTGCGATTTGGCCAAATGAATAGGGCTCTAAATAAGAACATAGCATAATTTTTTTACAGAAGTTTTTATTTAGTAAAGAACTTGCTTTTGGATAAAAGTTCACTAACTAAAAACTTCTGTAAAAAAATATGCTATGTGCTTATTTAGAGCCCTATTTAATTGGGCAAATCGCAATTGAATGAGGGCCAATGATTGTTTATTCCATTATCATATCCGATTGACTTTAAAAGCCTTTAGATTTGTCTGTCAGCCAAAACCCCTACATTCCCCTTAATGAAAATAACAGGGAGAAGACAAACACTCAGCTGGTTTGAACATTTAAATTTGCTATTATAAATGATGGAATATGAATTTTATTTACTATCCTATACATAATTAATCTATCTAGACCTTTTTGCTAAAGTATAACAATTATCCTTTTACTCTGCAAAAGGATGCTTTATAGAAGCATATAGTATTGATATTTATCAAGCGTGTCAGTACAAATATATATATTTCTATTTCATTGCTTTTGCTATTAAATATGAATTACACATTAGAACCATTTCTTTGAAACCGGAAGCCTCTTAAGTCTAATGTATGTCAATACAAGAGGTTAGGATCAATTGTACTATTTCATAATGAATTCATGTACACAAATTACTATATTTATTATAGATGAATTCATGTATGTATCTGAACCTTGCAATAACACAGTAGGATTTAAAGGTATATAGGAAGCTTCAAATGATTATGGCTAATCTAATATTCCTGAAATAATAATTAGCAAGAGACAACATATATATGTATGTTGGAGCTGATGCATTTTCTCATATTCATGGCAATAGCAATTAGATTAAAACATTTACCATAAATATTCATTATTTGGGACTAAATGAATAAAACAACACATAGAAACCACAAATAGTACACTAGAGAAATGTATTTTTGTTATTAGCATCTACAGAATATTACAAATTTGCATTTGCTATAAAAATTTGAAATGTTTTGTTTTATTTATGTATATATAATAGAATTTGCGTGCAGTTTTGCCTTAGTGAAACAATAAGGTTTCTCGTACATATCAAAGTTTGTACACTAATAGCAAAAAAATAGCAGAGAAAATATTTTTTTATAAAAAAAGTGTGCCCAACGTGAATAGTGATATAAGAGTATTTTTTGGGGTAATATTTTAAGAAGTTATATTACTTTAAAACATATGTTAAGATATAGCAGCTTGGATGAATATTTTATTCCAGGTATGGGCAAGTCCGGGCCTGGAGAGCACCACACAGGCCTGTATTTGAGGAAATCCTTTCTGTGCACAGGTGAGTCAATCAGGATGACTGAAGAAGTGATTTACTCACATGTAGGCAGCAGGGATATCCTCAAATCCTGGCCTGTGTGGGGCTCTCCAGGACCGAACTTGCCCACCCCTGTTTTATTCCATTAAATTAATGGCCAATGTCTCGACACCATGTGCTAAATCTGTCACTAAAATAGTTCTAGAAAGAAGAGCCTTGCATTACTGAAATGACCTGAAACTCCATTTACAGAGTGGCATCCTTCTAAGAATATATCTCCCTTCTCGCTCTTTAATATTTGCATTATGTCTTTTTTGAACCATAATAGGTAATTGTGGGGGAGCCAGTTTGGCTCACTCAATCTCCCACTTCCCTGGGAGATTGTATTCAGATTATTTTGTTTTCCCAAACATATTTACTGCGTGCCTAATTCTAATGGTCACAAAATATTTATAAGGACATTTGTTTCATTATTTCTTTTATATTGATATGTTGAGAGAAAAAGAACTGTACAGGCTGTAAGAGATAACCTCTAACCATATTGTTAATTTCCAAAGCAAGGAAATACGCAGACAATACAAAAGTTATTTTCATTGTTATTATATTATCTTGCTATGGTATCATCCAGTGTTACATGTTGTATTGACATCATTATTCAGCCACATGTTGACTAAAGGCTTTCTTTCAGCCAAGCAACATTATTTTTTATGATGGTTTTATGATAATTTCCGCTTTTAAAACATGATTATCAATACCTCACTTCTGCCTATGAATAGAAATGACCTAATGCAAAATGCATTAGACATTAATATATATTGCCTGCTCATATATTTATCTTTACATTTTGATCCATGTTTGTATTATGTTCAGAACATGGGTCATATTTTAATTCATTGCACAAGGATCCTACAAATACACGTTTCTGTATTTTTCCAAGGTCACACTTATATATCGCTTTTCTTTGAACAAATCTGATCCCACGTCAATGTTTTACATATATGTATATGAATATTATGCATTGACTTACAATTATATCCACTGTAATGTATATGTCCAGTGTTTATATTCAGTTATGTGCATCATTTTTTTTTTCTGAGGTGCCCTTATGCTTTGCAAGTGATTTATAACAGTGAAACAATTTTATTACATCACAAGCTTCAAAGCTTCAAAGGTCATTGTAAAATTATCATAAATAAAAAGGCATAGATGCATTAGAATATATTAATAGTCATCCATGTATCCGTACACATCCATAGATATATATTTACAAGCTGATTGCTAAAATTCATTTGTCTGCACCAAACCCAAGTTTCTATCCTCACTTGTTCGTGTTCTGACAGCTTGTTCAAATGAACTGATCTGTTTTCAAATGCTGCAGTATTAAGTCTTTATCCTGTCTGGACCAGGCTTTAGGGTGACATCCTATAAGGGAGAATTGCTAAATCAGTCTAAGGTTACTTATTGATAACTATTCTTATGATGCATTATTGAAGCGTGCAAGCAAACCCAATGCAATAGGAGAAATGGTAAATTTAAGTAAAGTACAAGGAAAGTGGAGAAATCTCCATCTCTCTCTCTCTGTCTCTCTCATGTTGTTTGATATCTTGCATAGATTGGTTTTGAAAGAGCTCATCTCATTATATTAAAAATCTTTTATTAATTGAGGTACAGAGTAAGGCATGACACATGGAGCACTCTTTCCAATTCACTGTGCTTTATTAAGAACCAATATTACCAACAGTCACTACAAGACAACAACGTTGGTGATGGAGAAAGAAACATGGAAATGTAGAATCAAATTTTCACTGCAAAAAATAACAAAGAAATCTGACTATTCTTCATACCTAAACACTTACAGCCTTATTATATTGCAATTCAGCCAATTGAATAGGGCTCTATTTAAGCACAGAGCATATTGTTTACAGAAGTTTTTAGTTAAGGAACTTCTATCCAAAAGCAATGTCTTCACTAATCTAAAAACGTCTGTAAAAAAATATGCTGTGTGCTTAAATAGAGCCCTATTCAATTGGCCGAATCACAATTTAATAAGGCTGTTAGACTTGAGACACCCTTATGCATATCCCCGTAATACTTAAATTCCATCAGTCATTGTCCATACACTTTCACTGGCTGTTTATCTACAACCCTTCTTGTAAAGTATTACTTTCACATATTCTCTCTAAATCGCTGATAATGTTTTGTCCTTTTATTCCTCTTTTTATTTATTTTTTATGAAACTGTCCCAACACATCCATATGCATTGTTTTCAATAGCTGTTTCTATAACTGTAGCCATGCCTTATCAATCTGCTGTAAGTAGATGCAATCTGTATTATTTGATGCAGCCTGACCTTAAGAGCCTACAATATGTTTTAGTGTTTGCAATGTGCCAGGCTAAGTATTGTAATCTGCAAAGTCTTCCAGCTTGCAGAAAGAGCTTCCAATCTGTTTTCTTTTAAGTTGCCATCTGACCTTTCACATTTGCAATATGTTTTATTGTTTATTGTGCTCTACAATAGAGCTTGCAATCTGCTTTGGATCTTGTAATGTGCCAAAAGAGCTTGCAATCTGTTTTATAACAAATAGACTAGAATGAAAGGCTTTCAATTCCTGCTAATGTTTGCAGCATACCCTGGAAAGTAAATAATCTGTTTTAGTTGTTACATATTATTTTTTATAAATGTTCTGAAAATGACTGTATTGTTTTGAATTACATATCTCCCATGTGTCTAAAAGTTTATTGAGTTTGAACATCTTCTGTCTTGTAGTATGTGTGGTGCCTTTTCCTAGTAGACAGTACACTATTGATATTTTATAGAATAATTCGTAGGTAAGATGATATATTAAATAGGGAACATACTTTATTATTACTAATTATACGTTATTACTAAAATGATTTACAGATTTTCACTATGGATCTAAAGAAGGGTCTTATAGAAAAAAACGTATAAAAGCAATTGTGTGGCCTTAATCTCTCTTTGCACACAGGGATAATGTGGGTCTAATTTGAAGTTTTGTGAGTCTATTAACTAGCCTAATATAATCAAGTCCCAAATACAAATTAAAAAACAAAATTATACCTAAAATCCTTTATGTGAAAATGCATGTGTTCATCCCGGAAAAAAAAAACAAGTTGCATGTTATATATGTTTCTTATAAATATAATGAAAATTCACTTTTAAATATTTAGTATGAATTCATACTGTATATATTGTAGGCAATATAATCTGTACCCCATGTTTCATAAACATCTCATACATCAATGGAAATTGCATAGCCTAATTCTTCAATATGAATATTTCCAATACATTTTTCCTTAATCTTCTAAGATATTACTAATACACGTTCACTTGTATGTTGCTTTACTTTTAACGGGTGCGGCTTATATTCGCGACCGTAAAAAAAATCATTGCCGATTTGCGAACTTTGCTTGTTACGTGTGCGGCTTCTATTTGCGAACGCAAAATGACTGCCGTTTTGCACAATTGCGAGTTAAGGGTGCCGATTTTCATGCTTGAGACTGCGGTATTGAATAGCGATTTACGGTTTTAGTGATTCTAACATGCTGTAAGGCCTGTAACCTGCAAAAAAAGCTACAGTGCTAATTAGAAAGCCTGTTTCTTGCAATGGCTGATCCCTTTGAGAGTCTTTTTCTCTCCAATTTTATGGGTGCGGCTTATATTTGAGTATTATCTTTTTTCTATTTTTCCCCTTGAACTTTACGGGTGGGGCTTATATGCGTGTGCGGCTTATATTCGGACCAAATCTGGTAAACAAAGAAAAAGCTGGGTTAAACATAGGTAGACCAAAATAGACAGGAACAATGATGAGCTGTAGCATTAGAGCATGACAACTAAGCACTGAGGGTATGTCTAGTTGTCTTAAATCGCTGTAGATAGGACAAAAGGTGTTGGGAATTAGCTATATAATTAGCAGCCCAGTGCTCAGTCAAACACAATGAGTATATACAATTGAAGCTTAGTGTATGTGGCCCCTGGGGCATACCCTGTAGCTTAAACACCTGAGAACACAGCAGGATTCAAGCCTGTTGATATCACACATCATTTTGCACATTGCGTAGATAATTATTTCTGTGAAATATTCAGTACTGTTAACTGATACATACCATCCACTTATAAGAGGTCTATAAAATGTACATGTTGTTTACAGAATGCTTATTAATGAACTAAGCTTGATAATTGCCAAAATTAGTTCAAAAGAAAATACATTAAGCATTTAATTTGTTAAATATTACATGCAGTTGAATGCTATACTGAGAGCCCCCATTGCTTTGTTCTTTATTTACCTGGACTGCATTATAACAAATCATTGCCTATTCTAAAAACAAAATTTAAATAGCGCAAATATCAGACAGGCATCAGTGGTACGAGACTTTTAGAACATGTTTAAAGCTTTTTATATTAGAAATGAGTTAAATAAAGAACTTCTACTTTAACCATAAAATTGAGCTAAGAATCCTGAGATTCTAAAAATGAAAAAGGCTGCCTCCCAGTGAGTGAGAATTGACAGAACTAGATTCCATTACTCAAAATTCTCATGTGAAAAAGATGTGTGATGCAATGAATGTAGAGATAGTACAGATAAATGAAATGCATAACACATATCCATGACTTTGTATTAGTGGAGTTAATAAGATATTGTAGAAACTCTAGTCGCAAATTTTGCAAGTAAATAGCAGAGAAAAAACAAACAAAAAAAACAAACAAAGGAATGCATCATTTGCAATTATTAAGGACATCAGATTTACATTTAAAGTAAATGTATTTTAGAAGTCATCTTGCTAAATGTGCAATGGCCTTATATGACTGTAGTTAATTGATTTAACATTTTACAATGTATTATGGTAAGAGGGTATTTTTTTTTTTGTAAACCAAATATTCCTTTAGAAGAAGCCCTTACTGGGTGAAACACACATACACATTGCCACAATGATTGCCACTACTGTCACTCTTTGGTGACGCCAACTCTAGCGCCATCATGTTACAAAGCTGTCTCCTTTGAAAGCACAGCTGGAGCTGCAGCTACCAACTGGATAGACTAATAGGATTACCTAGAAAATGCAGATATTTTCTTTAGCACAAAAGATAGTTTTTAATATTCTTAAAATATGCATTACTGAGTACACTAGGCCTCAACACAGTTATCTCCCCGCCCTGAGTATGCTAACCAGCCCACAACCACCCCTACAAGTAAATAAGCTTGCACACCCCAGAACCATGGTTCCCCATAGAGGGTGAAGACCTCATCCCATTCCCAAGACAATCTGTCCCCAGGAGGTACAGTACCTAATCACTTCTGCTGTGCCCAGATGTGTGTACTAAAAATAAAGTTATGCTCTATTTGGGACACATATGTATGGTGTGTCTCATTTAAAGGAAATACATATATTATTATTATTATTTTTTTATTTCTGTAACTTGTCCTGAACTATGGAACTTGATCTAAGAAAAAGGCAATTCGTCCTAGCCTCCAGTTAAACTGTACTGTGTGTGGAGATTCAGAAGCTATACAACCTGCGGGAAGGATTGATCTTTTTGGCCTTTTCAAGCAAAACAAAGAGCAGCTTGTGACATGGTTCAACTAATCTATGCAATTTTGAAGACAATATATTCATTAAAATAAATACAGTAGAGTCTTGATAATCTGACTCCCCATATATAGTGATCTGACAAGCATTGTCTTGTACTATACACACATGTACATAACTGCAGTTTTTCCTTGTTATATAATTACAGTAAAGTACCAACAACAAAGTTAAAAATTACAGATTATTTCATTCTGCAGTGTTTTGTCTTATTGAGGCATCAGGAGTTCCGGGCTTTGGAAATGGAGCCCGTAACTTATTTTGCTATTCAATTGGCGTCTTTTCTCGGGCTCCTATAGGGTTATGGCCCCGGCCTCTGATTCATTGTGATGGTTACCATCACAAGTTAATGCCCCTCCAAGCCTTTGATCTTTCACGACCGGAAGAGTTCAGATGGCTAAAATCCCAAATTGCTATTCAATTGCTCTGATTCCCCCTGGCTAACCACCGTGCCGAGGCCGCAAATGGCAAAAGTCGCTCCACAAATTAGGGGTTCCAACGAGTACTTGCAAAGGGCTTAAAGACATGTCCGGAGCACTTTAAATGCGCATATACACACACTACCGTACTTTTATAAAAACCGGAAGAGATATTAGGTCTTAGAATTAATAGCATTACATTCTCAAGGTCGCAAATCGGCAAAGAAAAATACTTTATTTCATGTTTAATTTCTGTGTTATATCGATCCCGGCAATCAATGTGTTAATATGTATAATGGAACACGCATGTAATAGAATAACATATTTACGGCTTTATCAATATTGCATTGTATCTGGAATGTGGGTCTGATCGTAACTCAAGCCCGTAGGACTTTGAAATCTAACCTCCATCTTTCATTGAAGTAATGATGACAATCTCTGTTTCCCTTGGCTGTTTCTAATCAGGAGTTATCTGATTAGTTAACTGATCATGTTCAAACCGCAAATGCTACATACGATGGCATGGTTTCCGAAATTCACAATCGACCCCTAACTTGCGGCCTTGCTGAATTGGTTAGCACCGTAACTGGAGCGCCCTGCGGGCCGACAGGAGGCCCACAGACATACGGCCTATACTCCATAACTTGCAGCCTCCAACTTGAATGAGGCTTTAGTTTGCTTCCATTACACAAGTGGACAAAGGGGTTCATAAATAAGGCATCTATATCTGAGCAAGACATAGGAGATAAATGATGCCTTCACAGCAAGATGGCATCAACTGCATTACTAAGAGGTCAGGAATTCCCAGAATGCATAATTCAGGGAGCATGGGTGTTACATAGTGGAAGAATCACCCTGAAATTACCCAAGATTGTGTATAAAAAAATCTGTGATAATGTTCTTGTCGGTTGCCTAGAGAGGAAGTTAAACATGCAAAGGTGTAGGAGGTGGCACACAGATACAAACAGGTGCAACTGATCGCAGACACTATATTCATTTTCTGTGAACACTATCTACCTACCTACCTACCTTTCTCTAAAATAAAACTTACTGCCTTTTTTTACTACATTATCTGTGCAGGTTGCAAATAAATACAAACTAACAGACGTTTTCTGTTTTAATGCATTTGAAGCAGAAATTCAAATTACACATAATAACCAACTTTCAGTTGAATGCTGTCATTTCCAGAATGGCTTTTTCCTAGAATCAGTGAGCTATTAAAAGTTGAAAGTGTTTCAGTTCAGTTGTAAGGTACACTGGATAGGGGCAGTTTTCATCTTCTTTTGAAGTACAAAAGGTTCATTCTGATCTGAAATTTAGCAAAGGTGATAGCAAATTAATGTGTTTTGAGTTTTCCTGTCTGATCATCTCTGTTGCTGGGTTCTTACTGTGACAGAATGATTTTCATAGATCTTTTTTTTTATATTTAATATGCTAATCAAATATTGTCATAATGTAATTGTGGATTATTCTTCATACAATTACATTATACTATACCACCACTTCCATACAAACCATCTCTAGTGGGGATTGTGTAAAATCTACTTAGCACTTAATTAACAATAAAACATGAGTCAGCTGTGATTCATTAAGGTAGGTCTGCGGATTTACCTCTGTATTTCCATTTAAACTTCAGTTATTGCTACAATGCATATAGCTGTTATAAGAATAACCCTAATCTATTAACTACTCAATTACTCAACTCCAAATACTCTGAGAACTGCTCCCTCATCTCTGTCTGTGATGTTTGTCCCCCCTCTACTACCATTACTTCCAATGGTATCTTCTTACTCTGACATTCCCAACCACAATTTATTGGTCCATACCACCAAGTTTAAATAGTTTGAAATACTGTTAGGAAATTAAGCTATGCAAATATGATTATTAGAATGTCCCGTAAATTCTACCATGTACATTTTCAGATTACATGGATTGTTGTGGTTGATGATGTTCGATGACCTCCTCATCCATTTGATTTTAACCTCGTGCTTTGACCAGCATACACCAAGCAGCCAACAAGAGATTTTGTCCCTTAAACCCTGAACGTCCTAGATTATAAATCCTCATGAGATAAGGGTTTTCAGCTCCTTCTGTATCAGTATATGCACAAATATTTTGTTATATTTTATTTACAGTGTTTTGTTTCTTCCTATGCCCAGTAATATGCCAACACATTTTCATGGGGCAGCAGGCTGCCTGAAACTACCAGTACAGTGCCATGGAAGAATGAAAAATGTAGTGGAATCTACAACTATGGTTTGTATGTATATATATATATATATATACATGTAGTAATGTTATGTTGATACAGATCTCTTTCTATGATACATATGTAAGCCAAGCTAATATCTTTTGTCTTGATCAGTAAGGTTTGTTTCACTATTTTGTATTGTGGAAAAATGCACATATTCCTGATATATATATATATATATATATATATATATATATATATATATATATATAAATAAACAGTGAGGTAGCCGTGAATGTCCAGTATTCCAGTTGAATAATCAGAGTATTGCAGTGAATAGTGATACCTTTTTTATTGGACAAACATATTCATAATAAAGCGACGAGCTTTCGAGATATAATGCCTCTCTTTAGCATGTATCACATTAAAGAGAGGCATTATCTCTCGAAAGCTCGTTGCGTCATTATGAATATGTTTGTCCAATAAAGAAGGTATCACTATTCACTACATATATATATATATATATATATATATATATATATATATATATATATTTGTGCACAAGATAAACAAATTAGCCATATTATGTTCCAACCAAATTAATCTGGGCTACATGTGGACTATTAATTGATACCATGAAAATGTTCCCCTCAACTGATATCTATACCAAAAGTGGCACATTGTTTTCTTTTGTGTAAAAGAACTGACCTAGTGGAACTGCCATGATTTATAAGCTGTTACATTAGTGCAAACTAAAATGACCAGTTACTCCCATTGTGTGTTAGTTGTCTATTACTCAGTCAAATTCCATTTACTGAAATAAATACTAATATATTAAGTGAAACCCATACAGACTCTGACAGAAACAGGCAGCAGTAAAAAAAAAATGAATAGATAAGCAGCAGATAGTTTAATGCTTGATTACATGGCTCCTTTAAGGGATCTTGCCAGTGAAATTTCCCTATATAGGAGCAACACTGCTATTACATTCCACCCGCTGCAAACCATTATGAGTAATTGCAACATATTATATGCTTGCTACTACTATCAGAGATTTTACCCAAAGTGCTTTTGCATGACCCCCTTAAGAGTTATTGAACATCCTATGTGTTCTTGTAAGTCTCTGTGAGTGCTTACAGTGCCATAGGCGTAGGCGCTCATCCCTACGACCTCCTACGACTTTCGGACCACAAATGCGGACCCTCGCAAAGCATTTGCTGAGGTGGAGGCTCTACGGCGGCTCACAAACGCTTACAAACGACCACACAAGCGGAAATTGGAAAAAAACACAGAAACAGGCAATGACTAACTACGGATTTACACAAAACTATACGAGCCGTGGGACTTACAAAAAATATGCCCTTAATGGACAAACCTCGGACAAAAACACAAAAATACACACAAAATTAACATAAAAACATTACCTACACCAAGGGGGTACACCCAGGACCTCTGCAACACAGATTAAACCTCAAATTCTGTCAAATTTACAAAGTTTAGCCACTCGAAAATCTCCTAAGCGAGAGAAAAAATGGCAGCTGAAAAAAATGAAAACTAAGCTGCACGACCCCTAAAGCAGCTAAATTCCACAAAGAAAATACGGCTTTTACAAAAACCCGTACGACCTACAACATACACCATTAGCAAGTACGCTTCATCATACAAATCCGCGTACCACATACACAATCGCCGCCATTTTACGACACTAACTTACAGAATGCGGAAGTACAGCTACACTAACGGCTTCCCCTCGTGCACACAGCCTATTTACACTACACACTTCACACATTGCTGACACTTACACCTCAGCTCCACAACTAAGCAAACCTACATTGTATGCTGCAAAAACATCAAAACAGATTGTCAGCTCTTCAGCACAATGCTTCCTGCATATATTAATTACAAATAGGTAAAGTATATTAATTTACTACTTATGTAATTAGCATCACAACATACATATACACAAAACAAACAAAAAACACTATCGCAATAAAAGCAAAAGACATTCACTGCGCGCCTCACAAAGAGCGCCAACGCTGCTCATAGCACACAAACTACACCAGGGGACAGCCTTGCAATAAGCGCAAAAACCAGATCAGCTCCTGCCTAACAATGACAGCAAAAGAGCCTCTCAATGAGTGCCGCCTAATGCTCTCAGCGCGAGCCTCGCAATCAGCACCGAGATCTCAGACCACCATAAAAAATAATGTCTGCCCCAAACAACATTCCTTGACTTACAATTCTATTGCCGTCATTTTTTGACAGGCAATTCGCTAGTAACTATCAGCCTTATTAAATTGCGATTCGGTAAATTTAAAAGGGCTCTATTTAAGCACACAGCATATTTTTTTACAGAAGTTTTTAGTTAGTGAACTTCTATGCAAAAGCAAGGTCTTAACTAACTAAAAACTTCTGTAAATAAAATATGCTGTTTGCTTAAATAGAGCCTTTTTAAATTTACTAAATCGCAATTTAATAAGGCTGTATATATTCAATGGGAATCACCACACCTACTTCTGCATATGACTAAAGGACTAAACAACAACATCAATTCTATGTAAAAATTCAAAAAAGCTATATTATTTGATATAACATGTTTTATTGGGATAGTATGGACCCTATTCTATTGCCCAATCCGTACATTTATACACACTCAAAATCACTCTTAATATTGCTACATATTCTATTAGCTACTCTCAATCCAATTATGAGTTACCAGCCCACAATCACTATGGGTTAGGCAAAGATGCAAAGTCCAGCTTAGAACTCCATTGGTTTTAGCACAGCTTGAATATTATGAGCTCTGAATAATTAAATGTATTCAAAATCAATATTCTTTTAGATCTCTAGCTCTAGCTTGCAAATAAACTCTAATCCGCAACTGAAAAATGTCTCATATTTCGGTCACAAATATTACTAAATTGGACTTGCAAGGGTTTTTTCAAACACTTTTATAGAACTGTAGAAGCCATTAAACACACAATACTGTACTTTAAAAGCATGGAAAGGCATATTAGAATTAATCGTACAACAGTCTCAACCCCACAAATAAGCAATTAAAAAAATATTATTTTTAAATTTTATTTCTGAGTAATATTAAACCTAACACTCAAGGAGTTAATACATATCATGAAACCCACATGGACTAAAACAGATGATCTAACGCATTTTATAGAGTGCTAGATTGCCTGATTGCGATCGTCAAATATTACTTATTGCCCCAAATTAATTTGTAGCCTATGATTGCAGATTACGTGTAACTTCCATGTTTTACTGACGTCATGATGAAGGTCTCATTTACCGTTGGCTGTGTCTAAGGAGTATATTACGGGCTTGCTTAAATGTTGTCAGATCATATGATCACGCCCCCTGAAATCCTAATTAAAAAGGCAGGGTTTATGAGTTTAGGATAAGGAGGTAAATTGCAGGCTTCTGTCAGTAGAATACATGTAAGCATATAGAGAACAAAATACCTGCACCCACAATTATGGGTTAGATGCATTTGTGGGCTTCTAATAGAATAGGGCCCTATGTTATCAGTCTGATGAACTCCTTTAGGGCAAAAATAAAAATTGTAACTGGCACCTACAGTTTGACTATGAGTCATATAACTGGACACAGCTTGAAAGCAGGACAAAGGATTATTATTATTATCCTTTATTTATAACGTGCCAACATATTCTGCAGCGCTATACAGGGGTTACGTAAAAGTATAAACAATTACCCCACAATGAAAATAATGGAAGACCCTGTTATTGAGCTTTCAATCAAATATACACAGTGCTTTCCCTAAAGCACCTCACAAGACTGAAAACCCGCAAACTTACATTCTAACAAAGGATGTGGTGGATCAGACACAGGAAGGGAATAGACCAACAGTGTCACTAGATTACAAATCAGATATATTTTTATGAATTATACCTATATCATTTTCAATGCTAAAAAGAAAATCATCTTAAAAAGTTTTGAAAAAATAAAGAAAAAAAAATGTGTTCAAAATGACTGAATACTATTATATTTTTAAAGCTAAAATGCTATTCCTTCTAAGTGAAGAATACTTTTAAGACTTTAAAGAAAACTGCAAAAGACAAGAGAACCTGTTAGTGGAGTAATTATTGAAACTAATCAAACTTAGAGGCAGACAGTTTATATTATTTATAGATTGCTTAAGTGTAACACAGACTGAATTGTTTGAAAGAGTCTCTGTCTGAAGCTGTGATAATGTTTTGACAATTGCACATTAAGCAAGAGGGCAGCATATGTCTTTTGGAACAAAGATGAATAGCAGAAGGAAAATGTTCATGTGCACACTAATGATTGAAAAACAAGATGATCCTGGCATTCAACAATTCATTAAGGTATGTTTGAAGGACATTCATCAAATTAGATTTTACTGAAAAGCTAAGGCTTCCATATTTATGTCAATCTTTGATGTTATTGTTTGACATTATGTTAATATAAATTTGTTAGAGGTATTCAACTAAACAAAAGTCTTTTGTACCTTTTGTGTACCCATAATTTAGCTTTTTGGTTTGTAAACTGTGTAAAAATAGGTTACCAGTAGCCCGCTAGGTACTTCCTCCATGGACCAATCAGAGAGAGGCAAAGTGGAACAGGTTTACCCATGCTGGGTAGTAAAAAGGTATGGTTAGAGTATATAAGATTAAACATTAGATATAGACTCCCAACTCTTCTAACCGTATTGAATTAGACTGTCTGGAATCTGAGCTCCAAATAATGTAACAAAAAACAAAAAAAAATTCAATTTTTTCTCCTTTTTAATTATCAACCTGCATTCTTATGAGTGCATTAATTTAACTATTTTACAAAATACCTAACTATAATTAATCCTCCTCCGCTTATGCATTCTTGTATCAATATCTATAAGATATTCAGTACCTGTGAGCTCCCTTATCACCACTCCAAAAGCTTCCATCCGAATGTGAAACAGCAGTCCTCTCCAGCCGCCACCATCTTCTAATTTCCCCGACCGTGCCTTCCTGTACTATTCTAGATCTGTGTGCTATGTTTGGACATCAACCAGGGAGTCCACGTGCTAATAAACTGGGGCATTGTGTTCTGTAGAGAGTTAGTTATGCTCTCATTTATCATTATATAATTTATTTTTGTTATGATTTCTTTGGTCGTTATTGTGGAAGTTTTCCAATTTTTGGCTATACAATTTTTAGCGGCTAAGGTCCAGAATTGCCAAAGTTCATTCTGGTCTCTAGATAGATCAGGATTTTTCAGTCCTAATAGGCATGTCTCTACTTCAGGTCTCAACTTACTTTTTGTGATTTGTGTAAATATGTCAGTGAGTTCTTTCCATATCTTTTGTGCTATGGGACATGTCCACCAGATATGTAAGAAATTCCCTTCTGTTTCGCATCCCCTAAAGCATTCTCCACTTATGTTTTTATAAAATTTTGACATCCGGTGGGGTGTGTAATAGGTTCTGTGTAATACCTTGATCGAGGTTTCTAGCAAACTATATGTATATGAGCCCCTTGTCAGACTAGTACAGATTTTTTCCAGATTATGGTGTCTAGTTCCCCTCGCAGGTCCCGCTCCCACTTAACCATAAATTTTGTTTTTCGTGGATTCTGATACTCCGTCAAATAGGAGTATATGTATCCTAGGATGCCTTTCATTGAGGGTACCTTTGCACAAATAGACGTCCATCCTGTATGTTTGGGGTTCCCATAGCTATGGGCTAGAGAGGAGATCCAATGTCTAAACTTCCGATAGTTCCACCACTCCCCCTCCGGTATTTGGAATCGGGATATAATAGAAGTATGTGCTAACAGGGCATTTGTGGAGAACCATTCACCTATTCTTATTAGAGGGCTAGTCTGCCACCATTGTTTAGAATTTGGGCTAAGAGTGGCCCCATACTCTGGGAATGATGTTAAGGACATCAGTGGTGATAGAGGAGGGATCAGGTTACTCGACTTCTTAAGCCTATCCCAGGTCTCCAGGGTTGTAGATATTATTGGGTTAGTTTGTTTGCATCTCATGTCTAATTTTGCAACCTCCCAGATCACCGTATCCCATTTGTAGGGTCTCATCTGCCAATTTTCAATAAAGGTCCATAGCGGTTGTAGTTTTCTAGAGTGAGTTATGGGGATGCACGCCAGCCGTGCTGCTTGCAAATATAGCCTCAAGTTAGGGCAAGAGAGTCCCCCTTTTTGCCTATTCCTGTACATCATTTTCCTCGCGATATGTGGCGGTTTATTATGCCAGATAAATCTAAATATTGTATTCTGAAATTGATCTATTTCCTTCATGCATAATTTGATTGGTAAAGTTCGAAAGAGATATAGAATTTTTGGAAGCACTGTCATTTTTATTGATGTTATACGTCCCGTCCATGATATTTTGTATTTAGACCAGGTCCTCAAGTTTGCCGTCAATTGTCTAATTAGTGGTGGGAAATTAGCCTTATATAGACCCGCTAGATTCTTGGTAAGCTTAACTCCAAGGTACTTAATTTAATTTTTAGGCCATTGAAAACGGTACTCCGCCTTTAAGATTCCTATTATTGGTCCTGAAACCCCTACCCCCAAGGCCTCCGTTTTTTCTTCATTAATATGTAGCCCTGACATGACCCCGAATTCCTTTAGAGTAGACAATAGCTTAGGTATAGAGTTTACTGGATCCGTTAGGGTGCATAAAAGATCGTCCGCGAATAGCGAACATTTCAAATGGTGGTGACCTATCTGCAAACCCCCAATCTCCCTCTCGCCTCTAATTTTTTGAGCCAGAGGCACAATAGCCAATGCAAATAGCAGTGGTGACAGGGGGCACCCTTGCCTGGTTCCCCTTTGGATGTTTACCAATGCCTCTCCTGATCCAGATAGTCTTATATGCGCTTCAGGGTTTTTATATATTGTTCTAATGAGTCGTATAAAGTTTCCTTTAATACCGAATTTAGCTAGTACTGCATATAGATAAGGCCACTCTACAGTATCAAAGGCCTTCTCCATATCCAGCGCCAGTACACAGAGAGGCGTCTTAATTTGGGAGGCTAAATGTATAACATTCATGGTCCTTCTAATATTGTCTACCGTCTGTCTATGTTGTATAAACCCGGTCTGATCTTTGTGTATTAGGGTTGGGAGGAACTTTGCCATCCTATTTGCTATTATTTTGGCTAATAATTTAATGTCCCCGTTCATAAGGGATATGGGTCGGTAATTTTTTGGCTCCAGGGGATCCCTCCCACTCGGTTCGCTTTATTAAGTTCCGGGGGCATAGATTCCCCATTTAGTATAGCATTAAACAGGCAGCTAAGATATGGGGCTAAAATGTTCCCAAATGCTTTGTAATAAGAATTGGTGAAGCCATCCGGCCCTGGGGCCTTACCTGGCTTCAGGCTTTTAATGGTTTCTATTATCTCATCTACCCTTACTTCCCCATTAAGGTCCTTTATATTTTGCTCTGAGGCTTTAGGGAGATCACAGGAATCCAGGTAGGATTTGAGGATTTCCGGGTTCGAGTTTATCTCTGTCGAGTAAATTGAATTATAGAAATCCCTGAATGTGTGTTTAATTTCATTTTGGCTCACTGTTATCTTTCCATCTTTAGTTTTAATCCTTAGGATTCGGGATAATGCTGCCTTAGTCCGAAGCTTCCTTGCCAGAAATCTGGTTTATTAGCCTTGGAATAAAACAACTGGTTCGTCCGTCTCAGGGCGTTCTCTGTCTTACGCGAGAGCAAAGCATCTAGTTCTAGTCTAGATTCCTTTATCCTCTGGCGAAGTCTGGCAGTGGGGTGTGTTTGATTTTGCAATTCTAAATCTCGCAATTTTGTATTGAATTCCTGTTCCTGACGTATACTGTTTTTTCTTATGGCTGAAGCTATTTTAATACATGTCCCCCTGATATAGGCCTTATGGGCCATCCACACCCAGCCTAAATTTGAGCCCGGGGTGTTATTTAGTTCAAAGTATTGTTGTATTTATTTCCCTATCTGATCCTTTAGCGCCGGGTCTGCTAGTATGTGTTCATTTATTTTCCAGGTATATGGGATCTTAGTGTTCCCCCCAGGTCTATATCTAGGGAGACTGCTGAGTGGTCTGACCAAGGACATACCAACATTTCTGATTCCTTGGTTTGATCAAAAAGCTTTGAGGTCACTAATATTGTATCTATACGTGAATAGGACCCGTGCGTGTGTGAATAGTAAGTATACTCGCGTCTATTAGGATGGTGTCCCCTCCAGGCATCAACCAAACCCAGTCTATCTAATGCCTTTTTAATCTGTTTAAGTTTCTGTGAGTATCTTTCAGTCGCCTGGGAACTCGAGCGATCTAGCCCTTGCTCTAGAACCAAGTTGAAGTCCCCCCCTATCACCACCGAGCCATCAGAATAAGGTTCTATATTTTTCAGCAAATGTAGTAAACCCTTGTGGGGTGCCACCGTGTCCGCATAAAAGGATACAAGCGTTAATTTGGTTTCTTGTATTGTTCCCTGCAAAATGACATAATGCCCATCTTTATCTATCACTTTGGAATCTATCTGGAAGGGAAAGTTACGGTGAATGAGAATGGTGGCTCCTGCTTTTTTGGACCCTTGAGTAGAAGAGTAATATATGGGGTATTCCCTGTGTAAATACGATGGTACATGCTTTTTTGCAAAGTGAGTTTCCTGCATGAATATTATTGAAGGTTTCTTAGTCTTATAATACAGGACAGCTTTCCTCCAGGTTATGTGTCGTATGGGTTTTTCCCTTATACTGAAAGATAAGGGCAAATGGGAATCCCCATCGGTATTGGATGCCATGTTGGATGAGTGTTCCCAATGCCGGTTTCATTTCTCTTCTCTTGGCCAATGTAATGGGAGAGAGGTCCACAAAAACCATAAGCTGAGCACCATCTGGTCCTCTAAGATCAGGGATCCTTCAGGTTGCTGACAGGATTAAGTCTTTTGACTGTTGACGGGAGAGGCAGACAATTACATCTTTAAGAGTATCTACATTTCTAGAAGCTCCCAGTGCCCTATGCGCTCTTTCTATATCAATGTCTGCTTCTGCCCCTTCAGGTAAGATCACAGTGACTGAGTCCATAATATATCTTTTCCTATTCAATACCCCCTTTGGTATACCCCTCATTCTTATGTTATGTCGTCTAGAGCGGTTCTCTAAATCTTCATATTTGTCTTCTAAAGCCACTATACAAGACATGTTGTGATGTGTCTCCCTCCTATCTCTTTCCTGAGCTTCCACAATTTGATCCACTGTTTCTTCTAATTGGTGGGTTCTTTGTCCAAGGTCTTAGATGTCTATCCTGATTGCGTCCACCGTTTTAGTTGTGTAAGCTTGGAACAGTTTTTTAATTTGTGCTATTGCGCTCTTGGAGAGTTTTATATCCATCTGGGGTGTGTTTTGAATATCTTCCCCCTCTGACTCCTCTGAGGGGTCAGATCTCACTTCTCCAGGGGTTTCGTGGGGTTTGCAGTAATCCGTAATTCTCTTAAGAGGGAGGGATTTTTTACTTTTTCCCATATTGGACTCCAATGGACCTTCAACAGTGTATGGTATACTCTGGTTCTGACGTGGATGAAGATCCAGTTAAGGGACGTGTTCCTATTAGAGTAGAATTCCGGCTTGTTATCTTACAGGTTGTGGCGTGTTATGTTGTTATGCCATGGTCTGTCAAGGTTTCCCCCTGCGGATCTTTTTAAGCCTGCATTTCTCTTTTCTCACATACGAGCTATGTCTAATAGACAATTAGGGTTGTTACACTGTCGGTTGTGAGTGACGGTCTTGACGGTTTTCAAGTAGGAACTTAAAGCTGTCGCCCCAAAATAGTAATGCCAAACTGCTGAGCCAGTTTTCACAATCCTCCTGTGCATTTATTTTTACTTCCTGGGCAGTCTCTATATACTCCTACTTGTAAGCCTTGTGTAAGCTGTAGTACTAAGAGTCTTTATTTTAGTGAAGATGTGGTATATATAAGAACCTATGGTCCTGTAGTGTGTACTCACAGTTCGGGTTCAGACCTTATTTCAATATCAATAGATTCTCAGAAGTTGTGGGTATGATGAGGCTGTGGCTTCTTCACTAGGCCTAGATTTTAAAATGGCCGCCACCCGTTTCGCTGGCTTTTCCCCGTGACCTGTCCCTCCTTGGGCTGCAGTTCTATTAATTTTCGGGCCCCTTAGAACCCCTCCGGCCGGAACCAGCCACCACCGGATGTCACTGTGGAGCTTTTACAGCTTTTCTTGGGGTACTCACAGCACCTGGGCCTAGTCCGGAGCTCCCTCCTCGTGGTAAGCCAAGATGACCGCCACCCGATCTCTCAGGCCTCTGCCGTGCGTCCTCCAATCGGAGTGCTCTAACCTGGCCACCTCACTCTGCCCAGTCAGGTCTCCGGAGCGCCGATCCGCCGAGGCTCTCCCCAGCCTTCTCCTCCCAGCACTTCCCAGCAGGGGGGCAGCTGGATGCGCTGGAGACGCTTGTCTCCCTCTGTCTCCGATGTGAGGCCGCTGTGCCTCCCGTAGTGGACCCCAAGAGTGCCACGGAGGTCCTGGTTCATCTTCTCTGCTCCCCCAGCCACTTTTGAGAAGCTTTTAGTTCTTTATGAAATCTGAATGTCTTAAATGTCTTAGTTGATATGGTAGGTTTGCTGTGAATGGTGGCAAACTTTCACAGACATTGAAAAGCTTTATTTCCCCAGGAGGTCTTAAGGAGGTTGAAGGAGTTAACACGTCTGAAGCAGTTAATTGGCTACACATAATAGAACCAATTAGAAGACTGAAGCTAAAGCTCAGGTAGGGCTGTTGTTTGGACTTCGTACTGGCAATCTCTGTGGGAAGCTGTTTGGACTGGACTCTGTGAGGCTGCTGAATTAGACTGAGTTCTCAGTTGGTCTGAGTTGAAGAAGAGAGAAAAACATAGAAATGTCTACAGAGTATTTGGACTAAAGATAAGAGGCACAGAATGAAGTGTTTTGTATAAAGCTGGGGAAAATACAATGACAGAGAGACAGCAGCTTGGGAGCTGATAAACGATCTGAAAGAGAGTTGAAAAGTTAGACTTCTGAAGAATACAGACCAGTGAATTTTGAAAAAAAACTATTCTGTTTTGTTTTTGTCCCACCCACGGTTGGCTGGATGAGGGCCTACAATTTTTTTTTACAGCTTCCTGTATTGGTTGCCTCCATAGAAATGCTGGAAACACAGACACAAATAAAAAAGAGAATGGAAATTCAGCACACTAACCTATTGTGAGGTTTATGCATTATATTGTTTGAAGAATAAATAAATTGCAATGGAGAAGAACTATACCAGTAGTGTCATGGAGATTTATGGTAAAAAGCAAACTCAGTTCCTGGCACATGGATGGGAAAGAAATGGAGACAGTGCCACATTTTATTTTACTGGGCTCCAAGATCACTGTAGGCATGAAATTAAAATATGTTTGCAATGGCAAGTCTGGACAAGCTATTAAAAATATATTACACTCTCAACAAAGGTCGGTATAGTTAGGGCTGGACCATAAAGAAGGCTAAGCTCAATAGAATCAACATTTTTTTAATTGATGTATTGGAGAAAACTACAAAGGACTACTTGGACTGCAAGAAGATCCAATCAATACCACAGGAAATCAAGTCAACCTGTTCACTGGTAGGGTTTATCATGCGGCTAAAGCTTAAATATTTTGACCATATCATGAAAAGACAGGATTCCTAAAGGAGACGATGCTGGGAAAGATTGAAGGCACACGAATAAGGGATGGTAGACGTGGAAATGGATAGATGAGGTAATTGAAGCAATGAACATGAGTTTGATAGAGCTCACGGTGCATAGGGTCATGGAGAGTTGGACACAACTAAACAACAGCAAATCATGGATATAATAAATAAGCAATTTAAAGATATTGCATTCTAATAAATGCTTGGTTAATAATTAATGAAATCTTATTCATAATGAAGCACTCTATAAATATATTACCCAGTACATAGGCTATATTTTTTTAACCAAGAAATGTTTTACTTCCTTAAAATGTGCTTCTTGGCAGGAGTTCCCTTATAAAAAGAAAACACAGCTTAAAAAATATGACCATATGCAGTGTGACAGATCTTGAAACCAGTGCCAAAGCAATTTAAAATTAGTTTCTAAACTCATTTACAGCTTCTATCAATAAAAGGTCAGATGCCACTTCAGCCCCGTAACAATTATCAGTTTGCAATATTTAATACTACATCACCACGGGAGTTGCATCTTTATCTTGAAAAGAAAATTTTATGATGACATGATCCCAACAAACAAGTAAGAAATCATCCTTAGATGTGAGAGTTAACAGCATTTCGTCTGCATCACTGACAAGCATTTTTCATTTTTTCTGTCTGCATATTGATTATCTTTTAAAATGTCTCCAGATATTTCACCACAAAAAAATGAAATGAATGCAGCATTTGAATAGTTGCATGTTATTTGCGTTTACCAAAGTATAAGTTAAATTAACATGCACGTTAATTATGTGTGTGAAATATAATTTAGTTTGTTATTATCGCTATATTTAAGAATTAAAAAACATAATTAATTACTATGTAGAATCATGTATTAAAAGTTGCAGTTTGGATCGGTCTTAAAACTTGTAAGATAATGTTAAAAAACAATCAGTTGTGGATAACAAATTTAAAAGTAGTAGCAATTACTGTGGTAATGTGTCACAATGCGTTTCACCCACTATAGGACTTCTTCAGGAGACATATGCTATACTGCCAGCAATCACATGAGAGAAGTAGCAAAGATCACACCTTGATAACTCCAATAAATTCTGCTTAAAGGAACACCTAAGGGACAATGTTGCACTTTATATATGACAGACTAACAAAATTAGCAGCTGTGTAAGCCATAGACATAAACATATTTGTGAAAATCTTCTGAAGGCTCTGTTTATGAATAGAAAAATCTATCTTTCTTTTATTAAACACTTTTTGAGATCTGGATCATGAGGGGTGATATTTATCTTTAAGTGGATGGAGATAGGAGAGAACGGAAGTTGGTCATTTGGCTTTATTAGATAATTGGATTTGATTAAAATTGGCAACACATCCCTTCTCTCACATACTTTCATGCTTGCATCACAAAATTCAAGAAGTGCTCCTCAAAAATGTAAATGACTCTTTCACACAAACAACTTCCACCAATGTATAACAGATGCCTTCAGGATTCAGTAGAAACATGATTTCTTTCAATAAAAAAACCTAGCTTAATTAATTTTCCCTGCTTAATTATTCTCCTCGTCATACTTAAAGTTCTAATATGTAATCATTATACAGTGGTCCTTTTAAGAAGCAAGCTACTCTACAATGAAACAAGCAATGATTTGGAGAGTCTTAGATCTGTCTAGTTGGGAAGGAGGTTTATCTGACTACAAATAGGTCCTTCTAACAATCAATGATTTATGAGATGAGGATATCTAGAAATAGTGCCAGTCAGTTTCTAATACAGAATTAAGGACCGATGTAGATTAAAATTGGAATCCACATAAGACAGTATAGTATTTTTAGAGAATATTTTCATTAAAGCACATTCTACTAGCATGTGAAAGGTGCCATGATATTCATAGCTCCTTTCAAGACACAAGGGATCGGTTGCAGAATTGAGCAAGGAGGGCTTTCAAGTATAGGTGCTGCCTAAGCCTATGGCAGGTATCCTACCAATCAATCAACAAAAACACACCACAGCATTGTCTACTAAAACAAAGATTCAACCTTAAAATAACTTTACTCCCATGGCTGTATATCACTTTATGTTGCTAGCACTTCACAAACATCTGACATTTCTCTCAATCTACAGTCATCATCTAAGTGCATGGGATCAATCATGTGTAATCTACTTTAGATGAGAAAATTGAACACATAATGTGTAATAATCACTTGAGTGCAGGGAAAATGTTTTAGTTTGGGAAAAATAATTACCTTTTGATAAAGATCACTTAAGTGTACATTTCATTTTTCTATCCAGTGTTGATGTGCTATATTACATATGGCCTTTGCAAATCCATAATATCTCTATATATACATTTAAGACATAGATATATCAAGTATGTTCTTTTTAAAATAAAGCAAATATTCAGTTACGAAATTCTAGTACATACTGTTTATTGGCCATGTCATATGCACAGGAAAACAAAACAAACCATTCACTGGAAGATTTGATTATTAGGTTAAAGCTAAAATATTTTGGCCATATGATGAGAAGACGGGATTCCCTAGAGAAGTCTCTGATGCTGGGAAAGATTGAAGGCACACAAAGAAGGGGACAGCAGAGGTGAAGATGGATAGATGTGGTCATTGAATCGATGAACATGAGCTTGATATAGCTCAGAAGGGTAATGGTTGACAGATGTGCATGCGTGTTTTGGGCCATAGGGACACAGAGAGTTGGACACATCTGAATGAAACAACAACAGATGGCATAAAAAGTACTAGAAACTCAAATGATGAATTCTTCCTTGAAGGAAAGGTTGGAAATCCTAGTACATGCTGTATAATGTTTTGTCACTTGGAAATCTTACTCTAGCTCGGTCATGTCCTAAGTTTTATGGAGCCTACTTATAATACATGGTAGTATGTGACATGACAGATATGCCTACTTGAAAGAAAATACAGTGCCCGGGTGAAAAAAAAAAAAATGTCCTCCACCCCCACCCCCTGGGCTCCATGGAGTACCAACTCATTCTACACTACAGAAATGTAAAAAAATATATAATAAATACAAAAAGAAAATGATACCATAGAGGAGGGCCCGGTGCATTGCACTGGTAGTAGCTCCACCTCTGAGCAAAGGTTAGTGAAAGGGCTAGATTAAATTATTATAGATACAATAACTTTGACCATATTCTCTAATATATTCTCTAATGTCTATTTATATTCCTGTTGTGTAAAAATACTGATAAAATTTATACAGTTATTCTCTAACCATAAAGGATTTCTATGCTATTCTAAATAACTAAACATGATAATGGGCAAAACCATTTAAGAAAGCAAAAATAAATATTCACAATCTATGTATTTTGTAGCTTTTATATATTTCATTTTGTTTTCTTCCCTACCAATGGCTGTTACTTTGTAACTTTGTATTTTGTAACTTTTATATGTTTAATTTAGTTTTCTTCACTGCCAGTGACTGTTACTTTGTAACTTTGGTCCATATTCAATTCAAAGCCAGTAACTCGACTGCAGACAGCCGAATGTCTGAGAGTGTGTTGCGGGCTCCTGTTGGTCTCAGATTACAATGCTATTCAATGGCTGAAGGGCCCAAGTTGTGGGCCCCAAGCCAAAACCGTAAACCATACACTGGTTCAGAGCAGTTCTGGGCGGGAACCTGATCAATTCAGCAAGACCGTAACCGCCTATTTCAAATCGGCCAATAAAAAATTAGACTGTCATTATTATGGCAGTAAAACATGGAGGTTACATGTCAATCAATTAGGTTCGGGGGTTCAATATATTATCAGACTCGCAAAATTAGCGAAATTAAGAATTATGATAATTACTGTTCTAGTCCATATGGGTGGCCTGATATATATTAACTCATTGATAGCCAAAATCGATTTAACCCCAAAATTATACGTAAAAATTAATTTTATTTCCTGGTGATTTGCGAGCTTGAGACTATTGTGCTAATAATTCTAATGTCTACCATCGCTTTCCCCATTATTTACAGTTCAGTAGTGATTTTTTTATTTGCATTTACAGTGCTATAAATGGGTGTTTAACCCCCTTGCTGGTCCTCTCTAGCACTCGATGGATTTTCTCCTTCATTTGCCATTTACTGGTGTAAAAACATTTGCGGGCTTGAGGAATCGTAGCAATTGAATATTTGTGATTTTAGCCTTGAGAAAGTGGCAGATCAAAGCCTTCTGGAGGCTGTAAGTAACGAGTTTGATCTGTGATATTTTTCCAAGGCTGTAACTCGTAAGCCTGCAAAAAGATGCCAATTGAATAGCAAAATAGCTTGCAAGCTCACTTACTGGCTTCTTCGCTCAACTGAATATGGCCCTTTGTCTTTGTAACTTTGATATGATTTTTTCCCTGCCAGTGGTTACTTTCTTAGTCCTTGTAAACGAAAAGCATTTGTAGCTGTAACGGTCAGATTCCAATTGTTCAGACAGTCACATCCTGTGTATTCAAAGTCTCCTCCCACTTCAGGAAGTTGCTTTCCTTCAAACAAAATGGCACAGCAGCATATTTGCACATATAAGAGGTAATAAATCATAGGCTGTGTTAATTATTGTTAAATTCTAAAAACATGTTTTTTTCAAGTCTAGTTCTTCAAGAAGAGTACATTTTAAAAATATGACCACAGCCGTTCTTTAAGTCATATTTCATCTGTAAGAACACTTTAGTTTACTGTTTGCTAAATTTACAATGTTAAAAAAGAAAATGTGTATTACATGCAAACAAATTAATCTCCACTATGAAAAAAACATTAATATGAATATGAGCTTCAGCAAAGTAATGTACTTTCCAATTTACCTACTGTAGCTAAAGAAACCTGATGCGTAAACTTTAATACTAATTCATTATTCCTTATATCCTATGTGTTTCCAGCCTGCCCCCTCCCCCTTATGCATATATATTTTGAAATTACTGCTCATGTGTAAAAAGATCAAGTACTATATTACATCAACACTGGGTCAAACAGCATACTAATAGGCATCTTGCAAAAAAGAATTATAATTCTAATGCATTTACTTAGCATACATTCTAGAATGAAAGAAAGCTTTGATAGAAAGTGCCTCAGCCCTAATAGCTTGTCAGCTAAACTTTAATGGGTACAATTAAAGTACTTGTTAATACATATAATTACTTGACTAATTTATACTAATATTAGTATACATCCACATAATTACAGATTGTTTGAAATGCAAATTTAAATGCATTTAAAAAGAAATAACATATATCCATTTGAAGTGAAAAACAAAATCAAAGGATTAAGAAAACTGTAGAAGAAAGTAGAAAAGGAGCAGCTTTAAAATGGCTCTTTAGCCAAAAAAAATGTTTGGGATAAAATGTTTTGATTAGTATAATCTAATGTAAAAAATGTACAGTTTAAAGTTTATTATTGGCAATTTTTAATAGATAACATGACACTGGTAATGTGAATTCCATGTCCTGTGGAAGTGTGCTTGGTTCAGAGTGTTGCAGGTCACAAGGGAGCAAGATGGCAGCCTAAAGGAGAAGATACAAGGAGGTTTAGATTCCATAAACTGAGAAATTGTTACTCTAGGGGCTTCTTAGAACTTAATGGAGCTTTTATGTGTAACTTTTATGTAAATTCCATTTCCTGTGTGAGTGTTGTTGGCTCAAAATGTTGCACGTCACAAGTGAGTAAGATGGCAGCATGCAAGAAAGTATACAGAGAGAAGGATGAGGTTCCAGAAGCTGAGAAATTGTAACACTGGGGGCTTCTTAGAACTAAATGAATGATACATTTTATTTGAATTCCATTTCCTGTGGCAGAGTTCTTGGCTCACAGGTTTGCAGGTCACAAGTGAGCAATATGGCAGCATGTAGGAGAGTATACAGAGAGAAGGATGAAGTTCCAGAAGCTGAGAAATTGTTACACAGGGGGCTTCATAGAACTAAATTAATGGTACATTTTATATGAATTCCATTTCCTGTGGGAGTGTCATTGTCTCACAATGTTGCAGGTCACAAGTGAGTAAGATGGCAGCATGCAGGAAAGTATACAGAGAGAAGGATGAGGTTCCAGAAGCTGAAGAATTGTTACACTGGGGGCTTCTTAGAACTAAATGAATGATACATTTTATGTGAATTCCATTTCCTGTGGGGGTGTTCTTGGCTCACAGTGTTGCAAGTCACAAGTGAGCAATATGGCAGCCTACAAGAGATTATACAGAGAGAAAGGGAGAGATTCTAGAATCTAAGAAATTATTACTATGGGGGCTTGTTAGAACTACATTTTTATATAAAATCACATCGAAGTCAGCAAAGTTTATAAAAAAACATAAACATCCAAAAAAGTCAGTTTAAGAAAACATCATTATTACCTGCACCACTAAAACGAGTTGATCCTGGTGCAAACATTTTAGTTAAATTAACATACTAGTAGTTTCAAATGTTTTGGAATGTAATGAGCCAATTATAATTCATAACACTGAGATTTGTAGGGAAAAATAAAAATATCTGTGATTCTTTCTGTCCAGAGCCTTTTCTTAATTATGGACACATAATTTTCTCCTATTATGTGTCATGCCAGATGTTTATTTCCACATATCGCATGCTGGTTGTTAAAGAATTTTATTGCTTCTGTCTACATTATTTCAATAGTTGCAATACTATTACTGAAATACAATGAATTCTTCTGATAAATGCATTAAGCTTCAGTGTGTAGCTGTGAATCCAATCATTCAGTACATCTTATTCTGACATAAACCGTGATTCTTCCTCTGCTTTGCTAATGAATAGTTAGTCTTCTGTGAAAGACTGGCAAGTGTTTAATTATTTCATTACAACTCTACTGCACAGCACCAGAAACAATCTGCATTTAGATAGTTCCCTGAACAAAGCTATTTCAAGACTAGGAGGTCTACAGTGATAATCACTGAACTCAGGTTAAAATTGATTAGGAGAGTTGAAGCTTATTCAAGCCCAAAATAAGTTTTCTTTAAAAATAGGTCATTAGTGGTCAAGAAACAGAAAATCTTATGCTTAAGTAGTTCTTTACATTAATAGAAAGAATTTGTGGGTTAGACCCCAGTTTAAAAATAGTTATATGTAAGCAAAAAATAGAGAATGCATTCATTCTCGTGTTGGCGAGTCTAAAAAAATCACAGCACTATAATTATTTCTAGAATAGGCCCACTGTGGCCAAATAATTAAAATATATTATTTTGAAGAAATACACATGAACATATGCTAAAAGCGTTTAGAGTGAAAAATAAAATAATGAATAAAATATATATATATACATTTTATAAGCAATCATGTTGCAGTGATATCTGCTAACTTCTGCTATTCCACTTCCTGAATTGGGAGAAGAAAGGTGGCATCTATAATTGCCAGAGAATTCATTAGGTCTAATAAATATTCATTAGTACACACAAATTGAATATACTGACATTTATGTATAATGCATAATGGATATACACTGATATATATCAGTGTATATCACTGATATATATCAGTGTATATCAGTGTATATCATCTGCGAAGCCTCACGAAGCGAGCAACTGCGAGTTAAGCGCGTATCTCTAAAAACCCTAAACACAAACAAAAAAATTGACAAAAATAATAACACACTCACAGAAGTGATTTTGAGCAATATTTGGGGGTTTTCGACAATCCAAAATCGGCTAAGCAAGGAAAAAATAGCGGACGAACAACGTAAAAAATTCCGAAACTGCATGAAAACGAGGCTGAGCAAAGCCAGGCACGCGGGACTTAAAAAATGCACAAGGGCAAAGACAGCAACACTTACACCAACAACGCCAGGCACGCAGGACTTTGAAAATAAAATAAAAGACCTTTAGCGCATAACACGCAAACATTCAGCAGACACACAGAGGAGAAAGACTCAGGGAAGGGACAGGAGGGAGATGGTGGAAAGAGACACATGGCATTCCCAAGCACAAAACTTGCAGGCTAATGAAACCTGCAATGAGCGGCGAAGGCGCTCATTGTGAGCCATGAGATGAGTGCCTAAGGCGCTCAGCATGAGGCTTGTGATGAGCGCCGAAGGTGATCAGTGAAAAGAAGGAAAGTCGAAGTACACGGGAGAGAGGCTCGCCATGATCCATAAAAAGGTGCTCATTGAGATTCACATGATTAGCGGCAAAGGCGCTCAGCGTGGGTTTTTTGCTAAGAGCGCAGAACGTGCTCAGATGGGCCATATCCTCGCATTTTGTGGCAAAAAGCTTTGCCAGGCTTTAATATTTTATTGCCGTCATTTTTGAAGGGGAATTTCCTAGTATATATATATATATATTTATTTAAAAAAAAGCCATTTCATTTTTATGATACGTTGTGCATGTCAAATAATTATATCTCTACAGGACATAAAGAAAAGGCATTTGTGGACAAGAATAAAAACACAAATCTTAAAAACTATAGTTATTTAATGCAATTAAAAATATATTTACAGTCAGGTCCATAAATATTGGGACATCGACATAATTCTAAACTTTTTGGCTCTATACACCACCACAATGGATTTGAAATGAAACTAACAAGATGTGCTTTAACTGCAGAATTTCAGCTTTAATTTGAGGGTATTTACATCCAAATCAGGTAAACGGTGTAGGAATTACAACAGTTTGTAAATGTGCCTCCCACTTTTTAAGGGACCAAAAATAATGGGACAATTGGCTGCTCAGCTGTTCCATGGCCAGGTGTGTGTTATTCCCTCATTATCCCATTTACAAAGAGCAGATACAAGCTCCAGTTTTCATTTCAAGTGTGCTATTTGCATTTGTTGCTATTAACTCTCAATATGAGATCCAAAGAGCTGTCACTATCAGTGAAGCAAGCCATCATTAGGCTGAAAAAACAAAACAAACCCAACAGAGAGATAGCAAAAACATTAGGTGTGGCCAAATCAACTGTTTGGAACATACTTAAAAAGAAAGAACGCACCGGTGAGCTCAGCAACACCAAAAGACCCGGAAGACCACGGAAAACAACTGTGGTGGATGACCGAAGAATTATTTCCCTGGTGAAGAAAACACCCTTCACAACAGTTGGCCAGATCAAGAACACTCTCCAGGAGGTAGGTGTATGTGTGTCAAAGTCAACAATCAAGAGAAGACTTCACCAGAGTGAATATAGAGGGTTCACCACAAGATGTAAACCATTGGTGAGCCTCAAAAACAGGAAGGCCAGATTAGAGTTTTCCAAACAACACCTAAAAAAGCCTTGACAGTTCTGGAACAACATCCTATGGACAGATGAGACTAAGATCAACTTGTACCAGAGTGATGGGAAGAGAAGAGTATGGAGACGGAAAGGAACTGCTCATGATCCAAAGCATACCACCTCATCAGTGAAGCATGGTGGTGGTAGTGTCATGGCGTGGACATGTATGGCTGCCAATGGAACTGGCTCTCTTGTATTTATTGATGATGTGACTGCTGACAAAAGCAGCAGGATGAATTTTGAAGTGTTTCGGGCAATATTATCTGCTCATATTCAGCCAAATGCTTAAGAACTCATTGGACGGCGCTTCACAGTGCAGATGGACAATGACCCGAAGCATACTGCAAAAGCAACCAAAGAGTTTTTTAAGGGAAAGAAGTGGAATGTTATGCAATGGCCAAGTCAATCACCTGATCTGAATCCGATTGAGCATGCATTTCACTTGCTGAAGACAAAACTGAAGGGAAAATGCCCCAAGAACAAGCAGGAAATGAAGACAGTTGCAATAGAGGTCTGGCAGAGCATCACCAGGGGTGAAACCCAGCGTCTGGTGATGTCTATGCATTCCAGACTTCAGGCTGTAATTGACTGCAAAGGATTTGCAACCAAGTATTAAAAAGTGAAAGTTTGTTTTATGACTGTTAATCTGTCCCATTACTTTTGGTCCCTTAAAAAGTGGGAGGCACATATACAAACTGTTGTAATTCCTACATCGTTCACCTGATTTTGGATGTAAATACCGTCAAATTAAAGCTGAAAGTCTGCAGTTAAAGCACATCTTGTTCGTTTCATTTCAAATCCATTGTGGTGGTGTATAGAGCCAAAAAGTTTAGAATTGTGTCGATGTCCCAATATTTATGGACCTGACTGTATATATATATATATATATATAAACATAATCATTGACAGTAAGCTCAGTAAATAAAAATAAATTATAGTAAAGCATAATTGAGAGACTGGGGAAATCCTCTATTGCATTTGTTTTGTTTTGTACTGAACGGAAAGCTAGCATTCTTTTTATACATCAGTATATATATTATCTAGGCATATAAATAATACTGTGATTATGAACCATAAGGAAAAAAAACAGCATGCTAAGGGTGTCTTATTTCCACACAAAAGTCTGTAAAATTATATACATTTATTAAATGGAGCATAGTCCAATTTAATGTTTTTTTTCCCATTTATTTCACAGTAATTACTTATAGTCTTGTTATAGGCTTTGCATGTCGAATTATAACATTATGTGAATGTAACATGATTCACCGCCATAAATCCTGTTAAAATTACATGTGTATGAAATTACAGTAATATATATGCAGTTTATCTATTTTTAACATTAACAAACAATTGTCTTTCAGAAGTGGAAAGAAAATAAGCATGTGATAAATGCAGTGGTGCTGTATTAAAATGGGGCTTTAGGTTTTTGAGTTATTATTAAAGATCACAAAAAATAATCTATATTGTGTACAAGCTGATGTACAGTAGTTATGCATTTTAAAGAGAATATATAAAGATATCTGTGTAGATTCTGTTAGATGTTATGATATTGTATTTCCTATTTTCTGGATGATTTCTATTTTAATAGATTTAACAAGGTTGATATATTTATAATGAATCACCTTCCATTGAAATAGCAACCAGTGTAGGGCAAAAAATAAACATAATGATACAATTTTTTTGTTTCTCTTGTAAAATAGCTAAAATAAAAAGCATTTCAATTCATACATTTTTTTGTTACTGAATTCCTCTTCATGATGATTGTGGCGATACAAAATTGCAATTACTGCAATTAAGGAATATGTTGGCATGTTACAGATTAACAATAATAATAATGTTTCGCTGGAGACCAGGGTTAGTGAACATTTGAATACAGTGGGCCATGATTTGTCTGACCTCTCTGCCATGACCTGCCAATCTTGGGTGACCCCACATGGTAGACTCACAGCTTCATTGAGGTGTACAAGCCCCTTCCCCATGACAAAGAAGTGATCCAGAAAATAATGTTATTGCAGCTCATGGCAGCCATTCTTTGAGAATGTTCACAATTCCATAGATGATGCTTTCAACCATTTTAATTAAGTAGCAATCTGATACTTTAAGATTTTCTTCTCATTGGTGAACTGGACATCACTACTGCTGGCATTTTTTTCTTTGTGTCACAGGAGTCTTTAAGCTATATTAAATTCCAGACTCGTAAGTCCAATGTGAGCCTCGCATCATCTGCAGGGTTAAAATTTGCCCTACTTACTTTGCTATTAAATTAGAATTGACTGCGAGCTATGAGCGAGAGAGGCTATTTCGTAAACCAGTTCATGGCCATCAGGGTTGCGTGCTCGAACGCAAACTATTAATCAATTACGTAGTTATGGGTTCAGATGGAAGAAGAGATTTTTAGCGTTACGTCATTGAAAAAAGGTAGGGTATATTTCCGTCCTACATTCTTCAAATCCAGTTTGAATATTTGGGCTTCAGCCTTATGGTCATACCTTATAGTGAACAGTTTGTCTTGATTTCCTGAAGTATTGATTTATTGGATCTTCTTGCAGTCCAAGGGACTCTAAGCAGGCTTCTCCAACACGACAATTCAAAGGCGTCAATTCTACGACACTCAGACTTCTTTATGGTCCAGCTCTCACATCTGTATATTACTACTAGGAATACCATAGTTCGAACTATGCAGACCTTTGTTGATAGTTTAATATCTTTACTTTTTACTAGCTTGTCCAAGCTTGCCATAGCTTTCCTCCCCAGAAGCAAACGTATTTTAATTTCATGACTACAGTCACCGTCTGCAGAGATCTTGGATCCAAGGAAAATAAAATCTGTCACTGCCTCCACTTCTTCCCTGTCTATTTGCCAGGAAGTGAGATTGCCGTTTGCCATGATCCTCGTCTTTTTAACGTTGAGCAGCAGGCCAACTTTTGCACTCACTTCTTTTACCCTTTTAAATAAGTACTTTAGTTCCTCCTCACTTTCAGCCATCAGAGTAGTATCATCGGCATATCTGAGGTTGTTGATATTCCTTCCAGCAATATTGATTTCGGCTTTGGATTCATCCGGTCTAGCCTTACGCATTATGTATTCTGAATATAAGTTGAATAAATAAGGAGACAATACACAATCTTGTAGCACTACGTTTCCGATCTTGAACTATTCTATTGCTCCATGTTCGGTTCTGACTGTGGCTTCTTGGTCGACATACTGATTCTTTAGGAGGGGGATGAGATGATCTGGTACTCCCATCTCTTTAAGGACATGCCACATTTTGTTGTGATTCACACAGTCAAAGGCTTTAGAATAGTCTATGAAGCAGAAGTAAAAAAATGTTTGGGAACTCTCTTGCTTTCTCTATTATACAACGGACATTGGCAATTTGATCTCTTGTGCCTCTTCCTCTACTGAACCGGGCTTGTACATCTGGTAGTTCCTGGTCCATATATTGTTGGAGTCAAGCTTGTAGACTCTTAAGCATTACCTTGCTGGAATTTGAAATGAGTGCAATTGTACGATAATTGGAGCACTTTTTGGCACTGCCTTTTTTTGGAATTGGGATGTAGACTGACCTTTTCCAGTCTATTGGCCATTGTTGGGCTTTTCAAATGTGTTGGCTTAAGGCAAGTAACACTTTCACAGCATCATCCTGTAGAATTTTGAATAGTTCAATTGGGATTCCATCACCTCCTGCAGATTTATTATCAGCAAGACATCCTAGGGCCCATCTCACTTCACTCTCTAAGATGTCTGGCTCCCTCCAGCTCATTGGGCAAATTATTGAAGTCATTACTGCTGTTAAGATCCTTCCAGCATAGATCGTCAGTTTATTTATGCCACCTCTTTTTTAACCGATCTTCTTCTGTTAAGTCCCTACCATTTTTGTCTTTTATCACGACCACTTTGGCATGAAAGGTGCCTTTTAGGTTCCCAATTTTCTTGAAGAGATCTCTTGATTTACCCATTCAGTTACCTTCTTCAATCTCTTGACATTGCTCATTGTAGAATGTCTCCTTGTCTCTTCCTACTATCCTCTGGAATTTTGAATTCAGTTGAACAAATCTTTTCTCATCTCCACTACCTTTCGATTTCCTTCTTTCCTGGGCTATTTTCAAAGCCTCACGAGACAGCGAGTTTGGCTTCTTACTTTTCTTTCTTTTAGGGATATTCTTTTTTTGCTGTTTTCTGGATAATGTGGCAAACTTTGGTCCAGAGTTCTTCAAGCATTCTATCTTCCATGTCTATTCCCCTAAATCTATTCTTTACTTCCACTGCATATTCACAAGGGATATTACTTATTTCTTATCTACTTGGTCGGATGGTTTCCCTCTTTTCTTCAGTTTAATTTTCAACTTTGCAATAAGAAGTTCATGGTCTGAGCCGCAGTCAGCTCCAGGTCTTGTTTTTTCTGACTGTATAGAGCTCCTTCATCTTTGGCTGTAAAGTATATAGTTAATCTGATTTCTATGTGGTCCATCTGGTGATGTCCATGTGTAGAGTCGTCTCGGAGGCTGTTGGAAGAGGATGTTTGCTATGACCAGAGAATTATCTTGACAAAATTCTACTAATTTCTGACCTGCTTTATTTTGGACTCCAAGGCCAAATTTGCCAGTTATTCCAGGTGTCTTCTGGTTCCCTACTTTGGCATTCCAATCTCATTTGATGATAGTAACATCTTTTCTTGGTGTTATATCTATGATGTGTTAAATGTCTTCGTAGAACTAGACAACTTCAACCTCTTCAGCATCCGTGGTTGGAGTGTAGATTTGGATCACAGTGATACTAAATGGCTTGCCTTGAATACGGGTTGAAATCATTCTGTCATTTATTTATTGGGTTGTAACCGAGCAGTGCTTTGGCCACTCTTTGATTGACTAGGATGGCTACTCCATTTCTTTTGCAGGATTCTTGACCACAGTAGAAGATCTGGTGGTTGTCTGATGTGAAATGTCCCATTCCAGTCCATTTAAGTTCACCAATTCCCAGGATATCAATGTTTAACATTGTCATCTCATTCTTGACCACATCTTGCTTGCCTTGGTTCATAGTTCTACATTTCCAGGATCATATTCTGAATAGTTTTTTTGCAGCAGTGGACTTTTCTTTCCCCTTTAGACACATCCACAACTGGGTGTCCTTTTTGCTTTGGCCCAACTACTTCAATAGATCTGATGTTACTTGTACTTGCCCTCTGCTCTCTCTCAGTAATGTGGTTGATAACTTCTGACCTGTCTCATCTTCCATTGCCATATTGTTATGTCTGTCCATAAAGTTTTCTTAGCAATGATTCTGTAGTTGGTTGCCAGTTCCTTCTCCAGTGGGCCGCGATTTGTCTTACCTCTCTGCCATGACCTGGCCATCTTGGCTGACCCTACATTGTATAGCTCACAGCTTCATTAAAGTACATAAGCCACTTCACCACGACAAGGTAGGGATCTTTTACCTGCAATCTATTTTACATAATATCCAAAATTTCAAGGCACACTTAGCAAAATTTGAGACACTGGTATTTCTCAGCACAGCCTCCTTTTGAGCATCACTGACCCCTGCCATGATATCACAATACTCCATGAAACACACATGTAACAGCGACACTACAGAAAAATCTAGAGAAAATATGGAAGCATGACTTGGTAAGAATGGTTATGAGAAAAATATTACATCTTTAATTTGGTTCACACACCTTATGCAAAACAATGTTTATTCATAATAGCAAAACAATATAAACAGCTATATATATATATATATATATATATATATATATGTGTGTGTATCAAAACTCATGAAAGCTAAAGCTAAATTCAAATAGCTCACAATATAAAATCAATGAGAAATATGCAAAAAAAATTAAACTTAGATAACATCAAAATCATATCCAATAGAATATATTTAGCATTAGCATTCAGTAATATGGCATATTCATAAATAATATTGAATAATTAATGAATAATCAGTGTATTTTATAAAAACCAGCACATAGCAAAATCAGATTTAAGAACCCACATAGCGATTAGAAAAAAAATAGATGCAGAAGTTATGTAAAACCACTTAGGTTATATTGTAAAAAGAAAATAGTATATAATATGAAAGACTAGATGAATGTGTATATAGGTATTAGATTATCATAATAATAGGTTTTGTAACAAAATTAAATAAGCTTAATTTATCATCAAAAAATCTATCTGTTTTGGATAAAATGGACACAAGAAAAAAATTATGGATTGGCAACCATATTCGGATTTATATGATTTCCAATACCCTAGTAAATTTGTGTCCATTCTATAAAATGTAACAGAAAGTCTATATATGGACTATTTAAATTCTATCACAAAATATGAGTAAAACCAACTATACTTTACAGATTATGAGGTAAGAGGGTAGACCCCTTTTGAATAGGATTCCCTCTTGAGTTTGGTGAGAAGTAATTTTTTTGTTCTTTCTTTTAGACAATGGATAAAAATATATAAAATGAATAGCCAGTGGCGGCTGGTAACTTTCCAAGTTGATAGGACGGAAGATAGATACTTGGCCCCTCCCCTTACATTGAATCCACTTTACAGTATGAACTCCTCCCCATCACAGCATGTTACCTCTATAGGCCCTGCCCACTGAAACAGACTCCATCCACTTACTTGATTTTATTTCTGTCACTTTACTTGCTTATTATCTTAATGCTGGTTCCGCTCACTTCTTATGCTGGTAAGTTCCTCCATTTTCTTGATGACATGCAATAATTAAAAAGAACACCCAGAAAACATGGTAGTTCATTGATCCCATAGAGAGAGACAGGGATAGAAATAGAAAGGGATAGAGGGGGGGATATAGAGAGGGATAGAGAGAGAGTTACAGTATTTTTATGTGTATAAGACGGTATTTTTTACCCTTTCTTTTAAAGTCTAAGTTAGGGGGGCCGTCTTATACACGGAATGTAGCAATTAGATACCCTGGTCTGATACTGCCATGCTGCATCTGGCCACTAGTTTTAAGGCAGGGGAAAATACACACATTTGGAAATGCATTGGTTCCAATTAGATTGCATTACACTGCAAGTGTGCATAAAAATGTGTATTTTATAAGTTTTTATTGTGTTAAACATATATTTGAGGGCACTTTCTGTCAAGATTTTCACTGATTTCCAGCTCAATATCCTTGTGATCACTTCACTTATTATTCAGTCGCGATGTGCAATTGTTTTTTTCCGGTTTATCACAGGGATCACAAAGATATTGAGCTGGAATGGAAATCAGTGAAAATCATGACAGAAAATGCCCTTAAATATATGTGTAACACAATAAAAACGTATAAAATACACATTACTATACACACTTGCAGTGTAATGCAATCTAATTGGAACCATTGCATTTCCAATACATGTGTCTTTTTTCCTGCCTTAAAACATCTAGTGGCCAGATGCAGCATTACAGTGTGATCCCTGTGCTAAACTTACACATCGTGAATGAGCTGTACAGCTTGTGGGTGGCATATTTGTGGTGCTTGTGTGCATAAAAAGGTGTATTTTATAGGTTTTTATTGTGTTACACATATATTTAAGGGCACTTTATGTCATGATTTTGATTGATTTCCATTCCAGCTGAATATCTGTGTGATCCCTGTGTTAAACCGGAAAAATGCAAAGCACATAATGACTTGAGTAATAAGTGATGTGATCACAGGGATATTGAGCTGGAATGGAAATCAGTGAAAATCATGACAGAAAGTACCCTTAAATATATGGGTAACTCAATAAAAACTTATAAATATACATTTGAATATTTATTTATTTCTGAATTTTGGGCTCCAAAAAAAGGATACATGGGGGCGCCATAGACCGGAAAAATATAGACGGAAAAATATGGTATATAGAGAGAGATCCCATGCATCTCCTTCTATCCATCTTTCTATCCCTCCCTCTCTTTTCCTCTCCATCCACCTTCTATTCCTCTCTCTATTCCTCCCTATATACATCTCTTTCTATCCTCCCTCTCTCTACCCCAACCTCACTATCCTACCCTCTCTCTATCTATTCCTCTCTCCTATCTATCTATCTATCTATCTATCTATCTATCTATCTATCTATCTATCTATCTATCTATCTATCTATCTATCTATGCATCTATCTATCTATCTATCTATCTATCTATCTATCTATCTATTTATCTATCTATCCCTCTCTCCATCTATCTATTCTTCCTTCCCTCTCTCTACCTATTCCTCTCTCTATCTAACTATCTATCTCTCTCTCTATCTATCCCTATCCTTCTCTCTATCTGGGGAGAGATACAAGGTGGCTGGGGGGAGACTCAGGGTGGCTAGAGGGAGATGCATGGTTGCTGGGGAAGAAGCAGGGTGCCTGAGGGGTCATGCAGGGTGGTTGCGGGAGATGCAGAGTGGCTGGGGAAGAGAAAGAGAGAATATGAGAGTACAAGACATAGAGGACCTTATTCAGTTGCACGCCCGCAGATTGCATTGCACAGGCTTCATGTCTGCAGGTTTGAGATTTGCTACAATTAAAGGGGGATTCAAATGAACAAGCCTGCAACTTACTGGTCAAAAGCTGAAACCGTAAACCATGCAATTGTATGTAGCATTTCAGAGCGTAAATATGATGAATTAGGCAAAGCTGTAACTCCCAATTTAGAAACAGCCAATAGAAAATGAGACCGTCATCATTACATCAGTAAAACATGGAGGTTACATGTGAATCAAGTAGTGTTTAGGGGTCCAATACCCGATCATACTCGCAATCCTGCAATGTACAAAAAAATAAAAATGAATGAAGGAAATGTTATAGTCCATGTGGGTGGGCTGATATGTATTAACTCATTGATTCCCGATATTGATATAACACGGAAATGACACATAAAAAAATAATTATTGCAGATTCACCAGCTTGAGACTATTGTGCAATTAATTCTAATTTCTTTCATCACTTTACCCATCTTTTAAAGTGCAGTATTGTTTTTTTTATTTGCATTTACATTGCTATGAACAGGTGTTTAACTCCCTTGCAAGTCCTATCTGGTACATTATAGTCTCCCGTAAATAACAATTGCTCATTTGAATCAGGGCCAGAGAGCGAGAGAGTAAGAGAGAGAAAGAGAACAAGAAACAGAGAGAGAGAATAAGAGATAGAGAGAAACTGTACTCACCCAATCTTGAACAGCTCCCTCAGCATGTGCAGCTCTCACTGAACTAAATCTCTCCGTATGCAGTGCATACTTAGAGAATTTAGCACTCTGAATTGACTGGGGACAGTCAGAAGCACTGCAGTCATTCTAATTGGGTGATGCTACAACTGAGAGACAGTTACAGTGCTGCAGATCAGAGCAAAGGCTGGGACAAAGAGAATTTTGACAGTTTTTTTTTAATTCTCACATGAGCTCTGATCTGTAGCACTAGGCAAGTTACCAGCAGGGGGAGAGATGTGATAAGGGGATGAGTCAGTGTGTTTAACTGTCTGCTGCAAAAAGGGTTTATAATTTAAAGTGACAGCAGCAGATATTAAAAAAATAGAATATTGAACATGATGTAATTAATTTGTATTTTTATATTATTCCAGTAAAAAAATTAAGTCAGTGTTTGGGGGATCAGGTTGATGCATGTATTTTAGGAGGGTGGTTGCCCATTTGCCCCTATGTCCAGCCACCCCTGGGAATAGACAAGAAAAAACAAGTTTCAAAGAGTACTCCAAAAATTTTAAGAGAGTGCCCAGAATTAAGACTGTTCCTCCTCCTTTTATGCGTATACATATATACAGTAGATATATATTTCTCTTATCTTTATCACACTCCAATATTTTATTCATATGGCTTATTTTAACCAATGGGAACAACACTATATCATGTTTGTATACAAATACATAATTTAAATTGTCAAACAATTAAGATATGACAATTTATTTCAATGTCTAGAATATTAAATTTTATTGGGTTCACTGTCAATTTATAGACAAGTATACACTTCATGCAGAACAGCGTTTATTAAAACAGTTAAACCAAGAACAAACAACTGTATATATCATAACGCATAATAACAATCAGATAGATCACAATAAAAGATCAGTGGAAAATATACCAAAATATTTTTAAACTGGAATAATAATCAAATATCAAAACAATCCATATTGCAATAGATTGATATAGAAGTTCATAAATTATCAATGAGAAGTAAATACAATCTTACCAAACTTGGTTAACAATCAAATATCTATTCCACAGAATGTATCTGGTATTAGCATTCAGTGATATGACACATTCATAAATGAACAATAAAAGGTAATCTATGAAATTAGCAAACAGCAAAATCAGGTATAAAGACCTACATAGCAGTCAAAATATAAAAATATACAAAAATATATAAAACTACTTAGGTTAAAATATAAAAAATAGCATATAGTATTATAATTTAATAATGTTTTTATAGGTATTAGATGTAGATTATATAGTAAGGGATTTTATAACAGAATTGAATATATTTAATTTATCAATGCAATCAATCTGTTTTAAAAAAAATGTGCACAAGGAGAAAAGTCATGGATTGGGAACCATTTTCAGATTATGATTTCCAATATTTTATTTAAGGTTGTATCCACTTCATCAATTCTAACAGAAAATATATTAAAAAACACAGTTATACACAGTTATACTTTACCAATTATGAGGTTAGAGAGTAGACCCTTTTCTGAATAGGACCCCTTTTTAAATTTGACTAGAAGTAATCCCTTTTGGTCTTGTTTTTAGACATTAATTAAGCAAAAGTAAATATAGAGAATAATCACATAGAAGAGAAAAATGACGTTCTTCAAGAGAGCTAGCCCCTAGCCTCGCTTGTTCCCCAGATATACTATCTCCTCTCTCCTCCTACTCTCCTTCTTCCTGTCACCTGGCTTATTTTAACCAACGAATAATTACAATGTATCAATAGAGACATGGTGTATAGATGTTTTTATGCCCACTAGAGTGCTCCATAACTCAACTATGAAATAATATGGAATAATTTAGCCAATTAAATTTATTTGTTAGAATCGACCATTGTTTCCTATCTGCACCTTTTTAATTGCTTAGCCTAAACAATGATGAATCCAGGAAGGAGTAAGCTTGGTTACATGTATTATCTTTCTAAAACCAATTCATATACATATTCTCAAGATTTACCATCTGAATGATACCAATTGGCACTAGCTCATCTCCTGCATTAGAGAACTTTTAATAAACTCAGAAATATATGTGGGTAAAGGGAGAATGATTAACCCCTCATAAAAGGAATTACCAAACAGCATAAGTATATATGTCTTTGCTCCATGGTTCAACTATAAAATAATATGTAATATTTGTTTGACCTTTTCAACTATAAATCTAACCAATAAAAAATAAATATCAGCCAATTACTTTTTATGCTAGAATCTACCATTATTAATTATCTGTATCCCTTTGTTAGTGTTAGCTAATTCAATTATAAATGGGTAAGGGGGTACCCCAGATAACCATATGAAATCTATGAAATCATTTCATTATTCAGGATTCAAGTTGACCATCTGCATGAAACTAATTGCCAATGAGATCATCTCCTGTTTGAATTTTTTTTAACAAAGTCAGAAATGTATTTGAACTATACAAAGTTATGGACCCCTCATATAAAGCATGACCAAATGACATAGATATGTATTTACAGTGGAAAATAGAAGAACAAAAAAATAACAAATAAAGTAGAAAGTGTGTATAGTCTTTTGTGTACAAATATCCTGACAACATGTCCCTAGCTATTCCTCTCACTGCTTGTAACCTATTCAACATCCATAGAAATAGGAAAATTGGTCAGACAATGAGAACCTGTACATTTATACATATCTCTTTTTCCTGCTACCCTTATCTATGTATTTTCTATCATTATCTTTCCTACTCTTTCCTTTTTACATACTACATCTTAATCTCTCCTTCCTTTCTCCCCCTACTCTACCTCTTTCTCTCTCCATACTCTCACTCCTCTCTCTCCCCTCTACTCTACCCCTCTCACTCCCTCTTCTCCTCCTCTCTCTCTCCACTCTCTCTTCCCCTCTCTCTCCCCTCTCCCCTCTCTCTGTCACTCTCTCTATCCATCTCTTTACAACTGTCAGCATCTCTCTTCTCTCTTTCCTTCTCTTTCTCTACCTCCCATCTCTCGCTTCTATTTCTATCATTCTCTTTTCCACGCTCCTACTCTCTCTTCTCCTCTCTCTCTGCCCCTTTCTCCCCTCTCTTACCCCCCACCTCTCACACACACAACCAATGGTAACATCAAAAACTCTTTTGGATGATGCTTGTATGGAAGTTTGTTTGCGTGTTGTACACAGGGTCTCAGAGATCTTGGAATTGATGATTTAACAGATTAAATATATAGGATTTTGTATTCCAAAGAAGTTTTTTAGAACAGTTGAAGCACAGTTTTGTTTTTCTGTAATCTGTCAGTCAAACATGTTTCAATGTTAATCTTTAGTCTAAATTCGACTATGAAGTTATCTTTTAGAAAATGTAAAGGAATACTCTATACGTTCTGTTTCAAAATGTTGCTGGCTCTTGTTTAAGGGAAAAAGAGAACTAGTTTTACATACATTTCCTTAGTTCCTTTCCTTGAAAAAATTAATATTAATGTCTACCAGTATGCTGTCACTTCAATGGTGCATACACATGGAGCTCTATTTATCATGCAGCAAACTGCCAGTCATGCAAAGTACTACAACGTGATCTTCTTTAACACATTATGACTTTTCCTAGGGATTGATATTTATTTTTCAAACTATAAGGAATAATACATTTTATCTGAATACATTTTTACTTAAACAAATATATGTATAGATACGGAGAAATATCCCAGAGAAACATTAAACGGAAGCAGAGAGTAAAAGTTTGTTTTGTACGAAAGAGAATATCTAGGGCTGGATTTTAAGCACTGATAAAATAGCTGGTGTTAATTAAATATACAACTTTCTAAAACAAGTAGTTAAAAAATTACAATATATCTCATTGCAGCTATAATAAAGTCTAATTGGTATAGTACAGGTATGAGGCAGTATATTATATGTATATACAAGGTAATATAACATTAGGCAAACCAATTTATAAAATATATACTGTCCCTTCTCAGAAGAGTTTTACAAGGTGCTGGGAAAACTGTGAGTGAGACAAGAAGGATAGAGATGCATTGTGGACAGCTTGTCATTTTAGGGTCATTTTAAGGTGTGTGTTGCATATGCTAGGCTTTTTTTTAAAACATACGTTTTAGACAGCATTTCAAGCTCTGAAAAGAAGAAGGTAGTCTGAGGCCAAAACGTCATCAGAGTAAGGGCAACTTGAGGAAAAGTCCTAAGGAGCAAGTAACTATAGTGGAGACTGAGAGCAGAGCAATGAAAGGAGTACTATGGCAATAGGTTTAGTTTTACAGGTAAGGCACTGATTTTCAAGCATCAGTTAATCCAGAATTAAAATTTAAAAAACTAGGAAGTAGCAAACTGGTCAAACTAATGCGAAGTCAAGAATTGGGATGAGGACTGAAATAATTTAGACAAATGTGAAGCAAACTGGTAAGGTACAAAGTGAAATGGAGAAACAGAAAATTAATTTATTTGTGGTTGAACTGAACTGATGTGAACTAATGATAACTTAATTGATGATATGTAAACTCACTAAGAACTATACAGACCTGTTAAAATGTTATATATATTTTTATTTTCCATGTATTTATATTATAAAGATAATATTATTTTGTGGTTTACTAATTAAATCTTTCTGAGGCACTTTATTTCATTACAGTTTATATGTATGCATTTATATGTGCATATGATGTGTATATTTAGTTTATTTTTTTAATCTTTATAAGTAAGTACATATAAGATATCTCACAAATAGGGTTTTGTATGCATTATAGATCTCCTAGACACAAACATGACAATACATGTAGATAAAATCACTTTATTTAGATGTGTGAATGTTTTATTAATTGTATTATATACACAAAATTATAAGTTAATATTACAGTTTAAAAATACACAAATAGGTAGGGGAGAGAGAAGCGTAGGCCACCAGATCTGAAGTACAGTAATATCTATTGACAGTGGTAAATATACAAAAACATCATTCACATTTAGTACCCTTAATGCAATGAGGTCTAGTAGTGCGTGTTGCACTTCAGAGTCTCCATATGGTGATATCTGTGTATGTTAAAGTTCAGAAGGTAGAGGTGACTGGTATATAATTGTGATCCAGGTGATGTTCCAGCATCCACAGGAGCACATCGTTGATTCACATCAATATTATGGGTAGGTAGACCCAAACAATGTGGGTGGAAGAAGGCTTAGTCCACTCTCTACTAAAACATAGTTAGTCTTCCTTCATTAACAGGATAAATATGTGGTTATAAGCAATATATATCCAGGAGACTACGGGGTAAAGAAAACTCCCTCATATAGCCACTAGATACATGGCAAAGGTACATTTTGTGAAATGAAGTAATATAAAAGTATAACTAAAAGTATAATTACAAAGAATTCACTCTCCTAGTTTTGGGACCTAATTAGTTTAACTTACCTGTCACCTTACCTTTATAAAGGACACAGCTTCCTTGATCCTTTTCCTTGTTGTTTTAGCTGACGTCACCTTTCTGGTGATGTAAGGTGCTGTAGTGTTCCAGGCAGCAGCATCGGCTGCATGTAGTTCACCAAAATAACTTTATGCAACTAACAAATAATATGTGAAATTGAGGTTTGAGTAACAAAAAAGATAATTTGGGGCAAATAACAACTTGATGTATGTCATGAACGATTTGGGGCAATGATGGGACCCCTTGCAACCCACAAGTAACTCTGCTATTTGGAATGCTGGCACGCTGGGTGTTAAGAACTATTACAACAGACCTGAAACTTGTGAGGACTGACTTGATTGTTTTTGTGTGTAGTATGGACCACAATAATTCATTTGGTGGTTACTAGATCATGTTATATGCACTGTAATAATGCATCTGGGATGGAAGTAGGCCCTAGGATGCTAGAATTATATAAAAAATACTGCAGTCACTTATGTGACAAAGGATTAATCTTCTATAGAATCTTTATGGCCCTGCAATCGGCCACGTGTGAAGGCTTTGGCTTTATTCATGAAATGGGGAACTAGTTTTATGGCTCTGTAAGAGGAGAAAAAAAGGTGTAATTAGAAGAAAGCCAGATGCCTCTATACATCTGGAAATCATGTGGGTGAGGGGGGATAGCAAGCTATTTGCCTAGGAGGATGGGCTAGAACTGGGGGAAGGTCTGGCTTTTTGTGTAATCTTTCTGTGTTTATATATATCTCTGAAACAATAAAGAAGTTGCCAGTCTGACTTTGGAGACACTAAACACAGGTGGTGTCAGAGTCTGCTTGTACTAATCCAAGGTACATGGTGTGTGATTCTTAGATCCTATGAATAGGGATCTGATGGTGCCGGTCTCTGCAGTATGGATGCTGTCATCTGAAGTGTTTGCTGGTGTCGAGATCTGAACAAAAAGCTACTATTGTAGAGAGAGAGAGATTTGGGGTGAGCCTGGTAACCCAAAGCTGGGGGTCGTGACAGTGTAATTCTATTACTGTGGAATAGAGTTGGGATACAGTGGGCCTCATTCTATTAATGTCCGTAAAATGGCTACAAAGCTGCGATTCCTTGCAAGGGTGCTGCAGCCTCTCATAGACCTACGTCTACGTTGCTATTCAAATGAAAGGGCTACTATCTGATTGACAATGACAACAGCCAATCAGAAGGTGCAGATGCTTGGAGCCAATCACAATTGGATACACCCCCACGGGGTGTATCTCATTCTGATTGGCTGAAGGGAATAGTGTCTTCTGATTGGCTGTTGTTATTGTCATTCAAATATTAGCCAATCAGAAGGTGCAGATGCCTTCTGCCAATCACCCCGTGGGGGTGTATCACATTCTGATTGGCCGAAGGCAATAGTGCCTTCTGAATGGTTGACAGCTATGTAAGCCAATCACGATGGAATATAGGGGTGTATCCCATTCTGATTGGCTCACACCTTGGCACCTTCTGATTGGCTGAAATTTGATTGACAGCCATTTCAGACAATCAGAAGGCACCTTTCTGTTTGTTTTTTTTTAGACCGCAGGTTTTTGAAGGCCCAGCCGGGACAGAAGGTGACAAGGCCAGGGACATTGCGGACAGGTAACTTTAATGTATTTTATGTGTAATATTCTTCATGTTTTGTGTGTATTTGTGTATGTGTGTGACTAATGTTATGTATAGATAGGGGTTATGTTGTCTAGAAAGGGGGTAATGTTGTCTAGATGGGGGCAATGTATAGATAGGGGGTTATGTATAGATAGGGCATAATGTATGATAGGGGGTTATGTGTTATAGATAGGAGGTAATGTATAGATATGGGGTAATGTATTGTAGTTAGGGGTATATTTATACTATATTTGTTACTGTAATGCTATGTATATTTGTGTATGCCTTTTCTTTGCAGGTGTTATCTTTTTTTTTGTAGTGGTGGGGAGGGTTGTAATGTCTTTTTTGGGGGGGTTGTAATGTCCTTTTTTATTTTTTGTAGTGGGGGTTGTAATGTACTTTTTATTTTTGGTGGAAGGTTTTTTTATTTTTGGTGACATAGGTTTTTTTATTTTTTTATTTTTTGTAATTAGTGGGGTGGGGGTTTAATAGTGGGTAGGTAGTGTTAAGTAGATTGGGGTTAATAGGTTAGGGTAGAGGGGGTTAGTTTAGGTTTAGTGGTTAATTGGGGGGAATAGTGTAGTGTAGTGTTTGTACTTAGTGTCATGAGGGTCCTGGAGGACCCTCATGGCACTTATGGGGTTAATTATTGGGTTCTCATTGTCCTATGAGGGTCTTCATAGACCCTTATGGGACTGATTGGGTTAAATAGAGGCTTACGGGGGTCTGTATGGATCCCCATAAGTGATGGAGTTAGATAAAGACTTATGGGGGTCTATATAGACCCCCATAAGTGATGGGTTAGATGGATGCTTATGGGGGTCTGTATAGACCCCCATAAGTGATTGTTAAATAGGGCTAGAAGAGGTTAAATAGGCCCAATGAGGGTTAGATAGGCCCATTCAGGTTAGAAAGGTACATCAAGGGTTAAATAGGATACAGTTAGAGTTAAGGGGTTGATGGAGTATAGTTAGGGTCAATAGTGTAGTGTTTAGACTTTGTCATGAGGGTCCTAGATGACCCTCATTCACTTGTAGGGTTAACCTAGTGGTTAATAGTGTCCTGTAGGGGTCTATATAGACCCCCATGAGTGATGGGGTTCATTTTAGGTGCTGGGGGGGGTTCTTGATTGCATAAAATTTGAAATCCATATTGGAACCCCTGCAGCAAGGGGTTAATGTGGGGAGCCTGCAGGGGTCCCGATTGGACCCCTGCAGCAAGGGTTAATATGTGCACATTGCAGGGGTCCCAGTGGGGACCCTTGCATTATAAGGTTAATGTGTGCACCCTGCAAGGGTCCCGTTCAGACCCCTGCATTATAGGGGTGATGTGGGGCACTGTGGGGACCCTGCAGTGTTCACGATCGGGTCCCCATGCAGCCAGGGGGGCTCAATTGAAGCAGCCGCAAGGGCTTCTCAGCCCTTGTGGCTGCTCCAGGGTACAAGTAAGCTGCAGCCCTTTTGGGACGTTTTGCGGGCTTGGCAGAGGGCTGACCGAAGCATTTGAATAGGGATAAATGGTTCCATGCGGCCGAAACTCTTGCGGATCAAAGGCTTTCCCTGCGGCGGGGTTGGCCACAAGGGATAAGAGGGCGCCGCTTGCAAGCCGGCTGGAGCCCTCGGCCACAAGGGAATAGAATACCTAAGTAGCTAGCGGCCTTCCCTTGCGGCCACACAGCTCCTACGGACAATAATAGAATGAGGCCCATTGTACCTAAGTATCTTGGTAAATTGTATCTATCCCTTTATTGTTTTCTAACTGGGAACTCATAGCAATTTAGGATAAGAAGTGGTGTATACCTTCTATATCCGTTACTGTATAAATCATGTATACACTTTAATTAGTAGATCCACTGGCACTATTTGGCTCAGTCTTTATTTTTATTACATGTTTGAAACTTGATGCGTTGCATATATAGTGATTTTCTATCCTATTGCATATATATATATATATATATATATATATATATATATATATATATTTAACAAAATATTCTGCCCTCTTAGTGATTTTTGATCATCTCACTACTTGGTGATGTGACTAGTCTTTAAGGTATTTAATCTAATTACCAATCAGCATGCCTATCTTATGATCCAGAACCAAGAGAAACTAGAGGACATAGCTCTTACTTTTGATTGATACATTTATGCCTTGAGTGGGTTTTTGTTTTTTTTTTTTTGCTAAACTTACTTTCCCAAAAAAATTAAAAGAAAGAAAGAAACAATAAAAAGAAAATATTTTTTTCTGGCATTGTAGCCAATACAAATTATTATAGACATTGCATTGGGGAGCACAGTATATAAGTAGATTTTACACTATATATGAAAGCTATCTTTTAACAGTGACTTACCTGGAAACACTTCAGCAATTATTTTATTGTTATTTTATACATCACATTTTATCTATGAATATGTGTCAAGATTTTGTATTTTATCGCAAAATTAATACAAGTCTTATCATTAGTCTTTGGTCTGTTACTGCCCAAAAGTTGATAATTCATTCATTCATTAATTAGTATGGTATGAGTTAGTTTTGTAAATAAGTGTCTTTTTTTCTAATTTTTGTATGGCTCTTGTATTATTTCTTTGTTTCCCTGAACGGGTAACCTTTTCAAGTTCCACAACATTTATATAGTGATGCATAAAGGAATATCACTTCACACACCTTCATGTCTGAGTAGAACTTTTAATATGTAATGGGGGACTGTAAGGGACCCCTCAATCATCACCACCAAACTTACTGGTTTGGAAACATAAGTAGATAAAAAAAGAGAGGTCACAGGCTTGAAAGAAGTTCTAGAAAATCTTAAACAATGGAGAACAGATTTAAATGGCAAAACCATATCCAGGAATACCAATGCATAGAGATGTCGCGAATAGTTCGCCGGCATGTTCGCGTTCGCGGTGAACTGCGAACATATGCGATGTTCGATCCGCCCCCTATACTTTAGCATTGAGCAAACTTTGACCCTGCAACTCACAGTCAGCAGACACATTCCAGCCAATCAGCAGCATACACTCCCTTCCAGAGCCTTCTACCTCATGGACAGCATCCATTTTGGAATCATAACTAACTTGCAGTCTTACTGAGAGGAGGCTGAGTGTAGGTGATACTGCATCAATAGGGAAAACCATAGCTACATAGTACATTACAGTTAAATATACCAAAAATGTACTTGGCATCATTTGGTGCTAGAGCTTTTAGTAATGCAGCTCCAGGTGCAAGTTTGGAGAAACTGTTTCAACAATTGCGATGGGGATTTGTCTCTATCAACCAATGAGCAGTAATGGAACTGTTAGCCAAATGCAAGCAAGTTTAAAAATGTTTTATTTAATGATGCCATACTTAAAAGGATCTATTCATCTATTTACAGAAGCCTATATTTTTCTCTAATTTGAATCACATTTGTACATTACCCAGGAAATTTGCTAAGTGAAAATCTTAAATAAGAAGACATTGTAAATCCAATACAATTAAGGGAAATATACTGTATTTTTTAAATATACTATATTGCAAGGTTACTGCTCTTTAAGCATGTCTTAAAATATACATGGGAAATGTTCTCAATGAATTTTCTAGCAAGCTATCATTTAAAATTGAGCATGATAGCTTATGTGAAATCAGGAAATACATTACTGTGATTACTGATGGTAATCCACTTGTATTGAGCAGGGATTGAGCACAGCATATTACTCTGACACAATAACCTTTGTACCTACATTTTTGCTTTAGTGCCCATACTGAGATTCACAAGTTCAATTCTTATGAAATCTTATAATTAAAGACTGTTCCTCTTCTTTAATATCTGAAGATATTTTTTCCATTTAAGGTTCAACATATTTTTTTTTAGAACATCATGCCAATAAATTATTTTTTAACTAATCTTCAATTAGTTAGTATTAAATTATTTCATATAGAAAGATTTTATAACTTTGCCTTTTAACTTGCATATTTAAATATTTAATTATATTAAAAAGCTATGTTAGTGTAATGCAATGATTTATCACAGATTCTTGGATTTGTCAGATTAAAGAATTGCAATATGTGGACAGTGACAGCAATATATAACAATGGTGAACATTTAGTAAGCATGACTGAAATGTGCATCCCTGTATTTACTATGGCCCTCATTCTATTATCGGCCGTAAATCTGCCGAAAAGCTGCGATTCCTTGCGGGGCTCCCGTTACCTTGCAATTCAAATAGACGGCAACGTAAGGATATCCCCTTACGACCGGCCGTATATCTTGCAACCGGCCGTAAGCTCAGAAATCTTTAAATGCAAATATATATTCAAGACGGCACTGTAAAGCTCTGTAAATGCTAGGGATCATAATGGGGGACATGAGGATTAATAGCAACCCCCTCTCAATCTTGCACATCAGCCCAAATCCGAGATTTCATTAACTGTTTATTTTCCGGCCGCAGCGTGGGCGGGTCTGAGGGGCTCAAAGCCCTCTGGACTTTTTCCATGGATATTTGACATAAATGAAAAAAAAATTATTTACGGATTTGAGTGTAGGGGAATGTTGTGCTATGAATGCTAACACCTACAATCACTTTATAGTCTCCTCAGAGTACAGGATGGCTTTATTATGTGCTTATTTGTGTGCCTGCGGGACCTTTTTGCTGCAAGTAAGCTGTGGCTCGGTTTTAGCCTTGCAGAGAGGGTTCCCGGAACAATTGAATAGCAAACAGGATTTTCTTGCAGTCAAAACTCTTGCGGCCGTTTAAGATCAAAGGCTTTCCTCCGGCGCGTGCGGCCGCAAGGGATAACAAGGCGCCGGCCGCAAGCCTGCCGGAGTCCCCGGCCGGAGGGGAATAGAATAGGCAAATAGCTTGCGGCCGGTCCTCGCGGCCCCGCATCTCCTATGGCCGATAATAGAATGAGGCCCTATGTCATTTTCTATGGGGAAAAGTTGAGATCACAGCCCCTTCACATCTCTTCTCAACCACTTGAGATGCTTAGTAAAAGTTCCCCCCAAAATTAGGCTTTAACTGATGGTATTTTCTTTATTAGTTCATTTTAGTTAAATGTTCTTACTAAAGCAGACTTAAATGTTTAAGTTGATTACTTTTTATAAAAGAATCCATGTATTAAACTTTCAACCTGTGATTTATCTTTTTCTTCTTTGAGTGAGTTCATTGAGAATTTTGTCCTTTTGGACTCACATTGGGGTTTCTTAGATTATTTACTGTGAGGAAACAATGCTTTAAGTAGATTAACCATTTGACCATTGGTAAAAGTAATTTTAAATAAAAAAAGAGAAAGCTTTTAGAACATTTTCTACTTGTATTAAAATATTTATTTTAAATGCTCATCATTACCCAAGTGAATTCAACTTTTTTTTAAGTTATCACAATAATCTGTAATTCCTATTTTTAGCTACATTATTCCTTACATTTTTATGTAAGTTCTGTATCTTAAAACAAGTTAAAGTTGTTGAAAAACATAAATGGCGTTTCTGGAAAAAAGAAAATAAACATTTAAGCATTTTCCGAAAAAAGTTTTTTTTAATTAAGAATCTTAATTGCAGAGGAGTTATTTTCATGGTGACTTGATGATAGCTGGTTGAGACTAGTGGTTGAGACTTAAAGAGCTTGAAATTATTGCAATTTAGTGACTTAGGGCCTCATTCAATTACAATTTGGCCAATTGAATAGGGCTCTAAATAAGCACATCGCATATTTTTTTAAAGCATTTTTTAGTTAGTGAAGACCTTGCTTTTGGATAGAAATTCACTAACTAAAAACTTCTTTAAAAAAAATATGCTATGTGCTTATTTAGAGCCTTATTCAATTGGCCAAATTGCAATTGAATGAGGCCCTTAGTGACTTCCATGTATTTTCACCAGCATCACATATTATTCACATTTATTTGTAACACAGGCTAACAATTTTTTTTTTTGTGTGTGTCTTAGAGCCCTATGTAAATCAGGTGCTCTAACTTCTATAAGCCAGGGAGTCCCCATCGGGTTGGGGTAGATGTTAGGGACTACCAATCTGGTTCCCTTGCAGCATGGGGGTTGTGAGTGAGGGGAATATTTTTATTAGCATAGGGTTTGGGTGTCAGAGTGTCATTTACTGTCAGTGCAAAACCCAATGGGGATGTATGCCTTGCTTTTTGGCTTTGTCATTAAGTTAATTCGTAGCAGTGACCCAGAGCAGTTTGCTCACAATTTTTTAGGGGAAGGGGATTAACATAGCTAGGTAGGGTTTACTCATTAGATAGGGCACTCATAAATGCTTTTCCAGTGATTTACATGAGGACATTAGTTTGTAGGCCTGTTCCTGGGGTTATTTGGGGAACTGAGTCAGAAAATTGCATTGGATATACTGCATCTGCTATTGTTTCTTAGATATAGATATGGGAAAGCAGAGCCAAACATAAACATTGGGCAAGAAAAGAAGGCCTTTGAGGGAATATATGTTGGTTGGAGGACAAAATGTAATCCATGAACTTTTGGTAGCATGAGATAGAGTCATACCGCATCACTACATGTAAAGCTGGGCCTGATGAAACAATTTGTAAAAGCTTTGAATAAAGACAGTTCATGCATTGAATACATAGCTCATAAATTACCTGGACTTACCATGGAAAAACTGAAGGAAGGAATTTATGATAGTCCTCAGATCAGACAACTTAAAGTATCAATGAATGAAAGTGAATCATGTGCCTGGTCTTTATTTGTTCTTGTTGTGATACACTTTCTTGGCACCAAGAAGGCAGACAACTACACACAATTAGTAGAGGATATGCTCTTTCATTGTAACATGAGTGTTAAAGTTCATTATTTGCCCACTTAGATCAGTTTGCAGAGAACCTTGGTGATTTAAGCAAAGAGCAAGGTGAAATATTTCACCAAGACATAAAAACAATGGAATCTAGATACCAAAATAACTTACGCAATCTAGTCTGATTGCAGCTTAAATACCAAAATCAGTGCTACAAAACTGCATTTCCAGGATAGTTTCAAGCTTTGCAGCACTATTTCCTTACACGTTATCTTTGTTAATGTTTAATGCTCACATTTATAAATCCTGTATAAAGTTAAACAAACTTTCATGTAAATTTACAAAAGCCTAAACATTTATAATAGTTTACTGAAAAAACAAAAACAAATCAGAAACAATCTGAAATCATTACTTTTAATGCTTTATTTGCAACTATATACTGTACCTGTGGCTTTACTCCAGTGACCAATTGTTCTAAAGCAATCAGTAAACCTTTGCCATACACATTACTGGAAGCAGCTTGATTACTATTGAACATTTTAGTAACTTGTTAATGATTTGGGTGATTGTAAATGTGTTTGATCAATTTGATAAAGAGAAATACCTTTTCAGATATCAGAGGATTTTGGGACATACAAAAGAGAGTATAGAGCTCTTGTTTACACAAGAAAGTTCACTAAATAGTCTACGTTGGGGAGTTTTAACCCAAGGTATAGTGTAGTCTTTCATGTCTTTTTTTTCTTATTTTCTTTCTACAATTTCCCATTGGTTTTCTAGTGTTCAACATAGAATTGTAGTTTCATTTATTGGAGTTAGAGAGGGCTTATTGAATTCTGTGAAATTTGAAGGGCATGCTGAACAGTGTTCAAGATAAGGATTAAGATGGCACATAGGCTGTTAGCCAGAAGTGGCTTCAGGTGCAGATGCAACCTTCTGAAAGCAGAGGCAATCAACTCAGATGTCACACTAGAAAATAAAATATATATCTGACCACAAATAAAGAAGATTTGTTGGCAAATCAATGTTCTTTTCATTCATTCCAAAAGGGAGTTAAGCCTATTGGTATGCTGCACTACTCAAAATAAACAACATTCACAACCAGAAATAGTCTTTGTGATCAAGCACATGTAAAGGTGTTATTCATGCTAAAGGACTTGTCTATAAATATCCATCTAGTCTTAGACAGCTAATAATATATATGATTAGTTGAAGATAGAACAATATTATGTATCTATATATATTTTTCATTGCTAAAAATTAGAATGCATACATTTTTTGTTGTGTCTTGAAAAGATGTACATGATTGTCTCAGGCAGACAAGTTATATAAGGTTTCAAAATTGTAAAGCATGCCCTTCATTGAATAAAGATTTGTTTATGCACTATATTCACTAACGTTGGCTGTTAAAGTCATTACAAAAGTAGTCGTTATTATATCTACTAAGACCATATTGTTTAACTCTCCTCCTGCTTTCCTGCTTCATCTTGAAATGCACAATTAATAATAATAAAGAACAATTGCAAATTTTCGGCCCTATTAAATTCCCCCTGCGTGGTAAACCATAGCTCGTAATGTAGAAAGTAAGGCTTACTGCTATTAAATGAGTCCCGTAAAGTAAGCCGCTGCCGATCTGCGGGTTTGATGCGAAAAAAGCCTAAGGGATGAGGGACGTTGAACTTCACGACCGCAAATCCTTTGTTCTCTGAAGCCTGTATGCGCTACAATTACAATCATGCTATTAAATTCCAACAATTTCTCTTGCAATGAACCCCATACCACGCAAATGGAGCCCAGAGGCTAATGAGTGCTAGTGAGGACTCGCGGGGGGGGGGGGGGGGGGGGGAAAAGTCCAGTACGTAGCACTTGAAATGCAAAAGGAAAGTGATGTTAGGTCTTAGAATTAATAGCACAATCAAACCTGCAAATCGGCCCACAAAAATACTTTATTTTATGTTTAATTTGTGTGTTATATCTATCCCGGCAATCACTGTGTTAATACAGATGATGGAACTCACATATAATAGAATATCATATTTGCGGCTTTATTAATATTGCATTTCATCTGGAATGTGGGTCCGATCATAACTCGTAATAGAACCCTGTAAGACTTTGAAATACCTCCATTTTGTTGTGACGCTATGATGACGATCTCTGTTTCCATTGGCTCCATCTAAACCCATAACTACGGATTTGACTAATTGATCACCTACAATGCTGCAAATCCGACGGCCAACAAATGGTTTGCGTTCTTAAGCTCATAACTCGCAGCCCGTTCTAATTTAATAGCACAGTAAGTCAGGCCAAATTTTAAGCCCACAGCCATTGCGAACTTCACGCTGCCCATACAGGGTTCTAATTTAATAGGGCTGTATAAGTCGGATTACAATATGCTAGTATATTCATCACTCAATATTATAAATAACTAGCGAATTGCCCGTAAAAAAATCACGGCAATGAAATTGTAAGTGAGGGCGGGCGGGATCCTCTGCATGAGCCGTGGCCTTCCGTGCAGCATGTAAACAATGCGCGCATAGGCTGTCACACAGGGATCGGGCGAGGACACACCCGCAGCATGGATTTCCAGCAGCTGTCTGACGTCGCGGACAAATGGTGCTCCAACACACCCTTCGATCTGATCGCTACCAAGGAGACCGAGCGAAGGATGGATTTCTATGCCGATAACGGCGTATCCTTCTACGTGCTGTGTCCTGACAACAGATGCAGGGACAATTTTATGAGTGGGGGCTCTGGAGAGTGAGTGTGAGAGCAGAGATGGGGACATGGGATGTACACTGGGAATGGAGGGGATAGGTGATGTACACTGGGAATGGAGAGGATGGGGGATTGTGTGTGTGTACAACAGGGATACACACCAGGAATGGGGTTATTGTCTGTGTGCAAGAGCCATATGCATTACCATTGGTGGTGGGGGTGCATTGTGTGCGTGAAGACATTGGTAATGGGGGTAGGGTGATACACACTGACAATGGGGGAGGACCAGGGAGGTGCATTGAATGTGTGCTAGAGAGATACAGACTGCCTGTCATGGGAGTTGTTCCTACACACTCCTGGTGGGGGTGCATTATGAGGGTGATGTACAGTGCTGGGGTATGTACACAGCTAATAGTGGTTTGTGTGAATGCAAATGGGATATGCAAATGGGATACACACACTTTCGCGAGGGCCTCAGTTGCTGGCATGGAGCACCTTCGGCGAGCCCGCAAGCGTTAGCAACTACTCGTATGATCACAACTATATATGTGATGATCAGCAAATAAAATATAATATAGGTAAAATATTTTTTATGCCCAGCTTCTGGAAATCATGTTGGGTAGTGCAAAAAATAGTTAAGTTGTACACCGTTGTTGATGATATTTTTTATAAGTGGCAAATACACAGGCACCATAATGCAGATAGCAGGTTAGGGGTGAATATAAAGAAAGAAATACAGTTAGTGGATACTGTGAATGAGTTCTTAGCTATTGTTTGCATACAATACACTTACATTGGGAGGTCTAGTGAAGGCAATTAGGAACATAGCTTACTGAGTCATAAGAATGATGCAATGATGTCAAAACCAGTTCATCTGGGCAAATGTTAGAAAAGCCCTGGATCACACATATTCTAGTTGGCTATTTGACTTGGTGTAACTTATTGTAAACATTCCTGATATTTCTCACAAGTCCCCCAAATCAAAAACAACTATACCAATTTAATAAAATCACTGACATCTTGTAGGTCCTGCAATTGTTTTACTAGAGTTATATCAAAATTAATAAACCACATTTGCACATTTCAATAGAGATTAAATAGTTAACCAAGCGTAGCTTGCACCAGTCTACAGTATATATATGGGTTATATCTCAATATGGTTGCCTGATCAACATATATAGTGAGATAAGGAAGGTTTCTGGATTTTAATAGGTATATAATATACATGTGTATCTATTTACTTTTATGCATTTTATGTTATTAAGAAGTGCTTATAAGATCTTTTTTTCTGCCTAAAATCAAACAAATATTACCTGTTGCCATCTGCAGTTCACGAAGACACAAACTCTAGTATGAATGTGTAGTGTCTGATAATGACCAATCAATAACCAAGTTTTGCTGAGACATGGTGCCTGATAGGATAGGACACTACACCACAGGACCAGTCCTACAGAGTCTGTGTCTGTAGTGGTAAGACACATGCAGGGAGCATTTGTTTGATTTTAGGAAGTAAAAATAGAGATTATAAGCAGGTATTAATAAATAAAGTGCATAGACATACAGGTATAATATATACCTAGTAAAATCCAGAAACCTTCCATATTTCTTGAATTATATCAGTATGGAAATCAGCAGTATATACAAGTACTTATAACTGACATGTACAAGAAAGGGAGTATTTATTGTAGTAAATGATGAAAGAAGGATAAGATAAATCATCTCTGTAAATGATGGTGTGAATCATAGTTTCCATGCAGTTGTCATAGGAAGGTTAGTTCTCAATGCTTTGCTAATTTGCTGTCTTATGATGACATAAAAAGCATTGATCAACACAGTAGTCATTTAAAGCAGATTTAATAGAGAGGAAAATGTCCCTTGCATTTGGCTTGGGACAAGTCCTACACCCAAAGAAAACAAAATAAAAGTAGAATTGTTACTTAGAAATTGATCATCTATGTTTTTGGTCACATGACAAGGACATGTTTTTCAATATATCTTAAACTATCTTATTCTTTATGCCTAAAATGATTGCTTAATTAATTCTCTGGTTGACTTTATGCTTATCCATGGCAAGATTTTAATAGATAGATAGAATGTGAAGACCAGGTGTGCCTTTTAGATCTTTTCTCTTGTCAAATATACAGTATGTTTATTTATTTTAAGTAATTTGATACTTTGGTGAATGTTTCTTAGTGGAGTTGTGGAGTATGTAAATTAGATAGCAGATGATCAAAGGGGAAGTCGCAAATGAGGAAAGTTGTTGTGAGATGTTTCCTTTGCCTGATAATGTGACCAAAAAGACCTCAAAAGCAACTCTATATTTTTCAGTACAAATGCAAACATAACCAAAATAGTAGTGGCTCTGGCTGAAAACAAACAATGCATGAAAGTATGACTCAAAATCTCCACCTTGAATCTCAACCACAAACACCAGGCCATGCATAGCACATTTTTCCACTTACTTTGATTCCTTGATCAATATTCCTATTCATTTTGCCTGCCATTAGTACTCACTCCAGACTCTTGAAATAAAATTAAAAGAGGCATTTATTCCAGAAGTATAAACTTTCCACAAATCATCTTGCCAGTCTTCATCATGGTCATGGTCTACTGTTGAAGTCAAGAGCATGATTTTACTGCTGGATGGTTTGGATCTAACCATGGAACTCAAGCATGTCTTGAAATGTACCTTTACCTTCTATATGGGTATACACATTTAAATAGAGATCTTGTGATAAATAATTAAGAACTCCTTACTTTTTGCTTTATTCCATCGCAGTGAAAGAGAATCCATTCATAGGTAAGCTTTTCTGATACAGATGACAGAGTGTCAAAATAAAATTACAGAATCCCAGTGAAATTACTTAAGGAGACTGCTGGGAATCACTACAGTGTGGCAAAGTGTAAGGAGAGTAGGAAAGCTGTTGACATCATGTGTCTCATGAGATCAGTGTTTTAATTAAGAGCCTTAAGATTTAATAAATAAAATAAATGCCTTGTGAGTATAAAAATGAAGTATCTTGTAAGTATCTTAACTGAATAAACAAGAAATAAATAAGATAAATGAAAGGTGACTTCGGGAAATTAAATATGTAAATGTCATTATGAAAAGAACTTTAAAAAGAAACATATAGATAATAATAGTTCTTCTATATATTTTTCCTGGTTGTATATCACGTTTTCCTTTGCTATTACATATGAATTCTTTCAGCTTGCAGTAAAAGGTTTGCACCAGAGGCTTTGAATGGTAAACTATGTTATGTATCCATTGGAAAAGATGCTACTCTCTTTTTTCATTTGTTATATACCAATCTTTTTCAGTCTTGTATTGCTAGAGGAATAGCTGCATTCTAGTTTGTGTGAAAGCAACATAGCTCAGCAAAATGCATCTTTGCCCTTGATTACAAATGTCAAAATGTTCCCTTATATCAATCCAAACAAAGCTGGCACTTCTGAAGCAGAAGCAATACTCTATTTAAGAGACAGGAATTTGTATTATTGGAGTCCCAGTGTGCTTGACAAAATATTTGAAGGGGTGGAAATCAATGTTTACTATATACGTATCAGAAGAGATAATAAAATGTATTTAATAATGCAGTGTATATAATGTAATGCTTATTATAAAGTTATGACCTTGGATTTAATCTTTTTTGTATTGTAAAAAACACCCATTTTCCAATCTTTCCAATATAGGAGATACAATGTACATTGATGACTATATGCATGATTGCTGGGTGGGTGATAAAGCAGAAATGTAGTCCAATTTCTTGGAGGTAAAGAGAAAGGTTTGACAGAAAACAAACAAAAAATGGACTATATTTACAAGATATAGTGTCTGAAATTCTCCTCAGACAATCGACTGCTTTATATATGACCTTTGAAATCACTTTTTTCATTGCTTAAAGGTATATCTAAGTTTCCCTGTTTCACACAGAGTCATTCTCTACACATACGGATTTAGTTTAAAATTAAACTTGTTTTCCACACCCCCAGAGCTGCTTACATAAGTACAGTGAACCTCCCAATAGAAACATTGGATTTGGTTATGGATTTTAACCATTTACTAACCTTCTAGCCAGCAGCAGCTCAATGCCGAGATTTTACACAGCAGTGTCTGAGCTCCTCCTTGCTTCCTTTTTCAGGGGACTACACATTCCATAATTCCTTCTTGCACAAACTCTTATCACAGTTTGATACAATGTATTAGCTGCCTGTGATTGGCCAAAATGATTTATGAATGTTATGCTAATTTTTGCAGGGATTTGCAGGGATGTTAACTCTGAAAATGAACTTCTTGCAAACTCAAGAGATTTAGCAAATTTTGGGGTAAGATTATTAATGTTTATTTTGTTATTTTTTTCATACACATATTTTTTTTATACACTACTGATTCTCCTCAATCAGATGAATTCATAATCCATGAAATGTAATTATGTCTTTAAGTGTACAGTGTAGTGGACCAGCATAACTTTTAAGTTATACATGTCAGTATAAAGAACTCTTCAAAGGTGGGGATGTGGCTCTCAAAAGGAAGGGATGATGGCTTAGAATATGAAGCCTGAATAACCCTCAGTAACAATTATTATATTGAGTTTTTTTCACAAATATGTTTTTAGAAAGAGATTAAATATTAAATCAGAGAATGTACAGAATTTTTTTTATCTCTAAAAAACGCAAAAGGAAAAACTCTATTGAGCTGAGACTAACTGCAAACATTCTAGAAACACTTGGAACTGCAACATAATGGAGCTACACTACCTTCACCAAATAACTATATGCATGATTGCTGGGTGGGTGATAAAGCAGAAATGTAGTCCAATTTCTTGGAGGTAAAGAGAAAGGTTTGACAGAAAACAAACAAAAAATGGACTATATTTACAAGATATAGTGTCTGAAATTCTCCTCAGACAATCGACTGCTTTATATATGACCTTTGAAATCACTTTTTTCATTGCTTAAAGGTATATCTAAGTTTCCCTGTTTCACACAGAGTCATTCTCTACACATACGGATTTAGTTTAAAATTAAACTTGTTTTCCACACCCCCAGAGCTGCTTACATAAGTACAGTGAACCTCCCAATAGAAACATTGGATTTGGTTATGGATTTTAACCATTTACTAACCTTCTAGCCAGCAGCAGCTCAATGCCGAGATTTTACACAGCAGTGTCTGAGCTCCTCCTTGCTTCCTTTTTCAGGGGACTACACATTCCATAATTCCTTCTTGCACAAACTCTTATCACAGTTTGATACAATGTATTAGCTGCCTGTGATTGGCCAAAATGATTTATGAATGTTATGCTAATTTTTACAGGGATTTGCAGGGATGTTAACTCTGAAAATGAACTTCTTGCAAACTCAAAAGATTTAGCAAATTTTGGGGTAAGATTATTAATGTTTATTTTGTAATTTTTTTCATACACAATTTTTTTTTATACACTACTGATTCTCCTCTATCAGATGAATTCATAATCCATGAAATGTATATATGTCTTTAAGTGTACAGTGTAGTGGACCAGCATAACTTTTAAGTTATACATGTCAGTATAAAGAACTCTTCAAAGGTGGGGATGTGGCTCTCAGAAGGAAGGGATGATGGCTTAGAATATGAAGCCTGAATAACCCTCAGTAACAATTATTATATTGAGTTTTTTTCACAAATATGTTTTTAGAAAGAGATTAAATATTAAATCAGAGAATGTACAAAAAAAAATTTATCTCTAAAAAACGCAAAAGGAAAAACTCTATTGAGCTGAGACTAACTGCAAACATTCTAGAAACACTTGGAACTGCAACATAATGGAGCTACACTACCTTCACCAAATAATTGGTTAATGCAGGAAGAAATCCAAAAGAGGTTGAAAAAAAGTGGATGTAGTCTTTTTGGATTTTGCAAAAGCTTTTGATACAGTGCCACATGGGGAACTATTGAGCAAACTAAGGGATACAGGACTTGCAGTAAATATCTGCAAATGGACTGAGAGCTGGCTAAAAGACAGAAAGCAAAGGGTTGTTATAAATGGAACATACTTTGATTGGACTAATGTGGTAAGTGGGGTTCCTCAGGGTTCAGTATTAGGTTCTCTCATTTTTAACATATTTATTAAAGACTTTTAAGTAGGATTGGAAAGTATTGTCTCCATTTTTGTTGATGACACTAAGTTGTGCAAGGTAATTAAATCAGATAATGATGTACGGTACTTTCCCTCCAAATGGATTTGCATAAATTAGAGAAATGGGCAACTAAATGGAAGATGAGATTTAATATGAATAAATGTAAAGTTATGCATCTGGGAAGGAAAATAGCCATACAATTTATATTCTTAATGGAGGAAATCTAGAGGTATCAGATATTGAATGGGATTTAGGAGTACTTGTGTACAACCATCTAGGTAACAGTGTTCAATGCCAAGCAGCATCTGCAAAGGCAAGTACAATATTAGCATTTATTAAGAAGGGTATAGAAGCAAGGGAAGCAAATATAATTCTGCCACTATACAAATCCCTAGTATTCCCTCATTTGGAAGATGGAGTACGATTTTAGGAACCACTATGTAAAAAGAACATTTTAGAGCTGAAAAAAGTACAGAGAAGGGCAGCAACACTAATAAGGGGAATGGAGGGGCTAAGTTATGAAGAAAGACTAACCAAATGTAGCTTATTTTCTGTAGAAAAGGGGCATCTAATGGGATATGATTACCTTACAGTATATACATACAGTATATCCAGGGTCAGTACAAGGCTTTGTCAAGTGAGATTTTTGTGCCAAGAGGTTTTCAACTGACAAGAGGACATTCTTTAAGATTAGAAGTAAAAAGAAAGAAAGGGGTGGTTAATCTGTGGAATTTTCTGCCAAAGGAGGTGGTGATGGCGGATTTGATAGATAACTTTAAAAAGAGATTCAATATATGTTAAAATAAAAAGGGCATTCAGTGTTATCCTGGATAATTAGAGAGGGAGTATTGATCCAGGGAGGAATCCGATTGCTAGTATCTGGAGTCAGGAAGGAATTTATATTTTTTCCCCTTTTGAGACAAATGGCAAAGTTTTACTTGTTTTTTTTTTTCTGTTTGCCTTCCTCTGGATCAATTAACAATTAATCAAAGAACAGAGGAGACCTAAAAAGGTTGAACATGATGGACTCAAAGTCTTTTTTAAACTTCAATTACTATGTAGCTATGTAACTATGTAACTTAAACATTGTTTAATAATTTATAAAATCTGAATACAACATAAGGGAAACAATAAGAGTGAATATTACATTATGTAGTTACTTTTACATACTTTGGATAGACTGGGGTGTGTTTTGATACACATTTACAGTGTGTATTGATTAAAAGATCAATACCAATGTTTAATGGAAATCTGTCATCACAAAATAATGTGTTTTTCTTAGGTTATTCTTAAAGAGACAAAAAAACTGCCTATGTGTTATGTTTTCTGTTATTTCCAAAATGAATCTATCCTGGCAAATTCAATGTTGATATATCTGCATGTATATTAAAATTAGCGTCTCTAAAATTGCTGCTTGGGTGTGCTAATTAGGATTACAGTCTTCTTGACTGTCACTGCAGTGGCCACAATAAAACCCCCAATGTTGTCTGGTAGTTAGACCTCTCTGCCACACTTACCAAGCACTCTGAGCTGCAAATTAGCATACAGGAACAACAAAATAAATTCTAAAGATTTCTGAAATGATTTACAGTAGAGAAAAAACTGCTAGTAAAATGTATAGCCATTTTTTAATGTTCTTTAAAATTATATCAACTTTCTGTTGCAGTTACAGAGGCCCTTATTCCCTTTAAACAAAATCAACAAAACACTGATTTGTCTGAATATGTATGACACATATTATCGTGTTTATTAGGGCTGGTTTATAAATCCTAAGAGTAGCACATTGTTTTGCTTTCATTCCCTGTTAGAAAATATATGAGGGGTGGCCTCTTGTTGGTGTGTGTTGGGTTTTATGTGTAACAGGACAAAGAATATAGATATGATATGAAGGCTATATTTTAAAGTTTCTAGAGCTTTTTGAAGAAAGACAGGAAAGGAGGTGCCCCTAGGCTGTGGTTGGAGATAATTTGTTGTTACGTTTTAACATTTCTATTTGTGATCATCAAATTAAGAGTGGTCACATTCATGGAATGCTTGTTTAAGCAGTCTTCTTATTTGGTATTTAATTTTAAATGAAAGTTTCTAATTAGGTTTAATAAGGAACCAATCCTCTCTCCAATATTATGGCTTTAATAATGGTTTTATGTTAGTTACCGATAACCGGAGCATTAAAAGAACTTCAGTAAATCAAGACAAAAAACGTGAGGCTGAAACTCAAATAGTTTTGGGTATACCATGAGACAGCAGGATTCCCTAGAGAATACTCTGATGCTAGGAAAGATTGAAGGCACAAGAAAAAGGGGCGATAGAGGCTGAGATGGATAGATGTTGGTCACTGAATTAATGAAGATGACCTTGATGGTGCTCAGAGGGGCAGAGACTGAAAGATGTACCTAGCGTGCTGCGGTCCATAGGGTCATGGAGAGTCAGGAGCGACTGAAAAACTAAACAACAATTATAAAGTAGGTCAGAAAATGCCAGTTTAATCTACAGAAAGAATATTCTTTTATCTGCATATAGACATGTATATGCATATTCCATGGCACCGTATCAGCCTGTTATTTTCCCCAAAAAATGTGCTGCCCTAGACTTGGGCATCATGGTCCTAAGCTGAAACACATCCATGTTGTAACAGAATTAAATATAGCCCCTGTTTTTGTATTAGCTTTAATGCACATTACTCTATTTACATTGTAAGTAGTTGTGATACAATTACAATGCCCCCTTTAATACAAATTAAACATCACATATATAGTTCTCAGCAATATGGGTCGTTGCTAATGCTAACGTGCTAATGTAGAGAGAACGACGACTAAATACAGACTTACACAAAAAAATACAAGCCGCAGGGCTTAGAAAAAAAAATTACAGACTTACAAAAAAACAAAAAATACGAGCCGCGGGACTTAGAAATTATTTTTTACGAATTTGCAAAAATACGACCTTAACGGCCGACCCGCGCACAACGGAAAACATAAAAAAAACACAAAATACAAAGAAATAAAATAAAAAAACCTTACCCACAGCATGAGGGGACAGCCAGGAAGTCTGTGAGTGAGGTTACACCTCAATTCAAGTCCTATTTATAGAGTTTAGACACTCTAAAATCCCCTAAGCAAGAGAAAAATTGTCTGCAGAAAAAAACTAAATCAAGGCTACACGACCCCTAAAGCCGCAAAAAACCACCAAGCACATACAACTTTTACAAAAACCCGTATGAGGTACAACATACACTATTAGTAAGGACGCAAATTCATTCACACCCACGTACCACATGCACAATCGCCGCCATTTTACAACACTAACTTACACAATGCGGTAGTACCCAGCTACAACAACGGTTTCCCCTCGCGCATGCAGCCTATTTACACTACACACTGCACACATTGCTGACACTTACACCTCAGCTCAACAACAGTGCAAACTGACATTGTATGCTGCAGGAACATCGAAACAGATGGTTACCTCTTCAGCACAATGCTTGCTGCATATATTAATTACAAATAGGTAAAGTATATTAATTTATGATTTCATTAATTAATTAATTAGCATAAAAAAAATATACAGAAAAAAAACACCACAGTATCACATTAGATAACAAAGACCTTCACCGAGTGCCTCACAAGGAGCGCCAACGGTGATCATAGGACACAATGTACACCAGGGGCGAGGCTTGTAATAAGCTCCAAAAGGAGATCAGCGCGGACCTTACAATAAGCACAAAAGCGTCTCTGATAACAATAAATACACCAACAGAGAGGCTCGCAATGAGAGCCGAAGGATCTCAGATGACCAAAACACTTGCTGTCTGTGGCAAACAGCATTACCTGCCTTACAATTTTATTGCCCCATCATTTTTGACGGGCAAGTCGCTAGTATGAATATATTGCTTAATTATTTTCCACATAGTTTGTATTTGTCAGAACATTTTATGAAAATCATAGTCTTTGCACCATAGAGATGAACTGTTATTGCTCTGTGTCGGTCTTAACAGTGAAGACATCACACTCAATAATGAAGACTTGCATCACTAACCTCACTTGGGGCCTCATTCAATTGCAAGTCCGTTCGTCTCAGATTATGATTCTATTGAATTGAATAAGGACGCGACTTACGGGCTGAAGCCTCAAGCCCTGTAAAGCCTGTTATCACCTGTAATGTTTCTGGGTATGCGATCCAATGAAGCGCACTAAAATCAGTCAAGGCTATAAGTGCAATCCCGTCAAAAGAGGAGGACGCCTATCGACGCCGGTTTAAAAGACTCCGAAAACCATAATTCTTTGACTGTGCTGTAGCTGAGAAAGTCAACACACAGGTCTAGGCATTGGTGGGTTTTTGAGAGAGAGATATATATAGAGAGAGATAGACAGATATAGAGTGTTAGAGAGACCATGCGAGAGTGCCAGAGAGAGAAATAGAGAGTGTTAGAGAGATTGAGTGAGAGTGACAGAGAGAGAAATAGAGTGGTAGAGAGAGAGATAGAGAGTGCTAGAGAGAGAGAAAAGGAGAAGAGTGAGGAGAGGAGGAGAGTGAAGAGAGTGAGGAGAGGAGGAGAGTGAGGAGAAGAGTGAGGAGAGAGAGAGGGGACGTTTTAATTATGATGTAATTAACAAAGATTTATTGAGTTGTTTATAATGCTGGTTCAGGTGATTTATGTGTCTCTCTAAAAATTGTTCAAAGCAGAGGGCTCACAATTATAGCCAAGAGGAGACAGAACCCCTCCTCAGGAAAGTCCAAGCGATAAGGCATGTGCCTGGAATGAGGTGACTGCAGCTGTGGCTTCATTAGAGGTTGCAAAGTGATATTCAGTCAATTAAACACTGCTATGATGACTGCCGGATGAAGGTGAAGAAGAAGATGGCAGCGTAGGCCAAAGCAGCCATGGGACTGATGGTGGCCCACTACTCAACATCACATACTGTGGATGGGAGCGGACTATCAAGGAGTCTTTGGAGCCAGAAGCAATAGTGGGCCTTCCAGGACAGATGGACATTGGCTATCAGGAAACCCTGCAAAATGAGTATCATATGCACTATCACACCCTCATATGTACACACATGAACCCCAAACACATAGAAATCACTGTAAGATTTCCGGTTCTGACTACAGATATATGGGGCATCAATAACCATGTAAATATTATATCATCATATTATCATCCTAAGTGTTATCAATGAAATGTCAGTCCAATACCTGTAGTTAAAACGGATTCTGAATAGCAGATGCCAATGCAGCTTGTGTTAATGTTATGTTTGCTGTTTCTTCAAAGTTAATATAAAACAAAACAGTATACATATCAATTGGAATTGTATATATGTTATAATGAGTTCTCCTATCCCTATCTTCCCCATGTTACACTGCACCATTTAAAGCTGTGTTGCTTAACACTCCAACTCGTTGGAAGCTATCCCCAGCGTTAAACGAGGTTCAGCTGTAGATTCACAATGATTTTACATCCAATAGAGAGTACGTGTATGGGTGTGCACTCCTGACCGGGTCACAACAGCTGTTGCCCCAACAGACCGGTCCAACACCATATCGATGGGCAACAGCATCTCCATTGCCAGCACCATCTCCATTTGTAACAGCATCATCTCCATTGGCAACAGCACCATCTCCATTGGCAACAGAATCCCTACTGGAAACACCAGCCCTATCCCTACGAGGTACACCATCACAATGGGCAACACCTCTGACCTCACCACAGCACATCCAGAGTCCAAGAGACGGAACTCACGTCCCAGCACCAGGCACCTTGAGTTCAAAGAAAAGGGTCAAATTGTTGTATTTTTTGTAATTATGAGTCAGTTCAGTGGCAACCTCACTCAGTGTACATCCTGTCACATGTATGAACTGCTGGAACAACTGATCCAGGGTCCGTACCTCTGTGACATGTGTGAGCATGTTGCCTATCTGGATGCCCAGATTGGAGAACTGGAGAGGAGAATTGCAGCACTCACTGATATTGCTCCACTAGAAAGGGAGCTCAGATTGGAGAACTGGAGAGGAGAATTGTAGCACTCACTGATAAAGCTCCATTGGAAAGGGAGCTGGTGTTCACTGAGCACAGTTTAGATGGGCCTAGCATTGAAAGTGGAGCTGGGGCTATTGTCCAGGGAGGTAGCTGGGTTACAGTTAGAAGGGGAAGCAGGAGGATCATGAGGAGGCAGGCCAATACTGAGTTGGTAAGCACCAACAGATTTGCCAGATTGAGTGAAACTGTTTGGGATTTCCATTCAGGAATGGCAATGCTAGATTGAGCTGTTTCCTCTAACAGCCGGGAGAACAGTTCTACTGGAGTAGTGGGAGGGCAGAATAGGCAGAGGAAAAGACAGGTTTTTGTAGTAGGGGACTATTATTAGGAAGGTAGAAAGGGTGATTTTTTACCCAGATCCCAGCAATCGAACAGTCTCCCGGGTGCTCGGGTTCGGCATGTTGTGGATCAGGTAAATAAATTATTGGGAGGCGCTGGAAATGAACCAGTGGTCTTGGTACATATTGGTACCAATGACAAACTTAGTGGAAGATAGAGTGTCCTAAAGAATGACTTTAGAGAATTAGGGAATAAGCTTAAGGGAAGGACCTCCAAGGTAGTATTTTCGGAGATACTACCAGTGCCACGTGCTAGCCCAGGGAAACAGATAGAGCTTAGAGAGGTTAATGCATGGCTAAAAAAGTGGTGCACTAAGGAGAGGTTTGGGTTTTTAGAGTACTGGGCTCATTGACTTCTCACTTTGGTACAATCTCTATAGCAGGGATGGATTGTACCTTAATGACGATAGAGCTCATGTGCCAGGGGAAAGGATGGTAGAACAGCTGGGGGAGATTTAAACAAATAGGTGGGGGGGGGGACTAGAGAAAATGAATAGGGTAGTAATTGTAGAGGGGGTAAGGAATGATTTATCTAGTCATGTGGGAGGATATGGGGGAGGGTTAGTATAGTCATTAGGGAGATACTTCTAAGTAAATCAAGTATAGTGGCAGCCGCTCCATAAGTACAGACTCATAACATAAAGTATATGCTTGCTAATGCCAGAAGCTTGCCAGGAAAAATGGGAGAGTTAGAAATATTAGCAGTAAACAAGAAATGGGATTTAATAGGCATTGCTGAAACATGGCGGAGTGACTCTCATGACTTGACTGTTAATCTGGATGGTTATAATCTATTTAGGAAAGATAGGGGCAATGCTAAAAGAGGAGGAGGGATTTGTCTGTTTGTTAAGCCTGAATTTAAGCCTTTAGTCACAGAAGATATTTTTGCTGGGAATAGCGATAATGTTGAATGTTTGTGGGTAGAGTTAAATAATGGAGCAGCAAATTCCAAAGAATATTGGTAGGAGTATGCTATAAACCCATAAATATAATTGAAAGTGAGGAAATGCAATTATTATTACAGATTGGAAATGCTGCTAAGCATGGACAAGTTCTAATAATGGGAGATTTTAACTACCCCAAAATAAACTGGATGAGTAAAACAAGCAGTACCGGTAAAGGGAGCAGGTTCTTGAATACACTCAGGGATCATTATCTGGCCCAAGTTATACAAGAGCCTTCTAGAAATTAAGCTATTTTGGGATTTAGTAATCACAAATAATATTGATATGGTATCAAATGTTGAAATAGGGAAACCTTTGGGAAACAGTGATCACAACACAGTCTCATTTGAGATTGAACTAAAAAAACAAAACTGTAAGGGGCCAACAAAAATTCTCAATTTTAAAAGGGAAGATGTTAATGGTGGAAGGCCAGCATAAAAAAACTGGGACAAAGAACTGACAAGTATACATTTTGAATCCATACTAAATAGACATACACATTGGCATAAACAGTAGCATGTGGGAATAAAAGTAAAAGGAGTAAATCACATCCCATGGGGCTTAACAATGATTTAAAGATCAAGATACTGAGTAAAAAACAAGAGGGGACAGAGACTGCTTTATGTGATTATAGTAAATCAATAAGGCTTGCAAAAGGGCTATTAGACTGGCTAAAATAGAAAATGAAAAATTAGTTGCAAAGGAGAGTAAGACTAACCCTAAAATATTGTTTAAGTATATAAGTAGGAAGAAGGCCAGGAAGGAAGCTATAGGTGCATTACAATGTGAAACAAGCCATCTGGCAATTAGTGACCAGGAAAAGGCAGATGAGCTAAATAGGTTATTTTCTTCGGTATACACAAGGGAGGTACAAGTGGTTAGGACACTGCAACATAATGGGGCTATACTACCTTCACTAAATAATTGGTTAATGCATGAAGAAATCCAAAAGAGGTTATAAAAAAATATTGTTAATAAAGCCCCAGGTCCTGATGGAATACATGCACGGGTACCGATGGAACTGGGTTCTGTAATAGCCAAACCATTATATCTAATTTTTCAAGATTCAATCAACACGGGGTCAATACCAGATGACTGGAGAAAAGCGGAGGTGATAACTATATTTAAAAAGGGGGCAAGAGCAAATCTGGGGAATTATAGACCTGTAAGCCTCACTTCTGTAGTGGGAAAGTTTTTAGAAGGGTTAAAAAGTGATAATATACAAGGGTATGTCTATTCAAACATCATTATAAGCAGGAGCTAACATGGATTTATGAGGGATAGGATATGTCAAACAAATCTAATTAGTTTCTATTAAAAGGTTAGTAGGAACTTGGATCAAGGCAACTCAATGGGTTTAGTCTTTTTAGATTTTGCAAAGGCTTTTGATGCAGTGCCAGATGAGTGACTATTGTGCAAACAAAGGGATACATTAATTGAAGCAATTATATGCACATGGATTGAGAACTCGCTAAAAGACAGGAAGCAAAGTTTTGTTGTAAATGGAAAATACTCAGATTGAACTAATGTGGTAAGTCGGGCTTAGTATTAGGTCCTCTACTTTTTAACATATTTATTATCGACTTAGAAGTAGGCCTGGAAAGTATTGTCTCTATTTTTGCTGATGACACAAAGTTGTGCAAAATAATTAAATCAGAAAATTATGTATTTTCCCTCCAAAGGAATTTGCTTAAATTAGAGAAATGGGCAATTAAATGGAAGATGAGATTTAATATGAATAAATGTAAGCTTATGCATCTGGGAAGGAAAAATAACCATGCAATGTATAAAATAACCATGCAATGCAATGTATAAACTTAATGAAGCAAATCTAGGGGTATCAGATATTGAAAGAGATTTGGGAGTGCTTGTGGACAACCACCTACAAAACAGTTCTCAATACCAAGCAGCAGCTGCAAAGTCAAATGAACTATTAGAATGTATAGAGAAGGGTATAGAAGCCAGGGAAGCAAATATAATTCTGCCACTATGCAAATCTCTAGTACACCCTCATTTGGAATATGGAGTACAATTTTGGGCACCACTTCATAAAAAGGATATTTTAGAGCTGGAAAACGTACAGAGAAGGGCAACAAAACTAATAAGGGGAATGGAGGTGTTAAGTTATGAAGAAAGACTAACCAAATGAAGCTTATTTTCTCTAGAAAAAAGGTGTCTAATAGGAGATATGATTACCTTATATAAATACATCCAGGTTCAGTTTAAAGATTTGTCAAGTGAGCTTTTTGTGCCAAGAGATTTCCCACTGACATGCGGACATCCTTTTAGGTTAGAAGTAAAAAAATTCTACCTTAAAGAAAGGAAAGGATTCTTCACAGTAAGGGTAGTTAATCTGTGGAATTCTCTACCATGGGAGGTGGTGACAGCAGATTAGATAGATAACTTTAGAAAGGGATTGGATATAATTTTTAATAAAAGGGCATTCAGGGTTATCCTGGTTAATTAGATAGGGAGTATTGATCTAGGGCACAATCCTATCACCAGTAGCTGGGGTCAGGAAGGATTTTTTTTTCCCTTTTGAGACAATTGGCAAAGTTTCACTTTGTTTTTTTTTCTGTTTGCCTTCATCTGGATTAATTAACAACTAATCTGCATATTACATATCAGATGAGATCTTAAAAGTTTGAACTTGATGGGCTAAAAGGATTTTTTCAACCTCAATTAATATGTAACTATGTAATTATGAGACATACATCAGATCGGGAAGCTCTCCTCTACAGTGGACTATAGGATATTCTGTATGACAATGGGGAAGGAGAAAATTGTGGTATTAGTTAGACATAATTAAGGTACATAATATTTGGTTGTTATTTGTTTTGTACTTACATATGAAGTACTCACGAATGATGCGGGTACGTTATTTTAACCCCTGAACATTATCCACAACAGGGGAAGGTAGAGGCTCTTCCTCCTGAAGGAGTTGAGCCTCATCAATGTCCCCCAAACAGTTGATCTGTACTGCTATATTGTGCAGACAACGGCAGGCCATGATGTTCTGACAAACCTTATCAGGGTATACGGTATCGTCCCTCCAGTGGAATCTAAACATCTGAAGCGAATCTTAAGAACACCAAAGATGCACTCTATTACAGTCTGGCATGTGGCATGGGCTGCATTGTACCTCTCCTCCGTCTGTTTGTGGATTGTTCACAGTGGTCAGCAACCACGGCAGGCACCCATATCCTGCATCACCTGAAGCAAACAAAATGGGAGATGTAGATATTAATGTGATGTTGTACTATTTATTAAAGCATATGAACGTACAGTATGCAGAATGATTCATGTGATGTTAGTTTATGGATATGGAGGTGTGAACTTAATACTCCTATGACCACATCACACAGGGTTATGCTCAGCAACAAGCAATGATGCAATGGCTCAGGCAGTGGATATTGACAAGACTGGAAGTAGTCATAGGTGGATGACTGACGCAGGATATGGGCATTGTGAGCACTTCCAGGGAAGCCTGCAAACACACTTGGAATGTGCATGTTTGCATCACAAACAACCTGTACATTGATTAAATGATAATGTTTGCTATTCCTGAACAGCTCTTCTTGCTCTTTAGGAAGTATCAATACTACATCTGTGCTATGTCCCAATTCTGCTTTCTCCTTCAATATCTCTGCCACAGTGTTGGGGAAACTGATGTATCTAGTAGCTTTCAGAACAATCACATGGAGGAATATTCTAAGACACCTTGAAAAGCTTGTCTGAGACATTCCTCCTACTATACTAACAGTATTCTGGAAACTACCAGATGCAAGGAAGTATATTGTGGCTATCATCCATGTCATCCCTGGGATGGCTCTATTGGTCCATGAGGAAGGCACGGGTTAGCCTAAAATGCTCATATACTTCCCCATTGGTTAAGCCCGGTAATGTGGACCTCCTTGTATACTTTGGGTGCCCGTACCATCCTTACAGGCTCCTGGGCATGCTCACCTCTATGTGGCTGTTGTTGTGTCAGTGCCAGCACTTCCAGGTCACCCCTTTGTTCATCTCTCTCTCCCAGTACATCATCTGCCTGGTTCTGTGGTCCTGGACCCTCTGATGCTGTTCACCCACATTAAGGTCATCCTCCTTTTCTGCAGGTGCCTTTACATCCCCCTGTCCTTGTGCCACTAGTGCTCTGTCCCATACCTGCCCCCCACCATGATACTAGGCCTATCCCGTGATAATTCATGTGCCTGGCTTGGTTCTGGACCACCATGGATCACATTAGCTTGCTCACCCATATTCAGCCCCAACCGTGCCTCTCTGTCACTCCTCTGCCACTCCTCAATCTCACGCCTTACATCAGGGTCTCCACTCCTCAACAATCAGTACAATAATTCATGCCTCCTCCTGCGCCGACTCCTCACATACATATACACAGCAATCACATTGCGGCAATCCATGATGGGTCAGACTTGCTGATGGCTTGTTTTAGCTGGGGTTATATAGCTTGTTGATTATAACATCCGTTAATATCTAGGTGGATGTCAAGTTAGGAATAGCTTACTTGTGTATTTGAGACCTATTTGACATTACAGCTTATTTAGGTTCTGGCTATGAGACTCTGGATCATGTTAATCTAATGAACTACCTTGCTTCTGTATAGTTTTTGCCAGACTTATTTGTAACCCCAAATGTTTTGGCGTACATTATTTTTTGTTCACCTGATTCTTGATATATGCAATGGGGCGATGTTATTTGTCCACTATTTGTTTTCCCAATGTAGATGTGATGAGTGAAATGTACAGTATATAAGATGATCTTTGCATTTTTAGGGTCCACACTAGAGCCTCTATGAGTGTGAAAGGGTTAATATGTCAGTCATTTGCATGTATGTGTGCTGCAATTTAATGAGGTATTGTGTATTTAATAGTTTTTAGCATGTTGCAGCATGGCTTTTCATATTGGCATATGCATGACCATTACAACCTATGAGGAAAATAAAATTTGATTTTTTGCTAATATTTGATAGTTGGGAGTTGTTGTGCATGTAATTGTAATGTCTTCCATTGCTTTCCCCACATTTTAAAGTGCATTGGTTTCTTTATATTGTGATTTGCAAACTAGTCTGTAAACCCTTTTCAGGTTGAATTTGGAACACGTAAGCTTTGGGCCGCCATTTGGTGTTTGCAGGCTTGAGTGCGCGTGCGTTGTTGACCGATTTTTGCAATTGAATAGTGATTTGTGATTTTAGCGATCGGAAGTCTTGTGACCATGAAAGATCAAAGGCTTTGGGAGGCTGTAAGTTACGGTTTTAACCATCGCCATTTTTTTAAGCCCGTAACTCGGAACCCGTTTGGAGTCAGCAAAAAAACGCCAATTGAATAGCAAATTAACTTACAACCTCACCTACGGGCTACCAGATCAAGCGAGAGATCAATTCGGGCTCCATGATCCAAACCTTTACTGCAATCTCGCTGCTTGTATTGTAGAGGTTATTACTAATATGTGATGTAGTTTCAAGGAAAGATAAAAACTATAAAATGGACTAGCTGTGGAAATCTGCAAATAGCAGGAGTGGAGTGCGCCTTGGATTAGCCTTCATTAAAGCAAACCTAGATATAGTTCATGTTATAATGGGCACATTTTCATTGAGTCATGTGACCTTACCATTGTGGGCATAATACATTTAAAAAGAATTCAATTGTATTGTGAAGGACTGAACTATTATTGTTACTGTGCATATATTTGATTTACCTTCAAATGTAATTTCCATTTGTGCTGCTTTTGTTTTCCACCATTCACGGTGCACATATGCTTTCAATAGACATACATTGTTCTTCTTGAAATACATATTACATATTGTATTACAATCAATTTAGAGCCAAATGCATTTATAAAACATTTATAATTGCAGTTGCCTCTTAATTGACTGTCAGTTTCAAAGTTTTTATGCAAGTTGATATTTTTTTTTTAATCTAGTTTATGAACTAGTGAAAGGAACCAAGGCCTTAAAGGGCACCACAAATTAATTGTTTTGTCTATTTGAAATGATGTGTTATACATTGTGTCTTTAATTGAAAAATTGCTGCAAGTGCAGAAGGTGCAAAGACCCAGTTAGGTCCACAATAAGATAGAAACCAAATGCCGTCAACACTTAACTTATTAGAGTATGAGAGAGAAGTAGAAAATACGAAAATGTATCTGTTGTTTTTTCATTAACCACCACGGGCACCTAGATCTACCACTCCTTTATTTATTTGTGTCTAATGGACATGCTCATTTTGAGTTTCTTGAACAATAACCAACATTACCATTACATTATCAAGTAAATATAGTTGACTATGGGCCCCATTCAATTGGCCAAATCCTAATTACTTGAACTTGAAAAGCAGCTTGTAAATGTTACAGATATTCAATTGGATACATTTAGCTGCTCACATTCTAGTTGAGATTTTCCCCGCCCACAATCACTACGGCAAGCCAAAGACGTAACTCTGTCCTATGTCCTCCATTGATTTTTCAAGCTCAAAGTAACAGTTCTAAAGACACAAAATCAATATTCAATTACAAAACACTAAGGGCCTCATTCTATTATCGGCCGTAAACCGGCCGTAAGGCTGCGATTCCTTGCGGGGGTCCCGTTACCTCGCAATTCAATTAAACGGCCCCGCAAGGATCTCCTCTTACGGCCGGCCGTAAATCTTGCAACCGGCCGTAAGCTCTGAAATCTAAAAAGTCAAAAATAAATTCAAGACAGCTCTGTAAAGCTCTGTAAATGCTAGGGATCATATTGGGGGGCATGAGGATTAAAAGTAGCCCACTCTCAAGCTTGCACATCAGCCCAAACCCGAGTTCAAATTAACTGTTTATTTTCCGGCTGCGGCGTGGGCGGGTCTGAGGTGCTCCAAGCCCTATGGACTTTTTACATGGATATTTGACGTATATAAAAAAAAATATTTTACGGATTTGAGTATAGGGGAATTTTGTGCTATTTTTGCTAACACCGAAAATCACTTTATAGTCTTCTCAAAGTGCAGGATGGCTTTATTTGGGCTTTATAATGTGCTTAATTGGTGCTAGCGGGACCTCTTTCCTGCAAGTAAGCTGCGGCTCGGTTTTAGCCTTGCAGAGAGGGTTCCCGGAGCAATTGAATTGCAAATAGGATTTTCTTACGGCCGATTACCTTGCGGCCGTTTTAGATCAAAGGCTTTCCTCCGGCGCGAGCGGCCGCAAGAGATAGCAAGGCGCCGGCCGCAAGCCTGCCGGAATCCCCGGCCGGAGGGGAATAGAATAGCAGAATAGCTTGCGGCCCCGCAACGGCTGCGGCCGATAATAGAATGAGGCCCTAAGTAGCTTGCAAATTAAATCTGACCTGCAACTTGCAAATGTATCAAAATATATGACAGGACTCGCAATGGGATTAGCCACTAGTCCTGTCAACTGCAGCAGCTATTAAACACACACTACTGTACTTTAAAATACTGGGAAAGCATGGAAAGGCATTAGAAATAATTGCACAACAGTCTCAGGTTCACAAATCCGCAATAAAAATAATTATTTCTAACTTTTATTTCAGTTTTATATTGATCCTGGGAATCAAGGGGTCAATACATATCATGCAACTTGCACTGACTAGAACAGTTGCTTTAATGATTTTTATTGATATCTGCTGGATTGCGAGTCCGATCACAAATTGTACTTCTAAATACTGGGGCCTGCTTAAATATTGTCAGATCACATGATCTCGCCCCCTGAAATCCTACTTACGAGTGCGTGCTTTGCTTGTGGAGGCTGTGAGAGGGCAGTTGAAAGCTAGAGACAATTGAATAAGTTTAAGTGACCCACAACCAAAATTTCTGGTTACAGGCAATTACAGGCTTGCAATTGAACAGGGCCCTATATTACTATATTATTTAGTGATATTTATTTATTTATGTATGTACTAAAGGCTAGCATTTAAAATGTTATTATGTGTGTTCCATAACATATTATAATAATTGAGAGGATCTACAACATGTCACCACTTAGTAAATCTGGCACAATGTTTCAGAAATGTATACTGTACTGAAATAGAAAGACAGAAAAAGGTTTTGAACTGCAGTATGCAGATATAAAGGATCTGTTCATAAAATATTATTTAGCCTTATACCTTTGTAATTAAAATATATAATTGTAATTTCCTGTTAAAGGACATGGATTCATTAAAAAATGTTTGGCAAGTTGCTTGCTTGTCAATAGAATGTAAAGATCAGCATAATGTCAAAAAAGTTTTATTTTTATGTACTCTAAGGTTTTTATAAATACAGCTTCCTGAAAAGTCCAAAGCATTTTTGAATTGATTAAAGGAGTACATTATGAAAGATACATTGCTTTGAGTTGTGGAAATCACTTGTTACCTGTCAATGAAAGGAGCCCCATCTCTGCTTGAGCAATGTAATAGATGGTAAATAATGACAGTTCTTGGGCTGCGCTGCTTGAGATAACCTCTATGGATCGCTGTATATCTCAAGCACAGCAATTCATTTATTATTAACTGTGATTTAAAATTAATGTTGACACGTTAAAGACATAATGTAATTCAGAGTATTTATTTGATTTGACTGCTTGACTGCATAAACAATACCCTCTACTATATCAGCTGTGCAATAATAGTATTTCATTACTAAGATAGAACAAAGAAATCTATTTCCAGATCCTAATATCAAGATAAACATTTCCACTGGACCATTGTAAAATGAATTTACACAAGGTGATCAGTCTATAATTTTATTGTAGGTGTCTTTTAACAGTGAGAGATAGAATAACAAACAAAAAAAATGCATGTCAAAAAAGTTATAAATTGATTTGCAGGTCAATGAGGGAAATAAGCATTTGACCCCTTCAACTTAGAACTTGGTGGAAAAACCCTTGTTGGCAATCATAGACGTCAGACATTTCTTGTAGTTGGCCACCAGGTTTGCACACATCTCAGGAGGGATTTTGTCCCACTCTTCTTTGTAAATCCTCTCCAAGGCCCTCATTCAATTGCAATTTGGCCAATTGAATAGGGATCTAAAGAAGCACATAACATATTTTTTTTAAATAAGTTTTTAGTTAGTAAAAATCTATCCAAAAGCAAGGTTTTCACTAACTAAAAACGTCTTTAAAAAAAATGTGTTATGTGCTTATTTAGAGCCCTATTCAATTGGCCAAATTGCAATTGAATGAGGGCCCAAGGGCCTCATTCTATTAGCGGCCGCAGCCGTTGCGGGGCCGCAAGGACCGGCCGCAAGCTATTCGGCTATTCTATTCCCTTACGGCCGGGGATTCCGGCAGGCTTGCGGCCGGTGCCTTGCTATCTCTTGCGGCCGCTCGCGCCGGAGGAAAGCCTTTGATCTAAAACGGCCGCAAGAGATTTGCAATTCAATTGCTCCGGGAAAACTCTCTGCAAGGCTAAAAGCGAGCCGCAGTTACTTGCAGGAAAAAGGTCTCGCTAGCACCAATTAAGCACATAAAATAGCTCAAATAAAGCCATCCTGCACTTTTAGAAGACTATAAAGGGATTTTAGGTGTTAGAAAAAATAGCACATAATTATCCTGTACTCAAATCCGTAAAATATTTAATTTTTAATATCCGTAAAATATCCATGTAAAAAGTCCAGAGTGCTTGGAGCACTTCAGACACACCCACGCCGCAGCCGGCAAATAAACAGTTAATTTGAACTCGGGTTTGGGCAGATGTGCAAGCTTGAGAGTGGGTTCCTTTTAATCCTCATGTCCCCCAATATGATCCCTAGCATTTACAGAGCTGTACAGTGCAGGCTTGAATTTATTTTTCAGTTTTTATATTTCACAGATTACGGCCGGTTCCAAGATATGCGGCCGGCCGTAAAAGGAGATCCTTGCGGGGCCGTATAATAGAATCGCGAGTTAACTGAACCCTCGCAAGGAATCGCAGCCTTACGGCCGATTTACGGCCGATAATAGAATGAGGCCCCTAGTCATTAAGGTTTCAAGGCTGATATTTGGCAACTCGAACCTTCAGCTCCCTCCACAGATATTCTATGGGATTAAGGTCTGGAGACTGGCTAGGCCACTCCAGTACCTCAATATGCTTTTTCTTGAGCCACTCCTTTGTGGCCCATTCATGTCCCATTTTCAATGCCCTGGCCAAGGGAAGAAGGTTCTCATCCAAGATTTTGACAGTACATGGCCCCATCCATCGTCCCTTTGATGCGGTGCAGTTGTCCCCTCCCCTTAGCAGAAAGACACGCCCAAAGCATAATGTTTCAACCTCCATGTTTGACGGTGGGGATAGTTTTCTTGGGCTTATAGGCAGCATTCCTCCTCCTCCAAACACATCGAGTTAAGTTGATGCCAAAGAGCTTGATTTTGGTCTCATCTAACCACAACACTTCCACCCAGTTCTCCTCTGAATCATTCAGATGGTCATTGGCAAACTTCAGACAGGCCTGTACATGTGCTTTCTTGAGCAGATAGAGCTTGCGGGCGCTGCAGGATTTCAGTTCTTCACGGCGTAGTGTGTTACCAATTGTTTTCTTGGTGACTATGGTCCCAGCTGCCTTGAGATCATTAACAAGATCCTCCCGTGTAGTTCTGGGCTGATTCCTCACCGTTCTCATGATCATTGAAACTCCACAAGGTGAGATCTTGCATGGATCATCAGACCGAGGGAGACTGGCAGTTACTTTGTGTTTCTTCCATTTGCGAATAATCACACCAACTGTTGTCACCTTCTCACCAAGCTGCTTGGCAATGGTCTTGTAGCCCATTCCAGCCTTGTATAGGTCTACAATCTTGTCCCTGACATCTTTGGACAGCTCTTTGGTCTTTGCCATGGTGGAGACTTTGGAATCTAAATGATTGCTTTTATGGACAGGTGTCTTGTATACAGGTAATGAGCTGAGATTAGGAGCACTCCTTTTAAGAGAGTGCTCCTAATCTCAGCTCGTTACCTGTGTGTAAGACACCTGGGAGCCAGAAATCTTGCTGATTGATAGGGGATCAAATACTTATTTACCTCACTGACCTGCAAATCAATTAATAACTTTTTTGACTTGCGTTTTTCTTGTTTATTTTTGTGTTATTCTGTCTCTCACTGTTAAAATACACCTATCATTAAAATTATAGACTGAATATTTCTTAGTCAGTGGACAAATGTTCAAAATCAGCTGGGTATCAAATACCCCCCCACACTATATATATATATATATATATATATATATATATATATATAGTTATGAGAAAGAATCTAAAAACTGTCAATTTGTGTAAAATTGTTACATTTATTGACTCCAGTCATAAACATATAAACACAATACACTCACATTTATTTCCCTTAATAAAATGAGGTATAATAAAAGTTGCACTTATCCACTTCAATAATCCACTCCGTACTTGTTTCTGGAAAATGGCAATGCAGAGTTACAGCAATGTCCAGTACTCTACTGCTCAATGCCCGGCTGGAACCCCCAAATTCACATGTTCAATATTTTTATATATATATATATATATATATATATATATATATATATATATATGTACAGTATCTCACAAAAGTGAGTACACCCCTCACATTTTTGTAAAAAATATGTTATTATATCTTTTTATGTGACAACACTGAAGAAATGACACTCTGCTACAATGTAAAGTAGTAATTGTACAGCCTGTATAAAAGTGTCAATTTGCTGTCCCCTGAAAATAACTCAACACACTGCCATTAATGTCTAAACCGTTGTGAGTACACACCTAAGTGGAAATGTCCAAATTGGGTCCAAAGTGTCAATATTTTGTGTGGTCACCATTATTTTCCAGCACTGCCTTAACCCTCATGGGCATGGAGTTCACCAGAGCTTCAAAGGTTGCTACTGGAGTCCTCTTCCCCTCCCCCATGATGAAATCACAGAGCTGGTGGATGTTAGAGACCTTGCACTCCACCACCTTTTATTTGAGGATGCCCTACAGATGCTCAATAGGGTTTAGGTCTGGAGACATGCTTGGCCAGTTCATCGCCTTTACCTTCAGCTTCTTTAGCAAGGCAGTGGTCGTCTTGGAGGTGTGTTTGGGGTCGTTATCATGTTGGAATACTGCCCTGCGGTCCAGTCTCTGAAGGGAGGGGATCATGCTTTGCTTCAGTATGTCACAGTACATGTTGGCATTCATGGTTCCCTCAATGAACTGTAGCTCCTCAGTGCTGGCATAGGGCTCTATATAAGCACAGAGCATATTTTTTTACAGAAGTTTTTAGTTAGTGAAGGCCTTGCTTTTGGATAGAAGTTAACTAACTAAAAACTTCTGTAAAATAAGTATGCTCCGTGCTTATATAGAGCCCTATTCAATTGGCCAAATGAGGCACTGTGTCTAAGAAGTATTGCGTTTAAGAAGTAAATTACGGGCTTGCCTAAATCTTGTGAGATAAAATGATCATACCCCCTGATGAAATCCTACTTACGAGTGAGTGGTTTCCATGTGAAGGCTGTGAGAGGGCAGTTGTGAGTTAGAGACAATTCAATGAGTTTAAATATTTAGAAAAAAAAATTTGGCAGCTAAACGTTTGGGTTATTAGGACAGATTCAAAAATAATTTCCAAATACTATAAAGTTCATCACAGTGAGAAAAATCATTTCCAAATGGAGTAAGTCAAAGGTATTTTCTAATCTATAAAAAGTGTGGAACTCTCAGCTAATTCAGTCCCAATCAAAGACCATATGATTCTCAACGTGTAAAACTGTAGCCCGTAACATATCCGACAATACTTGCGGCTTTCAAATTGGCCCTATAAAGCAACCTGCCAACGACTTGCAGGGTAAGGGTGAAATATCACTACGAGATGTCGAAAATGTAACTCCGCAGCCACAAATCCTTTGTTCTGTTAAGCCGGTAACTTTTACGTTCCAATCACGCTATTAAATTGCAACAAATTCACTGGTGTTCAAACCGGAAATGGAGCCAAAAAGCCAACGGGTACTAGAGAGCACCCGCTAGGGTGTTAAAGTCCTATCCGTAGCACTGTAAATGCAAATATAAACACACTACTGTACTTATAAGTAAAGGGAAAGTGATGTTGGGTATTAAAATTAATAGCACAACATTTTCAAGCTTGCAAATCTGCAATATAAAATACTTTTTTTAATGTTTCATTTCCATATCATATTGATACCGGCAATCAATGTGTGAATACATATAATGGAACTCGCATGGACTAGAATATCATATTAACTGACTTATTAATATTGCATTATTTCTGGAATGTGGGTCTGATCGTAACTCATAATTGAAACCCGTAAGGCTTTGAAATCTAACCTTCATTTTTAAGTGACGTAATGATGACAATCTCATTTGCCATTGTCTCCGTCTAAACCCGTAACTACAGGTTTGACTAATTGATCATGTTCACATCCAATGTGCGAAAAAGGGCTTAGGGGCTTGCGTCTCTGGCCCGTAACTCCCGGCATGGTGGGATTTAAGAGCTCTGTAACGCAGCCGAATTTCAAGCCTGCAGCCTTTGCAGGCTTGCCGTTGCCGATACAGGCTTCGAATTTAATGTGGCTGTATATATTGTGTATTAAAACAAGAATAAAGAAACTCATACTAGCTATCAAGCATTATGATGGAGGGTTGGAGCCTCATGTTGGATACCTCATAGACATTGAATCTGCTTTGAGATACATTTCTTTCTGTGCAAGAACAGCTAAATCTTAACAAAGAGCATACCATGCAATAGGACAGTGATCCAAAACACACCAGTAAATCTTGGACTAAATAGCTGAAAATAAGAGAATATTGGAATGACTGCACATAAACAACATCAAACATTGCAGACCTGAAGCAGTTTTGTAATGAGTAGTTGGCCAGAATTAATTTACCTCATGTCATTGCTTTTACTGGTGAAGTTACATTAAGTTCAACAATAGTTTTAAAATGAATTTCTGCAAGACAAAATCGGTTACTTTAGACTAGAAGAGGAAACCACAAGGCAGTAAATCAACATCATTTCCAACTAAAGCAAATACAAATATTGTGTAGTGCAAATCATTAAGACACTAATATAATAAATACCACTTAAAATATTACTGTTGCCAAATCTGAATCATATCTAAGAGCAGAGTCATATATATAGTCTTCCAGTTGTGTCCAACTTTCCAAGAGTCTAATGACCGCAGCATACCAGGCACATCTGAGCTCTATCAAGCTCATGTTCACTGCTTAATTACCTCATCTATCCATCTCTGCCTCACCAGAGTTTTCACTAGGGAATCCTGTCTTCTCATGATATGGCCAAATGCATGTATTAGGATAAGTTTATTTAAAATTCTCAATCTGATTTCCAGTGTTAGCGATTGTCTATTCATATATCAGTCTTCAGCCTGATTTTTTACTATGATTTTGAATGTTGTCTTTCCACACTCAGAGTCCCTGTATTAGTCATATAAGACATTTATTTTTTCTCTTTTGAATTCGAAATATAACTTTTGTATTATTTCATTTGTTTAAATTAAGCATTAATACATGAATACATGTTCAGTATGCTAATTGTAAGAAATTTATTCTGATTATCACAGATCAATGTGAAAGTCAAAGTGATACAGACACAACCAAAATGTGAATACACTCTCTCATCATATCTCGCCTCAACTACTGCAACTCTCTCCTTGCTGACCTCCCCATCACCCATCTCTCCCCACTCCAATCCATAATGAATGCCTCCACTATACTCATTTACCATACTCATTGCTCTGTGACTGAAGCACCTCTCTGTTAGTGCTCCACTGGCTTCCCATAGCTTCCAGAATAGAATTTCAAATATTGACCCTAACATATAAAGCCCTCAACAATAATGCACTCTCATATATCTTGTCTATTGTCTCTAAATACTCTCCCAACCATACTCTTAACACTGCTAATGACCTTCTTCTTTCCTCCTCATCTTGATCAAAGCATTTCTTGTGCTGCCCTTATTTTTTGGAACTCCTTTCCTCGACCACTAGACTTTCCTCCTACCTCAAAAACGTTAAAACCTCATTAAAACTCATATGTTGAAAAAAGCTTATCACCTTAAGCTTTAATATGCACAATATATTGTACCTCACCTTTCTATACCTCACCCATACCCTCTAGACTGTAAGTTTGTGAGTTTTCAAACTTATTGGGTGCTTTAGGGAAAGTACTTTGGGCCTCATTCAAATGCGATCTGGCCATTTGAATAGGGCTCCATATAAACACTTTGGGCCTCATTCAATTGCAATTTGGCCAATTGAATAGGGCTCTAAAAAAGCACATAACAGATTTTTTTTAAAGAAGTTTTTAGTTAGTAAGCTTCTATCCAAAAGCAAGGTTTTCACTAACTAAAAACGTATTTAAAAAAAATATGCTATGTGCTTATTTAGACCCCTCTTCAATTGGCCAAATTGAATTGAATGAGGGCCATAGCATTTATTTTTTTTACAGAAGTTTTTAGATTTGTATGCTTGATTTTAATCTTAATAACAGGACTCTCCATTCTTTTGTAATTTCTTAATATTAATATTGTTTTTGACTTTTAGAGCTACGGAATCTGTTGACGTGTTACAAATAAAGGTTATTAATAATAATAATAATAATAATAATAATAATAATAATACAGAAATCGCCAATGATTATTACATTACAAATCATACTCATATGAGCTTTATGTGACTTTTCTATAACTTTTAAATTGTGGTAATGTTTCAAATACTTCAGTCTGCCTGATTAAATCTAAATTTGCCTGTTTAAATCAAAAACATTGTGAAAAGTTTAGGTTTTGTAAACGTCTTGGGAATTTATTTGACACTGAATGTGTCAGGACTTTCAATATGTTCTTTTTGTTTGAATTAAAAGAAAGAGCACAATAGTTTCTGTAATGTATTATGTCATTATAGTATTGCTATTATTATTGTTCAGGGATCAGATCAGAGTTATTTACAATTTTGACCTAAAGACTTTGGCCCTCATTCAATTGCGATTTGGCCAATTGAATAGTGCTCTAAATAAGCACATAACATATTTTTTTCAAATAAGTTTTTAGTTAGTGAAAATCGTGCTTTTGGATAGATGTTTACTAACTAAAAACTTCTTTCAAAAACTATGTTATGTGCTTATTTAGACCCCTATTCAATTGGGCAAATTGCAATTGAATGAGGTCCTATCTCAGGAACATATCTCGTCTGTAACCCGGTAAGGGCCTGCCGCCTGCCAAGAACCACAGACTGTCTAACCGGTCTATTTGCCTGCTCCCTGTCTGGCTGGCACGGAGGCTGCCCCAGGACCTGGGTCTGACGCAGCGCAGCGTGACCCAGTGGAGCCTGGGCGCTTCTGATTGGCTAGTAGTGGAGAGGAGGGACTTTCACCAGTTCCATGGGCTACCTCTTCACTCTGCTCCGGCCATCACTAGGATTCCCTCCCCATGTTAGTTTATTGGTAGTTTAAAATAAAAAAAGAACATTATAGAGTGTGTCAGGGTTAGGAAGTTTGAAAAGATTTATGTGGTATTGAATTGTGTTTCTGTCACATTTTATTATGATGTCGGATGGCGGGAGGTAAGTTGCCCGGCCCACTGGCTTCAGTGGGCGTTGCCCTGCCCCATGGGCGTGCTTGGGAAAGCACTTAGGGGCCCTGGGCGTGAGGTCCCTGTCCTGGCTTGGCTCCTCCTCTATTATGTTAATTAAGGAAAGTCATGTTAATTATGTTAATTATGTTAAGTTATGGATTATATTAATTTGCTTGGCTAATAAAGCTGTGGCCCGTGTTACTCCCAACCTGGTGTCAGTCTTTATTCACTAAAGCTATTGGATCATGCTGGGGTCATGTACTTTTGCGTTGTATCTCCCTGCAACTGGGTTCCCCAGTGTGTCATGTCTCAGAAAGAATGGGGATAAATGATAGTTAAATGATTTGTTTGCTTTTAATTTTAATTTCAGGCCAAAGTGCTAGTACATTATAGAAGATGTAATATTTCAACTCTAGTTTGTTATTTCTCTTTCACTAAAACACATATATATAATCTTCATATTTGACAGCACTCTGACAACAAACTTAGTTTGAATTACATTACTGGGAGAGGTAGTAAAGAGGAAAGAACAATCTCCTCTTCCTACCTCTCCTTTTGTCAATTTTCCATGAAAAAACACAAGGAACTACTGCAGATGCAGCAAGTGCAAAGCACTGAGGCCCACTAAAGGACATGGGCCCATTAGTACTAGAAACCTAATGAACAATTTATTAAGGAAAGGAACAGTTAATTATGTTTTAAGAAAGGTGATCTGATCACCCTATGGTAATCAGATATCTGCATATATTCTGTACCTTTTTTGACCCCTCACCTTGTAGATGTTCGGGCCTCCAAATTACATTAAAATATGAAATATACTGTACACAAAAGTGGCAGAAATAAACTATTTTCACATTATTTAATATTAACGTATATATTCTTATATATGCTATATGCTAGTATATATTGACTTTAAATATTTTGCAAAAGAAGTTTGAATAAGAAAAAAATCAGTGTCAACGACAGTCATAGTATAGACAAAATATTGGCAAGTGTGTGAAATGTAAAATTCTATGCTTGTTATGTGTTGTCTTGTATAGTTATTATCTGAACAAAGCTTCCAAAAGAAAGTTGCTGTACATAATAAAATTGTAGTTTTCAAAAAAGTTTATATGGTTCACTGTTATCACTGCTGCAAAATGTTTCTTTAAAATCTCCCTCAAAATATTATATCTTAAGGAATGAATGTGCCTTGCTATATTGTTATGTGTATATCACATTCTTTCATCTATCATGTATACATAATATTTGCAATATCACCATTCACAGCTTTTGTAATACCTTCCAAAACTACATTGGAATTATTTGATATGAACGTACAATCTATTTAAATGACAAATGAAAATGTTGTATAATAGAATCAGTTTCATAACCAGCATATTTTCTGGAAAAATTGTACACTACTATATTGACCTAGCTCATTGTAAGTCAAATATACACAATAGTTTATATTCAACATTGATGTATGTGTCTGCAAATAACAAACAACAACTGAACCAAACAACAGTTTTTTACAGTAATATTTTATAAAATATTTTGATTATATTAAATAAAATAGAAAACAGGTTGTCACTCTTGTATTGTGATTTTTTTCCTTTAAATCTTACAAAAATAAAGCAGTAGATGCATTACAAACATAATTATTACAATATAATTATTTTAATTTCTAGACTGCAAGAAGTCCTACTAGTTGTGTGGGTTACTACCAAAAGGAAAACATTTATGCAAGTAACAAAAGAAAAATAGTCTGTTTTGATTATATGAGATTTTGAAGAAATAACATTTACCCTGTGAGAAATTGATGAAACTTTATTTCTAGAAGAGTATCATTGCATCAGAAATCATCTTACCCCACATAAAAAAGTGGCCTCATGATGTAGTTCACAGTTTCTACTACACCTACATTCAATAATCTCAAAAGACTCGTCTCGATTTCCTGAAGAACTGATTAATTGGATCTTTTTGGAGTCCAACGCCACAATTCAAAGGTGTCAATTCTACGGTGCTCAAACTTCTTCATGGTCCAGCTCTAACATCTGTATGTTACTATTGGGAGTTCCAAAGTTCTAACTATGCAGACCTTTTTTGATAGTTTAATATCTTTACTTTTCACTAGCTTGTCCAAGCTTTCCATAGCTTTCCTCCCCAAAAGCAAACATCTTTTCATTTTTATTACTACAGTCACCATCTGAAGAGATCTTGGATGCCAGCAAAATAAAATCTGCCACTGCCTCCACTCCTTCCTCATCTATTTGCCTGGAAGTGAGATTGCCGTTCGCCATGATCTTCGTCTTTTTAATGTTGAGCAGCAGGCCAACTTCTGCACTCTCTTCTTTTATCCTCATCAATAGGTCCTCTAGTTCCTCATCACTTTCAGCCATCAAAATAGTATCATCAGCGTATCTGAGGATCTTGTTATTTCTTCCTGCAATATTGATTTCGGCTTTGGATTCATCCAGTCGGGCCTTAATCATGATGTACTCTGCATATAAGTTGATTAAATTAGGAGACAATATACAACATTTTTGCACTCCTTTTCTGATCTTGAAATATTCTGTTGTCCCATGTTCTGTTCTGATCACGGCTTCTTGGTCTACATACAGATTCCTCAGAAAGAGGATGAGATGATCTGGTATTCCCATGCTTTATTTTGTTGTGAAGTCCTTACTTTTTACCTACCAAAGCACTGCAATTCTATCAATATATCAGAGCATGCTCCATCACAACAGTGCTGTAGCAGGTCCTGATGTGATGACAGTAAAAGTGGAGACAGTAGTTACATGCATTGGAGCATCACATATATAGTTGTGGATCTTTGTGATGTTCATAACGTTTGCGATGTTGGTCAAGCACTTGCTGGCCTCGTGAAGCAAGTGCAGCCTGTGATCCACGCTTCGCGAGGCGAGCCGTTGAAGCATGCAGGACTTAGGCTGCGAGCCTCACGAATTGAGTCAAATTTAATAGCCCACCTTACTTCAAGCGTGTCACTCAACATACCCTAAAAAACAAGCAAAATAATAATAAAAAAATGAAAACACACTCACACACAGCACATGGGGAGAGCCAGGAAGCCTGGGAGTGAGGTTGCAAGCGAATTTGACCCATATGTGCAGTTTTTCGGCAATCGAAAATCGGCTAAGAAAGGAAAAAATGGCAGCCGAAAAACGTAAAAACGAGGCTGAGCAAAGCCAGGCACGCAGAACTTAGAAAAGACATGACAGCAAAGACAGTAACACTTACACGAACAACACCAGGCACGCGGGACTTTGAAAATAAAACAAACGGCATTCAGCGAGTAACACGCAAACATTCAGCAGACACACAGAGTAGAAAGTCACAGGGAAGGGACAAGGGGGAGATGCTGGAAAGAGACACATGGCATTCCCATGCACAAAACTTGCAGGTTGAGCGGCCCGTACAGTAGCCAGGACGAAAGGCTCTCAATGAGTGCCGAAGTTGATCATTGCAAAGCAGGAAAGTTTAAGTACACGGGGGAGAGGCTCGCAATGAGCGCCAAATGTGCTCAGCACTTGGCTCGCAATGAGCACTGAAGGTGCTCAGAGGAGCAAAAGACTCACATTGTGTGGCAAACAGCATTGCCAGCCTTACAATTTTAATCCCGTCATGTTTGATGGGCAAGTTCCTAGTAAAACATATTTGCAGATGTAGTCACTGGATCTAATGTGAGGAGGACTAAACATGACACACCAGCCTGCTGAAATCTTTTTGGTTGGTAGATATAAAAGGGGCAATCCACAATTACAATTAAATAACCCAAAACTGTGGATAGCACAGTCCTGGACAAAGAGCAAATTAACTTGAGCTCTCTTTATAATATCCTGCAATTACCTCTTATTTACAAGTTATTACGTTGGGAATTTATGGGCCAATGTAGATCAAAAGGGGCAAATACATGGTCAACTACTTTCCAGGGCATCACATATTCAACATGTTTTTTTTCTTGTAGTAGAAATATCAAGGTTCAAAAATTCTCTATGTATTTGGTCTCATTTTTCCTTCTAGTTATTGAGTTGTAACCGTGATTGTTCCCAGGAATGAGTTGTAGTTATAGGCAACACATTTTCATTGTGGACACAGTTATAATTCAGGGATGTGTAAACATTATACTGAGATCTACTATTGATTTATTGATAGACCATGGAGTGATTGAATGTCTATACTGCACACAGATCTCAATCTCACTGTGCAAGGAGAGAAGCACCAACAAGGCTTCATATTTGAAGGGGTAGTTGACAATGTGCTGGTAGAATAGAAGATAATGTTAGAATGACTACAGAAAAAGGCTCACGCTTCTAAAGTCTAGGAAAACAAGTGACTGAAATTGGTGATAGAATACTTGTAAACAACTAAGGGCCCTATGTAAATCTCTGCTGTAGCAGCATAGTAAATCCTGCATAGCTATGTTAATCCCCCATGCCTACGGGTCACTGCTATGAGTGAACTTCACAACACAACTGAAAAGCAAGGAAAAATATCCATTGACTTTTGCACTGAGAATAAATTATGAACTACTCCCTGACACTCTGACAACCAAACCTTATGCGAATAAGATTTTATGGATCACTTGCAAATCAGGGCACTAGAGTAACTGCAAACACAGAAGAAAGATTTATGAGTACCCCAAAGACCACTAGCAGGTAGTTCTCAAACCCTGAGACCCCCAGAAGCATTTCAAGTGACACTATAGCAGAATAAGCAATACAACATGATGATATTTCAACATTGTTTGATACTTAAGAATCCAATGTTAACATATGTGTAATTAAAAAAATACAAAATCCAGGGTAATGCACCCCAGTACTCAATGAGCTAATACATGTCACAAAACCATGTTGCCTAGGAACAAATACTCTAATGCATTGTCTATACATATATAATATTTTAACCCAAAATAAACACATTTTTTATTGGAGCTATAAATACAATTGTTACATCTTTTTAATAACAAAATACATTAATAATAAAAAAAACTATTACTTTATAAATATATATAATGCAGTTGTTACAGCACTTCCCACTCATTATAGTATTCATGATGTTTGAATTTCCTATTGGCTCCTAGAGCGCTGTCTCTTGCCGCTAAGGCAAGACTTACGGCTGGGGGTTGAGTGCCCTAACCTGGGGGAGCAAAAGATGAGTGGTAGTTTGCAGCCTTAGTACATTTTGACTAGGACAGTTTGTCAGGAAATAAGTATTGTGTTACAAAATGTCTGGCCAGGACAGCAACAAATAAGTAATATTATTTTGAACATTTCTTTTGTTGGTATTTTTATATAGTATGTTGTAGTATACTAATGGCGTTTCATATTTGCTCGAAACCAAGCCTATGATAAGTTAGAATGTTGGCTAAAATGTTACAGTTTAAATAAGAAAATAAATTCACATATTAATACACATTTAAACTGGTACATAAAGTAGAAGGTATTACTACAGTATATGTATGTGCTACTCAGCTGACAACTTTGATTATAAAGTGGCTACAACTATTTAATGGAACATTGAAGTCCTATACACATTATGGTATTTTGAAGAATTATAATTAGGCAAATTATTTTTTTTTCTTCCTTCTTCTTGATAAGACAAATGACAAAGAAATGGGTCACTTTTGTCATTCACACTATGGAGTAAGTTTATTATTTTATCAGTCATATCCAAGAAATTACTGATACAATGATAAACAGTGATGGTCATATAGGACATCCATGCCTGGCACTATGTTTTAAACACTGCAGTTTATTAGAATACTCAATTACCAAGTATAATTTGCTATTGAATTCTTTGAGTTTAACATTTTGAGGGCGGTTCTTTTGGTTGCAGTGCATCTGTCAATACAGATTTAATTTGAATATGACTATAATATATTTTCATTCATTGGTCACATTTATCTCCTCTGAGTCATTTAGCATATTTAAAAGCTCTAGGATATTTATTCAATTCATGTGATTTAGATGACTAATCTTTCCAGATATACACATGAATTATTAAGCCTTTTGAAGCTGTGTGCAATTATATCTTAGATACATTTCATACTTGTGTCACTTGTAAGAGGTAATATTTGAGCTGTACACAGTGCACTATATACCTGACAACATGACCTTTTAATTTGGATTTAAAGAAACACAGTCACCTCGACTGAAAGTGGTTTTCATTTTAAAGATAATGAAATGCAATCTACTCTAATCTTACTAGCGTTTTTTGTATCGTAAATCATTTCTGAGAAATGCAGCATTGATTTTGCAACTAATGTGTACGTCTCAGTATGCTAATTCACGTCTCAGAGTATTTGAAAAGGATTTGGGTTCTAACTGAAATACAATATTGGTGGGTATTGTTTTTGGCCATTGCAGGGACAGACAAGCAGTCTGTGATACTAATTAGCACATCTAAGCAGCTATTTGGTAATTGGAAATAGCTAATATTCATAAAAATGCTGCAAAAATAATATTGAGTTTCTCAGGGATGATCCAATTTAGAAAATAATGGCTAATACAATTCCTATCCAGCTTTCCATGCTCCTTAAGAGTAACCTAAAATCAACTTGATTACGAGAGTCCCTTTAATATGAGATATTAAATAATATAATAGTTTCAAAATATAAATCTATTTTAGTGACAGATCTAAGTGGTTAGTTTCTTCTATATGTTCTTTAATTAACTAAGCTTACTAATGGGTAAACTGTTTTAGAATACAATAAATAAATAAATAAATAAACCAAGCCTTTGCATTTTAAAGGGAATGTTATCAGCTAAAATTAAACCCCCTCAGATTTAAATGCTACTCTGTAAACTTTATGGAATTAGTAACAAACTTGAGGCTACATTGAATACTACAGAAAATTGGAGACATTTTTTATTTAACTATTGAAAGCATGAACAGTTTTGTAAATATAACATTCAAATATAACTGTGGTAACCAGGGCTGGATCTTCCTTTTTCGGGGGCCCCTGGGCAGTAAAGTGGAGGAGCCCCTGAGATGAGTATGCAAGGTATACACCCATTTTCTCTTTTCTGTGCTTGTAAGTTCCTTTTCCTGTTGTAACATTCTTGTTCTAGGCTGTTACCCCCTTGTAGCCAGTCTATGAACTACTGCATTTCATTTTTTTTGAACTAGGAAACATTTTTTTTTTAAGTGGCGTCCTTCACAGACATGTCCCCTAGGCAGCTGCCTTGTTGGCCTAATGGGTAATCCAGCCATAGTGGTAACATGTTATTTTAAATTTCCTACATATCTTTCTGAGTAACTAAACTCTAAGGGCCTCATTCTATTATCGGCCGTAAACCGGCCGTAAGGCCGCGATTCCTTGCAGGGGTCCCGTTACCTCGCAATTCAATTAAACGGCCCCGCAAGGATCTCCTCTTACGGTCGTCCGTAAATCTTGCAACCGGCCGTAAGCTCTGAAATCTAAAAAGTCAAAAATAAATTCAAGACAGCTCTGTAAAGCTCTATAAATGCTAGGGATCATATTGGGGGACATAAGGATTAAAAGTAACCCACTCTCAAGCTTGCACATCAGCCCAAACCCGAGTTTAAATTAACTGTTTATTTTCCGGCTGCGGCGTGGGCGGGTCTGAGGTGCTCCAAGCCCTATGGACTTTTTACATGGATATTTTACGTATATTAAAAAAAAATTATTTTACGGATTTGAGTATAGGGGAATTTTGTGCTATTTTTGCTAACACCGAAAATCACTTTATAGTCTTCTCAAAGTGCAGGATGGCTTTATTTGGGCTATATTTCGTGCTTAATTGGTGCTAGCGGGACCTCTTTCCTGCAAGTAAGCTGCGCCTCGCTTTTAGCCTTGCAGAGAGGGTTCCCGGAGCAATTGAATTGCAAATAGGATTTTCTTACGCCCGATTTCCTTGCGGCCGTTTTAGATCAAAGGATTTCCCCTGGCGCGAGCGGCCGCAAGAGATTGCAAGGCACCGGCCGCAAGCCTGCCGGAATCCCCACCTGGAGGGGAATAGAATAGCAGAATAGCTTGCGGCCGGTCCTTGCGGCCCCGCAACGGCTTCGGCCGCTAATAGAATGAGGCCCTAACTGAATAAAATATTTATATGATAAAAAAGCCAAAATGGCAGTAAGCATCCACTGCTGCATAATTATATAAAAATTAAAAATGTAAAATGTAATATTAATAATATTAATATAAATATTTTTAAAACCTATTTTCTAGTGTTGTTCTTCAAAACATATATTTTAAATATATCACTACAGTCATCCTATATGATGAGCAAAACATTTGCAGAGATAATATATGTGATTAGTGATTCATGTGCAGCTGCTGGAAATATGTGAACAGTATGTGCAGTTAAGGTTCATTTTGTTTATGAGGCAGCTATTTTTACTAAATATGAATGAGGGCATTATAGAATCTGCCAGTTTAGCTTACTTAATTAGGACAACGTCAAATACTGCTGACAGGGCCAAACTTTTTGATGTCCATTTTGTTCACTAAATAATTTGCATTGCTTTACCTTGAAATATGAATAATGACATTACAAGCCTCCCCAGCCTAGTTTAGGATTAGCTTAATCATGCTTCTGCTTTTGCCAATGTAATTTGTTACGCTATTATATCCGGTTGTCTATTAAGATATTTGCATTGAATACACTGAATCATGTATGATGACACTGGCATTAAAGAACAGATGGCAAAAATAATTTCTGCTCTTTTCATACTGTTTGACCATGGCTTTTTTCCAAAGACATTATTGGACATAATAGAATACAAATGTCTGGTCACTGTCTTCCTCAACTAAAGACTGGATTTGCTCTTTAAAATTGCCCTGATCTGTGAGAATTTTGGATCTGGTAGATTGATAATGAATTTATATAAATAATTATAAATTCAGCAGATAACAATATACTCCCAAACTCTCCCTGCTATTCACCAGAATCAAATCTCACATGGATATTAATATTAATATTTATATCATGATATCTTAAGAGTTAGTCTATTTCACTTTAAAAATGTAAATTATGTTTTTGCTTACACCCTGTTTATTGCTCAGTATATTTGTGAATACACTCTCTTCTGCCCTTCCTCTCCCCTCCTCCACTCCCCCACCCTCTAATCTCATTCATAACAATTTGATTGTTTTTAAAGAAACACTCTCTAACTCCCAGACTATTTCTGCTATTCGCCAGAACCAATCCCCTCCTTCCATACTGCTCTCCCACCCACCCCTGGTTACTCTCAATTTATTGAGTCATATAAATTCCTTACAGCTGATAAATTAGCAACACTGGCCAACTATTTCCTAATTAATCCCTTACACAATGTTACCGCATGCCTTCTCTTTCCTCATAACCTCCTGCCTTTTCCACAGGCTCTTCTTCTCAACTTTTCCACATCATGTCTCCAAAAAAACCATCATACCTACCATGCTCTCCTCTCCTCTTTTAAGCTCTCATGAGCTACTCTCCTTCCTCCAGTCACTATCCGCCCACCTCTTCTAAAGCTCACAAGCAGAAACACTTCGGCAAATCTAATTCCCATCTCCTCTCTCCATTCTTCTGCTGGCCTCTGAAGATATATCTTCTAACCCAGGCCCATCACCTTACATTTCCATTTGCAGGATATATTATTTGACTACCAGGTCACATATTACACTAATCTCAAATTACTATCAGATCCCTTCCCTCTCCCACTAAATTAAAAATCTTTTTAACTTTGCATATCTTCCTACCTAAGTAAACTTTCACTTCCTTCCTTTCCCTTGTTACTCTTTATTTGTTTATTCTTACCAAGGTATCTGCCTCTTCTATACCCTTTAGATTGTAAGTAGCGAGTTTCCAATCTTGTAAAGTGCTTTGGATAAAAGCACTTTCTTCAAAGATTTTAATCTCAAAACAGGGCCTTCCATTTTCTTCAGTTTAACATTGTATTCTTTCTCGTTCTTATCCGCTTTATAGGAGTACGGAATATGTTGTTTTTTTTACAAATAACAGTTAAGCTAATAATAAATAACAACATACATTAAATAATCATTTAAGCAGATTAAATTGTGTCAATGAGGTGGCACCTTTAAACATACACAGTAAAAATATGTAAATATTCTTTTGAATAATGATTTTTCTGTGTTTTTATTTTTTATTTTCTTAGCATATTTTCCTGTATAAACATTGTGCAAAAATGTATACATCAAAGAAAGGAAATCCATTGCATTTGTATCATATCTTTATCAAGTCTTAATAATAATATGATAACCCTGAGCAAGACAATTTAATTGACAAAATTCACTGGGTTACTTTTAAGACTTCCATTGATAACAGATCTTGATATTCAAGATCCTAAAACTTTAAAAGGGAGGTCTATTTCATTTGTGCTTCCTATATATTGTACATATATTTTTGGTGCAGAGGATACTTTCACTACTCAAATCATATATCAAGAGTCATATTGCTGCCTAAATACAGTTGATATGTAGAGTACAGAGATGCAAACCATATTAGGCTCTTTTGATAGTATGAACCAGTTTGTTGGTATGTTTCTTGTTAAATCTACTCATTAACCAGTTAACACAATTATTATGTTTGGATGTTATGTTTTTCTCTCCTCTTGACCATTATTTTTCCAATTTATTAAGTACGGGAACCTTTTAAAATTTCTAAATTTAAGATGTTTAATCAGGAGTGCAACATTAGATGGATCCAGCGGAACATCAACCATAACAAAGTATCCATAGTAAAAGGAAGGTGATACTAAAAAGTCTGAGAATGTTCTTTGTAGACTTCTTTATGAACAAAGATATATTTCTAAAATACGTTCACCCCAGAACATTTCCAAGTAATATGGTAACTTCAATGAACACGGACTTAACAACCAGTTAGTCTTTACTTTTTAATGAGACCTTTTCCCACTTCCTCTTGAAAACAAGACTGACTAAGAATGAATAACTTAAGTAAGACTTTAATCATCTGACTGCTGACTCATTTTTCCTTTCTAAAACTTAAAAAATAGTTCTTATAGATTTATTTTAAGACTGAAAGAATAGTTAGCGCATATGATCATAAGAATTAAACTAACCAAACTATATGTCAAACAACAATAGTGAAGGGACAGATGTAAGTTATGTATTTGGATATATAGGAGGCTAATGGCAAAAAATTACACATTCTGCCATCAGATGTGACACTTGAATCTTGCTGGACTTATATGAGTTGTTTTTTATCTAAAGGAACTTGTAGGGTATGGAGAGAGATCTGGATGGATTACGGCTTACTTCATTCACCAGAGTGAAGGAAGAAGTTTGTAAATACTGTACAATAGATGGGAAGTTTAGGGCAGGAAGATTTAAATAAATTTTGTATGATACAAACAATTTTTAAGCAGCACATAAATATCGTATGAACACACTGTAAATTAGATGGAAGGTTTAGGATGTGCATATATATATATACATATATATATATATATATATATATATATATAAGTATATATATATATATATATATGAGAGAAAGAGAGAGAAAGAGAGAGATTCAAAATGGTGTCAAAATATTTTTTTAAGTTTGATTAGCTCTTGAATTACTTATTACAGAGCAGTACCATATTAGTTGTGGAATCCAATTACAACTTTAGGCTAATTCAAATAAAACAGACCTGAGTGGTTGAGCATCTGAAATACATACTGAAAGAAAATGGTCTGATAATATCATAACTATTTGTTCTAATATAAATTAAAAAAACAGCTGCATCCTTACATTTTGATGGATTTTGTTTTCTTTTTTATATAGGGTTTGCAGCACCTCTCTGTCAATCACTCCACTGGCTTCCGATCCCATCCAGATTATAATGTAAAATCATGACCCTCACTTACAAAGCCCTCAACAACAGAGCACCCCCTTATATCTCTGCTCTCATATCCAAATATTCCACTACCCCCTTTGCGTTCTGCTTACAACCTTCTTCTTTCCTTCTCTCTTATCACTTCCCCTCATTTCTGCCTTTAAGACTTTTCTTGTGCTGCCCCTATTCTCTGGAACTCCTTGCCTCGCGTCACTAGACTGTCTCCCTGCCTAAAACCTTCAAAACCTCACTAAAAACACATCTGTTTAAACAAGCCTATCATCTTCCACCCTAACATGCATAACGCTCGTTTCTCCCTCCTGTACAACACCCAAACCCTCTAGTTTGGAAGTCTGCAAGTTTTCAGTCTTGTAAGGTGCTTTGGAAAGCACTATGGACATTGGATTCTAAGCTCAAAGGCAGGGCACTTCATTCTTTTCAACGTTTTAATATTGTTTTGCCTAACCCATGTATAGTGCTATGGTATATGTTGGTGCCCTATGATAATAATAATATAGGGTATTTAAACAGAAAGATACAAATATTTTTTTTTAAATGGTCTTACTATGTATGCCCAGTCTCTTTTTGCTCATTAACAAAATATCATTATATTCACGTGAAATATATGTTATTTCCCAGATATAATCAACTTATCCTTTAAGCAGCAAAAAGTACACCCTGTCACCCTATGTGAAGTTGGAAATATGAGTATAGGAAAAAGTGTTCTTATTTTACAGTATATCATAAACCTAAAGATTGGTAGATTGATCTCTAGAAGATAACATAAAGAAGTATGGAGATCTTCAATATTGTAGGGAACACCTAATGTGGTAGAGACACATATTCACTATGGGCCTCATTCTATTAGCGGCCGCAGCCGTTGCGGGGCCGCCAGGACCGGCCGCAAGCTATTCTGCTATTCTATTCCCTTACGGCCGGAGGCTCCGGCAGGCTTGCGGCCGGTGCCTTGCTATCTCTTGCGGCCGCTCGCGCCAGAGGAAAGCCTTTGATCTAAAACGTCCGCAAGAGTTTTGCAATTCAATTGCTCCGGGAAACCTCTCTGCAAGGCTAAAAGCGAGCCGCTGCTTACTTGCAGGAAAGAGGTCCCGCTAGCACCAATTAAGCACATAAAATAGCTCAAATAAAGCCATCCTGCACTTTGAGAAGACTATAAAGGGATTTTAGGTGTTAGAAAAAATAGCACATAATTATCCTGTACTCAAATCCGTAAAATATTTTATTTTTAATATCCGTAAAATATCCATGTAAAAAGTCCAGAGTGCTTGGAGCACTTCAGACACACCCACGCCGCAGCCGGAAAATAAACAGTTAATTTGAACTCGGGTTTGGGCTGATGTGCAAGCTTGAGAGTGGGTTTCCTTTAATCCTCATGTCCCCCAATATGATCCCTAGCATTTACAGAGCTGTACAGTGCAGGCTTGAATTTATTTTTGCGTTTTTATATTTCACAGCTTACGGCCGGTTCCAAGATATGCGGCCGGCCGTAAGATGAGATCCTTGCGGGGCCGTATAATAGAATCGCGAGTTAACTGAACCCCCGCAAGGAATCGCAGCCTTACGGCCGATTTACGGCCGCTAATAGAATGAGGCCCTATGAGTTAAAGTTCATATTGCTTTGTATACTATTGTACCATGTACTATATTTATGCATATTTTTTCTATAGGATTTCAGGTTTCTTACTAAGCTTCAATATACATAAACTTAACTTTTTTTATTTTTATTTCATAAATCAGTAAAAACAAATATACTATTTGCTTACCTGGTTATTGTCAAAAAGGAACACAGTACAAATGTAGATTTTATACTACTATATTTATTCGCAATGCTGTTTTAGTGTTATTTTTATGTATTACACCATAAAGAAATCAGCATTGCATGCATATTAAGAAGTACTATGTTCTCTGTGTTTACTGTGTATACATTTGCTTACATTATACAGCTATAAATTGTGTTAATCTCAACATTTTATATACTAAAACATGCAGCTAATGTTGAACAAAAGAACTTGGAAAATATTTTGCTCCCAAAAAAAGTTGTGCACCTATTTGTGTTACTTTGTTTTAAAATGTCCCAACATCTTTCTAAATGAAACATGGTTTCTTCTTTAAAGTTTTCCCTTCTAGTTATTTTCAAAGATTGCAACATTACGTTTGCACTACATCTTCAGAAAATAGCATTTTCTAAAAGAAGCCCCTAAGCATTAAAACCCAAAATGTACTTTGCTCCCAAGGTCAGAAGAACAGATTATTTTATGATTAAAGTCATATGAAAAGGGCACACGGGGTATAGTAGTAAGAGAGATAAGCAATAAAATGCTTCTTGCGTTCTGAGGCCAAAGTTAGTGTGTGACTTTTTAAGGCCAATTTATAATGATCTTCAGAAAGAATAAATTACTTTTTTTCAATCAGTTCTTTTCCACTCAAATCAGCTACATAACAAATATAACCAGGTACACAAAAATGAAATAAATTGGCCAAAAGCACATAAAGGACCACCGTGGACAATTTTTGCTGTATTGTATTTTTTTTGAGTAACTAACAGGATTATGTGGAAAATCTTTTTAGACATAAATAAATAAACACAACTTTTATATTTTGCAAAAATTATACTTTACTACATGGCTCCATTTAACTTTCTCAGGTAGCTGTGTGCTTGTACACAAATACATTTCTGTTTTGACCTGCTGAGAGCACTGGCAGATGTAACCGCCATTTACTCTTTTTACAGACAAACACTTCTCATGTATTCAAAATATCAGGAAGATGATCTGCTAAAGCCATATTGGTAGATTTAATAGTATTACCGTATATTTGAACATAAAAGATAATAAATTGGAGTTTGTAATTTTTTTCCCAAATATATTTCTCCAAATTATTTTTACATATACATATTGTATCCAAGATCATTAAACTTAAGCTTTAAAGTTGAGGTATTATGTTGTCTTTCTATTTTATTCTATTCAATCTGTTTTAGGTACTCTTTCTTAGAATATGTCATGCATCATTATGCAAACAGTAAACCATTAATATGAAGTTCAGACACATTATGTTTTAGTGGTTCCCAGGAAAGTGGGAACCACTAAAACTACACAAAATGACATGCTTATTGCAAAAAAGTGCTGTAATATTTCGGTCTATAATGGATTGTCGATCATAGTTGAATTAGGTATTGCTTCCTTGTAAAGAATTGAAGGTATAGTGGATGCTATTGGATTCATTTTTTAATTGATCCATAGTCTGTTAAGATCACCATGGTATAGGGGATAATATCAAGTGCCATGGGGGTGCATAGGGACTTTAAATTACCATGTGGGTCCATAGGGACCCCCATAGTTACAGGTAAATATATGGTGCCATGGAGGTCCATTAGGACCTTCATGGTTATATTTTATTTGTGGATCCTCCAGCTCAAAACCTCTGGTGGATATGAAGGGGAATTACTTGTGATACTGGGCTCATAGAGAGTACTGGGTATTAAGGGGTATCCTGGGGATCCCTTGGCTCACAGTGGCAAGTGGTATTAATCCCTTAATTGTATTCCATTTCAGCAATCAAGCTTCAAATGCATCCATATTTCTCCTAGGCATTTTTCTGCTTTTGTGTGGCAATGAAAACTTTTTTAAAAATTGGGGCACTCTGAAAAACTTGAAAATAAACTTCAGCGAGATTGGATATTGTTACAGAAGACAATTTTTAAAATAGCAATTCTTAAAATTGTTATGGGACTAATCTCTCCTCATAAATTCCAAGCACCTTCAATGTTCTTTTCAAAAAGTGCATAATACATACACTATAGTTAAGTTAAAAGCATATTTGTATTTATATAGTGGGAACTTAAGCAAATAATACACAGGCAAACAATGTAACAATGTTGGAAAGAGAGGTTGGCTGTATTGGTATAGTAATTTTTAGCCGAAAAAGGTGATGCCATGTCACACTTCACCCAGAATAGTGTGGAGTTCTGGAAACCATGGGCCTCATTCTATTAGCGGCCGCAGCCGTTGCGGGGCCGCAAGGACCGGCCGCAAGCTATTCTGCTATTCTATTCCCTTACGGCCGGAGGCTCCGGCAGGCTTGCGGCCGGTGCCTTGCTATCTCTTGCGGCCGCTCGCGCCGGAGGAAATCCTTTGATCTAAAACGGCCGCAAGAGATTTGCAATTCAATTGCTCCGGGAAACCTCTCTGCAAGGCTAAAAACGAGCCGCAGCTTACTTGCAGGAAAGAGGTCTCGCTAGCACCAATTAAGCACATAAAATAGCTCAAATAAAGCCATCCTGCACTTTGAGAAGACTATAAAGGGATTTTAGGTGTTAGAAAAAATAGCACATAATTATCCTGTACTCAAATCCGTAAAATATTTTATTTTTAATATCCGTAAAATATCCATGTAAAAAGTCCAGAGTGCTTGGAGCACCTCAGACACACCCACGCCGCAGCCGGAAAATAAACAGTTAATTTGAACTCGGGTTTGGGCAGATGTGCAAGCTTGAGAGTGGGTTCCTTTTAATCCTCATGTCCCCCAATATGATCCCTAGCATTTACAGAGCTGTACAGTGCAGGCTTGAATTTATTTTTGAGTTTTTATATTTCACAGCTTACGGCCGGTTCCAAGATATGCGGCCGGCCGTAAAAGGAGATCCTTGCGGGGCCGTATAATAGAATCGCGAGTTAACTGAACCCCCGCAAGGAATCGCAGCCTTACGGACGATTTACGGACGATAATAGAATGAGGCCCCATATCTCCAAAGGGTTAAAAACAAATTAAAAACCTATCCAGTGGAGGATGACTTAAATAATGCATAGTCTAAAAGGCAAAAGTTGTATGTTTAGCTCAGAGAATTGATGGAAAAGAGGCAATATCAGAGAAAACTTCAGAAATATTGAGAGGTTTTAATAAAGTAAAGGACAGAAGTATCTTCCAGAAAAAGAAGAATAAAATAAGTCATGATTTGAAGTTGGAAGGTGAAAAATGTAGGTGGCAATGAACAAATGTACTACTTTACAGAAATAATTGTAGAACAACATTCAAATGAAATGGTAGCATCAAACACAGTTACGGACCTTAAGCATGCTTGGCGAAAGTATAAGGGCTGATATTTAATTAAGCCAAGCTTTTAACTAGACAGAACAAACAGACTAGATGGTCCTTTTTGGTTCTAATCTGCCATCAAATCTGTGCTTATAAGTTTTTTTTCCCCACTGGAGCCTAGCATTTACTTTGTATATTTTTAAGGACTAAGGCTTTTGTACTGTACCTTCTTTACCTTGTTGTCCCTTATTTCATGCAGGACATTGTAATAATAATAGAGTTGTTTATATATATATATATATATATATATATATATATATATATATACTGTATATATATATATATATATATATATATATATGTTCAAATGTATCTCACTTAGTGTTTTGTGACCATTGATCATACATTCCCTGCATATTACATAAGAAATACTAACCTTCATTCACAGCTGGGAGTCTGAAAGGGCTTTGTCTTTCCTCATACTGGCAGAATATCCACTCTAAAAAATATATACAGCATATTAAGGTTCCACTGTGTAGCCTGAACATGAATACATTGCATTCTCTCTAAAAGTACTTGTATTCACTAAAAGCACTTTTTATTAATACTCTGTATCCATTATAATTCCGTACAAAGAACATTTGATGAATGCTTTGGAAGTCAGAGGGTTTAAACTAAAAAATAAAAGAAAGACCAATATTACATCTCATGAAAACGCATGGTCATGTATGTATTTAATTCAACTACAGGAGCAAAAATTTAGCAGAGTCTGAAAACGTCAGAAAAATGATGGGTGTGAAGCATCTTTCTCATTTTTTCCATTTGTTTCCATGTTAGCCTTATGCCCCAAAATTCTTTGTGTGTACAGGGAGTTTAAAGGACTGCTGTGGTAAATTTAAAATGCCTGTTTACTCAAAAAAACTTCACAACAGGCAACATATTTCTAGAATTTTGTATGCAATTATACTGCTCTGGGATCTGCCATGTTTGTTTCCATTGGCCTACTCCCCTAGGTGGGAGTAGACTTTCTCTCTGCACAGTAGAAATGCGACAATAAGAATTGTTTTTGTTACAATTTCTTGTTGAGGGAGAACTTACAAGAACCAGGCTTAGTATTTAAATTGCAACCTGGCCGTAATAGCAGTTGCATATTAAAGTGAAAAATGTAAATGCAGTGTTTACATTTTTTTAACTTTCTAAAGCATTCATCATTTTTAGACCAAAGTGATCTTTTAAGAAAGAAAAACAATAGTGTTGAGAATATGGATTGTATTTTTTTAGCAGCAAGGTTCAAAGTTCATAAGTTCATTAAACATCTAGGGAGGAAAAAACAGTTTTTTTGTTAATTTAACTTATTATCTTATATATGCATTCATCCTGCTGGGAAAGATACTATTGTTGCTTCAACAGATTGATTTCCCGAGTTGGGAGGAGACTCTGAATGTACTGAAAGTGTTTTTTAAATATTTACACAAATGCATGAGGGATATGTAATGTCAAAGAAATCACAGTTACATAGTAATAGAAAAATACTTTTAGTCCATCATGTTCAACCTTTTAAGATCTCCTCTAATCTGCATGGACATTCCCAACATTTTCACTCAATCTGGCAAATCTGTTGGTGTTTGCCAACTCAGAACTGGCCTGCCTCCTCCTCCTGTTCCCCCGGTTTCTCCTTGTAACTGTAACCCAGCTACCTCCCTGGACATCTTCACTAGCCCCATCTCCACCCTCCATGCTAGGCCCCTCTAAACTGTGCTCTGTGAGCACCAACTCCATTTCCAGTGGAGCAATATCACTAAGTGCTGCAATTCTCCTCTCCAGTTCTCCAATCTGAGCTTCCAGAGAGGCAACATGCTCACACCTGTCACAAAGGTATGGACCCTGGATCATCTGTTCCAGTAGTGCATACATATGACAGGATGTACAATGAGTGAGTTTGCCATTGGACTGATTTATAATTGTCGTCTACAAAAATTGAGTGGGAAAAATAAATAAAAAATAATAAAACAATATATTTGGGTAAAGTCTTATAAAAACAAAAAAACACAATGTTTTTTTTCTTCCCTTTTGTGCACTATACGTTTGCCCACTTTTCTTTGAACTCCTTCCTTTTATTTTAATTCCTACACTTATACTAGAACTTCACTTGACACTAGAACTGCTTGCAAGCACACAAGTTCACCCCTTCCCCTGTTTAAATGAGATTCTGACTACTCGCCTGTACCAAATCACTGTACACAGCAAATAAACACACTACTTGCCAGAAGCAATTCAGTTGCAAACAGACACACACAACACAAACTTATTTGCAAGTTTAACACAGGCAAAAACACACCTCTCTCACCTGTACCAAATCACTGCATGCAGCAAATGAGCACACAACTTGCCAGAAGCCATTAGTTTCTATGAGGCGGAAAGTAAGAACTTGGATCAAGGAAACTCTTTTTGCATTTTGCAAAGACTTTTGACACAGTGCCACAACGAAAGATTATTGTGTAAACTAAGGGATGCAGGAATTGCAGTAAATATCTGTTCATGGATTGAGATCTGGCTAAAAGACAGAAACCAAAGATTGGACTAATGTGGTAAGTGGGGTTCCACTGGGTCCAGTATTAGGTCCTTTCATTTTTAACATATTTATTAATGACTTAGAAGTAGGACTTGACCTCATGTACCACAACACACCATGCTGAGCCACTTGGTATTCATGGAAAAGATACTGGAGAAGGTTGCCAGATCCTTCTCCAGTGAGCCACAGCATACTGCTTCTGGTATTCCTAAGTGGTCTCCCCTCCAAGTACTGACCAGGCCCAGCCCTATAAGACTATAATTTATTTCTATGGACACATTTACCAACATTTTTCCCTTCCAATTATCTCTACATTCTGGATCATATATGGGAAAACATTCTGTCTGCAGAAACATAATATTGTCCTATGTATAATGTATATGATTAAAGTAAATCTATATCATGTAATATATTAACTAATAATAAACTTACCAATATTTTCTATCGCAGGGTACATTGATTATCACAATGAAAATCTGATATGCCTCTTTAGTTCATTAAATAAAATCCTCAAACAGTTGGTCCTAATTCTATGTCTTGTAAGATATGCTTCAGTGTGACAATGTAGTTAAGAATGTGGTCACATTTTTATCTTGTCTTCAGCCAAATCAATGAAGCAAGCGCAACGATAAACATTGCATAAAACACAAAAAGAACAAGTCTATTATTCACGATGTAATGTAAAATCCCACCTGACAGAAAAGAAAGAAACATGGAAATGAGTTTTAGCAGAACACAGAATGAATATTAAGCAGGTTAAAAAATGAATATAAAATAGAATATGAATTGCAGTGTAGCAAAGATTTATTTCAGTAGAGATTTGGGAATAATTCCCTGACAGATGTGAATGTTGGTGTATGGTAGTAAATAATTAATTTGGAAAATCTTTAAAAGTAGTCTATATTATAAATAATGCATTGAGGGCAATTGTGTTGAAAAAAATAAATAAAATTTAAAAACAGCTATCTCACAAAAAATTTGATTTTTATACAAAATTATAAAAATAATTAGTGAATTACAGGAAATTGGCAGAAAATATTGAAACTATTAAATTAATCAGCACAGTTCTGTTTATTTGATTGTACTTTTATTTATAAAAAACAGATTTTCATACAAAATTATAAAAATAATTAGTGAATTAAAGAAAATTGCCAGAAATTATTAAAACTATTAAATTAATCAGCACAGTTATGTTTAATTGGTCATACTTTTATTTATAAAAAATAGATTTTCATACAACATTATAAAAATAATTAGTGAATTAAAGAACATTTTCAAAAAGTAGTGAAACTAAAATTAAATTAATAAGCAAAGTTCCATGTATTTGATTATAATTAAAACAATTTCTTAACTAAACATGATAATAAGTAAAACATTTTAAGCAAAAAAAAGAAAAAGTAACTAAATAATCAGAATTTTTATATTTACTGTGTGGCTCAATATATATTTCTTTCTTTATGTTGTGTATTATTTTCTCACATGGGTGGGTCCATATAAACTCTTTTATAATCTCTCCTATAATACTAGAACACTGGCGGATGAACCTGCCAACTTCCCATTGTGTAGATAGGCACTTTTCTATTCAATCTCTGTTTCTACCTAAAGAAGTTGATCTGCTGAAGCCAACATAGGAGAGAATTTACTGAGCATGTTCACAACTGACATGAAGTAAGAAGGGTTTATTTTCCCCATATTCGATACTGAATGTAAATCAAGGGATAATGTGCATATTCAATAATTACTTAGCAATAATAATCAGCACTTGAAGAAAAACTTCAACATAACTCTAAAAATCAATGTAGCTTAAAACTTACACTGGAACATTTGAATATTACAACTAACATGACTGGAAGGAGAAGAGACAAGCAGTTATGGCTAGTGTTGCCCTGCTAATTTAAAATGTAAGTTTGAAAAGATACATTGACTTATTTTCCCTCAAATACAGATTTTGCTGCTAATAGCTTATGTAGCTAATTGAGTTTATTGTGCACCTTTAGTTATTTATTACACGATTACATGCTATTGAAGTTACCTTTGACTTATTTTATGTGCCCCTACTTTGGATGTCTTTCTTTGGGTTTAACCCGAAAACAGTAAACAATGTGTATATTACTGAATCTGAATAATGCAGTAGAATAGGGGTCACTAAGTTGTATGTTGAATTAAAATTTGAGTGCTTTTTTACAATGAACAGCTTTGTTTTGTTTTTTCTTTAGTTAATCAACTTTTTCCTGACTTGTTGGAACATTTGTAATGTCCATGAATGGCAAACCTCCTTGATAATCCAACATAATCTACTTCAATAGGATTTTCTTGAACAAGTTAAAAAGGGAATTATTACCATATATGGGGGAGAAAAACATATTAATTATGCCCACTAAGATATTTCCTCAGAGGCTATAAAGTTGGTCACCAGAACTTCTAAAATGTCATAACTACATGGCCTTGCCCCTCCAAATTTTCTTCACTAATCTCCACCTATTTTCCACAATATTCTCTCTGAGCCCTGTGCTGCTTCCTTTCTTTTGCCGTCCTTTCACTCCTTCATTAGAAAAATCTATTACTTCACATTAGAGTTTTCTAATCGCATACCACATATTCTGTACCTTCCTGAAGACCAATTGCCTTTCTCTTTTCAACCCTGATACAACTTGAAACATTTCTCCATCCTTCTCCTGATCTTTCAAGTTCACTTATAATACTCAAGATCTTGCATCATTCCAGCCACAACCCATCCCTCACATTATCCTTTGTCTGTTATGCTTCTTGCGCAAATGTACTCCTTTATATGCCAAACAATGATACATTATAGCTAGTGTGGCAAAGGTATTCAAGTTTTTTATGTGAGCCACAATCTCTGCAAAGTTATTTTCTCCCAGTAGGACTTCAGGGGTTAATTTTCCTATTCAGTCAATTAGCTGCACATGGACAGGCCAGATTTTAATACTGATACTAGAGTATGGTGGGGCATCTTATGGACTGATCATTTGCAGTTTTGTCTGACCTTGAGAAAGACACATAGAGTGAGACAGCAGCCTGCATCTTGTAGAAATCTGAACACTATAATGGCCAGTGATTTAACAATTTATTTACAAACTATTGTACTTTTTGTTTTGCTCCACCTAGGTTTAGCTGGATGAGAGCTGGTTAGTGATGGAACTGATTATTGGTTAAGGTAGTGCTTCAGTGGATGCATGGTATATTATTTTATTTTATTTGTTCTGGTTTGTTATTTTTGTATCACTGGTTACATTTTAGTAAAACTTGGAAAAGTATCACAGCTTCATGTATTGTGTCCTCTATCAGAGTACATGGAAAATAGGCATAAACCCAGAGGAGACTGGGAACTTGTCGCACTATGTAAATGCTTTGGATACAATTTGGATAAAGGTACTATATACATAAGTAAATAATAAATATAAGAATAACTAGTGTTTAGAAGACAACTGCAGTTCAAGGAAAAAAACAATTGTTTGTCAAGTATGTACCAAACTAACAATATATGCAGCTGTGTAATCCATGGACATCATAAATTCAGAGTGTTCCATCAAATTACTTAAGATTTTGATTCTGAGTACAGATAATTAATTTTCTGTTTGTTACATCACTTCTTCAGAGCTGAGTCATGTATGTGTGTGTTTTGACTACCAGTGTAGAGTAGGGTGGGGAAGGAGGGAAGAAAGAGCATTTGTTAAATAATTGGATAGAATTAAAATTGACACCACACCCCTTACCCCTCACTAGCCAGGAATGAAAAAAAATGCATCTGACACACACAACTTCCCCCAAGGACCTAGCAGAGGCATCACACATATTTATTCCAGTTGAAAACTAGACGTATGACTTTTTTCCCTGCTTAAGCTCTCACTTAAACTCAAAAACCTCCATTCAGTTGAGCAAATTGTAATTACAAGAGCCTATAATGGAGCCCTTAAAATAATCTGCTATTCAATTGCCGCCTTTTAGCTACCCAAAAACCATTTGCGGGTTACAGGCTGAAAATCCCTGTGGTTATCAAAATCGTAACTCTGACCCAGCTAAGCCTTTGATCTTTGAAGCCTGTAAATGTTACAATTGCAAATCACTATTCAATTGCTACAATTTCTCTAGCCCGCAAATTGCCTTCAAACCCGTCAAAGGCAAATGTAGAAGAAAATCCTATGAGTACCAAAAAGGATTCCCAAAGGGGTTAAACACCTGTTTGTAGCACTTTAGAAGCAAATAAAAAATCAATACTGCACAAAAGATGGGGAAATTGATGAAAGACATTAGAATTAACAGTCCCAAGCTTGCAAATCTGTAATAAAAATTAATTATTTTACGTTTAATTTTCGTGTTATATTAATTTTGGTATTCAAGGAGTTAATTCATATCAGACCACCCACATGGACTAGAACATTATCATCATTCATTTTATTATTTTGTACATTGCTGGATTGCAAGTCCAATCGCATATCAGACTTCTAAACGCTAAGTGATTGACGTTTAACCTCCATGTTTTACTGACGTTATGATGAAGGTCTCATTTACTATTGGATGTTTCTAAATCAGTAGTTACGTCCTTGATTAATTGATCATGATCATGCCTTGAAATGCTACTTACGTGGTTTATGGTTTAGGCATTCGGTCATGTTGCTGCGGGCTTGTAATTTTCAAGCCTGCAGACTTATGGCCAGTATGAAGGCAATTGGAAGACAACTATTTTAAACAAAATATTAATTTTTATTGTGCATTGGTCTTTTAAATAGCATGTTCTAAATAAATATTTATCTGATCAACTGCTCAGACACCTGAGCAGTAAAGTAACTTTGTGTTGAAATAATAGGTTCAGACACAACAGAAACTTTAAGTTTAGATGCAGCATGTTTTTATCCTTTATCAAGATAAGGACATACAGCAGTATTCCAGACTGGCCAAATCAACATTGTAGCCTGCGGGGATTAAACAGTGTGGTACATCTGCCTTCAGTAAACATCAATGCAATGCATCTGTACTTTCATCTGGGTTTATGTAGTTATTGGTAGAGCCATGACCCCATATCACATTAATTATTCAATCGGATACAAAATCACTAGTCTTTGAGGAGATTATTAAGTTGCTTTATCACTGATAACCATTCATGTGCTTGCAGGGTACTGCCCTTTCCCAGCATATAAAACATATTTTGTAGTAAGTTAGTTTCCATCATACAGTGCATGCTTTGCATAATGTTTAAATCAATCCTTTCAATTGTAAAGTAACTGTAATATAATATTTGTTATTCATGTCTTTAATATATACTGACCAAGAATCACTAAGCTTCACACGGTTGTGGAGGTGTTTTCTAAGGTGGAGGTATCCATTCTAATGTACTCTGGGGGAAAAATGCACGTTTGTGAATTATGCAACAAACTAACAACATTAACAGCTATTTAAACAATTTTGTAGAAAATTGTATTTTTAGCTAACTTTACAAGTGTCAATGGTGTCCCTATCCTGGGGCCTCATTCAATTACTACGTTTTTGGCAAAAGTAGCCGCAAGGGGAGGCTTACTTTCAATTTACTTACGTTTGCCACCTCTGATCAGGTTACGAGCTTCGAGCTGCGATCCCTTGTGATTAGTTCAGTCGCAGCTTACTTCCGTCAAAGACTTTGATCTTCCACGGCCGCAGGAGTTGCAGCCATAAGATCTCCCTATTCGCTATTCAATTGCTACGATTCACCCTCCGTCAATCCCGTAAATGGCTAAACGTGAACCACAGCTTACTTACACCAAAGAGGCCCCGCAAAAAGCTTACTTTCCAAACATAACACTAATTGAGCAAATAAAAAAGACATCCTGTACTTTTATTAGAAGTGAAAGTGATTTTAGGTCTTAGAATTAATAGCACAACATTTCCACACTCTCTAATCGCCCTAAATAAATAATTTATTACATGTTCAATTTTCTTGTTCTATCCATCATGTAAGTCCTACGGGCTTGGAGCTTGAAGTGTAGCAAATGGCTACAATCGAACCACAGGTTACTTGGGCTACGGAGGTGTTGCAAAGGGTGGACTTACAAATTGTATAACTAATTAGGCAAATAAAAAAGCCATTTTGTACTTTTATTAAATTTGAAAGTGATGTTTGGTCTTAGAATTAATAGCATAACATTCTCAAGGTCTCAAATACTTTATTTCATGTTCAATTTCGTGTCACAGCCATCATGTAAAGTCCTACGGGCTTGGAGGTCATTCAACCTCCAAGCCCGTACAGGCTTGATTAGCAAGTTACGGGCTTGGAAGTCATTCAAGCCGGTAGGAATTTGGACGGAAATTAAACATGAAATCAAGTATTTGATTTTGGCGATGTGCAAGCTTGAGAATGTTTTGCTATTAATGTCATCCATTGTGGTCCCCATCATTTACAGTGCGTTAAAGTGCTGGATTGAATATATATTTGCATTTACAATGCTTCGAGTTTGCGGGCTTCAACCTCCAAGCCTGTATGGGTTCGAACAACGAATTACTGGCATGGAGGTTATTCAAGCCCGTAGAATTTTGGACGGAAATTAAAATTATTTGATTTTGGTGATGTGCAAGCTTGAGAAGGTATTGCTATTAATCCTCATGTCCCCCATTGTGTTCCCCATCATTTACAGTGCTTTACAGTTCTGGATTTAATTTATATTAGCATTTACATTTAGCCAAGTTTGCGGGCTTGAAACACGATTTACGGGCTCGCTGCAAATGCCTATGGCTGATCGCATGGTTTGCGATTAGCCGCAAAGGGGGCATCCTTGCCGTGCCGGCCAATTGAATAGCAGCGTAGAAGTAGCTCTACGTGGGGCCATAGCCCGATCGCAGGTAATCGGAAACTTGCGGACGATTTACAGCACCGAATTGAATGAGGCCCTTGGACAAATATAGTCCCATTCAACTGAGATTTCGGGAGATCCAGGAGGCCGTAAGTGAGGTCACAAGCTAATTTGCTATTGAATTGGTGTCTTTTGGCAGATTCGAAACAGCTTCCGAGTTACGAGCTTGAAACAATGGTGAAGGTTAAACTCGTAACTTACAGCCTCCAGAAGCCTTTGATTAGTCACTTTTGCAAGGCTAAAATCACAAATCGCTAGTCAATTGATCAATTTCCCCAAGCCTGCAAATGTTTTCACACCCGTTAATGGCAAATGAAGGAGAAAATCCTACAAGTGCTAGAGAGGACCTGCAAGGGTTTTAAACACCTATTCGTAGCACTGTAAATGGAAATAAAAATCAAATCAATCCTGCACTGTAAATAACGGGGAAAGTGATGGTAGATATTAGAATTAATTGCTCAAGCCTGCAAATGGCTTTAGCAATTAATTCTAATATCTAATATTCTGGGTTAAGTCGATCTCAGGTATCAATGAGTTAATACATATCAGGCCACCCATATGGACTAGAACTGTATTGGCATTCATTTTCAGAATTCTTTATTTTGAGGGATTACGAGTCTGATCGCATAACGGGCCCCCGAACCTAATTGAATGACATGTAACCTCCATGTTTTACTGCCGTAATTTTCTATTGGCTGATTCAAAATGGGAGGTTATGGGCTTGCTTAATTGATCATGTTCCTGCCCTGGACTGCTCCGAACCAGTGCATGGTTTATGGTTTTGGCTTCGAGCCCGCAACTTGCATGCTTGAAAAATTGAATAGCATTGTATTTGGAGACGAACGGGAGCCTGCAACACAGTCGCAGACATTCGTCTGTCTGCGATCGTGTTGCAGGCTTAAATTGAATGTGGCCCTTAATTTGCTTGCAAGCTGAGGAAAAGGATTATCCTACAGAAGAATGCTCTTCTATTGCTCCTTTTAATATCAAATTTCCAAATTAGAGTGTCAGCGTTCAAGAGAACTGAATACAGATGTTATCTAAAGCCGTGGTTCTTCCTATACCTCTCAGATTATGGTAAACAGCAGTAAAGAATAGTTGCAAATAAAACTTAAATACGTATATAAAAACTGTGCTTTCTGTCCATTACCAACTTTACTTATTCAGATAGCCATTTCAAAACAGTCATAACACAGTTTTCCTTTCCACAGAAAACAGTTGACACAAGACTTCAAAATTGCAAGGCCCACATGACTTTGGACGAAGTTCCGGGCACACAACTCTCGGCCATTGATATGAGGGGAAGGCTGGGTGTCACCTCTACCACCTGTGTGTGCTTGGATTGCATCGCCCACCTACAAGGATGTGTGACAGCACTGTGTGCCCGAGAGACAGCAGAGAACTATTCAGCCCAGGAGAGCTGGCAGAGGGGCGGCGGGGGCCCTGTGATGTAGAGCGGCTACGGGCCATTGATGTGAGGAGAAGGCTAGGTGTCACCATTGTGGCCTTGAAAATAACGCAGTGCTTTTGGTGGACACAGTGGACTCTGCTCTGAAGGACCGGATCGGGCTGGTGTCCCTGTGGCTGCTGAACTTCCTGGCGTGCCGATGGGAGCTGGGATGAGCTTGGAGATGTGCAGGGGAGGCCGGAGCTCCGGGGGCGCACAACTCTCGGCCATTAATGTGAGGGGATTGCTGGGTGTCACCTCTACCACCTCTGTGTGTGCTTGGATTGCATCGGCCACCCACAAGGATATGTGACAGTGCCGTGCGCCAGCGACAGAGCACTACACTAGGCAACCTAGGAGAGATGGCAGAGGGGCGGAGGGGGGCCTGTGATGTAGAGCGGCCACGGCCCATTGATGCAAGGGGAAGGCTGGGTGTCACCTCTACCGCCTCTGTGTGTGATCGGATTGTATCGCCCACCCACAAGGATTTATATCTCGCCTGGATCTGATCATTTAATTTCATTGTGAGGCCCGTCATGCACACTACAGAGAGATGCAGCCAGGAGACAGAGAACTAGAGACACAGTACTAAAGAGAGACAGACACACAGCCAGAAGAGAGACAGACACAACCAGTGGAGACAAAAACATGGACTAGACACACATCGCTAGAAGACACAGACACAGCCAGGAGACACATGGCTAGAGACAGCCCCATCGTCAAAAGAGACAACCAGACCTCAGCACTTGCCCGGGGTGCAGGCTGGCTTTCATGCTCTGGTGGCTGGGCCCTGACACCCGCACCCGGTGAAGGCATGGCCTCCAACACCAACCGAGAGATGGTTCTAGCCCACTTTCAGGTAGGTAATCTGGGGGGCAGAGACTGGGGGTATGTGTGTGAGACAGCAGAGAGACGGCACACAAGCAGGAGTTACAAGACACACACAACCTGGAGAGACAGGACTAGAGAGACAGGCACATGGCTAGAGACACACACAGCCAAGAGACATAGGACTAAAGTCACAGGACTAAAAAGAGACAGACACAACCAGGGGAGACAGAAATATGAACTAGACACACACCGCTAGAAGAGACAGACACAGGCAAGAGACACAGGACTAGAGATAGCCCTACCGTCAGAAGAGATAACCAGACCCCGGAGACACCCACCCCAGACCTCAGCGACTGCTACAGAACATATATCATATACAGTATATATTTTATTGCCGTTATTTTTGACGGGCAATTCGCTTGTTCTTTAGAATTGTCTACTTCACTATATTAGATTCTTCCATTATCTTCAGAATACTCTCCTGAAAGCAGGGCCCTCATCATCCCTTATACCAATGATTCTGTGCTGTTTTGTCTCGTCTGCCTTCTAATGTATATAAAAAGCTTTGTTCGTTGTACTCTAGTGCTATAGAATATGATGGAGATCTAAAAATAGCCTATAATAATAATGCTATCCTTATAAAGGGTTGTAAAAAACAAACATATAACTGTTTAAACACAATAGAAATCCACACATAACATTATCATGCAAAATAATGACGGGATTATACCCTACTAACTGGTAAACATAAAACCCCTACATATTCATAAACAATACACAGTGCCATTTTGAAATAAGTGAAATGTATAATTCTAAAGTGCATGTTTGTTGGGAATAACCACGTTTGCAGGAACTCAAATACATTCCCCATATATCCATTCTTTGGTGACAGCTTTTTCTCTACGGTTCAGAATATAATGAGAGCATAAGACTTTTTTTTGGTGATAAACATGTTATTATAAACGTTGAAATGGAGAAACCATTGCATTCACAATTACTAACATGCAGATGTTTTCGGTTTGCAATACATTGTGTGCTTCCATCCGGTTGTCTTAATTATAGACTCTATAGTACAATCCTAACACTATTATCCATTCTTCTTTTGAATTACTGGATACTGCATAAGGTATATTGTCATTGCACTCTCTGTCTCTTTGGATAGTGCATCTGCATCCCATATAAAAAGCTTTTGTTAATGCTGAATGACCCGTATACCCTTGAAATGACAAGACTAAAATTAGGTGTTTTTTTTTCATGTGTTATTTAATACATTTACATATAATCTATGAATTCTAATTGAAGCTTAATACTGTGTTGTTTTGCAATGCTGTTTTTTGATACACAAATGTTAATTAACAAAGTCTGAAACATTTGCTTTCAGTCCACAAAATCACACATTTGCGAATGAACAATTGTATTTTTATTATTTAAAAAAAAGTAGAAAGTAAAGAAAATGTTTTAGTGTGCTAAAATTTCAATGAAAATAATAGGTTGTAAGGAGGATTTCCATGGCAGTCATGGGCCAAAGAAAGCAGCTGGCCATAAGTCTTCCACACTAAGGGCCTCATTCTATTAGCGGCCGTAAATCGGCCGTAAGGCTGCAATTCCTTGCGGGGGTTCTGTTAACTCGCGATTCTATTATACGGCCCCGCAAGGATCTCATCTTACGCCCGGCCGCTTATCTTGGAACCGGCCGTAAGCGCAGAAATCTAAAAACGCAAAAATACATTCAAGCCTGCACTGTACAGCTCTGTAAATGCTAGGGATCATATTGGGGGACATGAGGATTAAAAGTAACCCACTCTCAAGCTTGCACATCAGCCCAAACCGAGTTCAAATTAACTGTTTATTTTCCGGCTGCGGCGTGGGCGGGTCTGAGGTGCTCCAAGCACTCTGGACTTTTTACATGGATATTTTACGGATATTAAAAATAAAATATTTTACGGATTTGAGTATCGGATAATTATGTGCTATTTTTTCTAACACCTAAAATCCCTTTATAGTCTTCTCAAAGTGCAGGATGGCTTTATTTGAGCTATTTTATGTGCTTAATTGGTGCTAGCGGGACCTCTTTCCTGCAAGTAAGCAGCGGCTCGCTTTTAGCCTTGCAGAGAGGTTTCCCGGAGCAATTGAATTGCAAATAGGAATTTCTTACGGCCGATTTCCTTGCGGCCGTTTAAGATCAAAGGCTTTCCTCTGGCGCGAGCGGCCGCAAGAGATAGCAAGGCACCGGCCGCAAGCCTGCCGGAATCCCCGGCCGTAAGGGAATAGAATAGCCGAATAGCTTGCGGCCGGTCCTTGCGGCCCCGCAACGGCTGCGGCCGCTAATAGAATGAGGCCCTATCTGTGCACTGCTTCTGATTGGCCAAACAAAATAAAAACAACTTGTTAAACTGAGGGCGGGTGGATCTCTGAAATACTTGTGTGGCAAATTGAGGTTAAATCACTAATGTTTAATATTATTAAAAAGCAATCAGAAACATTTAAAATATTCACTTTGAAATGCATGGCGGAATATCCCATATTCATTTTATAATCATAATACTCACAAAATTATTTTAAAAAACACATATTTTTTAAAACAATTGTTGAACGATACTAAGACATAGCGTTAAAATAAATAGGAAATACATATATGTAATGCTACAAGTCATCTCAGTGAAATCAGAGTTACAAATACACAACGAATAAACAGCATCACTTGCCAAATCTTCAGATCAATGATCTAGCTATGTTCTGTCGCCCAAGTCATTGCACAGGCTGTTTCCAAATTGGCCATGTAAAAATAAATATTGTATAGTTGGAAAGTTAAACCTCTAAATGGCATTTTCATCTCTTACAGCTAATGCCAAAGCACCATATGTGTACAAAATATAATATTGCTCCCCACAGGCAAATATACAAATAGCTATATATTTAGATGTGGTCAACATAGAAGAAAACAGTTAAAATATAATGATTTTAAACATATTTCCTTAATATATTTAAATTGTGCCAACACAGATATCCACATACAGAAATTGTGCACAGGACCATTGTTAGGGTGGCAGAGTGGGTACATCTGTATGGGGCCTGAAAGGATAGCCCAGAGTGGGCATCAGAAAGATGATGTTTGCATTATAAATTAGTGCATAAATGGTACATTTGTGTTCACATTTGGACTTCAAAAAATAAGTAAAAAAACATATTTTCTGCTCAGAATTCTGAAACATACAGTTATTGCGCTGCACTGTGGGAACATAGGAGGGGATAAATTAGTACACAATGCATTTTCACTCTTTAATCTGATACCACTTTAACATGGCTCATTTTAGGCATCTGTGTACTGTATTACACATCTTTGAAGCATATCATAGGATGGATTATTCACAAGCTAGGAGACCTACCCACGGACAGCTATTTCGATCATAAAATGGATCCCATCAGTGTGGAGCTGGTAGCTAACTCATGCTATAGATTTTTGTGGGAAGGCAAGTTATATATACATAAATAAATATTTATGTCAGGGCTGAGTGTTTATTGGGATGGGGGATCTTTGCTGTTATATTACGAAGACAGATCATTTTGAGTGTCATCAAGTGTACAAGAAATACCAAAAACTATGCGAGTGTATATGGCTGCTGAGGAAGGATGTGTAAATAAAAAAGATCAAGGGACTCAAGTACTCAGCCTCGCAGTAATTACAACTGTCAAAGTCAATCAGAGTTTTGTTTTTATTTTAATAATAAGTATTATAACGAAATATGCATCAAAGAAGTATATGGATTAAGGGCTCTATGCTAATCCCCGAAAAAGCAATTGCGAGTTCCCTAACTTTAGAGTAAATCCTACATAGCTATGCTAATCATACATCCCTAAAACATTGTGAGAAAACTCCTACGGGTCACTGCACCAAGTGAGCTTCACGACAAAGCCGAAAAGCAATGAATAAATCTCCACTGAGTTTTGAACTGAAAATAAATTATGAGTTTCTCCCTCAGACTCTGACACCAAAACCCCATGCTATTAAGATTTTACGAATAAAAATAATAACACATAAAACACATAATTTAAAAAAACTAGTTCACATAATTATTCAGTATACAGTTCAAATAATGAAAGTTGATTAATTTGTTGGTGTAGTGTAGCTGCTCATAACATTTTTTCATTGATCAGTCATTGGTTGTAAATGAATGCCTTCAACTTGTTTTTGTTTTCTTTTTAAATTGGCTAATGTATTTATTAACATGTGTATTCTTCGTGTTTTGCGGCTTTAGGGGTCGTTTTTGTTTTTTTCTGAGCCCATTTTCTCGCTTAGGGGATTTTCGAGTGTCTAAACTCTGGAAATTGGAGTTAAATTGATGTGTAACAAGACTTGCAGACGTCCTGGGTGTCTCATCTAGCTGTGTGTGATGTTTTTTCGTTTTATACTGCAATACTAATTATTAATATATATATCTATATATATATATATAGATATAGATTAATAATTACTAAATTGCTAGAGTACTGGACATTTACAGCTGCTTCACTCTTTAATTAACATGGAAGATACTGCATTTATCCAAATCAAAATAACAACAAAAATAACACAACTTAACAGTGACATTTGTTTATTGCCACAATGCAAGAAAAGGAATATTATACCAAATGGACTTAAAATCAAAAATCCACTAAGATCCACACATAACACCATATATGCTTAAAATATATGCAGACGCACAAGTGAAAAACTAAGAAACCACCTAATACATAAACTTTATATAAAGAAACATCATCTAAATCACCAAAGAGAAAGCCTCATTCAACAGTTAAAGGAGGGCAACATATATGAAGCTGAGCATTTAGAAAAAGAAATACAACATCTTCACAAGAAACAACAACATATATTTATAAAAATTTAAAATAAATAACTGCCTCTTCCATCAAAACAACATACAACAGCGAAAGGAAGAGAAAAGAAAAGGCTCACATTCAGCCCTGAATTCTGCTAACAACAACACATCTAAAAACCTACAAACTCAAACAAATAGTTTTTTCTGAAAGATATACAGAACACACATGAATTTTTAAATCACTCAGACCATCAACTATCACAAGCAGAGACCTCTGTTCTCTCCAAAGGATTGTCTTTCTGTCCAGACATAAAACAAGATAAAATACAACTATACTCGGACATAGAAGAATTCTTCAGAAGATTAAGACTGACAGAATTTTTCAATAACAAGGGACATACCACAACATTATTAGACTGTAACAAGAAAAAAACATATTTCAACCCACCACCTAGTCGTAACACCAAACTGGACGGTTATATAAAAAGCTTTTGCCTGAGAACTGCATCCATTGTAACAAGACAATTTGAAAGAGACTTACACAATCTTACTCCATCAGAAAGAACTGCCTTAATGATTTTACAAAACAACCCCGACATCACCATCAAACCCGCAAACAAAGGAGGTGCAGTTGTTATCATGAATACTCAGAACTACATAAATGAAGCCAACAGACAACTGTCAGACGACACCTGTTACAAGAAATTGAACTAGGACCCTTAAGAAACTCCTCAAAACATTCCCTAAAAACATATATCAAGAATTCGAACAACTCATCCCGCCAATCCTTTCTACCCACTGCCAAAAATCCACAAACCAGGCAACCCAGGGAGACCAATTGTTACAGGTATGGACTGAACAGATATCTGGATTTGTTGAAAACATCCTTAAATCATTAGTTAGTAACACCAGTAGCTATATACAAGACACCACTGACTTTCTCAACAAACTAAGTCAGATTAAACATCTGCCTGCTAACACACTACTTGTTACCATGATTCAGAGTCTTTTTACAGCAACATCCCACACAAAGATGGCACTGAAGCATGCTTTAAGTTTCTTTCAACAAACATGCAAAACAATATATATGGCCCTGATAGTATTGTTAAACTAATAGAATATATTCTTACCCACAACTATTTTACTTTTAACCAAGATACCTACCGACAGATGATGGGGACCAAAATGGGTACTAAAATGGCTCCACAATATGCAAATCTATTAATGGCAAATCTAGAAAAAACATTCTTATCTGTATCTATTCACAAACCATACACATACTACCATTACATAGATGATATGATGAACAGAAGGAGAAAGCAAACTCACATGTAAAATGGATTTCTCTACAGAACAGGTAAACTTTCTAGACACAACTATATCCGTCACCAATGGCACTCTCCACTCATCTGTATATAGGAAGCCCACAGACAGATGTAGTTAACTACACAGCTCCAGTTTTCATCCCTCCCACGCAAATCAAGCCATCATCCATAGTCAAGCTATTATATACCATCAGATTTTCTCAAACACTGGAGACCTTGATAAAAATTTAAAAACACTGTCTGAATCTTTCAAACAAAAGAAATATTACCCAAAATTTAACCAGTGCCATCAAAATACCATGTCAACACCTGTTAGAGTACAAAACAAAAGAAACTACTTCACGTATACCTCTAGTGACCACACACCATCCAATTTTAGATAAAATACGGTAAATAATCAAAGATTTCCAACCATTACTAATTGAAGATACTGAATTAAAAGATATATTCCCAAAACCTCCCATCCTTGCATTTAAACAACCACCAAGCCTGAAACAAAAACGTGTCAGCAGAAAATTGGCCAATGAACAACTGAATATAAAAAATGGAACTAAACTTTGTAACAAACGTACCTGTAATTTATGTCAACACATGTGTAATGATGACAAAGCCACACATAACAAGAAGACCTATAACATCAAAGGATAATATGCATGCACATCGTCCAATGTGGTTTATATAATACAATGCAATATATGTGAACCAGGCTATTACATTGGAGAAAACAGGCAAAAATGCATTTAAGGATGAATTTACACATGCATTCAGTAAGATAGCATAATGAAGACAGTTATTGTAGCCCAGTGGGACACCATTTTAGCCAGAATGATCACTCCATCCAAAACTTAAAAGTCAAAATACTCAGAGGAAAATGTAAAAACATCCAAGAGAGAAAAGCATTTGAAATAAAGATGATCACATTCTTCAACACTAAAAATACAGGCCTTAATATGGACTTGGGTTTTTTAACACATTATCAGAATTTCATGTGGATTTTTCTTTAAATACTAAAACTAAAACAGTCTTAGCACTTTTAGTGAGATGTTTGTCCAACAGGAAAGATATCACTGTGGACTACAGTGCTTTGTGTTTCCATGTATTTATTGATGTATATGTGTATATAGTATGTGGATATATGTTTCCTTTACTATGTTGTGTCTCGAAAGCTCATCATTATAAACAAGATGTTTTTCCAATACAAAAGGTATCAAATTATACTGCAATACTCATTATTAATCTATATAAATATAGATTAACAATTACTAAATGAATATATATATATATTTATATATATATATATATATATATATATATATATATATATATATATATATATATATATATAGTAATTTTGTAATTATTAATATATATATATATATATATATATATATATATATATATTATGAGTATGACAGTATATTGCAATACCTTTTGTATTGGAAAAATAGCTTATTTATATTGACAAGCTTTCGAGAGGTTTGACCTCTCTTTATCAAGTCTGATGCAAGACTGACATGAGATGGAACCTTCAGTTTGCATGTAAACAGCAGATGCAGAGAGAGTGGAGACAGCATCTGACATCATCAGGTAAATATATATAGGGTGATTTAACACAACATAGGATAGGAAACATATATACATATACTATATAAATATATAGATTAATAGATACATGAAAAAAAATAGAGCACTGTAGTCCACAGTGATATCTTTCCTGTTGGACTTCACTAAGAGTGCCAAGCCTGTTTTGGTAAAAAAAGAAAAATTCACAAGAAATTGTGATAATGTGCCCTTTATTTTCAGTGTTTAAGAACGTTATCATCTTTATTTCAAACGCTTTTCTCTCCTAGATGTTTTTAAAATTTCTTAGGAATGTTTTGATTTTTAGGTTTTGGATGGCGTTATTATTTTGGTTAAAATGGTGTACAAATGGGTTACAATATTGTGTTTTCTTATTGAATGTCTGTGTAAATACATCCTTAAGTGCAGTTTTTTGGCTGGTTTCTCCAGTGTAACATCCTGTTTTACATCAAATACATTGTATTATATAAACCACATTGGAGGAAGTCTTACTGTTATGCATGGTGGTGTCATTTATATTTATGTACATTAAATTCATCAAAATTAACCATTCACTTTTTGTGACAATAGTGAAGTAATATATATTGAACCTCACAGTACAAAATGTTCTTATGGATTAATAAACTGTAGATCAAGATACAAAATGTACTGTGTATGAAAATATAATAATAGCTAGCTATTATGTTTTACTTTAAGAGTCATTTATTAAGTAAGTAAACAAATGGCGACTTTAAGAGGGAGTAGGGGAAGGATGGTGCATCTAATCTAAGCTATACATTTTAAAATGGATTTCTCTACAGAACAGATAAACTTTCTGGACACTACCATATTCATCACCAATGGCACACTCCACACATCTATATATAGGAAACCCACAAACAGATGTAGATACCTTCACAGCTCCAGTTTCCATGCCTCCCAAACTAAGTCATCATCCATAGTCAAACTATTAGATACCATTGCATATGCTCAAGCAAAGGGCACCATGAAAAACACTTAAAATCAATGTCTGAATCTTTCATACAGAAGAGTTACAAACCCTGTATCATCTCCCAGAAAATAACCACTGCCATTAAAATCCCCCGTAATCACCAATTAAAGTACAAAACAAAAGAAACTGCTGGGTGTATATCTCTAGTGACCACATATCAACCAGTTTTAGAGAAAATCTGGAAAACAATCAAAGGTTTACAACCATTACTAACCAAAGACACAAAGTTTAAAAATATATGTCCCAAACTTCCAACCCCTGCCTTTAAATAACCACCAAACCCGAAAAAAGAAGCATGTCAGCAGTAAATTAGCCAATGAACAGCTGAAGAGAGAAAATGGAACTAAACCTTGTAGCAAAAGTCCCTGTAAATGATGTCAATGCATTTATAATGATGACACAGCCAGTGTTTTTCCTGTTATGAGGACTCCGGCAGTGGCAGTGGCAGTTGCAGAAAGGAGCTGCTAGATGGTGCTGCCAAAATTGTACACAATTTATAAGCGGTGCTGCGGTCGTACACAATTTCCAAGCCTAAACCTTTACCCTTACCCTAACCCTAACCCTCTAACCCTAAAGCTAGAGCTGGTGTACTCATAACAGCCCCAAATAACAAGACCTATAACATGGAGGGGGGTTGGGGGGTGGTCATATACAGTACCTTTAAACACCCTGTTCATTATAACTCATGATGACATATCTAAGCCTTGCTGAAAACCATGCTTATAACCATGTAGACTAAAGACCGCCTGAGTCTTTAGTAAATGGAACGATGACATGAGATATTTAATGTCAACGGAAACAGCGTTCTAGTAGTAGTGATAAGGTCAAACACAGTTCAGGAATTTAAGCATGCCTGGGATTAGCATAAAACTATCCTGAGGCTTAAGTAAGCCAACATTTTAGGCACAAAGCATGGGCAGGTCAGATGGGCTTATTGGTTCTTATCTACCATCAAATCTTTGTTTCTCTGTTTTAATAAATATAAATTACTTACATTCAAATGGTGAGCTAGTGGTAAATATTTCTATGAGTGAGAGTTTTGCTAGAAGTCAGGTTGTTTTAGCACAGATGGATGCTTGGGTTAGGAACTTTCAGTAGAAAATGAAGTGCTAATTTATTTTGAGTAATACATTTTCTAGTAACACTGGAACTGCTAACATATTACAAAGCAACCAGATTTGCACAGCTGTCTAAATGGTTCATCAATGAAATACCTCCAAGATGGGTAGAAATTAAAAGTTATGTACTCAAATAACAAAACATCTTAATACAACATGTGCTCTGGCAAAGCCTAATTCACAAAATAAATATGAAAAATCTTCCTCAAAGCAAGTATTTTGTGGAAACTGATCAATAAAAGAATATATTTATCAGTGAGGGGATCTTAGCTCACTCCACTATGGCTACCCCATAAAGAACCCATGAGTGATAAAAACTCTCAAGTTATCTTGGTGGATCAGACAAAATCTAACCATATTATTTATTTATTATTATTATTTATTATCTTTATTTATATCACGCCAACATATTCCGTAGTGTTGTACAGGGGTTTAGTACATGGCAAAAAACAAACTTAACACCTTATAATGAATGGAGGACCCTGTTTTAGAGCTTAGAATCAAATGTACATAGTGCTCATCTCCAAGGCACGTACACAAGATTGAACACAAGAGGGTGACAAATGCATGATGGCAACGTTAAAGCAATTTGTTTAGTCAAGTGAGAGTGTTATTAAGCTGTGAAATGTGCAGTTGTACATATTAAGGCTAAAAGTGATAATAGTTTTTAAACAGGTGTGTTTTTAGTAATTTTTTAAAGGTTTTGAGGCAGGGAAATAATTTAATGGAGCAGGGAAAGGAGTTCCAAATAGTAGGGGCAGCACGAGAAAAGTCTTGAAGACGGGAGTGAGAGGAGGTGATGAGAGAGGAGGAAAGACGAAGGTTGTTAGCAGAACGAAGGGGGCGGTTGGTAGAGTATATTGAAACAAGCGCAGAGATATAAGTGGGTGCACTGTTGTTGAGGGCTTTATATGTTAGGGTCATGATTTTAAATGTGATTCAGGAAGCTCTGGGAAGCCAGAGGAGTGATTAACAGAGAGGAGCTGCGAACACTGAGCATTTAATATAGAAGATGAATCTAGCAGAGGCATTCATTAGGGATTGGAGTGGAGACAGACATGAAATGGGGAGGCCAGCAAGGAGTGAATTTCAGTAGTAAAGTCGAGATATGATGAGAGAGTGTATTAGAATTTTAGCTGTGTCTTCTGTAAGATCATGACGAATTTTGAAGATGTTTTTTAGGTGAAACTGGCAAAATTTGTATTATTGATTGAAAGTGAGAAATAAAAGAGAGGGCGGGATCCAGTAGAATCCCAAGACAAAGGGCCTGGGAGGTGGGTGTGATGATGGCATTGTCAACAGTGAGAGATATTTGAGGAGTGTAAGCTGTAGTAGAAGGTGAAAAGATTAGGAGTTCAGTCTTAGACATGTTGAGTTTGAGTTTACGGGTAGACATCCAGGAGGATATGCTAGAGAGGCAGTTGGAAACTAAAGCTAAAAGAGTGGGGGATAGATCGGGTGTAGAGAGGTAGATTTGAGTATCATCTGCATAGAGATGATACTGAAATCCAAAGGATTTTATGAGGGTGCCATGGGAGAAGGTATAGATGGAGAAGAGGAGTGGGCCTAGGACAGAACCTTGGGGAACGCCAACAGACAGAGGTAGAGGTGAAGAAGAGGTGCAAGAGTAGGCAATGCTAAATTTACAATCTTTAAGAGCTGTGTCCTGGATGCCAAAAGAGCGGAGAGTTTGGATTAGAAGAGGGTGGTCAACTGTATCGAAGGCAGCAGAGAGATCCAAGAGAATTAGAATGGGGAAGTGACCCTTTGATTTGGAGGTTAGCAAGTCATTGGTGACTTTTGTGAGGGCTGCGTTTTGGGCCTGGAAACCAGATTGGAAGGGGGCAAGAAGGGAATTGGAGGAAATAAATTGAGTGAGGCAATTGTAAACAAGCCGCTCAAGCAGTTTAAAAGCCAGGGGAAGTAGGGAGATAGGATGACAGTTGGAGGCAGAAGCTGGGTCAGATGAGGGCTTCTTGAGAATGGGTGTAATTATGGCATGTTTTAAAGAGGATGGAAACTTGCCAGTGTTTAGGTAGAGGTTGAATAGATGTGTGAGAGCTGGGATAAGTGTGGGGGATAGGGGAGGGATTAGCTATGATGGAATAGGATCATGTGGACATGTAAGGTGAGAGGTTGATAATAAGGTAGATACTTCATCCTCAGTCACAGAGTAGAGATGTTGCGGACAGTTCGCCTGCGGACTATTCGCGGCGATTTTTGCTCTTTTGCGCTCGCAGCGGACGGCAGACACATGCGATTTTCGGTCAGCCCCCTATTCTTTATCATTGAGGAAACTTTGACCCTGCTCCTCACAGTCAGCAGACACATTCCAGCCAATCAGCAGCATACACTCCCTTGCAGAGCCTTCCATCTGAAGGACAGCATACATTTTAGAATCATTCTGATGCTGCATTTGTTGTGAGAGGACAGATAGTGTAGCTGCTGGAGATTTAATAGAGAAATAGATAGCCAGGCTGTGTATTTAGCTTCAACTACAGCCCTGAAGGACTCATCTGATATCTGCTGCAAGGACAGCAACCCAAAAAGCCCTTTTTAGGGCTAGAACATCATTTATTTTATTTTATATTTTTTTTCTGTGTAATCTAATTGCATATGCCTGCCTGCCAGCGTGTGTGTGTGACAGGCTAACACCTAACAGCTTATGTGCTTTTTTTCACTACTCATACCTGGTGGTGTACCATACATTGAAAACAACCATTTTTTTTCCTTTAATCTAATTTCAGTTGCTTGCAGCTGTCAGGCTCACAGCTAATATTCTGCTCTGTTTCACCAGTCATAGTTGGTGTACCCTACATTGAAAAAAAAACAACCTTTTTTCCTTTAATCTAATTTTAGTTGCCTGCCTGTGTAAGGCTCACAGCTTATATGGTGCTCAGTGAAATAAAACAACACTTTTTTGACTGTAATAGATTGAATAGCAATTGCCTGCCTACAGGCGTGTGTCTGAAGCCTATTGCATCTACTCTGCCAACTTTTGCCAGTGCACAGTGATACGTCATATCTGGTGCAACCGTAGTGTACAGTGACATAAAACAACACTTTTTTGACTGTAATCGATTGAATATCAGTTGCCTGCCTACAGGCGTGTGTGTGAGGCCTACAGCGCCTACTCTGCCAACTTTTGCCAGTGCACAGTGACACTCATATGTGGTGGCACCTTAGACTGCATGCGCAGTGCCCCACATTTGAAGTGGGAGGACTGACCAAGCATCTTTTTCCATCTCCCGCTTCCAAAAATCCATGCCATATACGCGTCCCCTGATAGGTAACGTAACAGGTATAAAACTGATAGGAATAAATAGTACAACTTAATACGCCACTCCTATCTGGTGGCACATTACATTGCACGTGCAGTGCCCCAAATTCGAAGTAGGAGGTCCAACCAAGCATCTTTTTACATCTCCCTGTTCCAAAAATCAATGCCATATACACGTCACCTAATAGTGGACGTAACAGGGATTAAATCGATAGGAATAGTACTACTTAACAGTACACACCTTATAATAATGCAGACAGAGGCAACGCAGAGAGAGGAGTCTGAAGAAGAGGAGTCAGAGGAGGAAGGTGGCTTTGAGGAGGTGGAAGACTAAACACAGCAGGCGTCCCAGGGGGCTTGTTGTCACCTTTCGGGGACCCTTGGTGGCTGGGTGGAGGAAGAGACCTTCAATGACATCAGTGAAGACAAGGAACGGGACATGGCTAGCTTGGTATCCAACCTTGTGCAAATGGGGAGTTTGCGGTTGTGCAAAGGGACTGTTTGTGGTTGTTTGCGGTGCATTAAACGGGGAGATTGGTCTGTTACTGTGAAGCGGGTGTAACCCTTACACTACCTGATTGATACAACATCATACCTGATGTTTTAAAGCATGTTATTCCAAACAATTTAGGAATGTTAGGTGATTTATGCCCTTTATGGCCTAAAACCAGACTCTGCATCAATTATGTAATTTTCCGTGGGAGTTTTGCCATGGATCCCCCTCCGGCATACCACAGTCCAGGTGTTAGTCCCCTTGAAACAACTTTCCCATCACTATTGTGGCCAGAAAGAGTCCCTGTGGGTTTTGAAATTTGCCTGCCCATTGAAGTCAATGGAGGTTCACCCATTTCGCTGGTTCGTGAACATTTTATGAAATTCGCGTCCGCGGTTCGCGAACCGAAAATGTTATGTTAGCGACATCACTATTACAGAGTCAAAGGAGTCCATAGTGGAGGCGGGATTGGGGAAGGGGAAGGGCTTGGTGTTGGAGAGGATCGTGGGATAGGACCAAGCTGGGAGGAGAGCTAATTTCGGATTGGTTTCAATTTCATTTTTAAAATGGCTGGCAAAGTCATCAGCAGTGAGACAGCAACTGGCAGGAGGTGGGGATGGGCAAAGGAGGGTATTGAAAGTAGCCAATAAATGTTTAGGGTTGGAGGACAGGTTTGATATTAGTGATGAGAAATAGTGTTGTTTGGCAAGATTGAGGGCAGAGAAGTAGGAGCGCAAGGTAAACTTGTAGTGAAGGAAGTCTGCTGAAGTGCAAGATTTCCTCCATAGTCCTTCTGCAGTGCGTGAGCATATCTGTAGATAGCGTGTTTGTGTAGTGTGCCATGGTGGTGGATGAGAGCGAGGGCTTTTGCTTGTGATTATGGGGGCAAGAGAGTCAAGAGTGGAAGTTAGAGTAGTGTTGTACTGTGAAGTGGCGATGTCAGGGCAGGCAAGGGTGGTGAGGGGGCTGAGAAGGGGTTTTAGTACATTTGAAAATTGTTGTGGGTTAATTGCTTGTAGGTTTCTGCGGATTCTGGTGGCAGCATTTAAAGAAAGGTGGTGAGGGGAAGATGAGGTGAGATTGCAAGTTAGCAGGTGGTGGTCAGATAGGGGAAGTGAGGAAATGTTAAGGCTGGACATAGTGCAGAGATTGGTAAAAATAAGGTTAATGGAGTGTCCGCCGCTGTGAGTTGCTGAGTCTGTCCATTGTGAGAGGCCAAGGGAAGAGGTAAGCGTGTCAGTGGCTATGTTGAAATCGCCAAGAATGAGTGAAGGTATATTGGGGAAGGGAAAGTGAGGGAGCCAGGCGGAAAAGTTGTCCAGAAATTGAGAGGGTGATCCAGGTGGGCGATAGATCACAGCAACTCACAGAGGGATGGAAGAGAAGATGCAGATAGTGTGGACTTCAAAAGATGAGAATAGGTGGGAGGGAACAGGGGGTATGTAGTGAAAAGTGCAATGAGAGGATAGTAGTATGTCCACACCTCCACCTTGTTTGTTCCCAGGTCTAGGAGTGTGGCTGAAGTGTAGATCACCTTAAGAGAGTGCAGCAGGGGAAGCAGAGTCAGATTGCGCGAGCCAGGTTTCCATGATAGCCAGTAAATTGAGGGAGTTGGAAATGAAGAGATCATGAATGAAAGTAAGTTTATTGCAAAAAGACCTTGCATTGCAGAGGGCAAAGGAGAAGGGCAAAGTAGACGGTTTGTGACAAGTGATGGGAATTAGATTATGGGTCTTTTGGGTATTTGCTGCCCTGGAGACTCTGCGTGGATGACAGCAGGTGGGAATGAGTGAGGGGCCTGGGTTGGGGGATATATCTCCACAAGCTATCAGAAGAAGGAGAGAGAGCAAATGTAGATGGGAAAAGGTCTTACAGGAGCATTTCTGCTTTTTAGCTTTAGGGGAGGGATGAGATAGTGACTGGAGGAAGGAGAGGAGCTCATGGAAACAGAAAAGAGGAGAGGAAAGCAGGGAAGGTGAGATAGTTATATTATTGGAGACATGATGTGTAGAGACAGTATAAGATAGTCTGAGAAAGAGGCATGAGGCTATAATGAGGAAGATGGTATGAGAAAACATAGTGGCAATGTGTAAGCATGTATTCTTGAAGGGGGGTGGTTAGAGGTAATAAGCAGATGTTACTGATTGATAATTATTATGCCTCAATATATTAGGTGTCAACAGGGGTGGGTGGGTAGAGGGGCAGGTTGGGAGGGGATTGCATTCAGGTGGCCTTCTATGGTAGCTGGGCTGCAGTATGTTTTAAAAGTATCTATAAGACAACAAAAAGGAGTTATTTGAGTGGGTGGAGATATAGGGTCAGTAAATGGGATGAGTGAACACAGAGCATTTCTGGTTTACAAATAAGCAACAGTATATCATGCCAATAGCAGTACAATCTAACAGTAAAAGTTTATCTCAGCAATTATAACACAAATATTAATAATATTAAATAGTCAGATGTAGAGGTAGATATGGATCTGGTGAGAAGCTGTTCTTCTGAAATTACCTTAGATTGATTTAACCTGCATTCAGGTGGACTTCTATGGGATATGCTGGGCTGGAGTATGTAGTATGCAGTCACCATTAGGGATAAATTCTACTACCACAAAGAGAATGGCTCAACTTAGCCTCAATAAATATAAACATGCCTTATGGTCTAAGGAACAACAAACCAGCCAGGAAAACAGCTTTTGAGAAATGCTGTATCTACAACTCCAATGCAAAGAGAAATATCTCAAAAATTACCCTACAAAATATCCTAGGAAAAAGAACTGAACATAACGCTTGACAAAGAGCAATGGGGTTAAAAATGTTAAAACACAGCAAACTCCTCTCACAATATACTTCTAAGAGAAAATGCCTTTAAAACTCTTTTAAGATGGTGTCTCACTCCAGCGAGACTACAAATCTCAAATCCATCCCTGGATGGTAAATGTCTTACATGCCTTATGGGACTGCCCTAAAATCGCTCATATATGAGATGAAATACCCTACCTTAGAAAAACTGTGGGGATTTCATATTCCCAAAAAACTGAGGAAGCATTACTAGGACTTCCCATTCCAAAACTCCTGAAGGAATAACAATTCCTAACAAATTACAGTTTCTTAGCCTCCAGAAGAATCCTAGCAAAAAATTGGAAAACAAACATTCCCACATTTGAAGAAATAAAAATTAAGAGAAAAATAAAAACCATTTACGATGAGTACGATTTCAGCGGAACTTGATGAAAAAGATAATATGGTCATCCTGCTGGGACATATGGAGCCTCATTTAATTGAGGCATCAGGAGATCCGGGCTTCCGTAATGGAGTCCATACGTTATTTTGTTATTCAATTGGCGTTTTTTTGCGGGCTCCGATCGGGTTACGGTCTCCGGCTTACGATTCCTTGCTATGGTTAACATCGCAAGTTAAAGCCCTTCCATGCCTTTGATCTTTCATGGCAGCAAGAATTACGATCGCTAAAATCGCAAATCACTATTCAATTGCTCCAAGTCCCCCTTGCTAACCATCATCAAGGCTGCAAATGGCAAAACATCGAACCACAAGTTACGGGATCCAAGGAGGACTAGCAAAGAGCTTAAAGACATATCCGGAGCACTTTAAATGCACATATATAGGGAAAGTGATGTTAGGTCTTATAATTAATAACACAACAATCTCAAGTTCACAAATCAGCCTAAAAAAATACTTTATTTTATGTTTAGTTTACGTGTTATATTGATTCCGACAATCAATGTGTTCATACATACTGTATAATGGAACTTGCATGTAATAGAATATCATATTTACAGCTTTATTAATATTGCAATATTTCAGGAATGTGGGTCAGACCGTAACTCGTAATTGAAGCCCGTAGGACTTTGAAATCCAACCTCCATTTTTCATTGACGTTATGATGACGATATCTGTTTGAAATGGCTGTTTCTAACTCGAGAGTTACGGCCTTGCTTAATTGATCATGTTCAAGCTCGCAAATGCCATATACAAGAGCACACATCGTAAACCATGCTATGGGGCCGGGACTTGCAGGCTTGGCCAATTAAACAACACCGAAAGTCGGGGACGCTGTGGGCCCACAGCAGGCCTGCAGACTTACGGCCTACATCCCGCGACTTGCAGGCTTGCAAATGAATGTGGCTTATGGATTCTAAAATTAGGCTGGAACTAAAAAAGAGGAAAAAACAAAGAGCCCGGTTCAATTGAGCTATCGCAAGTTACTGTAGCCCGTAAGTGAGGCCACAAGTTAATTTGCTCTTCAATTGGCGTTTTTTTGCGGGCTCCGAACGGGTTATGGGTTATGGCCTTGAAAACTTTGCGATGGTTAAACCGGAACTTACAACCTCCTGAAGCCTGTGATCTTTCACGGCTGTAAGACTTCCAATCTCTAAAATCGTAAAATCGCTATTCAGTTGCAAATATCAATCAAGACCGCACTAGCAGTCAAGCCTGCAAATGCCAAATGGCGCCCCAAATCTTCTAAGTAGGACAGACTAGTTAGGAACACTGCAAATGACAATAAAAAGTTACCAATGCACTTTAAAATATAGGGACAGCAATGGAAGACATTACAATTTCTTGCATAACACCTCCCAACTATCAAATATTGCAAAAAATTATATTTTATTTTCCTCATAGGTTGTAATGGTCATGCATATGAAAAGCCATTCTGCAACATGCTAAAAGCAATTAAAGACACACTACCTAATTAAATTGCAACACAAATACATGCAAATGGCTGACTTATTAACCCTTTCTCACTCACAGAGGATCTAATGTGGACCCTAAAAATACAAAGATCATCTTATATACATCTCACTTATCACATCTACATTGGGACAACAAATAGTGGTCAAATTACACCACCACATGGCATATATCAAGTACCAGGGGAACATTTTGTGTATACTTGTTCAGTCCTTCAGTTGTGTCCGACTCTCTGTGACCCTACAGACTGCAGCACACTTACTAATGTCTCTGTCTGTGCGTATCCACAAGGTCTGCATTCCAAAGATACTGGAGTGGGTCGTCAGTTCCATCTTTAGTGGCCACTGATTTGTCTGACCTCTCTGCTATAACCTGCTCACCTACAGTGGCCCTACATGGTATATCTTACAGCTTCATTCAGGTACACAAGCCCCCGCACCACCACCACTTAGTTATCCTGAAGAGGACCAGGGGAACATACACCACACTATAATCTACTCTAACCCATCAGGAACTGCCGCAAATATACATGGAGGCTGTGCAGAGGCAGGTGGAGCAACAGCCAACTCACCTCCACCAGGGATAATCTTCGCTACGCCCATCCTTGAAAGTCCCAAGTCATTGCTGGCGGCCATGTGCCAAGATGTATACCCATTATCATTTGGTGACATCCCATTAAGTGTTTTGCTATCAAACAATTTACATTATCACCTGTCATATTGTTGTCAGGCCTTCTGGGAAATGTTGATACTCCACAGTATCACAAATTAATGTGTATTAACCCTTTATTATTATATATAATATATATTATTTTATGATATCTCATGATATTATTACTATTATTATTATTATTGTTATGTTATGTATCAATCTATTGTTTAGTAACTAGGGCTTATTAGTTTACAGATATAGGAATGTGACACAAATGGGATATATGTTGGTGTCCCATAACCCCAACCATTGAAAATATACTGACACGGTGAGAATGGTATAAAAAAGCTTTATTTCATACACAGAGCAGAAATAGACAAGACTGTGCATTAATATCATGGGTGTGGTGTGGGCGGATACCGGAAGGACAAGAGATTGTGCTTGGGAACAAGGGGATAACTAAAGGGGGTAAAGTCATAGTCTAGAATAAGCATGATGCATAGCACCTACCAGGGTCACATGTGGTCACTACACCACTGCAACTGGAATCTGATGAAAAAAAGCATCATCAGAAATCACTCCATGTAATTGGAGAAACCCTTAATGTGCATAGCACTTATAACTTGTCTATATCTGCTCACTTAAACAGATGAACATAATCATGGATTATGTCATACAAATCTATTCCACACACAGTGTGTTGTCACATGTTGAGGAATAATTAGAAATTGATTAGCAGAATCTGTGACAACATGCCTGCATGGTCGTGAGATTGGGCTATTAATCAGAACACAATTTGGATTGACTGCAACACCTCATCTCAACAGCAATCCCCATTGAACATCAATTGTAGAAATATTCAAGATAACCCTCTTCTTTTTTCTCAAGCACAGATGAACAGCGGTCTGTGAAAGAAGCTGCAGGAGACCGCAGTAGCCTCTTTCTGGAATTTTGTTGGAATACTTATATGGACATATTCACTTTTTTCCACAGCCTCATGTCCAAGAGGTGGAAGATATGTAAGTGGGTGTAATACCCATCAATCTATTGCACCCTCCTTAGACTTTGTGATCCACTGTCATATGTGGATACTTTAATATTAGCAGAGTGACTATGTGATAGTCACATTTATACTCTCTGTGGACTATTTACATATTTGGGCTGGTAGTATCTGGATCCCCTGAACTTCTAATACTGTGTTGATTGTTCAGATTTTTATATTTTATTATTACTATCTATCATTCATTATCTATTATTTACTATTTCACATTGTGTTTAGCATACTTAAGCGCTACAGGTCATACACTTTTTTAGTTAGCTGAGAAGTGTTCTTTCTATTGTATTTATTTGTTAACCATACGTCTACACACTCTGTAGCCAGCCATTAGTATATCAACAATAATACAAAATAATATTCATTGTGGATGAGGTGACTTAAGGCAGTGGTTCTCAATCCTCTCCTCAGGAGCCATCAGACAGGCCATGATTTATGTGAAACAAAAAATGAAGCAAATAGAATTCAACAGGTGGTGGAGCCTCGAATTGCTTCCCATGTGTATTCACACAGTATTTCTCCTAAATCATGGTTTGTGTGTAATGGGTCCTGGGGAGAGGTTGGACAACCACTTACCTGGGGGTCGCCTAGACCTGTGTGTTGACTTTCTCAGCTACAGTCAAAGACTTACGATTTTCACAATTTTTTTTACAGGTTACCGTGGCATTGATTAGTGTTCTCTGCTTCCTATTGGTTAATTGGCTTAGGCCCGTAACTTGAGCCCTTGCTCAACTGAATAGCTCCGGATTCGGAGATGAATGGGAGCCCGCAGCCCGCCCGCAGACATACGGCCTGGATCCCGTGAGATGCGGGCTTGCAGTTGAATCAGGCTCTAAATGTCCTACCTGCATTATGGAGAGCGTCCACAAAATTATATTTGCCCTCTCTTGTTTTTGAGTAACATTAAGCCAAAATCATGGTTAATCAAAATCAATAAGGAAAGAAAAAAGGAAAAGAAAGAAAATGTTTACGATAGATGGAGAAGTTTCCTATACCATTATACTATAACAAGCAATGTCTAATTAGATTTTGTGTACTTTCCTTGAATTTCAATAAAAATTATTCAAATAATAATAAAAAAAATTTCCATACAAGAAAATGCCAGTAGTTATAATAGTTATACTTCAAATTAAAATACCTTAATCAAATTTCTAAATTGAAAGTAGTTTATGCTGTTAGCAAAGCAATTCATATCTAGAATAACTTGCTATTCTATTTTTCAGAGGGTTTTAGATTATTTTCTATAACAAACAGAATGCAAACATTGCATTGAGCAGAGTGTATGATACGGCCGCATGGGACTTTGTATCATTTGCGGATCAGTGATTTCAATTTCATAATATATTTCAATTAGTTATCTATCTGATACCCTTCATTTGTTTTTCTTTCCTATTGAGATTTAAAGAATGGATATTAATCAAGTGTGTTACCAATTCTTTTTTTTATTTTTATAGTTTCATGGGAAATTTCCTGTAATTGGTAATTGATTTCAATGCACATAACAAAGAACTGGGGGACTTAAATTTGCTGAATTTATATAAATCAGAACATTACACAGAAATGGAACAGAATTGCAGGAACATGTTTTGGCGAGTTTCTCAAAATACCTAAACACTCATGAATATGAATTAATTTTGCAAACATTTAGTAAAAAATCTTAATGGAGTGAAGCAAAGTTAATATTCAAGCACAATGAAATCAATCCATCAGAGAATGCCAGTGCTGAAAAAGCCAGCAAAAAGACAAAATATCTAAGCAGGATACAACTGATACAATTCACTGTACTGGTGCTAAAAATATAAATGTATAACTAAACATTTTTGAAATCCATTGAATACATTTTTAGTTTGCTAACCATGTACAAGAACTGTTTCCTGTTAAAATCCATCACAATAAACTCTTATTGAAAATATGAGTGGGAAAGGATCATTTGCAATATATTTCGTAATTAGGACACAATTTAAAAAGCAGTATTATTTGTATTACATTTAAACAATAATGAAACAGGCTATTGCTTTGGTGATTAATACTAAGTGACACACAATATTTAGATTGTAACAAGAAATGACATAAATGCCATTGATAGCTCTGCTCATGACAGCTTAGACTCTGAGGGGCTTAGTAAAATAAATACAATAAGATTAGGGTCATTTTAGCAGGCAATTTTTAAACACAGTGGGTAGGGTTGTCACATCCTTATAATGATGTCTCTTTTTATGTTAGAGTAGATATTAGCAAGATTTAGAATGTACATTTTTATGATTACACATCTTTACCTTTTCTTGGTGAAAATTAGTAAAAATCAAAATGCATTATTTAAGACATGGTTTGTATTTGAGTTGGTTTCAATTTTGACATGAGAGCCAAATTTCTTAATAGAATCCAAATGTAGATCACAGGAAAGCAATCATTTGCTGTGATTATTACTGTTATACTGTCACAGGACTTAGCTCTGGAAGAATATTAGGATTGGAGGAGTGACCATCTTTGCCAAGTAATGCATGCACTTGAGAAATCTCTCTATGTGTGCTTTTTTTGAGTTGTTCAGAGGTTTCCGGCACTCCATGACCTCATGGGCCAGGTCATCTTTATGTCCATGGTCATGCTGATCCACTTGGTATTCATGGCAGACATACTGAAGTGAGTTGTCAGTTCCTTCTCCAGTGGGCCACAGCATACAGATGCTGATATTCCCAACCCTGCTCAGCTTCAGGGAGGTGTGACCTACACAGTCATTTTAACACATTGCCACCTTGAGTACTACATATCTTGGGTTTAGAGCTGTTTAATTTATCAGCTTCCAGGAGATGAAAAGGCATTTGTGTATGACATTGCAATTCATGTTGCAAGCGTAATTTTGGATGACCCAATATGCCTTATCTTGGTCGACTTCATTATCTGGGTTAATGACAATTTATGCAATTGGGCCAATGCCTTATCTACAAAATGTGTTGCCTGGGCCTCGTGTAGAGTCAAGATTCCAACCACAAATATGGCCATACTCTTAAATGTATTTTTCAAAGTGATTTAAAACACTAAAGTGCAATAATAGACCCTGTCATCTGGTTTGATCATCCATAGATTTAGACTACAGATAGACCAAATATAGACTGCAAAAGTATAACATCTACAATCTATTGCAGGTAGTGTCCAGGAAAACACACATCACAGAAATAGTCTTGTTTGTGTTTCCAATGTCCATCTGATAGTAAGACATAGAGGTGAATGGTCAGTGGTAAATATAATATAAAATATATTTGACAGTAGGCCATGGAAAAAAGAGGGTGAAACTAACATTAGATGGTTTAAATATTTTCTCACTTGCAAGTAGGAGAGGGTTTATTTGTGTGTATACTCATCTAAACTCATTCTCCTGTTATGTACAGCTCCAGAGGGCTCTATAATGTTCCCAATGTTCCTTGCAGCGTACATGCTACCTCTGAAAGACACCATTAGAACACAAAGCCTTGACTTACTGTGTTATTCCAAAGACAAAAAGCTTTATCCGTTCTTCATCCCAGGTGCAAAACATCAAATCCTGGCATCCAAATGTCTAGAAGAGTTCCAAGATTTAAAAAACAATTGATTGATGCTAACCCAGAAAATACATAGGTACATCTGGAGCATCCCCATTGTATGACAGAACCATGTAGATTAAATCATTGGTTTCCAATTTCAAACTATTTAGAAACTAACTTAAAAATTCAACTTAAAGTTGAAAATACTTTTTAACTCAAGTCCATTGTGTTTGCCATTCATTTCCCTCTGAATACACTGTAAATGACGAAGTAAGTTTGTTGCCAAAAAATACTTTTTTATATAACAATTTTAATCAAATCAGCACTTTGAATAATTTATATTCAATTATTTTTTAACTGTGTAAGGCATATCATAGCATACATTAAATACAGAAGTTGTTCTTTAGTAGCGTTTTAACTTTTTTTATAGTACTTATACCACTTATTTGCATCATAGAGAACACTAAAAAGAACAGATATGTTAACACTTAATCTCCATGGTTTTTGTAGTTTTCTCCATTGTGCTGTCTCAATGTGATGAGCAACTCAATTGAATTGAAAGGCCCATGGGCATAAAAGTCAAAAATCATCTGGGGAGGATAATTTAACTCTACTCCCTGGACAGGAGATGATCTACCGCAGGGCACCCTGGGGGACCCCACTGCTGCTGTGCCCCTCAAAACCTTTTTTTTGTTTTATTCTTTGTTTAATTTATCAATGCATCAGCCCCCAATATAATAAAAAATAGTGCTAATACCCTCTAGTGGCCAAACCTAGTAATGCATGATTAAGTTTAATTTAGCTATTTTTTATGTTCCCTATTCATTTAATCTCAGGAGATTTCTTCTCCCCCCATAGTTCCTACGTCTCTGGAAAGAAAATTAAAAAACAGTTTTTTATTTAAATTAGGAAAATACTTCAGAAACATGGAGCTTAAGCTTTAACCCATCTGCATCTCTTAAAGAGGTCATAAATATTTAAACTAATTGCAAGTTTCATTTGTCATATCACAAAAGCTTTAATTATATTCTCACAAGAAGCTTTGCAGTTGAGTATAACTTAAATTGTGGAATTTATTGTCAGTATTAAATATCTGGCAATGTTTTTGCTTAGTGTTAGCAAAGAAGACCAAATATTATTATATTGGAGCTTAGGACATCTCTTTTTCTGTTGGCGCTACATTTATATCTGATGGAAAATTACTATTATGATTAATAATGTATTGTGTAAGGCACAATGCATAGCGAAAGGATTAGTGTAGGAAGACTTATTTGTCCAAAACAGCTTCATTTTATCTAACCTTTGATTACTATTTCAAGATTATTCATATGTTATTTAAACACAATGTCCATTGAGAAATTACCTTTTAATAATTAATTTAAACAGATATTAATTTGTTAAAATATGTTATGTTAGCCCACATTTCTGCATCCTCATTATTAAACATGACGGCCCTTTATAACCTCCCATGGCTTCACTAAGGTTAAGTATTTAGTAAATGAAACAGTAAAGACATGTTTGCAAAACAGCATTAAATTAAGCATTTTTAATTAGTTCCAAAACAGGGGGAAAATAGCTTTTTCTATTGAGTTACATCAGTATAAGCATTTTGCAAACTACTGCTTGAAATTTTAAGGTACCAATAATGGGAAAATAACACAGCCTCAAAAAAATATATTAGTAACTTCTTTTAATTTTAAAACTTGTTGCCTGCAATTTAGTTTTGTGTTCAGAGCTAAAGCTTCTGCAAAACACAATATTTTTTTCTAAATTCCTCATTACCCTTATGAATATGGACAAACTACTCAAGTTGTCCTTTTCCCGCTAATGAGCAACTAGAGGATTTCAGAGCTGAGCAAAAAAGGATTGTCATTAACCAGGCAAAATCTGGTAGTCTGTTTAAATGAGCTATCTTCTATAAAACAATTTATTTTGCACATACTTGAAACATTTTCCCCTGGAGCTGTTAAGTTAAAGAAATAAAAAAAAAAACAGGCTATTTAATCTTTAAATAGAAAATTAATTACATTGGCAGGTTCCCTTTCATGTACTGTGCACATCACTATAAAAACCATTAATGAAGACAATTTTATTAGACAACTGTTTTATCGAAAACAATATATAGAGCTTTTTTTTAAGTGTTTAATTGCAATTTCCAAATTTCATTAGGCATGTGTACCTGTGAGACGTGATAAACATTTGATAGCAGTCTGCAAAATTAGGGGACTCTTAACTCCCTTATCTGCCATAATTAAGTGTGAAAAATGTCACCTACTTCAACAATCAACACTATGCTCAACTAGATGCACCCATATATTAAAAGGAGCCTGAAGATCCAATTATATTATTAAAAACACAGCAAATTTTGCATGCAACAAAACAGTTTAAGAGTACACCACTATTCTAGCACTGGTTGGAATTTTTTAATTCTATAAAAATACATTTACAGTTTGCATTCTTTAGCCAACAAAAGCATTTAGTCTATAAAGTAAACAACTTCCTTGCCAGATGATATAATGGGATGTTGCTAAAAAATATAAATTCATGTAGATAACTTGATGATGTTGTTCAGTCTTTAGTTGTAGCCGACTCTCTGTGACCCTATGGATTGCAACATGCCAGGCACATTCTCTCTCGAAGAAGTATGAATTGATAAAGTCATTTCAAAAGTAAATAACACCTTTTTTGTGGTGTAACATAATTATTGCCACAAAGTAATACTTTAAAAGTGTAAGCTTTATTATTACTTTAGAAAAAAAATTATGTGAGGCTGTTTATACCAACAGTCCCCACTTTGGTACCGCCAAATAAAAACAAGCCTAGGAAAAAAAAAAAAAAAACACCAAATAGTCTTTCTATAACAGTCACAAAATGTCGTCTGTGTCAGATCACGAAAATCTTAGACTTTTAGATATCTTGCAGTCTTCAGGTTCCGCTGCCTTTCAAAGGTACGCTGTCCACAAAGCAACCGAAACTGATAAATCTTCAAGACAAAAAGAGAAAGAGAAGGCGCCACCCTAGTTCAGATTATCCTTCAACATTCAAAACCCAATTGAGTTGTGTATATATATAGATCTCCGCTTATGGTTAATGAATGCCAACTCACATGTTGTTACCCCAAATATATGAGGTATAATACAGGTATAGATTGAGACTCCAGAGGTTCGTGGTCCACTTTGGCTTTCTTCTTGGTAGCAAGGCTGTATCTCCAAATATACTGATAAACAGCGAAGGACTCCAAAAATTAAAATTAAAATACCATAAGTTTGACCTATTTTTGGAGTCCTTCGCTGTTTATCAGTATATTTGGAGATACAGCCTTACTACCAAGAAGGAAGTCAAAGTGGACCACAAACCTCTGGATTCTCAATCTATACCTGTATTATACCTCATATACTGTATTTGTGGTAACAACATGTGAGTTGGCATTCATTAACCATAAGCGTAGATCTATATATATACAACTCAATTGGATTTTGAATGTTGGAGTATAATCTGCACTAGGGTGGCGCCTTCTCTTTATTATTACTTTGTTAAAAAACGTGGTTTTAAAATCCAAACAATTAAATAAACTAAGATTATTACTTCTTAGTTATATGACGTCACTCATTCAAGTATTATTATATGACTTTGCATTTATTATATAGTAGCGCAAAAGAGATCTGTGATCCACGATTATTTATGTTTTTGTTGGCTAGTCTTACTTGTATAATAGGGCTTTAAAGTGCTGATGTGCTCATTGCAATATATTTTAATAAAAATACTTTTGTCATGATATTATTATTATGATTTTTTTTAAGTGCTCTATGCTGTGTTGGAAAATCGTGAATTAAACAAGTAATAAAGTGACACTTTGTGCTTTATTGAAGTTTCTAACTAACAATCAGGCTCCTATAGGAGTCAGATCTGAAAGGGACTAGTGCTGAATTTATAATGGGGATCTAGCTTAAAAGGTACTTTGCTACCTCATGGATGTATTTCTACATCCACTACTTTACCCATAAGTCTATAAACCTAATTATATTGATTAAATAATATGTTTGCTCGGTGCACTATACATATAGTAATGGCTTGATAAGACCTCATGATAATATATTTCCTTATAGCCTAATATCGTATTTCGGCGTTCCACGCCGTTCTATGTCTGTACTACTAAGGCGCTTGACAATTAAGTCATCAAAATGCGCCCAACGCATGTTTCTGTGAGACGTTACTTCTCTGGTTGTGCCTATCCATAAGGTTTTCTTGGCAAATAAACTGCCATTTTCTTCTCCAGTGAACTGCAATTTGTCTGGCCTGCCCATCTTGGGTGACTGTACATAGAACAGCTCACAGTTTCATTGAAGTACACAAGTCCCTTCACCATTAGAAGGTAGTAAATAACATACCATTGGTAACATTGAACTTACAATATAATATAAGCACAATGCACACACAAATTGAAGTTCCTTTTGTGTTGTCTCAATATAGGTGCGGTTCTTAATATGTAGTAATTTATCAAATAACCATAATTAAAGTGTATATTTCATCCATGATACCTATCAGCCATAACCTTAATGGTAAGTGTAAATGTAACAAATTAAAGAGCATGACAGAACAGAACACTCTGCTAGACCATTAATGGTCCAGCAAAGCGTTCTGTTATGTCCTAATTTAACCAACATATATCCTGTTGCCCCATGTACTTATACAATAAATAATTGTTTCCTTTAGGGATATATATGATACTCTGGCTAAAAAATAAGTTTATGTGCCAGAAATATCACTGATAAATTTCTGATAACCTGCAGCAAAGTAAAGAAGATCCTTTTGAGAGAATATGAGCAAGTTCAATCGATCCAGCATCCGAAATTCCTTTTTTTAAGGTTAGTGTAGAACAATTCCTGTTTATAGAGAGAAACCATTAGTTTATGTTGCATAAAATCGAATGAGCAATACTAACCTTTCTACCTTGCCAGCAGCACATGTTTTTTTTTAAATATTTGCCAGCTTTTAAAAATATAGGTATTGGATTTTCTTGTAAAATATTCCAGATATGCTTATACAAATTGGGAGAGTTGGGAAGAATTTATGATACCAATATTTGACATGGTCAAGGTGAAGAATATGGCCCCTATTTAATTGAGCAATTGTAGGTTACTGGAGTCCGTAATTGCATCTTTCAACTACCTGCAAACGATTTGCGGGTAACAGGCTAAAAATCCCTGCGGTTGTCAAAATCGTAACCCTGACCCAGCTAAGCCTTTGATCTTTCAGGCCCATAAATGTTACAATCGCAAATCACTATTCAATTGCTACAATTCCTCAAGCCCGCAAAAGTTTTCAAACCTGTAAATGGCAAATGTAGAAGAAAATCCTATGAGTACCAGATAGGACTCGCAAGGGGGTTAAACACCTGATCATAGCACTGTAAATGCAAATAAAAATTCAACAAGGCACTTTAAAAGACGGGCAAAGCGATGGAAGACATTATAATTAATTGCTCAAAAGTCTCCAGCTTGCAAATCGAAAATATTTTTTTTACGTTTTTATTGTCATGTTATATTGATTCCAAGAATCAATCAGTTAATACACATCAGGCCACCCACATGGACTAGAACATTTCTTTCATTAATTTCTATTATTTTGTACTTTGCCGGATTGCGAGTCCGATCGCATATCGGACTTCTAAACGCTAATGGATTGACGTTTAACCTCCAAGTTTTAATGATGTCATGATGACGGTCTCATTTACTATTGGCTATTTCTATGGCCTTGCTTAATTGATCATGATCATGATCATGCTCTGAAATGCTACTTATGATTGGATATTAACGGTTTAGGCTTTCAGCCCTTAAATTAGATGCACAGCCGTGAACGTGATCAATAAGTCAAACCCGTATTTACAGGTTTAGATGGAGCCAATGGAAACAGAGATCGTCATCATCGTGTCACAGAAAAATAGAGGTTGAAATTCGAAGTCCCACGGGGTTCAATTACGAGTTATGATCGGACCCATATTCCAGATATAATGCAATGTTAATAAAGCCGTAAATATGATTTTCTAGTCCAGGTCCATTCTCTGTATTAACAAATTGATTGATGGGATCGATATAACACGGAAATCAAACATGAAATAAAGTATTTTTTGGGGCTGATTTGAGAGCTTGAGAATTTTGTGCTATTACTTCTAAGACCTAACATCACTTTCCCTTTTAATAAAAGTACAGTAGTGTGTGTATATGTTCATTTAAAGTGCTACGGATTGGACTGTTGCACTCGTTGGCCTTTGGGCTCCATTTGCGTGTTACGGTGTTGAACGCAAGTAAAATCTTTGCAATTTAATAGCTAAGTATGAAACATAGGGGCTACATGCTTGAGATTACAATGGATTAGCGTCCGTGAAGTTCCATGTTCCACACCTCGTGGCTTTTTTCACTCCAAACCCGCAGATCGGCAGCGGCTTGCTTAATGGGGCCAATTTGATAGTCGTAAGTCTTACGGATTATTGTTTTACACGCTAGGGGAATTTAGTGGGGCTGTATGAGTAGTGAAACTGGAACTGATATAGATGCATTTAGGCCTAGATTGATAAGGCCCAGGCCTAGGCACAGATTTTGAAGCAAAGTATATTCAAAAGACTCACAAAGCAGTGATAAAATATGATTACAATAAATCATCTTGAAGAAAGATAACTCCTATAACTGCCACTTATTGAAATATATAGATAATTAAGTCTGTGTGTGCATGTTAGGTCGTGAGAAGAACACTGTTCACAAGATGCAAAGGGGAGCTAGTCGTAAAATGGCGGGTAATGTGTGGTATGCGTCTAAGCGGAATATCCGTATGTCTTTTGTGGTGTTTTGCGAGTTTCTTGTGGTGTTTTGCGAGTTTCTTATGGTGTTTTGCGTGTTTAGAGTGCTGTAGCCTCGTTTTCGTTTTGTTCGGCTGCCATTTTTTCTCTTGCTTAGAGAATTTTTTAGTGTCTCTTTTATTTTGAGTTAAATGAAGGTGTAAGTTGCTTTTTTGAGGTCCTGGATGCTCCCTCTTGCTGTAGGTAAGCTTTTTAAGTAGGTGCTGTGTGTATTTATTGTGTTTAAAAAATTTTGATGTTCGCGGGTTGCGTCCGATTTTTGCGAGGTCGTAATGTGTGCTAACGTGTCTCGTATGTTGTTTGCGTTTGTAGCCTCGTTTTCGCTTTGTTCGGCGGCCATTTTTTCTCTCGCTTAGTGAATTTTTTAGTGTCTAAACTCTTTTATTTTGAGTGAAATTAAGGTGTAAGTTGCTTTTTTGAGGTCCTGGATGCTCCCTGTTGCTGTTGGTAGGCTTTTTATGTATGTGCTGTGTGTATTTATTGTGTTTTGAATTTTGTAATGTTCGCGAGTTGCGTCCGAGTGTTGCGAGGTCGTAAGGTGTGGTAACGTGTCTCGTATGTTGTTTGCGTTGCGAGGTAAAGTTTGCGAGGGTCGTAGTTGGTGTGTCGTGTTGTTTGTGTTGGGCCGTAAGGTTTGCGAGGGTCGCAGTTGCTGGCAAGGAGCGCCTTCGGTGCGAGGGCCGCGGCTCGCTATGCGAGCCCGCAAGCGTTAGCAACAACTCGTACGCTCACAACTATATATGTGATAGATAGATAGATAGATATTCAACAGGTCATTTGCGGAATTGTTTTTTAATCTTGAGACAGAATGGTGCTGGTAATATATGAAATATAGCACTTTTATACAACCCACATCAAACTGTTGTAGTAAATAATGAGTTTTGTTTTGTTTGTGAAGTGTGTATCAAACTGACCATATTAGAAGGTTTTTAAGAAAAAAAACATGTTTTAAGAAAATCAGAACTTTTGAAGAAGGACATTACTATATTATATACACATAGGGCCTCATTCAATTGCGATTTGGCCAATTGAATAGGGCTCTAAATAAGCACATAACATATTTTTTTGAAAGAAGTTTTTAGTTAGTGAAAACCTTGCTTTTGGATAGATGTTTACTAACTAAAAGCTTCTTTAAAAAAATATGTTATATGCTTATTTAGAGCCCTATTCAACTGGCCAAATCGCAATTGAATGAGGGCCATAGAATATAATTGGGAAAAGCTGTACCCAATGATGTAAAGGACCCCAGTACAATAAAATATTATATATGTTTGAAAAGTATGAGTGACTTAGATAGTTTATCTGTTATTGAACAGAGGAATATATATTTTCTTTGTTGCATTACTACTTGAGAGCTGGATCGTGAGGGTGTTTTTTATCAGTGGATGCAGTGGCGGAGCTAGTTAATGGAGGGCCCGGGTGCAAAAGAAAACTTGCGGGGCCCACTGGAAGGGGAATGGTTGCGAGACCCTGTGCTTGCTGTAGCGCTTGCTGTGGCATTATTTCACTGAATGAACGAACAGTCCATGTGTCAATCCTAACTTTAATATTTTGAGCACTAATGCTCAATGTGTGTGCTCACTATGGCCCTCATTCAATTGCAATTTGGCTAATTGAATAGGGCTCTAAATAAGCACATAACATATTTTTTTAAATAAGTTTTTAGTTAGTAAACATCTATCCACTAACTAACTATTCACTAACTAAAAACTTCCTTAAAAAAATATGCTATGTGCTTATTTAGAGCCTTATTCAATTGGCCAAATCGCAATTGAATGAGGCCCTATGTCTGAAAATAAAAAAAACGATGGTCATATTCTTCAGTTAAAACTCATCAAATACGCAAAAGAATATGGAAATAAAGCTTCAGAGAGACAGTTTGGACCTCCTCCCACTGAGTGTATGGTCAGATAATGGAGATAGCAGGAAGAACAACTACTCAAGATGTACAGGTTCTTTGAACATATAAAACATGTGTTCTATTTCATTTTACTGTACTAAATACACATGTACTTTGAACATCATTTTTTTTTTATATTTGGGGTTTGAAAAAGTGGGGGTCATCTTATACATGGGGGCGTCATATACACATAAAAATATGGTATATGCATATTTATTTTGATAGCTCTGCCCCCCTCAAGACAGGGCCCTGGTGCATTGCACCATCTGCACCAGTGGTAGGTCCGCCAATGAGTGGATTGATGATAGCGGGGGGAACATGCTTTATTAAATAGTTGTAATGAACTGAAATTGACACCACACAATTACCCCTTACCGAGCCTAAAGCAGGTAAATGTAAACACCACTTTCCCAACTTTCACCAATGCATCATGGATGCCTCCAGTGTCTACTAGAGGCATCAAAAAATGTATTTCTAATTAAAAATTAGCTTTGTCATGTTTTCCCATATTAAGTATGCTCTTAGTCTATGCATATATGACACTGTAATGGCCCCGTGGTGATATGGCACCAGATATTATTTAAATTTTCCATACAAGAGTCATGTTTTTCCATGACAGGTAATTTGTGTATGGCAAGCTACTGTTGAATTTTTAATAAGAATGGCTTTGTAACACAATTTATGTATATTCTGAAATATCCATACAAAAAATAGAGAGCATTACAACTTGTAACACATAGTTTATTCTATGTATGTTGAAGAATATGTTAATATTTTGGCTACACAATGCAATATGGGCATGAATCATTTACCACATTATTTCTATGGCAGTATCAAGAATATAGTGATTTTGAAGCTGAAGTTCTTTAAAGTATTCACATGCTTCAAAGTCAGCATTTCCATTTCGTACTGGCACGTTTCCCAGGAAAGTCTATAACTTGTTAAGTTTCTGAAATTATGCAGCATTTTGGTTCATAAACTTTGAAATGGTTTTCATTTATTGTCAGTACATTTAATTCAATTGTTATTAGGAAATCAGGGTTTTAGACTTTGTTAGTCATAAGGTATCATCGCACTAATTTTTCTGCATTAGTTATAACAATATTATACATAGCTTTAAAAATATGTTAGCAGCAAAGGTACTTGAAATGAAGAAGGTTAATGCATCATAGGTAATAACTATGTTAAAATACTGATTATGTGTAATACTGCAAATGATGTATTTCTACTCTAAATAAATAAAAAAACACTATTTTCCATTACTGTTTCAGAAAGAACATTGTCTGTCTGCTAGTAACCTGAGCATTACTTTGCGCTGTTTAATCAATATAACAGTTCTTGCTATTTAGTTATTTTGCTATAAGACTATATTTAAAATCTTGAAGTGCAATGCTATGTTTTTGGCTTGAAGGTCCAGTGTAGTTTGGGAAAACATCACATGTTTGTGAAGTATAATACAATTATCTAACCCATGAAAAATCTATTACAAGTACAGTAAATCCTACCTAGCTAGGGTAATCCCCCAACCCTTAAACATTGCAGGAGAACTAAAGGCTATATGTATTCATTTTAGACTTTCTAAAACATTTTGAACATTTTTAAAATAAGCTTCTTCATAAGAACATATTATAAATATAATTCAGTGGGGGTTTTTTTAATACTCTTATGCAACCAATATATTTCAGAACAATTTTCCTTAAAAAACACAACCATAAAAAAATTATTTACAAGACAATTGAAATATCATGTAGTTGAAGTGTCTCCCCATTCTCACGCCTAGATTAGAGCAGTAATCATCATCTACCAATTTAACCAGCAACAGCCAACCATGTTTAACTGCAGTTAAATTAAGTATAGTTGTTTCTGTGGGTTGTATATGACATTACCTAATAAGCAGAGGAGTCATATAACAAGAAAGTTTAAGACTACTAGTTGGGTATCAAGAAATGTATCCAGGGGCCTTCGGTAGGGCAATAGGTGGTGGACACAAGAGCTGGTATCAGTGCCACATACAGGAGTTAGCACAACTAGGATTATTAGAGTCCCTTGAACTGTGTCATTAATATATTCCTGAGACAAGTCTTGATGTGATAAATAAGTCATCCAAGGATATAATACTTATTTGTTTTTGCACAAGATGCCATTATAGGTAGTCCCGTAGGGATTATTCTATGATGCAGGAGACAAAACCAGGGATAATGTAGGCTGGTACATAGGTCCTTACCACACCTTGAAAAACTCTTGAAAAACATCTTCAGTTATCCTATTTGTTGAAATATGTCTATATGAGTTCTCCAATGACTTTCACCTTAGTATCTTTACTTTTTGATAAATCATAAAGGTTTTACAAAGCTTCAATTTGTTCCAGATTTTAAATCTGGAATATTAAAGAATTCATTAAATATTAAATATTAAAGAAGGAAATATGGGATCAATACATCAATTAAAGTGGTGTTAAAATTTCCTAAAAGGACAGTTGTGACAACAAGAGTTCTGAATATGAATTCGTTTTTTTTATGTGTTTTTATTATCGCATATATAAAAAAAAAAACATCACAAGCGTATTCATTCACACATCACTTTACAGAAATTGAAGATAGCTTGTTTAATACATCATATAAAAATACATAGTTACAACCAGTCATAGGTACATTATACTATTGAGGAAATATAAATAAGAAAGGCATACATTCAAAATAAGTCAGAACCTCTTAAAATCCTGTGATCCTATTGTTCTACATTGTATTGATCCCACATAAGCCATTTTTTTGCTAATTTTTTCTTTTGAATTCTATACCATATAAGATCCTTTTTTAGTTCTCTATCTCGTTAAGTTCTTGTTTTAAAATCTAGCCAAGTTGGGACATTTTTGGTCTTATAGAATTAAGCTATGAGCCATTTACATAGCATGTTGCGTTGTTGGCATATCTGAAAAAATATGTAATAATAACATTTCTGGACACAGTGCTATCTGTATATCTGTAATTAACAACTCCATCATATGTGTTTCTTTCCCTCCTCATTCCCTCCAATACTCTTCAGAGTTTACTAGATTCATTTTATTCATAGTAGTTGGAGCCAAATGCCATCTCTGGATCAGTTTAATATCTAATCCTCTGTAAGATATACAAACAGATGTTTCCTTAACCTCTTAAATGGTAATCATGAGCATGACTCTGGGTTAATTTTCACTTCCTAAATCGGTAACCCCGAGCCACGCTAGGGGTTACTGCATGGAGGATGTGGAGGGGGCCCAGTGCTGCTAAAATTGCCTGGGCCGCCTCAGCACACTATTCCTCCTCCTCTATCCTCGTCCTCCTTCCCCGTTATCATCCTCCTCCCCCCTGATCAACTTTCTCCTCCTTCCCCCCTTATCCTCCTTCTCCTTCCCCCTACCCTCCTCCTCACTTCCCTCTCCAGTCCCTATCCCCCTCTCTCCTTACTTTTTAACTGGATCCGATGAGCTGCCTGCTCATCTCTCCCCCCCGCAGCATGTCTTCTCACTGCCCATCAGCCTGTCACGTCATTAGCATTTACCGGGCAGTTTACTGCCGAAGACACGCTGCAGAGGGAGAGATGAGGTGGCTTATCGGATCCAGTTAAAAAGTAAGGAGAAAGGGGGATAGGGACTGGAGAGGGAAGTAAGGAGGAGGTTAGGGGGGAGGAGTATGAGGATCAGGCGGGAAGGAGTAGGAAGAGGAGGATGATAAGGGGGGGCAAGGGAGGATGATAAGGGGGAACAAGGGAGGATGATGAGGGGGAAGGGGGGCAAGGGAGGATGATAAGGGGGCAAGGAAGGATGATAACGGGGGGCAAGGAAGGATGATAAAGGGAGAAGGATGGAGGAGGAGAAGGGGGAAAGGGAGGATAAGGAGAAATGGAGGAGGAGCATAAGGAGGGAAGTGAGGAGGACATTATGTGGGAAGGAGGAGGAGAGGAAGGAAGTGGGAGGAGGATAAGGGGGGAACGGGAGGATAAGGGGAAAGTGAGGAGGAGGATAAGGGGGAAGGGGGGAAAGGGAGAAGGAGGGGAAAGGGAGGAGGCGGGAGAAAGACGATGATAATGGGGGAAGGAGGAGGAGGATGATGAATAGGGGGGAAGAAAGGAAGGGAGGAGGAGAAGGAGAATAGGGGGGGAAGGAGGGATGAGGAGGATAATAAGGAGGGCGGAGGATATGGGGTAAAAAGAGGAGGGGAAGGGGCAAAGGGAGGTGATTGGAGTGGGGAGAAGTGAGGAGGAGGGGGGAGGAGGAGGAGGATAATGGGCAAAGGGCGGTATGATTGTGTCAGTATTTTTTAATGTACCGCTTTAGCATTCTAAATACTGACATAATCATACCGCCAGGCGAGTTAACAAACTTTAAACCATCTTTCTACTTGTTTCTTAATGGGACTTGTGTGATGCTTCTAAAGACCTACATTATCTTCAGGATGATCACCATTTTAATCAGAGCCATTCTACCTCACCGTAATAAAAACTCAGGTTTCCAGTCTGAAATAGTCTGCTTAATTTGTCCATGTACTAACATAATGTTATCTCTTAATATAGATTTAATAGAGGGTTTAAAATAAAACATTTTGTATTCAATTGCTCTCCCAATTCAATCTATATTTTTTAAATAAAACAATTAGCTCAGAATCTTTTAATCCCAAAACTAAAGTTTCTGATTTCAAGTTGTTGATCTTCAGATACGAAACTTTGTTATATTTACAGTATCAAGTGTGTCAAATAGAGCTGGCAAGGAATCTTCTGGCTCAAATAGTGTCAACACCATGTCTGCAAGCATTAGTAATTTATATTGATTGTCTCTAATCCCTATTCCCTTAATTGCCTCTGTAGTGCGTATTACTTTAGCCAGTGGTTCTAGGGATAGTATAAAATTCAACGGAAACCGAGGACATCCTTGCCTAGTCCCATTTGACAGACAAAATTGTTCTGATCTGAAGTCAACGCCTGTAACTACAGCACAGGGATTTCTGTAAAGTACTGTGATCGCTTTATTCCCGAACTCTTCAAAACCGAATTTGTCCATTACAGCTTCAATATATGTAAAGGAAACATATGTAAAGGAAACATATATACACATACTATATACATATATACTGTATATCAATATATACATAAAAAGCAGAGCACCGTAGTCCACAGTGATATCTTTCCTATTGGACAAACAGCTCACTACGAGTACTAAGCCTGTTATGGTATAATAAGAAAAAATCACTTGAAATTCTGATAATGTATTAGAAAACCCAAGTCCATATTAAGTCCTGTATTTTTAGTGTTGAAGAATGTGATCATCTTTATTTCCAATGCTTTTCTCTCTTGGATGTTTTTACATTTTCCTCTGAGTATTTTGACTTTTAAGTTTTGGATGGAGTAATCATTCTGGCTAAAATGGTGTCCCACTGGGCTACAATAACTGTCTTCATTATGTTTTCTTATTAAATGCCTGTGTAAATTCATCCTTAAATGCATTTTTTGGCCGATTTCTCCAATGTAAAGCAGTTGAAATAAAGATGATCACAATCTTCAACACTAAAAATATAGGACTTAATATGGACTTGGTTTTCTAACACATTATCAGAATTTCATGTGATTTTTTCTCATTATACCTTAACAGGCTTAGCACTCTTAGTGAGCTGTTTGTCCAACAGGAAATATATCACTGTGGACTACAGTGTTCTGATTTTTCATGTATATATTGATGTATATGTGTATATATGTTTCCCATATGTTCTACCGGACCCTGCCCTCTCTTTCATCCCACACATACAGTCTCTAACCAAATCCTGTCTTTTTCATCTAAAAAACGTATCCAAAATACGCCATTACCTTACACAAGACACTACTAAGATTCTAATACACTCTCTCATCATTTCTCGCCTTGACTATTGCAACTCGCTCCTTGTTGGCTTGCCCATCACTCGCCTCTCCCCACTTCAATCCATAATAAATGCCTCCGCCAGACTCATCTTCAGTACACATCGTTCAGTGTTTGCAGCTCCTCGTTGTCAATCACTTCACTGGCTTCCCTTAGCCTCCAGAATAAAGTTTAAAATCTTGACCCTAACTTATAAAGCCCTCAACAACAGCGCACCCCCCATACATCTCTGCTCTCATCTCCAAATACTCCACCACACGCCCTCTTCGTTCTGCTAACGACCTTCTTCTTTCTACCACTCTTGTCACCTCCTCTCACTCCCGCCTCCAGGACTTTTCTTGCGCTGCCCCTATTCTCTGGAACTCCTTGCCTCGCTTCACCAGACTATCCTCCTGCCTTAAATCCTTCAAAACATCAATAAAAACAAACCTCTTTAAAGAGGCCTATAACCTTCCTCCCTAACATGCTCAGCACTACTCTCTCCCTACTGTACCACATACACACTTCAACCTTTAGATTGTAAGTCTGCGAGTTTCAATCCTGCAAGGTGCTTTAGGGAAAGCTCTATGGACACCGGATTCCAAGCTCAAAGACAGGGCCATCCACTCTTTGCAAGGTGTGAATCTTTAACTTGTCATTGCCTGTAACTTAACTTATGTATAGCGCTACGGAATATGTTGGCGCTTTACAAATAAACGATAATAATAATAAAAAAAAAAAAATAATAATATGTTGTGTTTATTCCCCATATATGTATTTATCTGATGATGTCAGATGCTGTTTCCACTCTATGTGCATCTGTTGTTTTTATTCAAACTGAGGGTTCCATCTCATGTCAGTATTGCTGTATTGCTTCAGGCTTGATAAAGAGAGGTTGAGCCTCTAGAAAGCTTGTTATTATAAATAAGACTTTTGTCCAATACAAAAGACATCAAATTATATTGCAATACTCATTTTTAATCTATCTATCTATCTATATATATATATATATATATATATATATATATATATATATTTTTTTATAATTACTAAATTACTATATTTATATATATATATATATATATATATATATATATATATATATATATATTAATAATCATTAAATTACTATATATATTTTTTTTTGTTTCTTGTTTTTTGTTACCCATTTCAAAAGAGATAATTAATTATCGACAAGTTAATAATTGAAAATGGAATATATATATATATATATATATATATATATATATATATATATATATATATATATACATATACTGTATATATAAACAGGGGGGATGGGGGGACGGCAAATCCCCCTTAGATTAAATGAATGGGGGACACAAAAAATAGCAAACCTAAACTTAATCATACATTACAGGTTTTGGCCACTCATTGAAAGCCTTGACCCATGGTTTATCATATACCCAGAATGCAGTGTAATAACTGTATTCCTCTGAATCCTGAGCAGGAAACAAGTTTTTTTAACTTCTAGATGTACAAATGTGACCACAGATATACTATATATATATATATATATATATATATATATATATTTTTTTAATATATATATATGTATATATATATATATTTATATTTATATTTATATATGTATGCAGATAGATAGATAGATAGATTGATAGATAGATAGATAGATAGATTTATATGTGCATGCATCATATTGAGGGGGGTGGGGCAGGGCATTGAGAAATTTAACAAAGACATTCTCCCAGGCTTCCTGTTCTGGAAGTAAAGTTGAATTATCCTCCCCAGATTTTTTTGGTATCCTACGCCCATGTATATACATATATGTAATGTTTTGTTTAATTGTTCAATCATGTTCAACTCCATGAGCGCTGTGCATGTCTTATGTCTGGTTGTGCTTAACCATAAGGTTTATTGCAAAGATCTTGGAGTTGGTTGCCGGTTCCTTCTCCAGCTGACCTATCAGCTATGACCTGCCCATCTTGGGAGACCCTATATGGTACATATCACAGCTTCATTGAAGTACACAAGCCCCTTCACCATGACACCTTGCACTAAAAATGGCAGAACATATCATGTTTCTTGCTTGAATTCTTGAATTAAGTAGTAGACAGCACAAGGAGCTGAAAAAGAGAGCACCAAAACCGAAAATAGTGTAGTCTATCAATAACTTTTATTTTTTAGACAGGAGACAAAATTCCAAATTTCCTTTGATAATGTGAATTCATTTTGGATAATAAAACAAAGAACAATCAAGGTATATATACACATACTTTGGACTATATCACAAATTGATAGGAAAAAATTAATCCAATAAGAAACAGCGTTAAATACCATATAAGCAAAACCAGGATACATGGATAAAATAACAGGACAACACATTTATGTTCCTTAGCCATCTAAACTTTCTTATCCGTTATCTGTTTTGTTTTTAAAATACATATTTAATATGATAAATTATTCTCTATATTTAAATGGCTACTTGAATATTTTAAGAGATTTCATATAATCACGGCTATCCAAAGTTTTACTTAGTTTCAAAGTTAATGCTGCATAATCAATATGTAAAATATAATATTGATATAATAATAATAAAGATACTGAAGGGCACTGAAATACTTGTAGAAATCCAGTGCAAACGTTTCAATGTTCTCGATATTCACTAATCACACTTTGCCTCCTTGGCCCAGCTCTTTACCGCTCTTGGGAAATATTTTACCATTTTTTAAGGTGCAATGTATCTTATGTATTGATTGGTTGAATTTAACCTTTTCTACTCTTTTTTGATGTTTTGTGAGTATTTTTACAATAGTGAAAACAGGCTAAAAGTTATAATTGTTTCAAACTAGGACCCAAATTAGTAATAAAAATTCTGCTAGAAGCAAGTAGATACATAATATCCTGATATGAAACAGTGTTGTTCTTGTTTTATGTATAGTTTGATCATAAAATAGAAATATATGCATGTCAGTACATGGAGATGCTGATAAACAAGTGTCATATAAATGCTTTAAAAACCTTTCCTGGAGTTTCCATTTTCATGGATATGAGTGCTCTTTAGATGGTAAAAGTAATCATAAATTAGACTAATAATTCACATGTAAATGCGCATCTGTTGCATAAACAAAGTCACTAATAGTAAACATGTTTTACTAGTTACAATCTATTTTTTACATATAATAGCAGATACAGTATTTAGATACATAGCATAGCTACTTTATTACTCAAAGTATTACTTTGAATGTATTTTAAAGGAGTATATGAACCCAATTTCCTAATAAGAGATGGCAAGTTTTGAATAACTGTTTTGATTGTTGTAATTCTATAATAAAATAAATGACCAATCTATGCAATCATGTAAAAAGAAAATAAAAACAATTAAAACTTGATATGTTTGCACAGCATTTTGACATATATTATAGAATCAGATAAATATGCAATTCCTAATTAAGAAATAGGCAATATCAATTGTTTTATGTAAAAAATAAAAATTGCATCTATAAATATTATTATAATATCTTGCGCCTCATCAGTTGTTAATTAAGACAAAACATTATATTCAGTTCCATAAAACATATGCTTTGGTGGAATATATTTCCATGCAAATGTGTGTGTGTGTTAAGTACTTCAGTTGTGGCTGACTCTCTGTGACCATATAGACACAGCACTGCAGGCACATCTGTCTATTTTTCTGGTTGTTCATATCCATATGGATTTCATGGCAAAGATACTGTAGTGGGTTGCCAGTTCCTACTCCAGTGAACTGCAATTTGTCTGATCTCTCTATAACCTCCCCATCTTGGGTGACCATACATGGCATAGCTCTCAGCTTCATTGAGGAACACAAGCCCCTTCATCATGACAAGGTAACTATCCATGAGGGGTATGCAAATGTACACATATTTAAATATTTACATAATTCTGAATGTTGGTATGGACTGCATTTATGAGAGTTCCTAAACCAAAATGAACTTTTGTTAAAGGGACATGTAATACATTTGTTCGAGGTATTTACCAAAGTTGTATTTTGCACGACAAAAATATAAAATAAATCTTGATTAATCTTCTCTGAAACTAACAGGATATGCAGAAAGCATACATAGCCCTGCAGATTACATTGACAGACAAGTAAGATTCATATACAGTCAGGTCCATAAATATTGGGACATCGACACAATTCTAATCTTTTTGGCTCTATACACCACCACAATGGATTTGAAATGAAACGAACAAGATGTGCTGTAACTGCAGACTTTCAGCTTTAATTTGAGGGTATTTACATCCATATCAGGTGAACGGTGTAAGAATTACAACAGTTTGTATATGTGCCTCCCACTTTTTAAGGGAACAAAAGTAATGGGACAATTGGCTGCTCAGCTGTTTCATGGCCAGATGTGTGTTATTCCCTCATTATCCCATTTACAAAGAGCAGATAAAAGGTCCAGAGTTCATTTCAAGTGTGCTATTTGCATTTGTTGCTGTTAACTCTCAATATGAGATCCAAAGAGCTGTCACTATCAGTAAAGCAAGCCATCATTAGGCTGAAAAAACAAAACAAACCCATCAGAGAGATAGCAAAAACATTAGGTGTGGCCAAATCAACTGTTTGGAACATCCTTAAAAAGAAAGAACGCACTGGTGAGATCAGCAACACCAAAAGGCCCGGAAGACCACGGAAAACAACTGTGATGGATGACCGAAGAATTCTTTCCCTGGTGAAGAAAACACCCTTTACAACAGTTGGCCAGATCAAGAACACTCTCCAGGAGGTAGGTGTATGTGTGTCAAAGTCAACAATCAAGAGAAGACTTCACCAGAGTGAATACAGAGGGTTCACCATAAGATGTAAATCATTGGTGAGCCTCAAAAACAGGAGGGCCAGATTAGAGTTTGCCAAACAACATCTATAAAAGCCTTCACAGTTCTGGAACAACATCCTATGGACAGATGAGACAAAGATCAACTTGTACCAGAGTGATGAGAAGAGAAGAGTATGGAGACGGAAAGGAACTGCTCATGATTCAAAGCATACCACCTCATCAGTGACGCATGGTGGTGGTAGTGTCATGGCGTGGGCATGTATGGTTGCCAATGGAACTGGTTCTCTTGTATTTATTGATAATGTGACTGCTGACAAAAGCAGCAGGATGAATTCTGAAGTTTTTCCGGCAATATTATCTGCTCATATTCAGCCAAATTCTTCAGAACTCATTGGACGGCGCTTCACAGTGCAGATGGACAATGACCCGAAGCATACTGCAAAAGCAACCAAAGAGTTTTTTAAGGGAAATAAGTGGAATATTGTGTAATGGCCAAGTCAATCACCTGACCTGAATCTGATTGAGCATGCATTTCACTTGCTGAAGAAAAAACTGAAGGGGAAATGCCCCAAGAACAAACAGGAACTGAAGACAGTTGCAATAGAGGTCTGGCAGAGCATCACCAGGGATGAAACCCAGCGTCTGGTGATGTCTATGCGTTCCAGACTTCAGGCTGTAATTGACTGCACAGGATTTGCAACCAAGTATTAAAAAGTGAAAGTTTGATTTATGACTGTTAATCTGTCCCATTACTTTTGGTCCCTTGAAAAGTGGGAGGCACATATACAAACTGTTGTAATTCCTACACCGTTCACCTGACTTGGATGTAAATACCCTCAAATTAAAGCTGAAAGTCTGCAGTTAAAGCACATGTTGTTTGTTTCATTTCGAATCCATTGTGGTGGTGTATAGAGCCAAAAAGATTAGAATTGTGTCGATGTCCCAATATTTATGGACCTAACTGTATATTACTGATTATTGGCTGACAGGGGTAAGCCCCCAGATTGGTTAAACATTTGAATACATTATCTTCTGCTTTTAGATCATTTGAAAACACCCAATGGCACATTATAAAATACTCTCTTTCAAAAGCAAAACAACAAAGCAAGACTTTCCGTGTCCCTTTCAATTTCTGAACTTGATTCTCAAGTTGAAAGTTTGTGAATCTACTTGTTTAGTTAATTGTTCTTATATGCCAGGATATGATTTCAAATCAGCCAACATTTGACCAGTAACTAATGTCAAACATTTTCTTAGAAACTAGATACATGAACACTAGACTCTGGGAGAGCCAAGTAAAGCATAAAGAGATTGATCTAATTAGCCTAAGTAAACAAAAATGAATCCACATATCTATAATTATGGGGGGCTTTAAGAGAGTCTAGTAAGTTTTGGAACAAGTCTAAAATGTTACATGAGCAGCACTTTTCACCTAATGATAGGTGGTATACACAGTATTGTAGGACTTTATAACCATGGTAATATCTCATTTTATGGCTGGAGCTCCTTGATAGTTTACATTATTATTATTATTATTATTATTATTATTATTATTATTATTATTATTATTATTATTATTATTAATATTATTATTATTGTTTTTGTTGTTATTGTTATTATTGTTATTATTAGTATTATTATTATTATTATTATTAGAGGGTCTCTTTATTTGAACCGATGAGAAGTAGTAATTCTGCAACCACATATGAATGCCCCTCTAAATGGGTCACTGCTAGCAGCCTAAGGTTAATATAGTGCCCTCCCAACATTTGTAAGAAACCTTGCATATGCTCACATAATTCTACTGAAATGGTCCATTTACAAAACTAAATAAAAAAAATAAAAAAAATAATAGATTGCTTCATCCAGTTATTTCAGTGTGTGGGTTGAATCTTCGTTTCAGCCCCGTTAAGGAAGATTCACTCCAAAACACTTGCCCCTCGAAAAAAATAAAAATACTATAGCAATGGATTTTTTTATAATAAGAGCTTTCCTTCTTTAATCGTCTGATACTGGGAAAAACAATAAAGAAAGTGGTAACCTGAACATGCTAATATCCTTAAGCAGTTGTCATCACTCTTCATATGTAACCCTGACTGCTGATGCCTTCTTTTACTATTTATTTTAATATTATGCTAATAAATTACTTTGTCAAGACTATGCATGAATATTAGAACTCTAGGGGAAGTGGCTCATAGGGAAATCTGGCATGTCCCCCTTATTGCCATGTGGCACCTCAGTACATTAAGTATTTGAGTCCATCTTGATTCTACTTATTTATTTTAACTGGAATGTCCATTGAATGTTTACTTCCACATTTATTCTGCATCTATAATTGTTGTAGTATGTTATTTACATGTTTTTTTTTTTTTTTTCTCCGCTTACCATGTACAAAAGCTTCAAATCAATCCATCAAATATGGTCTTTTGTACATCATATAGCACATCAATATTATACTATGCAGATATATAGAGACATTCAGTCATTAGATAATAATAAATTGCTATTTTGACGATAATCACACAAATTTCACTTTCTATTGACACCATCATGGGCACTGTGGAGTGTCCCCACAACCCAAACTAATAACTATCCAAATTCTACTCTTCGATTGGTATTGTTGTCAAGTCCATTTTGTAATACTGGCTACCTCCCACTCCTACCTCAAACTTTATGGAAGGACTAATTACACAAAGTGTTCCATATGGCCTGCGCAGGAACTTATCTAAACAATGAAGGTCAAGAAGAACATTTCCTTTAGAGATGGGCTTTCATTAACACTCAAGAACTAGATATTGTTCGGAGCCTAATGAATCAATTTAAACATTGTAATTGGTATATTTCAGTATATGTCAGCAATTTTAGCATAGGGCTTACCTATTCAAAGTCAGAATAATGATCATAGAGAGCAACAACGCAAGTAGTCTAGGGTGTTTATTTTATCGTTGTTTATTATGAATGCCTTTATTTGGCTTTATAACAATATTGTGATATGGCTTGAGAATCTTTTACTGGCCCTTCACAATTGTATATACTGTTATATGTATTCCGTAATACTTTGTTATAGGTGCTAATCTCCAAAGCTTATACTTCTCTCTGTTTAAGTTTCACTTTAGGTGAAATGCATTAATATCCAGATGATAACATCTCTGTTTTAAAATGTCAGTTGGGAAAACAGATAACTTGCAGAGAAATCAGGTTCAGAAACATTACAATCTAATGATATACCTGAGGGAGTTGAATGCCATTACATCTCGCCATGAAGCTGCTTCTTCTAAAGTCAGAAAAACAGTTCAGGCTTCCAATATCCCATTACATTACTAGGACTAAATGTATATGGACAGAATAATATAATAAACAGAAAATGGGATAGAGTAGTCAATATAATCCTTCCTGTGTGAAAAGCAAGAATATTATTGGTTAAGAAAATTTTAAAAGCAAAATTAATATCTTAAAGGGACTCTGTCCCTAAAATTGTTTTTTATGATTATTAAAGAGAAGAACTAGCTATACACTGTTAGCTATTTTTTCTAGCGATAATTATTTTCAAACCATTAAGCATTGTTTTGCTGCATTATTATGCAAATTAGTGGCTCACTAATATTAATTGAGGTTCTAATTAGCAATGCAGTCTAGTTGTTTGTTTCTATGGTGTCAACATATTCTATACCAGAGGAGTTATCATGCACGCTCCACACTTATCAAGCACTATATGCTACAAACAAGCTTATCTTTTTTTTGTTTCACATGCAAATGACCCTCAAAGCTAAGTCTCCCTAAGGGGGGCCACCAAACATGTACTCCTTGCCTACTGTATCTTACAGAGTTCTCAGCTACACCCTACGGTCAAGGCCCAGTTAAGGCTGAAAGGTACATCTTGGGTTTGTGGTTTGTCCTGTTCAGGGTAAAATTACCTGGTATTTCTGGGTTGCTCTCAAAGTGGGTTATAATGTCCATAGAACTGACCTATTGAGGTTAGTTCATTCTCTGGTTGAGCACCCCTCTTTTTGTTGATGTTACATTAGCTTATTGAGTTTCATAAATAAGATAGTAGCAATGTTGAATATCTCAGAATGATTTACTATAGAGCAAAATGGATACTGCAATGTCTCCCCAGTTCTCAGTGCTTTTTAAAATCAAACACATTTTTTGTTGGGTGACCGAGTTCCTTTAATTGTTTTTCTTACTTGTTGGACATTGCTCTTATTCAAACCCAAGAGTTTCATTGAATATTTTCTTGTTTGGAACACGTCTCACTCTGGTGCTATTTTCCTACTTTGAAAATACTTACTTTACTATTAATGAAATTCCCCTTTTCTGAGCTAAAATGTAATCAGTGAAAATGCTAAAGCTTTAATGAGTGCATTTATTTATCATTAGCCCATCTTGCAAAAAGCTTTTACAAATGTCAGGTTTTTAAAAATTCATAGACGACAAGAAGACATACATTTGCCTGTAATGGGTTGATTTTTCTATATGCCTACAATAAAAAAATATCTAAACTTATACCAAAACATTTATATAAATTCTTACTCCACTCTGAAGCAGTGTGTTTTTTTGGTAATTTATATAAAAATTTCATAATATTTTTATTCTGTACATAGGAAAATATATTGCACATCAGTAAGCAAGTTCACAGCAGCTTGCCTGCAGCAAGTTTGAAGTCTGTAAATGAAGTACTGTAAGACTCAATTTTCATTTCAGGGCTCCTCAAAGTGAAATCATTACAACATTACATTACACCACTACATTTGTGCATTACACTGTAATGCATTCAGATATCAACAAGAAATAAGACGGATGCAAAAAAAAGAGCCGGCTCTAGGGACAGATTAGGTTTATGGTTCTTGGGTTGAATAGATTGTCACTGTAATTTTATTGTGAAGTCTTTGGAAATCATTGTATATACACTAGGCAAATATTTGGTAATGAGCAATTAAAATGAGCTATTATTAATGGTTACTAAAATAATATTAAAACTATATTTAATACTAGTTTTGTTCTTGGTCGAAAAACATACTGTTACCAGCTTTTTCATTGAACATAATCATTTTGCACAAATGAACTCAGATAAAGCAATTAAATAATGTGAGGAACCAGCATGCCAAAGAAACTGTTCTTGCAATGTTGTTTCAGTCAAGTCCAACTCTAGGTGACCTTGCGGACAATAGCATGCCAGTTGTACCTGTCAGCAACTGTTTCTCTGAATTCTTGCAAGTTAATTTTGCTTGCATAAAAATGTCCACCTTATCCTCTGGCATCCTCTTTCCTTTTCCTTCCATTTGTCCTAGTATCACAGTCTTCTTTATTGCATCCTGTCCACTCATTGTGTGACCAAAATATTTGAGTTTTAGCTTTATTATCACTCCTTCCAGTGAGCAGTTGTTTATTTTCTTCCTTAAATATATTTAAAAAAAGGAAGAGTTATATGAAAATACCAACAAAAATGGCATATGGTATCACTTGACACTGGGAATCATATTACCAGTTCTTAGCCACTAAAACAAATGTCCTTGGATATAATATTTTATTGTAATAGGATTGATTCACACAGGATTCTTCCTTCAAAGGGGAATGGGCAGGGATTTGCTAAACACCTGACACTAATCCGTTTGGGACTGGCTAAACACTTGGACTCTTGAACTCTGCTACAATTCCAGTGCTAATTAAACAAGGGCGCAAGTTACGGGCCAAAGCCTCAAGACCGTAAACCCCTACCTCAAGCTGTTATTGGGCTGGAATAAAAGCTCAGTCCGCAGTTACGATCCAATCAAGGTATTACGGAGTGCTATGCAGGCCTCTCAGCCAATAGAAAAAGGTCTAGCCGAAGATGATTGACAGAGAGAGATTATAAAGTTGCGTTACATCTGCCCATTCGTTAACTGTGTTGTAGTTGTCGGAGTTGGTGGTTTGCGCATTTATAGAGAGAGAGTAGGCGATTTCTGAGAGCAGTATCTTCCGGTTTTATTACTTTATATTCTTCTTATTACGATTTTACCGGTAATCTTTGATTACACATATTTACAGATTACACATAATACAAATACACATAAATTAAATAACACACATAGATAGACATGTACATGATGACCAACAAGGACACTGACATGTCAGCTCTATGGAATTAACAAGTGATAGATGGATGCGTCATTAAATCCATAAAGCTGACAAGTCATTAGTTGGCACAACAACAGTAATCAACCAATAGAGAATCCATGTATGGGTGTGCCCACTGCAGCCTATGCAGTTACAGACCGCAGACAGAATCAAGATAGCGTTAGGAGCCAAGAACGATCAAGACCAAGAACCAAAGAATAGATCATATCTAGAAAATGATAGCTACTCATAGTTGCAATTAAGTGATTCATCCAGGTTCAAGGCTAGATGTCAGATGAATGAACACAAAACAATGTATTATTCATCATACTAATCACATATTATAATTGTCCAACTACGATTTGTCGTCACGCTGTGTTGCGTGGTACGTACGACTTAGCGATGAGCACTGCAGGCGCTCATCGCCCGGCGAGCCTCGCGCAGCGAGGCGAGCCATTAAACTGTAGCACTTAGGCACTGAGCGCCGCAGGCGCTCATTGCCGGCGAGCCTACGCGAGGTGAGCCGTTAAATCATAGCACTTCGGCAATGAGGCAAGGAACGCCGCAGGCGCTCCTTGCTGGCGAGCCTCGCGTAGCGAGGCGAGCTGTTAAACACGTCACACGCACGACAAAACACCTCGGAACCAACCTTAACGTAACAAACACCCACACGCACTAAGAATCTGATTACAATGGCCGACCCGCGCGCAACTAAAAACAGTGAAAACACACCAAATACTCACACAAACTACATAAAAAGCTTACCCATAGCAAGGGGGGGCACCCAGGACCTCTGAAAGTGAAGTTACACCTCCATTTAAGTCCAAATTCCCGAGTTCAGACACACGAAAATCCCCTAAGCGAGAGAAAAAATGGCCGCCGAAAAAAACGAAAACGAGGCTCACAGCCCAGCCACGTACAAATTAGCCAAGAAGGGATCCGAGATAAGCTCGGAAACCCGCATTAACCCCAGTGGATCTGAGATAAACCCCACATTAACCCCACCTGCATTAACTCCACATTAACCATCGCAGTGGGGGTCCCGATTGCACGCGATCGGGGACCCACGCTGCAATCAAAATTCAAAATTCCTGCGTTACAGGTCCTTAAAGGACCGTAAAGGTGAAGGTAAAAAAAATAAAAAAATTAGTGCAACACGTTAAAAGTTCTAATTTAAACATTCTACACATTCTATACATTCTAAATATTCTACTTACCTTTCCAGCATGTCCCGTCCTTATTCTTTTAATCCTTCTCCGGCACGGCACCTGTTAAAAAAAACACAACATTAATACACATACATCAAAATAAAATAAACATAATCTACATTCTACTTACCTCCCGGCGATGTCTCCAGCCTCCTCCGGATCCTCTTCTGCCACATCCTGTATAAAAAAAAAATATATATATATACTTACATCCGCACTCCCAGACATCCCAGACGCTTATAAGGCTCCAGGAGACTTTTCCGGAAGAAAATAAGCAATGGCACCTTCTGATTGGTTGAAAACGCTGTCTATCAAATTCACCCAATCAGGAGGCGCCAATGTGTGAACCAATCACAAAGGGATACACCCTAAAATCCCACTCTGATTGGATAATGCACCTGTCAATCTTTATTTAAACCAATCACAAGGCGCAGATGCCTTCAGCCAATCACAATGGAATACAGGGTGGTTGGTTGGAGCCTCTGCGCACTCTGATTGGTGGCACTGACAATAGCCAATCACAATGGAATACACCCTCACGTACTGATTGGTGAAGGATTTGCGCCTTCTCATTGGCTACTGTTAATATCAATCAATATTACAACCAATGGGAAGGCGCAGATGTCTTCACCAATCAGTACGTGGGGGTATATTCCATTGTGATTGGCTGATGGCAATAAAGCCTTAGGATTGGTTCAAATAAAGATTGACAAGTGTGTTATCCAATCAGCGTTGTATTTTGGGGTGTATACTTTTTTAATTGGTTCACAAATGGGGACTTCTCATTGGCTGAATTTGATAGACAGCCTTTCCAGCTATTGTCAATTTTATTCTGGAACACTCCATAGGAAGGTCATTAGCATCGGAGACATCCGCAAGGGCGGATGTGTGTTGCTTTTTTTTTTTTAATGCGCAGATGCTTTCGGAGAAGACGAGGAGGCCGGAGACATCGCGGAAAGGTAAGTATAATGTACATTGTGTTTATTTAACTTTGGTTTATGCTTACTAATGTAATGTTTTTTTTTACAGGAGCAGCGCCGGACAAGACGCAAACATGGACGACGGAACATGGAGGACGTGACATGCTGGGACGTGACATGCTGGAGCTGGACATGCTGGAAAGGTGAGTATAATATTTAAAATATTTAGAATGTTTAGTATGTTTAGTTATTTCATGTAAACGTGTTGTATTAATTTTTTTAATCTTTTTTACCGTAGGTTGCTGATCTGAAGAAACATCTCAAAGGTAAGTGTTCTAAATTATTTTATTGTAGCTTACAATTAGGGTAGCTATATATATATAGATAGCATGTATTGTATATTAGATAGATAGATAGATAGATAGATAGATAGATAGATAGATAGGTAGACAGATATATAGGGGGATGTATTATTAGATAATTTTGTATATTAGATAGTGGGATGTATATTACATTATATAGTGGCATGTATATTAGATAGGGGCATGTATATTAGATAGTGGCATGTATATTAGATAGGGGTGTATTGTATTTAATTGAATTGTATTGTATTTTATTTAATTGTGTTGTATTGTATTTTATTTAATTGTGTTGTATTGTATTATATGTATGTATTATATGTGTTTCATTTTCAGGTGTGTAATTTTTTTTTAAAGTTTGTAGTGAGGGGGGGTTGTAATGTATTTTGTTATTTTCTGTAATGTTCCTTTTTTTATTTTTTGTGACTTCGGTTTTTTCTTTTTGTTCAGTAATGTACATTTTTTATTTTTGGTGATTTTAGTTTTACTTATTTTATGTAATGTAGATTTATGCTTTTTGAGGAATTTAGTTACTTGAGGCACACAGTACACTCACATTGTGTGACAAACAGCATTTCAACACTTTCTTTTATTGACCGTCATTTTTTGACGGGCAAGTCGCTAGTAAAATAAACCTTTCTTTCTCTCTTTCAGCATCAAGGAGGTCTACGTCCAGTGGTAAGATAGAGGCCGGGGCGTCGGCTCCATCGGAGGAGGACGTTGGCGAACGAGCCCGCGCCAGCAGGAACTGGTGGAGGGATAGTAGGAAAGAAGCGGAGCCGAGGGCCCTGGTTCAGAGGAGGAGGATGTCATCTGGGCAGTCATCAGCAGGACCATCAGCCACACCCGTGGCATTTGACCCCACCGTTTCTCCTCCTCCATAGACTGAGCATATCACCAGGACCCTCCCACTGGAGGGACCAGCGGCCTTGACCCCATCTCCTCCTCCCCTCACCAGTGTGGCAGACTGGCCACCACCACCACCAGGCCAAGCAACACCACCACCCGCATGGAGTGAGGATCCAGCCGGAACGCAGACCATCCCCACTCGGCCACCCCCATCGCAACCTCCTAATCCATCAATGCCCCACATACCTCCATCCCCACCATCACCAAGCCAGGCTGTGCAGGCGAACATGCTGGCCATCATGCACCAGCAACTGGAGTGTCTTCAGGGGATCCAGGCCAGCATCTCCACCAAACATGCCGAGGTCATGCACAGCCAGGCGCAATAGAGAGGAGAGGAGGCACCATCTGATCTTACCTTGCCGGGCTGCTTAGGATGGGAGCCGACCAGAGCACAATCCAGCAGATGTCATGCGACGCGCTCTGGTCCCTAGCCCTGCCTCCTCCACCCCGGAGATCTCCCCTGCACACCAGCAGCCCAGCTGCTCCTCTCATCCCCCCACGACCACCTTCAAGGAGACAGCGGCCAGCCATTGAGTATTGGGGCCCTGATGCTAGGTGGAGGAGGATGTAGAGGCTGCATATATGTTTTGTGCCTTCTCAACAGCACTCCTCAGTGACAATTTATTGGTCAAAATTTTAACGTAATCTAGCCTGGCTACAGAGTATAGGATCATGGCCTATGTGATGGTTATATTTTGTATGCAGATGGCTACTTCCCATCACATGGTCCATGATCCTCTTCTCTGTGGACACGTAGGATTCTGTGTAATATTTTACCACTTGATGGTCACTGAGGAATGCTGTTGAGAAGAGATGCTGCAGATCCTATATTTTTTAAGACCTTATTTTGCAGGTGTTATTTTTTTGTTTTGTTTTACGTACAATTCAGGTCCATGAAGGCATATTCTGCATTTGCAAGCATTGTGAAGGAAATGTGTTAAGTGTAAGATTTTCCCAGTGCCTCACAGGTCGACATTCCTTCAATGACAGCCCAACTTTAACATGTAGCTCCCACAATACTAAAGCTATCATATATCAGATATCTAAGACTTGATTGTTGTTAGCTTAAATGTAGACTAATACCGCTATGGCGGTGGACTTCCAAAGTCTCACAATGACATGTTAATGGCAGCCAGCATTATTATATACACTAGTGAAGCATGTGATCCTGACCTCAATATCAGTCTGAGAACAGATCATTCGATCTGATGTAATTAACATTGAATCTGGCTGCTGACCTTTGCGTCCTCTCTGTATTAATGGGCATTTCCCCTATTGCTGATATCACGAGTTTCCTTTAACATGTGCTAACACCTGTATAGCTGTGATATCAATGTTGATTAACAATATCAGATGGGGAAGGTGATAGTACCCTTTGACCACTGACGCTGGTCACATTTATTGTCAGATGACACATCATTATTAATGGTCATGGCCAGTGAGTTAACCTAATAACTAGCTAATAGTTAGTAATAGTTGCAGATGGAAATCAGGTGAGTTGGTATATTGTTACAGTTACAGTATTTATCACTGTACTGTACATGCATGTTATTTTTTTTTAATCCTCCTCCACCTTTTTTTACCACTTTTTTTCAGAATTGTGTTTTGGGAACACATTGTATGTGTGAAACTGGATTAGATTACACAGTCTAGAGGTTTTGCATCTGTTTCATTGAGCTATGCACATTTATGGTTTCTTCAATTAAATGCAATGATTTCTGATCCTTTTTTTTCACCAGATTCCGGTTGCAGTGGTATAGTGACCACATGTGACCCTAGTAGGTGCTATGCATCATGCTTATTCTAGACTATGACACTACCCCCTTTATGTAAATGCACAGTCTTGTACATTTCTGATTGTGCTCTGTGTATGAACATCACACTTGTGTCACATTCCTATATCAGTAAACTAATGAGCCCTAGTTACTATGCAATAGGTTAATACTTATCAAAATAATGATAATACTAATATATATATATATATATATATATATATATATATACACATATATATATATATATATATTGTAACAGAGTCATAGATGGGGTATACATTGGAAACAGACTGATTAGAGCCCTGTGTCCACTAGAGGATGACAGGGTTAACACAACAGGCTAATCAAGCCCAGCTGGGTTCCACCTTTAAAGATCTGATTAGCACCCAGCAGAGAGAGCTCAGTCTGAGCTGGACAGAGGGCTCCAGGATCAGCTTTGTAAATCCCCTTCAACAAGGTAGACTTCAAATCCAGCAAGTTTCAAATACTTTATTTTGTAAGGACATTATTTTGGTCAGTGAGGGAACTGCCGCAAAGTGTTAGTCAGTGCTTCAATTGAAGCTAGGCTTTTGTTTTGCACCGTTTATGTTATTTTGTTGTAAGGAAATAAATGCAACTTCTGATATTTTAAAAAGGGCTCCTGAGTGGTGCCGGATACAAGGGCATGAACCCTGAGTGTGACAGAAGATATCAAATTATATATATATATATATATATATATATATATATATATATATATATAAAAATATATATATATATATATATAATAAAGGGTTAATACACATGCAAAGTCCAAGTTGTGATACTGTAGAGTATCAACATTTTCTGAAGGCCTGATAACAATATGACAGGTGATAATGCAAATTGGTTAATAGCAAAACACTTTATGAGATGTCACCAAATGATGATGAGTATACATCTTGGCACATGGCCACCAGCAACGGTGTGGGGCTTTCCTGGATGGGTGTAGCAGAGTTGGCTGTTGCTCCACATGCCTTTGCACAGCCTCCATGTGTGTTTGCGGCCCTTCCTCATTGGTTAAAGTTCCCCTTCTGGATCTCTGCCTTGTGGTTGTGAAGGGGCTTGTGTACTTCAATGAGCTATGCCATGTAGGGTCAATCTATGTAGGCAGGTCATAGCAGAGAGGTCAAATCAAAGTCCACTGGGGAAGGAACTGGCAACCCACACCAGTCATTTGGCCACTATTTGTTTTCCCAATGCAGATGTGATCTTTGTATTTTTAGGATCCACATTAGAGCCTTTGTGATTAAAAAAAGGGTTAATATGAAAGCAATTTTCATGTTTTTGTGTTGCAATTTAATCAGGTAGTGTGTCTTTAATTACTTTCAGCATCTTGCAGCATGACTTTTCATATTGGCATATGCATGACCATTCCAACATATGGAAAACATATATTTTTTTTTTAAAGCTATTTTTAATTGGGAATTGTTTTGCAATGAATTCTAATACTTTCCTTTGCTTTGTCCATATTTTACAGTCAATTAGTGGATTTTTATTGTCTTTTGCAGTGTTATAAAGTTGTCTATTTGGAACTTGTAAGATTCTGGCCGACATATGCAGTTTACGGGCTTGACTGCATTTGTGGTCTTGAGGTATTGTAGCAATTGAATAGCAATTTGTGATTTTAGTGATCGTAGCTCTTGCGGTCTTGAATGATCAAAGGCTTCAATGGGCTGTAATTTCTGGTTTTAACAACTGCAAGGGTTTCAAGCCTGTAACACGTAGACCGGCTCGAAAAAAACTCCAATTGAATAACAAATTAGCTTATGCCTCCATTATGGGCTACAGTAACTTACAATTGCTCAATTAGATGAGGCCCTTGATCCCATTTGGTATAAAGGTGAATGTGCAAGGATTTGCTAAACACTTAAATCTCGAACCCATTTGGGACAAGTTTCTTCACCATTTTGTTTTGTTTTTTCATACTTTAAAAACGGAGGAAGAGAGTTTTAAAATGTTTTGAATATAACTTGTTATTGTGATGGGATTGATTCAAATTAGAATATTCCTTTAACAGTAAAATGACATAATTAAAACATTAACCTGGAACTCATTTGGGACAAGTTTAAGGTTATTTTCCAACACTTTATAACTGTTTTTTTATTTAAAAAGTGAAGAAGAATAGTCTAAAAATGTCCTGCATATGACCTGTTATTATGATAGGCTTGATTCACATTGGATTCTTCCTTTAAAGAGAGTTGGGTAGAGTTGAAGTGAACACTTAGGACAAGTTTATGGTAATTTTCCAACATTTCTTCATTGTTATTTTTAACATTTAAAAAAGGGAGGAAGAATGGTCAGGGATTGGATAAACACTTGACCCAGGAACCCATTTTGGAAAAGTGTCTTCACTGTTTTATTTTGTTTTGTTTTTTCAAACTTTATAAAGTTAGGAAGAGAGGTCTAAAATGTCTTGCATATAATCTGTAATTGTGATAGGATTGATTCACATTGGATTCTTCCTTCAACAGTGAAATGACATGATTAAACACATGATCCTGGAACACATTTGTGACAGGTTTAAGGTTATTTTCCAATATTTATTCACTGTTTTGTTTTCAAATTTAAAAAGGGAGGCAGAATAATCTAAAAATAGATATAGGCTGTTATTGTGATCGGCTTGATTCACTTGGGATTCTTCCTTTAAATAGATATGGTTAGGGGTGGAGTAAAAAAGGGAGGAAGAATGGTCTACTGGAGAAAAATGGATGTGAGTCAACCATTTGACACAACTGCTAAATATTTACATGTACAGGGATCATGAATAAAAACCACTACAATAACTGGTTTGAGGTTGCATTTGGTGGTAACCATCTTGTTGCAGATATTGGGAAGTTATGAATGAGCCGGGTGTTTTAATTACTTGTTTGACCTTGCCTTAAGTAATTAGAATGTTGGTGACTGGGGATGTTTTTTTTTATATGTCATGTGTATCAGACCGATATATTTTTATGCAGAGTCATAGGATAATAACAGTAGCATGTTGGAAGTATGTTCTAAGTAGGTTTGTTTTAATGGTCAGCAAGGCAAAGTAAGCTCATACACTTCCTGGTTTGTCATGTGTAGGCTATGGTTAGAAGTATTATGTCTACTTTATTGGACTTTTCATAAAATGTATGTTTATGTATGGATTATAATGTTAAGTATAAGTGTACTTGTTTTACTCTGCTTCAAAATAATGTATTGTGTTTATAGTGATTTTCTGAAGGATTTGTTTCCAGAAATGGGAGTCTAGACTGAGGAATTAACATCCTTTGACATTTTGCTGAGGTCCATAATATTCCTTGACATGTCACAAGTGTTGTTATTGGTGAAACGGTCCTGTAAGCATTGATTTCCTCTTTGTGAAATGTATTATAGTAAAAGCATTCATTAAGTCTTAATTAAGTACTGTAGAATGGTATGGAGTAGAAGCAAATATGGGGATGGTTAGATAAAGGCGGTTATGGGAATTTCAAGTGTAAAATTCGGAGGAATATTGACTTAATGTTAGGAGTACCTAGTCTGGTCATACGTAGTGACGTTCATGAAGGACTCCGGAGCCTGGCCTGGTCTGATAAACATCCTGAGTAGACAGCGGGTTGACCTAAGTGGTGTGTGCCTGCATCTGCTCCTGCACACAGTGAGCCGCTTCCATGTCCATGTGATGTGTATGCTCTGTCAGGCACACTTCTGCTCCATGTTTACTGCTGTGTCTCACTTTTTAGAGTTTGCAATATGTGCCATTACTCTTCCCTTTCTCGGTAACAGGGCATGGCCAATCAGTGAGTTCCGGGCCTTTATATTCTGGTTGTGTCCATTGCACAGTGCCTGCATCCACATCTTTGTTGCTCCTTTGGGACAAGCCTTGTCAAGGGACATAGAACGTATCTGTCTGTGACCAAGCCAAGGGACACAGAAAGTGTCTGTCTGTGACAAAGCCATGCCAAGGGACACAGAAATTGTATAACGACTGTGACCAAGCCACAGTAAGGGATACAGAAGGGCTATCTCCAAGTTTGGTGCCATCATCAAGTTTAGTGCCAAGTCTGGCACCAATGGCAAGTTAAGTTTTTTGAGATCAGACCCTTGAACTTTACCCTTGTACATCCATTGGGTGACCCCGATAACCCATGACACATAAGTTTATATAGATGCAATATTAACTATAACTTTATTGTCCTTATTCATCTATTTTCCAGAAGCTTTTGCTGATTCAAAGTGGGTACTTAGAAAAAGTAATATTAGAAACTCAAAGTAGAAAGAATTTTATATACTATATTTGTTATCCAGGTATATGAGGCAAGCTAGGAAAATTGCAAATGTGCATAGGATATGTACTAAAGCAAGATGGAATATTTAGGTCATGGGTATTGCCAATATCCCCTTCTGGATCTCTACCTTGCCATGGTGAAGTGGCTTTTGTACTTCAGTGAGGCTGTGAGCTATACCGTGTAGGGTCACCCAAGAAGAGCAGGTCATAGCAGAAAGATCAGACAAATCACAGTCCACTGGAGAAGAAACAGACAACCACCTCCAGTACTTATGCCATTAAATTCTTATGGATAAGCACAACCAGACACAAATTGTGCCTGGTGTTCTTAGTCCATAGGATCATGTAGAGTCGGACACGACTAAACAAACAAAAAAAGTGCCAATATACTGTATAGTTCACAAAATCAGAAAAGCAGTGACAGAGCTAGTGTTTGGAGGGCCCTGGAAACAAATTTGCTCTTTTGTGTTTTCAATAATGTTGTCAGTTTTGATAAAACTTCATAGCAATTGATTAATGAGAGCTTTTGCAATACAGCACATAGAATGAATGACTTTAGACTGTTCATATAAACTGAAACAAATTAAGACTGAAAAATGGCTAAGCATTTCAGGGTACTTTGTGTTCTTTTGTGTTTATGCGTTATACAAGTAATTTGGAAATTTCATAATTTATTCACTGTATTTGTTGTTTTCTTATGACAAATGCATTTTCAAGTGGTATCGCTCTGATGCTTTTCAATTATATGTTCATGGTTATGATTCGGTAATACTTCAATTATGTTGATATATGTCATGTTAATATGCAGACCCCATATTGTGTCTAAAGATAATGTTGCATATAATGAATATATTTTTTCGTGGGTAAAACCTTGAAAGAACTATAGTTTCCTACTGTTAGCTATAAAACTGTATACAGTGCCTTGCTAAAGTATTCACCCCCCTTGACATTTTTTGTGTTTTGTTGCCACACAACCTGGAGTTAACATGGATTGTTTGAGCATTTGCATAATTTAATTTACAGAAAATGCCCACAACTTTTAAGATGTTTTTTTAAATTGTGAAGCAAACAACAAATAGGTCAAAATAACAGAAAAAGTCAATGTGCATAACTATTCACACCCCTAAAATCAAACTTTGTAGAGCCACCTTTATCAGCAATCACAGCTCTAAGGTGCTTTGGATAAGTCTCTATGAGTTTGCCACATCTTACCACTGGGATTTTTGCCCATTCCTCCTTGCAAAACTGCTCCAGCTCCTTCAAGTTGGATGGTTTGCACTGGTGAACAGCAATCTTTAAGTCTGACCACAGATTTTCTATTGGATTGAGGTCTGGGCTTTGACTAGGCCATTCCAACACATTTAGATGTTTCCCCTTAAACCACGCAAGGGTTGCTTTATCAGTGTGTTTGGGCTCATTGTCCTGCTGGAAGGTGAACCTCCATCCTAGCCTCAAATCACACACAGCGTGGTACAGGTTTTGCTCAAGAATATCCCTGTATTTAGCATCATCCATATTTTACTCAACTCTGACCAGTTTCCCAATCCCGGCTGCTGAAAAGCAAACCCACAGCATGATGCTGCCACCACCACATTTCACTGTGGGGATGGTGTTCTTTGGGTGATGTGATTTGTTGGGTTTGGGTTTTCTTTCATGGCCGAAAAGTTCAATTTTAGTCTCATCAGACCAGAGCACCTTCCTCTATACATTTTGGGAGTCTCCCACATGCCTTTTCGCAAACTCAAAACGTGCCATTTTGTTTTTTCCTGAAAGTAATGGCTTTCTTCTGGCCACTCTGTCATAAAGCCCAACTCTATGGAGCATACGGCTTATTGTCCTCCTATGTACAGATACTCCAATCTCTGCTGTGGAACTCTGCAGCTCCTCCAGGGTTACCTTTGGTCTCTGCTCTGCCTTTCTGATTAATGCCTTCCTTGCCCGATCCACGAGTTTTGGTGGGCGAACGTCTCTTGGCAGGTTTGCTGTTGTGCCATGTTCTTTCCATTTGGTTATGATAGATTTGAGGGTGCTCCTGGGGATCATCAAATATTTGGATATTTTTTTACAACCTAACCCTGTCTTGTACTTCTCAACAACATTGTCCCTTACTTGTTTGGAGAGTTCCTTGGTCTTCATGGCAGTGTTTGGTAAGTGGTGCCTCTTGCTTAGGTGTTGCAGTCTCTGGGGCCTTTCAAAAAAGGTGTGTATATGTAATGACAGATCATGTGACACTAAGATTGCACACAGGCAGACATGTTTTAAAAAATTATGAAGGTAATTTGTTGTACCAGAGCTTGTTATGGGCTTCATAACAAAAGGGGTGAATACATACGCACATGCCAATTTTCTATTTTCTATTTCTAAAAAATAGTTTTATGTATATATTTTTCTCATTTCACTTCACCAACTTAGACTATTGTGTTCTTATCCATCACATAAAATTCAGATTAACAAAACATTGTACTAAAAACTGTAATATAACGAAATAGGTAAAAAGTCAAGGGAGTTGAATACTTTTGCAAGGCACTGTATAATCCTTATTTGAAATGTTTATATTATATTGTTATGATATTTTTTAATTTTGGAATTATGCTTTATTTACAGAACAACGGTTATTCTTTGAATAACCTTCAAAGAAAATTATTACAATGTGAATCTAAATGGATCTACAAACTTAAAGCACAGGTACCTAATGGTCTGAATGAAGGTTTTTCATACACAGCCTTCATCTAAGATTAGTAGACACAATACTCTCACAATATTCTCCAACTAGGTTTTGGAAATTGGCTTATCTTTCCTTTTGATATATCCAGTCTGATTTCCTCTTCACAGTTAATGCTTGTTGATTTTTATATGGATATATAATTTATTTTTCAGAATTTATACTTACAAGAACAGGGTGATCACTATATGCAAGAGATAAGATTATACATCACTATGACATTTTGTGCACATTACTTACGGCACTTTATCAAGTGGCCAGATTTGGGCCTAACAGGTCCCCTATATAGGATTTTCACCTTTTTGATCATTCTTTCAAGGATATCACTATATTGTTGTAAAGGTTTTTTTGTTTTTTTTTCCACATATATCACATTTATTATTCATTTATTGGTGCAATATTGAACACCACTTAAAAGAGGCACTTATTTAATTTTTTACAAATGCTAACACATAAATCAGTCACCTATCTCTTCTTATAACCTTGTATCCCTGTACTGTTGATATTTTGTGTGGCGACATCTATCACATCTATGAGACACATAGATGTGTTATTGTTAAATTCCTTTAATGCAAAACTTGTTGTTTACATAATATACTATAGGGTCTAATACATAGAGACAGATCCTCAAACTTTTTACACACATGTTTATGTGGAGATATTATATTATCTCTACTCTATTTAATCTTTTCCCTCTATTCAATTGTTTAAAAAAATGTTTTATAAAAATAAAGGGGGTGTCCCTATGTGTAGCCTATACGATAGTACTGGTAACCACCACTACCGTTTCCTTTAAATAGCCCATAACTTCAGCAAACGCCTTAATCATTTGAGAAAGACGTTTTACACGTAGAAACATGTTAGGAAGCAGGCCAGCGTAGCGTGACGTCATCACGCACGCCGTAACCAGGAAACGCGAATCTCCCAGTGTATGGAGATGCCAAGATACCGAGCATGGAAGTCCAGAGGCAGCATTAGGGCTTAAATGTATCTTATATATATACTGTCTAAATAAGAACAGTGAAGGATTTCTGGGGACTTATCTAAGAGGGGGTATAGATATATATTAGGACTTAGGGGCGCTATACACATGTACATATACACAGTACATTAATATAGAATCGTTCCATACACTGATTCCAAACCTTTTTAAGACCCCTCTTGAAAACTGGCTGTGAGACTAAATAATCTTTAATAGCCTCTTTCCTTGGCAAACTATCTACACAATACAGACAATATTTGGTCCATATGACAATTTGTGTACAAAATTTTATATTATATATAGGGTTAGTTGGAATATACTTTAACCCCTTTTCAGCTCATGAATGACTGAGCAAGTGCCCCTATTACCCTCTGGAAAACTTGTTGCTGTGTAACCACACTCTATAAATGACAAACTAAGAGTGGCAATAAAGGTTATAGCATTTACCTAAGGAACCTTCTTACATTGTTTTTAACCTTTCCTTTTAAATTCTTTTAATCAACGTTGTTTTCCATTAAAATTTCAATTACCATGTATATGTGACTAACCCACTGTTGCCCTTATACCTAAATTTGTAGTGTTAAGCACTAATGGGTTTATTTCCCTAAGACATTATTTTTCTTTTATTTACAGAACTCCAATATATTCTGAAACAATATATAGAAATTATAAAATGTGTACATGATCTATGGAGTTTTACACAGATATACTTTCAGATATGCACATTTTTTTCTGCATTATATACTCAAACAAAAAGACAAAAAAATGTAATAGTTGTATTTATTTATTTTCTCAAATACAATGTGTCCATGATCTTATTTAATTATTCAGAACACTATACAGAAAATTGACCACTTATACTTACCTCAGTACCAAAAATATGTATGTTTTTCTCCATATATAAGGAATTGAGTACCTATCACACTATTTATTTATAAGGTGCCAGAACTTTCCATAGTGCGGTTTACAAAAGTACAATAAAGTATGTCAATTATTATTATTACTATTATTATTATTATCCTTTATCTGTAAAGCATTTCCATAGAGTACAGGGAGCATGAGAAAAGTCCCGAAGGTGGGAATAAGAGGTGGTAATAAAAGAGGAGAAAACAAGAAAATGAGGGCATTTAAGAGTATTTTGAGACAAGGGTAGATGCATAATTAGTTGCACTGTTGTTGAGGGCTTTATATGTTAGGGTCATGCCTTTAAATTTTATTCTGGCGGCTATGGGAAGCCGGTGGAGAGGTTGACAGAGAGGAGCTGCAGATTCGGAGCCTTTAGTATGATAAATTAGTCTATCAGACACATTCATTGTGGATTGGAGTGGAGACAGACGTCTGATGGCTAAGCCAGCAAGGAGCGAGTTGCAGTAGTAGAGGGAAGATATGATGAGAAAATGGGTAAGGATTTTAGTTGCATCTTGTTTAAGATAGGGTCTTATTTTGGAGATTTGTCTAGGTGAAAATTACAAGATGTTGTTATTGATTGTATGTGAGGAATGAGGGCTGGGTCCAATAAAACACCAACAGGCCTGGGATGTGGGAGTGATGATGGCATTGTCAAAAGTGAGAGATACTTAAGGCATGGAAGATCAGTGATATATTGACATATTGAGTTTGAGTTGATGGACTGACATCTAGAAGAATATGCTTGAGAGGCAGTTGGCAATTCATGCTAGAAGAAAGGGGAATCAATCTCGTGCTGAGAGTAGATGTTCTTATTATAATAAGGTCCATGAAGGGCACTTAGTTGGCAGCAGCTTCACTATAGTGATGCTAGCATGACTCATACAAGTATTATGATAATGGAATAGATAAGGGTTTCCTAAACTATTTCAACCATAGAGCCATAACTGGATCACTCCACTTGAAGCATACAACTCTTCTTCAGTAAAAAAAAATAAAAAATATTTTCATACTCTGTATTCCATTAAAGGCATATGCTAGTGAACTGGATTATGAATGCATCTGATAGAGGACAATTGGTAGTGTATGAAAAAAAAATGTTTGCATGAAAAAATACCAAAATAAACATTTAAACATTTACCCTAAAGTGTGCTGAATTTCTTGCATTTGAAAACTGTTTTCTATCAATGTTGACACCCCCTGAAAATCCCAGCTGAAATTATCATACATAATACATTGTATCTCTTTGGTCTGTGGATTGAGCTGCAGCTTTCCTTTAGATTTCTGTAATACCCAAAACAAGGTCTGTAGCCCTTCATTCACTGATTGTTTTACCTACATCCCAGGTGAAACTTCCCCCAGCCCCAGGGATCTGCAACTGGAACCCCTCCCCCAGCCCAGTGAGTTGCCCCATTACGTCCCCCGGCCACAGTGAATTGCCCCTGTGATCTCTCCCAGCCCCAGTGAATTGCCCCATTACCCTCCCCAGCCCCTGAGATCTCTCCCAACCCAAGTGAATTGCATGCATTCACTCACACAGAGACACAGGCACAGACCATGAACATTGCAGGTCATTGCAGGACCATAAATCAAGCATAAATGCTCATTCGCCTAAAAGACAAATTAGAATAGGAACAAGCTGCTGAAATGTTTGATTTCAGTACAATTATAATTTGTCAGAATTTATCAGGAGAGGGTGTATGTCTAAAGAACAATCATGTAACCGCTAAAGCATTTTTACCTGAATGTCAATTTAATATCCTTTAAATAATGGATTAGGCATATGAATTTTGCAGAAAATACATGACAATGTTTAGATACAGATATATGTTCATCATACATGGCAGGAATATTGTTATAATAGAAGTTGCAATTTAACTATTAAGACTAACAACTTGTGTTCTCTATTCTTTCTATTTTATATGTTTTAATTATTTTGATTTACAAATCAACAGCTAAAGAATAGGGCACATTATGGGCTCATAATTTTATGATTTTAATATGCATGAATTTTAAAGCAGACTCACTTTAGAACAGTTTGTTTTATATTTAGTTGTTGTGTTTATTGAACAAAGGGAACTCCTTAATTGCTTTATAGAATAGTAGAGAGGAAGTCAATGTGTGGGATTTTTCTAAAAGTCTGCAGTGTGTATGTGGGTGCTTTAGGCCACGGTAGCCTACAATTCAGCATCTCAGGTCACCATGCAATTTACTAAAGGCTTTCTCCACTGTTAAAGGTAGCATTAAGAGGCTTATTGCAAGTTATGGTCAACAAACTGTTAAATGGGTGTGTTAAGGCATGTTATTGGCATGCAATGACGCAAGACCCTGCAAACCCAAATTCTTCAAATTTACCTAACACAAATCTTGCTTTTAAAAAACCCATAATGATTATATTTGTGTTTTAATCCTACAATGTCAGTATGTTTTATAGTTATATTACCAATATCCATATGTGGCTAAATATAACTGGATAGTTCCATCAACACACATGAACCTTAAAGTAGGGTTAATAAAAAAACAGTTTATAGACATACTAAATATTAATAAAAATAACATCATACCTCCACCCCAACATTTTTTAATACAAAGGGTCACAAATTTCAGAATTACCATTCAAGCTGCTCTGTCTTTAGGTAATAGTGATAAATTGGTTATATGTCATTTTATCATGCTCACCATTTATTTTCTGCTCTCAACCAATTATTCTAGATCATGTACCTGCCAACTCCCTTTGTGGGATTGACGCATGGCAAATTCAATTAAATCTCATAAGAATTTTAATTAAATATTATTTTAGTACAAACAACATAAGGCCCACAGTGATGTTTTGTGGGAACTGTTATGGTAATATTTTTCTGAATTTATCCTTGGAATTGTCTTTAGGGTCACTTACTATAATATATTGTCCAAGTATTGCTATTTTGAGACATGCTGCAGTATCAAATGTAAATTTCATAAAAAACAGTTTTACTTGGATGTATGTCAAGGATTGGTGCTTCTCTTGGGCAAATACACAGATGTTGTACTCAATATTTCAATGTCTGGAGAGATATGAAAGGCATTTTTCTATGTTTGGCTTTGAGGACAAACTGGTTTTGAGTACCAATACAGTCTGTGCTTCTCTTTCTGTCCTTTTCTAAAATAAGGAATAGCAATTAGTTATAAGATCAGTACTAATGTGAGATAATCACCGTTTACATTGTTATTAATAAAAAATAAAAATACAGTTTGTTTCTACAATGAACTTACAAAGAATGTGGAAAAATACTAAGAGAAACAAAAGTCAAGAAAACGAATAAAGCAAATCCTAGTTAAAAAAAGCTATTAACTAATCTTAATAAAAAGATAAAAAGGATAAAACAATGTATTAAATGTGTTTAAACAGAAGAGTTATACAGATGCAGTGAATATGCAACACAATGTCCAGAAAAAGTTATACCTAATTTTGACACGTTTCACTTAGTTGCTTCCTTAGATGTCTAAAGAAACTAAAGGAATAAGCTTACATTTTTTATTGCAATACTGAGAGTTGTATTGCCATTTGCAGGATGCCTGTAATTTTTGGACCTTGCAGAACCACTAGCACACTTTTTTCAGGAGAGGCAGTCACTGAGGGAGCCAGTAGGTTATAAAACAAAGCCTCAATTATAAAAAAATCTAAATGTTTTATTTTACTTGAATTTCAGTGCTCTTTTGATGATTTAGACCAATATTGATGAATTAAATTTTTGTGTAATGACAGTGTGCCAATGCCAATATGCATAGTATGCTGTTACTTGGGGCCAGTTTCAGATAATAATACTGTTTTAAGAACTCTGGAAAATAAATAAACCATGGCAGTTTGGCTACTTTAAGTATTTTTAATCATTAATTGATTGTTAGGAGCATTGTTTAGACATCACATTGTCAACTCTGATTAGAACGTACTTGTGTGCCAAGTAATTCTAACCCGGAAGAACAAATTGTTTCTGATGACATTATGTAGTAAGAGGACACTGATGCACAATTACTCACCGGTAGATAGAATCAGAGATACAGCAAGTGATCAATATGTGTCAGTAGCTAATGTTATCTTAAAGTTCACATTCCAAAAGAAATCAAAGGATCTTTATGGCTGTGACCAAATTAAATAGAACAGAAAGAAATGCCTGATGCAAAGAGATGTGAAAGAGATCAGAAATCACATTTGTCAACACAAACCTAAAACCTTTGGGAATTTCCAACTCACGTAGAAAGCAGAGAAACATTTGGCTCAGCTACTCTTCTATTGTACAAGACAATTAGAGGATGCTTCCAAATAAATCATTGTCTCTAAGGGTAGAAACTTTGTAAAAGCTAACTTAACAGCCGAAACTGCAACATTTGGTGTAGACTTCACCAAAAAATTTGCCTTGGGGTTAAATAAAAGTTTTAAAGGCAATATTACCTAAATGGAAATAATATTTTCCTTTGTCAGTAATTTAAAATGATAACTGACTTTTTGAAATAGGTGGTGTATAAGAACGTGATTTAAATATATAAAAATGGGAAACAAATACATTTTAGCTGAAGCAGCAATGGCATAATGTCCTAGGGAATAAACTCAGAGAAAGATAACTAATTGAATAATTAAAGTGATTATCAAAGCCCATGCAAGTTTACATTTCGGAGCAGAAACTTATTTTTTTCACAACCTGGGTCTTCTGAAATAATAAAAGTAAAAAATGTGTGGTCTCTGAAAAAAAAATCAATAAAAAAATCAATAGAAAAATAAATTGTTTATTAAGTTATGCAAAGAAACATAAAGAAACATGGGTCACTTATTTGGGATAAACACAATCCACAGATTCAGATTGTCTTGCAGAATCTATTAGAATGACTGAGGCAAAGATAAAATCCAGAGATCTTTTCCTGTGTTTGTCATTTGTTAACTCCAGAACATTTAGATCAAAAGTAGTTTTATGTTTCCTGCTTTAGAATTAGATCATGAAAGTTATGAAATTAATTATGAAATGTATTTGTCTTTCCTAAATATTAGAACTATTAAAATAGTAACACTTATCTGTGAAAAATCGTTAATAGTATAACATATTTTAAAAAAAGAGTAGAGTTGTTCATTTGAGAACGAACAGCACCTAAGTAGGTTTGTTCTATAGTTCTGGTTACCTACTCTGAGAGCAACCTCTTTTAGCCACTTGTGCCCTTCACAGGGAGAAATATCCTGTAGTATATTAGTGTGGTATCACTATTTAGAGTGATCCTGCCAAGAAATACCAGGCAATTCTACCCTGAACAGGAGAAACAGCAAACCTCAGATGTATGTTTCAGCCTTGATTGGGTCTCATCAGTGGAGTGTAGCTGAACTCCCTAAGGCATAATGAGCCTAGTTTCCCCTATCACACATAAAGTGAGAAAAACTAAACAAAAAGTAGAGGTGAATAATTTGTCATATTTTTGATGTCCTCCCTAATATATGTGACCAAACTAGTACTAGATGAGATGAGAAAATTTACATTTATTAAATGAACATTTAATACACTGTTAGATTCTCACGAATGGAAGCAAAAAGGAGCAATACTCTAAAGACCACATTTATAAAGGATTACTAAAGCATTCTCTTCGAGTTCAGCCTGATCTCAATATTTCTACACATTTTTCTATGCAAGGCGAGAGCCATGTTTGCTAGGTATGCACTTAACATGCTATCAGTTGGCATGTCTGATATATTAAATCCTTTTACATCAAAATCTGAATTATGGTGGTTTGACTCTATTTTTCTGTTAATATTAGTTATTTGACATTCTATTCTCAAAATGAGATATGAGTAATATATTCCTGTGGCATCATGAATACATAAATTATCATACTTAAATATTAGCAAGGTCTGCCATGTTGAGGCATGATTCTCATCACTCTCATGACTCGCCACAGTCTTTACTTATACTTTAACTTTGTACATTTCTCAGTTATGACTTAAAAGAATATATCATTTTAAAGTTTTATAGTAGTAAAACATTGTTGCCAGCGGGATTTGAGCTTTGGGCCAATCTACCAGATATACAGGCATGTGTATATCTCCATTGTCTCTGTGCTCCTTTAATAATCCTTCACAACAAGGATATTCAACTATATGTCATGACACAGACAAACTATTTTCAATTTGATAGCAAAAGATGAACCAATATAATGAAAAGGAACATAATATATTTATTGAAAAGTTGCTTAATAATAATTTAATTCCTAAATGCCAGTTTATCTTACAGGAAAGAACACATTATATTAAAATGCAAGCATTACACAATATCCCAAACAGTCAGCATTTTATAAGATGAAGCGTGATATTATGCTTCAGGAAACATAGGATAACTGAAAAAACCAACATGATTTTTTTTGTATATATATATATATATATATATATATATATATATATATTTATATATATATATATATATATATATATATATATATATATATATATATATATTGTAACAAGGTACCCTTTGATGGACTGTAAATGGTAGAGACTTCTGGGCTCTTTTTATATATTTTATTGAGTAGTTACAAAAACACAAATTAAATAGCTTATAGTCAGAAAAATAAACATCTACGTAAACGGGCTTACTTAGACTCTAGAACACCCTGACTATAACCTGAGCAGCTTTTCTACTACAGGTTAAATTATAATTCATAAAGAAAACAAACAGTCTCTTGTAGTGCCACCTTGTGGCCAGGATACAAACAGTCCCTTATAGCGCCAGCTTGTGGCCCAGATACAGATAGTCTCTTACAGTATCCGTAGTCTTGTATATGTGGTGTAGTGCCACCTTGTGGCCAGGTTACGACTAGTCTCTTATATAGTGCCAGTCTGTGGCCTTTCCACGTCTTCACTTAAATAACCTTGGATGAAGCATAGGGCCCGCCCTTCTCTCCGATATGCTTCACCCCAGGGACCCTTTGATATTGCAATAGGAACAGTGCAATTTATCAGGACAAGCACACAGTAAAAGGTTTCTGACCCTTTGGTAAATGGAGTGTCCATCTCGTCACTAGCTTCAGTCTGCCATGCAGCTTTCTCCAGTCAGGTAACTCAGCAGTGTCCCACAAGTACTTAATAGGGATTTCTTTGCAGATCCAGCAAGACCTTTTACTTGCAGCTCCAGAAAAACAGCACTCCAGCCTTCAGTATTGCAGCTTCTCAAAAACAGCTCTCTCTGCTCAAGGTTTCTTCCAGGCTCCTTATCTCCTATGAACTTAGCTAGCTCCCTCTCTGCTCACACCGCAGCCTTTTAAATTCTCCTGACGTAGATCAGGTGTACTGGCTTGATTAGGCCGCAGCTCACACGCTCCCCTTCTGTTCAAGCATGGATGTACAGCCCTACTCATTCTTCTGCTTATGTAGATCCCTTGCTTGATTCTAGTGCAGGTTATCTGTCCTTGCTGGACACCGTTACAATATATATTTATATATATATACATATATATATATATATTTTTTTTTTTTTAATTTTATTTCAAGAACATAACAGAACATACAAATAAATAAGTTTGAAATTATAAAATGAAAAACAGACATTATACAGACATTACATAATCTAATATTTTATATACTTCACTTCCTTTTTTTAAATCTTTATTAAGCAAACCAACACAGCATAAAATGAAATTTAATTTGTAACTTGCATACTAATATTCTCTTAATTTTTCCAAAGCTCTCACCTTTTGTTGTATAACTATTAATCCAAGAGGCACTTTTCTTGTCATAGTTTAATAACCTGTTTTCTAATGAGTACAGTTGTGCTCAAATGTTTGCATACCCTGGCAGAAATTGTAAAATGTTGGCATTTATTTTGAAAAAGTTATGAATCATGCAAAAAAATGTCTTTTATTGAAGGATAGTGATCATATCAAGCCATTATCATCACATAGTTGTTTGGCTCCTTTTTAAATCATAATGATAACAGAAATCACCTAAATGGCCCTGATCAAAAGTTTACATACCCTTGAATGTTTGGCCGTGTTACAGACACACAAGGTGACACACACAGGTTGAAATGGCAATTAAAGGTTCATTTCCCACACCTGTGGCTTTTTAAATTGCCTTTAGTGTCTGTGTATAAATAGTTTGTTAGCTCTCATGTGGATGCACTGCGCAGGGTAGATATTGAGCCATGGGGAGCAGAAAATAACTGTCAAAAGATCTGCATAACAAGGTAATGGAACTTCATAAAGATGGAAAAGGATATAAAAAGATATCCAAAGCCTTGAACATACCAGTCAGTGCTGTTCAAACACTTATTAAGAAGTGGAACATTCGGGGATCTCTTGATACCAAGCCAAGGCCAGGTAGACAAAAATAATTTTTCAGAATACCAAGAAAACCCCACAGGTAACCTCAGGAGAAATACATGCTGCTCTGGAAAAAGACGGTGTGGTTGTTTCAAGGAGCACAATACAACGATACTTGAACAAAAATTAGCTGCATGGTTGAGATGCCAGAAAGAAGCCTTTATTGCGCCAATGTCACAAAAAAGCCTGGCTACATTATACCCAACAACACCTTGACATGTGTAACGGAGCTGGAACACGCAGTCCAATATCTCCGCTGGTATACGGTAAAATACCCAAGAGGCACTACAGTCTCACCATTCCCGACCTCCCATATTGGACGACACACAATTTGGGAGTCAAATGAATACTGACTTTATTTTGTTATTGCAGAAATATTTATACCCATCTCTTCCCACAGGCAATACACATGCCCATATTTGGCCGCACAATACACATAAAGAGAACAATAGGTGGGTCACACCTCTCTGGGGCTCCCTGGCAACTTTGATACAATCAGATATTCAATTACACTTCTTTGTTCTTATCTGAGAATGAAAACACTGTATACAATAGACTTCCTTTATCTTATGCAGAGTCGCTGTAACAGGATTATCTCCCATGCCAAGTAGCTGCAAATGTCTGGGACAATATTCTGCAGAGCATCAACCAACATACATATAGTAGGATCATATTTTAACCATAATAATCATAAAACAGGGTAAAACAGTGATGGGTTCCGCTACAACATGCCTCACAACTTTTGGCACACTGTAATTCAGAGTGACAAGACCAAAATAGAGCTTTATGGTCACAACCAAAAGCGCTATGGTTGAGGAGGGGTCAACAAGGCCTATAGTGAAAAAAATACCATTCCCCAATGTGAAGCATGATGGGGGTGCACTGATGCTTTGGGGTTGTGTGAGCTCAGGGAATCTTGTGAAATGCAGCAGAAAATACTGGCAGACAATTTTGCATTCTTCTGCACGAAGGCTGCGCATGGGACGCTCTAGGACTTTCCAGCATGACAATGACGCTAAGCACAAGTCCAAGTTGACCCTCCAGTGATTACAGCAGAAAATGGTGAATGTTCTGGAGTTGCCATTACAGTCTCCTACCCTTAATATCACCAAGCCACTTTGGGGTGATCTCAAACGTGCAGTTCATGGAAGAAGACCAAAGACTTTGCATGACCTGGAGGCATTTTGCCAAAATGAATGGGCAGCTATACCACCTGTAAGAATTAGGGGCCTCATAGACAACTATTATAACTACAGACTGCACTCTGTCATTGATACTGAAGGGGGCAATACACCATATTAAGAACTAAGGGTGTGTAAACTTTTGATCAGGGCCATTTGGGTGATTTATGTTATCATTATGATTTAAAGACTTTCCACGGCCTTTGAAAGCCATGCCTACTGGAGAGTTCCCTTAGAATTCTGAGAAACTGCTCAGATATTGTGGTCTACAAACAGAGGTCTGGTGAACTAAGAGAGAGACTGAGAAGGAGAGAATACAGCAATGTGTCAATCAAAAAAGTTTTCCAAAGAGCACTACACACTCCGAGGGATCAGCTACTACCCCAAAACTATGGAACAACCTACATTCATAAGTTCTTTTAGCAAGGATTGGAAGAATGTCAATGATATTCTGAACAAACTTATCGGTATAATTCAGACTCGTCCTACTGTGAAGGAGATAATTGGCGACAAGATACTTTCCGGTTGGAGAAAATCCAGAAATATCTGTTATCATCTCACATAAAGTCACTTCACTGAAAAATAAGAAAAGATCTAAACTACAACTTGATGAGACATTTCAATGTGGACATTGCAAGTTCTGCAAACACATGACCAAAATGGATCAGGACACTGACAGAACTGGCAAAGTTATCCATCTTAAAGGTTTTTACAACTGTAACTTCCAAGGTGTTATATACTGCCTACAATGTCCTTGCAACCTTAGATAAGTTGGTTTCACCTCCAGACAATGCAAGCACAGACTGGGAGAGTAGCTTGGCAACATTCAGATCAGTACAAAAGATCTTCAAAAGTGCAAAGATTTAACATCAGTAGCAAGGCACTTCCATGATTTTCATCAATCAAAGCCATTGTTGAAATGCTGGATACTCCAAAAAATCTGGATTGCGATCCGTAAAGGAAACCTGGGACAGGAACTATTAAAAGCCGAGACTAGGTGGATTACTATGCTGGATACAGTGACACCTAATGGATTGAATAAGGGTAATAACTTCAGCGTCTATCTGTAACACAGATCTAATGGTAGGTTTAGATACAGTTGGTGATGACCTATCCCCATCTCAACCACTCAGTCCTTTTCTAATTATGATATACAGGCCCAAGATCCCCCCCCCCATGTTTATGATTCAATAATTTTAACTGATATAATGATCCTTAGGTATCATACGCCTTTTCTGTGGTTTGACTTAATATTCTTTTTCTGTACAATATGCTACAGATCCGTCCCTTACTGAGGATTAATTAATTTTTATTGTATATCATGCCCTGCTGTATGTTAGTTTTACATATTTACCTCGTGGCATTTTTATGTTCCTCATTTATCCTATTGTTGCAAGATTTGTTTAGTTATCTTTGATTTAGTATCTATGGTGTCAATCCCCTTTTTTTGTCCACAGCACAATTAACATACAGAAGATCCTCCATAACTGACTTCATTATATTCAATAGTATAATGTCTACAGCTATACTGGCTTAAGTGCGCCCAATCCCATCTGGTCTTAGAAGCTAAGCAAAGTCAGGCCTGGTCAGTACCAAGACGGGAGACCTCATGGGAATACCATGTGCTTTAGGCTATATTTTTTAATAAACATCCATTTACTACCAAATTATTAATTCACTTAGGACATACCAATATTTTTAGCATGATGATTATTAAACTTCTCTTAATGGTAAAGCTGATAATTTGATTGCTATAAGCACTTTTACTTCATACTAAGTTTATGCTTCTAATATGTATCATGGACGTTGTCCTGCTTAAGCACTGTACAATACAGAACTAGTGCAGCTATATTTCAGTAATCCATTTAATATACCTATATGGTATGTGTTGTTGTCATATCTCATATTTGTGGTTATCAATATTACCTAGTATTTGTTTCTAGGATATTTATAGTGTGACAGTGTCTGTACTTATATACTATGTCCTATTGCCACTGCTCATTAATACATGATCAGGCCTCTAATGGTATCAACATTGTTAACCCTTTATATGTATGGAGTACTGGTTATGGTTTTATTTTAATTAGAAGCATGCATTTTTTCAATATTTATTTATTTATTTTCAATAAGCCATTTGCACTCATTTAACATTATTCAACCAATCTTTATTTAACATTATTCCTCCATTTTCAATAGCCATTGAAAATTATTAACTTATTAATTTCCCAACAAACAATAGACAACGATATAAGATTGACATAACAAAACATTTATTCTGTTTATTAATTTTCTGCAAGGCACCATATATTCTACTAGCGAATTGCCTGTCAAAAAATGACGGCAATGAAATTGTAAGTGAGCTAATGCTGTTTGGTGTATAATAATCAAATAAATTAATTAATATACTCTACCTATTTTTGAAGTAATATATGCAGGAAGCATTCTGTTGAAGAGCTGACAATCTGTTTTGATGTTGCTGGAGCATTAGTGGTGTGGAGCTGCTGTGTAAGCGTGATGAATATTTGAAGTGTAATAGTGTGCGTGCGCGAGACCAAACCGTTAGCGTAGCTGTGTACTTCCACATTGTATAAGTTATTGTTCTAAAATGGCGGCTAATGTGTGGTATGCATCTGTAGCGGAATATCCGTAGGTGTTTTGTGGTTTTTTGCGTGTTTAGAGTGCTGTTGCCTCGTTTTCGTTTTGTTCGGCGGCCATTTTTTCTCTAGCTTAGAGAATTTTTTAGTGTCTAAACTCTTTTATTTTTAGTTAAATTAAGATGTAACTTCATTTTTTGAGGTCCTGGATGCTCCATCTTGCAATTGGTAAGCTTTTTATGTATTTGTTGTGTGTATTTATTGTGTTTTTCATTTTTTCATGTTGCGGACGATTTTTGCGAGGTCGTAATGGGTGGTAACGTGTCTCGTATGTTGTTTGCGTTATGACGTAAAGTTTGCGAGGGTCGCAGTTTCTGGCAAGGAGCGCCTTCGGCGCTCCATGCCAGCAACTGAGGCCCTCGCGAAGCGTTAGCAACAACTTGTATGCTCACAACTATATATGTGATTAGTCACTGTTTATTGATTTCTAGCTGTTTGCAGTATTAGTGTCTGCCATGTGCTGCTGTTCATATCAATCATTGATACTTTGATTCAATCCTCAGACTCACATGACGCTATTGATTGCTGCAATCCTGAAAATACAAACAAAGGGTTATTTCAATCAATGTACCAATCAAGCACTTACCTGATGAAATTCCACAGCGTCCTCCCCCTCAGCCTTATCCCTGTGGAAGCAGAAACACGAAACACATGTGTCAGATCAGCTCCACTCTCTGGTCTCATGCAGATGACGTCACCAATTGGCTCCACGTGCAGAGAACTGCAGATCCTGCAATGCTGACATCTCTTATAGCAAACGCTGAGGTGGTGGGTGAGTGAAACATTAGTGGGATTAGTCCCAGTTAGAACAGTGTATGAAGAGACTGTATTCTGTCAGTGTTAGGGGGTTTATAGTGGGTACCTAACAACCACTACACACGAGTGAGAGAGGGCTATCGAGTAATACTTCCTATATCCACTGATTGTCTCTTACTTCTCCCACACCTGGTATATTTGTATATTGTTTAAATACATGTGGATTATTTCTGTTTTTTGCAAATGTTATATAGTTCTGGTGAATTATCTTTTGTTTACCCATCAATAGTCTATTTCTGAGTCATAACTCCTGTATGTACTAGGATGTATTATCTGCTGTGCTACACTTAGTAGAGGTTTGATTTCCAGTTTATTTTTTCAGATATCTGGGTATTGTTATACTTGTCATTACCAGACTATACTGGTGAATCATTTTCAGTTTATTATCCACAAATAGACTATTTCAAGTCATAATCCCTGTATGTACTAGGATATACTGCCTGCTGTGCTATATTCAACAGTAGAGCTCTGGTCTCCAGTTTATTTTTTAAAATAGAGATCTGACTGTTGTTACACTTCTATTTATTACCAGACCATTGCTTTGCTAAAACACTTGTATGCACTATAATATACTGTCGGCTGCAACATTTTGAGATTTGGTTACCATTATAATACCACTCTCTTGGGACCAGGTTCAAATTTAAAAAAATGTTTTGCCGTATTCTTACCTGTTTGATTATTTTATATATAATTAATAAATATATAATTTTAATTATAAGCCTTTTTCTATTTTGTTATTTAATACATTTTGGTTACTATAAGAGGGATTCCTTGTGGTTGGATATAACGGTGTACTTTTTTCTCTAGTTGTCTTCAATATTTTCTCTTACACTGCCTTCCACTTTATTCAAAACTATAATATTAGCACTACTAGATACTATCTATTTTTTCCAATTAGTGATAACAAATGTATAATTTTTTGTTGGTTTTGATCCTTGCAGTTGAAGATTGACATACCTATTGTTCTTGTTTATGATTTAAAAAGGAGCCAAACAACTATGTGATAAAAAAAAGGCTTCATATGATCACTATCCTTCAATAAAAGATTTTTTTTTTGCATGATCAGTAAAATTTTCAAAATATATGCCAACATTTCACAATTTCTGCCAGTGCATGCAAACTTTTTTTTTTTGTCTTTCAAAGTAATTACTGTATCTTCGTCTATTTTCTCTATGATAATGCGCCAGGAGAGGTCTTATTTTTTTTTTCAATCTAGTTGCAAAATGTAATTTTACAATACTAAATATTGTTGATAATAGTTTTTTACTTGCAAATTGTAATTCCTTAGTGAACATTCATATTAAACAAAGTTGTGATGTAAATATTATTTGTTAACTGTACATATTATTAATTACTTTTTCTATTTTCTGCCATATTTTCCTAAATATTGGACAATTCCACCAAAGATGTAAATATCTTGTCCTCATCCTCTAAGGTACCGACCTGACTGATTTTTTAAAAATATTTTATGTAATTTTGTTGGTATTATATACAATCACTTTAATACGTGTTTCAGGGTAATTTCTACTATTATTACTTTGAAAAGCTATCCCAATATCTACTGTCTATATGAATGATCGAATTTTTTTTTTAAATTTATGTAGGGTGTTTTTATCTAGTTTATTTCCTAATTCTTGTATCATACTTATTCCTCCCTTTTCATTTGTATCTCCTAAGCATTTCTTCCCAAAATCAGTAAATGGCCTCCTTATCTCCTGTTTTATTAGGGAGTTAATAAAGTATCTAAGATGGATTTTAAATTCACAGCAGTAATATGATTGGATTAAAGCAAAGGACAAATATAGATTAGGCATAGGTAGAATAGTAGTAGGCTAGCTGTTAGCTATCAGCTATGGACAATCAGCTGCTTGGTCCATGTTAGTTAATTACTAGCATTTGTTGGTCATAATAGAGCCATTGATTACTTCCTATCTACATTTATCACTAAAGGTGTCAGATCCTGCTTTATAGATAAATGGCCTACATTTTTTGAGATTGTGCTCCCGTGGATTCAAGTGAAAAAGTGTTTGAGTGGATATTATTCAAAGGCATTTCAATTTTTTTCAAAAGTTAGAGACTGTTTAATCACAAACTTTTAATTCGAGTCCCTATTACAGAGATCAGTGTTTGCATTGTATTTATAAATACATTTTGATGTGTATGTGATATTAATAGAATATTTGTTATATATATATATATATATATATATATATATATATATATATATATATATATATATATATATATATATATATATATATATATATATATATATACACAGTGGATATAAAAAGTCTACACACCCCTGTTAAAATGTCAGGTTTCTGTGCTGTAAAAAAATGAGACAAAGATAAATCATTTCAGAACTTTTTCCACCTTTAATGTGACCTATAATCTGTACAACTCAATTGAAAAACAAACTGAAATCTTTTAGGTAGAGGGAAGAAAAAATATAAAAATAAAATAATATGGTTGCATAAGTATGCACACCCTTAAACTAATACTTTGTTGAAGCACATTTTGATTTTATTACAGCATTCAGTCTTTTTGGATATGAGTCTATCAGCGTGGCACATTTTGACTTGGCAAGATTTGCCCACTCTTCTTTGAAAAAACACTCCAAATCTGTCAGATTGCGAGGGCATCTCCTGTGCACAGCCCTCTTCAGATCACCCCACAGATTTTCAATTGGATTCAGGTCTGGGCTCTGGCTGGGCCATTCCAAAACTTTAATCTTCTTCTGGTGAAGCCATTCCTTTGTTGATTTGGATGTATGCTTTGGGTTGTTGTCATGCTGAAAGATGAAGTTCCTCTTCATGTTCAGCTTTCTAGCAGAAGTTTGAAGGTTTTGTGCCAATATTGACTGGTATTTGGAACTGTTCATAATTCCCTCTAGCTTAACTAAGGCCCCAGTTCCAGCTGAAGAAAAACAGCCCCAAAGCATGATGCTGCCACCACCATGCTTCACTGTGGGTATGGTGTTCGTTTGGTGATGTGCAGTGTTATTTTTGCGCCAAACATATCTTTTGGAATTATGGCCAAAAAGTTCAACCTTGGTTTTATCAGACCATAACACATTTTCCCACATGCTTTTGGGAGACTTCAGATGTGTTTTAGCAATATGTAGCCTGGCTTGGATGTTTTTCTTCGTAAGAAAAGACTTACGTCTTGCCACTCTACCCCATAGCCCAGACATATGAAGAATACAGGTGATTGTTGTCACATGTACCACACAGCCAGTACTTGCCAGATATTCCTGCAGCTCCTTTAATGTTGCTGTAGGCCTCTTGGTAGCCTCCCAGACCAGTTTTCTTCTCGTCTTTTCATCAATTTTTGAAGGAGCTCCAGTTCTTGGTAATGTCACTGTTGTTCCATATTTTCTCCACTTGAAGATGACTGTCTTCACTGTGTTCCATGGTATATCTAATGCCTTGGAAAAATGTTTGAACCCTTCTCCTGACTAATACCTTTTAACAATTAGATCCCTCTGATGCTTTGGAAGCTCTCTATGGACCATGGCTTTTGCTGTGGGATGCGACTAAGAAAATTTCAGGAAAGACCAACTAGAGCAGCTGAACTTTATTTGGGGTTAATCAGAGGCACTTTAAATGATGTCAAGTGTATGCTGACTCCTATTTAACACGATTTGGAATGTGATTGCTTAATTCTGAACGCAGCTACATCCACAGTTATAAGATGGTGTGCAGACTTATGCAACCACATTATTTTTTATTTTTTTTCCCCTCCACCTAAAAGATGTCAGTTTGTTTTTCAATTGAGTTGTACAGTTTATAGGTCACATTAAAGGTGGACAAAGTTCTAAAATGATTTATCTTTGTCTCATTTTTTTACAGCACAGAATCCTGACATTTTAACAGGGGTGTGTAGACTTTTTATATCCACTGTATATATATATATACTAGCGACTTGCCCATCAAAAATGACGGCAATAAAAACTGAAGCCTGGCAATGCTGTTTGCCACACAATGTAAGCCTCTCCCCTCTACTTTACTGGCCTTGTGATGAGCTGCCTTTGGCGCTCATCACAGGCCTTGCAATGAGCCCCTTTGGAGCTCATTGCGAGTCTCTCCCTCTGTCTACTTCCTTCCTCGTGTCTTATTTCCCCCCTCCTCTCCCTCCCTTGTGTCTCCTTCTGCCTCGTCTACCTCCCTTGTATCTCCTGCCCCCGTGATTTTACCTCCCTCTCCCTCCTGTGTCTCTAAACCCCTCCCCTGTGTCTCTTTCCCCCTTCTCCCTCCCATTCATCTCTTCCCCCCCCCTGTGTCTCCCCCAACCCTCCCCTGTGTCTGTTCCCCCCTGGCCTGTGTCTCTTTCCCCCTCCCCCTGTGTCTGTTCCGGCCTTCCTCATGTCTCCATTTCCCTCCCTTGTGTATCTTCCCCCCTGCACTCTCTCCCCTGTGTCTCTTCCCCCTCCTCTCACTCCCCTGTGTCTCTTCCCCCTACTCTTTCTGTGCCTCTTCCTCCCTGTCTCTTCCCCCTCACCCTCTGTGTCTCTCCCCACTCTGTGTCTTCCACACCTCTCCCTCTGTGCCTCTTCCCCCGCCTCTCTCTGAGTGTCTCGCCACTGTGTCTCTTCACGCCTTCCTCTGTTCCCCCCCTCTGTGGCTCTTTCCCCCCTCTCTCTGTACCTCTTCCCCCCTTTCCCTCTGTGTCTCTTCCTCCCTCACCCTCTGTGCCTGTTCCCCCCTGGCCTGTGTCTCTTTCCCCCTTCCCCCTGTGTCTGTTCCCCTCTTCCCCCCCCATTTCCCTCCCAGGTGTATCTTCCCCCCGTGTCTTTTCCCCCTCTCCCTCTGTGCCTCTTCCCCCCTCTCCCTCTGTGCCTGTTCCCCCCTGGCCTGTGTCTCTTTCCCCCTTCCCCCTGTGTCTGTTCCCCTCTTCCCCCCCCCCATTTCCCTCCCATGTGTATCTTCCCCCTGTTCTCCCTCCCGTGTGTCTTTTCCCCCTCCTCTACCTCCCCTGTGTCTCTTTCCCACCTATCCCTCTGTGTCTCTCCCCCCTCCCTCTGTGTCTCTTCCCCACTCTCCCTCTGTGCCTCTTCCCCACTCTCCCTCTGTGCCTCTCCCCCCCCTCTTCCCCACTCTCCCATCTGCTCGCGGCTCGCTTGCGCCGTGCTCTGCTCACGCGCGGTCTAGCGCCGCGCGTGTGCACCGCGCTCTGCGCATGCGTGGCTTGCGCCACGCTCTGCGCAAGCGCGGCTACTGCTGCGCAATGCGCAGTTTATCATTGTCAAACTGCGATTCGTCTCAAGCGTGACGACGAATCGCAGTTAGACAATTATAATATGTGATATATACATATATATACACATATACTTCAAATGCTGAAACCTTATCCAAGCCCACCAATGAGTAAACAAACCTGCACCCTCCTTTCACTCCATAACAGCAAATAAAAATTAGGAGAACACACACTCAGACTCCAAGGTAGCAGAAAGTATGGATTCTAAGAACATGGAATATATAATAAATAATACATTGATAATAGAAAATAAAAAAAAAAGCAGAATACAGCCATTCAGACTTCAAGGTAGCAGGAAGTGTAGAAGACATAAGGATGGAATCTGTCAGAGATGACCTGAAAAAAATTGTGTTATGCCCACAGTTTATATAGCTGGAAAAAAAAGATTTAGTTGTTACAAACTTCACAAAACTGTACATTTTTTCTAAAGTGGCCCTTTAAGAATACTATACAGCACAGAGAGTTAGATTTATATGTATGTATTTTATGAGACAGGCTAAGACTCAGAAATATAAAAAATATTAATGGGGCAGAATTAATAAAGCTGTATACAACAATGTAATATTTATAACTAGAATGGGGTTCCCTGGTGGTCCAGTAGTTAGGATTCGGTGCTTTCATTTCTGCGATCTGGGTAAATTTCCTGTCAGGGAACCAAGAGGTCACACCACCCGTAAGTCAAGCAAGGTTGGGCCTGGTCAGTACTTGGATGGGAGACAACCTAAGAATACCAGGAGTTGTATGCTGTGGCCCACTGGAGAAGGAACTGGCAACCCAGTCCAGTATCTTTGCCATGTACATGAAGTTGATCAGCATGACTATGGACATAAAAATGTGCGTGGTGGGTTACGGCCCACAAGGTCACAGAGTCAGAAACAACTGCACGAAAAAGAAAAATAATAATAATAAAACTAGGCAGACATATGCACACTCAGGGAAGCTCATTGTTGCTTTGTTAGATTCCCCTGGTGCATATATTATATTGTAAGTTAGCTTGCATCACAGAATAACAATTTAAATTTTTACATAAACTTATGATTACCTGTAGTAATAACAATTTGCATTATACATAGACCATACTGTTTAATCTTATGTATTCACCTACTATTCTTTTTAACAAATCTCCAATGATCAGTTCTCTGAAATCACAGACAATAGTATTCTAAACAGAAAAAAATACTTTCAAAAGTAAAGTACTTACCTTATCAGTAAGAAAAATGTGCATAGCAGAGTGCATCTTCAATGCATTGTTCTTTAACCTTCTTTTTAATTCTTAGCTCTGAAATTCCGATTTTAGTTACTGTATGTGCTTTTATTCTTTAGTCTCAGTACCAGTCTTGGGGAATCTTTTTGAACATATATATATATATATATATATATATATATATATATATATATATATATATATATATAAAAATAAAAAGGATAAAACCATATATATTTATAAAACAATATCAACAGTGCTGCTTAGTTTTGGAATACCACCAAATAAACCACAATATGTATAGCTGACATCTTTATTTACAATGTGACTATAATCAATCTTGTATTGAGTAATATTCATGATACACTATTAATAAATAATAAAAATGAATGTATTCAATTTATAGGTGCATGGGCAATAGTAAAACTTAAAAGTAGTTGGTAGAAGCATCCACATAATATACTAGCCCTTTTACGCTGAAGAAGTTAATTAGGATTAGTGCAAGTTTACCAACATATATCACTAGCAGTGCTGATATTATTTGTATAAATATTCATATAGGGTTTTATCTATTTTTATTATTTTTATTTTGTAGGTTAACAAGATTGTAATCCAACATTGTTTTTTTTTTTACAATATCAGCAGTTTTAGGCCATGTTTAACTTACATGATTTCCCTTGATAGTCTGTAGTATTTACAAAGTGAATATATCCCAAAGTCCTGTTTATTCTTCTTTTTATATTTCTCAGGATTTGGGTATATAAAGTAAAGAGCATTTTAATGTGATACCTACTTTACTAACCTGAAACATTGTTTTTGGTTTAAAAAAAAAACGGTATGGCAATCTTGTAACGATAAATTTAAAGGTATATCTAAATTTCCCTGTTTTTTTCCTTTTTCTAATCCAACACAGATTGCTGCCTATATCAGACACATGCATTAAATCATTGAGTCATTCTATACACACACAGATTTATTTTACAAATAAAACTTGTTTCTCACACCCCAAGAGCTGCTTACATGTACACAGTGTACCTACCCATAGAAACACTGCATTTGGATACACATTGTAACCCTTTACTAACATTCAAGCCATCAGCAGCTCAAATCCACCTTGCAATGTCTTGGCACCTCCTTACTTCCTGTTCCTGGGTAAAAACAGGACTACACATCCCATGAACTGGCTTTACAGGTTAATACAATGTATTAGATGCCTGTGTTTGGCCAAAACAAACTATTATACTAATTTTAGCAGGGATTTCAAGGGGTGTTAACTCACAAAATCAAATGCCTGCAAATTCAAGATATTTAGCAAACTCTAGGGCAGTGGTGGCGAACCTATGGCACGCGTGCCACAGGTGGCACGCCGTGCCCCTTCTGTGGGCACGCGGCCATAGGTCGCCCCAAGCATGCTGGGTCTGCTCATCGCGCGCGCACAGCGCCTGAGCGCTCTCCCGTCACTTAAAAAAGGAAGGGCTGTGCTAGCGTGCGCGCGCGCGCGCGCGGCGCAGGCGAACAGACTCTCCTCGAGATCCGCAGGGGGAGAGGCAAGCGTAAGGTAAGAGTTATGGGGCAGGGGAGAGACAAGGGAGAGGGGGAGAGAGAAGAGGGTTGAGACAAGGGGGAGGGAGAAGGGGAGAGACAATGGAGAAGGGGGAGACAAGGGGAAGTGGAGAGACAAGAGGGGAAAGAGAAGGGTGGGGGAGACAAGGGAGAAGGGGAGAGAGAAGGGGGAAGACAGTGGATAATGGGAAAGAGAAGTGTGGGAGAGAGATAGAAGGGTGTGGGAGACAAGGGAGAATGGGAGAGACAAGGTTGGGTGAAACAAGGGGATAGAGAGAGCAGGGTGGGAGAGACCAGGGTGATAGACAAGGGTAATGGGAGACACAAGGGGAAGGGGAGAGACAAGGGGGGAGACAATGGGGAGGGGAGAGACAAGGGGGAGAGAGAGTGAATGGTGGGAGAGACAATAGTGAAGTACAAGGAGAGACAAGGGTGGGGGTAGAGACAAGAGTGAAGGAGATACAAGGGTGGGGGAGAGATAAGCAGAGAAAGAGGGAGGGAGGGAGGAAGAAAGGAGAGCAGAGAGAAGGGAGGATGGAGAGAAAGAAAATAGGGAGAGGCAGAAGGGAAAGGAAGAAGTAAGAGAGTGAGATGGGAGAGAAGGTAGAGGCACATGAGAGGAAGGGAGAGGAGAGAGAAAGGAAGAGGGAGATGCAAAAGGGAGAGGTAGAGAAGGGAGAGTGAGAGAAGGGAGGAGTGAGAGAGAGGGGAGAGGCAAAGGGGAGAGGTAGATAATGGAAAGAAAGGAGGAGGGAGAGACACAGGGAAGGAAAGAGACAAGGGGGGGGAGAAGCAAGGGAGAAAACAGAGACAATTGTGAGCGGTACAAGAGAGGAGAAATAAGGGTGGGAGAGAGAGAAGGATGGAGGGAAGAGACAAGGGAGAAGGGGAGATACAGGGGTGGTGGGAGACAAGGACGAAGGGTAGAGACAAGGAGAGGGGAGAGTGAAGGGTGTTTGATCCAAGGGGGGGGAGACAAGGGAGAAAGGAAGAGACAAGGCTGGAGGAAGAGACAAGGGGGAGGGGAGAGACAAGAGGCGAGAGAGGAGGGTGGGGGGAGAGGGAAAAATGGGGGAAGAGACAAGGGGGAAGGGGAGACATAAGGGGCAGGGGAGAGACAAGGGAGAATGGGAGAGAGAGAAGGGTGTAAGAGACAAGGGGGGGTGAGAAAGTGAGAGACAAGAGTGGAGGGAGAGACAATGATGTGGGGAGACAAGAGGGAGTGGTAGTCAAGAGAGAAGGGGAGAGACAAGGGAGAAGGGGGCGACAAGGGGAAGCGGGCATATGCATTAAGGGAGCAATGTATAAAATTGCTATTTTTGGATTGAAAGAGTGAGGTGCATTGTATTCTCATTTGCATGGCCCTGCCTTTTAGACATGTGAATGGGCTTATTAATGTAATATTAATTTCCTCTCTCTAAAAATGTATATATATATACATACAGTGTGGGGGGGGGGAAAGTATTTGATCCCCTTCGGATTTTTTTTGTCTATGACAAAGAAATGATCAGTCTGTAATTTTATCAAAAATGACGGGAATACAATTGTAAGGCTGGCAATGCTGTTTGCCACATAATGTGAGGCTTTTGCTCCTCTGAGCACCATTTGCGTGGCACGCACTAACTGCCATTTGTTTTATTTTCAACGTTCTGCGTTCCTGTCGTTGTTTGTCTAAGACTCAGTATTCAGGTTTAATTGCCGTGTTGGCACTTAGAGGAAAAAAAAGTTGGCATGTATTGCGGTTTGGGCACTCGGGCTCAAAAAGGTTCGCCATCACTGCTCTAGGGTATGTTTAATGCTTATTTTGGTATTTTTTCATGCAAAAAATGAATACACTGCCAATTCTCCTCTATCAGATGCATTCATGATCTAGGAAATGTAGATGTGCCTTTAATAAACTATGGACCATATTTAATTGTCCAAATTGCAATTACATTAGCCTGCAATGGAGCCCATAAATGTTACTGATATTCAACTGAATACATATTGCTAATCACATTCCAATTGTGAGTTACAGGCTCAAAATGACTGCGGTTGTCAAAAACATAACTCCATCCTATCTACTCCTTTGACATTTTCTGTACATGTTACTAGTGCCAAAGACACAAAATCCATATTCATCAAGCCCCCAATTACCTTCAAACCAGTAAATGGCAAATGTATAAAACAATGAAATGAGAACAAGATAGGACTCGTAAGAGGGTTAAACACCTGTTCAAAACACTGCAAAAGCAAATATAAACACACCACTGTACTTACAAATACTGAAAAAGCAAAGAAAGGCTTGCACAACAGTTTCAAGCTTGTAAATCTGTAATATGAAAGATATTTTTTTAAGTCTTATTTCCGTGTTATATCTAAACAGGAAATCAAGGAGTTAATACATATTGTGACGATCCAGGCGTAGGGGCTGTTAGTGCCCAGGGCCACCTGCTATAGATTACAGGTTAACTGGAGATAGGATCAGTATTGCAGCCACCAGGAGCAAATAAAAAAACATGCCATTTCTATATGTCTCAGCAGTAAACAATATTTATAGGCGTTAGATACAGAGGTGGTGTATTCAACACAACAATGACATGGAGTGGCAGACAAACACAGGAGATTGACACCACATGGGGTCTATTAATATGGAATCCTGTCTGGCCCCTGTGAACAATAGGCCAATCTCCAAATACACATAATGCTTTCTCCATGTCTAGTGGTCCAGACCTCAAATAGAGTACATTAACTTTATCTGGCAAACAACTGGACAAAACGCAATGGCGGCTGGAGCCAAGCAGTATGTCCTTTATGGTGCTAAACGGGCTAAGATCCAGGAACTATAAAATGTGCTTGTGACATTACTCCCCCCATCCAGAAAATAGTTCTAGGGCTATGATCCTAAATGGATGGTAGTCTTGAACTGGAGTCCATAGCCCAAGTCCAAGTCCCCATCCAAAGAAGAGAAAAAATGGTGACCCAAGTGGTCATTGCAAGTTCCTTTGCATGACCTCCTCCTGGGGGAGGGGGTGTAGAAGGTTGGTCCGGTCTTGGTGTGGTTGCCCATCTTTCAGGAAACAACATTTGGGATAACAATCATCAAGGTCCAAGGTAGCAACACAGCCCAACCACAGCTCATTTTCCTTCAATAACCCACCCTAATTTACAGGTATAATTCTTGGGGACACATCCAAGTTCATCTAGGGGCATACTGCTACCCCTTCGGCCACAGGCTGGTAGTGGCTCTGATACATCCCATCTAGGGAGCAGCTCAGGTGGGGGTAAAAAGCACTTTCCCACTGCCTAATTTTGAAATACAACTAACTAAACCACAATATGTATAGCTGACATCTTTATTTACAATGTGACCATAATCAATCTTAACCCACCTTAAATTGCAGGCATCATTCTTGGGGACACATCCAAGTTCCTATGAACTAGGATCTCATCTAGGGGCATACAGCTACCCCCTTGGTGACAGGCAGGTAGTGGTTCTGGTGTATCACATCTAGGGAGCAGCTCAGGTGGGGGGTAAAAAGCACTTCCCCGCTGCTTCATTTTGGAATACCACCACATAAACCACAATATGTATAGCTGACATCTTTATTTACAATGTGACTATAATCGATTTTTGTATCGAGTAATATTCATGATACACTATTAATAAAAAATCTCCTTAGGGTCAATTGTCAAGGCAGGGTTGGGGAAAAACTGAGCAGGACTCATGATTAGGGTCTCTGGATTGGTACCCTTTCTTGGCTTAGGTTCACCCAGGGTATCAGACTTCACAGGGGTCGGTAACTCCTTAGAATGAGTATCCTCAAGGGTTGGTAAGGTTGGGATCACCTCTACAGCGAGAGCACGCTGTGTCAGGTCCTCTGGTACCATGGGCCGCTTGCCCATATCCTTTAACTCAACAATGACATGGACAGACAAACAAAGGAGATTGACTCCACATTGGGACTAATAGTCTGTCATTCTGTCTTGCACCTGTGAACAATAAACCAACCTTCAAATGCTGTCTCCATGTCTAGTGGTCCAGACCTCAAATAGAGTAGATTAACTTTATCTGGCTAACAATGGAACAAAACAGATTCCAATACAATTGAGGCTGGAGCCAAGCAGTCTTAAGGCAATTAAAAACATCTAAAATATTTGTAACCTGAAGCCAAAATGTTGGGTTACAAGTAATTGTGGGCTTGGAATTAAATAGGGGCCTATATCTGTTTATAAACTTCACAATGTGTTTTGTTTCTTATTTTTTACAGCTGTAAAAAGCATTCATACTCCTTTTATATATTTGTTCGAGTTTCGCCTATTAGTAGAGAAGTTCACATGTTACAATATGTATTATCCTTCTGATATCTCTATAGAAAGTATTACCGTGGATGTTTTGAGAACAGTCATAAAGTTTGTGGATTGTGATTTTAAACAATTTCATTCAATTTGAACTCCTGAAAAGAAAAATTGTTTTTAAAACCATATGAAACAATACATTTGCCTTCTTTCCGGATTTAGGTCAGGCAAAGCTCTAAAAACAATTGTTCATAAATATAAAATATAAATTGTGTAATCAGTGTTCATATTCAACATGTTGCTATGAGAGCACAGAATATGTATGTCCTTGTTCTTCACTGTTTTGTCAAAAGCAAGTTCAAGGTCATTTTTGTCTGAGCCATTCAGTATTGTTAACACTAAAAAAAACTTTTACATTAATAATAGGAATTCTGTTTTCCATTTACTTTCCCTAATTACACAGCTCATAAAAAAGGGACTATGTATTTGCATTTTTAGTGCACATTAGCATTGGGCTTTGTATACTTTAATGAAGCTAATATCTAATTTTGTACATTTAATGTCAGGCTAAATTCTGTTAAAGACAAATTTCAATCCACATAAAGGAATTATAAGATGTGAGAACATTGTGAAATAAATGAACAGAAGTTCCCTAGCAGGACCTAATTCTATCATATTCTTGAAGTTTCAAACAAAAGAAATTTAGTACCATGATTTTCAGATATTTATCAACATCACAAGTAATGTGACTGCAAATTTTAATTTCTAGCACGTATTTTAATGGCTATTTTCACTAAGTTGAGAACACTCTCATCAGTAACATAGGGCTCCATAATTCATATACTACTCTATGAAGCCTTTATCAAGTTGTAGAGAATCTTCACATTTTAGTCAATAGGGTAACTATAAAAACAATGGAAGTGGAGAAACATGTATAGAACCTCAAGTTTTATGGGATAATTTACTAAGCATCTCAAGTGCATCTCACATTATCTCATTATCACTATGTACTTTTTCCTATGAGTAAAAACAGTCCTTCACATATAACCTCAACTCTCCTCTTCTCAGATGTGAAAGTGTTTAGTAAATTATCCTCCAATATCAAGTAAATAATAATCTACATTTAAGTATTGCTCCTTATATTGATGAACTAACTGAAACCATTCCTTATTTGTTTTCTGTCAGCCACACATAATAAGAAGTATAACATCAGAAGTTCATATTCATGTTTATCCTCCAATATTGTTTATATAATAAAATGTGCTGGGTGCGAAATGGGCTGTTCAGGAAACCAGTAAAAACTGTTCCTTGAGATGTATCTGTATGGACATTATAATAAATACCGCAATGACTAAATCACTAAACCCCATTAAAGCTATTTTTTACCCAGACATATCACTCCATCCAAAATCTAAATATGAAGATACCCTATTAGAGATGTCGCAAATAGTTCGTCGGCGGACTGTTCCCGGCGAACATAGCATGTTCGCGTTCGCGGCGAACTGCAAACATATGCTATGTTCGATCCCCCCCCCATACTTTATCATTGAGCAAACTTTGACCCTGCAACTCACAGTCAGCAGACACATTCCAGCCAATCAGCATCATACCCTGCCTTCCAGACCCTTCTAACTCATGGACAGCAGCCATTTTGGAATCATAACTAACTTGTAGTCTTACTGAGAGGAGGCTGAGTGTAGGTGATACTGCATCAATAGGGAAAACCATAGCTAGGCTACTGTACACAGTGTGCAATACAGTCCTGAAGGACTCTTTTGATCTCTGCTGCAAGGACACCCCTGTGTCTCTCCCCCCCCCCCCCTTATCATCATCCTCCCCTCACCTTAGCACCCAACCCTAACACCCCTCACACTTATCCCTAACACCTAAACCTAACATCCCTCACCCTAACACCTAACCCTAACACCCCTTACACTTATCCCTAACACCCCTCACCCTAACACCTAACCCAAACACCCCTCACACTTATCCCTAACACCCCTTACCCTAACCCTAACACCCCTCACACTTATCCCTAACACCTAACCCTAACATCCCTCACCCTAACACCTAACCCTAACACCCCTTACACTTATCCCTAACACCCCTCACCCTAACACCTAACCCTAACACCCCTCACACTTATCCCTAACACCCCTCACCCTAACCCTAACACCCCTCACACTTATCCCTAACACCTAACCCTAACATCCCTCACCCTAACACCTAGCCCTAACACCCCTTGCACTTATCCCTAACACCCCTCACCCTAACACCTAACCCTAACACCCCTCACACTTATCCCTAACACCCCTTACACTAACACCCCTCACACTTATCCCTAACACCCCTCACCCTCACACCTAACCCTAACACCCCTCACACTTATCCCTAACACCCCTTACCCTAACATCCCTCACCCTAACACCTAACCCTAACACCCCTTACACTTATCCCTAACACCCCTCACCCTAACACCTAATCCTAACACCCCTCACACTTATCCCTAACACCCCTCACCCTAACCCAAACACCCCTCACACTTATCCCTAACACCCCTTACCCTAACCCTAACACCCCTCACACTTATTCCTAACACCTAACCCTAACACCCCTCACCCTAACACCTAACCCTAACACCCCTTACACTTATCCCTAACACCCCTCACCCTAACATCTAACACCCCTCACACTTATCCCTAACACCCATCACCCTAACACCCCTCACACTTATCCCTAACACCCCTTACCCTAACCCTAACACCCCTCACACTTATCCCTAACACCTAACCCTAACATCCCTCACCCTAACACCTAACCCTAACACCCCTTACACTTATCCCTAAAACCCCTCACCCTAACACCTAACCCTAACACCCTCACACTTATCCCTAACACCCCTTACACTAACACCCCTCACACTTATCCCTAACACCCCTCACCCTAACACCTAACCCTAATACCCCCTTACACTTATCCCTAACAGCCCTTACCCTAACACCTAACCCTAACATCCCTTACCCTAACACCCCTCACACTTATCCCTAACACCCCTTACCCTAACCCTAACACCCCTCACACTTATCCATAACACCGATCAACCTAACACCTAACCCTAACATTTTCACACTTATCCCTAAGACCTAACACCCCTCACACTTATTCCTAACATACCTCACCCTAACACCTAACCCTAATACCCCCTTACACTTATCCCTAACAGCCCTTACCCTAACACCTAACCCTAACATCCCTTACCCTAACACCCATCACACTTATCCCTAACACCCCTAACCCTAACCCTAACACCCCTTACACTTATCCATAACACCCATCAACCTAACACCTAACCCTAACATTCTCACACTTATCCCTAAGACCTAACACCCCCCACACTTATCCCTAACACCCCTCACCCTAATACCTAACCCTAATACCCCCTTACACTTATCCCTAACAGCCCTTACCCTAACGCCTAACCCTAACATCCCATACCCAAACACCCATCACACTTATCCCTAACACCCCTTACCCTAACCCTAACACCCCTCACACTTATCCATAACACCAATCAACCTAACACCTAACCCTAAATTCCTCACACTTATCCCTAAGACCTAACACCCCCCACACTTATCCCTAACACCCCTCACCCTAACACCCCTCACCCTAACACCCCTTACACTTATCCCTAAAAGTCCTTACACTAACACCTAACCCTAACATTCCTTACCCTAACACCCATCACACTTATCCCTAACACCCCTTACCCTAACCCTAACACCCCGCACACTTATCCATAACACCCATCAACCTAACACCTAACCCTAACATTCTCACACTTATCCCTAAGATCTAACACCCCTCACACTTATTCCTAAAATGCCTCACCCTAACACCCCTTACACTTATCCCTAACACCCCTCACCCTAACACCCCTAACACATAGCCCTAACACCCCTCACCCTAACACCTAACCCCCTCACCCTTATCCCTAACACCCCTTACCCTAACACCCATCACACTTATGCCTGTGTCTCTTCCCCCCCTTATCATTAAGGGAGGGGGGAGGATGATGAGGGAGGGGGGAAGAGACACAGGGGAGGATGATGAGGGAGGGGGAAAACAGACACAGGGGAGGATGATGAGGGAGGGGGTAAAGTGATACAGGGGAGGTTGATGAGGGAGGGGGGAGAGACACAGGGGAAGATGATGAGGGAGGGGGAAAAGAGACACAGGGGAGGATGATGACGGAGGGGGGAAAGAGACACAGGGGAGGATGATGATGGAGGGGGGAAGAGACACAGGGGAGGATGATGAGGGAGGGGGTAAAGAGATACAGGGGAGGATGATGAGGGAGGTGGGAGGATGATGAGGGAGGGGGGATGAGACACAGGGGAGGGTGATGAGGAGGGGGGAAATAGACACAGGGGAGGATGATGAGGGAGGGGCTAAAGAGATACAGGGGAGGATGATGATGGAGGGGGATGTTAGGTTATTTATGCGCTTTATGGATTAAAACCAGACTCTGCATCAACTATGTAATTTTCCGTGGACGTTTTGACATGGATCCCCCTCCGGCATGCCACAGTCCAGGTTTTAGTCCCCTTAAAACAACTTTTCCATCACTATTGTGGCCAGAAAGAGTCTCTGTGGGTTTTAAAATCTGCCTGCCCATTGAAGTCTATGGCGGTTCACCGGGTTCGCCGGTTTGAGAACATTTGCGGCGGTTCGCGAACCAAAAATTTTATGTTCGCGACATCACTATACCCTATAGAGAAAACATTTGAAATGAAGATGATAGCATTCTTCAACATAACAGATACAGGACCTGGTTTACGAAGCTTTGAGTTTCAAGTACAACACAAAATTGCATATGATTTTCTCTTTGTTTTCCCATGTTTTCTGTTTTTTTTTTTTTCCATGGTGGAATTTATGAGTTTGACATGATAATATTATCCAAATGTATATATATATATATATATATATATATATATATATATATATATATACTGTATATATATATATATATATATATATATATATACGGTATATATATATATATATATATATATATATTGAGAGAGAGAGAGAGAGATTCTATGTCTTCTCTTTATCTCTCTGATCTTGTACACTATCCACAGACTCTTCAAATACCAATGTTACTCTGAACAAGAAAAAGTTTCATGCATCAAAAGTTTATCGCACTAAATTACATATTTGACAAACAAAATTATAGCACCACTATTACTGTATTTTTCAACTATTCTACTGCAAATTCAGGAAATTCACTGCTACTTCAATATTCAGAGATTTCCAGATATGAACATTGGCACATTGGAATCTATGGTCTATGAGACAGACTGGTGGGTTGCCTTATGAACAATAGAGCTTTATAGTCCTGCATATATAGGTTTAATTGATTTTCCAGTATGCCATTTCAAGATTCCATTGTAACTCCAATATCAATGTATTAACCCTTTATTTTAAATTATAATCCATGCAGATGTCCCTGGTTCTGCTGTTTCTCTTGTTTAAACCAATATGGCCTAGCTTTACATGGCTCTTCTGAACAAGTTATATCCTACAATATTTTATTTTTCATTTGTAATGGCACAACTTAGCTGAAATCAATTTGCAGTTGCATCCTATGTTGATATATGACCCACTTATATGCTGCTTGGGAAGCGCCCAACAATTTATAAAACATTTCCAATTCCAATTCTGTATTTACTCTTTGAAATTGACTATCCCTTTTATCATTTTGCTAGTTTCCATAAAATTACCACCTGGTAACTTATAAAACAAGCTATACCCGTATGAATTCCAGGTGGAATAAATAAAGGGCCATTTACCACACTGATCTTCACGGTGTGAAAAAGCACACGATCCTAGGTTAAAATAACCTTTTTTTTTTATTACATTAATAACAGCTAAAAATCTAAGGTCTGATGACAAACACACTCTTGACTGTTCCTTGATTAACCTGATTAATCTGCAGACATTGAGCGGGTGTAGACTCCATTAACAGAAAGATTTATGTTTTTTCTCTGCATTCAGGAATGCTGCAGCAATCAGTTAGCCCACAAGTAACATATTTCAGAGTTTTCATATTAATTTTCATGACAAGCATTGCTTTGTCAACTCTTCACATTAAGCCTGCTAAATCACTACCCCTCTAGTAGGTAGCCACCATTTTTGAGAGTAAGGGAGACTCAATATATTGATGGATTTACAGTGGTTAGTTTCATATCAATATAAACTACAGTATCTACGGCATCTCACACTGGATCTACCACCCAAAGAACAATGTTACAAAACAGCATCAATTGGATACGTTAACTCTACAATAGCCTTTATCCTATGTTACCTGAAAATGTAAATAATATGTACTCATTTTAGTAACCTTAAAAGTTCTAAGGGATAATTGAAATATTAAAGACATTTTTTTATGTGAATGCTGGCACTCGCTGTTTTCATGTTTTATTTTTCTCTAGATATGCTTATTATTATGGAACAATGCCAACAGTAATAATTATTTGAAGCACAGCATTGAAAAGAAAAAAAGCAAGCTTTTTGTGTTGTTGACATACATTTTGCTATAAAGATTGAAATTCCATTATGATGAAATTTTGATACTCTAGGAATGTGTTGGAGATATTGTGCTATTTACTAAAGTTATTACAATTTTCTTTCAATTATCCTTTCAATGGACTGGACATTGAAAATGTTATATTGAGTAATAGCAATTTCAATTTGTTTGGTATAAATAAATAAAAATTGCATCTCAATGTATTTAAAAAAAAAAAAAGATTTCAAGAATCTGGATCACGGTCTCGGACAATCCTCAACTGGCTTCCCATAGACTCCAGAATACAATTTTAAATTGTGGCCCTAACATGTAAAGCCTTCAACAACAATACACCCTCTTATATCTCTGTCTCAAAATTCTCCCCAACCTGCCCTTTTCATTCTCCTAACAACCTAAGGTGTATGCTTGCTAATGGGAGAGTTAGAATTATTAGCAATTAATGAAAAATGGGATTTAATAGGCATTACCGAAACGTGGTGGGATGAATCTCATGACTGGACTGTTAATCTGGATGGTTATAACCTATTTAGGAAAGATAGAGGCTGTATGTTAAGCCTGAATTTAAGGCTATAGTCAGAGAAGATATTTATGGTGGACCTAGTGATAAAGTTGAATGTTTGTGGGTAGAGTTAAATAGCGGAGCAGCAAATTCCAAAACAATATTAGTAGGAGTATGCTATAAACCCCCAAATATAGCTGAAAGTGAGGAAATACAATTATTGTTACAATTGGAAATGCAGCTAAGCACGGGCAAGTTCTAATAATGGGAGATTTTAATTACCCTGAAATAAACTGGATAAATGAGACCAGCAGTTCAGCTAAGGGGAGCAGGTTCTTGAGTACACTCAGGGATCATTATCTGGCCCAGGTTATACAGGAGCCTACTAGAAATTAAGCTATCTTAGATTTACTCATTACAAATAATATTGATATTGTATCAAATGTTGAAATAGGGCAACCTTTGGGAAACAGTGATCACAACACAGTCTCATTTGAGATTGAATTAAAAAAACAACATTTTAAGGGGCCAACAAAAACTCTTAATTTTAAAAGGGCAGATTTTAACGGTCTAAGGGCAACAATACAAAGTATAGACTGGGACAGAGAACTGATAGCTAATAACACTGAACATAAATGGACAACATTTAAATCCTTACTAAATATACATACACATCGGCATATACCGTTTGGGAATAAAAGTAAAAGGAGTAAATCACAACCCATGTGGCTTAACAATGATTTAAAGATCAAGATACGGAGTAAAAAACAGGCATTTAAATTATACAAACAAGAGGGGACAGAGACTGCTTTACGGGAATACAAGGAAATCAACAAGGTTTGCAAAAGCGCTATTAGATTGGCTAAAATAGAAAATGAAAAATTAATTTCAAAAGAGAGTAAGACTAACCCTAAAATATTTTTTAAGTATATTAATGGTAAGAAGGCGAGGAAGGAAGCTATAGGAACATTAGAATGTGAAACAGGCTGTCTGAAAATTAGTGACCAGGAAAAGGCAGATGAGCTAAATAGGTTCTTTTCTTCGGAATACACAAGGTAGGTACCAGTGGTTGGGACACTGCAACATCATGGGGCTACACTACCTTTGCCAAATAATTGGTTAACACAGTAAGTAATCCAAAAGAGGTTGGAAAAAATAAATGTTAATAAAGCCCCGGGTCCTGATGGAATACATCCAATGGTACTAAGGGAACTGGGTTCTGTAATAGCCAAACCATTATATTTAATTTTTCAAGATTCACTCAACACAGGGTCTCTACCAGATGACTGGAGAAAAGCTGATGTGATACCTTTATTTAAAAAGGGAGCAAGAGCAAATCCGGGGAATTATAGACCAGTGAGCCTCACTTCTGTTGTGGGGAAGCTTTTAGAAGGGTTAATAAGGGATAATATACAAGAATATGTCTATTTGAACAGGATTATAAGTAGGAGTCAACATGGGTTTATGAGGGATAGGTCATGTCAAACAAATCTAATTAGTTTCTATGAGGAGGTTAGTAGGAACCTGGATCAAGGCAACTCAGTGGATGTAGTCTTTTTGGATTTTGCAAAGGCTTTTGATACAGTGCCACATGGGAGACTATTGGGCAAACTAAGGGATACAGGAATTGCAGTAAATATCTACTCATGGATTGAGAGCTGGCTAAAAGACAGGAAGCAAAGGGTTGTTGTAAATGGAACATACTCCGATTGGACTAATGTGGTAAGTGGGGTTCCTCAGGGTTCAGTATTAGGTCCTCTCCTTTTTAACATATTTATTAATAACTTAGAGGTAGGATTGGAGTGTGGGGTCTCCATTTTCGCTGATGACACAAAGTTGTGCAAGGTAATTAAATCAGAAAATGATGTGCTTTCCCCCCAAGGGGATTTACATAAAATTGAGGAATGGGCATCTAAATGGCAGATGAGATTTAATACGAATAAATGTAAGGTTATGCATCTGGGAAGGAAAAATAGCCATGCAATTTATAATCTTAATGGAGCAAATCTAGGTGTATCAGATATTGAAAGGGATTTGGGAGTACTTGTGGACAACCACCTAGGTAACAGTGCTCAAAGCCAAGCAGCAGCTGCAAAGGCAAATAAAATATTAGCATGTATTAAGAAGGGTATAGAAGCCAGGGAAGCAAATATAATTCTGCCACTATACAAATCGCTAGTACGCCCTCATTTGGAATATGGAGTACAATTTTGGGCACCACTTCATAAAAAGGACATTTTAGAGCTGCAAAAGGTACAGAGAAGGGCAACAAAACTAATAAGGGGAATGGAGGGGCTAAGTTATGAAGAAAGACTAACCAAATTAAACTTATTTTCTCTAGAAAAAAGGCGTCTAAGAGGAGATATGATTACCTTATATAAATACATCCAGGGTCAGTATAAAGATTTGTCGGGGGAGCTTTTTGTGCCAAGAGGTTTTCAATTGACAAGAGGACATCCCTTGAGGTTAGAAGTAAAAAGATTCCACCTCAAAGAAAGAAAAGGGTTCTTCACAGTAAGGGTGGTTAATCTGTGGAATTATCTACCAGAGGAGGTGGTGACAGCGGATTCGATAGATAACTTTAAAAGGGGACTAGATTTATTTCTAATTAAAAATGGTATTCAGGGTTATCATGGATAATTAGAGAGACAGTAATGATCCAAATTTTTTACATTTCCCCTTGAGATAATTGGCTAAGTCTCGCTTGTTTTTTTTTTTTTCTATTTGCCTTCCTCTGGACTAATTAATAATAATAAAAATAAAAATAAAAAACCATTAAATAATTGATTAATAATTAATTAATAACTAATTAATTAATAGTTAATCTGCATATTGCAGATCAGAGGAGATCTTAAAAGGTTGAACTTGATGGACTGAAAGTCTTTTTTCAACCTTAAATACTATGGCCCTCATTCAATTGCTATTTTGGCCAATTGAATAGGGGTCTAAATAAGCACATAGCATATTTTTTTAAGAAGTTTTTAGTTAGTAAACATCTATCCAAAAGCAAGGTTTTCACTAACTAAAAACTTATTTTTTTTAAAAAATGCTATGTGCTTATTTAGAGCCCTATTCAATTGGCCAAATCGCAATTGAATGAGGCCCTTAGTAAGCATCTTTCTAAAAGCAAGGTTTTCAATAACTAAAAACTTCTTTAAAAAATATATGTTATGTGCTTATTTAGAGCACTATTCAATTGGCCAAATCGCAATTGAATGAGAGCCTATGTAACTATGTAACTATGTAACCTTCTTCTTTCCTCCTCTCTTATCACCTCCCCTCACTCCTGCCATCAGGACTTTTCTTGTGCTGCCCCATCTCTTTGGAACTCCTTGCCTCGCTCCACTAGACCATCTTTCTGTCTTAAAAACTTCAAAACCTCACTAAAAACATATCTAGTTAAAGAAGCTTATCACCTCCAGTCTTAACTTATCAATCATCCACCTGTATCACAACCAAATCCTTTAGATTGTAAGTTTGTGAGTTTTCAGTCTTGTAAGGTTATTTAGGGAAAGGGCTATATATGCTAGATTCTAAGCTCAAAGGCAGGGCCCTCCATTCTTTGCAATGTGTTAATATTGCTTTCGCCTTAATCCATGTATAGCGCTACAGAATATGTTGGCATGTTACAAATAAACAATAATAATAGTAATTATAAAATAATGAATATTTAATAGAAATATATAACGAGTAAATGTTTTATACTGAACATTTTCTACTGAAAATGTAAATCAGTTACTAACTAAAAAGTATTTGCAGTATTTCCAAGAGCTTAAAAGTTTTCAGAATTATTGTATTGTTGACAGCAAAAGAAAAGAAACAACAAGGACCCCTATTCTTGTGCACACCTATATTGACTCAAGTATAGATATCATAGAAGGGTGAAAGTTAAAACTTAGCTTTTAAAAGATGAATCTAGTTAAAAATATATATTAAAATTGCAGAGGTAGGATATTGAATTCACTAATCGCTCAGGTATAATAAATCCAAGGTTGATAAAGTGTCAGTGCTAAATCAATTGCAGAAAGTATTATGCATCACTATAAATACAATTTAATAAAGTGCTGAAGGTGCTATAGGTGAATAAGTGCTATAAATGCAGAAAAAGTGCTAATGCTAATAATAATAGAACCATAAACAATAGGTTCTATTTAAGTGAAATAAATATAAGGGATGTTGTAATAGAGTGATATTTTCATGGGGAAATTTTCCATTCTCTCATTGGAACGATTTATTATCTATAATAGATGGAGAAATTCCCTTTTATCTGGATTGTACTTAAATCGTTATCTGCCACTTCCCTAGATCTTTAGGGCATAACTGTAGTGGTTCTGAGAAAGTCTTGAGCTACCTTTTGCTTTTTATTGACTATAGTTTATTGTATTGTTGGTTTAATTTTTGAGATTGGGGGTTAAAGTATGGGACATCTTTTTATTTTAAGTAAGAACCCGTGGAAGCAAGTCATGTATATGTGAGTGTGAGGTCTATTAGTGAGTTTTATGTTGTGGAGCAAAAGTATGGAGAGTTCTGGGAAAATTCACTTTTTAGCTATTGAGTTTGGTGAAATAGGTGGGATATAGTAGTGTATGTATCAGGGCTTGATATTGGATAAACGATGAGTGATATCTAGGAGCAGCATACAGTTTTATGGGTGGTTAAGTACAAAGAAATCAGTGGTACATACTTATTTCACTTTCCTAAATTTTCATTAAAATATAAAACATATTAACATATACATTTAAATTGATTATGTCTGATAGTTTAAAACATAGGCCCCTATTAAATTCTAGCAGTTACAGAGCAATTTTAATTAAATAAGCCCAGAAATACATGGCCAAGAGTCAAAGCCATAAACCATGCACCCGTAAGTACCATTTCAGGGCATGATCATGATCATCTAAGAAAGCCTGTATCTACTGATTTAAATACAGCCAGTAATAAATGAGACCGTCATCATGACGTAAAACATGGAGGTTAAACCACAATCAATTAGTGTTTAGAAGTACAATTTGCGATTGGACAAGCAATCCATAAATGTTGCAATATAAAAAAGTCAATAAACCTACTATTCTAGTCCATGTGACTTCAATGATATTTATTAACCCATTGATTGCCGGGATTGATATAACATGAAATTTACACATAAAAGAAAAGAAAATGTTATTGCAGATTTGCGAGCTTGAGACTGTTGTGCAATTAGTTCTAATGTCTTTCATCGCTTTACTCATCTTTTAAAGTGCCGTATTGATTTTTTTATTTTTACAGGGCTACGAACAGGTGTTAAAACCCTTGCGAGTCCTTTCTAGTACTCGTAGGATTTTTGGCTACATTTTCCATTTATGGGTGTGAAAACAATTGCGAGCTTGAGGAATTGTAGCAATTTAATAGCGATTTATGACTTTAGCGATTGCGGGCTTGACAGATCAGAGGCTTAGCTGGGTCGGTGTTATGATTTTGACAACCGCAGGGATTTTCATCCTGTAACCCACAGATCCATTGCGGGTTGCTAAAAGAGGCCAATTTTATATCAGTAACGTTTGCAGGTTACATTACGGGCTCCAGTAACTACAACTTGGATCATTTAATAGGGGCCAAAGTGTAGTAAAATAATAAATAACATATAGTGCTGCATTCAGTTACTACGTACAGTACAAATCCTTTCAGGTAGATTCAAACTTTAAATACTCCATTTACCAGTAGCAATATTTAAAAAAAATAGCTACATAATTTTACAATAATATTCACAACAATTTCCAAATATCCGTAAATCATATTCAAATATAAGTGATAGCTCCACAACCACAGACAAGTGTATTCCTCAAACAAACTCCAGAAAATATTATCTGCAGAAACAGATTTTAACATTTTATGACTAAATACAGAATGTATAATTTAAAAAGCTACACACACCGGGACATCAAAATAAACCTATAAAAACATACAATTCCTGCTATCTATCAAGATTAATAATTGCATAATATTTATACTTTGTACTCTCAAATGCATTTTAATTAAACCATAAGTGATTAAACAGACGTTGTTATATAAAAGAACACAGGGAGATGTTGAAATGTGTGTAAAAAAATTTAAACTTGCAAACTGTTGCTTAAATCTGTCTTTCGAGGGATGTAAGTTTAAGAGAATACAAACAAATTAAGCAAACCAATTTAGGTACATCATGATGGTTCTTGAACATCTCTGGTAAAGATATGTCTTGTTCAAGGTCAATATGACCGTCTATATGGGTAGCCAACACTATACAATTAATGTTTCATTAATATCATGCATTTGCTCCACAGTTATATCATTAAATATGGTGGCATGAGGAGTGTAGATAACCTGTTATAGTGTGTACACATAAATCTGGTTGCACACTGGTACAAGTTTACAACATTAAGGTGTTGAGGTAGGTGGGGGCATCAAGTTGTTGTTGGTCATCTGGGGGAAATCCATACTTCAATGTCAACATATCCATCTACATAATCCATTTTCTGGATTTGAAGTTGGTAAAACATACATATAAGGATCCATCAAGGCCATACATGTTCCCCACCGGGTGATGGTTTATTTTTTCTACACACGTATGAACTCCCATGCCATTGATTGTGGAGTGTAGATAGACGATTAATTCACTTACAAATGGCGATGAGCTAAGATATATGTAAGGCATACTTCTTTAGTGATGCAGAAATTGACTTGTAGAACTTGGAAATGCATAAGAAGAAAACAAAATCACTTTCTACTTACATTCTAAACAAAGAATGTTTGCAATCACCAATAATAGTTGTCAAACTACAAATCGTCGGCGCGCTTTGGGAGCCCGTGAAGCGAGCTTGCAAGAACTGAGTCCCTCCCTTTGCGGAAGGTGGAGGCTCCAGCAAAGGCTCATTGCAGGCCGCAAATGCGGCCCCTCGCTAAGCGAAGGGACGCATTTGCGGAGGTGGAGGCTCTACGGAGCCTCACAAGCGGTTACAAACACCCACACAAGCGGCACTTTGACAAAATAGATCTAACACGCAATCACTAAATACGGACTTACACAAACAAATACGACTCTGGGATTTAGAAAATCCCCATTACGAACTCACAAAAATACGACCTTAACGGCCGAATCGCGTGCAGCGGAAAACATAAAAAAAACAATAAACACAAAAATTACATAAATTTTTTTACCCACAGCAAGGGGGGGGGGGGGCACCCAGGACCTCTGCAAGTGAAGTTACACCTCGATTTAAGGCCAAATTACCTAGTTTAGACATACGAAAATCCCCTAAGCGAGAGAAAAAATGGGCACAGAAAAAAACGAAAACGAGGCTACAGGACCCTAAAGCCGCAAAACACCACCAAGCACATACGGCTTTTCCAAAAAGCCTTACAAGATACACTTTTAGCAAGGACGCTAAATCATCCACACCTGCGCACCACCTCCATTTTTCAACACTAACTTACACAATGCGGTAGTACACAGCTACACTAACGGCTTCCCCTCGCGCACGCAGCCTATTTATACTACACACTGCACACATTGCTGACACTTGCACCTCAGCTCCAGAACAGTGCAAATCTACATTGTATGCTTCAGGAACATCAAAACAGATTGCCAGCTCTTCAGCACAATGCTTCCTGCATATATTACTTACAAACAGGTAAAGTATATTAATTTATTAAGTTATTAATTATTTAATTAGCATTCAAAAATACATATACACCCAAAAAACTTTTGCAATAAACACAAAAGCCAACACTGCTCATAGCACACAAAGCCTTGCAATAAGCGCAAAAAGCAGATCAGCACCGACCTTACAATAACAGCAACAGCGACTCTGAGTAAAAAAAAATACAACAACCAAGAGGCTCGCAATGAGCCCCGAAGGATCTCAGACCAGCAAAAAAATTAATGTTTATGGCAAACAGCATTACCTGCCTTATAATTTTATGGCCCCATCATTTTTGATGGGCAAGTCGCTAGTATTGATTATATTCCCTATACACTGTAAACTCAGGAAATGAGGTTTACACGTTTACCACACTGAATGCCCCTAAAACGAATGTGTCAGAGATTTTATCTAAGTGTATGTACAGTACATTCCCACTTAGGGGTGTACTCACTTTTGTTGCCAACGGTTTAGACATTAATGGCTGTGTGTTGAGTTATTTTGAGGGGACAGTAAATTTACACTGTTATACAGGCTGTACACTTACTACTTTACATTGTAGCAGAGGGTCATTTCTTCAGTGTTGTCACATGAAAAGATATAATAAAATATTTACACAAATGTGAGGGGTGTACTCACTTTTGTGAGATACTGTATCTTCTCAATGAAATGTGCCTTTAAAATTTTACTGCGTTTAAGAATCCTGTTCATAAAGGGATTATGAGAATACAAAAGACAAATGCAAAAGTAGATTTGTGTATTAGTTATGCACTTGCAAGTAATAAAATGTATATGGAATAATGGAAAAATAAAACAAATACTGCAAAATTAAAAATGCTTTACAAATGATGTGTGAGAAGCTCCAGCCACGTCACTTCTCTTAACCTGCCGTAATAATAGGAAATTGGTGGGAAGGGGCTTTCTTGAAGATTATTGTGTAAGAATCTTTCTGAAAGTTCTAATATTGAATCTCAACACGCATGCATGGACAGAAGGTGACATCATACACCACACTAATATTTTATATTTATATATTAGAATTTATATTCTCTAAATTCTCATGGTGTTACCTTCTTTCAATGCACACATATGAAGAGACTCAACAACAGAATAATCTAAAAAGTAATTATCTTACTCAAATCCTAAATAATAAACTTTTTTTTTCGGCTATAAATCTCGTTAAAATGACGTTGTAATCATTTTAAACGTAAAATATAAAGGGAACTCTCCCATCCAAAATCAAGTTTTTTTTTAATTGTTATTCTTCATTAACCTGAGAACGCCTATGCATAGTATTAGCATAGTTTTTTTGTGGTGGCCAAAACAATACCCCCAAAGTTTTCATGGAGTTAGATCCCCTCCTCCACACTTAACAAAAGCTCTACAGTCTTATTAAATTGCGATTCGGCCAATTGAATAGGGCTCTATATAAGCACATAGCATATTTTTTGTACAGAAATTTTTAGTTAGTGAAGACCTTGCTTTTGCATAGAAATTCACTAACTAAACTTCTTTAAAAAGGTATACTATGTGCTTATATAGATCCCACTTTAATTTGCCGAATCACAATTTAATAAGGCTGCTAATCAGTAAATTAGATTTCTGAGCCACACATTTGTATAAGGCGCTTGACAAATAATTCTTAAATCTCAGGAATTATTTATTTTAAAGAAAAGTTGCTAACACTATGAATTAAAATATGTTGTGCCCTTTCAGATGAAACCAAATTAATGTTTGAGTGACTGTGTCCCTTTAATATTTATGCTCAGTCAATGAGATTATCCTTATATGATGATAATATTAATGTGGCTTTAAAAAAAAGAAACCAAATATAAATACAGAGTGAAGATCTGACTTCCCCTTTAGGAGATTGTAAAGAAACCTTTCACTTTGGGAGTTTGTGATACAATATTGCTGGTCCAGCAAAAAGTATTCTGTGGTAATATTGCTATTATAGTCCCTACAAAACATTTTTGGTATTTATCAAAATGTCAATAAAATTATAATTCAGTCCAGTAAAACTTTCAATATTTCAATGAGGAAGACGAGTAAAAAATAAATTGAAAACAGTGGCCGACATTCAATAAGCCTGTGCAGGGGTCATGGAAGAAAACAATGCATCAGTAACAGGAACTGCAGCCCATTTTTTAATATCACAGTATTAAAGGTATATCCAAGTTTCTTGCATTGTGACTGCATCTAATAGAGGAGAATCAGTAGTGTATAAAAACAGTTTGTTGCATGAAAAAAACAACAACAAAAAACATTTAAAAATGTATCTTGAAATTAGCGCCTGAAGGTTGTCCATTCCCTGCATCAACTACTGCTGTTTGTGGTTTTTTCCTTCCTCTCTCTATTTGGCAGAGCTAATCAGCAGCTGAGCCTACTTGTGTCATTAGCACCCCTGTAGGTTGTCCATTCCCTACATCAACTACTGCTGCTGATGTGTGGTGTGTGTGTGTGTCTCTCTCTCTCCCCCCTTTTTCAGTGACGTAACGCTAATGATCTCTTTTTCCATTGGATCCATCTGAACCCATTACTACTTGATTGCTTAATTGTTTGTGTTCGAGCGCAACCCCAACGGCCGAGAAGTGGTTTACGAAATAGCATCTCTCGCTCGTAGCTCGCAGCCCTTTCTAATTTAATAGCAACGTAAGTCTGTCAAAATTGAAGCACGCAGCCCTTACGTGCTACACGTTGGACTTACGAGGCTGGAATTTAATATGGCCCTAAATCTTTTATTCTTCACCTTATGACTAAGAACCAAGAGAAGTCACAAAATTATCATATGACCATGTTATTTGAAATAAATTGCCAACAAAGGTTTCAAGCTTGTACTTTTACCTGGAAGGTGCGTTTCTTTGATTGCTGTAAGAATTGTGTTTGACTCACTGCAGTCTGAAGTATAGAGGAGGCCTTATTCCAATACATATAACTGCAACAATCTATCACAGCTAGTCATGGCTATTCTTCGTGAATCTAACACATTGTTTATTATCTCATTTAGGGAAAAATATCACTTAGGGAAAATTTCAAATACATTGTATTTAAAAATATAAAGCAAGCTTAATGAAAATTAGAAAACTAAATTGTAAATACCAATATGATGCACTGCATGAGGAATAACAAGAGTACAGTATTGTTGCATTTTCATTAGCTAATAAATCCCTTAGGACACGTGAACAGCATTAAAAAACTAGCAATGGAATTTAGAGCAGGTTTTCTGGTTATATAATTAATGTCACATTCAATTTATGTTTATACTCTGTAATTAAAGCTTTTTGTTCATTTTCCATAACTCAAAGCATATTTATAACAGTCTCCGAAAATTGTCAAGAAGATAGATTATTTTCATAATTGTCCTGAAGCAATCTCTCTAGTGATCATTTGAATCACCCTGAATTTTACAGTTTAAATTTTTGCTGTCTTGTTTCTTCCTTCTATAATAATAATATTGCTTAGAGCTACGAATGCAACCAAGAAGAACGATATTCTAGTTTGCATAGTAAATAATAATTCTGCTTCTCCTTGTTATAGACAAATATAATTCATTCGACTGCTATTATATTAGCTATACTGTAAGTAAAATGGCCTACGGTAAATTTTCTTTTTCAGTGCATAATGTTTTTAACTCTTATTTTTCAGTTTATGGCTGTAGATTACTTAAACATATTTCTTGGATTCCCTAATCAACAGGTTCACAGAATTAATTTAATCATATGTTTTATTCAATTAGTTATAATATTATGATTACCAATTAATAACATGACAATATGTACTCTACTTCAAGTAAAAATTCTACATTTTCGGTGCTCTATTAACTTGAATATTGTAATATTTGAAATAATTATTGAAGAAACAGATATTTGAATAAACAATCTCTTGACTTTAGAGGAAAGGAGTTTTAGGTCAGCAGCATAAAAGTTTGCTAAAAGTAATAGCAGTTGAGTTGTGGTAACAGTGTCAAAGGAGGGACCAGTCAGGCTAACCAATTAATGGATCTCATCAGTTAGGTCCTCTCCACTGTGGTTTACTGTGCATGGTGCTAGGGATTCCCTGGAAGGAGGTCACTTCATATCTGGGCAAGATGGCAGTTAGTAAGTGACTCTGTCCCAGGCACTGAATTAGAAATGGTTTAATGCATTATATTTCCTCACTATGTCTCAACCACACAGCAATAAGTAGAGAGAAGTATTAGGTACCCATAATGTTAGGATGATGTTCTTCTCCCATTTCTCATGAGCTAAACAGCACTTTGTCTCACACAGAAAGCTAATGTTCTCTTTTCAACTGTCACTATTGCCATGGTAACCCCCAACACCACAATAATTAAAGACTCTCCTCCATCAAAGCTATTGTCAGATTAGTTAAAACACTCAAAGTGTCAGTTTATGCATGTAATAATAATAAAAAAAATCACTAAAATATCTCTTCTATTTTTTAAGAGTCAGTTTGTATCAATGGTCTGCTAAAAACTCAGTTGTTTTTTCTGCTAAAGGTTACGTGTATGAGAAAATGTAGTTAAGGTAAAAAATTTTCTGGAATATTTTGTTTCTACGCTTAATTTGTTTTATTAGATTTACACATTGGTTTATCATTTGTGTCAGCAAAATTCCCTAATTTGAAAAATGTGTCAGTTTTTTAAAGAACGATTTATTAGTTTAGGAATTACTCAAAATAATGATAAAGATACTTGAGCATCAAAATATATTTCACTTAAAATAATTTCCCATTTTCCATTGTTAAATTAAAGACGAAAGTAGAATAAAAAAAATATTCTTACATTACAGACCCCTCTGTCAATGAAATGTTTAATCATGTGGTGAGCAGACAAAAGAATTATAGAATTTCTCCATCATAGAGGCCTGTACCATTCAAAAATATTAAATTGCTGGGAACACATGAAATATATTCATATTTTGAGTCTGAAGGCGCTCATTGGGAGCCACACGATGAGCGCCAAAGGCGCTGGGCTCGCGATAAGCACCGAAGACGCTCAGAGGGGCCATAGCCTCGCATTGTTGGGCAAACAGCATTGCCAGGCTTACAATTTTACTCCCATCAATTTTAAAGGGCAATTTCCTAGTGTAAATATACTTTCTCTCTCATCTTCTATTACATTACAAATTAAGTGGCATATGGCAAAAATAAATTATTTATTATTATATATTAGATTAACAAAGATAGTGTAAAATTGTAAATTAGTGAGTTTTTGATCTTGTGTTGGTGCTTTGGGGAAAGCACTATGTAGGTTTACTTTTAAGCTCATGGACAGAGCCCTACATTCTTTTGTGATGTGTTAAAATTGTTTCTGCCTTGTAGTCAACCCCCGTATAACGCTACGGAATATGTTGACGGTTTACAAATAAAGGTTAATAATAAATAATGATAATAACACACCAATGACTATACAAATACAATACAAAAAAAATGGACTAAATTATCAGGGACCTCAAGGAGAGAGAGAAGAAAATTGTAAGTAACTAAAAATCCATCAGGACATTGTATATGTTACAATATATATGTTCTAATGAAAATGGCTTAAAAACCACAAAACAAGAGTTTCAGGTATAGTTGAATCCTACAAAATTTGTAACAGCATAAAATCCTATTTAACTTTATCACACATTGATGTATATTAAGGATTGATAAAGGTTGGAGTAAGCTGGGATAGTTCAGAACAATAAAAAAATATATAGATATTCCCACTATGTTAATCAAGGTAAAAGGTATCAACTTTATCTACATTTGATAAATAGCTCCTACAGAAAAAATATGAAATAACGATATTTAAATCTACTTTTTGTCCCAATTTTTACCCACACTTGATAAATATCCCCCATTGTATTTTCATAACCAACAAGATACAGCTTTTAATATTCAGATACACATAAAATCAAAACAAAATTAAACAATCTCTATTGATTTTTAAAAATCTATTTCGTAAATAATTGAGATTATTTCTTTGTATACAGAGTGAATGCTTTTATCAGCAAATATGTGTATTTTTTTTTTTAAATGACGCTGCAAATCGTAGAAAGCTAATTGAAACTGTATAAGCCTGAAAAGTAATAATGGTTTTATGATCTGAGAATAATCTAAGCAATAACTACTTTCTTTTCAGATAATGGTTATGAAATCAGAAAGTACTATATTGTAAGTAAATAGCTTCACATTGTAAGTGTCTAAGTAATAGCACTTACTGTGTTACCATATAATATGGGATAATTACAGTAGATAGTGTAGTATAATAATGTTGCTGTCCAGTTGGGTAACTTAACTTTCTTTATACGTCAAGGCTGCAATATAATATCAAGGGAAGCATAAAGCCTTTCTTTCCTACTACTGAATGCTGTAGTTGTTACAGATTTTTAATATTTCAATAGTATAAATTGTCTATTTGATTTAATCTTACAGAAAATAAATAGTACATGTGTGGTCACATTTGAATGTCCAAAACAAGTTAAAAAAACTGTTTCCAGCCCTGAATTTCCAAGAAATACAGTTATAACACTGCATTCTGGGAAGCTGAGCAGGGATATGCAAAAGTGCCCACAAATGCCTCCCTCTTCAATCCATAAACCATTTCAAACATGGCTTCCTTTAAGCTTATGCCCGCTGCATTACACAGCTTATATGCAATGCCCAGGTTGGATTATACACAAGCTGGAAATCCTACCCACAGACAGCCATTTCCTTCTCAGAATTCCACGAAATACAGTTATTACACTACATTCTGCGAACCTGGGTTGGGACATGCAAAGGCTTTGCTCTTGCAATCCATTACAATTTTAAACATGGCTTCCTTTAAGCATATGCCTGCTGTATTACACAGATTTGAGTAAAGCTCAGGATGGATTACACACAAACCAGGAAACTCACCCACGTATAGCTGTTTCGAGGTTACTGCCTTTCATCAGTATGGTTCAGGATCTTAGCCTGTGTAGTAGATTTGCACACAAAGGCCTGAACCGGCCCCACGCTGAGGAGAGGCAGTAACCTTGAAACAGCTGTACGTGGGTAGGATTCCTGCCTTGTGTATAATCCATTCTGAGCTTTGCTCAAAGCCATGTAATACAGCAGGCATATGCTTGAAGGAAGTCATGTTTAAAATGGTAATGGATTACAAGAGTGAAGCCTTTGTGGGCACATTTGCATGTCCCTGCACAGGTTCCAACAATAACTGTATTTCTTGGAATTCTGAGCAGGGAACACATTTTTTTTAACACAAATGTGAACACAAATGTAGTATTTATATCCTGTATGGTGGAGGCTTCTATCACTCTTTTGCAACCAAATAAATTAAATGATTTAATCCTAGAAATAGAAAGGTATTTTTTTAGGGGTTATTTATTTTTATTTTTTTAATCTATTATTGTTTTCTGGTGAAATGTACAATGCACTGTAGTGCTTTTTTCTCTATGTAATCAGAAAAAACATATACAATTGTGAGGAACATGTATTTTAAAACAAAATAACAATTCACTACAGGGCTACTGAAGAATCACTATTTTGAGTGAAAAGTGTGAAGATATTTCCATAGTATTTGCTAATGTAATTTTTACTTGATAACACTTATGGCAACAATAACATCATAACATTGCAGCGCCATGTCATCTGGAGCCTCAGCAGGAACTAAGAGTTGCAGCTGCCAACTGGATGGAGGGAATTATTACCTAAGACTGTGGAAACGTTGTTTTGTACAAAATATGTTTTTTTAATAAAATCTGAAAAACAATAGCATCTTTAATATATGACTCTACATTTTGAATTCTAAGGGACTGAAAATGTGGCTTTATCTTGAGCTTCATCTCTCTCTAGCTCAGTGTTAACTATTTATAAGTATTTTCATTTGGTTTGATTCCTGTTTATGGCTGATAACTTTGGCTAGGGATAAAAGTTAAGGAATAATTATTAATGTGTGAGAACTCATTCAGAAAAAGCAGGATGTTTATTGTGAAGGTCAGAAAAGTTTTATGATTGCAATATAGTAATATATTCTTTAAAGAACTACCTGTAGATAGTAAACAGGTAAGGTGAGTTTTAAAGTCAAGATAAACAAACATGTCTAACTTGAGAGCAAAAAACTTGCTGATTTCTAGGGGAATCTAGTTAAACTTTAGGCTTGATTAAATGGCTTCAGTCGAAACTTCCACAAGGTTGACTATCAGCTGCAGGAGGTATAAGAAGCTAGGGCCTCATGCTAATCCCTGAAAAAACAATTGCAAGTGCCATAGTCGCACAAAAAACCCTACCAGCTATATTAATCATCCATCCCTAAAAAAATGTGAGAGAACTCGTACAGGTCACATCTCCGAGTGAACCTCACAAAACCGAAGGGAGAGGATGTTGAAAAGTGTAGTTTGGGAGCAGTAGTGTGGTTATAAGTGGGCAACATTATCTTCACAATATTTATAATTCCTTTAGCACTTGGCTGTAACAACAATCATTGAGCAGGCTTTGTCTTGGCCCTATGTTAGTAAGTTTGCAAGTTTTCAATCTTGTGTCAGTGCCTTGGAAACAAGTACCATGTACATTTGATTCTAAGCTCAAAAACAGGGTATCCATTCTTCATAAGGTGTTCATTTTGTTTTTGCCATGCACTCAACCCCTGTATAGCGCTACGGAATATGTTGTCGCGTTACAAATAAAGATAATAATAATATGTTCCTAGGAACCCTGGCTCTCTGGATGGGATCAGGGCTTGGGGTATCACAATGGCTAGCCTAGGTGGCCCTAGGGCTGACCAAACTTCAAGTTTCCAACGTCCCTCCATGAGGGGACACATTAGTGTACAAAAGGGGCTTGTTTAAACACTGCTGGCATGCTCTGGCTGTTGGTAGCAGGGATAACACAGTCTCTTGCCTCATTGGCCCATCCAAATGATTGGCTGCAAGTCAATCTGGTCATGGAAACTGAAGCTCCAGCTTGAAGTCTCCCCTGGCTTCCAAGTGAGCCTATTACAGGAATGCCTACAAGCCCAAGAAATACAAACAGGCCAATCACAGACAGGCCTCATGTCTATGGGAAATAACATTGGAAAATGCTTCTCTTATACTTTTATTGCAAACAGTCCCAATTAGGTTTAAGGATGGCTTTAGGCTGGCCAAAGCAGCTAAAATTGGGGTTCAGAAGGGACCCCCCTTGCCCCCAAAGTTTGGGCATGACAGGCGCCATGTGGGTGGATTCTTTGGTGCTGTTTTAAAAAAAACTAAGAAGAATAAACTCAGTCTGTCTCTGCACTATGATAAGGAAGCATGCATACTTCTTGTATGTTATGAAATCCTTACTAAGGGATCAAAGTTACAATCGTCAAAAAACCTGCATTTCTGCTTCTCCAGGAATGATGTTCTGATCTGAATTGGCATGCCAGGGGCTGAGATGAATACAAAGTCACAACCTAGTGATTGCTCCAGTAAGCTGAAGTAAGAGAGTCTTTGGGTGCATGTGGCCCATCATCTCAGGGTCGTGACACCCTTCCATAGCTGGTTTTGGCGGCCCATTAACCTTCAAATATTAGATATACACAATAGAGGTATTTATGGACCCATATAGGACCTCTAACTGTTTCCATAGGGGGTCTTTATTGATTTTGGGCTAACTGAGTCATTTTATTTTTTGTAATGTATTAGAAAAAAAACATACTTAAAAAACTGTTTCACCAATTATTTTATATCATACTATGGGAAAAAAAAAGATCACACTGAACTCAAACTGAACTGTGTGTTTTATCTTGCTCATTTGTTGCAAAATTAAAACTTAACATATTAGCTATTCTGGACTAGACAAGGCTCTTTTCAAGTAGACACAGATTATAAAGACACATTAATTAATTTAAACTGTATTTCTAGCATTTATGTCCTGTATGCATATTTTCCAGAACATCTGTCTAAAAAAAGAACAGAAGTTTGAAGGTATTATGCATATTTTTGTTTTACTACCTCTATGTCATTTGCTATTTGAAAATGGCATTTGAATGTAAAACCCAGAGAAAAAGCTGTGGATTGTAAAATGTTCCAGTGTCCAATTAATTATTCAACAGTCATTACGTACAAATTGCTCTATCAACACTGTTTTTTTGCTGCATGAAATCCTGCACATGAACTTCAAGCTTCTATTTTTTACTGTTAAACAGAAATATGAAACATATTTATAATTTATTGGACATCTGAAAAAGATATGTTCTTAAGTAAATTGGTTAAGTTAGCCTAACTTTGATACTAACAGAGATTGATGAATAGCTAGTAATGCAAGTGTGATCATTTATGTTTTTTGGCCAGCATTTTCTATTTTGCATTCAAAAAAATATTTTTTATTGGAAAGATTTTTGAGTGGAAATAAAAGAAGTAAATCAAGTTAAAAAAAAGTTACAAAAAAATCACTAAAGCAACACAGAAATAAAAGGGTGCTATGAGAAAATTTAACAGTTGTGGAAAGATTAAAAATGAATGTCATCAGGTTACTATTTATGTGTTACTACTATTTACTATTTATGTTAGTACCATGTAAAAGGTAAAGGCATCTGTAATTAAAACACTTTGAAGATGAATCTTAAATGAGTTTACCTGAGGTTCTGGGGCTGTTTTCAACTCCCCCATTACATAGAACTCATTCTTACTATTATTTATTATTATACTTTATTTGTAGGGCACAAATCTATTCTGTAGCGCTATATGGGGTAAATTACAAGGCAAAAACTATTTTAACACATTGCAAAAGAATGGAATGGTTTTTAAACTTAAACATCAAATTAATATAGTACATGTTCCCAGAGCACCGAAAGAAGATTGAAAACTTGCAAACTTACCATTTAAAGGGTTTGAGTGGGCTACATGAGGGTGATAGATATGTACATTCTAAGGCTACAGGTGATGAACATCTTTAAACAGATGCGTTTTAGTGAAGGATGTGAGGCAGGAAGATAGTCTAGTGGAGCGAGTCCAGAGTTCCAAATAGTAGGAGTAGCAAAAGAAAAGTCCTGAAAGAAGGAGTGAGAGTAGGTGATAAGAGAGCAGGAAAAAAGAAGGTCATTAGCAGAGAGAAGAGGACGGTTAGCCATATTGTCAGGATTTCCTTTCCTTATTCGTATGTCCAATCAATTAAATGGATAGAGATGTGTTTAGTTGCCCCCTAAAGCATAGGCATTTTGCATAGACCTTTATCAGTGTACAGTACTAGAATGGCTGGCACAATATATTCTGTGATAGCTTTGCTAGGGAGAAAAGATGTTTTGCACATTGTGTGAAGAGTTACATTTTCAACTAACAAATAGGACTAAGACTATAAATGTAGAGATGAATTGTTAATTGTTAAATGTATTCACACAAATGTGAGCTAGGCTTAGGCAATGTATTCCATAAGATAGTAATGTTAAAGTTATAGTATCCATTAACCCAGCTCTGTATTGCCGCTTCAGGAACATATTTGCTCAAAGACACAATTTAAATCCATTTTAGCTCTTCTCTAAACTATGTTTTATTTGTTCAATCCAATATTTAAAAAAAAAAATTCACCTCTTTGATACAAAATAATTGAGATCCCTTGTATCTATAAACTAGGTATGATGGAGATCGTATAGGAGCCTAACATGAGTGTGTGGATGAAAGGGTAACCTCAAAACAGATTATCCCAACTAGCAGTGGCTACATCCTAAAATCAAGCATATAGCACTGCCACCCCAATACAGTAATTATTACAAAAATAGAACAGGATAAAAACACAGTCCTAAACATTTGTTATGCCTTTCAGACTGTGTAATAGATGTATTTTCAAGAGATTAATTTGGTAAGCAGTCATCACACTGGTATCTTTCACTGATTTCATAAACAAGACAAAGAACTGTTCTTATGTGTAATATTTTAAAGGGTTTTACATAGTTACACAGTAATTGAGGTTGAAAAAAGATCTCCTCTCTCATCTGCAATATGGAAGGCAAAAAACAAACAAAAAACAAGTGAAAGTTTGCCAATCGTCTCAAAGGAAAAGAAAAAGAAATTCCTTCCTGACCCCAGATACTGGCGATTCGATTCCGCTCTGGATCAGTACTCATGCTCTAATTATCCAGAATAACTCTGAATGCCCTTTTTAATTAAAAATAAATCCAGTCCCCTTTTAAAGTTATCTATCGAATCCACTGTCACCACCTCCTCTGGTAGAGAATTCCACAGATTAACCACCCTTACTGTAAAGAACCCTTTTCTTTCTTTGAGGTGGAATCTTTTTACTTCTAACCTTTAAAGGATGTCCCCTTGTCAGTTAAAAATCTCTTGGCACAAAAAGCTCCCTTGAAAAAGCCATATACTGACCCTGGATTTATTTATATAGGGTAATCATATCCCCTCTTTTTTCTAGAGTAAATAAGTTTAATTTGGTTAGTCTTTCTTCATAACTTAGCCCCTCCATTCCCCTTATTAGTTTTGTTGCCCTTCTTTCTATCTTTACCAACTCTAAAATGTCCTTTTTATGAAGTGATGCCCAAAATTGTACTCCATATTCCAAATGAGGCATACTAGGGATTTGTATAGTGGCAGAATTATAGTTGCTTCCCTTGATTCTATACCCTTCTTAATACATGCTAATATTTTATTTGCCTCGCGAAGTGAGGCGAGCCATTGAAGCATGCAGGATTTAGGCTGCGAGGGTTGCAACTGCGAGCCAATCCCGTAAAAACAGCAAAAAAATATAAAAAATATAATAACACTTGCACACAGCACAGGGAAAGAGCCAGGAAGCCTGGGAGTGAGGTTGCAAGCGAATTTGAGCCATATTTGGTGTTTTTCATCAATCCAAAATCGGCTAAGCAAGTGAAAAAATGGCGTCTGAAAAACATAAAAATTCAGAAACTGGATGAAAATGAGGCTGAACAAAGCCTCGCGAAGTGAGGCGAACTGTTGAAGATTGTGGGACTTAGACTGCAATGAGCGCCAACTTACACCAACAATACCAGGCACTTTGAAAATAAAACAAACAGCATTCAGCGAGTAACACGCAAACATACAGCAGACACACAAAGGAGAAACATACAGCAGACACACAAAGGAGAAACACACAGGGAAGGGACAGGGGGGGAGATGGTGGAAAGAGACACATGGCAGGAGGAAGGCAATGAGTGCCGGGGCTCGCCATGAGCACCGCGAAGGGGAGAGGCTTGCAATGTGTGCCGAAGGAGTTCATTGCAAGCTCTGCGATGAGCGCCGAAGGCGCTCAGCATGTGGCTTGCAATGAGTGCCGAAGGTGTTCAGTGCAAAGCAGGAAAGTTGAAGTACACAGGGGAGAGGCTTGCGATGAGCGCCAAAGGTGCTCAGAGGAATAAAAGCCTCACATTGTGTGGCAAACAGCATTGCCAGCCTTACAATTTTATGCCCGTAATTTTTGACTGGCAATTTCCTAGTTATATATAATGGTTTGTTCCTATAGATTCCTTCCTCCCCATTAAAATATTAAAAAATAATATTTTGGGTTTAGTCTTATTTTCCCTTGCAACTAACTTCATTTTCTATTTTAACCAGTCTAATAGCCCTTTTGCAAGCCTTAGTGATTTCCTTGTACTCCTGTAAAGCAGTCTCTGTCTCCTCGTTTTTGTACACTTTAAATGCCTGTTTTTTACTCCTCATCTTGATCTTTAAATCATTGTTAAGCCACATTGGATGTGATTTACTCCTTTTACTTTTATTCCCAAATGGTATATGCCGATGTGTATGTATATTTAGTAAGGATTTTTAATGTTATCCATTTATGTTCAGTATTTTTACCTGCCAGTTCTATGCAGTTTTTTTTTTTTTATTCAATCACATGAGGGTTGTGATCACTGTTTCCTAAATCCAAGATAGCTTCATTTCTAGTAGGCTCTTGTACAACCTGGGCCAGTTAATGATCCCTGAGTGCACCCAAGAACCTGCTCCCCCTTCACTGAACTGCTGGTCTCATTTATCCAGTTTATTTTAGGGTAGTTAAAGTCTCCCATTATTAGAACTTGCCTATGCTTAGCTGCATATCCAATCTGTAATAATAGTTGCAGTTAGTCACTTTCAATTATTTTGGGGGGTGTATAGCATACTCCAACTAATATTTTAGGGGCAGTCTCACACTTAGCATTGATTGGTATCACTTTTCTTTGTCACTGATGCCTGCATACTGGAGCCGGAGAATAGTGCTTGTAACATGTTCTCCTTGGCACCATCTAACATTCCTTATTCACAAAGAAAAAAAGTTGATAGGAATATGTAACACCTTAACTACAGATATAAGGCAGTGTTTTAACCTCTTTACATGTTTTTTTTGTATTATTAGAATACAAAATGTATTTATTTAAATAATGAACATTATGACTTATCTCCTCTCAAAACAATATTAATATTACTATTCTATAAAAGACTGTATTCATTTTCTAGGTCCTTTATATGAATTACATATATCTGCGTTCATGCACTGTAGTGCTCGGTAATACAACTGATATGAACAAATATTGATGCATATTTAATATTTTACATTTTTTTCTTGGAGTTTGATTTTAAATACATTTTTTTGTTTGAGAGAGCTGACCTGAAATAACTTTAGCTATTTCATGTCCTTAGTTTTGTCTTAAGCATACAACAGTGTGAACAAATCTGGATCTTCCAGCTTTGAAGTGTGTAGTCAATTATAAATCGTGTACACATTTTTTGTAAAACCCTGCTTTTAGTTTACTTTGCTCTCCTTTGGGATAACAAGTATTTTGAGGTGTGTTGGAGATTTATTTCAGTTAATTGAGGACAATTATCTCTGCGACTGATGCCATAAAATCCTGAGGGTCACAGCAGATGGTTTGTCGTCTTGACAGCTGTTTTGTCTTATTAATTGTTCACATGTTCTTTTTCATGATAAATAGGAGTTTTCTGATTTTATACACTGCATATATGTTTACAACTCAGTAAGTAATTAATTAAAGAGTTTTACTGTGAAGTGAATATAGCTTTTGGTTAACAAAACATCTAAAATATAATATTATACTGAGAAAAATCAATGAAGAATGAGATATTTGTTAACAGGATTGCTTTTACATTACAGTGAAATTGACATGTTATAGTCAAATTGCCAAATTTTCTTGGTATACAAGACACTTCATAAGGTAAAAAGTGAAGTTTCGCTTCTTCCTTGATCTTTATATTTGTAATTAAATTGCAATCGACAACAGAAAGCGGTATGATTATATCAAGACTATTACAAAGATTGTGTTCTTGATATTAAATTCACATTACATTTTGGAAAACAAAAAGCTGCAGGCATTATGTGATTTGATTTTCTGTAAACCCAGAAATTTTGAATTAGTTGTGGTGATATGATGCTGTAAGATATTATTGTATTATGTATATGAAACAAAAAAAACACTCACTGCTTAATCATGAACTCAAATACTCAATTAAATTTTATACATCTATGTATCATCAAAAAAATATATAGCTTCATGTATGTACTTCATATATGCCCTAGACATAATAACAACTAGTGAGATGGGCTGGAGAACTACTCTTGGAGTCCATTGTTTAGACATTTAGTAGTATACAACGCTCCATGATCCTATGGACGTCAACACATCAGGCACATCTTGTGTCTGGTTGAGCTCATTCTTAAGGTGTTCTTGGCAAAGATACTGGAGTGGGTTGCCAGTTGCATCTCCAGTGGAGAGCGATTTGTCTAACCTTTCTTCAATGACCTGCCCATCTTGGGTGACCCCACATGGTATAGCTCACAGCTTCATTGAAGTACACTAGCCCCTTCACCACAACAAGGTAGTAAACCATAAGGGGTGGAATCCATTACAGGTGTACTCTTACAGTTAGGCACATCACAGATATTAGAAGAAGCAATTGCAACAACTCATCTTACACTCATCGAATAAAAGCATCAACCTTAGTATAAATCGGCACACTAGAGTTGCAATGCACAGTCAGCGTAGACACATCATGTTTAAGCAACAACAATACACCCAACACATAGTGAACTGTTAAACCCCTTTAGCAAGCTAAATAAGGAAGAGGTCAGTCAGCTATACCGCTGCTTAACATGCTCCACTATTATACCTTACTTATTCCGATAACTCACAGTCTTGGATCCATGGGAGCACCAGGAGATAATATCACTAACATGTAAATTTGGTATGCATCATCAACCCTGGCTGATTTTCAGTCCTAGCTCGATTACCTTACTCTGGAACTACACATTAATGATGTACCAGGTTTATACACAGTGTTAAGTTATGTATTCAGCAGGGCTACAATATTATCATACACTACTGAGAGCAATGTTCAATTTTTATTATCTTTATATGTTGCTGCAGTAAACAAAACATTTTTGTAAACAACGTAAAATATATGAAATAGTACGTTTAATGCAGTACTATCTGCAATTGAGAGTGCTCAATATTCAAAGATGTTTATTTCTGTAACAGGCACCAAGTATAACAAGAGTATGTTATGTTAATTCAATAAGACTTAACCTTGAGAGGATGTAGATGGACATAGCTGGGTTTAACTAAATTGCAGTTGTATTTTTCTGCATTCAGTATGTGTGTATATATATATATATATATGACTTTCTAAAACCTTTAGATTTTGGACAGAGCCATATTCAGTTAAATATCTGCTTTAGTGTCCGAGAATCTAAAACAAGTATTGCTTATATATCTTACTTGCATTTGTTACAAAACCTAGAAGTTAAGTAAGTGTGGCTTATATGTTTAAATAAAGTTTTATAAAGCTGGTAGAAATAAGTTCCTAGGTTAACTTTTTTTTTTTTTTACTTTTAAAATTATTTATTTAAAACAGATACATTAAATAATCATCTATTCATCACGTACTACCAAAACGCATAACATTAAAACCCACACAGCTAAGACGTAGCTTAGAAAAAACTAATGCATGCGTAATGCTTAAACAGGGATAAGGTATCATTTGTTTATTTTACTATATATTTGTCCGATAGTTTCCATTTTGGTTAACTGAATTTCTATCTCCAAATGGAAAGCACTTAGGAAATACTTGAATTCTATTGACAATATCTTTAATTATGCTCCATGTTGATATGCAACCATGGACATTGGATTACGAGCTCAAAGTCAGGGCCCTCCTTTCTTTGCTACATGTTAATTTGTACTTATCTTTGTCTGAACTTAACTTATGTACAGCGCTACGGAATATGTCAGTGCTTTATAAATAAACAATAATAATAATAGAGCTTTATGAAAACAGGAAATAAAGTTTTATTCATTCAAAGAGCAGCACCACAACACATGTGTGTCACTTACATACTCTAACCCTATGATCTTCATCGGGAAACCTCATAGTCTGGAAGGCTACACCAGTGTGTCTGCCCCATATCTAGCTAGAGACCCCAATGTTAGATGCTGAGATATTATAGGGGTGAGTACTAGCTTCAGAATATTGTGTGTATAAACTACACACTTCAACCCTATGTTTCTCAATGTTATCCCTCCTTAAATGGAAGGCATACACCTGTATGTTAGCCCCAAACTATTGCAAGAATTCCTGATTTCTTTTATGCCAATAATTTGTTAGGAGTAGGGCTAACTGCAAACTGCATTAGTATGTGCAACTCCCCCAACAGAAGGTTAAAATCATTAAAACAAATTTGAAATGAAATAGATTGCCCACTTCTGGGCTAACCTGCACTCTATAATAACCTCATAGCCATTTCTACGTTAGAACAGTTTTTCAAAGGCCATAAACGTAAGTTAAAAAAATCACGGCTCCCCCTGGAAGTCAGAATAAGTGGAGTTGATTTAACATTATTTTATGAGTTAAGATTGAAATGAATAATTAATTGAATGAAACATTGATTTTAGGTACACCTAATATTATTGTAATAATTTACAATTGTATTGATGATAATACTGAAATGATGCATTTTATTTTTTATACACCAGAAGTGGGCAATCTGTTTATTTTCAAATGTATTTTAACTATTTTAAATACACACAAGTCTTCAGCAGCTAGCACTTACCTCTATTATATCTCGGCAACTAACATTAGGGACTAGATTTGGGGCTGACACACGGGTGTTACCTTCCAGTCTCGGAGGTATCCTGTTGACGATCATAGGGCTAGAGTGTGTAAATGACACATGTGTTGTGATGCTTCTCTTTACATGAACATTGCATTTGTTTTATATAGCAAAGTTTATTGACATACAATAAAAGTTTATTTCCTGCTTTCATATAGCTCTTTGAATATTTATTTGTAGGTAAAGCCCCTGGGAAATAGGTCCATTTTCTCTATGTTCCTTATTGGAACAAACTATTGGTTCCATTTCTTTTCAATTAACCAATCAATTACCATCACTATATGGTTTATTAATTGTCAAGTGAAAGATTGTGAAAAACTACCACTCCAATACATTTTGTTATTTTAATAATATTCTGTATGCATTCCTTCCAACATTTGTTCAAGGTCTCACAACTCCACCATATATATTAAAATGTATCCATCCTTTCCACAGTTCCTCCAACCCTTGCTGGATTGGTTAGATGACCATTTAGCCATTTCCAAAGAAACAATATATAACCTTTAGACCAATTTAAAATTCTTTAATGCAAAACATGTTCATGTTTTAACAGGACAAGGCTCTGGACCAGACATTCATGTACCATGAATTATCCAGTGCCTCCTCCCATTTAATTGTTTTTCTTGGGTTATCAATCATATATTTATCCTTTGGTATTCTATAACATTTTATTATTGAATTTCTATTATCTTGAAGCACATATCATTTTTAAATAAAGTGTTATTTACCATATCTTTCAATTTAGACTCACTGTTAAGAATCAATATTTAACTCTTCAAATAACTGGAATTTTTTTACAGCACTCTTAAGTTAGAATCTAAATGAGATAAATATCTAATTGGAATTGTAATAGAAGTTAATAAGGTAAATATATACAGCCTTATTAAATTGTGATTCAGCCAATTGAATAGGGCTCTATATAAGCACAGAGCATTTTTTTTTACAGAAGTTTTTAGTTAGTGAAGACCTTGCTTTTGGATAGAAGTTCACTAACTAAAAACTTCTGTAAAAAAAAATGCTCTGTTCTTATATAGAGCCCTATTCAATTGGCCAAATCGCAATTTAATAAGTCTGATAATCTTTTCTAAATCTTTTCTCTCATAGAATACAATACACCATCCATTTTTATATCCTCTGATACCATCTGTCCTTATCTTTATAGCTTTCCCATGGATATCATAACTGCTTCATGATAATTTTTAATATATGTTGAGGCTAAGCCTCCTTGTACCAGCTCCCTCTAAGGTAGGATTAAAGTTAACCTATGTTACCTGAAGAAATAAAGTTATATATTGATTTCTATCAAATTATTATTTTAAACCTGGACTTGTTTCAATCACCTTTAAAAAATAAAATAGTTGCATTTTATGTACACCATTTTAATCATCAAAAGTAATAAAAAGTTGAGAAACATAGCTAAAGTTTGGCTGAAATAGAATCTAATTTCTCAACTATACTATGACATTGGAAATAATGTTGTAAAATCATTAAAAACTGACCAAAACACAGTTGCTTTCAAAACAATCCATGTACATGTTGGCTTATATCACTGGAAACATAGCCAAGTGAAAATTGGGGATTGCTTCAATGCCAACAAAAAAAGGATTACCGTACTTTAAATGTTAGACATGTTGAAACATAGACCAAATAGTTATTAAAACTAGTATAGCTCTGTAAAGTAATATCTTATAGAAAATGTTTCATTTGCATCGTACACTGCAATCTTCTTAAACATTTTTTTGCCAAAAGAAAAAAATCTTTAATTATTCAATTTTAATAATTCATTACTGTCTTCCAGAAATTGGAGCTCATCCAGGTCCCTGTTTTCTTTTCAGATAAGACAAAAAAAAAAAGAAGCAAATCCTGGAACACTGCCAGTCTTAACTAATTTAATGTGAAGTATGTCTTGGTGTACAACATGTTACTGAGTCACTGTCTCATATTAGAAACAACAATTAACTTGTAATTAGCAAGTCCTATCCAAATAGAATGACCTTGGTGTTGCATAGAAGATAATTCTCAGACAATTTTAAATAAAGGAGAATGGTAGATGATGATTTTAATATAAGCTAGTCCAAAAAATATTGCAGTTTATTATGTAAAAGCCGTTGTATGTCAGACTATAGCCCAGACAAGTTCATAATGGTTTAGGAAAGCTAATGAAATGAGAGTCATATTGTGTGCTATGGTACTTCTCGGTGATCTCAGGAGCATTATGTCAATGTGCTCTCCCTGACCTTCAGCATTCTGGGTCACTAGCTACTTGAATGTTCATTTCCACTTTTTGACTCACTAATAACCTTGCAGATAAATATATAATCACAGAGAAAGTTGATATGTTTATCCTCATTCCAAATCAAGTAGTGCCCTTGAATTGTAATTTCCCTTAGTAATTAAAAAAAAGATATTGTGCAAGCTTAATACATCTATTTTAGAATTAAGAATTATCCTTTTTAATATATACAAGGCATTTCAATGCAATAAAAAATAAATCAACAAATATTTAAAGATATATTAGAAAATGGGTGTTGCTGATTTCTATTACAATAAATGTGCTAATCACATTCAGAGGTTAATAGCAAACAAATTGCTTTCTAGAAAGAGTAACACATAATCACTGTAAGTAGTAGCGAGCAAAAAATAAATAAATGCATACAATATAATTGCTTTGCAAAAGGCTATTACGTAGATAACAGAATGTCTAGACTTGACCAGTTTTTTTTAATCAAAATCTATGTTTCTATGCCCAATAGAAAATAGTTATAATTTTTCTAACAGTATATTTGCTATCTAACTCACCATTTAAAACAAATTGTTTTGTGACACTCAGTAAAGCATTTAATGTGGGAGTGGGATTGTTGTTGTTGTCCCAGGAGTGTAATAACACCACAGGAGTGAAGTCAGTGGCAGAAGGAGCAAAAAGTTAGTGTAGTGCAGATAAGGACCAGAGGCATAATCAGAGTAACAGTACAGTCCAATGGTCAAGCAGGTGACTGAGGCGGGAGGTCAGGGAGCCAGTGAATGGATACTCCAGGGGCCTGGTTGTTGTGGTTCAGTACTTCAGTCGTGTCTGACTCTAGGTGACCATATATGCCAGGTACATCTGTCTGTAATTCTGGTTGTGATTATACAAATTGTTTTCATGGCAAAGCTACTGGAGTGGGTTGCCAGTTCCTTCTTCAGTGGACCATGTTTTGTCTGCCATCTCTGCTGTGAACTGCCCATCTTGGGTGACTACTTGGTATAGCTCACAATGTCATTAAGGTACAGATGACAAGGTAGCGATCCAGAACGGGATCTGGTATGGTAGGGTATGGGATTTAGGTAAAAGAATCAGACATTGCCAGGGATGGGAGCCAAAGAGTAAAAAAAATCTAGGGATCATGGAACCAGAACATAGAATAGTCAGTAACAAGTCAATAAGCCACAAGAGGAAAACATAATTGTTATACCACATAATGCCTAGTTGCAGAAGAGTGCAAAACAACTGAGCACCAAAACTTAGTTCTTATTAGAGTAGATAGGCATCATAATTAGCATCCACACTAAGGGCCTCATTCAAATGTGATTTGGCCAATTGAATAGGGCTATATATAAGCACATAGTGTATTTTTTACAGATGTTTTTAGTTAGTAAAGACCTTGCTTTGGGATAAAAGTTTACTAACTAAAAACTTCTGTTAAAAAAATATGCTATGTGCTTATATAGAGCCCTATTCAATTGGCTAAATCACAACTCTGCTGCATCCATCTATGATGAATAGAGTAATAAAAAGTGACAATCACAGTGTAACACAGATGAATATGTGGTCACAAGAAAAGACAATAGTTTGCAGCACAGCTTCCAAAAAAAAAAACTGAGCTAAAGCATTTGAGGGAAGACATAGGGAGAGGCTTGACCAAGAATGGAGAACATGACGTCTCAAACTTCTGCTATTTAAGTTTAGATACTGTAATTCCAAAGTGCAGTCCTTCGCTATTTGTTAAAATGTTGTATTTTTGTCTTTAGATTGGGACTTTTCAATAATCTCCACAAAATCTTATTTTCTCAGAATTATTCTAGAAAGCCAGTAACAGTGGTCTAGACCCAACTGGGAAAGGTCACCATAGATTGCTATCTATCATGATTCTTAATAGGATCCATCTTCGGGGCATTCACTCTCCATCTAATTTCTTACATAGAATTTAACGTATCAAACAAGCTGCAGTGAGGAGTAATTGTCATTACCACAAGATACAGGCTTAGGCTCACTACTTAGTAATGTTTGTATCTTTGTATTATCAGTAGAGAATAAGGTCCTTAAGATACCCCCTGATTTCCTTTTTGTTTTGAACCAATGTATTTGAAAGCTTATTTTTTGCTGCGCATTTTAAAAACATAAATAAAATCAACTGACGGCCATTTCTGTCACTAATGACCTCTATATAATAATTTATGACACCAACTAAATTGTGGATGAAAAAAATGGAATTAAATTATAAGAATATAAAACATCACATTAATTATTTATTTTATTTCTATCTGTAACATATGATTTTGTGTTACAAATATGTGTAGTAAAATATATAAATGTGTCATGCATATGTCTTTTTATTAATTTGTTCATGTGAACGTAAGCGTTTATATATAAATTGTGTAAAAATTAAATATATTATCAATTGAATTACACAAACAAATCTGCAAGAAATTGTTTAATGCAATCACAAAACTGTGATAAATCAAATATACACAATTAAAGACTCTAGATTTAAAAAAATCACATTATTTGATGTTATTGACCAGTCATTTAATTGATGGCTTATTATGCAACTAAAGTATATTAATCTTGAGAAGATTTTGTGGTGACTAAGGACCATATGATTTCAGTAAATCAGGATCCAGATACTCTCATGTAACAATATTTTATTTTGAAATTATTTTTACCATGTTGTTTGGATGTCAAGTGCTATCAAGTCTATAAAAATGTCTCCTTGACATAAGCAGATAAATTATAGGCATGGAAGGCAAAACTGTCACTTTCCCATGAACAGGTAGTTTGGCGGAAAGTGGGGTCAGGATTTTTTTATATACGGTCGAGTCACATTATTATGACCAATAATATATCCCAAAATGGTCATATGACATGTTATATTGTCTTGCTAGAAGATCCCATCAACTCCAGAGAAGACAGTCAACATGTATGTATTACTTGATCTGCAAGGATGAATAGATAACCCAATCGGTTAAGAGTACCATCAAGAGGTATGAGTGGACCCAGACAATGCCAAGAAAACATTACCCAGAACATACAGCTGCCACCACCAGCTTGCGTTCCTCCAACAATGGTTGCAGAATGTTTGTTTGTTCTTGGAGGTTTTGCACTTGATAAGCCAACGTCCATACAGTTGATGGAGCAGAAAATGTGACTCATCAGAAAAGACAACAAATTGACAATCAGTACTGCTGTGAAATTGGAAGCCATTTCTCCTGATGAACCCTCATCAGCACGCTTGCTTCAGAGCCCCATAGGCAACAGGGCTGGCTGTACTGTCATTTTAGACACACATCCGGCAGCCCCCTGGTTTGTTTGGATGGTGAGGTGCTCAACTGTCGTTTGGCCCATCACACACCTTCTCTGCCACCGTTCACCTCTGACATCAATGGCACGTGGTGCTCTGCAGTTTTGATGCTGTTTATCCGTAATGGTGATGTTTGTCCAGCCACGGGACACTTTAACCACAGCAGCATCAGAACAGTTCACAAATTACTCTGTTTCTGAAATACTGCCACCCTTGGCCCGTAAGCTAATGATCATCCCCTTCTCAAAGTCAGATAAATCACATTTTACCCATGACCGCAATGGATAATATGTTTGCAGGATGCCTACATGTCACCTTATATACCCACTAAGCCAGTCACAAGTGCTCAGTGGCTACCTGCTACTGACTTCCAAAGTAGGTGGTGGTGGCCATAATAATGTGACTTGACCCTGTATATATGATTCTTATATGAATTCAAACAACAGTCCCACCTCAGGAGGTTGATCAACAGAAACCAGATCCCATAGCAGCATTATTGTATATATAAATAAGTATTATTAATTTATTTTATATTCTTAAAATTATTCTTTATATTTTCTAGTGTAGAAAACTGTATTTAAATGTATAAATACAGGGATCCTTTAAGAACACAAATGTATGGATTTTAGATTCCATAAGGAGGATTTTACTATTAATGGAGGCTTAGTTTTAAGGGTTCTAGTTTTTAAAGAAAGTAATGCAAGAAAGATAAATATCAAACACCTACCTATAGCCTCAGCTTACAAAATCATGATTTGTATTTTAAAGGGATATGTAAGTGAGCTGGGATTTGTAAATGAGCTGGGATATGTAAGTGAGCTGGATTATGAATGCATCTGATAGAGGAGAACTAGTAGTGTATGAAAAACATTTTTTGCATGAAAATGTCCCAAAATAAACATTAATTAGCTTATCTTGAAGTTAGAAAAATGTCCTATGTTTTTGTCATTTGCATTTGATTGTGTACATCTCTAGATAATCCTACCTGAATTAGCATAACATTATAATTCAGAATCAGGCTAATACTGTACATTGTATCATTCTTCACCTCAGTGGCTTCTGTCATGAGCTCAGTACAAGAACTGCAACAGTTGCTTCCTGTGCTCTGTACCAGAAAGGTCAAAATATGAACCCTGCTGTATTTCCTGTGTGTACCCGGCTTATGTAAGAGACCTGTGGGTGTGAACAGCTGGATTTGACTTGTGTGCAAATAATTTTGTAAGTAAACTGAACTTTTCTATATAACACATGTTTTCATACACTACTAATTCCCCTCTATCAGATGCATTCATAATCCAGTTCACTTACATATCCATTTAAGGTGGCATGAGAGGAAGAAGAGGTACGTGTATTTGTGCAACTTGGAGAGAGATGCAATAGTATTTATAAATACTATGTCAAGATCCTATTTTGATTGTGATTCTTCCACTATTAAGACATGTAATGGTATTTGAATGTTCTCAGAAATGTATATAACTGTGCTGTATTGAATTGGAGACAACTCCAGATGTTAATGAAACCAACAATTCATAAAGCCCTACAAATGTGCATATAATCATATCTGTCAACAGAATGTTCTTAATCTCTTGGGGTTCTATAGGACCCTGCCCTCTCCTTCATTCCTCATATACAATCATTAACTGAATCTTGTTTCTCCCATCAGAAAAACATTTAAAAAATCTGTCACTAACTTACACAAGACACAACTAAAATCCTAGAACACTCTCTCATCATATCTCGCCTCGACCACTGCAACTTGCTCCTTGCTGGCTTCCCCATCACCCATCTGTCTCCACTCCAATCCATAATGAATGCCTCCGCTTGGCTCATCTACAATACTCAACACTCAGTGTCTACAGCTACTCTCTGCCAGTTACTCTACTGTCTTCCCATAACCTCCAGATTAAATGTAAAGTCATAACCGTAATGTATGAAGCTTCAACAACACTGCACCCCCTTATATCTCTCCTCTCATCTCAAAATACTCTCCCACTCACCTTCTTCTGTCTGCTAACGACCTTCTTTTCTTCTCCTCTCTTATCATTCCCTCTCACTCCCACCTTCAGAACTTTTCCGTGCTGCCTTTATTCTTTGGAACTCCTTGCCTCGCTCCACTAGACTATCATCATGCTTCAAAACCTTCAAAACCTACTAAAAATACATCTGTTCAATGAAGCCTATCACCTTCAACCTTAACATGCACAACGCATCTATCACACTCCTGTACCACACCCAAACTCATTAGATTGTACATTTGCGAGTTTTCAATGTTGTAAGTTACTTTAGCGCACACTAGACTTTAAACTCAAAGACAGGGCTCTCCACTCTTGCAATGTGTCAATTTTGTTTTACCTTGTACATAACCCTTGTTCAACGCTACACAATATTTTGACGAGTTACAAATAAGGATAATCACATATATAGCTGACAGTGTGGGGAACGCTTACGATGTAGGTCACACTTTGTGAGGCCGATTCGGCCTGTAGAGCCGCAACTGCGAGCCTCGCGAGCAATTGAGGCACATGGGGCTTTAACAGCTGAACCACGAAACTGAAAAGACTTTAAAAAAAACTAGCCTGAAGGACATAAAAGTACCCCGAAGGAAGTAAAAAATAGCCCTAAGCAGTAACACTTAATCCAAGCCACTAACCCTTTACCCAGGGCAGTAACACAACACAGTAACACTCAAGCACCAGGCCTATAAACTACACAGGGGGAGAGGCTTGCAATGAGCACTGAAGGCGCTCATTGCGAGCCACTTGATGAGTGATGAAGGCGCTCAGTGCGGGGCTCGCGATGAGCGCACAAGGTACATCGTTCACAGCCTTAACATTTTATTCCCATCATTTTTCATGGGCAAGTAGCTAGTAAGCATAATATTAATCATAAAGTATACTCTGTCTTGCAATCCACTACTAAATTAATTAAATTATTACTAATTATTTATTTTTTCTAACTCTTAGTTTACAGAATAATAACAGAAAAGGAAGAGTGTTAGACCAACACACAACATTCCATACATCCATTCCACATGAATACACATTCATTCTTTGAGCCCCTTGGTTGTATATATCGAACGGGCAAAGGAGAGAAAAAGAAAAAGAAAAAAAAGAAAAAAGTGAGAAAAATAAATGACTGAAAATTCCATTAGGTAAGAGAGAGGGAAAAAACAAAGTTAATTTATGAAGAAAAAAATGTCATGTCCCTAAGCGGAATCCCAGATTTTCCTTTTCAAAATGATGTTACGGGTGAAATTAGTGGATGCAGGAATATTTTCTAGCTCTCTCGCTCGGTGGATCATTGTTAAAATTTCATACCAACTTGCAATATTTTTAGATTTCCAATAGATCTTTTTATAAACATAAATATTAATATTGTAAAAGCTTTCTGCTCTGTCTTCCACGAGTCTGGGAGAATGTGGAGCAAACTACAGTGTGGTAAAAAAGAAAGTTTGGTCTTTAAGGTGCACTCAATAAATTTGAAACCTTCTGCCTATAAGGGTCTAATTAATGGACAAGCCCATAGTTTATGGAGAAAATCGGCATACATTCCACAATGTCTCCAACACATACTCTCCGTGAGGTTTTGAAAAAACTAATAGATTTTTGAAGGCACCATGTACTATCTATTTACTAACTTAATATGAAGCTCCCTGTGTGAAGGATACTTAACAAACCTATTTGTCAAAAGAAGTGAGGATACCCATGTCTCCCAAGGGAAAGAGACAGAAAGGTCCCTTTCCCATAGTACCATGCCAGATGTGTTGTTGGGAGACAGGAGCCTCCTTAAAATATTATGACATTTAGCTAATAAATGAGAACTGTTTTGCGATTTAATAAGTTGTTTTAAGAGCGTTAAACTTCCCTCAATGCTGCTTGCTGAAGGACATGAGGACAATAACGTTGAAAATTGTCTAACCCTTAACCAACAGTTCAAAGGGAGCCCATGGCTAGTCAATAATTGGTCTGACGTAAGCAAATGGCCCTGAAAATAAAGATATTTTATATAAAGCACCACTTGATCTGCATCAGGGCTCGTAAGCGAGTTTTGAAAAGTAAATACTGGGAGTTCTTGTATTCAAGGACTACATTTTGGAATAAGATGATATTTGTTGTTAATAAATCTCCATGTGTTATAGATGTTCTTAAGTAGTTGAGAGCCACCTTTAAAACCTTTAAATGCCCTGTTGTCCCCCAAAAAATAGCAGTCTGAGGTCCCTAAAGGGCACCAGGGCTTTTTCAATTTGATGCCAGACATGGGATACGCTTGGGTTCAACAAATTTTAATGCATGTGCCAACATGTAGGCTCATGATAAAATTGCAACAGGGGATAAGACAGTCCTCCACGTGGGAACTCTCTAGATAGAGTAGATCTTTTAAGTCTGATATGCTTTGAAGAGTAAATTAATTTGTCAATAAGGATTTTTAATTTTTTGATCCAGTGCAACGGAATTCTGGCAGGTATACAGCTCGCCAGGTAATTGAACCTAGGGAAAATGGGCCATTTTAATAATATCGATTTTGCCACTAAAAGAGGCTTTTACACCCTTCCATCTTTTTAGAATATCTAAAAATGTAAGATTCAAGGATTTGTAGTTGATTGTGGTCATGTTATTATAATTTTCTACAAATGTGATTTCCAAATGAGTAAAAAAGTTGGAATCCCAGTTAAATGGATAGAGATTTTTCAAATATCTTCTAGAAATTACAGATAAGTTTATAAAGTATCCGATTTTTGTAGATTTAGTTTATAATTTGAGATTGTACTATACTCATTCAACAGTAACATAAGGGATTTCAAAGATTCTCTGGGACATGTAATTGATAACACTATATCATCGGCATAGAGAGATATTTTGTGTTCCTTCTCGCCCACCCGAATGCCATGAATATCTCAGGAGGATCTTATGGCAACTGCCAATGGTTTTGTCAACAAGGCAAATAGGATGGGAGAGACAGGACACTCTTGCCTAGTTCCATTTGATATTCCAAAGGTACGAGAGTGATAACCACAACTAGCTACTGACGCAGATGAAGTTTTGTATAATGCTCCTATCGCTTGGGAACCTACATTTCCCAAACCAAACTTGGATAAAGTGATGTTCATATAGTCCCAACCTACCCTATCAAATGCTTTTTCAGCATCTAATGAAAGGAATAGGGTGGGAGATTTTAAATATCTTTAATGGCAAATCAGGTTAGACAATTTCCTAACATTGTCTGCGACGCATCTACCAGGAATAAAACTCAGCTGGTCGATATCTATCAATTTGTGGATTACTTTTTGAAGTCTCGTGGACAGAATTTTAGCATATAGCTTAACATCTACATTTAATAATGATATAGGTCTGTAACTGGAGCAGAGATGCGAGTTTGAATTAGATTAAGGAATCATAATTATACTTGCTTTGACCATTTCTGAAGGGATGATCCCTTCTGTTTTAATTTCGTTAAATAAATCTTTAAGCTGGCAGCATAAATTTGCTGAAAGGGTTTTGAAAAAAAAATTGCTAAACCCATCAGGGGTGGTATAAGGTTTTAACTGGTTAATTGCACTAATAATTTCTTGAACAGAAATCGGAGTGTTCATTCAGCTAAATCTGCTGAGGAAATTGCGGGAAGATTAAGGATTGAGGACACACCATGCATCATATAAATTATTATTGAACCAATTAGAACATTTAAATGCAGTGTTTTGAATTCTATGTATATTTTTGCATGATTTCTGAGATTTTTGATCCTTTTCAAAGTTAGGTGTAACATTAAAATCTCCTGTCACAATCAAGGAACCAGGAGTACACTTTTTGATGGTACTCTAGAGATGATTAAAGAAATGCATCTGGTTTTTGTTAAGGGCATACACATTTACCAAGGTAACTTTGTGGCCATTTATTGTTCCACCCCACAGAATATAACGTCCCTGGGGATCTAATATAGAGAATTCCTTTATTGGGAGTAAGTTGTTTTTAAACAAAATTTCGACACCTCGTGATTTTTTGTTGAAAGTGGAAACATATTTCAGTCCAAAATATGTATTACCAAAACTCTGGATTTTAGAATGAGCCCAGTGAGTCTCCTGCAATAATACAATATCTGCATTTTCCTGCTTGCAGAATCTCAATAACGTGTTTCTCTTACCAGGAGAGTTTAAGCCGTTAATATTAAAGCTCAACATTTTTAACAACATAAAAAAGGAAAAAGTATAAATATAATGAAATCAACTTTGCCTCAAGTACCGTCTCATGGGGATCAACCAACCTGGTTCCAAACATACCGTACCCCAAAACCTTTGTCCTAATCAAGGAACTAGGGAAAGGATTAACCCATCTTGCTACCATGCTCACATACTGCAATCTCCACCACACACGCGCACACATAAATTGCCGTGCAGAGTGACGGCAGACAAACCACGCAAGGCTAAAAAGAGTGTTTTTAATTGTCAGAATAGCTCTCTATTCACTGCATAATATTTTAATAAATTCACTTACCCAGAAGAAGTGTGATTTTCAACACACATTTCAACCACTAGATAGATTGGACATAATACAAAACTAAAGTCAGTGAAGTGGTGGATTTAACTTCCCATCTTTGTATTTATAACTAGTGATGTCGCGGACATCAAATTTCGGTTCGCGAACAGCGGACCCGAACTTCCATAAAATGTTCGCGAACTGGCGAACCTGGCGAACGCCATAGACTTCAATGGGCAGGCGAATTTCAAAACCCACAGGGACTCTTTCTGGCCACAATAGTGATGGGAAAGTTGTTTCAAGGGAACTAACACCTGGACTGTGGCATGCCGGAGGGGAATCCATGGCAAAACTCCCACGGAAAATTACATAGTTGATGCAGAGTCTGGTTTTAAGCCATAAAGGGCATAAATCACCTAACATTCCTAAATTGTTTGGAATAACATGCTTTAAAACATCAGGTATGATGTTGTATCGATCAGGTAGTGTAAGGGTTACACCCACTTCACAGTAACAGACCAATCTCCCCGTTTAATGCACCGCAAACAACCGCAAACAGTCCCTTTGCACGACCGCAAACTCCCCATTTGCACAAGGTTGGATACCAAGCTAGCCATGTCTCGTTCCTTGTCCTCACTGATGTCATTGAAGGTCTCTTCCTCCACCCAGCCACCAAGGGTCCCCGAAAGGTGACAACAAGCCCCCTGGGACGCCTGCTGTGTTTGGTCTTCCACCTCCTCAAAGCCACCTTCCGCCTCTGACTCCTCTTATTCAGACTCCCAGAGTCTGGGCGCTTCCACTGCCCAGCATGGAAGATTATACACAGGTCAGAGTCTGGGGGCTTCCACTGCCCAGCATGGAAGATTATACACAGGTCAGAGTCTGGGGGCTTCCACTGCACAGCATGGAAGATTATACACAGGTCAGAGTCTGGGGGCTTCCACTGCCCAGCATGGAAGATTATACAAAGGTCAGAGTCTGGGGGCTTCCACTGCACAGCATGGAAGATTATACGCGTTGCCTCTGTCTGCGTTATTATAAGGTGTGTACTGTTAAGTAGTACTATTCCTATCGATTTAATCCCTGTTACTTCCACTATCAGGGGACGTGTATATGGCATGGATTTTTGGAAGTGGGAGATGGAAAATGCTTGGTCATTCCTCCCACTTCAAATTTGGGGCACTGCGCGTGCAATCTAAGGTGCCACCAGATATGAGTGTCACTGTGCACTGGCAAAAGTTGGCAGAGTAGATGCAATAGGCTTCACACACACGCCTGTAGGCAGGCAATTGCTATTCAATCTATTACAGTCAAAAAAGTGTTGTTTTATGTCACTGAGCAATATAAGCTGTGAGCCTGACACAGGCAGGCAACTGAAATTAGATTACAGGAAAAAAATGGTTGTTTTCAATGTATGTTACACCACCAGGTATGAGTAGTGAAAATAAGCACAATATAAGCTGTTAGGTGTTAGCCTGTCACACACACACGCTGGCAGGCAGGCATAGATTACACACAAAACATTATTAAATAAAATAGATGATGTTCAAAGTTTCCTCAATGATAAAGTATATGGGGCGAACTGAAAAGCGCATGTATTCGCCGATCGCGGCGGAAGCGAACTTGCGAAAATCGCAGCGAATAGTTCTCCGGCGAACTGTTCGGGACATCACTATTTATAACCTTAAATAAAGGGGTAATTAAAGGCACAATATTTATAACAAATATTCATCACATACACTGCTTCATTGCATTTAATTGTTTTGCTTATCAAAATGTCTTGATGGGAAAAGTGGACCATGTAATTAACAATTTAAATTGTAATAATTCTGATTCTTCTTAATGTTAGAGATTATTTTTATGAAGGCATACTTTGTAATAATAATAGTAATATTGTCGCCCTTTCCCACATTATAAAGTGCTAAAGAAGAGTACATTGATTTTTAAATTTTAACAAAATTCAAATACTTAGATTATCTTCTCAAAATTAATAAAAATGCACAAAGCCTAGAAATGTATGTGCATAATTTGAACAGAATAAAAAAATGGACAAACTGCATGTCGTTAATGTAGTCTTCATGTTCTTTGCCCACACTGTACTTTGATTATCACTAGACAACATATGCTTAATTTGTAAAGGGGACAAATGAAAGCATACAGATTTTAATCACACATTGGTTTGTATATGCAATTACTTTTATTCACTATGCTTGCTGAATTATGATAGCAAAATAATTTTATATAAAACTGTATACAATTGCCAGCTATAAACAAGTATATTATGCTGATTAGTAGTGCAGGTTGTTGTCCCTGTCAAGCTATAGTATGATTCAAGACCAGGCAGTTTTTCAACAGCATTTTGTGTTCTTTCCCACACATTGCTAAACTACTGCAAATTCTTACAAATTAAGAAAAGGAACTTGCAAGGTCTTATAAATATTCATAAAGCCAATTCATACAAGCAAGCCTGGGCTGAATCTAATATTCTATTCTTCACAGTTTACTTATATTATCTACTCAATTTAACAACAAAAAATAGCAAGTACCTATTTGAAACTTTTATGAACTATTAAGAATTGGGTTATGTGTTCTTGTAAAGAGTACATCCTCTTTTATTCTCCAGCCTATGGGATAGGGTGCACGTATTGCATGGCCACCTCTTTAAGGGCACTTTTTACAAAATAGGATATAGGAGATATGTGGCACGTACCTTGCCAGTGGCAAGCATAATACAGCAGGGTAGCCCCAGCGAATGATGAACGAAGCCTGATACAAGTTGAACATGATACTATGGTACGTTTTTCATTTTAATTTGGCACACTTACATATTTGCATGAGTAGAAGTAGAGAAAGTCTATTAGGCCTTTTTGGTCGGGACCTCTTCTGGAAGCTTTGGGGAGACATGTGGATGTGAATCAGAGTGTCAGGGATGCAGTTGCTGTCAGAACCCATGACTAAGGCTGTTTGTCCAACTTCTAGGGGCCTGGCCCAAAGACTTCAAAAACCTCCTGGACACACTGAAGACATCATCTGGCTTCCCAGTCACTTGAAGAGAAGAGCAGGAAGCATGAATGTCACATGCTCTAGCTTAAACAAACATACTGTGCGTTGGAAGGTTTCTGGATTCATGATAATTCATCCTATGCTGAGCTAAAAGACTGTGTTGTAGTCTCAGTCGTATGCTGTAATAGAGTCATATTTAAAATGATATTAGATTGAAAAATGAAAATGTATTGTGGGCTCATTTACATGCTCCTGACCATATTCCCAACGTGCAGTCTAAACACTGTATTTATGTTTATTAACTTAGATTTATGTATGCAAATGTACACAGAGACATATTATTGTTTGGTTTACTCTATATGGTAGAAGGCTTCTTTTTTGGCCACTATAAGCTAAATTAATTTGTGGTTGATAGCATTCTCAGAAAACCCAGACCATTAGTCAAGAACCAGCCCTACACTGGTGAGATATGTAACTTCTCAAACTTTTGGCATAGTTCAAGTTTTGATTTGTTTTGCTGAAAGGTTGTTTACAGATGACTCACTCCTCAGCCTTCAGCTCTTCCATTTATTGGTAGGGGTGATGCTGTTTTTAGGGAGCCAATATTCCCTATTATTCAGAACATCCATTAGTTACCAACTCTTCTCAGTCATGCAGCAACAACTCTGGCTAAAGCCTTTTGCTGCTAATCAAGAGATGAAGTGAAAGTGATCCTGCAATTCCGGAAATTCCATACACAGTTCGGCTGTTTATATCTAATAACAAGAAGGAAAACATTGGGCTTCTACATGTCCAGGCGATTGTGTTGGAGAATGTTTTGATGATTCCTTGAGAAAGTTTAGTTTGAATCCATTACACAGAAAAGTAATATCTTAGGGAATTAAACCCATTAGTGCTTGACACTACAAATTCAAATGTGAGGACAACATAGGGTTAATCATAATCATATAGTAATAGAGAAATTTTATTAGTGAAAAAACAACGTCGATTAAAAGAATTTAAAAGATATTTAAAAACACTGTGGAAGGTGGTTCCTTCAATGACTCTTGTGACCACTATTGCCACTCTATTGTCTAGTATTCTTAGAGTGTGGTTACACAGGTAAGTTCCTCAGAGTATATAAAAGGGCAACTGCACAATAATTCAAGGGCTGTAGACAAAGCCCATAGGTGGATGTATATATATACAATATTAATATAGATTGCTGGCGAATAAAATGAAGCACCTACTATTAGTAGAGTTATCTTGGTGTTTCAAAACTGTAAAGGCTCAGCCTCATATGGGAATGTCATGAAGTCTGATACAGATACCAGTCACTATATGCAGCAAAGCTGCTTTCCCTTAATGTATCTGTATACAGAAACAACTGACATGCTGTTTGCAAAGCAATGGCTATCTCCTCTTAACTAAGTTACTGAGGGTCTGTGTCAGTTCAGGGGTAAGGCTTTAATAGCCCAAATTATATGCCCTTAAAAATGCCTCTGAGTTCTTTGTAATAGAGCGTTTGCGCCTCCATTAGCTCGGAGTTTCACGCTTCCTGATTTTGGCGTGCGTGATGACGTCACGCTACAGACGCCTGTTACCTAACATGTTTCTACGTTACAAAACGTCTTTGTCAAAGGATCAAGGCGTGTACTGAAAATGAGAGCTATTTAAAGGAAGCGGTAGCCATGGTTACCAACGCTACCGAGTGTGCTACACTGAAATACATCTCTTATATATTGTAAGCCTGGGAGGAAGGAAAGTAATTATATTAGAACTAGTATAAGATCACCCTTATATAATAATGCAGGATTAAAGAAGTCTTCCATATATAGGTGTGAATCAATGGATATAGTCTCTTCTAGTGATCAATGTGTCACTGGGAAGTGGACTTAATAGGGCATATAGTGCTAAAAAATACCATAAAGTGCTTGGTGCAGAGGATAATAAAATGATGGATGAAGTCCCAGACCATGAGGGACTATGTACTAAATACCTATAGTGTGTAAATATAAGATAAAGTCCTGGTGGAGAGCACCATCTATCAAGAGGGGCCATAAAGTATAAGCTGAAGTGATAGTGTAAATAAGGCAAAAGTGCCCTATAAAAGAGGCAATAGGTGTGTACTATACCAAATAAAACATATATGTGAAACAAATAAGTGAAAAAATTAAATGAAGGGAGTATACGAAAAACCTTCATTTAACCCATTGGGTACTTGTGCTTGAAGTTTATAAATCCATTTAGATTCAGATTGTAATAGTTTTTTTTGGAAGTTGCCCCTTCTGGGTCCTGAAGTTACTGAATCTATGATGCAAAACTTAAGTACATCCGGATTGTTGTTGTGGCAATATTTAATATGTCTTGCTATGGGGGTATCATATTCATTAAGAATAGAGTATATATGTTCCCCCATTCTACGTCGAAGCTCTCTACAGGTTTTACCTACATAAACCTTATTGCAAAGGCATGTGGCTATATATATCACTCCTGTAGATTTACAGTTAAAGAAGTTGTTAATTTCATAACTGAGCCCATTAATAGGGTGTATGTAGTTTTTGCACGGTTTTACAAATTTGCAAAATTTGCATCTTCCACATTTGTACATTCCCTTAAGGGGTTTAAGCCATGTCTTGGTCTCAATTGGATTATCATTGTACAAACTATGTACAATCATATCTTTGATATTGGTGCCTCTCCTATATGTTATGCTTGCCTTTGGAGTTAGAGCATCTTGTATGTCTTTGTCACTTGTAAGAAGATGCCAATGTTTTTCAAGAATGGTCCTAATAATGTCAGAATCATGACCATATGTCATTATGCATCTAATAAGATCCTGGTTGGATGTGTCGTTAACTTTAGTGGTATTATTTACCTGTTTATTTGTGACATGTGCACTTTGGACCCCAAAAAAGAGGAATCCCTAAAGGCCAATATTTAAGGATTCGGAGAAATTGTAGTACAGAACATGAATTTAAAATAGAAGCTGATAAACTTAGACAGCGGTTTAAAACAAGAGGTTACCCGAATAGGAGTCTTAAATCAGCCTATAAGCATGCCCTATCTTGTAATAGAACTGACCTGCTTAATGCACATGTCACAAATAAACAGGTAAATAATACCACTAAAGTTAACGACACATCCAACCAGGATCTTATTAGATGCATAATGACATATGGTCATGATTCTGACATTATTAGGACCATTCTTGAAAAACATTGGCATCTTCTTACAAGTGACAAAGACATACAAGATGCTCTAACTCCAAAGGCAAGCATAACATATAGGAGAGGCACCAATATCAAAGATATGATTGTACATAGTTTGTACAATGATAATCCAATTGAGACCAAGACATGGCTTAAACCCCTTAAGGGAATGTACAAATGTGGAAGATGCAAATTTTGCAAATTTGTAAAACCGTGCAAAAACTACATACACCCTATTAATGGGCTCAGTTATGAAATTAACAACTTCTTTAACTGTAAATCTACAGGAGTGATATATATAGCCACATGCCTTTGCAATAAGGTTTATGTAGGTAAAACCTGTAGAGAGCTTCGACGTAGAATGGGGGAACATATATACTCTATTCTTAATGAATATGATACCCCCATAGCAAGACATATTAAATATTGCCACAACAACAATCCGGATGTACTTAAGTTTTGCATCATAGATTCAGTAACTTCAGGACCCAGAAGGGGCAACTTCCCAAAAAAACTATTACAATCTGAATCTAAATGGATTTATAAACTTCAAGCACAAGTACCCAATGGGTTAAATGAAGGTTTTTCGTATACTCCCTTCATTTAATTTTTTCACTTATTTGTTTCACATATATGTTCGATTTGGTATAGTACACATTTATTGCCTCTTTTATAGGGCACTTTTGCCTTATGTACACTATCACTTCAGCTTATACTTTATTGCCCCTCTTGATAGATGGTGCTCTCCACCAGGACTTAATCTTATATTTACACACTATAGGTATTTAGTACATAGTCCCTCATGGTCTGGGACTTCATCAATCATTTTATTATCCCTTGCACTAAGCACTTTATGGTATTTTTTAGCACTATATGCCCTATTAAGTCCACTTCCCAGTGACACATTGATCACTAGAAGAGACTATATCCATTGATTCACACCTATATATGGAAGACTTCTTTAATCCTGCATTATTATATAAGGGTGACCTTATACTAGTTCTAATATAATTACTTTCCTTCCTCCCAGGCTTACAATATATAAGAGATGTATTTCAGTGTAGCACACTCGGTAGCGTTGGTAACCATGGCTACCGCTTCCTTTAAATAGCTCTCATTTTCAGTACACGCCTTGATCCTTTGACAAAGACGTTTTGTAACGTAGAAACATGTTAGGTAACAGGCGTATGTAGCGTGACGTCATCACGCACGCCACAATCAGGAAGCGCGAAACTCCGAGCTAATGGAGGCGCAAACGCTCTATTACAAAGAACTCAGAGGCATTTTTAAGGGCATATAATTTGGGCTATTAAAGCCTTACCCCTGAACTGACACAGACCCTCAGTAACTTAGTTAAGAGGAGATAGCCATTGCTTTGCAAACAGCATGTCAGTTGTTTCTGTATACAGATACATTAAGGGAAAGCAGCTTTGCTGCATATAGTGACTGGTATCTGTATCAGACTTCATGACATTCCCATATGAGGCTGAGCCTTTACAGTTTTGAAACACCAAGATAACTCTACTAATAGTAGGTGCTTCATTTTATTCGCCAGCAATCTATATTAATATTGTATATATATACATCCACCTATGGGCTTTGTCTACAGCCCTTGAATTATTGTGCAGTTGCCCTTTTATATACTCTGAGGAACTTACCTGTGTAACCACACTCTAAGAATACTATGCAATAGAGTGGCAACAGTGGTCACAAGAGTCATTGAAGGAACCACCTTCCACAGTGTTTTTAAATTTCTTTTAAATTCTTTTAATCGACGTTGTTTTTTCACTAATAAAATTTCTCTATTACTATATGATTATGATTAACCCTATGTTGTCCTCACATTTGAATTTGTAGTGTCAAGCACTAATGGGTTTAATTCCCTAAGATATTACTTTTCTGTTCATTTCTAACAGTGGTTCAATCCACACTTAGGGGTTGTAATAACAAGTCTACACTTTCACTCTCTCTGCCTGTTGTTAGCCCAGAAAATAACCTATACAATTCAAAATGGCAGGGGCTAATATCACTAGTCTGGACTTTGCACAATTACAAATTGAGGCAGAGGAAACTTTCATGCCCTCAATACAACCCAGAACTGAAAATAAGGATGTAAATTCAGCTCTATATGAGCTTCAAAAAAATATGAGGAAGCAAATTAGATCAATCTGGGAAATATCCAGTCTCCAAAATTACATGAAAAATAAACTAATCCCCAGAGGTTTAAGGACTAATATTACACCAGCCTCCAATATAAACGATGAGACCTTTCTGTCCAAATGGAAGGAAATCCTATTTAAATGCTCTATGGACCTTATGTCCTTGATTATTGAAACTGAGCAGAAAAATCTAGAGAACATTAAACAAAGAGTTATACTGAATCAAGTAGAAGTTGACAAATTCAAAGACCTCTCTGACTTTGAAATTTTGTGTAACAAACTGAACTTTAACATTAACAAATTTAAAAAAGACATCAAAGATCGCAAACAAAGGAAATTTCTAAGAGATCAAACAGATTTCAAGACAGGTAGAATATATAAGAGACTACCAGCGAATTCAGAAACTCAAACTGGATCTGAAATTAGTTCATCTGATTATGATACCTCAGATATAGAGGATAATACTACCAGAAAAGACCTCATAGGTCCCAATTTCCATCAATATAAAACCAATAACAGAACAAGAAACTCCAATTGGAGAAGGGACCAATATGAACTACGCCCGAGAAGGAATCAATATGATCCTGACAGACTAACAAGACCATATTCTAGTTATGAGAATGATCTCCCCCCTACTCCTTTTTTAGGAAGAGGACGGTCTCAAGGAAGGAGACCGATACAAACAAGATCAAATCAATTTCAAGGGTACCCAGTAAAAGAGAGGATGAACTGAGAATTATCAACTTATCGCACTTTAAAATGCAAGAGTCACATATTTCAGTATTAAGTAAAGGCCTAACCTTTGTACCTACATCCAAAGCAGATACCTTTACTCACATAAAGGATTTAAATTTGTTCTCTAGAAAGTTAGCTCTACATAAGTTTTATAAAATGAAGCAAGAGAGGGAAATCCTCAACCTAGGTGTACCCCAAGAGGATATTAAGATCATACAAGGCCTTATGGAACTATTGGAAGAAAACTGTACACCAACAATTGAACCTAAGAGATGGAGAAATAAAAGTACTTTCACACCGCAATTGAAAGATTATGCCAACATCTGGGTATTCTTACAACAAGTCTCGAATGACATAGAGAACATAGATCATATGAGCTACAAAAAAATATACAATCTCACTAAATCTGAACATACAGCTCTTAAAGAACTGAGAGAAGATAACACCATCCACATTAAACCAGCCGATAAGGGCGGAAATATAGTCCTAATGGATAACATGGACTATAAAGATATGTGTGAAAGGATCCTTAAGGATAAAATGACCTATAAGATCATTCCCAAGGATCCCACAGCCGAATTTAAATCTACCCTCAAGAACATCTTAGATGGTGTTAAACACTCAGGAATCATTGATGATCAAACTTATCAATTTTTGCTCCCTAAATTCCCTACGGTATCAGTCTTCTACTCCCTTCCAAAAGTACATAAAAAGACGAGGCCTATCCCGGGAAGACCTATAGTCTCTGGTACTGACAATTTGTCACATAATTGTAGTGTTTTTTTGGATTATCATCTGAGAGACTTTGTGATGGGATTGCCATCATATGTGAAGGATACCCCAGATATCCTCAGGCAACTAGAAGACCTAACTATACCTATTGACTCGTGGCTGGTACGCATCGACGTCGAAGCTCTCTACAGTAGTATTCCTCATCACTTTGGAATTGATGCAATAAAATATTTTCTTAAGATGAAAGGCTCCATCTTTGAAGAATTAAACCAACTGCTGATATCACTGCTTGAATATGTTCTGAAACATAACTTTTTCATCTTTAACCATAAATGGTACCACCAACAACAAGGAACGGCAATGGGAACACCGTGTGCTCCCAGTTATGCCAATCTGTTCCTTGGCTGGTGGGAGGACAAATATATATATGATGATAACGCACATACCTTTGGAAGTAATATACTCATCTGGAGAAGATACATAGATGATGTGTTTCTTGTCTGGACGGGTAATAGAGAATATCTAACTGCATTTATATCATATTTGAATAACAACGAAATAGGCCTGAGATTTACCTCTGAGGCAAATAAAAGTGAAGTCTCCTTCCTAGATTTAAAAATCAAGAAAGACTCAGAGGGGAAAATATGCACTTCAACCTTTAGAAAGGAAACAGCCTCCAACACACTTTTAAAATGGGAAAGCCAGCACTTTGGACCCCAAAAAAGAGGAATCCCTAAAGGCCAATATTTAAGGATTCGGAGAAATTGTAGTACAGAACATGAATTTAAAATAGAAGCTGATAAACTTAGACAGCGGTTTAAAACAAGAGGTTACCCGAATAGGAGTCTTAAATCAGCCTATAAGCATGCCCTATCTTGTAATAGAACTGACCTGCTTAATGCACATGTCACAAATAAACAGGTAAATAATACCACTAAAGTTAACGACACATCCAACCAGGATCTTATTAGATGCATAATGACATATGGTCATGATTCTGATATTATTAGGACCATTCTTGAAAAACATTGGCATCTTCTTACAAGTGACAAAGACATACAAGATGCTCTAACTCCAAAGGCAAGCATAACATATAGGAGAGGCACCAATATCAAAGATATGATTGTACATAGTTTGTACAATGATAATCCAATTGAGACCAAGACATGGCTTAAACCCCTTAAGGGAATGTACAAATGTGGAAGATGCAAATTTTGCAAATTTGTAAAACCGTGCAAAAACTACATACACCCTATTAATGGGCTCAGTTATGAAATTAACAACTTCTTTAACTGTAAATCTACAGGAGTGATATATATAGCCACATGCCTTTGCAATAAGGTTTATGTAGGAAAAACCTGTAGAGAGCTTCGACGTAGAATGGGGGAACATATATACTCTATTCTTAATGAATATGATACCCCCATAGCAAGACATATTAAATATTGCCACAACAACAATCCGGATGTACTTAAGTTTTGCATCATAGATTCAGTAACTTCAGGACCCAGAAGGGGCAACTTCCAAAAAAAACTATTACAATCTGAATCTAAATGGATTTATAAACTTCAAGCACAAGTACCCAATGGGTTAAATGAAGGTTTTTCGTATACTCCCTTCATTTAATTTTTTCACTTATTTGTTTCACATATATGTTCTATTTAGTATAGTACACATTTATTGCCTCTTTTATAGGGCACTTTTGCCTTATGTACACTATCACTTCAGCTTATACTTTATTGCCCCTCTTGATAGATGGTGCTCTCCACCAGGACTTAATCTTATATTTACACACTATAGGTATTTAGTACATAGTCCCTCATGGTCTGGGACTTCATCAATCATTTTATTATCCCTTGCACTAAGCACTTTATGGTATTTTTTAGCACTATATGCCCTATTAAGTCCACTTCCCAGTGACACATTGATCACTAGAAGAGACTATATCCATTGATTCACACCTATATATGGAAGACTTCTTTAATCCTGCATTATTATATAAGGGTGATCTTATACTAGTTCTAATATAATTACTTTCCTTCCTCCCAGGCTTACAATATATAAGAGATGTATTTCAGTGTAGCACACTCGGTAGCGTTGGTAACCATGGCTACCGCTTCCTTTAAATAGCTCTCATTTTCAGTACACGCCTTGATCCTTTGACAAAGACGTTTTGTAACGTAGAAACATGTTAGGTAACAGGCGTATGTAGCGTGACGTCATCACGCACGCCACAATCAGGAAGCGCGAAACTCCGAGCTAATGGAGGCGCAAACGCTCTATTACAAAGAACTCAGAGGCATTTTTAAGGGCATATAATTTGGGCTATTAAAGCCTTACCCCTGAACTGACACAGACCCTCAGTAACTTAGTTAAGAGGAGATAGCCATTGCTTTGCAAACAGCATGTCAGTTGTTTCTGTATACAGATACATTAAGGGAAAGCAGCTTTGCTGCATATAGTGACTGGTATCTGTATCAGACTTCATGACATTCCCATATGAGGCTGAGCCTTTACAGTTTTGAAACACCAAGATAACTCTACTAATAGTAGGTGCTTCATTTTATTCGCCAGCAATCTATATTAATATTGTATATATATACATCCACCTATGGGCTTTGTCTACAGCCCTTGAATTATTGTGCAGTTGCCCTTTTATATACTCTGAGGAACTTACCTGTGTAACCACACTCTAAAAATACTATACAATAGAGTGGCAATAGTGGTCACAAGAGTCATTGAAGGAACCACCTTCCACAGTGTTTTTAAATTTCTTTTAAATTCTTTTAATCGACGTTGTTTTTTCACTAATAAAATTTCTCTATTACTATATGATTATGATTAACCCTATGTTGTCCTCACATTTGAATTTGTAGTGTTAAGCACTAATGGGTTTAATTCCCTAAGATATTACTTTTCTGTTCATTTCTAACAGTGGTTCAATCCACACTTAGGGGTTGTAATAACAAGTCTACACTTTCACTCTCTCTGCCTGTTGTTAGCCCAGAAAATAACCTATACAATTCAAAATGGCAGGGGCTAATATCACTAGTCTGGACTTTGCACAATTACAAATTGAGGCAGAGGAAACTTTCATGCCCTCAATACAACCCAGAACTGAAAATAAGGATGTAAATTCAGCTCTATATGAACTTCAAAAAAATATGAGGAAGCAAATTAGATCAATCTGGGAAATATCCAGTCTCCAAAATTACATGAAAAATAAACTAATCCCCAGAGGTTTAAGGACTAATATTACACCAGCCTCCAATATAAACGATGAGACCTTTCTGTCCAAATGGAAGGAAATCCTATTTAAATGCTCTATGGACCTTATGTCCTTGATTATTGAAACTGAGCAGAAAAATCTAGAGAACATTAAACAAAGAGTTATACTGAATCAAGTAGAAGTTGACAAATTCAAAGACCTCTCTGACTTTGAAATTTTGTGTAACAAACTGAACTTTAACATTAACAAATTTAAAAAAGACATCAAAGATCGCAAACAAAGGAAATTTCTAAAAGATCAAACAGATTTCAAGACAGGTAGAATATATAAGAGACTACCAGCGAATTCAGAAACTCAAACTGGATCTGAAATTAGTTCATCTGATTATGATACCTCAGATATAGAGGATAATACTACCAGAAAAGACCTCATAGGTCCCAATTTCCATCAATATAAAACCAATAACAGAACAAGAAACTCCAATTGGAGAAGGGACCAATATGAACTACGCCCGAGAAGGAATCAATATGATCCTGACAGACTAACAAGACCATATTCTAGTTATGAGAATGATCTCCCCCCTACTCCTTTTTTAGGAAGAGGACGGTCTCAAGGAAGGAGATCGATACAAACAAGATCAAATCAATTTCAAGGGTACCCAGTAAAAGAGAGGATGAACTGAGAATTATCAACTTATCGCACTTTAAAATGCAAGAGTCACATATTTCAGTATTAAGTAAAGGCCTAACCTTTGTACCTACATCCAAAGCAGATACCTTTACTCACATAAAGGATTTAAATTTGTTCTCCAGAAAGTTAGCTCTACATAAGTTTTATAAAATGAAGCAAGAGAGGGAAATCCTCAACCTAGGTGTACCCCAAGAGGATATTAAGATTATACAAGGCCTTATGGAACTATTGGAAGAAAACTGTACACCAACAATTGAACCTAAGAGATGGAGAAATAAAAGTACTTTCACACCGCAATTGAAAGATTATGCCAACATCTGGGTATTCTTACAACAAGTCTCGAATGACATAGAGAACATAGATCATATGAGCTACAAAAAAATATACAATCTCACTAAATCTGAACATAGAGCTCTTAAAGAACTGAGAGAAGATAACACCATCCACATTAAACCAGCCGATAAGGGCGGAAATATAGTCCTAATGGATAACATGGACTATAAAGATATGTGTGAAAGGATCCTTAAGGATAAAATGACCTATAAGATCATTCCCAAGGATCCCACAGCCGAATTTAAATCTACCCTCAAGAACATCTTAGATGGTGTTAAACACTCAGGAATCATTGATGATCAAACTTATCAATTTTTGCTCCCTAAATTCCCTACGGTATCAGTCTTCTACTCCCTTCCAAAAGTACATAAAAAGACGAGGCCTATCCCGGGAAGACCTATAGTCTCTGGTACTGACAATTTGTCACATAATTGTAGTGTTTTTTTGGATTATCATCTGAGAGACTTTGTGATGGGATTGCCATCATATGTGAAGGATACCCCAGATATCCTCAGGCAACTAGAAGACCTAACTATACCTATTGACTCGTGGCTGGTACGCATCGACGTCGAAGCTCTCTACAGTAGTATTCCTCATCACTTTGGAATTGATGCAATAAAATATTTTCTTAAGATGAAAGGCTCCATCTTTGAAGAATTAAACCAACTGCTGATATCACTGCTTGAATATGTTCTGAAACATAACTTTTTCATCTTTAACCATAAATGGTACCACCAACAACAAGGAACGGCAATGGGAACACCGTGTGCTCCCAGTTATGCCAATCTGTTCCTTGGCTGGTGGGAGGACAAATATATATATGATGATAACGCACATACCTTTGGAAGTAATATACTCATCTGGAGAAGATACATAGATGATGTGTTTCTTGTCTGGACGGGTAATAGAGAAGATCTAACTGCGTTTATATCATATTTGAATAACAACGAAATAGGCCTGAGATTTACCTCTGAGGCAAATAAAAGTGAAGTCTCCTTCCTAGATTTAAAAATCAAGAAAGACTCAGAGGGGAAAATATGCACTTCAACCTTTAGAAAGGAAACAGCCTCCAACACACTTTTAAAATGGGAAAGCCAGCACTTTGGACCCCAAAAAAGAGGAATCCCTAAAGGCCAATATTTAAGGATTCGGAGAAATTGTAGTACAGAACATGAATTTAAAATAGAAGCTGATAAACTTAGACAGCGGTTTAAAACAAGAGGTTACCCGAATAGGAGTCTTAAATCAGCCTATAAGCATGACCTATCTTGTAATAGAACTGACCTGCTTAATGCACATGTCACAAATAAACAGGTAAATAATACCACTAAAGTTAACGACACATCCAACCAGGATCTTATTAGATGCATAATGACATATGGTCATGATTCTGACATTATTAGGACCATTCTTGAAAAACATTGGCATCTTCTTACAAGTGACAAAGACATACAAGATGCTCTAACTCCAAAGGCAAGCATAACATATAGGAGAGGCACCAATATCAAAGATATGATTGTACATAGTTTGTACAATGATAATCCAATTGAGACCAAGACATGGCTTAAACCCCTTAAGGGAATGTACAAATGTGGAAGATGCAAATTTTGCAAATTTGTAAAACCGTGCAAAAACTACATACACCCTATTAATGGGCTCAGTTATGAAATTAACAACTTCTTTAACTGTAAATCTACAGGAGTGATATATATAGCCACATGCCTTTGCAATAAGGTTTATGTAGGTAAAACCTGTAGAGAGCTTCGACGTAGAATGGGGGAACATATATACTCTATTCTTAATGAATATGATACCCCCATAGCAAGACATATTAAATATTGCCACAACAACAATCCGGATGTACTTAAGTTTTGCATCATAGATTCAGTAACTTCAGGACCCAGAAGGGGCAACTTCCCAAAAAAACTATTACAATCTGAATCTAAATGGATTTATAAACTTCAAGCACAAGTACCCAATGGGTTAAATGAAGGTTTTTCGTATACTCCCTTCATTTAATTTTTTCACTTATTTGTTTCACATATATGTTCTATTTGGTATAGTACACATTTATTGCCTCTTTTATAGGGCACTTTTGCCTTATGTACACTATCACTTCAGCTTATACTTTATTGCCCCTCTTGATAGATGGTGCTCTCCACCAGGACTTAATCTTATATTTACACACTATAGGTATTTAGTACATAGTCCCTCATGGTCTGGGACTTCATCAATCATTTTATTATCCCTTGCACTAAGCACTTTATGGTATTTTTTAGCACTATATGCCCTATTAAGTCCACTTCCCAGTGACACATTGATCACTAGAAGAGACTATATCCATTGATTCACACCTATATATGGAAGACTTCTTTAATCCTGCATTATTATATAAGGGTGATCTTATACTAGTTCTAATATAATTACTTTCCTTCCTCCCAGGCTTACAATATATAAGAGATGTATTTCAGTGTAGCACACTCGGTAGCGTTGGTAACCATGGCTACCGCTTCCTTTAAATAGCTCTCATTTTCAGTACACGCCTTGATCCTTTGACAAAGACGTTTTGTAACGTAGAAACATGTTAGGTAACAGGCGTATGTAGCGTGACGTCATCACGCACGCCACAATCAGGAAGCGCGAAACTCCGAGCTAATGGAGGCGCAAACGCTCTATTACAAAGAACTCAGAGGCATTTTTAAGGGCATATAATTTGGGCTATTAAAGCCTTACCCCTGAACTGACACAGACCCTCAGTAACTTATTTAAGAGGAGATAGCCATTGCTTTGCAAACAGCATGTCAGTTGTTTCTGTATACAGATACATTAAGGGAAAGCAGCTTTGCTGCATATAGTGACTGGTATCTGTATCAGACTTCATGACATTCCCATATGAGGCTGAGCCTTTACAGTTTTGAAACACCAAGATAACTCTACTAATAGTAGGTGCTTCATTTTATTTGCCAGCAATCTATATTAATATTGTATATGTATACATCCACCTATGGGCTTTGTCTACAGCCCTTGAATTATTGTGCAGTTGCCCTTTTATATACTCTGAGGAACTTACCTGTGTAACCACACTCTAAGAATACTATACAATAGAGTGGCAATAGTGGTCACAAGAGTCATTGAAGGAACCACCTTCCACAGTGTTTTTAAATTTCTTTTAAATTCTTTTAATCGACGTTGTTTTTTCACTAATAAAATTTCTCTATTACTATATGATTATGATTAACCCTATGTTGTCCTCACATTTGAATTTGTAGTGTTAAGCACTAATGGGTTTAATTCCCTAAGATATTACTTTTCTGTTCATTTCTAACAGTGGTTCAATCCACACTTAGGGGTTGTAATAACAAGTCTACACTTTCACTCTCTCTGCCTGTTGTTAGCCCAGAAAATAACCTATACAATTCAAAATGGCAGGGGCTAGTATCACTAGTCTGGACTTTGCACAATTACAAATTGAGGCAGAGGAAACTTTCATGCCCTCAATACAACCCAGAACTGAAAATAAGGATATAAATTCAGCTCTATATGAGCTTCAAAAAAATATGAGGAAGCAAATTAGATCAATCTGGGAAATATCCAGTCTCCAAAATTACATGAAAAATAAACTAATCCCCAGAGGTTTAAGGACTAATATTACACCAGCCTCCAATATAAACGATGAGACCTTTCTGTCCAAATGGAAGGAAATCCTATTTAAATGCTCTATGGACCTTATGTCCTTGATTATTGAAACTGAGCAGAAAAATCTAGAGAACATTAAACAAAGAGTTATACTGAATCAAGTAGAAGTTGACAAATTCAAAGACCTCTCTGACTTTGAAATTTTGTGTAACAAACTGAACTTTAACATTAACAAATTTAAAAAAGACATCAAAGATCGCAAACAAAGGAAATTTCTAAGAGATCAAACAGATTTCAAGACAGGTAGAATATATAAGAGACTACCAGCGAATTCAGAAACTCAAACTGGATCTGAAATTAGTTCATCTGATTATGATACCTCAGATATAGAGGATAATACTACCAGAAAAGACCTCATAGGTCCCAATTTCCATCAATATAAAACCAATAACAGAACAAGAAACTCCAATTGGAGAAGGGACCAATATGAACTACGCCCGAGAAGGAATCAATATGATCCTGACAGACTAACAAGACCATATTCTAGTTATGAGAATGATCTCCCCCCTACTCCTTTTTTAGGAAGAGGACGGTCTCAAGGAAGGAGATCGATACAAACAAGATCAAATCAATTTCAAGGGTACCCAGTAAAAGAGAGGATGAACTGAGAATTATCAACTTATCGCACTTTAAAATGCAAGAGTCACATATTTCAGTATTAAGTAAAGGCCTAACCTTTGTACCTACATCCAAAGCAGATACCTTTACTCACATAAAGGATTTAAATTTGTTCTCCAGAAAGTTAGCTCTACATAAGTTTTATAAAATGAAGCAAGAGAGGGAAATCCTCAACCTAGGTGTACCCCAAGAGGATATTAAGATTATACAAGGCCTTATGGAACTATTGGAAGAAAACTGTACACCAACAATTGAACCTAAGAGATGGAGAAATAAAAGTACTTTCACACCGCAATTGAAAGATTATGCCAACATCTGGGTATTCTTACAACAAGTCTCGAATGACATAGAGAACATAGATCATATGAGCTACAAAAAAATATACAATCTCACTAAATCTGAACATAGAGCTCTTAAAGAACTGAGAGAAGATAACACCATCCACATTAAACCAGCCGATAAGGGCGGAAATATAGTCCTAATGGATAACATGGACTATAAAGATATGTGTGAAAGGATCCTTAAGGATAAAATGACCTATAAGATCATTCCCAAGGATCCCACAGCCGAATTTAAATCTACCCTCAAGAACATCTTAGATGGTGTTAAACACTCAGGAATCATTGATGATCAAACTTATCAATTTTTGCTCCCTAAATTCCCTACGGTATCAGTCTTCTACTCCCTTCCAAAAGTACATAAAAAGACGAGGCCTATCCCGGGAAGACCTATAGTCTCTGGTACTGACAATTTGTCACATAATTGTAGTGTTTTTTTGGATTATCATCTGAGAGACTTTGTGATGGGATTGCCATCATATGTGAAGGATACCCCAGATATCCTCAGGCAACTAGAAGACCTAACTATACCTATTGACTCGTGGCTGGTACGCATCGACGTCGAAGCTCTCTACAGTAGTATTCCTCATCACTTTGGAATTGATGCAATAAAATATTTTCTTAAGATGAAAGGCTCCATCTTTGAAGAATTAAACCAACTGCTGATATCACTGCTTGAATATGTTCTGAAACATAACTTTTTCATCTTTAACCATAAATGGTACCACCAACAACAAGGAACGGCAATGGGAACACCGTGTGCTCCCAGTTATGCCAATCTGTTCCTTGGCTGGTGGGAGGACAAATATATATATGATGATAACGCACATACCTTTGGAAGTAATATACTCATCTGGAGAAGATACATAGATGATGTGTTTCTTGTCTGGACGGGTAATAGAGAATATCTAACTGCGTTTATATCATATTTGAATAACAACGAAATAGGCCTGAGATTTACCTCTGAGGCAAATAAAAGTGAAGTCTCCTTCCTAGATTTAAAAATCAAGAAAGACTCAGAGGGGAAAATATGCACTTCAACCTTTAGAAAGGAAACAGCCTCCAACACACTTTTAAAATGGGAAAGCCAGCACTTTGGACCCCAAAAAAGAGGAATCCCTAAAGGCCAATATTTAAGGATTCGGAGAAATTGTAGTACAGAACATGAATTTAAAATAGAAGCTGATAAACTTAGACAGCGGTTTAAAACAAGAGGTTACCCGAATAGGAGTCTTAAATCAGCCTATAAGCATGCCCTATCTAGTAATAGAACTGACCTGCTTAATGCACATGTCACAAATAAACAGGTAAATAATACCACTAAAGTTAACGACACATCCAACCAGGATCTTATTAGATGCATAATGACATATGGTCATGATTCTGACATTATTAGGACCATTCTTGAAAAACATTGGCATCTTCTTACAAGTGACAAAGACATACAAGATGCTCTAACTCCAAAGGCAAGCATAACATATAGGAGAGGCACCAATATCAAAGATATGATTGTACATAGTTTGTACAATGATAATCCAATTGAGACCAAGACATGGCTTAAACCCCTTAAGGGAATGTACAAATGTGGAAGATGCAAATTTTGCAAATTTGTAAAACCGTGCAAAAACTACATACACCCTATTAATGGGCTCAGTTATGAAATTAACAACTTCTTTAACTGTAAATCTACAGGAGTGATATATATAGCCACATGCCTTTGCAATAAGGTTTATGTAGGTAAAACCTGTAGAGAGCTTCGACGTAGAATGGGGGAACATATATACTCTATTCTTAATGAATATGATACCCCCATAGCAAGACATATTAAATATTGCCACAACAACAATCCGGATGTACTTAAGTTTTGCATCATAGATTCAGTAACTTCAGGACCCAGAAGGGGCAACTTCCAAAAAAAACTATTACAATCTGAATCTAAATGGATTTATAAACTTCAAGCACAAGTACCCAATGGGTTAAATGAAGGTTTTTCGTATACTCCCTTCATTTAATTTTTTCACTTATTTGTTTCACATATATGTTCTATTTGGTATAGTACACATTTATTGCCTCTTTTATAGGGCACTTTTGCCTTATGTACACTATCACTTCAGCTTATACTTTATTGCCCCTCTTGATAGATGGTGCTCTCCACCAGGACTTAATCTTATATTTACACACTATAGGTATTTAGTACATAGTCCCTCATGGTCTGGGACTTCATCAATCATTTTATTATCCCTTGCACTAAGCACTTTATGGTATTTTTTAGCACTATATGCCCTATTAAGTCCACTTCCCAGTGACACATTGATCACTAGAAGAGACTATATCCATTGATTCACACCTATATATGGAAGACTTCTTTAATCCTGCATTATTATATAAGGGTGATCTTATACTAGTTCTAATATAATTACTTTCCTTCCTCCCAGGCTCACAATATATAAGAGATGTATTTCAGTGTAGCACACTCAGTAGTGTTGGTAACCATGGCTACCGCTTCCTTTAAATAGCTCTCATTTTCAGTACACGCCTTGATCCTTTGACAAAGACGTTTTGTAACGTAGAAACATGTTAGGTAACAGGCGTATGTAGCGTGACGTCATCACGCACGCCACAATCAGGAAGCGCGAAACTCCGAGCTAATGGAGGCGCAAACGCTCTATTACAAAGAACTCAGAGGCATTTTTAAGGGCATATAATTTGGGCTATTAAAGCCTTACCCCTGAACTGACACAGACCCTCAGTAACTTAGTTAAGAGGAGATAGCCATTGCTTTGCAAACAGCATGTCAGTTGTTTCTGTATACAGATACATTAAGGGAAAGCAGCTTTGCTGCATATAGTGACTGGTATCTGTATCAGACTTCATGACATTCCCATATGAGGCTGAGCCTTTACAGTTTTGAAACACCAAGATAACTCTACTAATAGTAGGTGCTTCATTTTATTCGCCAGCAATCTATATTAATATTGTATATATATACATCCACCTATGGGCTTTGTCTACAGCCCTTGAATTATTGTGCAGTTGCCCTTTTATATACTCTGAGGAACTTACCTGTGTAACCACACTCTAAGAATACTATACAATAGAGTGGCAATAGTGGTCACAAGAGTCATTGAAGGAACCACCTTCCACAGTGTTTTTAAATTTCTTTTAAATTCTTTTAATCGACGTTGTTTTTTCACTAATAAAATTTCTCTATTACTATCTGATTATGATTAATCCTATGTTGTCCTCACATTTGAATTTGTAGTGTCAAGCACTAATGGGTTTAATTCCCTAAGATATTACTTTTCTGTTCATTTCTAACAGTGGTTCAATCCACACTTAGGGGTTGTAATAACAAGTCTACACTTTCACTCTCTCTGCCTGTTGTTAGCCCAGAAAATAACCTATACAATTCAAAATGGCAGGGGCTAATATCACTAGTCTGGACTTTGCACAATTACAAATTGAGGCAGAGGAAACTTTCATGCCCTCAATACAACCCAGAACTGAAAATAAGGATGTAAATTCAGCTCTATATGAACTTCAAAAAAATATGAGGAAGCAAATTAGATCAATCTGGGAAATATCCAGTCTCCAAAATCACATGAAAAATAAACTAATCCCCAGAGGTTTAAGGACTAATATTACACCAGCCTCCAATATAAACGATGAGACCTTTCTGTCCAAATGGAAGGAAATCCTATTTAAATGCTCTATGGACCTTATGTCCTTGATTATTGAAACTGAGCAGAAAAATCTAGAGAACATTAAACAAAGAGTTATACTGAATCAAGTAGAAGTTGACAAATTCAAAGACCTCTCTGACTTTGAAATTTTGTGTAACAAACTGAACTTTAACATTAACAAATTTAAAAAAGACATCAAAGATCGCAAACAAAGGAAATTTCTAAGAGATCAAACAGATTTCAAGACAGGTAGAATATATAAGAGACTACCAGCGAATTCAGAAACTCAAACTGGATCTGAAATTAGTTCATCTGATTATGATACCTCAGATATAGAGGATAATACTACCAGAAAAGACCTCATAGGTCCCAATTTCCATCAATATAAAACCAATAACAGAACAAGAAACTCCAATTGGAGAAGGGACCAATATGAACTACGCCCGAGAAGGAATCAATATGATCCTGACAGACTAACAAGACCATATTCTAGTTATGAGAATGATCTCCCCCCTACTCCTTTTTTAGGAAGAGGACGGTCTCAAGGAAGGAGATCGATACAAACAAGATCAAATCAATTTCAAGGGTACCCAGTAAAAGAGAGGATGAACTGAGAATTATCAACTTATCGCACTTTAAAATGCAAGAGTCACATATTTCAGTATTAAGTAAAGGCCTAACCTTTGTACCTACATCCAAAGCAGATACCTTTACTCACATAAAGGATTTAATTTTGTTCTCCAGAAAGTTAGCTCTACATAAGTTTTATAAAATGAAGCAAGAGAGGGAAATCCTCAACCTAGGTGTACCCCAAGAGGATATTAAGATTATACAAGGCCTTATGGAACTATTGGAAGAAAACTGTACACCAACAATTGAACCTAAGAGATGGAGAAATAAAAGTACTTTCACACCGCAATTGAAAGATTATGCCAACATCTGGGTATTCTTACAACAAGTCTCGAATGACATAGAGAACATAGATCATATGAGCTACAAAAAAATATACAATCTCACTAAATCTGAACATAGAGCTCTTAAAGAACTGAGAGAAGATAACACCATCCACATTAAACCAGCCGATAAGGGCGGAAATATAGTCCTAATGGATAACATGGACTATAAAGATATGTGTGAAAGGATCCTTAAGGATAAAATGACCTATAAGATCATTCCCAAGGATCCCACAGCCGAATTTAAATCTACCCTCAAGAACATCTTAGATGGTGTTAAACACTCAGGAATCATTGATGATCAAACTTATCAATTTTTGCTCCCTAAATTCCCTACGGTATCAGTCTTCTACTCCCTTCCAAAAGTACATAAAAAGACGAGGCCTATCCCGGGAAGACCTATAGTCTCTGGTACTGACAATTTGTCACATAATTGTAGTGTTTTTTTGGATTATCATCTGAGAGACTTTGTGATGGGATTGCCATCATATGTGAAGGATACCCCAGATATCCTCAGGCAACTAGAAGACCTAACTATACCTATTGACTCGTGGCTGGTATGCATCGACGTCGAAGCTCTCTACAGTAGTATTCCTCATCACTTTGGAATTGATGCAATAAAATATTTTCTTAAGATGAAAGGCTCCATCTTTGAAGAATTAAACCAACTGCTGATATCACTGCTTGAATATGTTCTGAAACATAACTTTTTCATCTTTAACCATAAATGGTACCACCAACAACAAGGAACGGCAATGGGAACACCGTGTGCTCCCAGTTATGCCAATCTGTTACTTGGCTGGTGGGAGGACAAATATATATATGATGATAACGCACATACCTTTGGAAGTAATATACTCATCTGGAGAAGATACATAGATGATGTGTTTCTTGTCTGGACGGGTAATAGAGAAGATCTAACTGCGTTTATATCATATTTGAATAACAACGAAATAGGCCTGAGATTTACCTCTGAGGCAAATAAAAGTGAAGTCTCCTTCCTAGATTTAAAAATCAAGAAAGACTCAGAGGGGAAAATATGCACTTCAACCTTTAGAAAGGAAACAGCCTCCAACACACTTTTAAAATGGGAAAGCCAGCACTTTGGACCCCAAAAAAGAGGAATCCCTAAAGGCCAATATTTAAGGATTCGGAGAAATTGTAGTACAGAACATGAATTTAAAATAGAAGCTGATAAACTTAGACAGCGGTTTAAAACAAGAGGTTACCCGAATAGGAGTCTTAAATCAGCCTATAAGCATGCCCTATCTTGTAATAGAACTGACCTGCTTAATGCACATGTCACAAATAAACAGGTAAATAATACCACTAAAGTTAACGACACATCCAACCAGGATCTTATTAGATGCATAATGACATATGGTCATGATTCTGACATTATTAGGACCATTCTTGAAAAACATTGGCATCTTCTTACAAGTGACAAAGACATACAAGATGCTCTAACTCCAAAGGCAAGCATAACATATAGGAGAGGCACCAATATCAAAGATATGATTGTACATAGTTTGTACAATGATAATCCAATTGAGACCAAGACATGGCTTAAACCCCTTAAGGGAATGTACAAATGTGGAAGATGCAAATTTTGCAAATTTGTAAAACCGTGCAAAAACTACATACACCCTATTAATGGGCTCAGTTATGAAATTAACAACTTCTTTAACTGTAAATCTACAGGAGTGATATATATAGCCACATGCCTTTGCAATAAGGTTTATGTAGGTAAAACCTGTAGAGAGCTTCGACGTAGAATGGGGGAACATATATACTCTATTCTTAATGAATATGATACCCCCATAGCAAGACATATTAAATATTGCCACAACAACAATCCGGATGTACTTAAGTTTTGCATCATAGATTCAGTAACTTCAGGACCCAGAAGGGGCAACTTCCAAAAAAAAACTATTACAATCTGAATCTAAATGGATTTATAAACTTCAAGCACAAGTACCCAATGGGTTAAATGAAGGTTTTTCATATACTCCCTTCATTTAATTTTTTCACTTATTTGTTTCACATATATGTTCTATTTGGTATAGTACACATTTATTGCCTCTTTTATAGGGCACTTTTGCCTTATGTACACTATCACTTCAGCTTATACTTTATTGCCCCTCTTGATAGATGGTGCTCTCCACCAGGACTTAATCTTATATTTACATACTATAGGTATTTAGTACATAGTCCCTCATGGTCTGGGACTTCATCAATCATTTTATTATCCCTTGCACTAAGCACTTTATGGTATTTTTTAGCACTATATGCCCTATTAAGTCCACTTCCCAGTGACACATTGATCACTAGAAGAGACTATATCCATTGATTCACACCTATATATGGAAGACTTCTTTAATCCTGCATTATTATATAAGGGTGATTTTATACTAGTTCTAATATAATTACTTTCCTTCCTCCCAGGCTTACAATATATAAGAGATGTATTTCAGTGTAGCACACTCGGTAGCGTTGGTAACCATGGCTACCGCTTCCTTTAAATAGCTCTCATTTTCAGTACACGCCTTGATCCTTTGACAAAGACGTTTTGTAACGTAGAAACATGTTAGGTAACAGGCGTATGTAGCGTGACGTCATCACGCACGCCACAATCAGGAAGCGCGAAACTCCGAGCTAATGGAGGCGCAAACGCTCTATTACAAAGAACTCAGAGGCATTTTTAAGGGCATATAATTTGGGCTATTAAAGCCTTACCCCTGAACTGACACAGACCCTCAGTAACTTAGTTAAGAGGAGATAGCCATTGCTTTGCAAACAGCATGTCAGTTGTTTCTGTATACAGATACATTAAGGGAAAGCAGCTTTGCTGCATATAGTGACTGGTATCTGTATCAGACTTCATGACATTCCCATATGAGGCTGAGCCTTTACAGTTTTGAAACACCAAGATAACTCTACTAATAGTAGGTGCTTCATTTTATTCGCCAGCAATCTATATTAATATTGTATATATATACATCCACCTATGGGCTTTGTCTACAGCCCTTGAATTATTGTGCAGTTGCCCTTTTATATACTCTGAGGAACTTACCTGTGTAACCACACTCTAAGAATACTATACAATAGAGTGGCAATAGTGGTCACAAGAGTCATTGAAGGAACCACCTTCCACAGTGTTTTTAAATTTCTTTTAAATTCTTTTAATCGACGTTGTTTTTTCACTAATAAAATTTCTCTATTACTATATGATTATGATTAACCCTATGTTGTCCTCACATTTGAATCCATTACACCAATACTTTTTTTTATGTGTTTTTTACAAGATCAGATGTGTACATATTACAAGAGATACTTGCATGAGGTTAAACATGTTGATTTAAAATGTTGCATCTATTTCCAGATGAATGATTACTGTTAATGTTCATATGTATAATCCTTTGGTACCTGATGCTCAGACTGCGGCAATGCTAATCCTTGTGGGACTTTCCATAGAAAACACCATTTCTGGGTAGAATCTAAAAAGGAAATAACCATAAAATTGGAGGTGTAAAAAAATTCCTCAAGTTTTTTCGTAAGCTGGAAATAGAGGTTTTCTTTATCAACCTGAAATGCCTAAATACTGAATGATGTGTTTCCTGTTTGGACATACTAAAGAAACAGGTACCATCGGACAGTGTACTAAGAACTGTGGAGGTTGATGACATAAAATTGCAGATTGTCTAGAGATAAAAAGTTATGATATGTGGTATTTAAGAATATTTTTTGAGAATTATCCACAAGTAAAAAAAAACTGCAATTTATGGTTGTTTCCAGGGGGAAAAAAAGACGACCATAAATCTGTTGAGGAGGAAGCGGTAGTCCAGTAACTAATTAGTTACAGTATATTGAAAAAAAAGAATCCCTGCCTATTGTTTATTGTGATACTGTATTGAACATGGTAGATATTCCAGCTAAATCTGAATCATCTCAGTCTGATGATGGTGAAAAAAGTGGATGTAGTTGATAAACGCCCTGAAATTCCTGGTGTGATTTCGGCAGAAGGAGAAGGAATGGTGATTGGAGATGATGGTAAACAAGAAAAGAAAATATTATGACCGTTTTAGTCACAAGAAAGTGACTGTTCCAGTGGGCTTCAGAGGGTTCATGTATTATAGAAAGCAGTGCTGAAGCAAGTATAGAAGAATATGATGATTTGTTTTCTGTTGGCACATCCTTTTTTAGAAGAATCTACTAGATTAAAAAATAAATAAATTTGCAGTTGGATCTAAGAAAATGCCTGTCAAAAAGAAGAAAAGAAAAAAAAGCAAAGAAGAATGTTGATGGTGTTGCACAAGAAAATGGCAACATCAACATCCAGGAATATTATTTTGTTGAGTTTTGTTTCTAGAAAGATGCCTTTTTCAGATCATGCATGTGTACCATCACATATATAATTGTGAGCATGTGGGCCGTTGCTAAAGCTGCCGAAGGCGCTCCTTGCCAGCAACTGAGGGCCTCGCAAAATTTACGGAGTTATAAAACCTAAATACGAGACACGTTATGACCCGTTACGACCTTGCAAAAACCGTCCAAACCCCGCGCACATGAAAACATCAAAAACACAATAAAAACACACAACAAATACATAAAAAGCTTACCTACAGCAAGTGGGGGGCACCCAGGACCTCAAGTTACACCTCAATTTAACTCCAAATAAAAGAGTTTAGACACCCAAAAATCCCCTAAACGAGAGAAAAGGAGGCCACAGCACTCTAAAGACGCAAAACCCCACCAAACACCTACGGATTTTCCGAAAAAGATGAACGAGATCTGAAAACAAGGACGCAACCTGCGCGAACCCCAAAACATTAGAAACACAATAAATACACACAACAAACACATAACAAGTTTACCCACAGCAAGGGGGGCACGCAGGACCTCTGCAAGTGAAGTTACACCTCAATTTAAGTCCAAATTTCGGATTTTAGACACCCGAAAATCACCTAAACTAGAGTAAAAATGGCCGCCGAACAAAACGAAAACGAGGCTAAAAGACCCTAAACACACAAAACACCACCTAACACCTACGGATTTTCCGATAAAGTCGGACGACATCCGAAAACAAGGACGCTAAATCAGCCACAGCCGCATACCACACATTAGGTGCCATTTTAGAACAATAACTTATACAATCCGGAAGTACACAGCTACCCTAACGGATTTGCCTCGTGCACACACACTATTACACTGCACACATTCATGACATGCTCCACAGCACTGATGATGCAGCAACATGAAAACAGATTGCCAGCTCTTCAACACAATGCTTCCTGCATTTATTACTTCACAATAGGTAAAGTATATTAATTTCTTATTTTATTAATTATTCATTGCCATACCAAAAAAAAAAAAAACAATGCTGCTCATAGCACACAAACAACAAAGAGCCAGCGCGAGGCTCGCAATGAGCGCCGAAGGATCTTAAAACACCAACAAAATTAATTTTGCACGCAAACAACATTACCTGCCTTACAATCTTATTGCCGTCATTTTTTGACGGGCTAGTCGCTAGTGTATTATAAGTCTGTTATCTGCTATTGTAGTCATATGTGTGATTGAACCTTTATTACCGAGTTTGAAAAAAATGTTTTAATTTGAGGAACAGAAGTACCAGATAGTGACGCTAAAAGTATGAAGTTGACTGGATTTATAGATGATATTACATTGCTCTGTACAGATAATTTAGCTCTACAAAAAGGGAAAGAACACGTACAGTGGTTTGGATAGGAAGAGGCCTTTGAGATAATTGGAACAAATGTGCTTAAAAGGGTTTGGTAAATGGTGTAATTTAGAAAAATATGGATGACCACTAGTAAAAGATGTGGTTGAAGTGTTAAATATCACATTTTATGATAATGTGAAAGGTACTGAAAAGTGGCAGATAGTGAGTGAGAAAATTTAAAATAAACTTAATTTTTGGAAAGGACAGGTATTGATAATTAAATATGCATTAATTACAATGTAATATATACCTAATGTTTTTCCACCATCTGATACACATATTTAAAAAAAATATATGATTATTCTTTTTGTTTTTGTTTATTTTTTGGGATGCAGGTATGGAAAAGTTAAACCAAGTTTAACTTTTCCATTCCATGACAGGAAAAGAAATTACTGGACACATTTGATGGATAATGAAAAGTTTGATCTGATTGAAATTAATATATATATACATGCATGATCTGTGGCTAAATATTTTTGGATTGTTCCATGGATAAGAAAAAGCAGGAGAGTTGGGACCTCATTCTAATTAGGGGCCATAAAACGGCCTCAAGTCTCAAATTCTTTGCGACCGGGTTACAGCCCCGAGTAGCGATACGTTTAAGCTGGTGTTCAATTGGGCGGCGCCACAAGGAGGTCCCCCTTAAGACCAATGGCAAACATCGTAGGCGCTTGGATGTTGAAGCTCGTCCGACTTTATAAAGAAAATTAAACATGAAATAAACTATTTTTATTTGCTGATTTGAGGGTAGGGGAATGTTGTGCTATTAATTCTAAGACCCCAAATCACCTTCACTTCTAATAAAAGTACAGGATGTCTTTTTTATTTGCTTAATTAGTGCTACTTTTTGTAAGGCAGAGCGTTGCGGGATCTCTTTGGTGTAAGTAAGCTGCGGCTCGATTTTATTGATTTTAAGGGCGTCACGGAAGGGTCAGTGTAGCATTTGAATAGTGACTTGGGATTTATTGTGGCCACAACTCTTGCAGCCGCGCAAGATTAAAGGCTTTGTCGGAAGTAAGCTGCGATTGAGCTAATCGCAAGGGATCTCAACTTGAGGCTCGTAAGCTGCTCAGAGGCTACACATTAAATAGCTAAGTAGCTTGCGGCCTCCCCTTGCAGCTACTTATTCCAAATAAGTAGGGTTAGAATGAGGCCCTTAGACTAAAGAATTGTGGAAATGAAAAACATTGAAAAATGGTTTTAATTGTTTTCCTTCTTTGAGAGTTTCTGGTAATATAATGTTTTCTTTTAGTAATGGGGTGTTTTAATTTAAATTGTTTTGCTATTTATTTATTTTCAGAAAATTAATTTAATGGGAATACATTTTTTTGAAAGAGAATACAGGTTTGGTTTAACAAGTGTTGAAGACAGTTTTACGATAAAGTTCATTAAAGAAAAACATTTGAAAACTTATTTATTTATTTATTTATTTATTTTCTGTTTTGTTTTATGTTATAAAATAATCTGACATTAGATGTTGTTTTCTTATCATTTCTTTTTGTGCTGTGAAATTTTGGTGTTTATGCTTTCATTTCTATAAATGTTATTTGGATTATTTTACTAATGATACAAACCGGAGTTTAATGTTTCTGTACGGTTACGTTTCTAGCCCATTATACTTGGTAACATTACACCACTGTTAAACCCATATATCAATTTTTTTTTTTTTAGGATCTGGATAGTGTGCAGTTATTTTAGTTAAAGCTTGATTACTACTAGCTAAGAAGGTTAGATTAGTTAGAGATTAGTAGAGTTCTGTCAAGATAATTCTTTGGTCGTAGCAAGCACCCTCTTCCAACAGCCTAAGAGATGACTCTACACATGAACATCACCAGATGGGCAATATAGAAATCAGACTTATTATATGCTCTGTAGCCAAAGATAGAGGCGCTTTATACAATTTGCAAAAAACACTCCTGAAATTGACAGTGGCTAAGAACATGAGCTTCTTATTTAGAACTAAAGTGAGGAAAAGAGGTAAATCATCAGACCACAAAGATACAAAATAAATTATATCTCCCGGTGAATATGCAGTTGAGGTAATGATAATAGATTTAATGGGCTAGATATAATATATTGATGAGAGTGAAAGAAGAAAGTGCAAAAGCTGGCCTGCGGCTCTATGTTAAAAAGTTAAAGATCATTGAAAACTGCAATCTCACTTCCTAGCAAATAGATGGGGAAGAAGTGAAGGCAGTGACAGATTTTATTTTCCTGGACTCTAAGACCTCTGAAGATGGTGAGTGCAGCCATGAAATTAAAAGACATTTGCTTCCTGGAAGGAAAGCTATGGCAAGTCTGTACATGCTTAAAAAGTAGCAGTAACATACAAATGTGAGAGCTGGACGATAAAAAAAGGCTGAGCGCCATAAATATTGATGCCTGTGAATTGTGAGGCTGGCAAAAACGACTTAAAGTCCCTTGGACTGTAAGAAGGTCCAATCAAGTTAAACAATTCACTGGAAAGTTTGATCATGAGGCTAAAGCCCAACTATTTTGGCCATATCGTGAGAAGACAGTATTCCCCAGAGAAGAGTCTGATGCTGTTAAAGATTTAAGGCATATGAAGAAGGAGTGCCAATGGTGCTCATAGGACACAAAGTACACCAGGGGAGAGCCTTGCAATAAGCGCCAAAAAGAGATCAACGCGGATCTTACAATAAGCGCAAAAGCGCCACTGATAACAAAAAATACACCAACCCAGGGGTTCGCAATGAGCGCCAAAGGTGCTCATTGCGAGCAATGTGATGAGCGCCAAAGGCACTCAGCGCAAGGCTCGCAATGAGCGCCAAAGGATCTCAGACCACCAAAACACTTACTCTCTGTGGCAAACAGCATTACCTACCTTACAATTTTATTGCCGTCATTTTTTGATGGGCGAGTCGCTAGCTATATATATACTACCGAATTGCCCGTCAAACCAATGACGGGCATGAAATTGTAAGCCAGGGAATTCGGCGCTCATCGCATGCCTCGCAATGAGCGCCTTTGGCGCTCATTGCACGGCTGTTGGATGTTTGTTTTTTTGTTATTACAGGGGCTTTTGCTGTCATTGTAAGGTCAGGGCTGATATGCTTTTTGCGCTTATTGCAAGGCTGTCCCCTGGTGCATTTTGTGTGGTATTAGCAGCGTTGGCATTGGTTGTGAGGCGCGCAGTGAATGACTTTTGTGTTTATTGTGATATATTTTTTATTTTATTTTTTGTGTATATGTATTCATGTATGCCAAATAAATAATTAATAAATTAATAAATTAATATACTTTACCTATTTGTAAGTAATATATGCAGGAAGCATTGTGCTGAAGAGCTGACAATTTGTTTTGATGTTCCTGCAGCATCCAATGTAGGTTTGCATGGTTCTGGAGCTGAGGTGTAAGTGTCAGCAATGTGTGCAGTGTGTAGTGTAAATATGCTGCGTGCTGTGCTGTGTACTTCCTCATTGTGTAAGTTAGTGTTGTGAAATGGCGGCGAATGTGTATGTGGTACGTGGGTGTGTATGATTTAGCATCCTTACTAAAAGTGTATCTTTACCTCCTACGGCTTTTTTGAAAAGCCGTATGTGCTTGGTGGTGTTTTGAGGCTTTAGGGTCGTGTAGCCTCGTTTTTGTTTTTTTCGGCGGCCATTTTTTCTCTCGCTTAGGGGATTTTCGTGTGTGTAAGCTCAGGAATTTGGATTTAAATTGAGGTGCCCCCCCTCGCTGTGGGTAAGCTTTTTATGTATTTTTTGTGTGTATTTATTGTGTTTTTAATGTTTTCAGGAGTGCCCGGTTCGTTCTTTAAGGTCGAATTTTTGCGATGTCGTAATGTTTTTTTTCCCCGCGTCTCGTATTTTTGTCTAAGTCTGTCATTTTTCCGTTCTAAGTCCCGCGGTTTGTATTTTTTTGTGTAAGTCTGTATATAGTGATTGCGTGTTAGATGTATTTTGGTAAAGTGCCGCTTGTGTGGGTGTTTGTACCCGCGTGTGAGGCGCCTTAGAGCCTCCACCTCAGCAAATTCAGCCGATGTTGGAACCTCCACCTTCCGCAAATGCAGGCCCTCACTTCGAGCATTTGCGGACCAAACTGTGTCCCTCGCTTCGCGAGCTCGCAAAGAGTGATGACAATTCGTAGTTTGACAACTATTATATGTGATTTTTAAATTGTTTAGTTTTGGTTTCACAAATAAAGCTTCTCACTGTGACATACTACATGATTATTAGTACTGTATAATTCATGAATAATTAAGAGTATGTTTGGAATATTCAGAAAATAAATGTGTTAAAAATCTAGTAGCAACCTATTATATTCTTGTTTGTTATTTAAAAATATGAATGCTACTCAGACTTAAATTTTGTTATTAACAAAATTAAACATTGAGTAATAAAAAAAGCGTTTCACAACCCAAGAAAGATAATTAATTAAAGTGTATTATGGTATCTTATTGAATAATTAATTAATGCTCCATCAACACTTAATAACTAAATAAACCGTCAGAATTAACTAGACAAAAAAAATGCTATCACTGATGAATATTAGTTTAAATGGGATGAGGAACCTTCTACAAAACAATAATTAAAAAGTTGACAAAGATTCTGGATAGTGCAAACTGTTCTACAAAAGCGTAAACAAATTATTTAAATTGCAACATTATTTGACATAATTTGGATCATTTTACAAAATACCATATTTAATTTAATTATACTTTCATTTTTATTACATTACACAAATCTGAACTAGTGTACACTTGAATATGAAAAAAACAACACTTGTGTATGTCTTTATTTAAGTAACCAACCATAAATGGTTAACTATTTACACTGTTTAAAATGGAAAAAATATAGTAATTTAAAGGTCATTTAAATATATCAGTATTCCGATAAAAATGCTTGGCCTAGATAAACAAAGGAATTAGGATAGTTGCATGGTGGGGCAACCTACTGATTTAACAGACATTTAACACCTCACTTGAAATGCATCTCTTTAAATAAGCGTATCACCTTCCACCCTAACACGCTTATCACCTCTCTCTCCCTCTTCTACCACTCACTATAACTTAGATTGTAAGTCTGCAAGTTTCTATCCTAAGTACTTTGGGAATTCACCATGGACATTGGATTCCTAGCTCAAAGACAGTACCCTCCTTGCTTTGCTATTTGTTAATTTGTATTTATCTTTGTCTGAACTTAATTTATTTACATCGCTATGGAATATGTTGGCGCATTATAAATGAACTATTATAATAATAATAATAATAGTCTACCTATATTTATAATGATAATCTCATTATAAGTACAACAATAAGATTTAAGCCACCATCCTTTGTGGGTAGCTCATTTTGGTAAAGGCATTCACTAAGCTAAAATTACTCATTGTACAAGTATCTGCACCTTATGAGAACATACTTGACTGTACTTCCTAATTTTAACAAAACTGTTGTTCCTTTTTTTCCTTTAATTTTTCAATAAATGTCTTTAATATCTAAAATATGAAGAGGCAGTGTTGGATCTACCTTATTGGAGCACATAGGCAGTGAAGTGGAGGAGCCCCAGCGAGTGAGCACACAAGGTATGCACACAGCGATTTTTTTTTCTTTTCTGTATGTGTATATGGCTCTCTTGCGGTGTGAGCAAGTCAAAGACATTTCCCCATAGCAACCATTGTAACAACATAGAAACTCATACACGCGTCAAGCTATTACTTTTTTACTTTTTTTTTTAAAACTTTTTTAAAAGGCTTTTATTGTGGGTCATATTATTTATATTTTTCTTTGAGACTGCAGCAAGAATATGTTACACAAACACATATCATGATCACTTTTATCGCAAATAAAAAGTAATTCTGAGAGTTAAAGGGCCACTGCACAATGAAAACAGAAATTGTTTAAAAAAGATGAGTATGTTGTGTTTATTCCCCCATATATATTTACCTGATGATCGCAGATGCTGTCTCCTCTCTCTCTGCATCTGTTATTTACATTTAAACTGAGGGTTCCATCTCATGTCAGAGAAAGAGAGGTTGAACCTCTTGAAAGCTCATCACTCTAAATAAGATGTTTGGCCAATACAAAAGGTATCATAATATACTGCAATACTCATTTTTAATCTCTTTATATATATATATATATATATATATATATATATATATATTAATAATTACTAAATTACTGGACATTCACCGCTGTTTCACTCTTCAATTATTATGGAAGATACCGCATTTAGCCGAATCAAGAAGCTACTAATTGAATTAACAACAAAAACAACACAACTTAACAGTGACATTTATTTTTTGTCACAATGCAAGAAAAGGAATATTATACCAAATGGACTTAAAATCAAAAATCCACGAAGATCTACACATAACTCAATATATGCTGAAAATATATGCAGACGCACAAGTGAAAAACTATGAAACCACCTAATACATCAACAACTAAAGGAAAGCAACATATATGAAGCTGAGCATTTAGAAAAAGAAATACAACATCTTCACAAGAAACAACAACATGAATTTATAAAAAATAAAAATAAAAAACTCAGCTGCCTTTTCCAGCAAAACCAACAAAAGCAGCTAGAAGAGAGAATAAAATATCCAAATTCAGCCCTGAATTCTACTAACAACAACACATCTAAAATTCTTCCAACTCAAACAAATATTTTTTTTGAAAAATATACAGAACACAAAGGAATTATAAATCTCTCAGACCATCGACTATCACAAGCAGAGAACTCTGTTCTCTGCAAAGGATTGTCTTTCTGTCCAGACATAAAACAAGATAAAATACAACTATACTCGGACATAGAAGAATTCTTCAGGAGATTAAGACTGGCAGAACTTTTCCACATCTTTCCGTAGCGTCTCTTTACAGTAATATACCACACAAAGATGGTACTGAGGCATGCTTTAAGTTTCTTTCAACAAACATGCAAAACAATAAATATGGCCCTGATATTATTGTTAAACTAATTGAATTTATCCTTACCCACAACTATTTTACTTTTAACAAAAATACCTACCTACAGATGATGGGGACTGCCATGGGTACCAAAATGGCTCTACAATACGCAAATCTATTCATGGACGATCTAGAAGAAACATTCTTATCTGTATCCATTTACAAACAATACAAATACTACTGTTACATAGATGATCTGTTCATCATTAGTGATGTCGCAAACATAAAATTTTCGGTTTGCGAACCGCGAACGCGAACCGCCGCAAATGTTTGCGAACCGGCAAACCCGGCGAACCGCCATAGACTTCAATGGGCAGGCGGATTTTAAAACCCACAGGAACTCTTTCTGGCCACAATAGTGATGGAAAAGTTGTTTTAAGGGGACTAACACCTGGACTGTGGCATGCCGGAGGGCGACCCATGTCAAAACTCCCACGGAAAATTACATAGTTGATGCAGAGTCTGGTTTTAATCCATAAAGGGCATAAATAACCTAACATCCCCCTCCATCATCATCCTCCCCTGTATCTCTTTACTCCCTCCCTCATCATCCTCTCCTGTGTCTCTTTCTTCCCTTCCTCATCACCCTCGCCTGTATCTCTTTACCCCCTCCCTCATCATCCCCACCTGTGTCTCTTCCCCCCTCCATCATCATCCTCCCCTGTGTCTCTTTCCCCCTCCCTCATCATCTTCCCCTGTGTCTCTTCCCCCCTCCCTCATCATCCTCCCCTGTGTCTCTTTCCCCCCTTCCTCATCACCCTCCCCTGTGTCTAATCCCCCCTTCCTCATCATCCTCCCACCTCCCTCATCATCCTCCCCTGTATCTCTTTACCACCTCCCTCATCATCCTCCCCTGTGTCTCTTCCCCCCTCCATCATCATCCTCCCCTGTGCCTCTTCCCCCCCCCTCCCTCATCATCCTCCCCTGTGTCTCTTTTCCGCCTCCCTCATCATCCTCCCCTGTGTCTCTTCCCCCCTCCATATTCATCCTCCCCTGTGTCTCTTCCCCCCTCCCTCATCATCCTCCCCTGTGTCTCTTTCCCCCCTCCCTCATTATCCTCCCCTGTGTCTCTTTTCCCCCTCCCTCATCATCCTCCCCTGTGTCTCTTTCCCCCTTTCCTCATCACCCTCCCCTGTGTCTCATCCCCCCTCCCTCATCATCCTCCCACCTCCCTCATCATCCTCCCCTGTATCTCTTTACCCCCTCCCTCATCATCCTCCCCTGTGTCTCTTTTCGCCCTCCCTCATCTTCTTCCCATTTGTCTCTTTCCCCCCTTCCTCATCACCCTCCCCTGTATCTCTTTACCCCCTCCCTCATCATCCTTCCCTGTGTCTGTTAACCCCCTCCCTCATCATCCTCACCTGTGTCTCTTCCCCCCTCCCTCATCATCCTCCCCCCTCCCTTGATGATAAGGGGGGGAAGAGACACAGGGATAAGTGTGAGGGGTGTTAGGGTGAGGGGTGTTAGGGATAAGTGTGGGGGTGTTAGGTCTTAGGGATGTGAGAGTGTGAGAATGTTAGGGTTAGGTTAGGTTAGGTTTATGGGTGTTATGGATAAGTGTGAGGGGTGTTAGGGATAAGTGTAAGGGGTGTTAGGGATAGGTGTTAGGGTGAGGGATGTTAGGGTTAGGTGTTAGGGATAAGTGTGAGGGGTGTTAGGGTTAGGGTAAGGTGTGTTAGGGATAAGTGTGAGCGGTGTTAGGGTTAGGTGTTAGGGTGAGGGATGTTAGGGTTAGGTGTTAGGGATAAGTGTGAGGGGTGTTAGGGTTAGGGTGAGGGGTGTTAGGGAAAAGTGTGAGGGGTGTTAGGGTTAGGGTGAGGGATGTTAGGGTTAGGTGTTAGGGATAAGTGTGAGGGGTGTTAGGGTTAGGGTGAGGGGTGTTAGGGAAAAGTGTGAGGGGTGTTAGGGTTAGGGTGAGGGATGTTAGGGTTAGGTGTTAGGGATAAGTGTGAGGGGTGTTAGGGTTAGGGTAAGGGGTGTTAGGGATAAGTGTGAGGGGTGTTCGAGTTAGGGTGAGGGGTGTTAGCAATAATTGTAAGGGGTATTAGGGTTAGATGTTAGGGTGAGGGATGTTAGGGATGGTGTTAGGGATAAGTGTGAGGGGTGTTAGGGTTAGGGTAAGGGGTGTTAGGGATAAGTGTAAGGGGTGTTAGGGTTAGGTGTTAGGGTGAGGGATGTTAGGGATAGGTGTTAGGGATAAGTGTGAGTGGTGTTAGGGTTAGGGTGAGGGGTGTTAGGGATAAGTGTGAGGGGTGTTAGGTTTAGCTGTTAGGGTGAGGGATGTTAGGGTTAGGTGTTAGGGATAAGTGTGATGGGTGTTAGGGTTAGGCTAAGGGGTGTTAGGGATAAGTGTGAGGGGTGTTAGGGTTAGGGTAAGCAGTGTTAGGGATAAGTGTGAGGGATGTTAGGGTTAGGTGTTAGGGTGAGGGATGTTAGGGTTAGGTGTTAGGGATAAGTGTGAGGGGTGTTAGGGTTAGGGTGAGGGGTGTTAGGGATAAGTGTAAGGGGTGTTTGGGTTAGGTGTTAGGGTGAGGGATGTTAGGGTTAGGTGTTAGGGATAAGTGTGAGGGGTGTTAGGGTTAGGGTAAGGGGTGTTAGGGATAAGTGTGAGGGGTGTTAGGGTTAGGTGTTAGGGTGAGGGATGTTAGGGTTAGGTGTTAGGGATAAGTGTGAGGGGTGTTAGGGATAGGGTAAGGGGTGTTAGGGATAAGTGTGAGGGGTGTTAGGGTTAGGTGTAAGGGTGAGGGATGTTAGGGTTAGGTGTTAGGGATAAGTGTGAGGGGTGTTAGGGTTAGGGTAAGGGGTGTTAGGGATAAGTGTAAGGGGTGTTAGGGTTAGGTGTTAGGGTGAGGGATGTTAGGCTTAGGCGTTAGGGATAAGTGTGAGGGGTGTTAGGGTTAGGTGTTAGGGTGAGGGATGTTAGGGTTAGGGTGAGGGGTGTTAGGGAAAAGTGTGAGCGGTGTTAGGGTTAGGGTGAGGGATGTTAGGGTTAGGTGTTAGGGATAAGTGTGAGGGGTGTTAGGGTTAGGGTAAGGGGTCTTAGGGATAAGTGTGAGGGGTGTTCGAGTTAGGGTGAGGGGTGTTAGCAATAATTGTAAGGGGTATTAGGGTTAGATGTTAGGGTGAGGGATGTTAGGGATGGTGTTAGGGATAAGTGTGAGGGGTGTTAGGGTTAGGGTAAGGGGTGTTAGGGATAAGTGTAAGGGGTGTTAGGGTTAGGTGTTAGGGTGAGGGATGTTAGGGATAGGTGTTAGGGATAAGTGTGAGTGGTGTTAGGGTTAGGGTGAGGGGTGTTAGGGATAAGTGTGAGGGGTGTTAGGTTTAGCTGTTAGGGTGAGGGATGTTAGGGTTAGGTGTTAGGGATAAGTGTGATGGGTGTTAGGGTTAGGCTAAGGGGTGTTAGGGATAAGTGTGAGGGGTGTTAGGGTTAGGGTAAGCAGTGTTAGGGATAAGTGTGAGGGATGTTAGGGTTAGGTGTTAGGGTGAGGGATGTTAGGGTTAGGTGTTAGGGATAAGAGTGAGGGGTGTTAGGGTTAGGGTGAGGGGTGTTAGGGATAAGTGTAAGGGGTGTTTGGGTTAGGTGTTAGGGTGAGGGATGTTAGGGTTAGGTGTTAGGGATAAGTGTGAGGGGTGTTAGGGTTAGGGTAAGGGGTGTTAGGGATAAGTGTGAGGGGTGTTAGGGTTAGGTGTTAGGGTGAGGGATGTTAGGGTTAGGTGTTAGGGATAAGTGTGAGGGGTGTTAGGGATAGGGTAAGGGGTGTTAGGGATAAGTGTGAGGGGTGTTAGGGTTAGGTGTAAGGGTGAGGGATGTTAGGGTTAGGTGTTAGGGATAAGTGTGAGGGGTGTTAGGGTTAGGGTAAGGGGTGTTAGGGATAAGTGTAAGGGGTGTTAGGGTTAGGTGTTAGGGTGAGGGATGTTAGGCTTAGGCGTTAGGGATAAGTGTGAGGGGTGTTAGGGTTAGGTGTTAGGGTGAGGGATGTTAGGGTTAGGGTGAGGGGTGTTAGGGAAAAGTGTGAGCGGTGTTAGGGTTAGGGTGAGGGATGTTAGGGTTAGGTGTTAGGGATAAGTGTGAGGGGTGTTAGGGTTAGGGTAAGGGGTCTTAGGGATAAGTGTGAGGGGTGTTCGAGTTAGGGTGAGGGGTGTTAGCAATAATTGTAAGGGGTATTAGGGTTAGATGTTAGGGTGAGGGATGTTAGGGATGGTGTTAGGGATAAGTGTGAGGGGTGTTAGGGTTAGGGTAAGGGGTGTTAGGGATATGTGTGAGGGGTGTTAGGGTTAGGGTGAGGGGTGTTAGGGATAAGTGTAAGGGGTGTTAGGGTTAGGTGTTAGGGTGAGGGATGTTAGGGATAGGTGTTAGGGATAAGTGTGAGTGGTGTTAGGGTTAGGGTGAGGGGTGTTAGGGATAAGTGTGAGGGGTGTTAGGTTTAGCTGTTAGGGTGAGGGATGTTAGGGTTAGGTGTTAGGGATAAGTGTAATGGGTGTTAGGGTTAGGGTAAGGGGTGTTAGGGATAAGTGTGAGGGGTGTTAGGGTTAGGGTAAGCGGTGTTAGGGATAAGTGTGAGGGATGTTAGGGTTAGGTGTTAGGGTGAGGGATGTTAGGGTTAGGTGTTAGGGATAAGAGTGAGGGGTGTTAGGGTTAGGGTGAGGGGTGTTAGGGATAAGTGTAAGGGGTGTTAGGGTTAGGTGTTAGGGTGAGGGATGTTAGGCTTAGGCGTTAGGGATAAGTGTGAGGGGTGTTAGGGTTAGGTGTTAGGGTGAGGGATGTTAGGGTTAGGGTGAGGGGTGTTAGGGTTAGGTGTTAGGGAAAAGTGTGAGGGGTGTTAGGGTTAGGGTGAGGGATGTTAGGGTTAGGTGTTAGGGATAAGTGTGAGGGGTGTTAGGGTTAGGGTAAGGGGTGTTAGGGATATGTGTGAGGGGTGTTAGGGTTAGGGTGAGGGGTGTTAGGGATAAGTGTGAGGGGTGTTAGGGTTAGGTGTTAGGGTGAGGGATGTTAGGGATAGGTGTTAGGGATAAGTGTGAGTGGTGTTAGGGTTAGGGTGAGGGGTGTTAGGGATAAGTGTGAGGGGTGTTAGGTTTAGCTGTTAGGGTGAGGGATGTTAGGGTTAGGTGTTAGGGATAAGTGTAATGGGTGTTAGGGTTAGGGTAAGGGGTGTTAGGGATAAGTGTGAGGGGTGTTAGGGTTAGGGTAAGCGGTGTTAGGGATAAGTGTGAGGGATGTTAGGGTTAGGTGTTAGGGTGAGGGATGTTAGGGTTAGGTGTTAGGGATAAGAGTGAGGGGTGTTAGGGTTAGGGTGAGGGGTGTTAGGGATAAGTGTAAGGGGTGTTTGGGTTAGGTGTTAGGGTGAGGGATGTTAGGGTTAGGTGTTAGGGATAAGTGTGAGGGGTGTTAGGGTTAGGGTAAGGGGTGTTAGGGATAAGTGTGAGGGGTGTTAGGGTTAGGGTGTTAGGGTGAGGGATGTTAGGGTTAGGTGTTAGGGATAAGTGTGAGGGGTGTTAGGGTTAGGGTAAGGGGTGTTAGGGATAAGTGTGAGGGGTGTTAGGGTTAGGTGTTAGGGTGAGGGATGTTAGGGTTAGGTGTTAGGGATAATTGTGAGGGGTGTTAGGGTTAGGGTAAGGGGTGTTAGGGATAAGTGTAAGGGGTGTTAGGGTTAGGTGTTAGGGTGAGGGATGTTAGGCTTAGGCGTTAGGGATAAGTGTGAGGGGTGTTAGGGTTAGGGTAAGGGGTGTTAGGGATAAGTGTGAGGGGTGTTAGGGTTAGGGTGTTAGGGTGAGGGATGTTAGGGTTAGGTGTTAGGGATAAGTGTGAGGGGTGTTAGGGTTAGGGTAAGGGGTGTTAGGGATAAGTGTGAGGGGTGTTAGGGTTAGGTGTTAGGGTGAGGGATGTTAGGGTTAGGTGTTAGGGATAATTGTGAGGGGTGTTAGGGTTAGGGTAAGGGGTGTTAGGGATAAGTGTAAGGGGTGTTAGGGTTAGGTGTTAGGGTGAGGGATGTTAGGCTTAGGCGTTAGGGATAAGTGTGAGGGGTGTTAGGGTTAGGTGTTAGGGTGAGGGATGTTAGGGTTAGGTGTTAGAGATAAGTGTGAGGGGTGTTAGGGTTAGGGTAAGGGGTGTTAGGGATAAGTGTGAGGGGTGTTAGGGTTAGGTGTTAGGGTGAGGGATGTTAGGGTTAAGTGTTAGGGATAAGTGTGAGGGGTGTTAGGATTAGGTGTTAGGGATAAGTGTGAGGGGTGTTAAGGTTAGGGTGAGGGGTGTTAGGGATAAGTGTGAGGGGTGTTAGGGTTAGGTGTTAGGTTGATGGGTGCTATGGATAAGTGTGAGGGGTGTTAGGGTTGGGTGCTAAGGTGAGGGGAGGATGATGATAAGGGGGGGAAGAGACACAGGTGTGTCCTTGCAGCAGAGATCAAAAGAGTCCTACAGGACTGTATTGCACACTGTGTACAGTAGCCTAGCTATGGTTTTCCCTATTGATGCAGTATCACCTACACTCAGCCTCCTCTCAGTAAGTTATGATTCCAAAATGGCTGCTGTCCATGAGTTAGAAGGGTCTGGAAGGCAGGGTATGATGCTGATTGGCTGGAATGTGTCTGCTGACTGTGAGTTGCAGGGTCAAAGTTTGCTCAATGATAAAGTATAGGGGGCGGGTCGAATATCGCATATGTTCGCAGTTCGCTGCAAACGCGAACATACTATGTTCGCCGGGAACAGTCCGCCGGCGAACTATTCGCGACATCTCTATTCATCATATGGACAGAAGGAGAAATTAAACTCAGACTTTCACAGTTCATTCAACACCTTCCATTCATCTATAAAACGTAAAATGGATTTCTCTAAAGAACAGGTAAACTTTCTAGACAATACTATATCCATCACCAATGGCACTCTCCACTCATCTGTATATTGGAAACCCACAGACAGATGTAGCTACCTATACAGCTCCAGTTTCCATCCCTTCCACACCAAACAAACCATCATCCATAGTCAAGCTATTAGATACTTGCTCAAACACTGGAGACCGTGATAACATTTTAAACACTGTCTGAATCTTTTAAACAAAGGTTACAAACCCTTTATTACATAAAAAATAACCACTACCATCAAAATACCCCGTGAACACCTGTTAAAGTACAAAACAAAAGAAACTACTTCACATATACCTCTAGTGACCACATACCACCCAATTTTAGAGAAAATACAGAAAATAATGATAGATTTAAAACCATTACTAATTGAAGATACTGAATTAAGATATATTCCCAAAACCTCCCATCTTTGCAATTAAACAACCACCAAACCTGAAACAAAAACTTGTCAGCAGAAAATAGGCCAATGAACAACTGAAAATAAAAAAAAGGAACTAAACCTTGTAACAAACGTGCCTGTAAATTATGTCAACACATTTGTAATGAGGACACAGCCACACATAACAACAAAACCTATAACATCAAAAGAGCGTATTCATGTACATAGTCCAATGTGGCTTATCTAATACAATGTACTTTATGTGACACAGGCTGTTACATTGGAGAGACCAGCCAAAAAATGCACTTGAATTTACACAGGTTTTCAATAAGAAAACATAATGAAGACAGTTATTGTAGCCCAGTGGGACACCATTTTAGACAGAATGATCACTCCATCCAAAACTTAAAAGTCAAAATACTCAAAGGAAAATTTTTAAAACATCCAAGAGAGAAAAGCATTATCAGAATTTCATGTGAATTTGTATTCTTATACCATAACAGGCTTATCACTCTTTGTGAGGTTTATGTCCAACAAGAAAGATATCACTGTGGACTACAGAGCACTGTTTTTTCATGTATGTATTTTTGTATATTTGTTTATAGTATGTGTATATATGTTTCCTATACTATATTGTGTTGACCTCCCATATATGTATTTACCTGATGTCAGATGCTGTCTCCACTCTCTCTGCATCTGCTGTTATTATTCAAACTGAGAGTTCCATCTCATGTAGTATTGCTTGAGACTTGATAAAGGGAGGTTAAGCCTCTCGAAAGCTCGTCATTATAAATATAACGTTTGTCCAATACAAAAGGTATCAAATTATATTGCAATACTCATTATTAATCTATATTTATATGGATTAATAATTACTAAATTACTAGATTACTGGACATTCACGGCTGCTTCACTCTTCAATTACTATGGAAGATACCGCATTTAGCCGAATCAAGAAGCTACTATTTAAAATAACAACAAAAATAACACAACTCAACAGTGACATTTATTTTTTGTCACAATGCAAGAAAAGGAATATTATACCAAATGGACTTAAAATCAAAAATCCACTAAGATCTACACATAACTCAATATATGCTGAAAATGTATGCAGACGCACAAGTGAAAAACTAAGAAACCACCTAATACATCAACTTTATACAAAGAAACATCATCTAAATCACCAAAGAGTAAGCCTCTTTCCACAACTAAAGGAGAGCAACATATATGAAGCTGAACATGTAGAAAAAGAAATACAACATCTTCACAAGAAACAACAACATGAATTTATAAAAAATAAAAATAAAAAACTCAGCTGCCTCTTCCAGCAAAACAACATACAACAGCGAATGGAAGAGAGAAGAAATGACCCAAATTTAGTCCTAAATTCTACTAACACCACATCTAAAAACCTACCAACTCAAACAAATAGTTTTTCTGAAAAATATACAGAACAAACAGGAATTGTAAATCTCTCAGACCATCAACTATCACAAGCAGAGACCTCTGTTCTCTCCAAAGGATTGTCTTTCTGTCCAGACATAAAACTAGATAAAATACAACTATACTCGGACATAGAAGAATTCTTCAGGAGATTAAGACTGGCAGAATTTTTCTACAACAAGGGACATACCACAACATCATTAGACTGCAGTAACAAGAAAAAAAATACATATTTCAACCCACAACCTGGTCGTAACATCAGACTGGACAGTTATATAGAAAGCTTTCGCCTGAGAACTGCATCCATTATAACAACACAATATAAAAGAGACTTGCACAATCTTACTCCATCAGAAAGAACTGCCATAAAGTTTTTAAAAAACAATCCCAACATCACCATCAAACCGGCAGACAAAGGAGGTGCAGTTGTTATCATGAATACTCAGGACTACATAAATGAAGCCAACAGACAACTGTCAGACAACACCTACTACAAGAAACTGAACCAGGACCCTACAGAAATATATACTCTTCAACTTAAAAAACTCCTCAAAACATTCCCTAAAAATATACATCAGGAATTAGAACAACTAATCCCCGACAATCCTACAACTGGGACTTTCTACTTACTGCCAAAAATCCATAAACCAGGCAACCCAGGGAGACCAATTGTTACAGGTATGGACACACTGACTGAACAGATATCTGGATTTGTTGAAAACATCCTTAAACCATTAGTTAGTAACACCAGTAGCTATATACAGGACACCACTGACTTTCTCAACAAACTCAGTCAGATTAAAGGCCTACAAGCTAACACACTACTTGTTACCATGGACGTAGAGTCTCTTTACAGTAATATCCCACACAAAGATGGCACTGAGGCATGCTTTAGGTTTCTTTCAACAAACAAGCAAAACAATAAATATGGCCCTGATGTTATTGTTAAACTAATAGAATATATCCTTACCCACAACTATTTTACTTTTAACCAAGATACCTACCTACAGATGATGGGGACTGCCATGGGTACCAAAATGACTCCACAATATGCAAATCTATTTATGGCCAATCTAGAAGAAACATTCTTATCTGTATCCATTTACAAACCATACAAATACTACCGTTACATAGATGATCTGTTCATCATATGGACAGAAGGAGAAAGCAAACTCAGAGACTTTCATAATTCATTCAACGCCTTCCATTCATCTATAAAACTTAAAATGGATTTCTCCACAGAACAGGTAAACTTTCTAGACACTACTATATCCATCACCAATGACACTCTCCACTCATCTATATATAGGAAACCTACAGACAAATGTAATTACCTACACAGCTCCAGTTTCCATCCCTCCCACACCAAACAAGCCATCATCCATAGTCAAGCTATTAGATACCATCGGATTTGCTCAAACACTGGAGACCGTGATAAAAATTTAAAAACTCTGTCGGAATCTTTCAAACAAAAGGGTTACAAACCCCGTATTATTACCCAAAAAATATCAACTGCCATCAAAATACCCCGAGAACAACTATTGAACTACAAAACAAAAGAAACTACTTCACGTATACCTCTAGTGACCACATACCATCCAATTTTAGAGAAAATTCGGAAAATAATTAAAGATTTACACCCATTACTAATTGAAGATACTGAATTAAAAAATATATTCCCAAAACCTCCCATCCTTGCATTTAAACAACCACCAAACCTGAAACAAAAACTTGTCAGCAGAAAATTGGCCAATGAACAACTGAATACAAAAAATGGAACTAAACCTTGTAACAAACGTGCCTGTAAATTATGCCAACACATTTGTAATGATGATACAGCCACACATAACAACAAAACCTATAACATCAAAGGATCATATTCATGTACATCGTCAAATGTGGTTTATATGATACAATGCACTTTATGTGACACAGGCTGTTACATTGGAGAAACTGGCCAAAAAATGCATTTAAGGATGAATTTACACAGGCATTCAATAAGAAAACATAATGAAGACAGTTATTGTAGCCCAGTAGGACACCATTTTAGCCAGAATGATCACTCCATCCAAAACTTAAAAGTCAAAATACTCAGAGGAAAATTTAAAAGCATCCAAGAGAGAAAAGCATTTGAAATAAAGATGATTACATTCTTCAACTCTAAAAACACAGGACTTAATATAGATTTGGGCTTTCTAACACATTATCAGAATTTCATGTGATTTTTTTTCTTTTTCTACAATAACAGACTTAGCACTCTTAGTGAGGTGTTTGTCCAACAGGAAAGATATCACCGTGGACTACAGTGCTCTGCTTTTTCATGTATATATTGATGTATATGTGTATATAATATGTGTATATATGTTTCCTTTGCTATGCTGTGTTTATTCCCCATATTTGAATTTACCTGATGATGTCAGATGCTGTTTCCACTCTCTCTGCATCTGCTGTTATTATTCAAACTGAGGGTTCCATCTCATGTAGTATTGCTTGAGACTTGATAAAGGGAGGTTAAGCCTCTCGAAAGCTCGTCATTATAAATATAACGTTTGTCCAATACAAAAGGTATCAAATTATATTGCAATACTCATTATTAATCTATATTTATATGGATTAATAATTACTAAATTACTAGATTACTGGACATTCACGGCTGCTTCACTCTTCAAATATATATATATATATATATATATATATATATATATATATATATATATAATGAGGAGAAGAGGAATTTGGAGTTGGCCGGAGGGGAAGGCGGAAGAGGAGATGAGAAGGGGGAAGGGGAGAAAGGTAAGGACGAGGTATGGTAGGGGGAATGGTGTAAACAGCACTGCGCCCCCCTGAGCAGTGGCCACAATGACTGATTGCACCGGTGGTAGATATGCCCCTGAACTACATAATATATTTTTCATTTGCAAAGTTGTCTGTTATTTGATTTGATTCATACTATGTTTAACTACCCGTCTGACCATTGATTTGTGACTACATCTATACTAAGCCTACAACCATGCATGTTTATAATGTTGTTCCTTTGCTACTTAGACTAGACCTTGGTCTTCCTACTGTATATGAGTTTGTACCCTGACCCCTGTAGATCTTAACTTCCTTACCTCAGCCCTACAGTTTAATTCCCTGTATTATAACTGTATTATTACTAGTATTTTTTTAGCTTAATTTCACTTCGGTCATTGATAGCCTCTGAATTTTTTGGACTGATCCTAATTCTGATCATGCATGCATCATGCTTGACCTTTAGCTTCTTGACCTTGAGCATTGTTCTGATATATATGAGCCTACTCCTCACTTTCTGTTCCTATCTTAGGGATCCTCAGTCAGTGCTTGGAATCTGCTACAAATCTTGAAACTAAGTTAGATCATTTTTTACAACGTCAAGGAAACAACCTCATGCCAATGGTCATTTACTAGGTAAAACATCTTCTGATCAATTCTTTGGTAGTATACACAATGTTACATTAGAAGGGTAATATGTTTGCAACTTCCATATTTGGACAAAGTCCTATCAGACAGCAAACTAGTTTAAACAACTCCAAACAGTGAGTTTATTTGCATTTCTCTAATTACAGTTTTGTAAGTGTGGATCCTGAATCTGGATCCTGCATAAAAATGGTTATGATTATAATGACCTTAATCTAAAGAGCAAAAGCAAATTATTTTAATATGTTTATAACTAGACATTTTTACTCAGGACATATGCACATACAGTGTGTTCCATCAAACAATACAAACTAAAATGCATGAAATGATAAGAAAAATGATTAAGATTATGATTGATGGTGATAATCACTTCACTTGTATCCAACAGAACATGAGCAATAATTGCTTCTCTTACAACAAGTGATCACTTCAGAAAGTAAAATAACTGAAAAATAGAAAATCAATGAGGCTAATAATGAAAGCTGTAATGGTGTGAATGTGTCATTAAGTTATTCTGGCACATCCTCACTAGAAGAGAAATCTTCAGTCCAGCTCACAGTATCTATTCTATTAATGTGTTCAAGAAGAATTGTTAGAAGAATATCCAGCAATTGCTTTTCACTTGTCACATGTTGAACTGCCTGCTACAGCAAGCCCATTTAATTTCGGATAAGCTTATTTCATTTATGTAACATATATCTGTATTTGTTTGCAATTTATACTGGGCTGCAATCAGGGAAGTATAGGGGTTAGTGATGCATAAAGCCCATTAAACAAGATACCTGGTTCTTTTCATACATGTGTAACCAATCTCAATATGTGTGTACAACCTATTGCAACACATATTGAGTTAGGTTACACATATTTAATGAGAACTACTGTTTGCAATTTTGCTTTGCAATATGCAGTGACTTTATAGTTATGCTTTATAACATTATAGGCATTTGAATTACATTTAGATTTCACACATTTGGACATTGTCATCTGATATCTAAATGAGTTTATGTCCTAAAAAAAGTGTTCCTTTTTCATGCTTGTTTTACGTTCTATGATGGTAATATGACAATATAATATCAAATCTAATTCAAGTTTACTTTGGCATGTGTCAATGTTTTAGTGCATGTTGCATGCAGTGTGCTTATTTCACTCTGTACCTTTTTATATAAAGTAACTACCTGTGCAACCGTGTGTAGTACTGTATTTTGCATCTGCAGTGAGAAGAATTTTTGGTGTGTGAGTGTTTGGGGCCCTGAATTTTACATGTGTATTGGGCCATGGGTTTTCTGATGAGGGCCCCGAATGCATGTACCATATGTATTCATAATGTGAAGTAAATATACACAATATAAGCATATTTCTATTTGGGCATGCTTGGCTTCCAGGGTCAAGCAAGTTAATGTAATATGTTGAAATCCTGATAACCCATAATTGCAGTTTTGGGGAGATGATCATCATTGGTGTTTAAGGGCATAGTAGAATACCTCCATCCTCTGAAAATATATATTTTTTTAATTCATATACAGTGGAACCTCTATATTTGTCATTAATCCATGCCTGAGGAATGGATGTATACTGAATATGATGAATATAAAAAATACATTTTCCCCTAGGAATTAACTAAAATTGGAATACTTTGTTCCAGCCTTGAATCAGGTACATAAATAAATAAAATATGAAAAACTCCTTACTGCGGAGCAATAAGGGCTGAAGCTGAAGAGGAGCAAAGGAAGTATTGTTTAGAGAAGGAGCCACTTTCCATTAAAACATCAGACAACTCCAATTTTGGAGATCAATGTTTTTTTTTTGTTCCTTTTTACTAGCGCTCGATTTTAGCAAAGAACTTATCCAATATTGTTTAGTTTCTTTTTTTTTTTTTTTTTTTATTTTGGTACTAAAATTAGATTTGTAGATGAATATAGGAGCATTGTATTGCCAAACAACATGACTAGTACTGGATTTGAAGAATACAGGGCGGGGGGGGGGGGGAAGGAGTATAAAGGTTCTACTGTATATATTTTTTAAAGAATGCTTCCTCACATCCTCACACCCCTTATCTCCTTCTCACTCCTCATCCTGACCCTCAAGATTCCACTCTGATTCCATTAAACCTCACCCCTCTTCTAGGGTCCTCTCGTGCTAGTACAGCATCAAGCATCTTTCTTGCTTGGCAAGAATTCCCCAATGATATTCCAAATGTGATGTCACACGTAACAATAAAGGATTGAAGCACTTGCACCCATAACAACCTTCACAGTCAAACGTAACAATTCATATAGAATATCTGAGATTAATTAATCAAAATGTATGCAAATTGTTTTATTCTGTATCTTCAGCTAATTATTAAACTTTACATAGTCTCATTACTAGACCTTACATAGCTTCATTAACCCACATGTATTTTTATATGTGATATTTATCAAGTGTCAGTCATTTGCTTCAGATCAGTAATCCAGAAAATTAGGATATATTATGACATTATTTTGATATTTATGTTAGAATAATTAATTTTTTTTTTTGCAATATCAAAGAAAAATAAACTGGAGAGATTAAACGCCACAATTCTCAGTGACAAGCCTTGATTGTGGATAAAGAAGCAACATTGTTGTGCTTCAAATAAAAACCTTCATTACTCTTAACAGGTCATTGCATGGGCTTTCTATGCTTAGTGTAATCATTTGGAGTAGTTTTTGGACATTAATTAAGAATTACACGCACACACAGTCTCCAACAGGTAGAGAATTCTTTAATGATACCTTACTTAAGTGTGGAGATTTTTTTTATCTCTTAAGGTGCTGTTTCTGTGATAGACATTTTTTATTTATATGTGTGTATTCTGAGAGGAATATCATATGCTTGATGTTTACCTATTCCTATATACAATATATTATTTTTAGATAGATAGATAGATAGATTGATAGATAGATAAATAGATAAAGTTTACAAAAAATAAAAGAAGATAGTATTTTTTCCACTGTAAAAATACTTGGTAAGACCTAATCTTGAATATGAACTATAATTCTGTAGACCAGTAATAAAAAGCAGATTGTAGAAATGCAAAAGGTTCAAAGAAGGCCAACATCATAAACATAAGTGAAGAATGAATAGACAAACTAAGAATTTATCTTGAAAAAAATGCACTTTCATTGGGATTTGAGTACTATCAGGGCGTAAGGTTTGGTGTGGAGGGTTTAATCATACAGCACAGAAAGTGGGAAAAAAAGATAAAGGTCAGAAATGAGATTGATAGTTTCCTGGTTCAGGAAACATATATTTGTTTTAGGTATGAGCTTGGTATGAGCTCACTGGCAATGTCTCAATGATTTGATGATAAAGAACATGTCTCAAACAAATGTTTTTTGAACTTTCTGGACTTACATCTTGTTCAGTGTCAGATTCATAGATGTGATACTATGTTTAAACAAGACTTTTTTTACATGACTTACAGATCCGCTAAAGATCCATTATGTTTTTTTAGTTACAGAACTGGTTATCCTCTCAGTCCTCTGACCAAAATCCTGACCATAAAGTTTATTCTCAAAGGAAAATGTGAATACTATATTCTATTGAAGACCGAATATAAGCATTTAGAGGGAATTTATAATGTATTGCCTTTTCTGGACCAGAAAGATTACACTATTAAGTTCAATATATTCTGTGATAGAGCCACCTCCTACCAAGTTAAGGTAAACAAATAGTGCAGCAGAGCTAACAATTAATCATTTATAAACAATTAAAAATCAAATAGAGTTTAAATGGAAATGTTTTTACATATTTCTATTTGATTGTTATTGCTCTATACAATGACGCCGACCTTTTTTAATGTTTTAAATGGCCTTTAAGTAGATATGCTGTAAAGCAACATAATTTGTACTAAATTAAGGATATTCAGGATATGGAAACATCTTGGAATTTGGTTATTTCAGGGATATATATCTAAGGCAAAATCCCACCATAAGTTGAAATCTTTAAAACAAAATCTTGCTTCTATTTGTGCATTAATGCAATGGCATTTTTATCTGATGTCATGCAAATTTGAAAGAATGTTTTTAAGAAGAATCTGAATCTAGAATATGTCTAAGATAACTGAATACAGATATTAATGCAATCCATTAAAATGCAGATTTATTTAATGAAGTACATTTCAAATAATTTAAAAATATATTTTAAAATGCACTTAGACCAAGCAGAATAGACACTTTAACCATTAACAATGAATACACTTTAAACTGTAACCATTTTACAAAAATACATTTAATTACTAGAAGTGAACAAATATTGCCTTCAAAATTTTCAATTGTGTTGCTAGTAAATATGTCTGTTTAAATCTAGTTACATATGTCTAGCTCTTAATTTATATTAATTGGCTCTCCCTATATAATAATACATAACATTATCATCTACCCCAAAGATTTAAATATTATAATGGATTATATTTAAAAAATATGCATTATCAGGAAATATTACAAGTAATGAATGATGATGTGTGGCAACATTTTCTTTTTGGGATTTTCTGGCATCAGATAGTATTCTTCCTAAATTGATAGGACTGAAACCAGATTAGATTAAATGATTTACAAACTAGATAGATCCCAAACGTGTTATAAAAACACTTCAATAACTTAACAAATGTAGTAAAAACAAGAGTATACAGTTAATAATTATTAAAAATGCAGTCCCCTGATACAAATAAACTTTTAAACTAATTTTAAAGTCCCAGTTGGGATGCAGTAAGTAATAGAAAACTTTCTGAATCATTCTATTAGCACAGTTTATATAATTATGTGCCTATGTGGATTTTCATATATTGGCAAAACCACTATATTAAGAAGGATAATAAAAAAAATCAGAAGCCAGGTGTCACAACCTCTATGTTGAATGGCGTATAATAAGAGCCTATTGCCCAAACCTCTCCCCACATGTGTGACCAGTTCGTTTTACCTCTGTACAGTAGGAAGAACGTTCAGCCCTTAGGTTAGACTGAGAGATGTCTGTGGTCTTGTGTAGCATAAGGATATTTCTAAGTTCTGAAAAGAACTTACTCCAGCAAACAGAATTCCCAGCATGAATAACGAAATTCACACTTTAATTATGTGAACCAGTATAACATCTTTATTACTGAAACCATCAGACATATGTATACCACATTCTTAACAATAACAGGTTAATTAATTCAAATGTGCATCCATGGTTACACCCAATCCTTCTAGCTCATGTTATCACCCCTGTCTGGCAGTCTAAGACAATCACCTATTGTTTTCCCTTGGCACCTCTGTATTCTTGGTAGGGGGCAATTACATACAATAGGCATATAGATACCAGGCTGAAACTTGTGATACATAGAGAGAGACTGGTGTCATGTGACTCCTAGGGGTCAATTATCTCCCTAATCTTGTTAATAAGGGACTAGTCCATTACTATGAAATATGGGCATATACAATATTTCCCTTGTAAGTGCTAGCCACCCCCCCCCCCCTCCAAAGCACAACACAGACATACATCCCATCACTACTATCATGTTCATATGCACACCCCAACTATAAACATGGGTACCACAGTATGGGCCCAGTGGCACCCAGGCAACTTTAAACAGGCGTAACAAAGAATAACACATAAATCACAACATCCCCAGTGTTAACCCATCTCAGTGGGCCCCTTTCCCCTGGCACAATAAAACTATCTTATAAGGCTGAGGGCATCAGTCTGTAAGGTATTGCACAGCCAGTTCATCTTCATGCTTTAGCCATTACACCAGGTTACTAAAGCATGTCTAAATAATGCAACTGACAAAGCAGTGGCAGCTCAGGTTTTGGAATTTTATTCTGAAAAAAGTATCCTATTACATCTGCTTGGCAAAGTTCAACAGTGTTACATTGGATCAGCTAACAGAGTGGAGAGTAGATTCCCACACTATGACTGCACTGATTAAAATGTTCTGCTCAGCAAATTAGCTGCACCCAGGCAGTCCTCATTTAAGACTGCTCCTGAAGTATGGGAGGGTCTGTTTATGGACGTATTGTTATTTTTTTCTGACCTATAGAATTATACACATAGTTAGACAGCAGCCTGCAGCTTATGATTACTTGGAGCAAAATGGAGACCATGAAATCTGAAGACTATGCGGGCCAGGGATTAACAAACTATTGAACTGTTTATTTTGCTCCACCCAGGGTTAAGCTGGATGAGAGTTGGTTAGTGAGGACACTGTTTATTGCTTAAGGTTGGGCTTCTTTCGAACTAGGAATTTTATTTTCTTTGATTTGTTTTAGTTTGTAATTTTTGTAGCACTGGTTATATTTTAGTAAAACTTGGAAAAGTATCACAGCCTCTTTGTATTGTGTTCCTCAATCAAAGAGCCTGAAACTGCTTGCTAATAATGACTGAACACAAATTGCTTATTTTTCATCATCTTTGGACAGGAGCACCTATTTTTCAGACAGTGGTTGAAATTACAGTTCACCTCCCAGTCCTTGTTAATATATCTGTCAGGAAATAGACAGCTTCAAGGTAGTCAGCTATAAGCCTACTTAGAGATTAAAAGAATGGAAGGGGCTCTAGCTCAAAGATGGTAGGAAATCAGACAATGTTCAATGTAAATTATGTCACAAAATATATAATATTTCAAACAGAATAAAGGAAAAGGTTTCTAATACTATTTTTTTACTACTTGAGTCATAAACATGGGTTAAACTACAGTATCCCTTTAAACACTAGGGAATGATATTTTATATTTGGATTTTAAACTTATATAATAAAAGTTGTTTGCTGTGTTTTTTTCAGAATAAACACTCCACTCTAATCAATTGGGTTTTACTACAATCTTGTAACAGTGAAAATTTGGTTCTATTAAATGTAATTGCATGGCCTCAATTTTTTTGTAACATTTTCCTTTTAGAATAAATATTGTTGACAGTATTGCTTAATTTAAATATTTTTTGTTGCATTCTTTGCAAATGGTAGCTTTTGATGTGTCAAATTATTATTGCTCTGAATTTCCTCATACAAATATTTTATTGTTCTATTTTACATATATGCTTCCAAAACTGTTAACATTTGTATATCAGAAAAAATTAGCTTAGTGCCTGCACAATGTAGAGATAACCAAGTAAGTGGAGAAAATGGAACATTCATTAATATAATTGTTTGTTCAATGGTACTTTCAAGTTTTTTGATGGCATTGCTTCTATAGACTTACAATTGCTACTAACAGCTATTTAATCAAAATTAGAAGCTAAGCATTTTATACAATACATTTATTTCCAGCAACTAGTTAAAGCATTTCAGTAATCCATTTGCATCACATCACCAAAGCTCTAATGTTACTTTAATAAAAGCATATTCAAATTTATTTCCTACATTGGCACATGTTTTTACTAAAAATTATTTGTTTTATTTTATGTATTCAGAGCTTTGTTAAATCAACAAATTTGGAACAATATAATAGTGAAAAATCAGTTTATTGTATGGTATGACTTGCAGTTTTGTGAAAAAGTAAAAACTTAAAGGAAATAATTACTTGATTTCTCTAAAATAAATTAAATTATAACATTACAAAGTGATTTGGTTTAAAATTAGCAGAAAACAATAATATTATCATACACAATTTAAAGAATCCAGTTTATAAACATGCAAAAGTGAGCCCAGATACTACTTAGCAGCATTATTGCCACTTGCAGTTTATATTGTGGATACATCTGTCCTTTATACCAACATACCTCAGATACTTAGCATTAAAAGAGAAGTTTATAGGAAGGGTAAAGACATTTTCCTTAGCGCATTGTCGGTGACAAATGTGCTCCATCTTCCTCTTGAAGTGACTGGATAGCCAGGTGAGGTCTTCAGGTCCCATCACCTTCAGATCGGGAAGCCTTTACTCTTCCTCACTACAGGACTCCAGCCATAACCTTTCAAGTCTTTGGGCCAGAGAAAAAAAAAGCATTGATGATGCATGACAAGTGCTGGACTCTGAAAAGAGAAAACATGGAGAGTACATGCCCTAGAATTTTAATAGGGTATTTACATTATTTTGATTGATCCTTAATCTATGCCATTGTAAACAGTATATTTTTTCATCTCTCTGGTGTTTTGAAATCTGATGATGAAGTAAAAATAAATTATAATGGTTGAGTCATTTTTTTGTCATAATATTGTTGTTAGTAGCACTTAAATAGTAATGTCTTATTCTGACATTATAAAATATACAGAGTTGTGGGTGAATATCTCTGATAAACAATGTTTAATGTTTTAATCTGTGGCGATAACCAAGTAATAATGTATCATATAGCAAAGCCTCAAGTACAAGAAGAGACGTGTAACCCATTCTCTCATCATATCTCACCTCGACTACAGCAACTCGCTGCTTGTTGGCCTCCCCATAATCCGTCTCACACCACTTCAGATCATAAGGAGCACATCTGCTAAACTCATCTACCAAACTTAATGCTCAGTGTCTGCAGCACCTCTTTGTCAGTCGCTACATTGGCTTCCCATAGCCTCCAAAATAAAATTCAAAATCACAACCCTAACGTACAATATCCTCAACAATAAGGCACCCTCTTAAATCTCTCCTCTCGTCTCCTCCTCTGTTATCATCTCGCCTCACTCCCTTTTTTCTTGCTGCCCGTATGCTGTCGAACTCCCTGCCTTGCTTCACTAGACTATCCTCCTGGCTCAAATTCTTCAAAAACTAACTAAAATCTCATCTATTTAAAGAAGCTTACACCTTCAGCTTTTACACTTTAGATAGTAAATCTGCAAGTTTCCAGTCTTGCTATGTGCTTTAGGGAAAAATCTGTGTTTGCTTGATATTAAGCTCAAAGACAGGGCTCTCCATCTTTTTTGCATTGTGTTAATAAGGTTTTTGACTTACCCCCATATAGCTCTATGGAATATTTTGGAGCTTTACAAATAAAGGAAATTATTATTTGGAACAGGGTTATCTCGTTTTTTTTTTTTGTTGTTTTTTACCGATATGACCCTTTTGTCTCCAAAATTGTCACCTTTTACTGTGGTCCAAAAGGTTTACAGGAGTCACCATATACCTTACAGAAAAAAACATGGTAAAAGCTGTAGCTCCTGAATAAGAGTAATTAAAGTGGCAATTAAATGATTTTGTTTGAATAAATTAATTTTATATACATACTTGCTTGCACATGATCATCTGACATCATACCCATTTAATAGCACATATATCAAGACAGATGTGTGTGTGGCAGGGGTGCCTAAAGAATCTTTACCTATGGAGTTTTCAAAAATAAATCTGACCCTGACTTTAAAGTACCAATACCATAAAGAGAACTATTATTACAAAATGTAGAAATAATTCAAAAGTAGTTCCTTTTTGAAAAAAAAAAATATATTTCCATTTAGATTTATTGCATTGTTATGTCTTTTTTACCCATACATAAATTAGTCACCATACTACTTGTGAGTAGCCATTCCCTGCCTTTTGATCTCATAAATGATGTATCCTCTACCAATAGTAATTGTAAACCTAGATTTGAGGGACCATGTGAACCTCAATTTTCTGATTCTAGGTCATGCATTTTTTGTGTTCAAGATCTCAGCACCCAGCCAAAACACTTCTCAGGAGAACCCAGGACCTTCTCAGTGGTCGTATATCCACATAAATTATTGTAGAAACTTATCCCTTTGTCCCATAAGTGACAGAAGTAACTTTATATAATATTAGCATATCCTAGGGCTTACTTCTAGCGCACATTCATTATTTAAACTGTATACAATGACCCAAATCACTTCTTTAGATCAAATCACTATTCTAAACAATATAGCAATACTTTTAAATTGTACTTTGAAAAGGGACTTGGCATAACAGTGCCATATCCTAACCACAACCTGAACACTAAAAATTATAAACAATTATTTGGCATAAATACTCACAGCCATGCTATTACGGTCATAACAAAACAGTCCTTGAGCTTAGGGCTGTGACAGTTTGATCTAGGGCCATACATGCCCTTGTTGGTGGGGTTCAGTGGTCCCCCAGCCAGGGCCCCACAAGTCAGTCATGACAGTAATATGCTAATTTAACAAAAATACATATTTTTTTAACAAATATACATAGTATATATAAACATCAAAAAGTAGTGTTTTAGCTTTCATTAAGCTTTATTTTGTTTTAGATAAATAATTTATATATATATATATATATATATATAAATATATATATATATATATATATATATATATATATAGTAAATAATTAAAATAATTAGTACATTTGTGTTTAGATTCAAGCTTATATGACTCTCATCAGTGCGGGGCTGGTATCTAACTCATGCTGTAGATTTTGTGGGAAGGCTATTAACCAGTAAATAAATAGTACACTTGTGTTCATATTTGAATGTCGAAAATAAGTCAAAGTACATTGCCGGCTCAGAATTCCGAGAAATACAGCTATTACATTGCATTCTGGGAGCCTAGGCAGGGACATGCAAACAATCCCATAAAGGTTTTTTTTATTTTAAATTACCTACATAACAAATAAATATGAATTGATTGATAAAAAAAAAAATAAAATAATAGAAACAGATATAATTATATGCATAGGTTTACAACAATAGTTCATATATACATATTTTTTAAAAGTTTACAGATTAATTTAAGTAAATATGATATAAATTAAAAAAATCGATCTGCATTATCTGTTGTATGTGAAAGAGCTTGGTTTGTTACTTTATAATTTAGTTCCTGAACAGAGAGGCACCATTTCTTCATTTACCATTTTGTAGGTTGGATAAAATGTAAATATTCATCTTGTGTATATCATTAATGTTAATGGAGTGCCTTGAACCATTTATATCCTTGGAGATTTTCAATGTTGTATTCACAAAAGTTCATAGAATAAACCTGATTAATTTAGTTAACCTGTGAAAGTGCATTTTTTAAAATAAATTACTATTTAATATGTATTAAATATAAAGAGAAATGTGTTATAAAGTAAAGATTAAATATTCCTTAATTTTCATAATGTATACAAAGTATTACCTGGTTTGAGAAAGTTATTAAATAGCGTTGTTCCAAACAGTTTTTTGTTAAAAGATAGTTATTGATCAAAAAAAATATACTATTTTATACAACAAGTAATAGCATTTTTAAATATATTTTGCAAAATATGATTGTTGGAGGAATTGTCTTGAGAATATTGATGAGTTTCAGTCTAGAAGATATATGAGAAGCTGTTGAGCTAAAACAGTGCACTAGTATCTTTTGTTTGCCTATTTATATCACTTGAGTGCACTTGGCTATTGATCTTGTAGAATATAACTATTTTAACTAATATTAACAGGTCAAGAGTGTCAGAAGTAATTTAAATTTTCGCAATTTGGAATTAAGGGGAATTTACAACATAATACAAATGAAGTGCAATATTCTATTGCACAAATTGTAAATGTATACACACTTAAAATCTCTATTAAAATTGCCACATATTCTTTTAGCTACTCGCATCCTGATTGTGAATTGCACCCCCCAAAATAACTACTGACAAGCTAAAGACGCAATTTAGGGCTTAAATCTCCATTGATTTTTGCCCAGCTCCAACATTATAAGAGCAAAATAATTACACAAAATCGATATTCTATTACACCTGTAGCTCTAGCTCGCAAATTTAGTCTGATAAAATGTATCAAGTTTGTCAAAAATGTTACGAGCACTGAATAGGACAAACAAGGGCTTTTTCAAACACTTATCACAGCTGTAGCAGCAATTAAAAACACATAATACTGTACTTTAAAAGCATGAGTAGTCTAACTTCCATGTTTTATTCATATAATGATGATGGACTAATTTACTAGTGGCTTTGTCTAAAAAGTAAATTGCGGGCTTATTGTCAGATCATATGATCACGCCCCCTAAAATCAGACTTAAAAAGGTAGGGTTTATGCATGGAGGATGTAAGATGTAAATTGCGAGCTTGAGTCAACAGAATACATCTAAACATTTTGAGAAAAAAACACCTGCATCCAAAATCGCTGGTCAGAGACACCTACGGGCTTCTAATAAAAAAGGGCCCTGAGTTATTTTTTTTTGGTCTAAATCCCTATTTATTTTTATCTGTGCAAGCAATATTCATCATATGTAGAAACACTCAGTACTACAAAAGTAGCTGCTTAATACATTTTCATAGTAGTTTATGTTGTTAATGTGTTAGCTATTAAATGCCAATGTGGTACAGTTTTTATTATTAACCTTTTTTGGGTAGTTTAATAAATGTCCAAGTGTTGTTAGAAACTGAAACAATACAGTATTTAATTCATTAACTTTTCCAAGCAATTATTCAAAACACTGGCTTTCCATTTTTGTTTTCTGAAATACTTCTTCCGTTTTATCAGCAGGGTAACTGGATATGTCCTTATAAATTAATTAGATTAACATGTTTAGCTGCCTCATTCTAACTGTCACAGTGAATATTCTCTCAGTTTTTAAAGCCTTCTTCCATGCATTGGAAGTAGATCAGCACAAAACAAACACAAAGCTTCTACTGCAGCAAAATTGCACATAATACATTTCCAAGGGATTCTGTCACCCCAAATCAAGTATTTTTTATTAATGTGTATAGTGTATAAAAACTAACTATATATTTTACGAACCACTTTATTCTAAAGGGAATCATTCCTAAGAATATGCATTGTTTATACTGTATTCGTATGCAATTAGGTGGCTCAGAAATGAATTAACTGCTTTGTTGTGCTTAGTAGACGTATAGTCTTCTTGTATGTGTCCATGGTAGCTGCCCCTGAAGGTCATCATGCATTTAGATTCCCTCCTCCAATTTCAGTACTTTAGCAAGTTAGCATATTGAGCTGTGCATTAGCATAATGGGGCTGCACAATTCTTGCTAAATGCTATAACTGTAAAGAAAAACGGCTAATACAACCTATTGTCAGTTTTTTTATGTTCTTTAATTTTTGGCTGGAGTGATAGTGTTCCTTGCATTTTGTTACTCTCTAAAAACATTTTGGTCTTTATTAAGAATAGGTCTTCAAAACAGTATATCTTAAATATTCTGGTTATACTGGGCCTCATTCAATTGCGATGTGGGCAATTGAATAGGGCCCTAAATAAGCACATAGCATATTTTTATTAAATAAGTTTTTAGTTAGTGAAAACCTTTCTTTTGGATAGATGCTTGCTAACAAAAAACTTCTTTAAAAAATATATGTTATGTGCTTATTTAGGGCCCTATTCAAATGGGCAAATTGCAATTGAATGAGGGCCACTATATTTTAGCATATTACAATTATTAGGAGATTCAGAGAAACAAATATTACGCTTTCCACCAAGACAATTAGTGACCCTCTAAAAAGTTTTGAAAGCACTGGCCTAAACGAAAATATTGAGGCCGTCCTTTCATCAATTTTCAGACCTTAGATTCTTTAGATCGGTGGTTGTCAACCTGGTCTCTACTGCACACTAGTGGGCAATTCAAGCTTTTATGGTGGGTGGCAGTGTAATTGCTAAGTGCCGTCGCCGACGAGTGACGTCACATGCCAAAGATCCGCAACACCACGCTTGGCTGTTTGGAGAGCTGATGAGAGAGCCTAGGGACAGCTGTCAGGACCAGATCACTATCTAGTACAGGGTGAACCATATCTAGGGTCATATGATTTATGAGAAATCAGAAATGAGAGACGGTAGCACTGGTGGGTAGTAAGGACATTTTACCATCAAAAGTGAGCGGTAGGTATTAAAAGGTTGACGACCACCTGCTTTAGACCAATGTGTATTGGTTGGTTTAATTACACATTACTTTGTGTTTACAGGCATCAGCCCTCAGAATTTGATTGCCAGTTCTTACTGTGTCTGAAGAAAATGTATCTTGTGTTGATACTAATTTAAACCCTATATTAAAATAAAATATAGATACAACTTTATATTTAGCGGTTTGTGTCATGGACACTTCCAGCTTGGAATGCTAGTCTGCCTGTAGCTTGAAAGGAAGAGTTATCCTACTGATATTTACTCTTCTATTACGTTCTGCTGTCTAGTTGTTATATACAGTGGTAGCCTCATTATACAGTGCCTTGCAAAAGTATTCAGCCCCCTTGGCATTTTTCGTGTTTTGTTGCCTCACAACCTGGAATTAACATGGATTGTTTGAGGCTTCATAAAAAAAGGGGGTGAATACATACACACATGTTTTCTATTTCTAAAAAATTGTTTTATGTATATATTTTTCTAATTTCACTTCACCAAGTTAGACTTTTGTGTTCTGATCCATCACATAAGATTCAGATTAACAAAACATCGAACTTAAGGCTGTAATGTAACAAAATAGGTAAAAAGTCAAGCGGGTGAATACTTTTGCAAGGCACTGTAACTTAATGGGACATAAACAAGTTCCCTGTGTTTAATACAAAAATAATCTACCTAAGTGCAAATATAATTTATTAACAAGCGATTAAAAGCTCTGTTTTTACTGACGCCTTCAAAACAGTCCCTACAAAGATGCGTTACCTGCAGCTCATTTGTTATTGTTTGATAATGCAGCCATATCTTACTCTACTTGATGCTATAGACCACAGCAAAACAGGCATATCTGCCCATCAGAGCTCCCTCAAGCTCATGTTCATTGCTTCAATGACCTCATCTATCCATTCCACCTCTGCCATATCCTTTTCTTCTCCCTTCAATCTTTCCTATCATCAGAGTCTTCTCTAGGGAATCCTGATATGGCCAAAATATTTGAGCTTTGGACTCCAGATCAAACCTTCCAATGAAAGAGTTTGGCTTGATTTCCTGTAGTATTTATAAATTGGATCGTCTTGTAGTACGAGGCAACCTCTAAGCAGTTTTCTCTAACACCTCAATTCAAAGGTATCAATTGTACGGTGCTCCGTATTCTTTATGGTCCAGCTCTGGCAATACTATAGTTCCAACTATGCAGACCTTTGTTGATATTGTAATATTTTTTTCTTTTTAATACCTTGCCGAGTTTTGTCATAGCTTTCCTCCCCAGAAGCAAATATCTTTTATTTTCATGTCTACAGTCATCAACTGCAGAGATCTTGGAGTGCAGGAAAATAAAATCTACAGTATCATTGCCTCCACTTTTTCCACATCTGTTTGCCAGGAACTGAGATTGCTTTTAGCCATTTTCTTCATCTTTTTAACGTTAACCATCAGGCCAGCTTTTTCAATTTCTGATCTTAAATTCTGACCGTGGCTTCTTGGTCCACCTACAAATTCCTCAGTATATGGCAAGAAGTTTGATACTCCCATTTCTTTAAGATATTGCCGAATTTTGTTGTGATCCACACAGTCAAATACTTTAGAATAGTCTATGAAGCGGATATAAATGTTTTTCTGAAACTCTCTTGCTTTCTCTATTATCCAGGGGACATTGGCAATTTGATCTCTTGGCTTGCACATCTGGTAGTTCTTTGTCCCTACATTGTTGGAGCTGACCTTTTACAGCCTACTGGCCACTGTTGAGTTTATAATGCAAGGAACACCTTTGCAGCATCATCTTTTAGGATTTTGAACAGTTCCGGTGGAATTCCATCAACTTCTGTAATCTTGTTTTCAGAAAGGTTTCCTAAGGCCCATCTCACTTCACTCTCCAAGATCTCTGGATCCAGCTAATTGTACATACTATCAAGGTCATCACTGCTTTTATGATCCTTCCTGTATAGATCTTCAGTGTATTCCTGTCACCTCTTCTTTATATGTTCTGTTTCTATTAGGTCCCTACCATTTGTATATTTTATCACACCCACTTTGGCATGAAAGGTTCCTTTGAAATCCCCAATTTTATTGAAGAGGTCTCTTGACTTACCCATTCAGTTATCTTCTTCTGTTTCTTTACACAGCTCATTGTAGAATGTCTCATTGTCTCTTCTTGCTATCCATTGCAATTCTGCATTCAGTTGGACAAATTTACCATATTGACTACCTTTCATTTTCTTCTGTTCCTGAGCTACTTTCAAAGCCTCATCAGATAGACAGTTTTTCTTCTTAGTTTTCTCTCTCCTTTGGGGATATTTCTGTTGCTGTTTTCTGGACAATGTCACAAACTTCTCTGTAAACTTTTTTAGGCATTCTCTCTATGTCTAGTCCCTTAAATCTATTATTTACTTCCAATGCATATTCACAAGGGATATCATTTATTTTGCATCTACTGGTCTAATGATTTTCCATCTTTTCCTCAGTTTAATTCTGAACTTTGCAATAAGAAGCTCATGGCCTGAGCTGCAGTCAGCTCCAGGTCTTGTTTTTGCTGACTGTATAGAGCTCCTCCATCTTTGACTGCAAAGTTTATGGTCAATCTGATTTCCATATTGTCCATTTGGTTATGTCCATGTATAAAGTCATCTCGGAGACTGTTGGAAGAGGGTGACCTAAGAATTATCTTGACAGAATTCTACTAATCTCTGACCTGTTTTATTTTGTACTCAAGTACAAGTTATTCCAAGTGTCTCCTGGTTCTGTACTTTAGCATTCCACTCTCCTATAATGAGAATAACATATTTTTAATAGAGCTCTTTTCTGATTCTTTCATTCATACTAGATTTCTAATCACGTGAGGAATGGATACACCATCTCTGCTGTCATTAAAGGTAATATTGAACACAATAGTTAAAAATTGATGACTGTCTTCACTTTTTTTTTTTTTACTTCTTCAAATGAGCGTAATGTAACACTGACACTTCAGTGGTCATTTAACTATCTGTGGCATTGTAGTGTGTCATGGTTTACTAGTTAGAAAAAGGCTACTGATTTTTTTTCTTTTTAAATTATACAAAAATCTAGCCATGCTTGAAAGCAATGAGATCTTGTCATTTCAGATTAGGTAGCTTGTCATTTCAGAAATATGCCATATAAATTGTATTTTATTTCACAAATAAAACTCCACTCAGATATTTTCCAAAGTAATGAAACAAAAACAAAATGTGTTATTGTTAATAGTCAATTTTACACAGTGCTCTATAGTGATTCTTTGTAATTAGAATGCTGGAAAGCACAAAATTGTCCAGCTCATTTGCTGCCCTGATAAACAATTTAGGGCATAGAAATAAATTAAAAAACAAACATCTGAGCCTCTGATATAAATTTCCCCTGTGGGTCCCATGCATGCTTGTCTGATCTTGAGCCATTGACTTGCAGACTACAAAATAGCTGGTAACAAGGGCATTGAATAAAAATGTTGATCACACAAAAATGTGTAACGTATACTGTCCCTTCACTTGTATATACTGCAATGTATGCAAAATAATGTTAATATACTGTATTTTACGAAAACAAAACCAACAACAGAGCATGGAACAGAATAAGGAACCATGTGTTTGTCATCAAACAGAGCACTGAATCCCCTTCTGGATTGCTACCTTGTCGTGGTGAGGGGGCTTATGTACCTCAATGAAGGGGTGAGCTGTATCGTGTAGGGTTACCCAATATGGACAGGTCATAGTAGAGAGGTCAGAGAAATTGCTAGAAAGTAGAAACCCACTGCAGTGTATTTGCCAAGATAACCTTATGGATAAGCACAACCAGAGACATAATGATAAATGTGCTTGCCGGGCTGTGGTTCATGCGGTCAGAGACAGTCGGACGCAACTGTACGACTGATCAGCAACAGAGCACTGATAATACAAGTTTAAATAAATGTATAATTCAGTATTTTTTAAGAGTTTAATACCACCCAGTAACCCTAATTTGTTCTAACTAAAGGCTTTGTTAAGCTTCGGCAGGTTCTACAAGAACCACAATAATGAGCACCATGAAAATGGGAATAAACACTCCTTGCTGCAACCAGAAAAATGTAAGTGTATTCCTTTGTGTTCTTTAGATGTTCAAGGAAATAATTTTGGGAAAGTATTATTACAGTTAAAATATGATATAGGATCTTATAGTAAACTTGTAATTTATGGTAATTGCAGGACCTACTGGTTTACCTTATTAATCTCCATATATCCTGTGGTGCATACCAGCTTATATTGTCACAAGGTAAATAAAAAGTTTGATTGCTGTAAAATCTATCATTTCAGCTTTTATAAATAACTAGCGAATTGCCCGTCAAAAAATGACGGCAATGAAATTGTAAGTGAGCTAATGCTATTTGGTGTATAATAATAAAATAACTAATAGATTAATAAAGTAATATACTTTACCTATTTTGAAGCATTGTATTGAAGAGCTGGCAATCTGTTTTGATGTTGTTGCAGCATTAGTGGTGTGGAGCTGCTGTGTAAGCGTGCTGAATGTGTGCAGTGTAATAGTGTGCGTGCGCGAGACCAAACCGCTGTTGTGTACTTCCGCATTGTTCTAAAATGGCGGCTAATGTGTGGTATGCGTCTATAGCGGAATATCCGTAGGTGTTTTGTAGTGTTTTGCGTGTTTCATGTGGTGTTTTGCGTGTTTAGAGTGCTGTAGCCTCGCTTTCGTTTTATTCAGCGGCAATTTTTTCTCTTGCTTAGAGAAGTTTTTCTAAACTCTTTTATTTTCAGTTAAATTAAGGTGTAACTTCATTTTTTGAGGTCCTGGATGCTCCCTCTTGCTGTAGGTAAGCTTTTTATGTATGTGTTGTGTGTATTTATTGTGTTTTTCATTTTTGTCATATCCGCGGTTTGCGGCCGATTTTTGCGAGGTCGTAATGGGTGGTAACGTGTCTCCTATGTTGTTTGCGTTAGACGTAAAGTTTGCGAGGGTCGCAGCTGCTGGCAAGGAGCGCCTTTGGCTCTCCATGCCAGCAACTGAGGCCCTCGCTTTGCGAGGGCCGAGGGCTCGCTATGCGAGCCCGCAAGCATTAGCAACAACTCGTATGCTCACAACTACATATGTGATTACACTACAACAAGAAGAAGTGGATATGATTACATTTTACACATTTTCTACTTGATTTTAATTGCTCTATATGGTGGTGCAGAGCAGATTTTATGACTTCAGTGACCTTTTACTATATATTAAACTACTTGATCTTAAAACTTCCCACTTTCTCTATAACTTAGAATCATTATAGAACAGTGACTGTAAACACATTTTAAACTGTAACTTTTAACAAAAAAATCAAAAAAAAAATTCACAGTATCAAAAAGTGTTACAAATCTTTACGGAAATATGTTATACATGAAAAATCACCATGTTCTACACTGATTAAACATTACATACCAGATGCCTGGCACATTATAGTATATGCCACCTGCTATTATTTCCTTGGGGGTCAGCTACAATTTTTGTTTCAGTGAGTGCCCTAACAGAGCTTGGCATTTAAGTAACTGTGGCAAGAATCTACCAAACAAAGATTCGTATCAGGATATTTCATATCATATTATTCATTTTCAAAATAATAAAAAGTATTGAATATTAACTGTAAGTGTCATCAAAATAAATGCGAAATAGTGAAAAAAATTATCAACAACACCTACAAGCACCAAATAATCTTATGACTTATTCAAAGAAAATGTTTAAATCCAACACTAATAAAGTTGTAGAAAAGTAAATAAGATCCATTAAAACAATATTTTGTGTTCCCTGTGTATACTCAGACTTACTATAAGCGGGGGACTTGCTAAGCATTGCAGGGATTCTGCTGTATTTGCAGTAGGGTGCAATGTCTATTTTCAATAAGGTAAAATTGCCATTGCAATCCATTACAACCCATGTTGTAGCTTAGTGAATTTTACTCTAAAAGGGCTATTTCATACTGTCGTGCATTTTGTTGGGAAAAAGAAAAAGGTTATATCCATCTGGTGGTCTATTGGTCTTGCTACTACCAATGTAAACACTGACACATTTATGGTATACTCTTCTAACATGCAAGGGGTTAAAATGTTTTCCTTTGTACAAATTCCATTTCTGGGTCTAGTAAAAAAAATATGGTAAGACTTGGCCAAGGCAATGTAAGATATGGTAGACGTACGGTCGAGACCTTCAGAATGCTACATTTAAGATAGTGTGTTAAGGCATCTCTCCTCACTACCACATTGTTTTAAATAACATTATCGAGCAGGTGTTAAGATAGACGCACAATGACCTTGTCTCTTACCCAAAAAAATGTTGGTAGACATTAATACAACAGAGGTCACATATACTCCCTAATAATACATTTTTAGTATGCAGCTCTAGGTTGCCCTCCAGCGTACAGAACAAAACCTACACAACATTTATGAAATATTGATAATTATGTATATACGTTAAATAGTCTTTCTGCTACTATTGGAAAGCTGGGTACAACCTGAAATAAGATTTTGGGTTCATGGGCCGGACATGAACTCCAACCCGTTATTGTTTTCTACTTGGTTCCACAGACTGACTGCTTTGATAAATGAATTGAAATCAATTCTGTTAAAAAAAAACAAAAAACCTTATCAATACAATAGCCTGCTCTGATCAAATATAATAGTTGTCAAACTGCGAGACGTCGTCACGCTTTGCGAGGTGCGTATGGCTTAGCCGATGAGCGCCTAAGGATCTCATCACTGTAAGCCTCGCAAAGCGAGGCGAGCCGTTAAACCGTAGCACTTAGCCGCTACGAGCCTCGCAAAGCGAGGTGAGCCATTAAAATCCGAGACACGGGACTTAGAAAAAAAAATTACGAGACGTGGACCAAAAATTTAGGAGATTAGCGGCCGAACAAAAACATTTGAAAAACACACTAAATACACCCCAAAACATTCCCAAAACATCACAGACTGCATGGGGCAACAGCCAGGATGTCTGTGAGTGAGGTGGAACGCAAATTTTACTCGATTTAGACAATTTTCAACCCCACGAAAATTGCCTAAGCGAGGAAAAAAATAGCTACACGACCCCAGACCGTTCAAAACACTGCAAACCGCATACACATCACACTACGACCTACAAGATACACTATTACAAAAGCCGGAAAATGCTCACGAGACGCGTACCACATTAATAACATTACGACTATAGAATACCGCTTTACACAATAAACCAACGGCTTTACCTCGCGCACGCAGCCACACTTCAAACATTCACTTCAAACATTCATTACACTTTATAAGCAGGGCACCAACACTCACAATGTATATTCTATGCAGACGCAAAATACAAACAGATTGTTAGCTCTTCAGCCTATTGCTCGCTGCATATATCTATTATAAATAATTAAAGTATATTAATTTATTGCATAAATAATTAATTCTTACATAATTAATTAATTGAATAAATCATTAATTATTACTTAACTACATATACATAGAAATATATATCTCTCTCAGAGGACCAAAAGTACACACTCAGGGCAAGCCTCGCAATGAGCGCTGAAGATCCTGAGACTCGCAATGAGCGCCGAAGGTCCTCACAGTACAAAACGGTTTCAATTATAACTTAAACACCATTACCATGGCTTTAAATGTTATTGCCCTCCATTTTTGATGGGCAAGTCGCTAGTATAAATATAAAGGTCAATTAGCTTATCACTTAGATACATTATTAAGGGGGTAGTTACCTATTGTTTTAGTATATTTCTATATTCTAACTGCCATATTTGTGATTCGACCGTATTTGCTTAATACTGCTTTCATAAAGTTGCCTGCTATTTTGTTATTTACTGTTTTCACAGAATAATATGCTGAACTGCTGGATATTAATACCAAATATATTGTAGACATCTGAGTGTTTATCCAAGTGTGATTAGGCTTTATACTCTGCGTAACACTTCTGTATTGCACTAACCAAATAGAAAATATACACTGTGTATTGACTCCTATATTGATCTAATAGAATTTAAAACTAATTGTTGCCCTTTCATTTAAAATGATTGTTCATTGATTTTATGATGTGATTATCTTGCTGTCCATTTTGGGATGTTAGTTGCTGATAACTTGCCTTATCTCTGGATACCAAATATGCCTTAATGATATTTTTATACTCTTTTTGCTATTTGCTATATTGTCATTACTGAATTTAGAATGTTACAAATTGTGTTGTTATCACTTTAATGATTTTGTATATGATTCATTGATTTTCTATTGTAATCTATCTAAAGATCAAAGCTGACAAGTTTACATACATGCTATTTGTTCTTCATTTCTACTATTACCCCAATAAATGCTATTCTGCAACAAAGCGTATACTCGTCCATAAATTGATCATTGAACTCAATACATTTATTAAATCAATATATTGTTATATTGTGTCATATCAAATTGTATGAAAATACACCTTGTGTGCTTTATGTGGTACTATAATAAGAAGTACATTGATGTGAATCAACACTGCAAGAAATCAAGCCAAAATGTTCACTAGAAGGTATGATCAGGAGGCAAAAGCTCAAAAATTCTGGCCATATCAGGAAAAGATTGGAGTCCCTAGAGAAGACTCTGATGCTGGGAATAATTGATGGGACACTAAGAAGTTGATGGCAGAGGCTGATATGGACAGATGAGGTCATTAAAGAAATGAACAGGCACTTGATCGAGCTATGAAGGTTGACAGATGTGCCTGGTGTCATAGAATTGAAGCCGTTGAATTGTGGTGTTGGAGAAAACTGCTTAGGTTCCTTGGACTCCAAGAAGATGCAATTATTTAAATACTAATAATATTTTGACCATATCATGAGAAGACAGGATTCCCTAGAGAAGACTCTGATGCTGGGAAAAATTGAAGGCACAAGAAGAAGAATGGAGCAGCAGAGGCAGAGATAGATAGACGAGGTAATTAAAGCAGTGAGCATGTGCTTGGGGGAGATCAGAGGGGCAGTGGCTGACAGATGTGTCTGGCTTGCTGCAGTCCATAGTGTTATGGAGAGTCAGACATGACTGAATGACTTAACCAAAACCTATTACCCTGCTTTCCAAAGAAGCTTGTCTGTTTTATGATATTTTAAGAAATAATATAATTCATTCTCCAAAAACAAGAGTTTAAGCATTTTAAAAATAATTATGCTGGTCAGTAATTACCTGATATCAGTTAATTCTGTAGATATATTTCCAGTTACCTTTGCAAGCATTAGACATTATAACACACATGTAGTGTTCAAATTAAACCAAACTCACTGCAAATAGCCAGGAAATGCTTCACAGAGCAAATTATTCAAAGGTCCAACCACTTCCACATCTGGGACCAAAATTAACTTTTTTAAGCTTCCAGGAATTAGCTTATAAAGCAATTTAATTAGTAGCAGGTGCAACTTCTTAAGCCTTAAATACCTGTCAATCATTCAGTGCAGGTGTTTGATTTGCAATCAAGTAACGAGATTCTTGTACTCATTGTTCCTTTATCCAGCCCCATATATGTTATAACATCACTGTGGGCATATTCTTTAAAAAAAATGCTTTTAAAAAAAAATGTTTACTTAAAATATGCAACAATGTAAGAAAAAAATACAGTTTATAATTTATTAACTTTTATATGCAGTTATGTTGCAGTAAAAACTACTATTTCAGTTCTGGCAGATCAACTTCTTGAGGTGGGAGGAAACTATGAATACACAGGAAGTTTCTTTCTTCACAATGAGATTGTGACATCTACAACTGCCAGCAATCTCAGCAGGACTAAAGGGACACTTCTGTGAAAGTAGCAGACAGCAGTAGACTAGAAAAGGAAAACACTGCAGTAAAGGATATTTGCATATAAATACAGGGAGTGCAGAATTATTAGGCAAGTTGTATTTTTGAGGATTAATTTTATTATTGAACAACAACCATGTTCTCAATGAACCCAAAAAACTCATTAATATCAAAGCTGAATATTTTTGGAAGTAGTTTTTAGTTTGTTTTTAGTTTTAGCTATTTTAGGGGGATATCTGTGTGTGCAGGTGACTATTACTGTGCATAATTATTAGGCAACTTAACAAAAAACAAATATATACCCATTTCAATTATTTATTTTTACCAGTGAAACCAATATAACATCTCAACATTCACAAATATACATTTCTGACATTCAAAAACAAAACAAAAACAAATCAGTGACCAATATAGCCACCTTTCTTTGCAAGGACACTCAAAAGCCTGCCATCCATGGATTCTGTCAGTGTTTTGATCTGTTCACCATCAACATTGCGTGCAGCAGCAACCACAGCCTCCCAGACACTGTTCAGAGAGGTGTACTGTTTTCCCTCCTTATAAATCTCACATTTGATGATGGACCACAGGTTCTCAATGGGGTTCAGATCAGGTGAACAAGGAGGCCATGTCATTAGATTTTCTTCTTTTATACCCTTTCTTGCCAGCCACGCTGTGGAGTACTTGGACGCGTGTGATGGAGCATTGTCCTGCATGAAAATCATGTTTTTCTTGAAGGATGCAGACTTCTTCCTGTACCACTGCTTGAAGAAGGTGTCTTCCAGGAACTGGCAGTAGGACTGGGAGTTGAGCTTGACTCAATCCTCAACCCGAAAAGGCCCCACAAGCTCATCTTTGATGATACCAGCCCAAACCAGTACTCCACCTCCACCTTGCTGGCATCTGAGTCTGACTGGAGCTCTCTGCCCTTTACCAATCCAGCCACGGGCCCATCCATCTGGCCCATCAAGACTCACTCTCATTTCATCAGTCCATAAAACCTTAGAAAAATCAGTCTTGAGTTATTTCTTGGCCCAGTCTTGACGTTTCAGCTTGTGTTTCTTGTTCAGTGGTGGTCGTCTTTCAGCCTTTCTTACCTTGGCCATGTCTCTGAGTATTGCACACCTTGCGCTTTTGGGCACTCCAGTGATGTTGCAGCTCTGAAATATGGCCAAACTGGTGGCAAGTGGCATCGTGGCAGCTGCACGCTTGACTTTTCTCAGTTCATGGGCAGTTATTTTGCGCCTTGGTTTTTCCACACGCTTCTTGCGACCCTGTTGACTATTTTGAATGAAACGCTTGATTGTTCGATGATCACGCTTCAGCAGCTTTGCAATTTTAAGAGTGCTGCATCCCTCTGCAAGATATCTCACTATTTTTGACTTTTCTGAGCCTGTCAAGTCCTTCTTTTGACCCATTTTGCCAAAGGAAAGGAAGTTGCCTAATAATTATGCACACCTGATATAGGGTGTTGATGTCATTAGACCACACCCCTTCTCATTACAGAGATGCACATCACCTAATATGCTTAATTGGTAGTAGGCTTTCGAGCCTATACAGCTTGGAGTAAGACAACATGCATAAAGAGGATGATGTGGTCAAAATACTCATTTGCCTAATAATTCTGCACTCCCTGTACAAAGGTTATGTTTATTTATTCATTTATTTATTTGTGCTTTCTAAAACATTTTGTCATTTTTTTGTTATTTATTTAGTTATACAAAAGCCCATAAACAACTGACCACAGTGATAGAATAATTTATATACTATAATAACATAATAATTCATATTTCCGGTGCTCTGTATAACTAACATTTAAAAGAGAACAACGGACATAAAAATATGAAATTGATTATCATTTTAGCAAAAATAAACAATATTTTTCCACTGGTATTATATAAAAAGTATTGTTAAGAAAAATGTAAAATATTTAATATGTAGTAAATAACCTTGCCCTATGCTGATTAAACATCTCATATCGGATGCCTGTCATATTAGTATATGCCACCTGCTGTTTTTCCCTTCGGGATCGGCTATTTTGTTTCAGTGAGTGCTTTAATGGAGCATGACATTTAAATAACTATGTCAAGGATCTACCTAACAAAGATTCATATCTGGATATTTCATTTCATAATATTAGTTATCAAAAATAACAAAACAATGAAAACATGTTAGGTATGTGTCGACAACATATTTTTTTTCCGATTTGGCCAATTGAATAGGGCTCTAAATAAGCACATAACATATATTTTTTAAATAAGTTTTTAGTTATTGAAAACCTTGTTTTTGGATAGATGTTTACTAACTAAAAACTTCTTTAAAAAAATATGTTATGTGCTTATTTAGACCCCTATTCAATTGGCCAAATTGCAATTGAATGAGGGCCTCTGTGTGTAACTTTTTCTAATATAACACCTGCTGCTTATATCAGACTCATTGAGCCATTCTATACACATTCAGATTTATTTTATTTAAAAATACAATTTGGTTTCCACACCCCCAGATGTGCTTACATAGGCACTGGTACTAACCAATAGAAAAAGTGCATTTGGTATGGTTTTTAAGCCTATACTAATCAACAGCAGTACAGTGCAGAGATCCACAGAGAAATGTCTGGACTCCACCTTGCTTCATTGTGCAGAGGAAAAACAAGACTACACATCCCATGATGCCTTGATACACAAACTGCCATCACAGTTTGATACAATGTATTAGATGCCTGTGATTGTCCAAAATGAATTATGAATATTATGCTAATTTTAGTAGGGATTTCGAGAGGTGTTGAAACTCAAAATCAACTGCTTGCAAACTCAAGAGTTTTGGCTAACTTTAAAGTTAGTTTAATAATGTTTATTTTGGTATTTTTTCATGCAAAAATGCTTTGCATACACTACTGATTCTCCTCAAAAACATTCATAATCCAGGAAATGTAGATATGCCTTTAAATCTAACTCTAAAACTGTAGATCAAGAAGATAAGATGAATTGAAAGAATACGTTGGGTTCCCTGTTTGTAAACAGACTAACTATAAAGGGACTATATGCTAAGCATCAAAAGGGTTGAGGTGTGTTTTATGGAAGGCTGGAATGTATATTTCCATTGGGGTAACACTGTCATTGCAGCCCATCACAGCCTATGTTATGGCTAAGTGAAAGTGTCCATACAATGGGTATGTCACAGAAACTGTGATAACATAAGAAGCAAAATGGTACATGGTATGTAATTCTACATTTATAGGTCTATGGCTTTCCCAAGAAACTATTCTACTTTATAAGATTTTTTTTTGTTGTTTAAGAAAATTAATATTTTTATTCAGCATTCAAATAATTATATTGAGTAGCAATTAATTGTTAACAGTCAATTATGTGAAGGATTTTCCAGTTACCAAAATTAAAACCAGGGTCACATACAACAAACGCTGCAAAACGTAGTTTATACATAAGTCCAACCAACCCAATGTTTGAGACCAAAATGAGTCATTCTAAGCCTGCAGGAGTCAATTTATAATGTTTTTTAATTAGTAGCAGGTGCAACTCCTTGAACCTTAAATGTCTGTCAAAATTCAGTACGAAGTATAATTAGCAACTAATTATCATGTATCATGATAATGTATCATTATAAATAAGATTTTTTTTCACTGCTAAGAACAATTCTATGTTGGTTGGTATATATCAACTATAAAATCCCCTTATCATGAATTTAAAGAAATCCAATATAATTGTCCCATTAGAAAGCAATAACTTCACTTATAAAAGTTATATGTATATACAGTATATATATATATATATATATATATATATATATATATATATATATATATATATATATATATATAGACGGTATATATATATATATATATATATATATATATATATACGGTATATCAAGTGGACCAGCTTGGTGCACTATTGGCTACAGGTACCCTATTGCAAATAATGCTCTTTAATTGCTAAAAGCATGTTAGCATTTAATTTAATTAATTAAAGTAAATTAGTTTATATATATATATATATATATATATATATATATACATATATATAGACGGTATATATATATATATATATATATATATATATACGGTATATATATATGTATATATATATATATATATATATATATATATATATATATAAACTAATTTACTTTAATTAATTAAATTAAATGCTAACATGCTTTTAGCAATTAAAGAGCATTATTTGCAATAGGGTACCTGTAGCCAATAGTGCACCAAGCTGGTCCACTTGATTATTAAAGGACCACTGTAGCTTGGAAACAATTCACATGCTTGTGAAGTATATAACAATAATATTAACATGTGTGTAGGGACAACAAGCTTACAAAGAAATAGCGTGTCTTGAATAGCATGTTTAGAAATTAGAGTAAGTTAGATTGGTCAGAAATATTCTATATTACATTTTGAATAACTAAAGTTGATATTTGGCCTAAGATGTTTTTTGAAAACTAATAAAAAAAAACAGCCTTTTTTATGTTTTATACCGAAATTCCTTAGTGTAGCCATTTATTTTCTTTAGTCTAGACACTGCCTTTTACCTTCTCCGAGGATGTGTCCTTGTAATCGTATGAGATCCCTGTTTCTGCTGATGAAAGCTATGATAGCTCTGGATGTCAGATCCCCATTGAATAGATAAAACTTCCTGTGCATTCCAAGTATCATCCCACTTCAGGAAGCTGGTTTCCAGAAGCCATAAATAAAAATCAATATATTACAGGCTGTATTATTTTATTTTCTATTCAAAAACAATTTTCTAGTCAAGTTCTTCAAAAAAGTTTATTTAAAAAAATCGATAGCAACCCCCCTTTAACTGTAATGAAAATATGTTTCAGTCGTGGACATTGAGTTTTGACTGATCACTGATTCAACTCACAGACCACCCTCCAAGCACTGCAAACCATTGCAGAAAGATCACATCAAACCCTAGACAATATACCTTAAAATGAATATGCTCAAACTACCTCCACTACTAGAGCCCAGAAATGGGTATAAATCCTTGAGACCTAGGTATTGTGCTTATTCTTTATGCTTACAAAACACACAAAGATGGAAACCATTGGAGGTCCATTGTAGGGTTTAAAATATTTTGAAATCACTTTTGAAAGCTATGATCTGGACACCACTGACCTGCTAAACATATTTTTATTGACTCCATCCTATATTTAACCACTCTGGCCACTATGGATGTTCAGTCCTTCTACGCAAACATCCCACAAAACGTGGGTTTAGCAGCAAGGAAATATAGCAAATGCACCAGACAAATATAGCCAGTATAGTACATATTACTTTACATTATGGTAAGAATTCTACCTATAGATGATGGGGGTAGAATATTTGGGTTGAGTCTTTTTTTATTATAAATCACAAATAGAAATGAATTCTCACAGAAGGCATCTCACAGTCAAAATAATATACATTTTCAACTTTTTATTACAGTTTATTACATAACACTATTTTTTTATCAACTTTACTTGGATCTAAGCCAAGTCAACAATTACCATTAATGCACTTAATTTTAAGTACAATGTCACAAATGCAGAATTCACCAAGCAAAGGGGCTCTATGTAACTTGATTCTCTCACAATTTAATTTATGCTATATATCAAAACTAGTACACAGTAAAGTAAACAAAACATAGAAGGTGTCAAGTTTCCCTATTAACAATACCAACACTGTCCCTAAGTGGTGGGGAGGGGAAGTGATAAAAGTAGCATTATCAACCATCATTACCTATGGAGCCGCCTCTGTGTCTTTATACTATATATACTATAATGACATTTTCTTATCAAGGCAAGTTAAAACAGAAAACCTACATAGTGAGAAGTGCCTGTTAACAAGTCCACAAATGCAACCAAGAAAAACAAAATGATATACTTTTCATTGTTGTCATTTGCTATTGTTTCTTCTAAAAGATCAATATATCAAAAAATTCACAATTGGAAAGACGTATTATTACGTTTCCTAGAGAGGAATTTTGATTATAGACTTATTAGTAATCTCTTATATTCTTCCGTTATTTTTACTGTTTATACTGTTTATATAATTTAATGAGGTATCACGAGTGATGTCGCGAACATCAAATTTTGGTTTCGCTAACAGCGAACGCGAACTTCCAGCAAATGTTCGTGAACGGGCGAACATCGGCGAACCCCATAGACTTCAATGGTCAGGCGAATTTCAAAACCCACAGGGACTCATTCTGGCCACAATAGTGATGGGAAAGTTGTTGCAAGGGGACTAACACCTGGACTGTGGCATGCTGGAGGGGGATCCATGGCAAAACTCCCATGGAAAATTACATAGTTGATGCAGAGTCTGGTTTTAAGCCATAAAGGCCATAAATCACCTAACATTCCTAAATTGTTTGGAATAACAAGCTTTAAAACATCAGGTATGATGTTGTATCGATCAGGTAGTGTAAGGGTTAGGCCCGCTTCACAGTAACAGACCAATCTCCCCGTTTAATGCACCGCAAACAAACACAAACAGTCCCTTTGCACAACACAAACTCCCCATTTGCACAAGGTTGGATACCAAGCTAGCCATGTCCCGTTCCTTGTCCTCACTGATGTCATTGAAGGTCTCTTCCTCCACCCAGCCACCAAGGGTCCCCGAAGGGTGACAACAAGCCCCCTGGGACGCCTGCTGTGTTTGGTCTTCCACCTCCTCAAAGCCACTTTCCTCCTCTGACTCCTCTTCTTCAGACTCCCAGAGTCTGGGGGCTTCCACTGCCCAGCATGGAAGATTATACACAGGTCAAAGTGTGGGGGCTTCCACTGCCCAGCATGGAAGATTATACACAGGTCAGAGTCTGGGGGCTTCCACTGCACAGCATGGAAGATAATACACAGGTCAGAGTCTGGGGGCTTCCACTGCCCAGCATGGAAGATTATACACAGGTCAGAGTCTGGGGGCTTCCACTGCCCAGCATGGAAGATTATACACAGGTCAGAGTCTGGGGGCTTCCACTGCCCAGCATGGAAGATTATACACAGGTCAGAGTCTGGGGGCTTCCACTGCCCAGCATGGAAGATTATACACAGGTCAGAGTCTGGGGGCTTCCACTGCACAGCATGGAAGATTATACACGTTGCCTCTGTCTGCGTTATTATAAGGTGTGTACTGTTAAGTAGTACTATTCCTATCGGTTTAATCCCTGTTACGTCCACTATTAGGGGACGTGTATGTGGCATTGATTTTTGGAACAGGGAGATGGAAAAAGATGCTAAGTCGGACCTCCTACTTCAAATTTGGGTCACTGCGTGTGCAATCTAAGGTGCCACCAGATATGAGTGTCACTGTGCACTGGCAAAAGTTGGCAGAGTAGGTGCTGTAGGCCTCACACACACGCCTGTAGGCAGGCAACTGATATTCAATCGAATACATGTCACCTTAGACAAGCTTGTAGGGGGTTTGCGAGCAAGGCTGATCTTTTCCAGTCTATTGGACACTATTGAGTCTTCCAAATTTGTTGGCATTAGGCAAGTAACACTTTCACAGCATCATCTTGTAGAATTTTTAATAGTTTAGCTGGGATTCCATCAACTTCTAAGGAATCAAAAATAAGATTTGATGTGATTTCTATGTAACTACACAAAAAGTATTGGTAATTTAAGTAATAAAACCCTATATAGTAGTAGAACTACTATACTATTAAATAAAACGTTAATTAAAGTTTTGTTATAAGTACCATATTTATGTTATTCCCTTTAAACTCAAAAGATGAAATGCTCTTATTACAACAAGCAGTGAAATAGCAATTTTCTCTTTTGTTATACATTTTTTATAGGTTGAGGGGATTAACTAGGATTTAAAAAGAAAACAGAAAGAGATGTTAATTGGAAATTCATCTTTTGAAGAATGTTTCTTGTTTCATTGAATTGATAATGGCCTTTTGTAAGGCATAATAAATTGTGTATGGTATAATTCATCCAAATGCCTAGTTTAACACCACAATATTTTCTTGTTTTAGTAAATGATTAAACAGAAAGAGTACCAGTAATTAAGGTAAGAAATTGAATTGAACATTTACTCTTTGCCATCATGCATATTTATATAGCCATTTGGTCTCTTACATGATGTCATTTTTCAGCAGTGTATATGAAAAAAATACTTACTATTAAAAATCTAATAAAAATAATGTTTTAAATAGCATTGTATCTTTATTGCTGACAGGCAGTATATATGCCTCTGAGAAAATGCACTTTAATTTTAAAAAGCCACCCAGTTGGTAAATGGGATACAGCAATGAAAATGTCCAGAGTCATACAGCATTGAAAACAAATTGCACTATTTTAGCAGCCAGCGTTCTTAATGAAAAGTTAATGTCTGCATATCTAACAATCTAATTATGTATTACTACAAAATTCAGCACAACAAAAATAAAATATAATCCATTTTTATTTATAAATGGGGATTGTTATATTTGTATACAATAATCTTTAAATTAAAGTTTAAGTCTAATATGTATTCAATGCTATTTCTAAGAAGAAGATTTTAGATAATAAAAGTGCTTTATCATCTATTTGTTACTAGCGACTTGCCCGTCAAAAATGACAGGGCAATAAAATTTTAAGGCTGGGAAAGCTGTTTGCCACACAATGTGAGTGTCTGAAACTCTTAACCTTTTTGTTATCTACAAAGAAGTACAACATTTATAATATTTTTAAAAAATTTTTTAACTTTCAACTTGTATTTCACCAACAGGTAAACCATACTTTTTTAACAATATTAACTAATTAAAATTCTCATGTATGCAAGAATAATATAACAATGGTTGACGTTTTGATGAATACATATTGTAAACCATTACATAATACATAAATTCGTTATTTTTTAATGTTTTCCTTCTCCAATCTGAATTAGCCAATCATTGAATTGATTTTGGCCTTCAGATCTCATAATTATTTCTAATTTAAGATGTGTAAATATTTTCCACAGTTTACTTCTCTTTATACACGTTTCGACGATGTCAGTCCTATTGCCATGCGACACCACAGGTAATGTTTGCCTAAACTATCCTCCTAACAACATCACCTTTCCACCAAATAGCAAATCATTACCCATAGCTTCTTTTACTAATCGATCAATACAGTGCAGGGCATGACATGACATCATTGTTGCCTCATCTATTATAATTAATGTACTTTTGTGAAATGTTTTGGCTTGAAATGAATTCATTCGAATATCCAACACTGATGTTTCTAGATTGGGAACTGGCAGTTTAAATCCACTATGCACAGTTCTGCCACTGGTCTCGTAACGTTTCAAGAAGTCTTCACACATATGTAATTTAAAAGTTTCCCACAAAGCTAATGCATTAGGTACATTGCAAAAGATGCAAATGAAAGCAAATTCTTCTCTCATTTGCTTTGGCTTTTGACATAGTGCTTCTTCTTCTAGACATCTCTCCCATTTCATATCATCTGCCAGGAAGTTTTGATGTCTTGCAGCTAATTGGAAAGTATCATAAACTATGTCATTCACTGTGCGTAAATGTTCATAACTTGTAACATGGAACATGTAAAAGAAGTAATCTTAAGCTGAAATGTTCAATATCTCTTGGACTAAAAGTATATATTCGTGGGATCATTTTATGATTATCTTTTTATTGTTGTCACCATTGGCCATTTACAAATACAGTACATAGTGCTGTGGAATCTCAATGCATAAACATTGTCTGGCCTCTGTCCTGACAATTTAATTGAAACCAAGCAGTAAGTGTTGTTGCTCTATGTTAACTTTGTTCTAAAGCATTTCTTTCATTCCCTGCAGTGAAGCAAACAAATTGACTTTGTGGCAAATGTACAGCTAATCGATACACAGCATGTGACCGATCATGCATCTCAAATTTCAGAAGATGCCACATTGCTTCTGGAGCACTTACATAGCGAGCATCTAAATAAGATCAAAGTTTGTCATGTAAAACTCGATTGTCTTGTTCATTTTTGTGCACCTTGCACAACAACAGTTGCTGCATCATATCCTTTGTATATATATTTATACACATATTTGATGGATTTGATAGAAGTGCAATCTTCCACATTTATGTGTGCGTTGTACTTCATCAGCAAATGTGGATTGTATGGAACCACATATCTATTATCAACCTTTTGGCCATGGATAATAGCTGTTTCTCCTTCTCTTCTTTTATACAAAGGGTATCCATCACAATTAGCATAGGTATGCATCTGAAATTGTTTTTGGAACTCTTCTGTGCATTTTTCTATTTTCCATACATGGTGAATTTGGATTGATATCTCCACATGGACCATGAATCATTCTATGAGTTACATTCTCTTAAAGTTTTCAATGTTTTTCTGGATGTGGCAGTTCAGCAGTAATTACTGAATCCACTCTGTCTGCCGTATTCAATTTATCTTTTTCTTGCAAGATTAAAAGTATATGAGCATGTGGCAGGCCTCTTTTTTGGAATTCAATGGTATAAACAAAAGCCACACATTTCCCAAATAAGTGTGCTTTAGTTATATCAGGAAAGAGGATGGCAAAATCATTGCTCTTCCAGCAGGAATGTCTCTGTTTGCAGCCAAATCAGCGACGTAATCCATCAATCCACAATATTGTTCTACTTGAAGCTTGTTTTGTTGAAATTTTACAAAATTTAGATTATTTGCTTCGACTTGTAGATAGGAATCAATAATTTATTGTTGTGTGAGTTTCCCCCATCATAAAATAGGATTAAAATGATCCTGCATAGCAGTTTGTGCCACTTTATATTCCAGCATAGAAATATTGTTTCTAACACAAACTTTACTATTGGGATAACTTTGCAATTGCAATTGTGGTTGCCATCCTGGCTCACCATTTGGGAAGAAAATTGGATATGTCATTGGATCCAAATTACTGCTTAAAATATTTATGTTTATAAAAGGTTGTTCTTCATTGCATGGATATATTCTAATATCCCACTCAAATGGTGGTTCACCATCATCATTTTTAAAGGCCATGGCAACCTCATTTGCTGTTGGTAAATTATATCGTCTTAGATCAGTACTTTTGAGAACCATATTTACTCTTGGCATTGGCAATTGATTTATTTGCGCATGTGCCTGTTGTTCTTTTTCAACCTCTGCTAATTTTTTATATGCTTGACTATATGGGTTGTTGGCCATAATGTTCAAAGACTATGGGTAAACATTGTTTTTTTTCAGGAAGCATCAGTCTTTGTTCAACAGCTTCCATTGTATCAAAGACATATAACTGTGCAAATTTCCTTTGTTCTCCTGCTTCTGGGTGTAAATGTGAAGTCAGGTGGTAAATTTGTCCTTGTACTTTAAAACAGTAAGGACCATGTCCTAGGACATTTTCTGCTAATGTTGCACCCATTGAAACAAATTAAAATGCACTGTTATAAGACCTAATGTTTTTTTGTTTTTTTTTAAATTGGTAAAGTTTGGAAACCTTGGATCACTCATTATACTTTCTAAATATTCCGGAAATGTGTGTCTTTCTGGAAGTCTTACCTTTCCTTTCTGACAGCAACTAATAAACTCTCCATCAGTTGGTCTTTCCTTCAGAAAATGGTAGGCCCCACAAAACTGACAAATTACATTCATTAATCCACAATAATGAGTGTCTACTGTTAGTGCTGTAAATATCCTCAACATAGATATCTCTACAACTTTCTATATCTACATTGGTGTCATGTGTATGAACATCAGTGCCATGAGGCAATATTAGATCATTAGGCAATGTTTTACAGACATGTTTTTGTTTACTTTTTCTTTTCTTTGAAGCTCCACCACACTCAGTTTGTGCTTTCTTAGTGTATTTTCTTTTATTTAGAATCTCTGTCGGTCTTCTTCCCTTAAGCGTTGCAAAGTCTCAGTGGACTGTGCATCTCTCCATCTCTGCTTCCGTTCCCTTGCCGCTCTTCTTTTATGTTCATTCTTGTCTTCTGCGTTGTCCACTATTGTAATCTCTAATTGTAAATGTAGGTGTAAGATATATATATATATATATATATATATATATATATATATATATATTGTACATATATTTTTGACCTGTCATCAATGCAAAACCTTAATAGCAGTAATGAATCATTAAAATTACTTGAAATGCATTTGTATTGTTTTCATTATTTTTAATTTGCATACATTAAAAGCTAAAGAGCTAAGCATATATATATTGATCAATAATGTAATGTTAAAAATGTTGTTTTTTTATAAAGAATGATGAAGTAATCAATGAATGAATATACATTAATGAAATAATCTAAAACTGTCATAAATGCAAAACATAAACAGATAATCATGTATTCCTAAAGAAGGGCAAACACAAAGAGCTATGAGCAAACTATAGATTGGGCTGAAAATTATTTTTAATATTTTGATTAAATTAATAAATCAATAGATGAAGTTATGAGGTGTAATTGTCATTCATTAAAACATAAGTGTCTAAGCATAAAAGTTTTTTTTTGTAATTATTGATTAATAATTAATTAATTAAATAATATAGTTTAATTAATGAATCAATAACTATCATCAATGCAAAATAAAAAGACTTAATCCTATTTTCCTAAAGAATGTGATCAATAAATGATATACCTGTGAAGTTGATCTTATAGCAGATCAAATCCTGCAGATTTCACTCTCTGTCTTCAGGCAGGTGAAGATGAGAAATCTGTAAAATAAGATGAAAAGCATTTTTAATGTTTTGGTTCAATGAATTAAATAATCATTGAAACTATCCTGTTTAATTGGCATAGATGCAAAACATAAATGCCTAATCATCAATATATTCATAGGTAAATGCATTCCAAAATATAAAATGTAGCATATGTCATAATATTATAAACTGATTTAAATATTTAACTGCTTAGAGGGTCCTATCATATGTCAGTCAATGAGCAGGAACAGAAATATATAATTGCATTTGAAAAGGTACCTAATTTTTGGACAAGTTTAAAAAACATTTTTTTTGTGTAATTATTAAGAATTAAGAATTAATAAATGAATATACATTAATGATCAGTACTTCAGAAATGTAAATTCAATATTAAATCTATGCATTTTAAAATAGACAATATTTTTTTATGATGATTACTAATAAATAATTAATTAATTAATATACGTTAATTAATGAATTAATCAATAACAGTAATAAATGGAAAACAAAAAGCCTTAATCATTTTCTACTTAAAAGGAGCATCATTAAATGATATACCTTTAAAGGTGATCTTATTGCAGATGATATGCTGCAAACGTCACTCTGTGTAATCAGTCAGCTACAGAGATGATCAAACTGTAAAATAAGATGAAAAGCATTTTAATATTTGAATCCAATTCATTCTTTAATCCTTAAGAGTATGATGTTTAATTGGCATACATGCAAAACGTAAGCATGGATCTTTTCATAAAGAAATGCACTATAAAATATTAAATGTAGCAAGTGTCATAATCTAAGAAACTGTTTTCAATATTTAACTGCTTTGAGAATTCTATTTCTTTCAGGAAATGAGCAGCCACACAGAAATATAAGTGCACTGTAACATGTACAGATTTTTGGGAGCAGTTTAAACATTTTTTTATTATTATTATTACTAATTAATGACAAATTAGTAATTAATGAACATTAATAATTGATCAGCAACACAGAAATATAAGTGCACTGTAAAATGTACCAATTTTTTTAGGCAGTTTAAACATTTTTTTTATTATTACTGATTAATGACTAATTAAGTAATTAATGAACATTAATAAATGAGCAGCAACACAGAAATATAAGTTACAAAGTTACATAGTAAAAATGGTTAAAAAAAGACTTTCAGTCCATCAAGTTCAATATTTTAAGATCTCCTCTGGTCTGCAATATGCAGATTAGTTATTTATTTATATATTAATTAATTAGTTAATTCGTTATTAATCAACTATTTAATTATTTTTTTTTTATTTTAATATTATTATTTTTTTTAATTATTAATTAATCCAGAGGAAGGCAAACACAACAAAAACGCAAGTGAAACTTAGCCAATTGTCTCAAAGAGAAAAAAAAATCTCTCTCTAATTATCCAGGATAACCCTGAATTCCCTTTTTAATTAGAAATAAATCCAGTCCCCTTTTAAAGTTATCTATCGAATACGCTGTCACCATCTCCTCTAGTAGAGAATTCCACAGATTAACCACCCTTACTGTGAAGAACCCTTTTCATTCTTTAAGGTGGAATCTTTTTACTTCTAACCTCAAGGGATGTCCTCTTGTCAGTTGAAAACCTCTTGGCACAAAAAGCTCCCTTGACAAATCTTTATACTGACCCTGGATGTATTTATATAATGTAATCATATCTTCTCTTAGCCACCTTTTTTCTAGAGAAAATAAATTTAATTTGGTTATTTTTTCTTCATAACTTAGCCCCTTCATTCCCCTTATTAGTTTTGTTGCCCTCCTCTGTACCTTTTCTAGCTCTAAAATGCCCTTTTTATGAAGTGGTGCCCAAAATTGGACCCCATATTCCAAATGAGGGTGTACTAGAGATTTGTATAGTGGCAGAATTATATGTGCTTCCCTTGCTTCTATGCCCTTCTTTAAACATGCTAATGTTTTATTTGCATTTGCAGCTGCTGCTTGGCTTTGAGCACTGTTACCTAGGTGGTTGTTCACAAGTACTCCCAAATCCCTTTCAATATCTGATACCCCTAGATTTCGTCCATTAGGAATATAAATTGTATGGCTATTTTTCCTTCCCAGATGCATAACTTTACATTTATTCATATTAAATCTCATCTGTCATTTAGATGCCCATTCCTCAATTTTATGTAAATCCCTTTGGAGGGAAAGCACATCATTATCTGATTTAATTACCTTGCACAACTTTGTGTCATCAGTGAAAATGGAGACACTACTTTTCAGTCCCACTACTAAGTCATTAATAAATATGTTAAAAAGGAGATGACCAAATACTGAACCCTGAGGAACCCCACTTACCACATTAGTCCAATCAGAGTATGTACCATCTATGTATCAAAAGCCTTTGCAAAATCCAAAAAGAATATATCCACTGAATTGCCTTGATCCAGGTTCCTACTAACCTTCTCATATAAACTAATTAGATTTGTTTGTCATGACCTATCCCTCATAAATCCATGTTGACTCCTACTTACGATCCTGTTCAAATAGACATATTCTTGCATAAAGTTTCCCCACTACAGAAGTGAGACTCACTGGTCTATAATTCCCCGGATTTGCTCTTGCTCCCCTTTTAAATATAGGTATCACATCTGCTTTTTTTCCAGTCATCTGGTAGAGACCCTGTGTTGAGTGAATCTTGAACAATTAAATATAATGGTTTGGCTATTACAGAACCCAGTTCCCTCAGTACCCGTGGATGCATTCCATCAGGATTTTATTAACATTTATTTTTTCCAACCTCTTGGATTACTTCCTGTGTTAACCAGTTATTTGGTGAAGGGAGTGTAGCCCCATTATATTGCAATGTCCCAACCACTGGTACCTCCCTTGTGTATACTGAAGAGAATAACCTATTTTGCTCATCTGCCTTTTCCTGGTCACTAATTATCAGACGGCCTGTGTCACATTGTAATGTTCCTATAATTTCTTTCCTCACCTTCTTTCCATTAATATACTTAAAAAATATTTTCGGGTTAGTCTTAGTTTCTTTTGCAATTCATTTTTCATTTTCTATTTTAGCCAGTCTAATAGCCCTTTTGCAAGCCTTGTTGATTTCCTCGTACTCCTGTAAAGCAGTCTCTGTCCCCTCTTGTTTGTATAATTTAAAGTGCACTAATAATTGAGCAGCAACACAGAAATATAAGTGCACTGTAAAATGTACATATTTTTTGAGGCAGTTTAAAAAATTTTATTTTTACTAATTAATGACTATTTAAGTAATAAATGAACATTAATAATTGAGCAGCAGCACAGAAATATAAGTGCAGTGTATAATGTACATATTTTTGAGCCAGTTTAAACATATTTTTTTATTATTACTAATTAATGATCAATTAAGAAATTAATGAACATTAATAATTGAGCAGCAACACAGAAATATAAATGCACTAATAATTGAGTAATAATTGAATAATGAAAATTCATAACATCTGCAATGAACTCTTATATCGTAGTGGCTCTCATACTCCACCCTCTAAACCAACCAACAACACTCAGTCTTCTCCCTTCTCCAATACAACAACTACATTGAACTGCTTTGATCCGGCTACAGAGGATGAAGTCTCCAAACTGCTATCATCCACTCGCCTCACTACCTGTCCTCAGGATCCTATTCCATCTCAGCTCATCTCTCCCCTCTCTACCACACTAATCCCAGCTCTTACACATATTTTCAACCTCTCCCTTACTCCTGGCATGTTTCCATCTTCTCTAAAACATGCCATAGTTAGACCCACCGTCAAAACACCCCCATCTGACTCTGACGTTGCATCTAACTACCACCCTATCTCTCTGCTTCCCATGGCTTCCAAACTTCTGGAGCGGCTCGTCTATAACTGCCTTACCGGCTTTATTTCCTCTAACTCCCTTCTTGACACCTTCCAATCCGGCTTTCGGCACCAACACTCCACTGAGACAGCGCTCACTAAAGTCGCCAATGACCTGCTTACCGCCAAGTCAAAAGAACACTTTTCAATTATTCTTCTTCTAGATCTCTCTGCTGCCTTTGACACTGTCGATCATCCACTTCTACTCCATATCCTCTTCTCCCTCGTTATGTGAGACACTGCTATCTCGTGGTTCTCATCATACCTTCAAAATCGATCACTCAGTATCTCCTTCTCCGACACCTCTTCTTCTCCTCACCCCCTGTCTGTTGGTGTACCCCAAGGATCAGTTTTAGGCCCCCTTCTCCATCTACACTTCCTCAATTGGTAACCCCATAAACTCTTTTGGGCTTCATTATCATCTCTTAGTCTCCAACTGCCTCTCTAGTATATCCTCTTGGATGTCCATCCACCATCTCAAACTCAACATGTCTAAAACTGAACTCCTAATCTTCCCTCCTTCTCCCACAGCGTCAATTCCTCACATCTCTCTCACTGTTAACAACGACATCATCACCCCCTCCTCCCAAGCCTGTTGTCTTGGAATTCTACTGGACCCAGCTCTGTCTTTCATCCCTCACATACAATCACTAACTAAATCTTGTCTTCTCCATCTAAAAAAACATCTCTAGAATTCATCACTATCTTACACAAGACACAACTAAAATCCTTATACACTCTCTCATCATCTCTCGACTAGACTACTGCAACTCGCTTCTTGTTGGCCTACCCACCACCTGACTATCTCCACTTCAATCCATTATGAATGCCTCTGCTAGACCCATCTTCCATAAACAACGTTCAGTGTCGGCATCACCTCTCTGTCAATCACTCCACTGACTTCCCTTAGCCTCAAGAATCAAATTTAAAATCATGACCCTAACTTATAAAGCCCTTAACAATAACGCTCCCCCTGACAGCTCCCCCTGACATCTCAGCTCTTATCTCCAAATACTCCCCCACCCTCTTCGTTCTGCTAATGACCTTCTTCTTTCTACAACTCTTGTCACCTCATCTCACTCCCGCCTCCAGGACTTTTCTCGTGCTGCCCATAGTCTCTAGAATTTCTTGCCTCGCTCCACCAGATTATCCTCTTGCCTCAAAATATTTAAAACTTCACTTAAAACACATCTCTATCACCTCTCTCTCCCTCTTTTACCACTCACTATACCTTAGATTGTAAGTCTGTGAGTTTCTATCCTAAGTACTTTGGGAATTTACTGTGGACATTGGATTCCTAGCTCAAAGACAGGACCCTCCTTGCTTTGCTATATGTTAATTTGTATTTGTCTTTGCCTGAACCTAATTTATGTACAGCGCTTTGAAATATGTCGGTGCGTTATAAATCAACTATAATTTTATTATTATTATTATAACTATAACTATAATTATAACTATAACTATAATAATAATAGTAATAATTGAGCAGCAACACAGAAATCTAAGTGCACTGTAAAATTTATTTTTTGAGGCAGTTTAAACATTGTTTTTATTATTACTAATTAATTACTAATTAAGTAATTAATGAACATTAATTAATTAATCAATGAATATATTAGAAAGTGTTAAGCATTAATATATTCATAAAGTAAAGGCATTGTAAAATATAAGATTGTGCATATATATTTTTTAATAATATCTATTTTTTTTATGAATAAGTCATCAATAAATGAATATACTTTACCTATTTCTAATTAATAGCCAGCAATCAATATCCTGAAGAGCTAACAATCTCTTTGGATTTTCCAGCAACAGAAAATGTCCAGTCAGACTGTCATCACCTGAGGAGAAAGTGTCAGCTCTGTGGTAAATGTGCCCTATATATAGGCAGCGTGCATGAGACAAAACTGTTGGTTTAGGCAGGAAAGCCGCCATTTCAGGATTAAAATGTGTACATCTTAGTGTTGTAAAATGCGATATTCTATGTGTTATGCGGCTCACAAGCCTTTTCCGTGCTTCCTAACTGTGTATTTTTGTACCTCGTACGTCCCTGGCAAAGTCTTACATGCCTGGCGGTGTTTTATTCGCTTTGGGTCGTCTAGCCTCGTTTTCATTTTTATCAGCCAACATTTTTTCTCTCTCTTAGCTGATTTAAATCTGACTTTAATTTGCGTGCAACCTCACTGGCAGATGTCGTGGTTGTCCCCCCCCCCCCCCCCCCCATGCTGTGTGTGGTGTTTTGTTTTTTTTGTTTTGTTTTTCAGTGTTTTCGTTATTTTTGGATGTATGCGTTTAGGTTGGTAACATATTTTTGCGACCTTGTAATTATTTTTTTCTAAAGTCCTCTGATGTCGTATTTTTTTTTCTACGTCCTGCGGCAGTTTTTTTTTTCTTTATTAAGTCCCGCTTTTCTGAGTTGTTTTTTACTGTGAGTAAAACGCCGTAGAGCCTCCACCTCCGCAAATGCGGACACTCGCTTCGCAAGGTCCGCATTTGCAGCCTGCAATGATCTTTCGACTCATTGAAGTTTATGTCCCCATCCGCAAATGCGGCCCCTCGCTTTGAGAGGGTCCGCATTTGCAGCCTGCAATGAGCCATGTTGAAGCCTCCACCTCGGCTTTGCGAGGTCCGCATTTGCATCACGAGGGACACAGTTATTGCGAGCTCGCAAAGCGTGACAACGACTCGCAGTTTGACAACTATTATATGTGAAATGGAATTATGCTGTATTTGGGTCTATTATTGCTTTATTTGACTACTTGGGTTGCAACTAGTGAGAAAACCTTGAATATTTGTATTGCTTACAGCCTCATTTAGTTGGGGCTACGTTTTAAAACGTAGCATGTCACTCCAAATTTACGGGTTATGGCTATTAAATTAGCCCTGTAACATAGCGCGCAGTGGACTTGTGTGTTAAGACGCAGGACGGCCGAGAATATGCTACGTATTTAGCAACATTGAACTTTGCGGCCGTAAATCCTTTGATCCGTCAAGCCTATAACGCTACATTTTCAAATTAGCTGTTAAATTGCAACGTAGTCACTCGCGAGCAAGTAGTTAACAGGCAAATCGAGCCCAAAGGCAAACGTGTGCTCGAGAGGACCCACAAGGGGGGTAAATCTAGTACGTAGCACTTGTAAATCAAATAAAAACTCTGTACTGGGAAAGTGATGTTAGGTCTTAGAATTAATAGCTCAACATTCTCAAGCCCGCAAATCAGCTCAGAAAAATAGTTCATGTATCTGTATTGTGTGTTAATACATATACTGTAACTCGCATGTGATAGAATATCATATTTGTGGCTTTATTAATATTGCATTGACTGGAATTTGGGCTCGCTCGTAGCTCATAATTGAACCCAGTAAGACTTTGAAATCCATCCTCCATTTCCTTGTGATGACGATCTCTGTTGCCATTGGCTCCATTTCAACCCATAACTACATGCTTGCTTAATTGTTTGCGTTCTTGCCCGCAACTCTGAGGACCGAGAACTTGTTTACGATTTAGCCTCTCTATCTACACGTTGGACTTAAGAGGCTCAAATTTAATGAGGCTGTTAGATTGTAATCGGTTGAATTCTTACTCTAGGCACTTTCATTAGTACCAACTGAAACCTTTGACATGTTATATTAATGCAAGGTTCCATCCTCACTAACAAAGACAACATTTGTACACAGAAGGAAAATTAAAACATTCATTTATTAGAATCCACATAAGAACAGTATACAGAGGAACATACAAAATCAATAAGTACAGATAAAAGGTCTTACATGTTTTGTGATATCCCAAACACAAGTTCATAGTCTATAAAAGTATTCTTTCAATTCTCCATATGTTATACAGTGATTATTATATACAAGTGCTAGAACATTTACTAAATATGCTGATTTCTCCAGTGGTTGTAGTAGATGCCAGGTTTACCTGTAGCTCCCGCATGAAACATTGGAGCCAAAAGTTTTTGTTACAGAAGTGGAGGGAATATTAGTGGTATATTGGTAATCAAATTACCATGCATGTTTGTTTTAAATAAGTACACAAATTAACAGCCCAAATACAACTTAATTTAATAAAATAATGAATATAGTTGCGCTTTTATTTGTTGTTTATTCTTTACTTGAATACCTACTTCACAGGACCATTAAAGATCTAGCGTGATATTTTCCTACATGATTATTTTACATATTGTGATAGGATTGCAGATGATTTCTGTTACTTTTATTTGTTACAAAAACTAAATTCACGAGCAACAAACTAAAGCCAGAGAAATATTCAGGTTTTTACTTCCGTATGGTTAGTACGATTTGGGTGCTCCTAACACCCTTGCTACTATTTTTTTGTTTACCTTTGCTATACCCCAAAAATATGATTGATCAGTGGTGGAGCCACTGTAGGTGCAGCAGGCACAAAGCGCTAGGAGCAACAAAAGGTTAGGGGTCCTCTGCTACCAAGAGCAACCAACAGTAAAGAGGACCTCTTAATTTATTAGGAAAGATGATCAGATAACTATTTTACAGAAATGTGGTCTGATCACTCTTGGTATGATCTGACCACCAATACTGTAGATTATTTTGGCTGTTTTACTGATCCACTACAGACACTACTTTGCATAGAGAAGTTGCAAAGGAGGCTCACTATTATTTTTCACCAGGGTTCTTCATTCATTAGCTCTGCTACATCTGTATACAAATTGAATATAGACATTTCTATGCATATGCCAATGAGAAGATATTCAAGACTATTCTAACTTGTGTTTCTTATTCTTGGTGTTTAAACGCTTTTTCGGGTCATTCGCCTAGATCAAGTGATTCCATTTTATACCTTTAAGTGCAGATTATAATAAAAACGACTAAATAGTGAGTACAGCTAAATATAGCTTACATTTTTAGATAAGAAGTACAAAACCGAGAATACTTTTAAACCCTAGTACACTTAAATTAGTATTGGAAAAAGGTAAACAGAATATTATTGAATATAGTAAAATATTCTAATCATTGGTAGATACAATCGTCTGTCTAAGAAGGTGCATAACAAAATTAAAATACTGACATAAATTACTCAGCTTTGAAAAAAGATTTTTTCGTGTAGGAGACGTATACATATAAAGCAACATTTTGCACATAGCCTGTTAGAAATTGAATTTTTCATAATGAAATTAAAGATATTCCTCATCCCTTTGGAACAGGTTTTGGCTGGATTGGCAAGGCAAGAATCCCATCAGTTAGACGTCGTCTGTGAACAGGGTTTCTTTCTACACCTCACTGACTTTTGGAGATAGCAGACGTTGGTGTCTTTCTGCAGATCACACCGCTACGGACAAGGCACGGAATCTTAATATCCAGGAAAGGAACACGGTCATACACTTATATCCTAACCAAGAAATAATCTCTTTATTGAACAGGGAATTTGGGCTCCCTGGCAGTCCAGTGGTTAGGATTCAGTGCTTTTCACCCCTGCAACCTGGGTTTGATTCTGTTCTGTTCACACTATCCTGAAGCCATGCAAGGTTAGGTCTGGTCAGTACTTGGATGGGAGACCACCTAGGAATACCAGGGGCTGTATAATGTTGCCAACTTGAGAAGGAACTGGCAACTTATTTCAGTATCTCTGCCATGAATACCAAGTGGATTAGCATGGTGTGTTGAAATCTATGTGGTTGTAGAGTCAGACGCAACTGAGCAACAAAAACACACAGAATATTTATAGGGAACATACAATGATGGTTCTAGATATTAACACAAAATAACTAAGCAGTCGTGACATTTTAGACGTTATCACAAGCTAATACAATTAGTAGTCTGGAACTTATATTAAGATCACTTGGACAGATGGGCAAAGCTAAAATAATAACTAGATTAAATAGAAACTGTTTGTTTGCACTTCTGTACAGGAGATGTACACTACCACCAATTGTTTAGGGGAGCTGCAACATGGTATCAGCTTCACAGGGGGGCTCTCTGAGATCTGCCATTGCAAACATTAACTTGTTTTTGCCTTCATAGACCAGGTCACATAATATAACTTGAGTTTCATCAAAACTACATGTACGAGATATCAGGCATGTTTTAACAAGAACATAATCAATGTGACAAGCTGTTAAACACAATTATAATGCATCCAGTATTATAACAGTAAAGCTCCTCCAGGTGTGCAGCAAGCTTCAGAATTATCTTAAAGTTTATCCCATAACAGGTTAAAAATCTTTAAAAAAAAAATATACCAGGTTGTCTTTGTCCTCTACATCTGCTCTTCATTGTGTGAGCAGTCTTGCAAAGGAGGAGTAATTCTCAGAAAGAAAACCATAGCAATTATCTAGACCCTAGTAAAGCACCCAAAGTACTGTTATAAAGTAGCTGGGAATTACCCCAACATTCATTGTATCAGATCATGCAACATTAGGGCCCTGTGTAAATCTGGGACTCTAAGTTAGGATTGGTCATAGAAGAGAGGTCAGGCAAATTGAGGTCCACTGGAGAAGGAACTGGCAACCCACTCCAGTATCCTTGCCAAGATAAATGTATGGCTTCATACACTATAGATGTGACTGGCATGTTGCAATTCCTGGGGTCACAGAGAGTTGGAATCAACTAAACAACAACATGATTCATATTTGCTCCACTAAACCTGCTGTCTAAGACCCCTGAGCTAATCCCTAAAAAAACAATAGTGAGTGCCGTAGTGGTACAAAAAAGTTCTACCTAGCTATTTTAATCCCCATCCCTAAAACATTACGAGAGAACTGCTACAGGTCAATGATACGAGTGAACTTCACGTCACAGACGAAAAGCAAAGCATAAATCTCCATTGAATTTTGCACTGAAAATAAATTTCGATTTACTGTTAGATTTTGACACCAAAAACCTTATGCTAATACTAAAGCACTACCCTAACTCTCAAAAACTGAAGAAATCCTTACGTGTACCAAAGACCACTCGTAAGGGCTTTAAAGGCCTTTGCTGGGTGCCACAGCAGCAGTTAAAGAGACAGGTCACTTTCTCTGACAAACTACCCGGGCCCCTAAAACCCAACTTCTGCAAGGGGGACCCCCTTGTTCCTATCATTAAACCCCATGCTGCAGGGGGTTCCGATCGGGGGTAACTCATGATTTATTGTTAGTGCAAAAATCAATCTTTGCCTTGCTTTTCGTGAAGTTCAGTCGTAGCAGGGACCAGTAGCAGTTTGTTCACAATGTTTTTGGGGTGGGTGATTAGGATAGCTAGGTAGAATTTTTTGTGCAACTACGGCACTCACTATTGTTTTTTCAGGTATTAGCATAGGGCCCTTAGACAGCTGGTTAATTGGAGAAAATAGGAACCAATAACTTGTTCAGTTAGTCTTCAGTTACTCCAAACTCTCTGTGACCCTATAAATTGCAGCATGCCAGTCACATCTATAGTTATGTCTCAGATTTTGCATATCCATACAATTATCTTGCCAAAGATACTGGATTGGTTTGCCAGTTCCTTCTTTGGTGGACCTCAATTTGTCTGACCTCTCTGCTATGACCTGCCCATCTTGGGTGACCATACATGATATAGTTCACAGCATCATTGAAGTAGACAAGCCCCTTCACCACAACAAGGTAGTGATCCACAAAAGGGTGAGTCAATATAGAGACCATTAAATAATACTAGAATATTTACTTTATATTATTGTGGTGGTTATCAGATGTTCCCAGTGGCATTAGTGGGCACTCATTCAACTTGGTTAAAAAATATATATTGTCACTCAACAATTTTAGTTATAACATAACCAAGATATTGTTGATTGTAGATGCAATTCTAAAGTTATATTTACACCAAAATGTAATTGTATGTCATCAAATTAACAAAAACTATCATGTAGGGGCTGTTTGCCAAACATTTCAAGAGTCTTTTCATTTTTATTGAATTTGATCATGTTTACAACCTTTGAGTCAACTTGGAGCTTGTGCTCAGAAGAGCAGTAAGACAATAGTGTGAGCAGTCAAACCTTCTGACCAGTGTCATGATTGCCAAGAGTACTCATTACGACTTTGTTTAATTTTAGAGTGTGACTGTAAGATTTGTCATATATCTATTCTATTATTAGTATAACTGTTTTGTAGTGGATACGATTATAAATAACATATATTATTATTATTACTGAACTCGAAAAATGTACTGTGTTATGAAATACAATAACCCTAAAACTTCTTCATATAGTATGTTATGTTGTAAAAAATTACTTATGAAGCTTTTTGGTCACTTTATTATTTTTTTTCGCAATGAGTAGATGATTGTATTTTAAAACGTATTTCTGAGCAAATTGTTTCAGTACCAGCTTTTTACTGTGATTTACACGTCATTTCCAAGTTAGCTATTTTTTTACTGCATTTTGTCATGCTTAATTAAATCCTTCATACTTATCTACTTACAATTCTGTTTGTTGTATCAAATGTGAATTTAATGATTGCAAGCAAGTATAGGCCAGAGTACTATTTTTAACTAGCGAATTGCCCGTCAAAAAATGACGGCAATGAAATTGTAAGGTAGCTAATGCTGTTTAGTGTGTAATAATGAAATATATAATACATTAATAAATGAATATACTTTACCTATTTTAAAGCATTGTGTGGAAGAGCTGTGAATGTGTTTTGATGTTGCTGCAGCATTAGTGGTGTGGATCTGCTGTGTAAGCGTGCTGAATATGTGCAGTGTAACACTGTGCGTGTGCGAGACCAAACCGTTAGCGTAGTCGTGTACTTCCGCATTGGCGAGAAATGGCGAGTAATGTGTGTTATACGTTTGTATCGGAATATCCGTAGGTGTTTTGTGGTGTTTTGCGAGTTTCTTGTGGTGTTTTGCGAGTTTAGAGTGCTGTAGCCTCGTTTTCGTTTTGTTCGGCGGCCATTTTTTCTCTCGCTTCGTTTTTTTTTTAGTCTCTAAACTGTTTTATTTGAAGTAAAATCGAGGTGTAAGTTGTATTTTTGAGGTGCTGGGTGCTCCCTCTTGGTGTAGGTAAGTTTTTTATGTATGTGGTGTGTGTATGTATTGTGTTTGACATTTTGTAATGTTCGCGAGTTGCGTCCGAGTGTTGCGAGTCCGTAATGTGTGTGAACGTGTGTCGTATGTTGTTTGCGAGTGTCGTAATGTGTGTGTCGTACTGTTTGGGTTGCGACGTGAAGTTTGCGAGGGTCGCAGTTGCTGGCAAGGAGCGCCTTCGGCGCTCCATGCCAGCAACTGCGGCCCTCGCTTTGCGAGGTCCTCAGGTGCTGGCATGGAGCGCCTTCGGCGCTCCATGCCAGCAACTGAGACCCTCGGGCAGTGCCCTCGCTACGCGAGGGCCGCGGCTCGCTACGCGAGTCGCGGCCCTCGCTTCGCGAGGGCCGCGGGCTCGCTACGCGAGCCCGCAGCGTTAGCAACAACTCGTACGCTCACAACTATATATGTGATAGGGGCACATATTAAACACTCTCCTTGTAACATGTCACAATATCCATATGCAATCTATTGATCAGTTGTTTAAATCTACAAGTCTTAGAGGGCAAGGCATCAATTCCTTTTATTATATGTGGGAGCAGGGGCGTAGGGAAATGTGTGGGGGGAGGGCAAATCCCCCCAGGTTACATGATCAGGGGACACAAAAAATAAGTTAAACTTATCCATGCATTACCAGACTATGCTACTAGAGGGTGGAAGTGTTATGGAGAAGTATGTTTTCCCCATGTATATATATATATATATATATATATATATATATATATATATAAAATTATATATATATATATATATACTATAAATATAAAGTAAATTGATGGTACATTTGTGTTCACATGTGAATGTCTAAAACAAGTTAAGAATTCCGAGAAATACAGTTATTACACTGCATTCTGGGAAGCTGAGCAGAGCCCACAAAGGCATCGCTCTTAAATCCATAAACCAGTTTAAACATGGCTTCCTTTAAGTGCATGCTCGCTGCATTACTCTGCTTTTATGCAAAGCCAAGGTTGAATGCTGAGAATCCTACCCACATTCAGCTGTTTCAAGGTTACTGCCTATCATCAGTAGTGATGTCCCGAACAGTTCACTGACGGACTATTTGCAGCGATTTTTGCATGTTCGCGTTCGCAGCGAACGGCGAATACATGCGCTTTTGGGTTCTCCCCCTATTCATTATCATAGAGGAAACTTTGACCCTGCACCTCACAGTCAGCAGACACATTCCAGCCAATCAGCAGCATACACTCCCTTCCAGAGCCTTCAATCTGAAGAACAGCAACCCCAAAAGCCCTTTTTAGGGCTAGAACATCATTTATTTTATTTTATATTTTTTTCCTTTGTAATCTAATTGCATATGCCTGCCTGCCAGCGTGTGTGTGTGACAGGCTAACACCTAACAGCTTATATTGTGCTCAGTGAAATAAACAACACTTTTTTGACTGTAATAGATTGAATATCAGTTGCCTGTCTACAGACGTGTGTGTGAAGCCTATTGCATCTACTCTGCCAACTTTTGCCAGCGCACAGTGATACGTCATATCTGGTGCAACCATAGTGTACAGTGACATAAAACAACACTTTTTTGACTGTAATAGATTGAATAGCAATTGCCTGCCTACAGGCGTGTGTGTGAGGCCTACAGCGCCTACTCTGCCAACTTTTGCCAGTGCACAGTGAAACTCATATCTGGTGGCACCTTAGATTGCACGTGCAGTGCCCCAAATTTTAAGTGGGAGGACCGACCAAGCATCTTTTTCCATCTCCCGCTTCCAAAAATCCAACCCATATACATGTCCCCTGATAGTGGACGTAACAGGGATTAAACCGATGGGAATAGTACTACTTAACAGTACACACCTTATAATAACGCAGACAGAGGCAACGCGTATAATCTTCCATGCTGTGCAGTGGAAGCCCCCAGACTCTGACCTGTGTATAATATTCCATGCTGTGCAGTGGAAGCCCCCAGACTCTGACCTGTGTATAATATTCCATGCTGTGCAGTGGAAGACCCCAGATTCTGACCTGTGTATAATATTCCATGCTGGGCAGTGGAAGCCCCCAGACTCTGACCTGTGTATAATATTCCATGCTGTGCAGTGGAAGCCCCCAGACTCTGACCTGTGTATAATATTCCATGATGTGCAGTGGAAGTCCCCAGACTCTGACCTGTGTATAATATTCCATGCTGGGCAGTGGAAGCCCCCAGACTCTGACCTGTGTATAATATTCCATGCTGGGCAGTGGAAGCCCCCAGACTCTGACATGTGTATAATATTCCATGCTGTGCAGTGGAAGCCCCCAGACTCTGACCTGTGTATAATATTCCATGCTGTGCAGTGGAAGCCCCCAGACTCTGACCTGTGTATAATATTCCATGCTGTGCAGTGGAAGCCACCAGACTCTGACCTGTGTATAATATTCCATGCTGGGCAGTGGAAGCCCCCAGACTCTGACCTGTCTATAATATTTCATGCTGTGCAGTGGAAGCCCCCAGACTCTGACCTGTGTATAATATTCCATGCTGTGCAGTGGAAGCCCCCAGACTCTGACCTGTGTATAATATTCCATGCTGTGCAGTGGAAGCCCCCAGACTCTGACCTGTGTATAATATTCCATGCTGTGCAGTGGAAGCCCCCAGACTCTGACCTGTGTATAATATTCCATGCTGGGCAGTGGAAGCCCCCAGACTCTGACCTGTGTATAATATTCCATGCTGGGCAGTGGAAGCCCCCAGACTCTGGGAGTCTGAAGAAGAGGAGTCAGAGGAGGAAGGTGGCTTTGAGGAGGTGACAGACCAAACACAGCAGGCATCCCAGGGGGCTTGTTGTTACCTTTCGGGGACCCTTGGTGGCTGGGTGGAGGAAGAGACCTTCAATGACATCAGTGAGGATAAGGAACGGGACATGGCTAGCTTGGTATCCAACCTTGTGCAAATGGGGAGTTTGCGGTTGTGCAAAGGCACTGTTTGCGGTTGTTTGCGGTGCATTAAACGGGGAGATTTATCTGTTACTGTGAAGCAGGTGTAACCCTTACAATACCTGATTGATACAACATCATACCTGATGTTTTAAAGCATGTTATTCCAAACAATTTAGGAATGTTAGTTGATTTATGCCCTTTATGGCTTAAAACCAGACTCTGCATCAACTATGTAATTTTCCGTGGGAGTTTTGCCATGGATCCCCCTCCGGCATGCCACTGTCCAGGTGTTAATCCCCTTGAAACAACTTTCCCATCACTATTGTGGCCAGAAAGAGTCCCTGTGGGTTTTCAAATTCGCCTGCCCAATGAAGTCTATGGCGGTTCGCCGATGTTCGCCCGTTAGCGAACATTTGATGAAGTTCGCGTTCGCTGTTCGCGAACCCAAAATTTGATGTTCGCGACATCACTAATCATCAGCATGGGGTGGGATCCCAGCTTGTGTTGTGGACCTTATGAGTAGGTAGTTCACCACAACAATCATTTAATATATGGTTGGCAAAAGAGCGATAGAAGCCCTCCACCGTACAGTAGTACAGTAAATAAATGGTACATTTGTGTTTACATTTGAATGTCTAAAACAAGTTAAAAAACCTGCTTCCAGCTCAGAATTCTGAGAAATACAGTTATTACACTGCATTCTGGGAAACTGAGTCGGGACATGCAAATGTGCCCACAATGCCTTGTACCTCAATCCATAAACCATTTTAATCATGGCTTCCTTTAAGCTTTTGACCACTTCATTACACAACAGCATTATTATATATCTATATATAGAATTTTTCATTATATTGTGGAGTGGGTGGGGCCCAGGAGCACTGAGTTTTTGAGGGGCACTGAAGCATTCGGCCCACCCCAGAGCCAGCCCCGGCGCATTGCAGGGCCACAGTTTTTTTGTTACTTTAAACTTTATCCCCCACCTCCACAATTTTTTTTGTTCCTTTGCCCATGTTTGGTAGTATTAAATACATTTTGTTTTTAAATCCAGAATCTTATTATATGGGAAGTACATTTAAGATTAAAAAATAACTAGTAATGGATGGTTGAACTTTCTATTATATAGACATTTCATTTTTGAAGTAATAGTCACAATTCATAAGTACATGATAAGAAAAATGAATATGCCAGGTAATCTTATATATTGCATTCTTCTGGGCATTCATATTATTATGTATTAGACTAAAGGAATTAAAGATGAGCTAGCTGTCATTAAAACTGACTTCTTGGAAAGCCACAATTCCACTGCCTGTTAAAATCAATTGCACTGCAATTTTAAACATCAGCAAAAAGTAAAAATCAATTCCTGGGAAGTATATGCAAGTAAGATAAAATATTACACAAGTGTTTACTTCACAACTTCCTTCGTCTGATACTAATACTTGAACTTAATTTTTTTCTCTTAATGTCTCCCCTGGTTAGCTCTACTTTAATTCTGTTTCAGGTATAGTATACTATTATCCGAGAACATATTGCTCCCTTGAGTTTAATTCCCCAAAGATGGATATTTAAGAACATCCTTGATATTAAGGAGAGCAATCTCATCATCTTCTGCACAAGTAAATCATTCTATAAAAAATGTAGATCTTTACTTATTCTGCTCTGGCAGAGTCTTAATCTAATGTTTTCTTTTGCAAGCACTGTAACTTACCTTACAATAAACAGAAGGTTGTGTTATCATAAAACTGATTACTACAGCATCTAGATCAGTTTCTATTTTTATTGATCTGAAATTACAGATAACTTTACACAAGGCTAGAACTAAAAAACTTGAAGAAATACATTTTCTTAACTTGAAAAAATAATATGTTGCAGATACAGCAGCGTAGCATTTTTTTTTCCATTCAGTTTTAGTAACTAAAATGTTTTGTTTCATGTAATCAATCTATAGACCCTTAATGAATCACTGTAATAGTGCAAATTTTCCAAATTTTCAGTAGGAATTATCAGTACACACATATTTTAAATTTACTGTGTTTAAAACTGTTGATTTTGTGAGAAGAACTATAATGAACATTGCCAGTTTTCCCTGATGTTTAGGTTCTTTTTTATTTGTTGTGACTGTAGCAGATACACCTAGGGCCTTATTCAAATGCAACTGCAGTTGCCTTCATACCGGGCGTAAGTCTGCGGGCTTGGAATTTACAACAGTTACAGAGTGATTCAATTAAACCAGCCCGCAGCTGCCTGGCCAAAAGCCTAAACTGTCAATCGTATGTAGCATTTCAGAGCGTGATCATGATCAATTAAACAAGGCCGTAACTAGAAACAGCCAATAGTAAATGAGACTGTCCTCATTACGTAAGTAAAACATGGAGGTTAAACATTAATCGATTAGCGTTTAGCTGTCCGATATGGGTTCCGACTCGCAATCTGGCAATGTACAAATAATAACAATGAATGTCGATACTGTTCTAGTCCATGTGGGTGGACTGACATGTATTAACTTCTTGATTTCTGAGATTGATATTACAGAAATAAAAATAAAATACAAATATTTTTCATTGAAGATTTGCAAGCTTGAGATTGTTGTACAATTAATTCGAATGTATTTAATCGCTTTCCCTGTATTTTAAAGTGCAGTATTGATTTTTTTATTTGCATTTACGGTGCTACGAACAGGTGTTTAACCCCCTTGCGGGTCCTATCTGGTACATTTGCCATTTACGGGTGTGAGAACATTTGCGGGCTTGAGGAATTGTAGCAATTGAATAGTGATTTGCATTTGTAACACTTACAGGCGTGAAAGATCAAAGGCTTAGCTGGGTCAGAGTTACGATTTTAACAACCCTAGGGATTTTAAGTCCAAAGCATTTGCGGGTAGCGAAAAGACAACAATTGAATAGCAAATTAGAATACGGGCTCCCGAAACTACAATGTGCTCAATGGAATAGGGGCCCTAGTGTAATATCTAAAACAGTCGTATATTGCTGTTAATTGTACGTGTGTATTTCTTTACACTGTATGACTTGGATCTCCTTCTAGAGCTACTCTTCGCTGATGACACCGCCATTATTTCTCATATGCTGACAGCACTGCAGTGATTGATATCTTGCTTTGTCGAGGCTGCCATGCTCTTCGGTCTAGAAGTCAGTTTGAAGAAGGCAGAAGTTCTCCACCAGCCCACACCTGAGGAAGCTTACTGTCCTCCTCGCATCACTATTGGTGAGTGTGAGCTAAAAACAGTTTACCAATTCACCTACCTGAGTTGCCTCATCTCCAGAGGCGCCAAGATTGACAAGGAAATTGACAACAGACTGGCAAAGGCAAATTGTGTATTTAGCAGGTTATATAAAAGGGTTTTGGAACAACAAACATCTGAATAAATGCACCAAGGACCGCCCTAGTGTACGGCTCTGAGTCTTGGATTACCTATCGCCATCACTTACAACTTCTTGAGCGCTTTCATCAATGTTGCCTCCTCACTATCCTCAACATGACCACTTCACCAACACTGAAGTCCTAGAACAGGCAGGAGTCACCGATATTGAGGCCATGCTGTTGAAGATACCGTTGTGCTGGGCAGGACAAATTTCTAGGATGGAGGGTGATCGACTTCCAAGGATTGTGCTATATGATAAACTTACCACTGGTAATCGTGACAGAGGAGGACCGAAGAAGTGTAACAGACCCTGTGTAACAGACCCTTCATGCCACATTGAACATCATCGATGGATGGCTTTAGCTTCAGACCGCAAGCCCTAGAGACGTACCATTCACCAGGTTTTCTCCTCTTTTGAGAGCATACGCAGGACTGGTCTTTAGGACAAAAGGAGGCAGAGGAAAAATCTTGTCATTGCAGCACTCAAACCAGAGCAAGCCTTCCTGTGCAACCACTGAGGTTGAGTCTGCCTGTCCCGCATTAGCCTCTTCAGCCACCAGAGAGCCTGCAGATGTGGAAAAGATCCCTTTTAAATCTTCGTTCTTGAGGCCAGTCCAACAATGACTTGGATATGGCATTTAATGATCTAACATATAGAGAAATAAGACACAATTTTGTCAATAGGCTATTATCAAGGACATATTCAAAATTAGATCAAGCTGTTACTTTATTGTTATTATTATTATTTTCTTTATTTGTAAAACGCCAAGATATTCAGTAGCGCTCAACGGGGGTATGTTCAAGTTAAGAACAATATTAACAATATAAAAAAGAATGGAGGGCCCTGCCTTTGAGCTTAAAATCAAACATACACAGAGCTTTCCCTAAAGTGCTTAGCAAGACTGAAAACACACAAACATTATACAAGGATATGGGTGAGGTATAGAAGGATGATAGATGTGTTGTGTATATTAAGGCTAAAATTGATAAGCTTTAAACAGATGCATCTTTAGTGAGGTTTTGAAGGTTTGGAGGCAGGACGGCAGTATATTAGATTGATGCAATGACTTCCAGAGAATAGGGGCAGCACAAGAAAAGTCCTAAAGACGGGAATGAGGGGAGGTAAGAAGAGAGGAGGAAATAAGAAGGTTATTAGCATATTGAAGAGGGCAGCTGGGGCAGAATGAGATGAGAGCAGAGATATAAAAGGGTGCACTATGATTTTAAATTTTATTCAGTTGGTTATGGGAAGCCAGTGGAGTGACTGACTAAGAGATGCTGTATACTCTGAGTATTGAGTTTGTTCGATGAGTCTAGCGGATGTCTTAATTATGGATTGTAGCTGAGAGAGGCAGGTGATGGGGAGGCCTGCAAAGAGAAAGTTGCAGTAGTCAAGGCAATATATGATGAGAGAGTGGATTAGAATTTTAGTTAACGTAATTTGCAGATGTTTTTAGGTGAAAAGACAAGATTTTATGAGCGATTGAATGTGAGGAATGGAAGAGAGTTCAGGATCCAGTAGAACCCCAAGACATTGGCCATTGGAGGCGGGAGTACAGATGGCATTGTCAACAGTGAGAGATATATGTGGAGTGGAAGCTGTGGTAGAGGGTGGGAAGATTAGGAGTTCAGTCTTTGACATGTTGAGTTTGAGTTGAGGGGCGGACATCCAGAAGGAAATGCTTGAGAGGACGTTGGCCTCTTGTGTTAAAATAGAGGGGGATAGACCTGGTGTGGAGAGGTAAATCTGAGTGTCATCAGCATATAGATGATACTGAAATCCAAAAGATTGTATTAGGGTACCAAGGGAGGAAGTATAGATAAAGAAAAGGAAGGGGCCTAGGACTGAACCCTGGGGAATGTCAACAGAGGGCAGAGGGCAAAGTGAAGAAGAGCTGAGAACTGCTAAGAAGAATAATACCAAATATGTATCTGTGACAAGACACATTTAATTGATTTTTAGTGCATCTGTATATCATCCTTAAATGCATATTACTTCATATTATTTACTACTAGATATCTTAAATTCAAACTCTTCATCTTATGTTTCCCAGAAGTAGTTTCAAACTTGAAGTAGTTTCAAACTTGATTTACTTCTATTATTCATGTATAGAGTGGCATCTAAAAATCATGATTACAAAAAAATTATAATGTCAACTTTCATTTAACTGCCAGGTAATAATATTTCTATTTTGTTGCTGCTATTATATAGCAAATACCAGAGAAAATAGCATAATGTAAAAATGTCTTTGATTTGTGTCATATGGGAAGAACATCTAAAACTACAATTAATTCTAGAAATTGGAATATTCAAAATAGTAATGCTTAATAAATGTTGTGAATGTCATGGCGGCTAGTGTTGACATTTACCTGACACTCCGCAAGTGAATGCAAAATTACTGAAGAATGGGAGGGTGTGCAAAGATGATTATATCTAATTTTCCTTAATAGCTTGTGGACAGCTATTAGTAAATTCTGGGTGTCTGTTTTTACTACATTGCTAGACTTCACAGCCACTAGGATTCCAGGCCATTGACCCAGAATCTTAAATTAAATTATTTTATTATATAACTGAAGTCAGCATAAAAAATAACATTTGCAAATTGGTTTTAATTTACATGAGGTTTACTGGGTAATGCATGACTCAAAACTAATTTTCGGTAACATTAATTACATTTTATTTAATTCTACTGTATTTTTAAATAGAGAAAGAAAAAAGTTTTCATATAGATGTTACACTATAATATGACACACCCCTTAAGTGATCTTGTGTTCAAAGATCAGAATAAATGCTAGATACAGAAGAATTATATTTTTGGCATTTAAACAACCATTAGCAAAAATATTATTACCGTATATAATATTGGTATTTGTTTTGTAAAACATTTTATTAATGCTATACATCATCAGTGTAAAAAGGATACACTTCTATGATATGAAACTTACTAAATATTAAACTATTTTATTGCAATAAGGAATTGTTTCTGCTTAAGATATACTAATTTAGACTGTGATCTTACAGAAGCAGTGAACATTCATTTATCATTTATTTTATTTCTACCCTGCTTCTAGACTTAATATAATTCTAATACAATTCATGAGTGAAATTTCACAAAAACGTATTAAAAATGTATTCCTGTATGATAAGACATATAAGCAATTATATACTTTCGGGGGAACTTTTAAGTCTCCATTTTTTAATTGTTTGCTGGGTTTGCATGTGGTATTGAGCAAAAGACTGGGGGAGTTTTATTATTATAGATATAAAGAAGCACATTTGTAATAATTAGATAATTAAATATTGTTTGCATTAGGAAATAAACCCACTCAAGATCCTCTCACGAGGCAGACAAAGACACCAGAAAAGGAGGCAAAACATAAGGATGTCACACAATGTTTCTGTTATTTTTTTATAACCTTGGAGACCACAATGAAGACTTCCTCATGCAGGAGGGAAACAAAGTGGTCCGAGTTTCTGTGTATCATTCACTGATTATATACTGTAGGCTAACAACAGAGGAAGTGAAATTGAATATGGTTACAGGCTATTCTTGTTTAATATTGTCATACGCTATTATTGCTTAATATGGTCACAGGCTATCTAGAAATATAAAAATGTCAGCTCTCTTGTCTTACAAACTGTCCTTGCATATAAATATCTAGAAATGTCTGCTAACAATCAAAAACATTTGTTAAATCATAATTTTGGGAGTGTAATCCACAGTTATCATAATTGGTGACACAGTTAAATAATTAAATTAGTTAAAAAAAAAAACATTTACACTTTTCCTCTACAATTCCCCCCTTCAACACCAAGAGGTGTCGAGAAAGGAAATGAGTTTTTAGTTTTTCAGGACAAGGGACCTGAGTTCCTAATTTAGAGCTGAGGGGTATTATTATGGCCAGTTATCGCCATACTACTACATGACCTTCATGTTGTTGCGAGTAGAATCCTCAAGGCGAAGAAAATGAATAGGCACAGCGCTGTATCATAGCTTTGCAACAGGTGGTGGCAATGCAGAGACCAACAAAGATGGCACTATCAGCAACAATCTTTTCACCAAGCTCTGCAAGCCAGGAAAATAGTCCAAAAGAAATTTAAGAGAGCATCCTTAAACATTCTTGGATCTCACTGTCATTATCAAGGACCATTTGGATTGCAGGATGATGGGTATTGATATAGGTACAAAAGTATTTACACATAGATACTCCCCAGGGGGCATAGCAGGACATGTGGTTTTGGGTCTGAAGAGGGCATTAGGGAATAAAGGCTCTGGTATGATATAATTTTTCAGCAGCCTTTACTGCGGTGCAAACAGCAAGCATAATTACAAATGGGCCTTCTCTCCTGGGTGCATTCCACTTGTGCTTAAAGATCTTGACATAAACCAAGTTATCCTAGACATTGCCAGCATTCTGATACTGGAAAACTTTGTTACAGATCCAGAATGTTCTGTAATTCCAATAGTGGCAGAGGATTCCTTCTCTGTTTAGAATGGTAGAGGGCTATGTTAAATGAGCAGCTCTGTTAGCAGCTTCATCAGCCAAATGCAAGTTTTCCCCAAAGTGCTACCATGGCAAAGTCACATATCCATTGTCTGCATCCTTGGAAATTTACTTTTCTCCCTATATGATATTATGTCCGAAGTAAGTAACATATGATTGGCAGAGCTAGAGCTTGTGTTTATTCACCCTGTGCCCCTTCTCAGCCAAAGCAGTGAGGAAAATGATGGAAACCTCTGCACAGTCGTCATATAGTAGAAGATGGAACACAGTAGAAGGTCATCTACATACTGGATTAGTGTTTCCTTGAGCTGAATGTTCCTGACATCTCCAGCCACCACATGATAAATGATGGAAGTTGACTCACATTATCCTTGTGGTAAGTGGAGGTGTGCTGCTTTCCGGTGTATGTGAAGGCAGATACAGAGATCCCGGTTAAAGTAGAATACTGAAGAAAATATTGGACAGATCGAATGAAGGCACCTGCAGATGGAGAGATGCTAGACAGGATGGTCTCTGAATTAGGAACCACAGGAAATTCTGCAATCACAATGTTATTGATTGGTCTGCGACTCTGCACCATTCTCCATTTTCCTGTTATAGCCTTCTTGCCTGGGAGGAAGCGAGTGATACACATATTGGTTGTTGAATAGATTACTCTATTCTCTAATAATGCTTGAATCATACCTTTTATTACTTTCTCTGCCTCTGTAGATATGAGATACTGCTTGATCCTTGGCGCCAGGGCTGCAGGTTTGAGAGGATCTTTTATTAGCCTGTGGATTTGATGAGGCCAATATCACTGTAATCAGTGGCCCATAGGCACTTAGGAAGACATTGGAGTAGCTGTTCCTCTGTCATCATTATCAACTCTGGTGCCTTGAAGATGACCACCTTGGGGGTCACTGGAGTCATGACTTGGAATTCTGTTTTGAACATGGAATCTGCAGCATCTCTGAAAAAGAAAGCATAAGTGCTTCTGCCAGTCTGTTACTGCTTCACTCTTTCCACCATTGGATCCAGATATTTGGACTGATACCCAAGCCATAAGGTGTAGGTGTGTGCGTGTTTAAATGTAATCAAGAGGAATTGTGTTGCTATGGGAGTTCCATCTGCCTCTTTTTTGTTCAATGTATTCCTTAGATCGCTATATATTTTATAATTGCATATATATATATACTAGCGACTTGCCCATCAAAAATGATGGGGGAATAAAATGTTAAGGCCGGGAAAGCTGACACTCTTAACGCTTTTGTTATCTACAAAGAAGTACAACAGTTATAATATTTTTTTTTTTTTTTTTTTTTAACCTTCATCTTGTATTTCACCAACAGGTAAACCCTAATTTGTTAACAATATTAACTATTTTAATTCTCATGTATGCAAGAATGATATAACAATGGCTGAAGTTTTGATGATTACGTATTGTAAACCATTACATAATACTTTGTAACATGCAACTTATATTTGAAACAATGGTGAACCATTTTTTTTAACAATACTAACATTTTTAATTCAGAGGTATGCATGAGTAACATAGGAATAGGTCAACTTTCTCTGAATAAGTATTTGCAACCATTACATAATCCTGCGTAACATTTATTTTATTGTCATGCCCAGGGCCTGACTGGACTGTTTTGGACTATGGCTTGGGCCATTTTTATTGCAGTACCAGTAATCCATTCATGTATTTAAAATCTGCTTCAATAATTTATTTATAAGAATTAAGATTATGTAATTAATAAGCAGGCTTGTACAATTTTCAAAGAATATGAAATAATCAACAATGATTTGCTCTTTTACATAATACTGTAGGGTATGCATAATTAATGCAAGAATTTATGTCAGCGTACTATATAAAAGATATACTAGATCAATCTGACATTTGTACTATAAATTTAAATTGTTTTTAGAATTTACCAGAAGTATTAGAAATAGTTCCATACAACACTACTTATCTGTTCTGACAATACGTTTAACAACAACATGCGTATAGCTACCTATCATTTCCACATACATCTACAGTATATTGATTATGTACTCTTTCAGATCACACCAAGCTTAAGATGTCAAAAAAGTTAATGTCATTTGATAAATAATAAAATAAGCTTAAAACTACTTAGATCCCTATAAATATGAAATAGGTTTAAATTTAGAAATACAACATTTAACTAATGTCATCATATAAGGAATTGTGCTACTTTATACTGTGTAGTATGTATTAAAAAAATGCCTATATACTATTTATATTTTCAGTATATGATGCATGAATTTTTGTCTACACAACCAAATGGTTGCACATTTGCTTCTTATTATGAAAAATGTGCTCACTCTATAAAGTTTCCTACAGTCTTTGGAGGACTTCATATTTAATGTAGTCAAAGACATTGTGTGATGTCTTTTCTTTTAACCACAGTGGTAAATTAAACTAATGTCTGTCTACTTGTTGTAGCACCCATATGAAGAATAAAACCTTCCTTGTAAACCTGATAATAGTACTCTAACACAATCTAATTTAATTCAGAAGACGAGTAAACACATTTTTTATTTGGAACACATTTAATTTCATGTTTGTCATCCCTATTAAAAAGATAATTGTTCTAGGGGATTATGTATTCAGTACTTAAAGAAGAATAAGAAGAAGTGAAAAAAATACCATAAAACAGCAGAACCTTAAGTGAAGACCTGACATGATTATCCTCAAATCCTGGTTACTCTCCTTTCAAACAGAGCAAGTTTCAGAATAATTAAAAACATAGCCTCGCTGATTTTAGTTTTCAGCTCCAGTCCCACCAGATCTTAAAATTACATCTTGAACTAATGTAAATATCAAATTACAAAAATCTAATTAAAATATTAAACACCAGGGTTTTCTAGTGGTTCAGGGGTTAGTATTCAATGCAAACACTGCTGCAACCTAGGTTCGATTCCAGTAAGGAAACCAAGAGGTCACACCATCCTAAAGCCAAGCAGGGTTGAGCCAGGTCAGTACTTAAATGGGAGACCACCGAGGAATACCATGAGGTGTATGTTGTGGCCCACTGGTGAAGTAACTGGCAACCCACTCCAGAATCTCATCCATGAAAACCAAGTGGCTCAACATGATCATGGACATACAGATGTGCCTGGTGTGTTTTTGGCCATGAGGTCACAGAGAGTTGGAAACAAGTGAACGACACACAGAAAAAATGTATACAAACCTTCAAATCCAAATTAAAATATACAATGATGTGAGGTTTTTCCAGGCTGACAATAGCATGAACTTGGCATTTTCCTTCAAAAGAACAAGTATGAAAAAAAAATTTGATTGAATTATTCTTTTATTTTCTGGTTTTAATAAGTAGTAGATATGTAGACATTGATACTGCAAGCTCTTCATGATTTTTTTTAAAAAATATGCTGTAATTTCAATATTATATTTACACGTTTTTACTGTTTCTAGCTTTCCTATATCTGCCTCATTTTTGTTCAATGTATTCCTTAGATCCCTATATAATTGTATACTCTATACATTTATATATATATATATATATATATATATATATATATATATATATATATATATATATATATATATATATATATAAGTTTATTTTTGTTTTAACTGCTGTTTAAAGTGCTATTACAGTATTTTAGGCAAATGTATAGTGCTGTGATTTTATGGGAGGAGAGGACAAAATGTCCCTTTATCTATCTTTCTGTCAATATAGAATATGGGTAGAATTAAGTAATTAACAATCATGTGAGTGTATTTCAATATTAATATTCCATAACTGGCATGTATTCGTTTAGAAAATTAATTTTTTGATTATAGCATTTGAGAAGAGAATCCATATTTGTGAGTGACGAACAATAAATGAGACAAATAAGAATGGCGAGAAAATTATTATGTCACTGCTTCTTAATCAGAACTTATGTAGAAGTGATTGCATATTTAGTCTTTCATAGTTTGTAACAATGTACAGTTTGTAAAACTGTTTTTTTTTTCTAAAAGAAACAGTTCGTTAAATGTTTTTTTTTTTCTAAAAGATACAGTAGATTATATTGAAATGTAATTGAAACAAATCTTTCTTTTGTAGAATACCCTATGATTTGCTTAATTTTCCAATGTCAAAATAGTTTTTTTATTTTATCTAAAATATATAACTATTTCAGCAAATATTTAGTGCTATAAGTCAATATTTGTACCTGTTATGGGTATATCTCCATGCATAGATTTGAGTTGTTTTCATGCATATAATTTTCAAGTCTACAAATAATATTGACGGATACATTCTTCAAAAATGCACCCATTCTAACTCTGACAAAGTAAGAAGTCCTTTTGTCAATTCCATAGATTAGTTTTAATATTTTCTCACATGAAATATGATTACACAGTGTAAGCAAACATGTTGTACCATTTAACAAATAGTTTATAATTCATATCTAAAGATTGTTCACCATGGTTTCACCATTGTGGTATTTCAAAGTGCTAATTATCTCTATTGACTTGAATGCAAAGGGAATAAGAAGGTATTTACTTATCTCAGTCATATGATAAAATATGAATGTTTGCACGTCAAACATAGGCATCCAGATATTTGTATATTTTAAACAATAGTCAAAATGTAAATGCTTTATCAAAAAGGCTCAATGTGTGTTTCTCACTCACAACTTGTACATTGTCAAATTACAAATATTCCTCACCATCAAAAACTGTAAAATATTATTTTTCTGATACGTTTGCCATCAATCATAAACTATGTTTATGGATTTTCTTGTACAATAAATATTTAACCTATTTTGTTTTCAGTGTTGGTTAGATAATCTAGGTAGAAATATGTGAATGAGAAAAATAACAGTGTTTAAGATTCCATGCATTGTATATTACCTATTTATGCTGCAAGAGAATTCAAGAATATGTCGGATATGCAGAAAGCCGGCATAAAGATTGATTAGGACTAGACCTTTTAGGAAGTCAGGAAAATGGGTAGATTAGGTAAGCCCACTGGTTTGTAATGGCCATATATATTTATGTTTGTGCATTTCTATGTGTTTCCTGATAAAATAACAGCTTTTACATCACAAGGAAGGTTGAGAATACAAAATCAGCAAATGGTTTTGCATAAACTAGTGTATTTTCTTTTCAGTTTGGTAAGAGATTTTGGCCATTCATCATATTGTACAAGTCTTTATATTGCTCTTTTTAAGAAGTTTTCTTGATGTTTTGTATTTTCAAACATTAAATCAGTAAGCTCTTGCCAATGCTCAAACCAATTCAAAGTAATTGATGAAACCTTGATGGCTACCATACTTATTCATGATAATATTCTCTTTTCTTTTTTTACGTGGGAGACTTGTATACCTTTTTTAAACAAATGGATTTATCTATAGTAAATTTCCAGAGTCTTAATCTAAGACAAGATTAAACAAAGGTTGGTTCATAGGTCTAAAAGATATTTGAATTCTGAATCTAGTTTTGAATGTTTATATTTATGAAATATCGATAATGAAAAAGATTTAAAGTCATGTATAGGTCCTCTTTAATGAAATCTTAAGCTGAAATATAATAAATACATTTGCAAGTTTGTTTTTTACAATTTTTACATTTACTGAAAAATTTAAGTAAATTTATATTTGTGGTCTACAGAGTAGAATAACAGTTTAAAACAGTATAACATTCAATTTTTAAATGAGATTGTTAGCAATTATTATTTGTCTATAAAAACACAATACATAATTCATAATGTAAGGTATTACTTTTACAGATCTCCTTTTAAAAACAAACACATTCATTTCTTCCATTTTTGTTTAAAACTAGTTTTAAATAATCAAATTCAAATAAAACTATGTATCTTTTAAAGAAAAATTACAGATATAGATGAGTGCTGTTTTTTTCATAGTTTCATGGTTTTTGCAGTCAAAATTAAAAAAATCTTTTATGTTATCTTACAAAGCACTATAGAAATTTGAAACAAAATCCAGTTTGAAAATTGAATATAGGCTCTAATTAAGCACACAGCATATTTTTTACAGAAGTTTTTAGTTAGTGAACTTCTATCCAAAAGCAAGGTCTTCACTAATTAAAAACTTTTGTAAATAAAATATGCTGTGTGCTTAAATAGAGCCCTTTTAAATGTACCGAATCGCAATTTAATAAGGCTGTAAAGCAGTAACTAAACTTGAATGCGTAAGGAGGATATTAGTCAGAGACACAAGCAAGAGGCAAAGGTTAATCTGAAGGAGCTAGAGACATCCACAGCACAGATGGAGAAACTATCCTTGCAACAATCATACAGTGCCTTGCAAATGTATTCACCCCCTTGACTTTTTATCTATTTTGTTACATTATAGCCTTAAGTTCAATGTTTTGTTAATCTGAATTTTATCAGAACACAATAATATGGATCAGAACACAATAGTCTAAGTTGGTGAAGTGAAATGAGAAAAATATATACATAAAACTATTTTTTAGAAATAGAAAATACAAAATTGGCATGTGCGTATGTATTCACCCCCTTTGTTATGAAGCCCATAAAAAGCTCTGGTGCAACCAGTAACCTTCAGAAGTCACATAGTTAGTGAAATTATGTCCACCTGTGTGCAATCTAAGTGTCACATGATCTGTCATTACATATAGACACCTTTTTTTGAAAGGCCCCAGTGGCTGCAAGACCTAAGCAAGAGGCACCACTAACCAAACACTGCCATGAAGACCAAGGAACTCTCCAAACAAGTAAGAGACAATGTTGTTGAGAAGTACAAGTCAGGGTTAGGTCTAAAAAAAATATCCAAATCTTTGATGATCCCCCGGAGCACATCAAATCTATCATAACCAAATGGAAAGAACATGGAACAACAGCAAACCTGCCAAGAGATGGACGTCCACCAAAACTCACAGACCGGACAAGAAGGGCATTAATCAGAGAGGCAGCACAGAGACCTAAGGTAACCCTGGAGGAGCTGCAGAGTTCCAAAGCAGAGACTGGAGTATCTGTACATAGGATGACAATAAGCCGTACACTCCATAGAGTTGTTTAAGGGGGAACATGTAAATGTGTTGGAATGGCCTAGGCAAAGCCCAGACCTCAATCCAATAGAAAATCTGTGGTCAGACTTAAAGATTGCTCTTCACAAGCGCAAACCATCCAACTTGAAGGAGCTGGAGCAGTTTTGCAAGGAGGAATTGGCAAAAATCCCAGTGGTAAGATGTGCAAGCTCATAGAGACTTATCCAAAGTGACTTGGAGCTGTGATTGCTGCAAAAGGTGGCTCTACAAAGTATTGACTTTAGGGGGTTAATAGTAATGCACATTGACTTTTTCCGTAATTTTGTCATATTTGTTGTTTGCTTCACAATAAAAAAATAAAAAAACATCTTCAAATTTGTGGGCATGTTCTTTAAATTAAATTATGCAAATCCTTAAAAACAACCCATGTTAATTTCAGGTTTTGAGGCAACAAAACACGAAAAATTCCAAGGGGGATGAATACTTTAGCAAGGCACTGGAACTAGGACACTTTCTGGAGGAGAAGCAAGAAGAAAGCAGATGGTATAAAAACATATCAGATCTCATTTGGAGTTTTTTAAAGGTATGTGGGAGACACAGCAAAAATGTGGGAAGATGTTCTCCGGTCTGTTGAGGCCGTAGTTGGACTTTTAAGCAGTATAGTAAAATAAAATACTTAATAGTAAAATACTATGGGCCTCATTAAATTCCAGCCTCGTAAATAAGAGGCTTCTACTTAAGCCCTACGTACTGCAAAGTTTCTCTAACTTACAATGCTATTAAATTAGCCCTGCTGCGAGCAACTTATGAGCTACGCAGCAGGGCCGTACGTATCTACCCTGCGTAAATGTACATGAGGAGTGACAGCCTGCGAGATGATATCGCAGGCTCCCACTCCTCATCAAGTGCTGCGGGGGTCCTAAAAGGGACCTCCGCATCAGTCCCCCACATAAGCCCTGCCATGGGGGGTACTCCAAAACCCTCCCAGGCACCTAAAATTAACCCCCCCTCAATGCAGGGGTCCCCGTTGGGACTCCCGAAGTGTCCTCACATGAACACCTTGCTGCAGGGGTCCATAGGAACCCCCGCAGCCCCCACACATTAACCCCTTGCAGCGGGGGTCCCCGATCGGCACCGATCAGGCCCCCGCTGCATTTAAAACTTTTAAATTCCCCCCGTGGCTCCTTAAAGGGCCCGCGGCACACTATTACCCAATCCCGGCCGCGGCACCTAAAATTAACCCCCCTCTATGCTGGGGGTCCCCATCGGGACACCCGAAGTGTCCCCACATAAACCCCCTGCAGCGGGGGGCCCTGATCGGCACCGATCGTGACCCTGCTGCAATTCAATTTTAAATTTCCTGCCTCACGGGTCCTCAAAGGACCGTAAAGGTCCTGAAAGGACTCGCACTAAAAAAAGTAACCCCAGGCAACTATAATTACCCCATTAACTCATGGTGGTCAATACAGACCACCATAAGGCCTAAATTAACCCATTAACTCATGATGGTCAATACAGACCACCATAAGGCCTAAATTAGCCCATTAACTCATGGTGGTCAATACAGACCACCATAAGGCCTAAATTAACCCATTAACTCATGATGGTCAATACAGACCACCATAAGGCCTAAATTAACCCATTAACTCATGGTGGTCAATCCAGACCACCATAAGGCCTAAATTAACCCATTAACTCATAGTGGTCAATACAGACCACCATAAGGCCTAAATTAACCCATTAACTCATGATGGTCAACACAGACCACCATAAGGCCTAAATTAACCCATTAACTCATGGTGGTCAACACAGACCACCATAAGGCCTAAATTAACCCATTAACTCATAGTGGTCAATACAGACCACCATAAGGCCTAAATTAACCCATTAACTCATGATGGTCAATACAGACCACCATAAGGCCTAAATTAACCCATTAACTCATGATGGTCAATACAGACCACCATAAGGCCTAAATTAACCCATTAACTCATGGTGGTCAATACAGACCACCATAAGGCCTAAATTAACCCATTAACTCATGATGGTCAATCACAAGCCGCCAATGTCAATTTCCTCCCGGAAACGACTCCGCGAGGTTCATTAGCGTCGGGGAGGTCTGCCAGTGCAGACCTCCGTTAGTTTTTTTTTTAGAGCGCGGATGGTTCCACGGCCCAGCCGGGGCTGAAGGAGAGAAGGCCGGGGACATCGCGGGGAGGTAAGTTAAATGTATATTTAGATGTTTATATGTGTATTTTATTTATTGTTGATATATTGTATTAATGTATCCATGTATTGTGTTTTTTTTTTAACAGGGCCGCGCCGGAAGAGCTAAACAGTGACGGGACATGCTGTAAAGGTGAGTATATTATTTAGAATGTATAGAATGTTTATTTATTGGATGTTAATGTTTTGTACTAATTTTTTTTTTTTTTTTTGACCCATAGGTTAGTGATCTGAAGCAACATCTTAAAGGTAAGTGGTCTTAATTTATTGATTTTAGCTTAGAATTAGGGTCTGTGTAGTTAGGACTATAATTATTTTATTTTATTTTAGAATTAGGGTCTGTGTATGTAGTTAGGATTTTTTGTATATTAGATAGATAGGGGGATGTATTTGATATAGTTAGGATTTATTTTAAATTAAATAGATTGTATGTTAGATAGATAGGGGGTATTTGATTTGGACTATATGTAATATATTATATTTATTATATTATATGTAATGTCATGTATTGTATGTAATGTATTATATTTAATATATTATATGTAATATATTATATTTAATATATTATATGTAATGTCATGTATTGTATGTAAAGTATGTAATGTATTATATTTAATATATTATATTTAATATATTATATGTAATATATTATATTTAATATCTTATATGTCATGTCATGTATTGTATGTAATGTATGTAATGTATTATATGTATGTATTGTATTGTGTTTATCTGTCTTTCCTTTTCAGGTGTGTAATTTTTTTGTTTTCTGTAGTGGGGGGTGGGGTTGTAATTTTTTTTTCTGTACTGTAGGTTTTTTTGTTTTCTGTACTGTAGGTTTTTTTGTTTTCTGTACTGTAGGTTTATTTTTTTGTAATTAGAGTGTTGGGGAGGTTTATTAGGGGGTAGGTAGTGTAGGTAGGTAGTGTAAGTGTTAATAGATTAGTGTAGAGGGGGGTTAGTTTAGATTAAATGGTTTATTGGGGGTTATAGTGTAGTGTTTGTAGTTAGTGTCATGATGGTCCTTGAGGACCATCATGGCACTTATGTGGTTAATGTTGGGTTGTAAAAGGCCCATAATGGTAATAATATACCCTTATGGGACTGATGGGGTTAAATAGAGCCTTATGGTGGTCTGTATTGACCATCGTGAGTTAATAGTTTAATTTAGGCCTTATGGTGGTCTGGATTGACCATCATGAGTTAATGGATTAATTTAGGCCTTATGGTGGTCTGGATTGACCATCATGAGTTAATGGGTTAATTTAGGCGTTATGGTGGTCTGTATTGACCATCATGAGTTAATGGGTTAATTTAGGCCTTATGGTGGTCTGTATTGACCACCATGAGTTAATGGGTTAATTTAGGCCTTATGGTGGTCTGGATTGACCATCATGAGTTAATGGATTAATTTAGGCCTTATGGTGGTCTGGATTGACCATCATGAGTTAATGGGTTAATTTAGGCCTTATGGTGGTCTGTATTGACCACCATGAGTTAATGGGTTAATTTAGGCCTTATGGTGGTAATTATAGTTGCCTGGGGTTAATATTTTTAGTGCGAGTCCTTTCAGGACCTTTACGGTCCTTTGAGGACCCGAGAGGCGGGAAATTTAAAATTAAATTGCAGCAGGGTCACGATCGGTGCCGATCGGGGACCCCCGCTGCAGGGGGTTTATATGGGGACACTTCGGGGGTCCCGATGGGGACCCCCAGCATAGAGGGGGGTTAATTTTAAGTGCTGCGGCCGGGATTGGGTAATAGTGTGCCGCGGCCCCTTTAAGGAGCCGCGGCGGGGAATTTAAAAGTTTTAAATGCAGCGGGGGCCTGATCTATGCAGATCGGGGACCCCCGCTGCAAGGGGTTAATGTGGGGGTGCTGCAGGGGTCCTGATAGAGACCCCTGCAGCATGGGGATGTGTATAGGGTGCAGGGGGGAGCCTCACACTGATGTCTCGGGCTGTTCCGAGGCAGCACGTAGAGGCTTTCGGATCCCTTGCGTGGACTTTTTGTCCACGTAGGGATTCTTACGATATGCGAGACTCATGCATAGATTTAAGGCTACGTAGCTCTCTCGGAGCCTATTCTCGGCCATTTTCTCGCAGTCATATCGCAAAGCAGGCTGCGAGAGATTCGGTACTCACAAACAGCAGGAAAACTGCCTTTGCGAGATACGATTTCATCCGCAGCTCGAATTTAATAGGACCCTATATGTGGTACAGTCAACACTGCTCTTCACTCTAAGAACACTATGAAGCCTGTGATGGCAGTGTTGTCTGGGGATGCTTTGTATTAGCAGTGTTTGTGAAACTGAGACAGGATTTTGAGTAAGAAGGGGGAAGACAAATGAAGGCTGTGTGTGAGGAAATTATGCATAATTCTGTAGCACCCTAAGAACACTGAAGCATGTTAATGGTAGCATCATCCCATATTCTGGGAATGGCTTTCATTGACATGGAGAGACTGACCAGGGTAAATATCTCCCTGTGTATGCTCTGTAGAGCTCTTGAGTTGCACCTGTAGTAAATATTCATATAAGCAATGTTCTAGTATGGATAATTTATGGAATGTGATGTCCACTCATTGGATTCGAAGAGCATTGTTTTCATGTATATATAGGTCTCAGTCATTGGCATGCGGCTTCTCTCACAGAGTGACACGGATCACGAATGTGTATAGCTAGTAAAGAGAAGAGTGGTGCGGGAGAGATAGCTCACCAATTCCTAGTGCAGATGACCAAGATATCTAGTGCCTGTACCCCTCTTATATAAATCGAAATCTGACTCTCACCTCAGATAACCTCAATTTATGAGGTATATGTAACGCTCCCCAACACAGTTCTACAGTCAGGTTAGTATTTGTGGGTCATTGTCTGGCAATAGGCTCTATTCTATAGTATTTGTCTAAGTGTAGACAATTAAATTGTGCAGATACTATTGATTATATCACTATGCCGGTGTATATGCACCTCTTCCTTGGTGTCTACAGATGCAACCTCAGTCGAAGAGTGTTTGATTAAGTAATGACTTAGAGGGTGAAAAATTCTGCAACCAACAAATCTTTGTTTAATTAACTTTTGTGTCACAATAAAAAAGTTGCACTCTCAAAATGTTAAACATGTTTAATATGTTTTATTTCCATATTGTAATAATATAACAACATGTGGAAACGTCCAAGGATGGTGAACATTTATGCAAGCCACTAAATATATATTATTCTGCTTCTTTATACAGTATGGGCCTCATTCTATTAGCGGCCGCAGCCGTTGCGGGGCCGCAAGGACCGTCCGCAAGCTATTCTGCTATTCTATTCCCCTCCGGCCGGGGATTCCGGCAGGCTTGCGGCCGGTGCCTTGCTATCTCTTGCGGCCGCATGGATACGTCAAATATCCATGTAAAAAGTCCAGAGTGCTTGGAGCACCTCAGACCCGCCCACGCCGCAGCCGGAAAATAAACAGTTAATTTGAACTCGGGTTTGGGCTGATGTGCAAGCTTGAGAGTGGGTCACTTTTAATCCTCATGTCCCCCAATATGATCCCTAGCATTTACAGAGCTGTACAGTACAGGCTTGAATTTATTATGAGTTTTAAGTTTTCAGAGCTTACGGCCGGTAGCAAGATTTACGGCCGGCCGTAAGAGGAGATCCTTGCGGGGCCGTATAATTGAATTGCAAGGTAACGGGACCCCCGCAAGGAATCGCAGCCTTACGACCGGTTTACGGCCGATAATAGAATGAGGCCCTATATGTCTGTAAGAATCTGAAGATGGGCATGGATTCAAAGGGAGCACAATCAGTATAAATCCTAAATACACTCCCACATAATGCACCTATGCTAGAAGATATATATAACACATACACAGATAAAAGAGGAATAATACAAACATAAAACATGATGGACAATATCAGGAATGCTTATTTTTCAGAGAGCATGGTATTTATGCATTTGTGTTGCATTATATTTCAAATATACATATTTTGTATTCTATTGAATATAGATACTTGATTATTGGTGTTAACACTAATTCTTATTAGCTTAAATACAAGAAGATTAAGGAAAGGTTAAGTTAAAAAATTTTTTTTATTTATTTATAAACTTTAATAGGGAAGTATAGAAAAGTGCCGCACTTTAAACGAGTCTCAATATTTATTAGGCTGATTCTCTGGTTGAGTACTGTGAGGTACTAAACAAATGCGAAAATAGAAATGCCGTTAAATACAGTGCATTTTGTGGCAAACAAAAATGCCAATTAAATGTGATGCACTTTTTGCTGATAGCAATTTATTAATATAATATTGTATCAGGAAGATGACTTCAGAATGTTGTAGCATTGAGCCTTTGACAAAGTCACTTCGGTGATGAAACCGGTCAGGCCAGAAGGCCTCTCCTCCTCCACATGCAGGACCGTTAGAACCATGGGCATCTAAACTCTGAAGGGATGGTATAGCGATTTATATATAATATTTTCTTTCCCCTATTCTTGTAAAAGATGTGTTTTATATGATGCTGACCGTGATGCACTATATTGGGGAGCAAACTCGCCTTGCCGATTGTCAGTAAAATATTTAAGAGCATTTATACAGGGGATTGTTAACTTGGAATGAATTATGGAGTGTGTATAGACCATTCCTCAATATTCTAACCAAATCATTAAACCACATCATAAGTCCTTACTTTTTTTGATAATTTGTAATATCCATTGAGCGTGTGGAATATTGTTTTAGCTTCCCTTTTCCTTCCTCCCTTTTTCCATGTTTTTCCATGTTTTTAAAAAATAAAATGAGCCTCTAATTTAGGCATACTAGTGATTTGTCTCACCAAAAATGAAGTTTGCCTTCAACTATTAATATAATTATCTATATATATCAGAACTAATTGTAGCACATGTCACTAAGTCATCAAGTGTGCATTTATTAGCACACCCAGTCAGCACACATTCACTATAAGTAGCAGGCTTATCTGCTTACTCTTACAATTTTTGCATATCGCTAAAGCAATCTAATTATTTGTTTTCCTTTTTTTCTTTAATTTATTCACTCATTAATCTTGTATCACAACTTATGTTCAAATATTCACCAATGACACAACATTCTGAAGTAATCTTACTGATACAATATTATATTAATAAATTGCTATCAACACAACGTGCATCCTATTTAAATGGTATTTTTTTTGCCACAAAATGCACTATATATAAGGCATTTCTATGTTCTCATTTGTTTAGTACCTCACAGTACTCAACCAGAGAATAAGCCTAATAAATATTGAGATTTGTTTTCAGTGCAGCGCTTTTCTATACTACCCTATCAAAGATTATAAATAAATAAATAAATGTTTTAACTTAACCTTTCCTTAATCTTCTTCTATTGAATATAGCCATCATTCTACAACTGAAAAGATGATTAGAATGAACTTATTATACATTTGTCCTTGAATTATATCGCATTTGTTTTTCCCATGTTAGGTTACGCAACACAGATATTTTTAAATTAACATGTATTTACATTGTACTTTTTACAGTTACAAATAAATACAATATTATCTTGCATAGAAAGCCTTAAGGATTACATTTAGTCTTCTAGTTGTTCAGTGAAGTAATGTTAAAGGTTGTGCAACTAAATATATGAATTGAGATGGAAAGTTGACATTTTAGCCCTTCTCACAGTACAAGCCATGCACAGTGGAAACTTTGGCATTGATTAATTCTGCCAATTACATTTATACAGCTGTTACATCAATATATGGTCCTTAGAAACTGAGTAAGGGGACAAATACACACAAATAAAACAGTTTCATAGATTTGCATTACAATTATTTTACAGCATGACAATCATTTCAAATGCCAATTAATATATAATATAAAAAGAGAAATAATTTGACACAGATACATGATCCGCTAATAAAAAACAATGTTTATTAGAAGCACAAGGTACATACAATATACAAATTTAAAGTTTTTAACAATTCAAATAATTCTAAGTACACATTTTGAATTTGTGTGCAACAATTATTTATTTCTTTATTTGATTTTTGGGTATTATTCCTTATTATTAACTTGTATTTGTATCACGCAAACATATTCCGAAGTGCTGTTCAAGGGATAAGAACAAGAAAGAAAGCAATATTAACAAACTGTAGAAGATGGAATGCCCTGTTTTGAGATTAAAATCTTTGCAGAAAGTGTTTTTTTCCAAAGCAACATTGGAAACTTGCTACTTACAATCTAAAGGGAATGAAAGTGGCATAAACCTGGGCAAGAATAAACAGATAAGGAGTAGCAAGGGTCAGGAATGAAGTGAAAGTTTACTTACATAGGAAAGTATGCATAGTTAGAAAGGTTTTTCAATTATTAGGAGAGGGAAGTTATCTGATAGAAAGTCAATTGAGGTGAATGGCTATAGTATGTAATATGTTATCTGCCCCTAATGGTCAGATAATATAGCCTGGGAATGGGAATGTCAGGTGAGGGGCCTGGGTTAGGAGATATATCTGCAAAAGCCAGCAGAATGAGAAAGTGAGAGAGGCGATGGGAATGGGTGTATGATAACAGATGTGGTGCAGAGTACACTACAATGTAGTGGATGGGTTTTATATGAGATTAAGAGTTTTACTTGTGATTTATTCCTTTTTTTTTCTTTCAGAAATAAAAATAGTATCCACTCCTCAGTATAAAAATAAAATGTATGTTGATGGCAGGAATGCTAAAGAAATGACAGACACTTAAAAAAAGCCTAAACCATTCTATATCATTCTACTAAATATAGAGAAATATATTCTTATAACAAAAGTAGTGGAGTATTAACAGTGGAACTACTGTATGAACAGAGAGCAGTTTAATCACATGATGAAGACCAAATGAAGATGTATGCTTATAAATAACTATAGATTAACATCCACAGGGCAAGTATAGTTCAAATAATACAATCTAAAAAAAAAAAGCATTTGACTGTTTACTAACTTTACTTTTTAATCCTATTATACTTTTTGTTTCAAAATTATAATACTATTTTCTTGAAGAGATGGGGAGGACTCTGATTTCCAATATTTCACAATATACATTTTAATAACCAAAAGAATATGAGAGACCAGGAGGTAGACTTTTGGAAAAGTCTCCCTTATGTTTATATGTAATAGGAGCAGCTCTGGAACAAAAGGAACCTCTACCTCACATATATCCTCAATCAGATATGTACAAGCTCTCCAAAAAGGCTTTATTTTTGTACAGTTCCACCAAGCATGGAGTGAATCACTGTTTATACCACAGCCCTTCCAACATGTATTCCCTTTGTTCTGTGCAAATTTATTAATCGCATCTGGTGTCCAATACCATCTATTGATCAACTTGAAATATAATTCAATATAGTTACTAGAGCAGGAAGAGATGTTTACGATTTTTAGAGCCTTCTCCCATTTATCTCCGTCCATTAATATATGTAGATCTTTCTGCCACTCTAACATACCTTTCGTTGGATTTACTTTATCCTGTGGCATTAGAATCTTATGACATCTTGAAACTCTATGCGGTAACGCCTTCTGATATAGCATACTTTCAAAGTCAGTAATCGAATAGCTAATCTTTTTACCATATCGCTTTGCTTTCACCAAGGATTGTAAGGATCTAAATGCCAACCATTGGTTGTTCTTAAGTTTATATTTTTGTTTCAAGTTAGACCAGGATAGGCTGACACCAGATGCGTAGAGATAATCTATAAGGGATATTCCCTGCAATTTCCATCCACCTATTAAGTCAACATTGAACGGTGATAAGAGGCACTCTATAGGGGCACCTAACGAAGGATATCTCGAAAGGTTCAATTTATCTCTATTTGTCACCCAGAATTTTAACAATGTTCTTTCTCCTCTGGGTAGCCGTTCACTCTTGACATCATTTAACCCATCAATCCACAACAATGTATTAGGAGTGTCTATTTTTAATATATCGTATTCTAAGGACTTCCAACCTGGATTAATGGCAGGAGTACTCCATATCATAATTTGAGAGAGGGCAATAGCATTATATAAATCTCTTATAGAGGGTGATGCCAATCCACCCTTAAGCATGGGTCTTTTGGTAATTGAAAGAGGGATTCTAGTTCTTTTACCACCCAAAATAAATGCATCTATACTTCTTTGCAGTTTAACAATACAATATTTTGGCGGAACTTCCGCAATTGTTCTAAGGATATAAGTGATTTTAGGGATCAATATCATCTTACTAATTGCGATTCTAGCTGACCATGACAATTTTACATCTTTCCACTCTAAGAGGATTTTCTGAATCTGTTTCCATATCTTTTCTAGATTAGATTTCAAAATCTTATTAACCTTGAATGATAGGTCTATACCCAGATGACTTATTTTATTAGAGTTCCATTTAAAATTAAATGAGCTTTTTAAACTTGTAATTTCTTCAAAGGAGAGATCTCTCCATATAATATCTGATTTCTCATGGTTGACCTTATAATAAGAGAGTCTTCCAAATTCTTTAAAAATGATATCAAGAGCTCCCAAAGATTGAATAGGGTTCTTCAAAATAACTATCAGATCATCTGCATATATAGCAATTTTATACTCTTTAAGACCGACTTTTACTCCCTCAATATCCTTTGCTTCCCTTATTTTCAATAGAAGAGGCTCCACATAAAGATTAAATAATATGGGAGACAAGGGACAGCCCTGCCTAGTTCCATTTTTTATGGGGAAAAAAAGATGTTTCATAATTAGGCCCACTAATCTTAGCTGTAGGGTTAATATAAAGAGCCATAATTGCTTTAGAAGCAAATTCCTCTAGTCCATAACATTCCAAGGCAATCTTAAGGAAGTCCCAGCTGACTCTGTCGAAGGCTTTCTCTGCATCTATCGACAGAGCCAAACTGGGGCCCCCATCACTCCTCCCTATAGAGAGAATATCTATCAATGTTCTTATATTATCCCCTCCTTGTCGGGACTTAACAAATCCTGTCTGCTCTGAATTAATCAACTGCTGAATTAAAGGGATCAAACGATTAGTTAACACCTTAGAATATATTTTTAAATCATAATTAATAAAAGAGATCGGTCTATAGCTCTTCCTATCTTCCGGGTCTTTTCCTTCTTTTAGTATATTTATAATTTTTGCTTCAGTTAACTCCTCTCTAATGATGCCGCTGTTCTTAATCTCATTAAACATACTGGCCAATAAAGGGGCCAGCTGGTCTTTAAACGTTGTATAGAATAGTTTATCTAGGCCATCAATACCAGGGGCCTTATTGTTTTTTGTTTCATTAATAACCTTTATTATCTCTTTCTCCGTTATTGGTTCATTTAGATATAATAATTCTTCCTCTGATATCTTAGGGAATTTAATATCCTTCAAAAAGTTTTTTTATCTCACTCAAACTAGGTTTCTGAAAATCTTTCTGCTTCTCAATATTGTATAATTCTGAGTAGTATTGGAAAAATATGTTGCCAATTTTTTCTGGATGGTTATATCCCTGGATATGGTTTTGAATTTTTTGATTCTTAACTTTATTGGCCAAATATTTCCCCATTTTTCCTCCCATGAGGTAATTGTTTTGTTGTGCTTTCCAAACCATTCTATCTTGAATTAACTGAAAGATCTTTTTAATTTGTAAATTGATATCTTTAATTTTTTCCATCTTTTGCATAGATGGAAGATTTGTATTGCTATTCTGTAATATATCTAACTGAATATAAAGATTTCTTAGGGTTGTTCCCCTAGCTCTCTTCATTCGCGCTTCTTTTTCTATTAGAATGCCTCTAACAAATGCTTTTAGTGTACACCATATGAGTGAAGGAGATGATACTGAATCTATATTTAAGTGCATAAATTCTCTAATAGCTGTTCTTATTTCTTCTATATATATCTTATCTTTTAAAATCAGAGGTTCTATTCTCCAATTTCTTATTTTACCATAGGTTTCAACCCCTTTTAGTTCCAACATCAGTGGAAAGTGATCTGATAGTGCAGTAGATAAGATAGTTATTTTTTTTGTATCGTATACCACTGAAGGATCCCCCAAGAAATAATCTATTCTAGAGTATACATTATATTTCTTTGAGTGATATGTAAACTCTATCTTTTCTGGATTAAATGTTCTCCAAATATCAAAGAGGTCAAGCTCTATCTCTTCAAGCCCATCTCTTCAAGAAATTATAAATTGTGTTATAAGAAATAGAAAGTTTGAAGTCCAAGGAGAGAGCTTAGCCAAGCGAACTGGAATAAAAGGACTAGACAGATGGTCTGTTTGGGATAGTTATTGTAATAGAAAGGTTAATATATGAGAAATTATGTTTGATAATTGGTTACTATTAGTGTTATATGCCTTTGCTGTTAAATCAGATTTTCTCTTTCCCTTTGCTTTTCTCCGTCTCTCTTTCTCCCTTCCTTTTCTTTTCTCTTCTCTGCTCCTATTGGAGTGGGGGGAGGGAGGGGAGGGGAAGGGAAGAGGAAAGATATTTTGTTTTTTAGTTTTTTATTTTCCTTCTTCACCCGAGTCTCCCCAGAAGCACATGATTTCTGTGCTAAATTGCTAACTATATTGAGAGTAGTGCCTGTTCCTCTGTATGCTTGGTGGAGGTATCAAGTTAAGTGACCTCGCTATTAGGGAATTGCCTTCCCATCAGGATTACAAGATATTATATAAAAATTGGTATTCGAAGAGATGGGAGGGAGGAGATTTTAACAGTGTATTTATACATATGCAATTGCTAAACTGTTGAATTACTGATACCTCTGGAATGTATGATTGTTTTGTTTTGTTATATTTTTGATGTTTGTTAAAGAAAAACGAGAAAAAATAAAGTATTTAAAAAAAAAAATTAAAAAAAAATTATAATACTATTTTAATTCGGATACAAATGCAGTTTGTTACTCTAACTTTATTAAAATGAGCATACACTAATTTTATTGTTTTAAAAATCTAACTATTAAATATATAGATTATACACATATAGTCACATTGTTCTTGGGATCCATGAGATGATTTAGAAAATTATCTCCTACAGTTGTTTAGCTGCAATTTAGGCATTTGTAGAAATGTATAGAACCAAAGTTGCAGACACTTAGATATCTACTCACTAAAAATACCTTAAGTTAAAAGTGACCTTTTATTGATATACATTAAATGACAATACAAAAAAGGCAATAAAAAAGTTAACATTGCAGTGAGCAGACTAAACATTCGAAGCATAGGTTTGCATAGCTGAGCTCTGCATGCAAGATATCAAGGAATGAAGAAACACTAATAGCACGTTTTTCCTCCATTTGTGGGCTTTTTACTGTGAACCGGGAAGTTCATTGCTGTTCTTCGGGAGTCCCTGTCTCCATAAAAGGACTTGCAGTGTAACTACACTATGGAAAAAAATATGTACAAAAAAGTAATTAGGTGATAGCAGACAATAGTTGATGTAAATATACAATATTATGTGGCTAGATTATGACTGAAAAAGTCAACATGAATAGTCCATATTATCCCATAAAAAATCTGTACACCATTTCTCTTTTTAAATATTTTAGTTATGTGTGTGTTTACAAACAGGACATTGGTGCCATTGGTGCCTGGAAGCAGGAGTAGATAGGAGGTAGTTTATCTGGAGGGGGCTATCTCTCTGTCACTCTCTGGCATAAACTTGTGTCCTTCTGTCTTTTATCTGTGAATATTCACTATATCTATGTTTGTTTAATCATGCACTAAAAAGAAGACCAAAAGTGGAAACTTAAGGAGTCCTACTGAAACAGGGGTCTGCTCCATAACCTCATAATTAGTAATTTATAGCTGTGTGTCACCATCTGCTTCTTCAAGGGGGCTTGATATGAACCTAGTTCAAACCTACCCTAGCAGAAATATGTCGTTCCTGTTCTCTGTGGCACAAAAGATGGCTTCTGAAGAGGGCAAGGCCCAAAAAGGTACTGGCAGAAAATACTGCATACAGGTTACAAGTGGCCCATGGCAAGACCACTCCCCAAGTCAGGAAATAACACACATAAATAGTCTCACACTGTGGATATGTGAAAACTATCTCTCAACCTTTATTGAATGATCAAAACAACATATTTATACTCTCCAATACCACACCCTTGTGTACATTTGTGTATGTGTGATGTCAGCCCATCTGGCTTGCAACCTTGGGCTATCAAAGCTCTTGACTAGTGAAAAAAACGTTATGTTAAACTCAAGTGTTTGCTTAGGAATACTTGAAGTACATACATCTGTCTTGACCCAAGGTCTGTATGTGTGAGTGTGTAATGATCTGCAGCTAACTTCTATGCAGAGCATTTTTACCAATTCCACATATGTTCTATATAACATGTTCCCTCTTATAATATATTATAACTAGGATACATAATAACCATGTACAGGCAACATAGAACCACACACAATAACACATAATCCCAATGAAAACATTGTCCTGCTCCCTTGGCCATATTAATAAATTACTGGCAATATGAGTGCATAAACTATTAAATTATGACTGCATACTTCTGTTCTGTTTTATAACAGAACTGAAAATAGTCTATATAGAGTAGACCCTCAGTTATCCAGAACTCAAGCAACCAAAACTCTCAAGCAACCAGAAAACATTGAATACTGTACTTTAAATAACAACATTTTCAGGGCTCAACTAACGCTAGGAGCCAGGTTGTCATGCCACAAAATGCTTAAAGGCACCTAGAATGCTTTCACTGTATGTCTCTGCAATTCAGTTTTACCTGGAAGCAGACAGACATGAGTGGCTGAGACGTGCAGTGTTGACGTTGCAGTCCTCAGGTTCAGCACCGCACCCTCCAGCTAAATGTACCTGTGTGTAAGTGAGGATTGAAAGCTGCTGCTGCTAGAAAAGCCCTTACTGACAAATATACTTAGCAGGGCATCCTATGTTCAGCTAATCTAGCCCTCTTTTCATAGTGACTCTCAAGAAACCAGAAACTACATTTAGCCGGCATCTTCCAATCCCCGTGGGTGCCAGATAACTGAGAGTCTACTGTACAATTTTTCTGTTCCATTTTTATAAAGTAGATACAACTTTAAATAAAGTATTGAAAATCATGGACTGGATATGGTTCCCAATCCATGACTGTTTCTCCTTGTGCAAATTTTATCCAAACAAACTGATTGCTTTGAAATATTACATTTATTTAATTCTGTCATAAAATACCTTTTTTTATAATCAAATACCTATAACAAAAATAGTATTTGATGAATAATACCAAATATATTGTATGGAATAGATGTTTGATTGTAAACCAAGTTTGATAAGATTTTACATATTTATTATTGTTTTTTATATTAATCTGTCAGAATGTAGAATGTTCTGATATTTAAATATTACCCAATTTTAAAAGGATTTTGATAAACTTCTTACTAATTTTATATTGTGATCTATCTGAAAATAGATTGTTTTCACATGTTTTGATACACACAGTGGTTCATTCTTGTTTTGCAATTATTTCAATAAATACTATTCTGCATAAAGTGTATACTTGTCTACAAAGTGATCATGAACTCAATAAAAGATTTTTCTAGACTTTATAATACTTATATATTATATTTCACACCAGATCAACAGAAAAAAAAATGCAGCGAAACCCTTTATTTACTATTTCTGTTGTTGGTTGCCTCAATAATTTTATAGCTATTTTTCTCTTATATAAAAAGATCATAGCTATAATGTTTTGCAATACTATCTTATCTACCTAAACTATCTGGGTTTTAAGTATTTCTTACATTTTTATAGGGCATTATACACCTGCATCTTGGGGACAATACAGTATCTGGATCACTATATGTCTATCTAAATTTATGCAAGGGGTAAATATCAAACCCTGACTTACATTAAGGCACAAATTGTCTAGAAATATGTTACATTATTTATAAGCTGCTTATTACCATACTAACAGAAAGCTTCAGTAACAAAGTAGTGAACAAAGTGGTGTCTGTATTACACCTTTGGCTCATTTGTTTTTATTGGTTCCCATATGTTTTTTATTCTCTTTTTTGTATTCTACTTTAATGTATTTTCAATAAAAGGTAAAAGTTAACTTAAGGTGTTTCTAGTGAGAAGACATCTGTGTGTTTGTGATTTTGGTTGTTTATATTTAATTGTAAAGAACACTTTTCATGGCATTAACCCACTACACACCAAAAGTGCAAAAGTGTTTAGAAATGTATTTGAAATTAATAGCATGGGTTAAAATACCACTATATTTGTTATTGCACAAATATCTTTTTAATGCATTTTTATATTTGGTTCAAGAGACTCAAAGGGACTCTTTAGACATGTTTTACTTTGTATCCACAGTAGACACACAAATCTTCTATGAGAACTGTGAAATAATGCGGACCACTTTATGTGAGTTATTGTTAATAACAATGATGGACAATGGTATAGAACATACTATGGACCTTTTTTGGAAAATAACCTTTAATTATCTTTCAGTTGTAGGTAAAGGGAGGGGGATTCTATACATAACAAGGTAATTAAGGAATTGGTAAGAACGAACAACATTACTATAATTAGAAGAAATCATAGGAAGCTGATGGAATAACAGTGACATTTTTAATACCTAACGGTACAGTATTACCAAGCAGGTTTTCCAAAACATTTATGTTAATTTTCTAGCACATTACTAGATGAAACCAGAGGTAACTTTGAAATCAGTGTGACAGAGTAAGTGTTTGATCATATTTAGTATACAGAATGGTCTTTCAAGGTGGTAAATAATCCTATCATGGGATTAGAGAGGCATCAATCCTTTCTGTGAATTAGCTATATAATTATATGTGCAAAAGCTTTGTAATAATTAATCATTTGTTATATGATATAATATGACATAAATTATCTGGTCTTATTCAAATAATCAAATAATTCAAATAATGATCAAGCTTTCATTAACATAATTAAGATCTATTTGAATAACTCTTCAATTTGTGATTTTTACGCTATATTTGAACTGGAACTACCACTAACTTTTAAGAAAAATCTGATTTTTTTAGGTAGTGTGTAGTCTCTGTTGATTGCATTATGCCAGGAGACTATATAATGCTTTTATACCGTAACATAGATTCATCGAAACACAAATTTTTTGAAATCCCCAAAAATCAAGGCATGGTACGGGTGTCACAACCCGCTCATTGTTGAGCTTGAAAAGGCCAAGGAGACCAATCCTACCCACATGTTACACAGGTTCCATATTCACACACACAGGACAGTTTACCTTGATGATAGCACAAGTTGCCGATTCTCAGACCAAGTTGTGGTTCCTAGGCCAAGTTGCAGTGCCACTGGACAAGTTGCAGAAATGTATTTTAGAAGTAAAAAAAAACAACATTGACCTTGTGTCTAAACGAAACACCCCATGCATATGTGTCCCAAACAGAGCATTCACCTTTATTGATTGGTTCACCCTTTTTCTATAATTTTTACATGCTAACATGAAATATTCAGTTGCCCTAATTCAATCAAAGTTTCACACTTCATTCAATTGCCCCATATATGCTAGGACTTCCATCTAGGGCATGGTTCCAACCTGTTCACCTCCCCAAGTAGGGGCAGATGAGTCTATGGTCTCTGCTATTACTTTTCTCCTTTCAGGATCTGAGCATTGCAGGGGTGGATTAGGTACCATGAGCCCTGAACCCAGAGAGTAGTTGGGAGCTATCTCACGTGAGAAATCATAAATCTGACGCAAATAGCATTAGGGCCTTGGGGAAGGGATTCCCCACTTATTGGGGGAACCTAGTGGAGGGTGGTAGACTGGCAAGCCGGCCCAGGATGCCCTGTAAGCAGGGAACAGAGATGTATAGGCCTGGTGGACCTAATGAACTGTTGGTTGGGTATACACGCTCCCTAGCCAATCTCCTCCCAGGTAGTGACACTTTTACAGAGTTGGAGGGGAGTCGACTCATGGGAGTCAAGGGACTCTGGGGTGTATTCACTTTTAGTGGCTTACCAGGACTTCTATAAGATTTCTAGCAATCTGGGACCCCTAATAGATTGTATAGGAACAATGTCTGCGTTCTTTCTAATTTGCTGGTAAACAAAAGACAAAGGATCAAAGGTGTATCACTTGCAAAACACTCAACCTTTGTCTATTGAAACAAATGTTTCAATTGCTGTTTGACAGCCTAGTTATTTAGACTTGATGATTTAATTAGGTACGTGGATCTCGCATATAAGTCTATGGAGCCTTTTTTACCACTTACCAAAAGATTTTGAATCTAGCCAGGAGCCTAGCCTGGCCATGTGACATGGTGGGAACTGGGTATTGCGGTGACTACTGGAAGTGACTACTGGTTGTCCTTAAAGTGATACCACCCCCAAAATATTTTTATCGGGCCAATGCAATAGTTACACCCCAAAACCACATAGCATAATGGTTCAAACAAATGAAAAATTTACCCAGATCCCCCTAGGCTCAAATGATCGAGTGAGACTGAGTCTTGGAGTCCAGGGCATACAACCAAGGCTTGGTATAAAACATCACACAACAATACAAATCAGCAAGTGACACAGTATTATGGCCATTAAAATAGTCCTTGGTAGCTATGTGGCTAGTGTCTATTAATCATGACAGGAGGCAAAGAGTGTTTCGCTATACTGACTAAGGCATTTTAATAGTCTCTAGACTGTGTGTATAACTTTTTGGATAGGAAGCATCTTTCAGAGATTATGTTAAAGTTGCTAGAGTAGAAGGCTAATGAGTTACAGTATATGTGACACAAATATTACATTTAGACATACATTGGATAGGCATTAGTCAATCACAAATCTATTTAGGCATATATGAGGTTATACAGTCTAGGCAATTTTCTGTAATCTCATCTGGATTTAAGAAAATATATATATATATATATATATATATATATATATATATATATATATATATATATATATATATATTTTGTGAGGATACCTACACTGAAAATAACAAATTTCGCCCTATCTGTAGTCTAGCATTGCTTCCCATCTTTAGAAACTGTGATAAAGTGTTGATCATATATTCTGTAGTTTTAATGTAGTTTCTCTCGCAAGAGACCAACTTTTTAAATCTAATATACTTTTAAAAAATGTAAAAAAAAACTGTGTGTCTCTTTTTACGGTTATATTTCACAACAGCTACAAGTGTACCAAGTTATGATGTCACTGGGGTAACAGAAGCTGATCAACAAAAGAATGTTCACACTACATGTTTTGTCAGTAAGGTGTTCTGGCTTAATTAGGAGTGGGTGGGATCTCCTCTGCTCTTCTATTTATAGAATGCCATCCCTTTAAATATTAGTTATCCAACACAAAAATAAGAATTAAACAAGGAACCAAATCATGAGCATTAAGACAGTGTGTGTGTGTGTGTGTGTTTAGTTGTTCTTTCGTGTTCAGCTCTCCATGACTTTATGGACCACAGCATGCCAGGCACATCTTGTGTCAGGTTGTGCTAATCCATAAGGTTTTCATGGCATAGCTACAGGAGTAGGTTGCCAGTTCCTTCTCCAGTGGACCACCATTTGTCAGACCTCTCTGCTATGACCTGCCCATTATGGGTGACCCTTCATGGTATAGCTCATAGCTTCATTGTGGTACACAAGCCCCTTCACCATGACATTGTAGTGATCCAGAAGAGGATTAAAACAGTACCCACTACATTAAGAAAAACTATGCGTAAATCAATTATTTTATATAGACAAATATGTGAAAAAAACAGCTCGCAATAACATGCACATTTAAAGAACCACATTCCTCTAATAAATAAGATGTCAATCTAGTATGATATAATTAATACAAAAATTGTAGTTAGGTACAGCCACACAACAATGCTACAGTGGTGATTTTTTGTGAACTAAGAATAAACACAACTCAGAAAATTAAATAATTTTAACATTTATTTTTTTTGAGCTAGAGTAGTTTTGGTCATCTACTAGTGTTTTACTAACAATAACAACCTATCTAGTACCAGTTAAATTATAAATCACAAAACAATATTAAGGGTCATACCATAATGGGTCCCCCAAGCGATAATTAAAAAAAAAACGTTTTTTGAAATGATATTTAAATGATGATTCCAAACACCAGATTAGATCATAATTAACATGGTTACTGGACCCATCATTGTTGATGTATTCCACAACAGGCCTATTTTCATACTAACTATATACACTAACAACTTGTTGGGGAAAAAGTAAAAAAAATATGTTTTTAACATATATATATTTACTATTGTTTCTAAGACTTGAAAAAGCATACAAGCATACTTACTACACTCATGGCAACTTAAAAAAATCAATAATACACTAATCTAGAATATTGAAGAATGCTATAGAAGATTGTGATTTAGAAAATGTATTGTACTCAAATATTACACTTTTTGTGAGGTTTTGAAGGTCTTGAGGCAGGAGGATAGACTTGTGGAGGGAGGCAAGAAGTCACAAGGAATCGGGCAACACAAGAAAAGCACTGGAGGTAGGAGTCAGAGGAGGTGATAAGAAAGGAGGAAAGAATAAAGTCATTAGCTGAATGGAGAGTGAATAGTAAATATAATAATAAAAAAATATCATAATAAAAATATACAAACCATGTGCTAGCACCTCTAAGGTTAACCAAGATGATAAAGGAGCCGCAATGCAGGTTTCCTATGGAGAAATGTAATCATCTATTTCTGGACAGGACTAGTTAATTATTTTCTTGTTACAACAGTGAATCATATTGCTAGTAAAACTAGCTTACTTATTTTTTATTTTGTTTGCATTGAAGCCTACAAAGATTATACATTCAGTTTCAAATATCTTACTTTTAAATGAATACCAAGCAGAGAAAAGCAAAGTTGTTTAATGATCTACTTCAAAATAGAACTGGAAAAACAGTTTTTTTTAAAATACTTTTCAAACATTTTACGGCAAAACTCAAATTTTAGTGTAAGCAAATTCCATTGATACATAGAGCCTGATTTAATTTGAAGGCCGTATCTCGCGGTATACAATCTGTATGTCCGGGGGGCGTGCTGCGGGCTTGAACTCTGCACTCGTGCGTAGCAGTTCAGGACGGTAACATAATCAATTAAGCAAGACCGTAGCCACCCATTTCGAAACAACCAATAGAAAATGAGACTGCCATAATTATGAAAGTAAAACATGGAGGTTACATGACAATCAATTAGGTTTGGGGGTATGATATGCAATGGGATTCGCAAATCCTCAAAATACAAAATAATAAAAAAGAATGCCAATACTGTTCTAGTCCATATGGGTGGCCTGATATGTATTAACTCATTAATTCCCAAGATTGATATAACCCCGAAATGACACATAAAAAAATATTTTTTAATTGCCAATTTGCGAGCTTGAAACTGTTTTGAAATTAATTCTATTGTCTTTCATCACTTTCCCCGTTATTTACACTGCAGTATTGATTTTTTTATTTGCATTTACAGTGCTACGGACATGGGTTAAACTCCCTTGGGTCCTCTGTAGTACTCATAGATTTTTCTTCTACATTTGCCATTTACGGGTGTGAAAACATTTGAGGGCTTGGGGAATTGTAGCAATTGAATAACGATTTGTGATTTTAACAAGCTTAACTCTTGTGGATGGGAAAGTTCAAAGGCATCGGGAGACTTTATGTTCCGGGTTTAACAACCACAGGTTTTCAAGCCCGCAAAATGACGCCAATTGAATAGCAAATTAACTCACAGCCTCACTTAAGGGCTCCAGTAACTTATGATTGCTCAATTGAATCAGGTTCATAATGTATCAGATACAATATGCTTTTTATATGTATACTAGCGACTTGCCCATCAAAAAATTACGGCAATGTGATGTATATGTTTGTCAAGTTGTTTAGTTATTTATATATATTTTTAAACCCTTGTAAGTATTGTGATATGAACGTGTATTTTTGTAAAATTTTGATGTAATGGTTTTTTAACATGAAATTTGTATCTGAAGAATTGTTCACTTAAATATACATTGAATCCAGAGGAAAGCAAAAAGTAAAAAGCCTTGTTGAAACGTCCCGAATTTTAACATGAAGTTTAAAATATATGTAAGCAATAACCTTCAAAGTATATATTTTTAAACTTGAACTTTATTTTTTATGTAACTTTGGAAGTTAACAAAACATTTGTATAATTTGGAACATTATAAACAGGAACATAGTGAATACATTTTGTAACTTAATTTTGTATTAAAAGTATTAACATTTGAATGTAAAAACAGTTGAACTTTAAATTAATCAGTATTAACATGCAATTTGTATCAGAATAATTGTTAAGTTCAATATACATTGAATGTAGAGAAAGGCATACAGTAAAAACTCTCCTTAAAACGTACCTAATGAAAGTAATTCCTTACTGACCACATAAACTGGCGATAAACATTAATGTAGGTAGTAATCTTAAGATAACAGACAATATTTATATTGTGACTTAAAAGGTGCTTGAGCTCTTAACATGAACTTTGTAATCTGTTGAATGAAATAACTTGAAAATATTGTTTTTAAACTTGTAACATTAGAAAAATTAACACAGTAACTTAACATTGTAACATAATTTTTCTTAAAAATGCAAGGCAAGTATTTTGTGAGGCGAATTATCCATAAACATTACTTCCATTAATTATGACTGAATTAAACAACAAATTGTTATGTATTTTTGAATGCTTTTAAAAATGATTATGGCTTTAGTTTGTATTCTGCAAAGTTATAGTACTTCATAGTAGACAATGTTTTTAGTAAAAATACGTCCATCTTCTAATAAATCACCTTGACTTTCATTGTGTTCAATGTAAACTTTAATAGCCTGTGGATTTTTGCACCGTGACAATGCAACGTACAATTGACCATGTGCAAATACTGGTTCTTCCAAAAAAATACCCACAGATTTGAAAGTTTGACCTTGTGATTTATTAATGGTCATGGCAAATGCCATAATAATGGGAAATTGTCTTCTTTGAAGTATAAAAGGGAGACTACTTTCACTTGGTGCTAAATCTATTCTTGGTATGAAAACTCTCTCTCCTTTATGGGTCCCAGTTTAAATTTCAGCATCTATAAAATGGTCCCTTAATTGTTGAACAATTAATCTTGTGCCATTGCATAGGCCTTTTTTGGGGTTCATATTTCGCAGTAACATGATAATTGCACCTTTCTTTAGCTGCAAAATATGTGGTGGCATTCCAGAAGGAGTTAGAGAGTTTATGAATTCAGTCGAAAAGTTAGCCTGACTTTCATTGTCATCAGCAAGTACAGAATCAGCACTGTGATAATTTCTTTGTGGTGCATGAATTTTTTTTAAGATTTCATTATTGAGGATTAATGCATCTTTATTTTTACACGTCAGTATGACTTGGTTGGCAAGCTCGGAATATTCTTCGTTATTGATGCTCTCTTTAAATATAGCCGATATAATATCTTGTTGACAAATCATCTGAGGTGGGATCTCTACAGTGTCGTCAGCTAAATGTAGTATTTTTTCTGTTCTGCCTTCTCCAATTTTAATAAGCAAATCATTGAAATCATTTTGTCCTTCTGATCTCATATTTTGTTGCAGTTGAAGATGGGTAAAATGTTTCCATACTGTGCTTGACTTGATACAGGTTTCGATAATGTCAGTTCGATTTCCATGTACAACAACAGGTAATGTTTGTCTAAAATCGCCACCCAACAACATTACCTTTCCACCAAATGGAAAAATATTATCCATGACTTAACGAAGCAAACGGTCAATACATTGGAGGGCATAGCATGACATCATTGTGGCCTCATCTATTATAATTAATTTACATTTCTTAAATTTCTTTGCTTGTAAGGATGTCATGCGAATATCTGACACAGAATTTTCTAAAATAGGCACTGGCAGTTTAAATCCACTATGAACAGTTCTTCCACCTTCTAATAAAAGTGCAGCAATTCCAGTAGTGGCAAACGCCATTGCTATTTGTCCTTGTGCTCGTACTGAACTCATTAATAAATTGTACAAATAGGTTTTTCCTGATCCGCCAGGTCCATCAAGATAGAAATAACGCTCTGTCACCATGTCATCATCTATTGCATTTTGAATGGCATGAAATGCTTGCAATTGTAGTGTATTTAAAGTTGCAAGTCTTTCTTGTGTTCTTTCTGCTTGTAGTTGAATGTCATAGTCTTCAAAGTTTATGTCATGTATAAGACCTGGATCAGGCAAATTAAAACTTGCACAACTTAGTCCATGAGTTAAAAATACTTCTTGGATTTCCATTAACGCTTTTAAGTGTGCAATGAGTTGATTGTATCGTCGCATAAAGTCTTCAGCCATATTACTTTTAAAAGTCTCCCACAAAGCTAATGCATTTGGAGCATTTGAGAAGATACAAATAAAAGCAAATTGTTCTCTTATCTGTCGTGGCATTTGACATTGTGCTGCTTCTTCTAAACATCTTTCCCACTCTGTATCATCAGCGAGTAAGTTTCTATGTCTTGCAGCTAAATGGAAGGATTCATATACAATGTCATTAACAGTTCTTAATTGTTCAAAACTTTGTGCTCCTGGAACATTTAAAAGTAATATCCGTAAGCAAAAACGTTCAACATCTCTTGGACTGACTGTGTAAATTTGTGGAATTATTTTATTGCCTCTGGTTTTTCTTGGTCTTCATAATCCATTCACAAAAACATAGTGATATGGAATTTCAATATATAAGTATTGTGTTGCTTGAGCATCATTTGAATTTAATGCAAACCATGCAGTTAGTGTAGTGTGACGATCTTCACTTTGGGCCAATGCATTAATTTCATTTCCAGCATGGAAATAGACTAAATGTCGTTGTGGCAAATGTACTGCTAATCTATATACTGCATGTGATCTATCATGCATTTCAAATTTTAAAAGCCGCCACATAGCTTCTGGTGCACTGACATAGCGAGCATCTACATGAGATGCAAGTTCATCATGTACTAACTCACTACATTCAGGGTCGTCTGCACTTTTGACGACTACAGTAGCTGCATCATAGCCTTTGTAAATATATTTGTAGACATATTTAATGGATTTGATGGAAGTGCAGGCTTCTATGTTGATGTGGGCGTTGTACTTCATGAGTAAATGTGGTTTGTAGGGTACTACATATCTATTGTCCACTTTTTTTCCACGAATAATGGCACTATCTCCTTCTCTTCTTTTATAAAGTGGATATCCATCACAATTTGCATATGTTTTGTCTCTATAATCTTTTGGAAAATCTTTTGAACATTTATTATTTTCCATACATGGTGATTGTGGATTAAGGTCTCCACAGGGTCCATGAATCATGCGATGAGTAACAATCTCATATAGTCTACCATATACAGGGAGTGCAGAATTATTAGGCAAGTTGTATTTTTGAGGATTATTTTATTATTGAACAACAACCATGTTTTCAATGAACCCAAAAAACTCATTAATATCAAAGCTGAATATTTTTGGAAGTAGTTTTTAGTTTGTTTTTAGTTTTAGCTATTTTAGGGAGATATCTGTGTGTGCAGGTGACTATTACTGTGCATAATTATTAGGCAACTTAACAAAAAACAAATATATACCCATTTCAATTATTTATTTTTACCAGTGAAACCAATATAACATCTCAACATTCACAAATATACATTTCTGACATTCAAAAACAAAACAAAAACAAATCAGTGACCAATATAGCCACCTTTCTTTGCAAGGACACTCAAAGCCTGCCATCCATGGATTCTGTCAGTGTTTTGATCTGTTCACCATCAACATTGCGTGCAGCAGCAACCACAGCCTTTCCAGACACTGTTCAGAGAGGTGTACTGTTTTCCCTCCTTGTAAATCTCACATTTGATGATGGACCACAGGTTCTCAATGCGGTTCAGATCAGGTGAACAAGGAGGCCATGTCATTAGATTTTCTTCTTTTATACCCTTTCTTGCCAGCCACGCTGTGGAGTACTTGGACGCGTGTGATGGAGGATTGTCCTGCATGAAAATCATGTTTTTCTTGAAGGATGCAGACTTCTTCCTGTACCACTGCTTGAAGAAGGTGTCTTCCAGGAACTGGCAGTAGGACTGGGAGTTGAGCTTGACTCCATCCTCAACCCGAAAAGGCCCCACAAGCTCATCTTTGATGATACCAGCCCAAACCAGTACTCCACCTCCACCTTGCTGGCGTCTGAGTCGGACTGGAGCTCTCTGCCCTTTATCAATCCAGCCACAGGCCCATCCATCTGGCCCATCAAGACTCACTCTCATTTCATCAGTCCATAAAACCTTAGAAAAATCAGTCTTGAGATATTTTTTGGCCCAGTCTTGACGTTTTAGCTTGTGTGTCTTGTTCAGTGGTGGTCGTCTTTCAGCCTTTCTTACCTTGGCCATGTCTCTGAGTATTGCACACCTTGTGCTTTTGGGCACTCCAGTGATGTTGCAGCTCTGAAATATGGCCAAACTGGTGGCAAGTGGCATCGTGGCAGCTGCACGCTTGACTTTTCTCAGTTCATGGGCAGTTATTTTGCGCCTTGGTTTTTCCACACGCTTCTTGCGACCCTGTTGACTATTTTGAATGAAACGCTTGATTGTTCGATGATCACGCTTCAGAAGCTTTGCAATTTTAAGAGTGCTGCAATCCTCTGCAAGATATCTCACTATTTTTGACTTTTCTGAGCCTGTCAAGTCCTTCTTTTGACCCATTTTGCCAAAGGAAAGGAAGTTGCCTAATAATTATGCACACCTGATATAGGGTGTTGATGTCATTAGACCACACCCCTTCTCATTACAGAGATGCACATCACCTAATATGCTTAATTGGTAGTAGGCTTTCGAGCCTATACAACTTGGAGTAAGACAACATGCATAAAGAGGATGATGTGGTCAAAATACTCATTTGCCTAATAATTCTGCACTCCCTGTAGTTGTGGATCTGGTAGTTCAGCAACTATGACTGCATCCACTTTGTCCGAAGTATCTAATTTATCTTTCTCTTGAAGTATTATGAGAAGATGTGCATGTGGAAGGCCTCTTTTTTGAAATTCAATGGTATATACATAAACAAGAAATTTGCCAAATAACTGATTTATAGTGAAGTCACGTATTAATTCATTTAATTTGATCTCAAAAACTCTGGCTACTAAATCTGGTCGATCTGAAGCACTTTGTCCAAGAAGTAGATTTTCATTAATTTCTGGCCATTGTGGATTACATGTAAATGCCACAAATAAATCTGGTTTTCCAAATTTAGTCACATTAGCCATAGCATCATTGTATCTTTCTCTCATATTTCGAGGAGATCCTTGAAAGGAAGATGGTAAAATGATGGCTTTGCCAGCTGTCATGTCTCTGCTTGTAGCCACGTCAGCAACATAGTCCATGAGTCCACAATATTGTTCTACACGTAGTTTATCTTGTTGATATTTTATAAAGTTTAAATTATTTGCCTCAACTTGCAAATATGAATCAATAATCCATTGTTTTGTTAGTTTTCCACCACATAAAATTGGATTAAATTCATCTCGAATGGCAATTTGAGCTACTTTAAATTCAAGCATAGAAACATTATTTCGGATTCTGGCTTTAGCATTTGGGTAACTGGGAAGGGTTAATTTTGGTTGCCAACCTGCTTCTCCATGTGGGAAAAAGATGGGATATGTCATTGGATCTAAATTTGGACTTAAGTTATTAATATTAATAAATGGTTGCTCCTCATTTCTGGGATATACTCTAATGTCTCTTTGAAATGGTGGTTCTCCTTCATCATTCTGAAAGACCATTGCAACTTCATTTGATGTTGGCAAGTTATAACGACGTTTATCAGTATGTCTGTCTCTTTTAAGCACCATATTAACCTTTGGCATGGGTAATTGATGTCTTTGTGCATTAAGTTGTTGTTCATTTTCTACTTCTGCCAATTTTTTGTATGCTTTACTGTAGGGATTGTTGTCCATAATGTTATTTAGCTCTATGAAAACACTGGGTAAGCATTTTTTATTTTCTTCCATCTGCATACGTTGGTCAACAGCTTCCATTGTATCTAGGACATATAGTTGAGCGAATTTTCTTTGCTCTCCTTGCTCTGGATGTAAATGTGAAGTCCGATGATAAATTTGTCCTTGGACTTTAAAACAGTAAGGACCATGTTCTGGTACATTAGCAGCCAATGTTGCCCCCATAGATGCAAATGATATGGCACTATTGTAGGATCTTATGTTTGTCTTAAAAATTTTGTAATTTGGAAAAGTAGGTTCAGTCATAATATTTTGTAAATAGCTTGGAAATTGTTTCCTTTCTGGAAGTTTGAACTTGCCTTTTTGACAACAACTAATAAATTGTCCATCTCTGGGTCTCTCCTGTTTAAAATAATAAGCCTCACAAAATTGACATTGAGTACTCATGTCCCCACAACTATGAACCTCTACTGCTAAAGACTTGAGTAAAGGACAATTTGCAAAGCATATCGGATGTTGACTTTCATATTCATCAGGTGAAAAGTCATGAAATGTTTCAACAACAGGTTCTAAATGTTTAGGTTTTTTTCGTGGCTTTTCTTGGTATATGTTGTCCTTGTTTTGTTGAAATGTCCTGTAAGTTTTTAGTAAGAGTTTGTAAATGCTTTGTTTTTGTAGTTGCTTTTTTATGGTCTGTCTTGAGTGGTATCTTGTAAAATGTCATCTGATGTTTGAGGAACAGTTTGTAAATGCTTTATTATCTTTTTTTTTTTTTTTTTGTTGTATCTTTCATTTTTGCAGCTGATAGTCTTTTATTTGCAAGTCTTTTGCGTTCTTTTTCTCGTCGAATTTCTTTCTCCTCAGGTGTCTGCTGGGCGGCCCATCTCTCTTGTCTTTCTCTAGTTTGACGTCTTTTCTTTTCTTCTTTGGTCTCGTTATCAGCCATATTAATCTGTAAAGGAAAAAAAAGAAATGTAATTGTGTATATTTAAATTTGTAATTCCTGTTAAAGATTCTTTTGCACAATTGGTGAAATAAAAGGCAAATCATTAATGTATCAGTTATATTTAGTTAAAATTATAATTCCTGTCCTCACTGACTAAGAATTTGGCCAATGGAATACTGCTGTAAATAAGCATGTAACATATTTTTTTTAAATAATGTTTTTATTTATTAAAAACGTTGTTTGTGGATAGATATTTACCACTGCAAAACTTCTTTGCTAAAAAAAACATTGATGTGGTTATTGAGCTATGTATTGCATAGTGGCAATTTAAATAGAATAAGGGAGATAGTAAATTAATTTTTTTATTTTTCTGTTGACACGGATGCAACTGAAAGCTGTTTCTTTAGTTTTTTCCTTTTGTACTTATTATACTGTACCTTGGTTGAAGTGTGATTTAAATCCGAATGTTTGTTGGTCCTCGGTTGAAAATCGTTGTCCAATGGTGTGGTCCTCTGTTGGAAGTCCTCGTCCGATGGTGTGGTCCTCTGTGTAAAATCCTGGTCCTATGGTCTGATCCTCTGTTGAAAGTCCTGGTCCGATGGTGTGGTCCTGTGGCGAAAGCCCTCGTCCGATGTTGTGGTCCTGTGGCGATAGCCCTCGTCCGATGTTGTGGTCCTTTGGTGAAAGTCCTTGTCCGATGGTCTGGTCCTGTGTTGAAATTCCTCGTCCGCTGGTCTGGTCCTGTGTTGAAAGTCCTCGTCCGATGGTCTGGTCCTGTGGAGAAAGTCCTCGTCCGATTGTCTTCACGCAGTATCTGTTGTAATATAAAATAGAAAATGTTGTTTGAGTGAAATGTCTTTTAAGTAAGTAAAAAATGTATGAATTTGGCTGTATTGTATCAGTTATGGTTATTTTTTTCTATTTTTTTTTTTTTAGACTTTCTGTACAATCCCACGACTTTTGTTATTCTTATTTAAAGTTCTTAGTAAGGCTTGTGGGTTGTGATATATTAAATAGGAATATGAATTTATTTTGCTATGTGTTTATGTTAGTTTTTGTACAATCCTGTTTTGTGCGCACCACTTGTGGTATACTTATTTAACCTTTATTGGGATGGTTATAGTTAGTGAAACATGAAATAATATAATTAATGTAGTTTGCTATGTGTTTGTGTTAGTTTTTGACAATCCTGTTTTGTGCGCACCACTTGTGCAAAAGTTATTTATTCTTGATTGTACTGGTTATAGGTTGTTAAACATTAAAGAAGAATGTTAATGTAGTTTCCTATGTGTTTGTGTGATTTTTTGTACAATGCTATTAGGTGCGCAACACTTTTGTTATTCTTATTTTTGCTTCTTTGTAAGGCTTATAGGTTGTTAAACATTGAATAAGAAATTCTGTTTTGTGTGTAGCAGTTTGTGTCTCATTCAATTGCGATTTGGCTAATTGAATCGTGCCCTAAATAAGCACATAGCATATTTTTTTAAAGAAGTTTTTAGTCAGTGAAAAACTTTATTTTGGATAGATTTTTAGTAACTAAAAACTTCTTTTAAAAAAAATGTTATGTTGTTATTTAGAGCCCTATTCAATTGGGCAAATTGCAATTGAATGAGGGCCTTTGTGTGTACCATATGTTGCATAGTTTACCCCTCATTCAATTGCATTTTTTACAATGTAATAGTACTCTAAGGCCGTCATTGAATTGCAATGTTGAAAATTGAATAGGGTTGTAAATAAGCACATCACATATATGTTTTAAAATTGAATAAGGGCCTAAAAGTGCTTATTTATAGCCATATTTAATTGTCCAAAATAGCAATTGAATGAGGGCCTTTGGTTACTGCATTTGTTATATTGTCAGCTCCTCATTCAATTGTGTTTTGGCCAATGGAATAGAGCTCAATATCAGCACAGAGCATATTTTTTTACCGAATTTTGTATTTAGTGAACTTGTATCCAAAAGCAACGTGTTCACTAAATGAAAAGTTCCTTTAAAAAATATGCTCTGTGCTTATATAGAGCCCTATTGAAATGGGCAAATCACATTTGAGTGAGGCCCTTGGCCATTAAAGATATATAGGTCCTCATTGAATTGCAATTTTGGCAATTGAAGAGGGCTCTATATAATCACATAACATTGTTATTGAGCAAAGTTTTTAGTTATTGAAGACCTTGATTGTGGTTATAAGTTCAGTAACTAAAAAGTTCTGTATAAAAAATATGTTATGTGCTTATATAGAGCCCTATTCAATTGAGCAACTCGCAATTGAATGAGGCTCATGGTTCTTTCTTTTTTATACTTAATACTTTACCTTGATTGAAGTGTCGAATGACAGAGGGTCCCCTCCTGCCAATCTTAATCCGCCGGTCTTCTTGTAGTGTGTGTTTGAAAAAGAAAGTGAAATAGTTAATTTTATATTTATAATTTTTCATCTAGCAAACCATGGCCTTTTGAGCATGTAATGTCTTGTTGTATCTTACCTGTTGTTCTTTGTTGGTGTTCTTTAAAAGGGATTGTGCTTCACAATGCACGGTGCAAATTGTTGAGTGACGCTGTTGATGCAGAGTCTGTTTGAATATTAAAAGAAATAGAAAGATTCAGCTTTATATGATCTATTGAATTGCAGTAAATTAATGTCATTTAAATATACTTCTGTAATTATTTTCAATTGACCTTATTTTTTGGTGGGGGCTACACACATATGTCACATACATGAAGCACATTCCATAGTTTAATGTAATTATTTTGTGTGCGTGTGACATATCACTATACATGAATCATATTTAAATTGTTAAATTAACCTTATAATTTTTTTTTCCAACACACATAAATGTCTGTGTGTGAGATGTAACTATAGATGATACACATATATGTGCGTGTCACATATCAGTATACATGACATCTAATGTCATTTAAATGTAATTGTTTAATGATTTTGTTTTAAGCTAATTTTGTTGCAGTGGCAGCAATACACATAAATGTGCGTGTCACATGTCACTATACATTATACACATATATGTCCGTGTCACATGTCACTATGCAGGGGCAATACACATAAATGTGTGTGTCACATGTCAATATACATGATACACATATATGTCCGTGTCACATGTCACTATGCAGGGTCAATACACATAAATGTGCGTGTCACATGTCACTATACATTCTATACATATATGTGCGTGTCACATGTCACTATACATTATAGACATATATGTGAGTGTCAGATGTCACTATACATTATAGACATATATGTGCGTGTCACATGTCACTATACATAAACCTCTGTTTAATATTGAATTATGTTTTTTTGTTGTTTTGTTAAATGAACCGTATTTTTTTTGTGGGCCTATACACATAAATGTGCCATATATGTCACTACATAAATCACATTTTCCTAGTTTTTTTTTTTTTTTTTTTGACCTGTCCTGATAATAAAATGTAATATATTATAGCTTACCTCTCAGTTGTAATTTGCACAATGTAAAGTAGTAAATTAGTAAAGAATTGTCTTCTCAAGTAAAAGCAGCAGTTATCTCTGAAGTCACTCCGTTCATCACCTGAGGAGAAATGTATTTTTTTGTGTAAAATAGGCAGTATTTATAAACTTGTAGAAAGTTCTGGAAAGTGAGACCGTTAGAACGCAATACGCATGTGCTATTTGCGTTCCAGCTTACAATTTGCGTTCCATCCGCCATTTTGTGCGTAGTACTGTTCAAAATGGTGTTTAATATGATTGTGATACGTTCCGCATAGTATGTGTTTCATTATTGCGAGTAAGTGTAGTCTAGTTAAGTCTGAAGCCTCGTTTTCATTTTGTTCGTCGGCCATTTTTTCTCTCGCTTAGCGATGGTATTAGTGTCTAAAGTGTTTTATTTTGATTTAAATGTAGATGTAACTTGTTTTTTTGAGGTGCTGGATGGTTCCTCTTGCTGTAGGTAAGCTTTTTATGTGTTTGTTGTGTGTATTTCTTAAGTTTTAAATGTTTGTATATCGGCGTGTTGCGTCCGATGTTTGCGAGGTCGTAATGTGTGGTAACGTGTCTCGTATGGTGTTTGCGTGTGTAGCCTCATTTTCGTTTTATTCGTCGGCCATTTTTTGTGTCGCTTAGCAAATTATTTAGTGTCTAAACTTTTTTATTTTGAGTGCAATTAAGTTGTAAGTTGCATTTTTGAAGTCGTGGGTGCTCCCTCTTGGTGTAGGTAAGCTTTTTATGTATGTGCTGTGTGTATGTATTGTGTTTTTAATTTTGTAATGTTCGCGAGTTGCGTCCGAGTGTTGCGAGGCCGTAATGTGTGTGAACGTGTGTCGTATGTTGTTTGCGAGTGTCGTAATGTGTGTGTCGTGCTGTTTGGGTTGCGACGTGAACTTTGCGAGGTTCGCAGGTCTTTGGGTTGCGAATTTGGGTTGTGAATTTTGCAAGGGTCGCAGTTGCTGCAACTGAAGCCCTCTCTTTTTGGGGGTTCCTCAGGTGCTGGCATGGAGCGCCTGCGGCGCTCCATGCCAGCAACTGAGAGCCTGGCGCAGTGCCCTCGCTACGCGAGCCCGCAGCGTTAGCAACAACTCGTACGCTCACAACTATATATGTGATTTGATGTTATGTGTACAAAAAAAAAAATATTATGAAGAAGGATTTGTTATTCAATTAGTTATGTAGTATTATTATTTGATCATGTTATCAGTTCAGTTGACTGGTGGAGTTTCCACATAATTGTATAATTGCCAAACAAACTGTCCATTCAACATTATATTTCGAATGATATCATAGATGTTTTGTAGTAGCAATGGTAGATACAGGCTAGCAGCCTTATTAAATTGCTATTCGGCCAATTGAAAAAAGGCTCAATATAAGCACAGAGCATTTTTTTTACAGAAGTTTTTAGTATTAAATTGGCCAAATCGCAATTTGATAAGGCTGTAAATAGTTAAAAAGTAACCATGTTAATTTAAAAAAAAATACTAATACTAACATGACATTAGATTTTTTGATAAACATATTATTGGACAGGTTTTGAGGAGGTTTACTCTTATTTCATGCATCACTTAATTATGTATAGCATGACTGTTCATGTCTTGTAGACGGTGGTTTGCAGCAGGTGTTTTGTGGTGTTTTTAACATAATTGTGATTATCTTTTCATAACAGACTTTGGCTTGAAGCCCTTCACTCTAAATATCTCAACTGTGTTTTTGAGTTACAAAATGCAATCCGAACCTAATGGAAACAGAAATGTAATAAATTATTTTTAAAGCTGTAATGGGCATGATATATTACAATTATTTATGATTTCTATAATTATATATTGCATTGTCTGGCAATTTGCTTTCTCTGAGTAATCATAAAATGACAAAGTTAAACCAAGTTACATTAGAAAGCATACACTGTGCCTACGTCTGCAACAGACACTACCTCTCAGACTATTATAAACAGCCTATGGGTCTGTACACTTTGCACACACACATATATATATATACTAGCGACTTGCCCGTCAAAAAATGACGGCAATGTGATGTATATGTTTGTGAAGTTGTTTAGTTATTTAAATATATTTTTGACCCTTGTAAGTATTGTGATATGAAGATGTATTTTTGTAAAACGTTGATGTAATGGTTTTTAAAAATGAATTTTGTATCTGAAGAATTGTTCACTTTAATATACATAGAATCCAGAGGAAAGTAAAAAGTAAAAAGACTTTTTGCAACGTGCCGAATTGTAACATGAAGTTTAAAATATATGTAAGAAATAACCTTGAAAGTATATATTTTTAAAATTGAACTTTATTTTTTATGTAACTTTGGAATTTTTGCAAAACATTTGTGTAATTTTGAACATTATAAACAGGAACATAGTAAATACATTTTGTAACATAATTTTGAATTAAAAGTATTAACATTTGAATGTAAAAACAGTTTAACTTTAAATTAATCAGTATTAACATGCAATTTGTATCAGAATAATTGTTAAGTTTAATATACATTGAATGTAGAGGAAGGCATACAGTAAAAACTCTCCTTAAACCGTACGTAATTAAAGTAATTCATTACTGAGCACATAAACTGGCGATAAACATGAATGAAAGCTTAACATAGTGACTTAACATTTTAACATAATTTTTCATAGAAATGCAAGGCAAGTATTTTGTGAGGCGAATTATCCATAAACATGACTTCCATTAATTATGACTGAATTAAACAACCAATTGTTTTGTATTTTTGAATGTTTTTTCAAAATGTTTGCATGGCTTTAGTTTGTATCCTGCAAAGTTATAGTACTTCATAGTAGACAATGTTTTTAGTAAAAATACGTCCATCTTCTAATAAATCACCTTGACTTTCATTGTTTTCAATGTAAACTTTAATAGCCTGTGGATTTTTGCACCGTGACAACGCAACGTACAATTGACCATGTGCAAAAACTGGTTCTTCCAAGTAAATACCCACAGATTTGAAAGTCTGACCTTGTGATTTATTAATGGTCATGGCAAATGCCATAATAATGGGAAATTGTCTTCTTTGAAGTATAAAAGGGAGACTACTTTCACTTGGTGCTAAATCTATTCTTGGTATGAAAACTCTCTCTCCTTTATGGGTCCCAGTTAAAATTTCAGCATCTATAAAATGGTCCTTTAATTGTTGAACAATTAATCTTGTGCCATTGCATAGGCCTTTTTTGGGGTTCATATTTCGCAGTAACATGATAATTGCACCTTTCTTTAGCTGCAAAATATGTGGTGGCATTCCAGAAGGAGTTAAAGAGTTAATGAATTCAGTTGAAAAGTTTGTCTGACTTTCATTGTCATCAGCAAGTACAGAATCAGCACTGTGATAATTTCTTTGTGGTGCATTAATTTTTTTTAAGATTTCATTATTGAGTATTAATGCATCTTTATTTTTACACGTCAGTATGACTTGGTTGGCAAGCTCAGAATATTCTTCGTTATTTATGCTCCCTTCAAATATAGTCGATATAATATCTTGTTGACAAATCATATGAGGTGGGATCTCTACAGTGTCGTCAGGTAAATGTAGTATTTTTTCTGTTCTTCCTTCTCCAATTTTAATAAGCCAATCATTGAAATCAGTTTGGCCTTCTGATCTCATATTTTGTTGCAGTTGAAGATGGGTAAAATGTTTCCATACTGTACTTGACTTTATACATGTTTCAATAATGTCTGTTCGATTTCCATGTACAACGACAGGTAATGTTTGTCTAAAATCGCCACCCAACAAAATTACCTTTCCACCAAATGGAAAAATATTATCCATGACTTCACGAAGCAAACGGTCAATACATTGGAGGGCATAGCATGACATCATTGTGGCCTCATCTATTATAATTAATTTACATTTCTTCAATTTCTTTGCTTGTAAGGATGTCATGCGAATATCTGACACTGAATTTTCCAAAATAGGCACTGGCAGTTTGAATCCACTATGAACAGTTCTTCCACCTTCTAATAAAAGTGCAGCAATTCCAGTAGTGGCAAACGCCATTGCTATTTGTCCTTGTGCTCGTACTGAACTCATTAATAAATTGTACAAATATGTTTTCCCTGATCCGCCAGGTCCATCAAGATAGAAATAACGCTCTGTCACCATGTCATCATCTATAGCATTTTTAATGGCATGAAATGCTTGCAATTGTAGTGTATTTAAAGTTGCAAGTCTTTCTTGTGTTCTTTCTGCTTGTAGTTGAATGTCATAGTCTTCAAAGTTAATGTCATCTATTAGACCTGGATCAGGCAAATTAAAACTTGCACAACTTAATCCATGAGTTAAAAAGACTTCTTGAATTTCCATTAAGGCTTTTAAGTGTGCAATGGGTTCATTGTATCGTCGCATAAAGTCTTCAGCCATATTACTTTTAAAAGTCTCCCACAAAGCTAATGCATTTGGAGCATTTGAGAAGATACAAATAAAAGCAAATTGTTCTCTCATCTGTCGTGGCATTTGACATTGTGCTGCTTCTTCTAAACATCTTTCCCACTCTGTATCATCAGCGAGTAAGTTTCTATTTCTTGCAGCTAAATGGAAGGATTCATATACAATGTCATTAACAGTTCTTAATTGTTCAAAACTTTGTGCTCCTGGAACATTTAAAAGTAATATCCGTAAGCAAAATCGTTCAACATCTCTTGGACTGACTGTGTAAATTCGTGGAATTATTTTATTGCCTCTGGTTTTTCTTGCTCTCCATAATCCATTCACAAAAACATAGTGATATGGAATTTCAATATATAAGTATTGTGTTGCTTGAGCATCAGTGGAATTTAATGCAAACCATGCAGTTAGTGTAGTGTGACGATCTTCACTTTGGGCCAATGCATTCATTTCATTTCCAGAATGGAAATAGACTAAATGTCGTTGTGGCAAATGTACTGCTAACCTATATACTGCATGTGATCTATCATGCATTTCAAATTTTAAAAGCCGCCACATAGCTTCTGGCGCACTGACATAGCGAGCATCTACATGAGATGCAAGTTCATCATGTACTAACTCACTACTTTCAGGGTTGTCTGCACTTTTGACGACTACAGTAGCTGCATCGTAACCTTTGTAAATATATTTGTAGACATATTTAATTGATTTGATGGAAGTGCAGGCTTCTACGTTGATGTGGGCGTTGTACTTCATGAGTAAATGTGGATTGTAGGGTACTACATATCTATTGTCCACTTTTTTTCCACGAATAATGGCACTATCTCCTTCTCTTCTTTTATAAAGTGGATATCCATCACAATTGGCATATGTTTTGTCTCTATAATCTTTGGGAAAATCTTTTGAACATTGATTATTTTCCATACATGGTGATTGTGGATTAAGGTCTCCACAGGGTCCATGAATCATGCGATGAGTAACAATCTCATATAGTCTACCATATAGTTCTGGATCCGGTAGTTCAGCAACTATGACTGCATCCACTTTGGCCGAAGTATCTAATTTATCTTTCTCTTGAAGTATTATGAGAAGATGTGCATGTGGAAGGCCTCTTTTTTGAAATTCAATGGTATATACATAAGCAAGACATTTGCCAAATAACTGATTTATAGTAAAGTCACGTATTAATTCATTTAATTTTATCTTAAAAACTCTGGCTACTAAATCTGGTCGATCTGAAGCACTTTGTCCAAGAAGTAGATTTTGATGAATTTCTGGCCATTGTGGATTACATGTAAATGTCACAAATAAATCGGGTTTTCCAAATTTAGTCACAATAGCCATAGCATCATTGTATCTTTCTCTCATATTTCGAGGAGATCCTTGAAAGGAAGATGGTAAAATGATGGCTTTGCCAGCTGTCATGTCTCTGCTTGTAGCCACGTCAGCAACATAGTCCATGAGTCCACAATATTGTTCTACACGTAGTTTATCTTGTTGATATTTTATAAAGTTTAAATTATTTGCCTCAACTTGCAAATATGAATCAATAATCCATTGTTGTGTTAGTTTTCCACCACATAAAATGGGATTAAAATCATCTCTAATGGCAATTTGAGCAACTTTAAATTCAAGCATAGAAACATTATTTCGGATTCTGGCTTTAGCATTTGGGTAACTGGGAAGGGTTAATTTTGGTTGCCAACCTGCTTCTCCGTGTGGGAAAAAGATGGGATATGTCATTGGATCTAAATTTGGACTTAAGATATTAATATTAATAAATGGTTGGTCCTGATTTCTGGGATATACTCTAATGTCTCTTTGAAATGGTGGTTCTCCTTCATCATTGTGAAAGACCATTGCAACCTCATTTGATGTTGGCAAGTTATAACGACGTTTATCAGTATGTCTGTCTCTTTTAAGCACCATATTAACCTTTGGCATGGGTAATTGATGTCTTTGTGCATGAAGTAGTTGTTCATTTTCTACTTCTGCCAATTTTTTGTAAGCTTTACTGTAGGGATTGTTGTCCATAATGTTATTTAGCTCTATAAAAACACTGGGTAAGCATTTTTTATTTTCTTCCATCTGCATACGTTGGTCAACAGCTTCCATTGTATCTAGGACATATAGTTGAGCGAATTTTCTTTGCTCTCCTTCCTCTGGATGTAAATGTGAAGTCCGATGATAAATTTGTCCTTGGACTTTAAAACAGTAAGGACCATGTCCTGGTACATTAGCAGCCAATGTTGCCCCCATAGATGCAAATGATATGGCACTATTGTAGGATCTTATGTTTGTCTTAAAATTGTTGTAATTTGGAAAAGTAGGTTGAGTCATAATATTTAGTAAATAGGTTGGAAATTGTTTCCTTTGTGGAAGTTTGAACTTTCCTTTTTGACAACAACTAATAAATTGTCCATCTCGAGGTCTCTCCTGTTTAAAATAATAAGCCTCACAAAATTGACATTGAGTAGTCATGTCCCCACAACTATGAACCTCTACTGCTAAAGACTTCATTAAAGGACAATTTGCAAGGCATATTGGATGTTGACTTTGATATTCATCAGATGAAAAGTCCTGAAATGTTTCAACAACAGGTTCTAAATGTTTAGTTTTTTTCGTAGATTTTCTTGGTATATGTTGGACTTGTTTGGTTGAAATGTCCTGTAAGTTTTTAGTAACAGTTTGTAAATGCTTTGTTTTTGTAGTTGCTTTTTTTGGTCTGTCTTGACTGGTATGTTGTAAAATGTCATCTGATGTTTTAGGAACAGTTTGTAAATGCTTTATTATTTTTTTATTTTTTTTGGTTCTATCTTTCATTTTTGCAGCTGATATTCTTTTATTTGCAAGTCTTTTGCGTTCTTTTTCTCTTCGAATTTCTTTCTCCTCCGGTGTCTGCTGGGCGGCCCATCTCTCTTGTCTTTCTCTAGTTTGACGTCTTTTCTTGTCTTCTTTGGTCTCGTTATCAGCCATATTAATCTGTAAACGTAAACAAATAAATGTAATTGTGTATATTTAAATTTGTAATTCCTGTTAAAGATTATTGTGCACAATTGTTGAAATAAAAGGCAAATCATGAATGTATCATTGATATTTAGTTAAATTTATAATTCCTGTCTTCAGTGGCTCAGAATTTGGGCAATGGAATACTGCTGTAAATAAGCATGTAACATATTTATTTAAAATAATGGTTTTATTTATTAAAAACTTTGTTTGTGGATACATATTTACGACTGCAAAACTTCTTTGCTTAAAAAAAAAGTGATGTGGTTATTGAGCTATGTATTGAATAGTAGCAATTGAAATAAAATAAGGGAGATAGTAAATTAATTATTTTATTTTTCTGTTGACACGGATGCAACTGAAAGCAGTTTCTTTAGTTTTATACTTTAGTACTTATTATAGTTTACCTTGGTTGAAGTGTGATTTAAATCCGAATGTTTGTTGGTCCTCGTTTCAAAATCGTTGTCCAATGGTGTGGTCCTCTGTTGGAAGTCCTCGCCCGATGGTGTGGTCCTGTGGCGATAGCCCCCGTCCGATATTGTGGTCCTGTAGCGATATCCCTCGTCCGATGTTGTGGTCCGTTGGTGAAAGTCCTCGTCCGATGGTCTGGTCCTGTGTTGAAATTCCTCGTCTGCTGGTCTGGTCCTGTGTTGAAATTCCTCGTCTGCTGGTCTGGTCCGAGTCCTCGTCCGATGGTCCGGTCGTGTGGCAAAAGTCCTCGTCCGATTGTCTTCACGCAGTATCTGTTGTAATGTAAAATAGAAAATGTTGTTTGAGTGAAATGTCTTTTAAATAAGTTAAAAATGTATGAATTAGGCTGTATTGTATCATTTATGGTTATTTTTTTCAAAAATATTTTTTGTAACTTTCTGTACAATCCCACGACTTTTGTTATTCTTATTTAAGGTTCTTAGTAAGGCTTGTGGGTTGTGATATATTAAATAAGAATATGAATTTATTTAGCTATGTCTTTATGTTAGTTTTTGTACAATCCTGTTTTGTGCGCACCACTTGTGGTATACTTATTTAAGCTTTATTGGGATGGTTATAGTTAGTGAAACATGAAATAATATAATTAATGTAGTTTGCTATGTGTTTGTGTTAGTTTTTGAGAATCCTGTTTGGTGGGCATCACTTGTGCAAAACTTATTTCTTCTTGATTGTACAGGTTATAGGTTGTTAAACATTAAAGAAGAATGTTAATGTAGTTTCCTATGTGTTTGTGGGATTTTTTGTACAATGCTATTAGGTGCGCAACACTTTTGTTATTCTTATTTTGGCTTCTTTGTAAGGCTTATAGGTTGTTAAACATTTAATAAGAAAATCTGTTTTGTGTGTAGCAGTTTGTGTGTTATTGAATTGCGATTTGGCTAATTGAATTGTGCCCTAAATAAGCACATAGGCCCTCATTCAATTGCGATTTGGCCAATTGAATAGTGCTCTAAATAAGCACATAACATATTTTTTTTAAATAAGTTTTTAGTTAGTGAAAACCTTGCTTTTGGATAGATGTTTACTAACTAAAAACTTATTTAAAAAATTATGTTATGTGCTTATTTAGACCCCTATTCAATTGGCCAAATTGCTATTGAATGAGGGCCATAGCATATTATTTAAAATAATTTTGTAGTCATTGAAAAACTGTATTTTTGATATTTTTTTATTAAGTAAAACCTTAGTTTTAAGCAATTGTTATGTTGTTATTTAGAGCCCTATTCAATTGGGCAAATTGCAATTGAATGAGGGCCTTTGTGTGTACCATATGTTGCATAGTTTGGCCCTCATTCAATTGCATATTTTACAATGTAATAGTACTCTAAGGCCGTAATTGAATTGCAATGTATAAATTTGAATAGGGTTGTAAATAAGCACATGACATATATTTGTTAAAATAGAGTAAGGGCCTAAAAGTTCTTATTTATAGGCATATTTAATTGTCCAAAATAGCAATTGAATGAGGGCCTTTGGTTACTGCATTTGTTATATTGTGAGCTCCTCATTCAATTGTGTTTTGACCAATGGAATAGAGCTCAATATCAGCACAGAGCATAATTTTTTACAGAATTTTGTATTTAGTGAACTTGTATCCAAAAGGAACGTGTTCACAAAAGAAAAATTTCCTTTAAAAAATATGCTCTGTGCTTATATAGAGCCCTATTGAAATGGGCAAATCACATTTGAGTGAGGCCCTTGGCCATTAAAGATATATAGGTCCTCATTGAATTGCAATTTTGCCAATTGAAGAGGGCTCTATATAATCACATAACATATTTCTTGAGCAAACTTTTTAGTTATTGAAAACCTTGATTGTGGTTAGAAGTTCAGTAACTAAAAAGTTCTGTATAAAAAAATATTATGTGCTTATATAGAGCTCTATTCAATTGAGAAAGTTGCAATTGAATAAGGCTCATGGTTCTTTCTTGTTTATACTTAATACTTTACCTTGATAGAAGTTTTGAATGACAGACGGTGCCTTCCTGGCAATCTTAATCCGCCGGTGTTCTTGTAGTGTCTGTTTGAAAAAGAAAGTGAAATAGTTATTTGTATATTTATAATTTTTCATCTAGCAAAGCATGGCCTTTTGAGCATGTAATGTCTTGTTGTATCTTACCTCTTCAAATTTGTTGGTGTTCTTTAAAAGGGATTGTGCTTCACAGTGCACGGTGCAAATTGTTGAGAGACGCTGTTGATGCAGAGTCTGTTTGAATATTAAAAGAAATAGAAAGATTCAGCTTTATATGATCTATTGAATTGCAGTAAATGAATTCAATTAACCTTATTTTTTGTTGGTGTCTACACACATATGTCACATACATGAAGTGTACGTGTGACATATTAGTATACATGAGTCAAATTTAAATGGTTAAATTAACCTTATTTTTTATTTTTTTCTAACACACATAAATGTGTGTGTGTGAGATGTAACTATAGATGATTACACATATATGTGCGTGTCACATATCAGTATACATGAGATATAATGTCATTTAAATGTAGTTGTTTACTGATTTTGTTGTAAGCTAATTTTGTTGCATTGGCAATACACATAAATGTGCGTGTCACATGTCACTATACATTATAGACATATATGTCGGTGTCAGATGTCACTATGAAGGGGCAATACACAGAAATGTGCGTGTCAGATGTCACTATACATTATAGACATATATGTGCGTCTCACATGTCACTATACATTATACACATATACGTGCGTGTCACATGTCACTATGAAGGGGCAATACACAGAAATGTGCGTGTCAGATGTCACTATACATTATACACATATACGTGCGTGTCACATGTCACTATGAAGGGGCAATACACAGAAATGTGCGTGTCAGATGTCACTATACATTATAGACATATACGTGCGTGTCACATGTCACTATGAACGGGCAATACACAGAAATGTGCGTGTCAGATGTCACTATACATTATAGACATATATGTGCGTGTCACATGTGACTATACATTATAGACATATATGTGCGTGTCAGAGGTCACTATACATAAAGCTCAGTTTAATTATTTTTGTGAGCCTATACACATAAATGTGCAATACATGATGACTACATAAATCCTAGTTTATTTTTTTATTTGTTTGACCTGACCTGATAATAAAATGTAATATATTATAGCTTACCTGTCAGTTGTAATTTGCACAATGTAAAGTAGTAAATTAGTATTGTCTTCTCAAGTAAAAGCAGAAGTCACTCCGTTGATCACCTGAGGAGAAATGTATTTTTTAGTTGGAAATAGGCAGTATTTATAAACTTGTAGAAAGTTCTGGAAAGTGAGACCGTTAGAACGCAATACGCATGCGCTATTTGCGTTCCAGCTTACAATTTGCGTTCCATCCGCCATTTTAGGCGTATTACTGTTTAAAATGGTGTTTAATATGATTGTGATACGTTCCGCATAGTATGTGTTTCATTATTGCGAGTAAGTGTAGTGTAGTTACGTCTGAAGCCTCGTTTTCGTTTTGTTCGTCGGCCATTTTTTCTCTCGCTTAGCGATGGTATTAGTGTCTAAAGTGTTTATTTTGATTTAAATGTAGGTGTAACTTGTTTTTTTGAGGTGCTGGCTGGTTCCTCTTGCTGTAGGTAAGCTTTTTATGTGCTTGTTGTGTGTCTTTGTTAAGTTTTAAATGTTTGTATGTCGGCGTGTTGCGTCCGATGTTTGCGAAGTCGTAATGTGTAGTAACGTGTCTCGTATGGTGTTTGCGTGTGTAGCCTCGTTTTCGTTTTATTCGTCGGCCATTTTTTGTGTCGCTTAACAAAGTATTTAGTGTCTAAACTCTTTTATTTTGAGTGCAATTAAGTTGTAAGTTGCATTTTTGAGGTCCTGGGTGCTTCCTGTTTGTGTAGGTAAGTTTTTTATGTATGTGCTGTGTGTATGTATTGTGTTTGTAATTTTGTAATGTTCGCGAGTTGCGTCCGAGTGTTGCGAGGCCGTAATGTGTGTGAACGTGTGTCGTATGTTGTTTGCGAGTGTCGTAATGTGTGTGAACGTGTGTCGTATGTTGTTTGCGAGTGTCGTAATGTGTTGCGACGTAAACTTGTTTTTGCAAGGGTCGCAGTTGCTGCAACTGAAGACCTCCCTTTGCGAGGGTCCTCAGTTGCTGGCAAGGAGCGCCTGCGGCACTCCATGCCAGCAACTGAGGCCCTCGCTTCGCGAGGGTCCTCAGTTGCTGGCAAGGAGCGCCTGCGGCGCTCCATGCCAGCAACTGAGGCCCTCGCTTCGCGAGGGTCCTCAGTTGCTGGCAAGGAGCGCCTGCGGCGCTCCCTGCCAGCAACTGAGAACCTGGCACAGTGCCCTCGCTACGCGCGGCCCGCGACTCGCTGCGCGAGCCGCGGCCCTCGCTACGCTTCGCGAGGGCCGCGGCTCGCTACGCGAGCCCGCAGCGTTAGCAACAACTCGTACGCTCACAACTATATATGTGATGTGTGTCGTATGTTGTTTGCGAGTGTCGTAATGTGTGTGAACGTGTGTCGTATGTTGTTTGCGAGTGTCGTAATGTGTTGCGACGTAAACTTGTTTTTGCAAGGGTCGCAGTTGCTGCAACTGAAGACCTCCCTTTGCGAGGGTCCTCAGTTGCTGGCAAGGAGCGCCTGCGGCACTCCATGCCAGCAACTGAGGCCCTCGCTTCGCGAGGGTCCTCAGTTGCTGGCAAGGAGCGCCTGCGGCGCTCCCTGCCAGCAACTGAGAACCTGGCACAGTGCCCTCGCTACGCGCGGCCCGCGACTCGCTGCGCGAGCCGCGGCCCTCGCTACGCGAGGCCCGCGACTCGCTGCGCGAGTCGCGGCCCTCGCTTTGCGAGGCCCGCGACTCGCTACGCGAGCCGCGGCCCTCGCTACGCGAGGCCCGCGACTCGCTACACGAGCCCCGGCCCTCGCTTCGCGAGGGCCGCGGCTCGCTACGCGAGCCCGCAGCGTTAGCAACAACTCGTACGCTCACAACTATATATGTGATATATATATATATATATATATATATATATATATATATATATATATACAGTGGATATAAAAAGTCTACACACCCCTTTAAAATGTCAGGTTTCTGTGCTGTAAAAAAATAAGACCAAGATATATCATTTCAGAACTTTTTCCACCTTTAATGTTACCTATAAACTGTACAACTCAATTGAAAAACAAACTGAAATCTTTTAGGTAGAGGGAAGAAAAAATATAAAAATAAAATAATATGGTTGCATAAGTATGCACACCCTTAAACTAATACTTTGTTGAAGCACCTTTTGATTTTATTACAACACTCAAGTCTTTTTGGGTATGAGTCTATCAGCATGCCGTATTTTGACTTGGCAAGATTTGCCCTCTCTTCTTTGCAAAAACACTCCAAATCTGTCAGATTGCGAGGGCATCTCCTGTGCACAGCCCTCTTCAGATCACCCCAAAGATTTTTAATCTGATTCAGGTCTGGACTCTGGCTGGGCCATTCCAAAACTTTAATCTTCTTCTGGTGAAGCCATTCTTTTGTTGATTTGGATGTATGCTTTGGGTCATTGTCATGCTGAAAGATGAAGTTCCTCTTTAAGTTCAGCTTTCTAGCAGAAGCCTGAAGGTTTTGTGCCAATATTGACTGGTATTTGGAACTGTTCATAATTCCCTCTATCTTAACTAAGTCCCCAGTTCCAGCTGAAGAAAAACAGCCCCAGAGCATGATGCTGCCACCACCATGCTTCATTGTGGCTATGGTGTTCTTTTGGTGATGTGCAGTGTTGTTTTTGCGCCAAACATATCTTTTGCAATTATGGCCAAAAAGTTCAACCTTGGTTTCATCAGACCATACCACCTTTTCCCACATGCTTTTGGCAGACTTCAGATGTGTTTTTGCAAAATGTAGCCTGGCTTGGATGTTTTTCTTCGTAAGAAAAGGTTTTCATCTTGCCACTCTACCCCATAGCCCAGACATATGAAGAATACGGGAGATTGTTGTCACATGTACCACACAGCCAGTTCTTGCCAGATATTCCTGCAGCTCCTTTAATGTTGCTGTAGGCCTCTTGGTAGCCTCCCAGACCAGTTTTCTTCTCATCTTTTCATCAATTTTGGAGGGAGCTCCAGTTCTTCGTAATGTCACTGTTGTGCCATATTTTCTCCACTTGATGATGACTGTCTTCTCTGTGTTCCATGGTATATCTAATGCCTTGGAAATTCTTTTGTATCCTTCTCCTGACTGATACCGTTTTACAATGAGATCCCTCTGATGCTTTGGAAGCTCTCTGTGGACCATGGCTTTTGCTGTGGGATGCGACTAAGAAAATTTAAGGAAAGACCAACTAGAGCAACTGAACTTTATTTGGGGTTAATCAGAGGCACTTTAAATGATGGCAGGTATATGCTGTCTCCTATTTAACACGATTTGGAATGTGATTGCTTAATTCTGAACACAGCTACATCCCCAGTTATAAGAGGGTGTGCAGACTTATGCAACCACATTATTGTTCTTTTTTCTTTTTCTTCCCTCCACCTAAAATATTTTAGTTTGTTTTTCAATTGAGTTGTACAGTTTATAGGTCACATTTAAGGTGGAAAAAGTTCTGAAATTATTTATCTTTGTCTCATTTTTTTACAGCACAGAAACCTGACATTTTATCGGGGGTGTGTAGACTTTTTATATCCACTATATATATATATCAGTATATATCAGTAGTAGTATATTTAAAATTCTCTCTTATATTCTCATTCCTATCGCTCCACTATGAGAAGTATTAGCACAAAAGTTAAACCTCACCATACCAGTATTCTGTTTTTTCAAACAGAAAACTGCAAACTGCAGTAAATAATTATTTGAGCACATCATTTTGTCTGCTGTGGAGAATGAGGTATTACTGTAGCCCGTATGGTCTGTCAGTGGGTGTATATTGTGTGTATGCTGACCTGAATATTGAGTTTAAATGTCAGCAGAGGGCAAAAACATTTGCTGAGTTTTTGGCTTGTCCACTACAAAGTGTTCCTGTATTATTGTTCCTATTTCTACATGGGACTTTTGTTTTGCGATTGCTACTTTGACTGAAGTTTTGGCTTGTTTAAAGATTTGTAAACCGTTCTGCCTGCCATGGACTGTGGACTATTTTTACCAGAATTGTGGCCTCTGTTCCCTTTGTTCTGATACCATTGGACACTCCTGCAGTGATAATCCAAGCACTTGCTATTGTTTACATATATGTTGGAGGATGTGGTTTACATAATATACTGTAACTAGCGACTTGCCCGTCAAAAATGACGGCAATAAAAACTGAAGCCTGGCAATGCTGTTTGCCACACAATGTAAGCCTCTCCCCCTCTACTTTACTGGCCTTGTGATGAGCGCCTTTGGCGCTCATCACAGGCCTTGCAATGAGCCCCTTTGGAGCTCATTGCGAGTCTCTCCCTCTGTCTACTTCCTCCCTCGTGTCTTTTTTCCCCCCTCCTCTCCCTCCCTTGTGTCTCCTTCCACCTCGTCTACCTCCTTTGTATCTCCTGCCCCCCTGTGTTTTTACCTCCCTCTCCCTCCCGTGTATCTAAACCCCTCCCCTGTGTCTCTTTCCCCCTTCTCCCTCCTATGCATCTCTTCCCCCCCTGTGTCTCCCCCAACCCTCCCCTGTGTCTGTTCCCCCCTGGCCTGTGTCTCTTTCCCCCTCCCCCTGTGTCTGTTCCGGCCTTCCTCATGTCTCCATTTCCCTCCCTTGTGTATCTTCCCCCCTGCACTCTCTCCCCTGTGTCTCTTCCCCCTCCTCTCACTCCCCTGTGTCTCTTCCCCCTCCTCTTTCTGTGCCTCTTCCTCCCTGTCTCTTCCCCCTCACCCTCTGTGTCTCTCCCCACTCTGTGTCTTCCACCCTCTCCCTCTGTGCCTCTTCCCCCGCCTCTCTCTGTGTGTCTCGCCACTGTGTCTCTTCACCCCTTCCTCTGTCTACCCCCCTCTGTGCCTCTTTCCCCCTCTCTCTGTACCTCTTCCCCCCTTTCCCTCTGTGTCTCTCCTACTCCCTCACCCTCTGTATCTCTCCCCCCTGTGTCTCTTCCCCCCTCTCCCTCTGTGCCTGTTCCCCCCTGGCCTGTGTCTCTTTCCCCATTCCCCCTGTGTCTGTTCCCCTCTTCCCCCCCCCTCATTTCCCTCCCATGTGTATCTTCCCCCTGTTCTCCCTCCTGTGTGTCTTTTCCCCCTCCTCTACCTCCCCTGTGTCTCTTTCCCACCTATCCCTCTGTGTCTCTCCCCCCTCCCTCTGTGTCTATTCCCCACTCTCCCTCTGTGCCTCTTCCCCACTCTCCCTCTGTGCCGTGCCTCTCCCCCCCCCCCTCTTCCCCACTCTCCCTCTTCCCCACTCTCCATCTGTGCCTCTACCCCCCTCTTCCCCCCTCTTCCCCCCCTCTTCCCCACTCTCCCTCCCCTCTTCCCCACTCTCCCTCTGTGCCTCTACCCCCCCCCCTCTTCCCCACTCTTTCATCTGCTCTCGTCTCGGGCCGCGCTCTGCCAGAGTAGATCTGCACCAGCATCCTAATAGCAAGGAGCTACATATATATATATGCATTATCTGTTAAGGACTATATTGACTAAGCCTAACTATGATCTACAACCCTAAAACATTAAGGAAAATCTAATGAAAGGAAAGAGATCATTTTTAATCATTATTTTAAATTGAGAAAAATAGATTTATTTTTATAATAAATATACAAAAAGGTTATGTTTTATTAATTTGGAGTAATAACAAAAGACATAGCATTTTGTCTCTGATAGTGGGGAAAACTCTGTTTCCATGATTTTAGATTTTATGAGGAAATATGACCTAAGGTTACCCTGTCATGCTAGAATATCTTTTTTTGCCATAAGGTAATTAGGATTGATGAATGAGAAGGATGCATTATAATTAAATCAAAAGTAAAATTGCTGAAATGTGTATGGCATGTCCCTTAAAAGTATTTTATTTGTGCTCTGTACCATTTGATAGATGGGGAAAAAAGTGTTTTCATTTTGAAAATTGATGAAGAATTCATGAAGTTATGATCAATTGAAGTCAGGCTATTTCATTATGCTGCCTTTGCCAGAATTGATGATGACCTCGGTACTGCGCTGAATAATTAATAATTAATAGAATCAAGTGCAGAAGGTTTGAATGAAGTAGTAGTCATTGTGACTACTTCATTACATCCACTATTTTTTTAGGTAGCCTTATATCTATACTATGTAGTTATGTATATGATACCATTTTTAGCAATAGCTAGTAGATACAATAGGAATTTTATATATATTTAACTGGGTATTATTTTTAATGTGGGATAATAAAAGTTATGTTTTAGATACCAATTTACTCCACTTGGTTGCCATCTAGATAATTTGATATATTTGGTGTCTTATTAGATATAGTGGCTTTGATTCTCTTTAGTTGATCTTTATTTGTTCCCAGTTTCTGATTATTGATATAGTCAGCTGTCTTGTCATTTATTGTGAGGATTGTGGTACAACATCGGTTTTAGTTGGTGTACTTTTTTTTTCATAATAGTGTGTTTTTCCTGTAACTGTTCCTCATTCCTCTTGATACTTTGTATATATGGGGTATGTTCATTATTTTGATGCTTAAATTGTATATTTCACTGTCTTGCCTCTCCCACAATGAGTGATGACCTCTGTACCACGCAGAACAATGAAAAATTAATTTGAATCAAATGTAGAAGGTTTGAATTAAGTAATGGCTGAGTCATTATATAGCAGCAGCTAGTATAACAGATGACGCAGAATGTTTCTGCCTGGTGGATATGTTACTGTTTTCAATTCCTACTATGAGTGCTTTTTTCTTTACTGTTTACAAATCAGATTTATGTTCTTTAATTTAAAAATAAAGACACATATGTCAATATAAGATAACTGTCAGATTTCTTACTACTGCACCACCATAGTTAGATTAATAAGGGATTATAAATCCACAATTAAATGTGTAACAGTTATAGACATATTACTTTATGCAGTGTCTTGTGGGACAGCTTCAAGGGCTACACTGAATTAATTCTTAATTTTAAAAGTGTAAACACATTTTCCATATGATTTTCCACCTTCTAACTTATGGTGCTGGCGACTTTTGTGGTACTTTATTTGTTAACATCTGCATGACACCCTCTATACAGCTTAAATTAAATGGGACATTCTTCAGTGGTAAACTAGTGCAATTTATGTTAACTTGTAAGAGTCATCAATTCTCAGATATGAGGGAAAACAGAATATTTAGATAGTAGCATACAACAATATAGCTGTTTATTATCTAAACCTTTTTAGTTACCAACTCCTGTTTAATTTCTGGGAGCATTCATAACATGTTGTAACAATCAGTTTCTTTCAGTCTTACACAACTGTTTGAAGTGAAACAGATTATATACCCTGATAAAAGTTAGTCTTTGCTAAAACACATGGGATTGGCATAAAATAGATGTGAAATAACTATAGAAGATGGGAAACAGCGGTAATTCTTTACAAAGAAGGCTGTGTTTGTAGAAAAAAGATGTGCATTAGAATGAAATATGTAAATTATAACAGGATGATAGGATTCATGTTTCTTGAAGATAAGCTGCTTAATTAATCACTAGAGAGATCCCTCAAGACAGATTTTTTTTTGAGCTTACATTGTAAGACAACATAAGAGACTTTTGAGCTTAAGGTAGCTATAAACTGTATATCAAGCTAGGTTTTACATTATTTAAATATTTATAACATTATGTGCGCTGCATCTACTGAATACACAAAACAGATGTAAATTACAAGAAAACTAAGAAATGGTTAGTTAATAAAATATAAATGTTTAATACAAATTAGTTGTAGTTTGTCATAGTTATTTGTTTTAGGGGAATAATATTGAATAAAAATAGTAAAGAATAAAATCGGATTTTAACTGGATGCCCCTGGCTTAGAGGACCACGCATGCCCCATATTTACTGTATACTTTTTGAAGAAGTAAATATGATTACAAGCACGTTATTTTTATATGAGACTTTTTAGATACAGTACTTGAAAAGAGTATAATATTATGCTATGTAATGACCCGGAAACTGCTTACATTGCCTATTTAATATCTTACATATTAAGATCCATGGAATATGTTGGTTGCACATCCAATCTCTTACAACACAAATAAAAGTACAAGTATGTATTATAGGAGAGAAAAACGGAAGTTTTTGTTATCTCAACACTTTATTATTAATTATTGTACAATGGATAACAGATATTACTCATCATTTATTAAATATTATACTGTCAGGGTTTCTACATCCATAAATATAATTAAATATATTATTTCGTATTAATATCCTTCTTAATTTTGAATTAGTACATATTATATAAATTCCTATAAATATAGCAGTGTTTCATATCATCGGATAGAGTATGTTTTAAGCTTTCCAAATTGTATACATTTATTTTAACATAATCCTTTTAAATTTGATTTTAAATTCAGACATATAGAAATATAATTTTATTTCCTGAGTTCAGTACATGCGCACCTAGATGTTTGAGAACCATCCTGTTTATTCAGGTGCGATAAAGTAGAGGTTGATTAGAAGGATACAATAGGAATATACTGAAGTGTTTGTATACCTGAAACTTCAATTGTATAGGTTACTCATGCAAAGTTTCCTTCAAACATGGCTGAGACTAAAGACAATGGTTGGTCATTAAGGATGCATCATTCTGTTTGACTTGCGTCAGTTCTCATATTAAAACAATGGAGAAGCAAACCTTATTTTATGAAACCCAAATATATTAGACATCTACCCAAAACTTACACACAGCTGTATTTAAGAAATTTAAGAAAAGTCTATATTAAACGTTCCCATTGTCCCGATAATTAAATTTCCTACTAAGAATAGTCTTCAGCTTTTTCCAAGGAAGAAAGATCTTGTTAAGCAATTTCATTGGATAGAATTAGTATTTAAGGGGGGGCTATTTTGAATAGATACACAAACACCCTGGAGAGTGATAGATGTGGATATTCTCTTGGACAAACTCTAGAGAGCTCAGCTAACCTGGTTCCTGATTTTAATATTTCCTGTAATATCAGATTTTGGGGAAAAGGACTGGCGTTTGTACTTCATATTTAATTAATTCAATCTCTGGTAATGTATAGACATAACTAAATGTTTTTGCAATTTAATTGATAATTTATATATACATACATATTTTCTGTTTTTAAAACTCCTAATCAGGGGATATCCTATAAACTTTATTGTTATTATTTTGATATTGCTATATAGACTTCATCCATTTAACTAGTCTATTCCAAATGTATTTTATTTATCTATTCATCTAGATAGATAAATTAGTTTTATTTTATTTCTTATTATATCAATTGTATTACAACAATACTTAATTAATTACTTTTTTATATAGATCTGTTTACTCTGTTATCATTGTTAAATATACCTAAGGAGTTATTAAATTATTTTGGCACCTGATAATAAACATTGTCACTGTTTTCATAATATTTTCGATATTCCTATAGTTTATTAATTGTAATAATATTAGGCCACTATTATTACATAGTATTGTTTATGTATGGAAATAGATTCTGCCAGATATCCTAAATTGTTATATGTTGACTGATTGAGTGTTATATTATAGCTAAAGGAGATATTAATCAAGAGTATCTCATTACATCTTAATATTTTCTAGGAAGATTGTATTGGTATACGATAAGATAGCTTGTTTATCCGTAATAATTAAGTATATTATTATTGTCATATTTTAATCAGATTACTATTGTTGTGTATAATTATAACACTGCTAATCATTTTATTATAGTACAAGTTGATTGTGTTGTTGAAAATAAACACTGTTTGATTTTAAAAGCCATATTTGTTTATGAATTGACGTTACTCGAACTATAAATTATAAATATTAATTGTAATATTCACACTATAAATAACGTGACAATACACAATTATGTACTACTGGAATGATGATTTGGTTTTTGGAAACTAAAAAAATGTCTGGCCACTACCACCCCCTTGCCTCATTATTAACTGGACCAGTGGCGATCCTCAGAAACCATCATTTTGATGCCTTATATGCCAATATATGTCTCTCTTCATACTACAAGTTTCAGGAGGACATCACTTGTTAGGATATTATGAAAAAAGAGAGCGACACAGATTTCAGTGTGTTCAGGGACTAGGGGATATCATATTAATGCTCACAAGGTTTCAAATTTGAATGAATGTACAAAAAGTTAAAAAAAATAGTATGATGACAAATTGATATTTAACAAATATTGTCATAATTTGTGCAGTGTACACATTTTCTTGCCAGTTTTCAAATCTCTATCATATAGGTTAAGTGTATCTTTTAATATTGTATGTTTTAATATGTATATCTGTTTTAAAATGGTAAAAATGGAATTTAGAATAAATATTGTATTTCGTTAGTAAAAGTTCTTGCCACCCATTTTATTGACTCGCTATAGGCAGGCCTTTAATGTTTTTGGCACATTCTCTGCACCACATTTACAGACTAATATGGAAACTATTTTGTGAGCTCTCGAGTGGACAGCAATATCTAAAACAAACTGCAGTGTTGATTTAACATAAAGGATCCTTCTAATATTTTAATCTTATGGACTGAAGAAGCCAGGCACATTTGTCAGCCACTGCCTGTCTGAGCCTCATTAAGATCATGTTCATTACTTCAGTTACCTCATCTATCCATCTTCACCTCTGCCATACTTTTCTTTGTGTGCCTTCAAACTCTCCCAGTATCAGAATCTTCTCTAGGGAATCCTGCCAATTATATGGACAAAATATTTGAGATTTAGCATCATGATCAAACCGTCCATTTATCAGGCTTGATTTCCTGGCTTTCTTTTAATCCTTTAAAAGCAGGGGTGAACAATTAATTTTCCAAAGGGGCCATGTGAGAAACTCGGAATGTTGTGGAGGGCCGAACCATAGACTGAACTTTATTCTGCTCTATATTCATTTTATAGCTTTATTTTATTTTCTCAGTGCCAGGAGCAGTATCAACAGAATGCTATCCATCTTATTTACTCACAACACTGCTGCTCACAAATTGCCCCCTTTTACAATTGGCTGTGTTTTTTTGTCCAGGACACAAATTTGTATCCCACTGTAGCGGGCCGCACAGGGACAGCCAAAGGGCCGTACAATGCCAAGGTCTGCTTCAGAGTGTGCTTGGCCGAACTGTGACTGTGCCATCTTAATGGAGGACATACGTCATCCTTGGGGTCTAATATCTAACTCATTTCCTGAGCTCTGCAGCAGAGACCAACAACTTTCTCTTGAGGTTTGCTCCTTCAAATTTTAAGCCTGTATCACTAGTGTAATTTTGAAACAGTGGTGCCCTATATTAGACTCTGGCTTTCAATGAATTTGCACATGTTCAGATAAGCAAAATCTGTCTAGGGTAACTGAAATGGTGTAATCACTATCATATTCATAGCTACCGAAGATAATGTAAATCTAAACATCAATAAATAATGCAAAAATATATATATTAAATAAATAATATAAATTAGTAAGTACCCCCTCATTTGCCCTTCTACAAAGACAGATCATATGCTCAGAGCTGCATTAACAACACCTCAGTAGTGCAAATTCACTCTGCTTCAAGGCCTGCAACATCTGTGAGATTCTCAGAGCTGCATTCACAACACCAGAGCAGTGCAAATTCACTCTGCTTCAAGGCCTGCTACATCTGTGAGATTCTCAGAGCTGCATTCACAACACCAGAGCAGTGCAAATTCACTCTGCTTCAAGGCCTGCAACATCTGTGAGATTCTCAGAGCTGCATTCACAACACCTCAGCAGTGCAAATTCACTCTGCTTCAAGGCCTGCTACATCTGTGAGATTCTCAGAGCTGCATTCACAAGACCTCATCAGGTATGGAGGAGACTATGGAAACTGCGCTATCCCTGGAGCCAATATGTTTAATAATATCACTACTGTATGCATGTTATTATATCTTGGCAGATAGAAATATTTCTAACTTTTTGTTTTCAATTTCTAACTGTTTCCTATACACTTGCTTGGCTGTCTCCACCTTCCCCCATCCTTTCCCCATTTATGTCTGGCATAATTACCTCAAATCTCCTCCCCCACCTCACATACCTTCATTCTAAGGTCTCTCTCCCATTCCTCTCTAACTCCCCTATCTTCCTGTACTGTATCTCCACCAATCCATTCTCTATTTCTTTCAGTGCAAATTCACTCCGCTTAAAGGCCTGCTACATCTGTGAGATTCTCGGATGTCATTAAGGTATAAGTTAAGGAACAGCGATTCAGACAGCATTATGCTCTAAAATATTTGGTCTATCATTTCACACAGACCTTCTTCATCCAACATAAGGTTTCAACCTTTCATTGTTCACTAGTACTTGACCTCCCAACCTGTACACGACCCAAAGGGTTGTATAGAAAAGTATAAACCTGCTTGTAATGAAAATATATTAGCTAAGGAAGTTGTGTGTGTAACCAATAGTCAAAAACCAACTTCAACCCCTTTGCTTCCACAATGATATCATTTAACTATATATATATATATATATACCTCTGGGTCAGGACCACAAAGAGCTGCAAAACATAGCTCAATCCCTTCAAGAGGGAGTTCAAATCTAAATGGTGGGTAGATTTCCCAAAATATGTTCTTAGATTTCCCAAGAGATATTCTTTTGCCCAGTATAACTTTGAGATCAAAACAGAAGTAAATTACTTGATGGAAGCAATTTTATGGCTACAAACACAATGCTATGGCTACAAACACATTTAGCAATTTCAAAGCCATATAGCAGACTTGAGCATGTCACCCCAAAGCCATATATATGTTTCAGATCAATTTCAAAGACCACACAAATATGGAATTACTAAGAAACCTCTCTGCTGTCTACTATAACAGGTGCTTCTTTAAAAGCTATCCATGAACCAAACTCACAGTCATCAAACATAATTAGAAATTATTATTTTTGCCTTTATTTTAAAAAATATATATATATATATTTTATGCAGTGCTATGTACTAGGGGGGAAAACATTTAAATACAGAGATTGCATTGGATACAGAGTACGTGGCACGTAACTATACAGTTACACGTTGAAATAAAATGAAATAGTGTTCCATGCACTTGAGAGACTACATTCTATAGAACATGTTGGATACCTTTGTGATGATAAAGTTACACTGTGAAACAACAGGATCAACAAGTACTGATTTCCTAAAAACAATATGAATCCCATTGAGCGGTATTTGTCAAATGGAATAAAAGTGGGTATAAGCAAGAATAATTGGAGTTAAGTGGAATAACATATTATAATTGTCAAACTGCAAATTGTTGTCACGCTTGTGAGCCTTGCGAAGCCGTTGAGGCATTGAAGCCTTCCGAGCCCATAGGACTTAGGGAATGAGCGCCAAAGGCACTCATTGCCCGTGAGCCTCGCAAGGCGAGGCGAGCAGTTGAGGCATTGAGGCAGATGGACTCCTGCGCGGCGTGCAGTTGAGGCACACTGGACTCTCGGGGGCAAAAAAAATCCAACCTTGGAAAAAAACGAATGTAATGGCTGAATCTCGGAAATCGAAAAAAACACAAAAAAATATTAAAACATACTAACACACAGCACAGGGGGAGAGCCAGGACGTCTGAGAGTGAGGTAGCAAGCGAACTTTAGCCGCATTTGCCGTGTTTCGTCACTCGAAAATTGGCTAAGCGAGAAAAAAAATGGCGGATGAAAAACGCAAAAAATTCTGAAACTGGATGAAAATTATGCTGAGCAAAGCCAGGTACGTGGGAAAATACACGATGGCAAAGACAGTAGCACTTACATGAACAATGCGAGGCACGCTGGACTTAGAAAGTACACAACACCAAAAATGCTGAACTTAGAAAATACCCAACGCCAAAGACAGTACAATTCCAGGCACGCAGGACTTTGACAATAAAACCAACGCCAGTCGGCGTGCGCCATACAAACATTCAGCACACATAGAGCATTGCCTGGCTTACAATTTTATTGCCGTATTTTTTGACCAGCAAGTCGCTAGTTAAAATATAAAATACCTCTGCCTCCTATGTATATATTCTCTAGGGCCTCTTTATCAAGTGGGGGTCCACCCAAAAGAGCTGGCAAGGACAGGCACAGATCATTGTTTTAATAATAGATTGCAAATTCTCTTTTACCAATGTATATATAAAAGAAGCATAAAAAAGTATTTGTTGCTTAACTTACGGACCTTCCCTAGAGTTAACGGCTTACTGACAAAAATCTTTCAAGCTCTAGCATGCTATCTAGACAAACATTTTTATTTTCTATTTTTCAGCTATATTTATATATCTGTTTTGATTTGTGCCTTGTTATCCACTGTAAATCGAAACCGTCTGACTGCTAAAACAATTACTTGAGTATCTCTTGGACCATCCACAGCAGCCAGGTTTTACTATCAAAAATGTATGTATATTCTTATATTGTATAAATGTGTAACTTACAAACCAGCATTCTGTACAAAATCACTGAGTTAACTAATTACTTATACCTTGTGTGTGCTTTTTGTTATTCTAACTGTACAGAACTCTTGTAAAATGTTTCATCTCATAAGTAGAAACCAACGAAAATTAAAAAAAAATAGAAATAGTTTTCTTCATCGATAACTAAGAAAATAAAATGATTTACTTAAAAACATTGGACAATTTTTAAATGAAAGGTTAATATTTTATTTTATATCCTTTATAGTGAATACCATTTCTAATTTACAGAAAATCACTATAATGCATTTAAGAGCACATATTTTAGATAGTACTGAAGTCAAGTAATAACAAGGATGATTCTAGGGATTGTATAAATATAAAACAACATATTCAATGGTCAAAGCAAAAAGAAAAAAACAACAACAAATATTAATACAAAACCATTATCTAAAATAAAAATGTTTCTCTGTTACATAACGTGAATTAAGAATGATGTTAAGAACATGACCTTTAAATTAAAAAAATCATTACAATACACCAATTATTAAACTTATATGATGCAAAACTGGGGTTAGGTATAGGGTTAGGGGTATGGGTTGGGGTTAGGGTTAGGTATAGGGTTAGGGTTGGGCATAGGGTTAGGGTAAGGGTTAATAATAGGGTTAGGGTTAGGCATAGGGCTAGGGTTAGACATATGGTTAGAGTTAGGGTTAGGCATAGGGTTAGGGTTAGGCATTGGATTAGGGTTTGGGTTAGGCATAGGGTTAGAAATAGGGATTAGAGTAAGGGTTTAGGGGTCAGGGTTAGGGCTAGGGTTAGGGGGTATGGCTAGGGTTAGGGGTTAGGGTTAGGCATAGGGTTAGGGTTAATGTTAGGGTTAGGCATAGGGTTAGGGTTAATGTTAGGGTTAGGCATAGGGTTACGGTTATGGGTTAGGATTAGGGTTATGGGTTAGGCACAGATTTAGGGTATATAAGTAAAGAAAATTAGAAAGAGATTTTAATTGCTTGAAAAAACTTTTATTAAGCGTGGAACATATTTGTTAACAGTTTTTAAAACTTGTTTACTTAAGTACAAAAAAGTGTTTATAGAATACTGAGAAATGTTAATGATTTACTTAATATTTAAGTAAATGTTCGTAATGATGGTGTGGAGTATTCAACCATGTCTTGGAGAATTTGTAGAAATGGGTCCTGTTCTTTTGGCAATTTTTGTCTTCACATGAACTCACACAGATATGAGTCAAGCATTTTTCTGTGTTTGCCCCAACATTTTCTGTTTTGGGATTTTGCTTTACCCCACATTGATTCAACTGTTTGTGTGTGCACCGGTTTCTTTATTAACAAAGTTGATGGAGTGGTTTATTGTGCATGTAGTCCTCTTCTGAGAGGTGGTTATACACTTTCCACATTTTTATTTTTATAGTTGTTCCTGGTTTTATGTATCGTTTGATGATTGGTATGAGGGTGTTGGCTGTTCTATCATAAACGGCGATGAGGAATGTTTTGTGGCTTTTTCGGCATATGCCTCCAAAGACCCAATGTTCTGAAGACCCGGTTTTACTTTTTCATCCAGAGAATAGACTTTTGTCTATCGATATAGGGCTTTTTAGTAGGGATGCGGCACAGATTTCGCACATATAATTATTTCAGTCAACTACCGTATTTTTACTCATGTTAAGTTCATGTTAACATTATGTGATGGTGGAATATTCACAGCTCCATGAGTGTATCACATATTATAATTGTCCAACTACGATTCGTAGTCACGCTGTGTTGCGTGGTGCTTACGACTTAGCGATAAACGCCTGCGATCCTCGCGCAGCGAGGTGAGCCGTTATATCATGGCAATTTGGCAATGAGCGCCAAAGGCGCTCATTGCAGGCGAGCCGTTAATCCGTAGCACTTTTTTACACAAGACTCGGGACTTAGAAAAAAAAATACGACATGAAAAAAAATATGAGATAAGCGGAGGAACCAAAACAATTAAAAAACACTAAATACACACAAAAAAATAACAAAACGGTCACTTACAGCATGGGGAAGCAGGCAGGACGTCTGGGAGGTGGAGCTCCAGTTTACATCGATTTAGACGATTTATAAAGATCGAAAATCGGCTAAGCGAGAAAAAAATGGCCACCGAAAAAAATGAAAACGAGGCTATACTACTACGAACTGCGTATAACACCGCCACAGACGTATGTGCTTGAAAAAGAATGAGACAAAGGTTGCGCAATAACCGCGCAATGAGTAAAAAAGACAGTAGCGAGTACATTTTACGAAACGCAATTACACATTTCCGCATTAACACAGATTTCCCGCCTTCGTCTCGCGGCACCTCGGATTTCCCGCCTAAAACAACGCATTTGTCTCGCGGAACAGCGGATTTCCCGCCTAAAACAATGCATTTGTCTCGCGCACAAAGCCAATATATAGGGCACACTTGACACATAACTGACACATTCTCCTCAGGTGATGACAGTCTGACTGGACATTTTCTGATGCCGGAAAATCTCAAGAGATTGTTAGCTCTTCAGGAAATTGCTTCAGCAATATTACATTAAAAAAGGTAAATATCATTAATAATCATTAATTATTAAATTATTACTTAATAAATAAATAAAAAAAATAGAGGAAATTAAATTAATAGAAAAATAATATCGTGCTTACCTGTGTGAAACAATTATCAATAGCATTCATAATGTACATTGATTAATTAATCAATTAATCATTAATATCAAAATTAGTTAACATTTAAGAATGTGCATAAAAATCAACACATTGATTCATTAACTATTAATGTACATTAATTTAATAATTAATTTGGTATATATCGTGCCTACCTGTGTGAAAGTATTGTAAATAACATTCATAATGTACTTTATTTAATTAATTAATTAATTAATTAATTAATCATTACTAATCATTAATATCAAAAAAGGTTAACGTTTAAGAATGTGCATAAAAAAAGGAACACATTGATTCATTAATTATTAATGTACATTATTTTAATAATTCAATTCTTATATATTTAGTATAAAATAACAAAAAAAAAAAAAAAAGGGAATATACTCATGCTTACATCTTGACGTTAGATTTAGTCAGACATTACTTTAATATCAATGAACATTAATTGATTCTTATTTCATTAGTAATATACATTATTTTAATAATTCAGTTGTAACATACTCATTTTAAAATACCCCTCAAAAAAAAAAAAAAAGGAATAGACTCATGCTTACATCTTGACGTTATATTTAGTCAGACATTAATTTAAGATTAATAGACATTAATTGAGTCTTATTTAAAGACTAACAGGAATATTGATTGTATGTTTTTAATCTATGCTAACATATCTGTGTTCATGCTGATTGATTGATATATTTATTTCATGTTTTTAATCTATGCAAAAATATCTATGTTCAGCCTTATTGATTGATACGGATGAAGCAACATATTATACATTAATTTTACAATTTTGTATAATTGCAGTGGAGCTGTAGCTGAATGAACAGAGACAGTGACGTTTGGACCCATTGAACATCATAAGGATAATTTTGACAGGTACAGAATTGAATTATATTACTACAGCAAGATATTAAAGAATATGCTTTTAGGTTTTTAATCTAGCCAAATATATGTCTGTTGATGTTCATTTAATGATATGGATGAAGCAAAATATTAAAAAGATTCTCAATTTTATTTAACAGTTTTTTTGGATCTGCAAGGGAATCAACACACAGCGTGACGTTTGCAGCCTTTGAACAACATCAAGATCATCTTCACAGGTATAACATTTAATTTTGTAGTGATGCATTAAAAAAGGCGACATTATTTTTTTTTTGAAAATGGAGAGTACTTATTGAGTCATTAACGTATAATATTTAGTCATAACTTTGCAACAATTTTTAACATGCACTTATGTAAAGTTGAAAAGACATTACTAATTAATAATAATATTTAAAAAAAATAAGAAGCTTGCAACACTTGCGAAAAAAATAAATTGAATGAATGCAGTGAAGTCAATCAAGAATGAATGGAATTGAAGGATTATTAATATAAATATATATATATGTGCAGCTATTTCCTATTTAATATATGTCAATAAAATACTTTGAAAAATGGTTTCATTTATTTCATTGTAAAAAAGTACAACATTTTTAAATGCTTGATTAGTTTATTCATCAACTTTAATGTAACAGTACAAAAAGTAAAACAAAATATGTACACAAAACAAAGAACAAACAATCATTACATCTCTATTTACAATTACAGATTAAAATGGCAGATAATGGAGAAGACAAAATTGAACGCAAAAGAAGATTGGCAAGGGAAAGGAAGCAAAGGTGGAGAGATGCTCAGACACCGGAAACTTCACAACGCTTGTGAGAAGAAGATCGACAGAGACTTTTAAATAAAAGAAAGATGAGTAAGAAAGCCACAAGTGAGTGTGTTGGGGGTTCCAAGAAACATAAAAGTAAACAAAACATCTCTGTGAACCATTGTCGATTGATTCTATTTTGCAGAATGACTTAAATGTAGACACACAAGAAAACAATGTACATATAGAAAGTGGGTCTAATATCTATGTTGAAAAAATGCATGACAATGTGTTTACTACTGCAGTACAAGTAGATACTCATTATTGTGGGTTACTTAATGTGGTTTGTCAGTTTTGTGGGTCCTATCATTTTATAAAGGAAAGACCTACTAACGAAATTTCATTAGTTGCTGTCAGAAAGGAAAGGTGAAACTTCCACTAAGACACCCATTTCCATATTATTTAGAATGCATTATGGTCGATCCAACATTTCCAAATTATAATAATTTCAAACAAAATATAAAGTCTTATAACAGTGCAATATCATTTGCTTCAATGGGTGCAACATTAGCAGAAAATGTACCAGGACATGGTCCTTACTGTTTTAGAGTTCAAGGTCAAATTTACCACCGAACTTCACATTTACACCCACAAGAAGGAGAGCAAAGGAAATTTGCACAGTTATATGTCTTAGATACAATGGAAGCTGTGGAACAAAGAATGACACTTCCAGAAAATAAACAGTGTTTGTGCATAGTCTTTGAACAGCTGGATAAAATTATGCAAAAAAACCCATATAGTCAAGCATACAAACAATTAGCACAGCTTGAAAAAGAACAACAGGAACATGCTGAAAGACATCAATTGCCTACACCAAGAGTAAATATGGTGTTAAAAAGAGATCGCAACACTGATCAAAGAAGATATAATTTACCTACAGTAAATGAGGTTGCCATGGTGTTTAAAAATGAAGATGGTGAACCACCTTTTCAGCGGGATATTAGAATATATCCACGCAATGAAGAACAACCATTTATCAACATAAATATATTAAGCTGTAATTTAGATCCAATGACATATCCCATTTTCTTTCCAAATGGGGAACCTGGATGGGAACCAAAATTACAATTGGAAAGTTATCCCAATATTAAACTTTGTATTAGATCTAATATTTCCATGCTGGAATATAAAGTGGCACAAACTGCTATCCCGGATTGTTTTAATCCAATTTTACATGGAGGCAAACTCACTCAACAATGGATTATTAATTCATATCTACATTTGAAGCCAAAAATCTAAATTTAATTACATTTCAACAAAATAAATTACAAGTAGAACAGTATTGTGGATTAATGGATTATGTGGCAGATTTAGCTTCCAAAAGAGACATTGCAGCTGGAAGAGCAATTATTTTGCCATCCACTTTCCAAGGATCTCCTTGCAATATGCGAGAAAGGTATAATGATGCCATGGCTATTGTCACAAAATTTGGAAAACCAGATTTATTTATTACATTCACATGTAATCCACAATGGCCAGAGATAAAGGAAAATTTTAATCTGGGACAAACTACTTCTGACCGACCAGATTTAGTGGCAAGAGTATTCAAAATCAAACGCAATTCATTAATACATGATATCACTAAAGCACACTTATTTGGACAATGTGTGGCTTTTGTTTACACCATTGAATTTCAAAAAAGAGGACTGCCACATGCTCCCATACTTTTAATACTGCAGGAAAAAGATAAGTTGAACACTGCAGAGAGAGTGGAATCAGTAATTTCCACAGAATTGCCAGACCAAGAAAAATATAAAAAACTTTGGGAGATTGTTACACATAGAATGAATCATGGCCCATGTGGAGAGATGAATCCTAATTCACCATGTACGATTGCACTTCGATTAAATCAATTAAGTATATGTATAAATATATATACAAAGGATATGACGCAGCTACTGTTGTTGTACAAGGTGCTGCAAATGAAAATAAAAATCCAATTTTACATGATGAACTAGCAAATTATTTAGATGCTTGGTATGTGAGTGCTCCTGAAGCAATGTGGCGCCTTTTGAAGTTTGAGATGCATGATCGGTCACATGCTATCTATCGTTTAGCTGTACATTTGCCTCAAAGTCAGTTGGTTTGCTTTAACGCAGGAAATGAAAGAACTGCATTATATCAAAGTGAAGACAGAGATACCACACTTACTGCATGGTTTAAATTAAACTGTCAGGATACGCAGGCCAGACAATTTTTATACATAGACATACGATATCACTATATATTTGTAAATGGTCTATGGCGACAACGAAGAAGAGATGCACATAAAATTATACCACGCATTTATAGTGTCAGTCCAAGGGACATTGAACGTTTCAGCTTAAGATTACTTCTGCTACATGTTCCCGGTGCACAGAGTTTTGAGCATTTATGTACAGTGAATGACATTGTTTATGATACATTTCTATTAGCTGCAAGACATCAAAATGTCATCGCTGATGATACACAATGGGAGAGGTGTCTGGAAGAAGCAGCACTATGTCAAATGCCAAAGCAAATGAGACAACAATTTGCATTCATTTGCATATTTTGCAATGTACCTGATGCTTTCACTTTGTGGGAAACATTTAAATTAAACATGTCAGAAGACTTCTTGAAACGTTACAGAGAACCAATAGCTCTGTTAAAAACATTGATGGAAATACAAGAAATATTGTTGGCTCATAGATTAAATTGGGCAAGTTTTAATTTACCAGATCCAGGACTTATAGATGACATCAATTTTGATGATTATGACACTGAGCTACAACATCAAAAAACCCAAGAAAAACTGGCAACTTTAAATACTTTACAGTTAGAAGCATTTCATGCCATCATAAATGCTACAGAATATGAAATGGTCAAAGACCGGTATTTCTATCTAGACGGCCCAGGTGGATCAGGAAAAACTTATTTGTACAATTGTTTGATGAGTTATATTCGATCACAGAGTCAGATAGCTATGCCATTTGCGACAACTGGAATTGCTGCACTTTTGTTAGATGGCGGTAGAACTGTGTATAGTGGATTTAAGCTGCCAGTTCACATTTTGAAAACATCAGTGTCAGATATTCGATTGAATTCCTTACAAGCAAAAAAATTTAAACTAACTAAACTAATTATCATAGACGAGGCAACAATGATGTCATTCATGCATTGCAATGTATTGACAGATTTACAAAAGAAGTGATGGATAATAAGTTGCCATTTGGTGGAAAGGTGGTGCTGTTAGGAGGAGATTTTAGGCAAACATTACCTGTTGTGCCACACGGAAATAGAACGGAGTTCATTGAAACATGTATCAAAACCAGTAAACTGTGGCAAATATTTACACATCTCAAATTAGAATTAAATATGAGATCTGAAGGCCAAAATGAATTCAATGATTGGCTCATTAAAATCGGAGAAGGAAAACATCCAGAAATACAGCATTTACCAAATGATACCATTGAAATTCCATCAGAAATGGTTTGCAATGAATTACTCATATCAGCCACATTTCTAAACACTCTTAATAATGAGGATTTCCCAGACATTGCAAACAAAGTGATATTAACATCAAAAAATATCGATGCCTTGAATGTAAATAACGAAATTTTAAAATACATTAATGCACCACAAAATAATTATTACAGTGCAGATTTGGTTCTGCCTGATGATAAAGACAGTGAATCGAATTTTAGTATCCAATTTATTAATTCGTTAACACCATCTGGAAAGTCACCACATATTTTACAATTGAAAAAAGGCGCAATTGTCATGTTATTGTGAAACATGAATCCAAAAAAAGGATTTTGTAATGGGACCAGATTAATTGTGCATGAGTAAAAAGATAATTTTATACATTCAGAAACTGTAACTGGGACCCATAAAGGTGAACACGTTTTTATACCAAGAATTGATTTAGCTCCAAGTGAGAGTGGTTTGCCTTTTGTCCTTTAAAGGAGACAATTTCCAGTTATCATGGCATTTGCCATGACCATCAATAAATCCCAAGGACAAACTTTTAAGTCTGTTGGGATTTTTTTAAAGGAACCAGTTTTTGCACATGGACAACTCTATGTGGCTTTTTCAAGGTGCACTAATCCAAAAGAAATTAAAGTGCATGTTGAAGAAAACAAAACTCAGGGTCATTTATTGGACGATGGATGTGTTTACACCAAAAACATTGTCTACTATGAGGTGTTGGAAAGATAGAGGACAATGGTTTCATTTTAATGCCAACATTTCATGGTAATCAATATTATTGCACAAAAACAATATTTCAAGTAAAACATCTATAGAATGGACAAAAAAACATAGAGAACAGTGGTTTGACTTCCAGTACAAAATTAAAGTACTCTGGGACTCTTTAAATAGGGGACCACTATTTCACTTATGAAAATCTATGTGATATTTGCAGAAAGGACAAACAGAAAAAAAAAATGATAACAAAAACAACAGTAAAACATCCTTAAACAGATTGGAATGGGCTCAAAGTTTCATATTAACATGATTGGCCCCACAAAACAATGATCTGACTTTTTCATAATTTACAAGAGTTAAATGTTATTGTTTGATGTTACAATTTCAGAAGTTAAATATGGTTATTTTATATTTTTAAAACAGTTTGTTAAATATATATGTGGTATAGTCAAACATGTATTGTTAGTATAAAGTTGAAGCATTTCATAATAATTGGAAATGTATTATTTAAAGACAAAGTATTGATTCAGGGAGTAATCCAATTGCCAGTTAATGGGGTCAGGAAGGAATTTTTTTTCCCTCTTTGATACAATTGGCCAAGTTTCAATAGGGTTTTTATTGTTTGCCTTCCTCTGGATTCAATGCTAATTTAGTTTTAACAGGAGTTTAACAAAAATGTTACAAATGATAAAAAGCATGTTATTGTTAAAACAATTTACTTCCTTAAGTTAATATAGTCCGCAGTTACTCAGTGATAAATATCTATTGAAAAGTGTTAGTATTGTTAAAAAAAATGTTGAAAGATTGTTTAATATACAAGTTGCATGTTACAAACTTTCATGTTAGACTTTACAATATGTATGCACTAAAAAGTAAGACATTATTATATTGTTATTATATATATCACAATTAAAAGACTGAAAATTGAAAAAAAAAAATATGTTGGTGAAATATAAGTTGAAAGTTAAAAAAATAAAAAGTTAAAACAATAAATGTGTATTTATTTTTAGAAAAAAAAAGGGACAAATGTAGCTGACTCATTTTGTGTTGCAAACAAATTTCACAACATTTAATTTTTATTGACCGTCATTTTTTGACGGGCAAGTCACTAGTAAATAATATTACTGTTTGAAAGTTTAGTTCAGATTCTGAGAACCAGGTGTTGTTTTTTATTGGGATTGTAATGTGACTTTATGCCACCTCCATACTTGATTTGTTTGGGTATATAGGTGCATATCATGGTAGGCTGGACAAGCTCAGTGTGAGTGTATTAGTCCTTTTTTCTAGACATAATTTAATTGCATCTTCAGTGCTTTGAATTGATTGTGTTAGTTGAAATATTTTTTTGGGGGGAGGGTGTGGATATTTGAAGAATATAATAGTATTATTTTGATGTTTTTTTATTTTATAGTCTTGAAAAAGACTTTAGTTTTATATATGTTAATTAATTTTATTTTTATAGATGTTGTAATTGCAACTTTTAACTTCTCTTACTTTAAGCTGCTTCTCTGCTGCTACCCTTTGTCAAATTTTCAGTCAGAGTAGTAGCAGCAGCAGCAGCGTGCGCTCCTTACCGACGTGGAAGTGCACAGCAGCGCTGGAGCGTGGTAGGTGTGCTGCTGTGCACTGTTAGACTGCTGCCGCAGGTAAACTGGAATAGGTCACGCTGTAGTCCACAGTAATATCCCTCCTGATGGACAATCATCTCAATCATCGCATAAGAGTGCTAAGCCTGTTATGGTAAAATTAGAAAAATTCACATGAAATTGTGATAATGTGTTAAAAAACCCAAGTCCATTTTAAGTTCTGTATTTTTAGTGTTGAAGAATGTGATCATCTTTATTTCAAATGCTTTTCTCTCATAAATGTTTTTTTATTTTCCTCTGAGTATTTTGACTTTTAAGTTTTGGATGGAGTGATGATTCTGGCTAAAATGGTGTCCGACTGGGTACAATAATTGTCTTCATTATGCTTTCCTATTGAATGTCTGTGTAAATTCATCCATAAGTGCATATAAGGTAAGATACACATATATACACATAATAACATAAATACATATACAAATACATACATATATATATGTTACTGTAGTTATATAGAACAAAAGTACAAAAGACATTGCCAGCCCTTTTATTATTGCAACCAAAGACATTAATTTAATAAAGAGAATATTTATAATGAACAATATTGCATTTTTAAGTTTCAAGAGCTAAAGTTGATTATACATTTTTTTTTTTTTTAATATAGCAAGTTTGAAGTCTATTTGAAGACTTTTCCAGCAAATATTATATATTACTTGGTGTAAAGGTTCACATTTCTATTCAATTTATTATTTTTAATAACCAAATACAAACAAATAAAAATGCAGTATATTCTGACATTCCGTTCCTACAATAATTTTAAGTGTATGAAAAGCAATAGCTTTAGAATATTTCCCTTTGGGAAAAAACAAGTAATATTATATGTCTTTATTTTGTGAAATGTCTATAAAGCAATTTATTGTGGAACTATTTTCCAGATTTGACATTAAATTATATTATATTTTTCTCTTTTACCAAGTTTTAATAAGGAAGAATTTTGCAAGATATACACTATATTGTTCTCAAACTGTTAAATTGGAACAAATTTGTAAAGCTATGTTAGATTCTTTCATTATAATTCAATAATAAATGTGTACCATTTCTATGTTATCCTACATTGTTTATGATGCAATATTAGAAGTGTTGGATTTTTTATCTGGTTGTATTGTTGTGCTTAGGGATTATACTGCCTATTACACTACAACATGTTTGTTTTTTTGCAAAAATGGCAGCATTTATATTCTGTAATAAGTTTAACCCTTTTGTGTTTTTCTATGTATGATCTATGAATCTAATGATCTACCTATTCAACTTAAAGGAACAACTTAAAATAAATTAAGTATATTTTAAGTGAAAAGCAGTTATGATAAAAATGTATTGCAAATGAAAAGTTAAGAAAATAAAGTTCAACAGAAAAATGAAAGATGAAGGAGAACAGTCAAGCTTTGTACAGAAGAGTGAACTCAAATATGATTATAATCAATGTAATGAAACTAAATTCTAAAAGATCAACTTAAAAAAAAACTATTCTGGTGATTATCCAAGATTTGAATTTAATCAGAACTATGCCCCAAATCAGCATACTCTAAAACATAACTTTTATTAGCGCACTTAAAATAGAAGAGATGGGTAAATGGGCATCATAAATACAAAAATTGGTAGGAGGAAAGTGCAAGCTCAAGGTGTGTCTTGCACTGTGACATACAATGTTGGACCTGTTTAGAGGACCAAAATGACTTGTAGATAGTGATGGCGGACCCGAACTTCCATCAAATGTTCGCAAACGGGCGAACCCAGCGAACCGCCATAGACTTCAATGGGCAGGCGAATTTCGAAACCCACAGGGACTCTTTCTGGCCACAATAGTGATGGCAAAGTTGTTTCATGGGGACTAACACCTGGACTGTGGCATGCCGGAGGGGGATCCATGGCAAAACTCCCACAGAAAATTACATAGTTGATGCAGAGTCTGGTTTTAAGCCAAAAGGGGCATAAATCACCTTACATTCCTAAATTGTTTGGAATAACATGCTTTAAAACATCAGGTATGATGGTGTATCAATCAGGTAGTGTAAGGGTTACACCCGCTTCACAGTAACAGACCAATCTCTCCGTTTAATGCACCGCAAACAACCGCAAACGGTCCCTTTGCACAACCGCAAACTCCCCATTTGCACAAGCTTGGATACCAAGCTAGCCATGTCCCGTTCCTTGTCCTCACTGATGTCATTGAAGGTTTCTTCCTCCACCCAGCCACCAAGGGTCCCCGAAGGGGACAACAAGCCCCCTGGTACGCCTGCTGTTTTTGGTCTTCCACCTCCTAAAAGCCACCTTCCTCCTCTGACTCCCCTTCTTCAGACTCCTCTCTCTGTGTTGCCTCTGTCTTCATTATTATAAGGTGTGTACTGTTAAGTAGTACTATTCCTATCGGTTTAATCCCTGTTACGTCCACTATTAGGGGACGTGTATATGGCATTGATTTTTGCAACAGGGAGATGGAAAAAGATGCTTGGTCGGTCCTCCCACTTCAAATTTGGGGCACTGCAATCTAAGGTGCCACCAGATATGAGTGTCACTGTGCACTGGCAAAAGTTGGCAGAGTAGGCGCTGTAGGCCTCACACACACGCCTGTAGGCAGGCAACTGATATTCAATCGATTACATTAAAAAAAAAGGGTTCTTTTATTTCACTGTACACTAGGTTGCACCAGATATGAGTGTCACTGTGCACTGGCAAAAGTTGGCAGACTAGATGCAATAGGCCTCACACACACGCCTGTAGGCAGGCTACTGATATTCAATTGATTACAGTAAAAAAAGGGTTCTTTTATTTCACTGTACACTAGGTTGCACCAGATATGAGTGTCACTGTGCACTGGCAAAGTTGACAGAGTAGGCGCTGTAGGCCACACACACACGCCTGTAGGCAGGCAACTGATATTCAATTGATTACAGTCAAAAAAGTGTTGTTTTATGTCCCTGTACACTACGGTTGCACCAGATATGACGTATCACTGTGCACTGGCAAAAGTTGGCAGAGTAGATGCAATAGGCTTCACACACATGCCTGTAGGCCGGTCAATTGCTATTCAATCTATTACAGTCAAAAAAGTGTTGTTTTATTTCACTGAGCACAATATAAGCTGTGAGCCTGACACAGGCAGGCAACTGAAATTAGATTACAGGAAAAACATGGTTGTTTTCAATGTATGATACACCACCAGGTATGAGTAGTGAAAATAAGCACAATATAAGCTGTTAGGTGTTAGCCTGTCACACACACACACGCTGGCAGGCAGGCATATGCAATTAGATTACACAGAAAAAAAATATAAAATAAAATAAATGATGTTCTAGCCCTAAAAAGGGCTTTTTGGGTTGCTGTCCTTGCAGCAGATATCAGATGAGTCCTTCAGGTCTGTAATGGAAGCTAAATACACAGCCTGGCTATCTATTTCCCTATTAAATCTCCAGCAGCGTCACTATCTGTCCTCTCACAACGAATGCAGCTTCAGAATGATTCTAAAATGTATGCTGTCCTTCAGATGGAAGGCTCTGGAAGGGAGTGTATGCTGCTGATTGGCTGGAATGTGTCTGCTGACTGTGAGGTGCAGGGTCAAAGTTTCCTCAATGATAAAGTATAGGGGGCAAACCGAAAAGAGCATGTGTTCGCCGTCCACTGCGAACGCGAACATTCCAAAATCGCCGCGAATAGTCCACGGGCGAACTGTCCGCGACATCTCTACTTGTAGAATAATAAACCAAGGCACATGTGAGAACAAGCAACTCTTGGGAGAAATCCTCCTTAAGTTTATGGCTGTGGGACTATACAACTCTCTACATCAATCTCATTTGTATTACTTGTCATGAATGTCACATAGAGGGCGGAAAAGTAGTTGGTAAAATGTTTAACTGCTACTTTTGCAAAAGATCATTTATTTTAAAGTACAGTAATCAAAAAAGTAAAACATCCATATTGAGTATAATGTAAATCAACATACAAAAACAGATGATTATTTTGTCAGCAATGGGTTGTAGCTAGTATGTTTCTAAAAAGGGTGAACATTTTGAAATTGTCAGTTTTTGGATTAATGAGTATATTATTTCAGCTACATATCTCCCTCTACAAAGGGATAGATTTCTGTGGTTTTCTGTGAGGAAATAGGCAAATAAACTATTTTTCATTTTTGATGATGATTTTTCACAAATGATTTGGAAGATATTGAGCAAGCATTAACGAAGGTGGGATGATAAAGTGTTTTTTATCTCCAGTAGGAGTAACTGTACTAGGAATCACTCTATTTAAAATTATGTAATTGTATTAGCATATGTGATGATGTCAGCTGTTTACGAGATGGATCTGTTGAGATTAAAGAGCCTTTAATGTCTATGTGGACGGTAAGCAACAAGCAAGCTCTGATTTTCTAGCAGTACCAAAAAGAAACATTTCTTCATTAAATATGGAATGCACCAAGCTTACAAAAAACAAGGACTTGAGATAAGTGCATGTGACAGCTTAAGCAACAGCAAAATTTAAGATGAATCATCAGATTCTGTATCTGTAGAAATAAGGGCAGTATTAGGTTTAATACCCACAGAGATGTAGTTTCACATGTATCTGTAGGTCAGAGCTTAAGGTTTAGTGATCACCTGGTAGTATGGTTAAATATACACGTAAAAGCTGTGTCTAACCAAACAAAAACCTTACATTCTCAAAAGGTGACTTTTCTAACATGAAAAAATACTTAACATTTTATATGATTGCAAGCAATTTTAGATGCTACCTCACACTGCATTAGGTAGAAAACCAATATGGTACCCTACAGCAGTGGCAATCATTTGCAAATCCCAAAAAATAGGTATCAAAAGATACATAGAGACTCTGACTAAGAAGGATAGAAAATTATAAAAAAGCAAACAGAGGCAGGCAAAACGGGTTACCAGAACTGCCAAAGCCAGAATAAACAAAGTTTAATTGATAGGACTATGACTGAAGAATAGGCTTCAAAGAGTCATAATGGAATACAGTAAGTGGAAGGAATGGTTACCAGCAGAGTGCCACATGTAACAGTACTGAGAACTGTTTAGCTTAATATAGTTATTAGTAATATTGCCAGTGGACTTCAAAGGAAATGTTGTCACTTTGCACATGATGTAAAATAAATATGTAACAAGGTAGAAATGAGACATAAGTTAAGCGCATAATGATATAATAAAACTAGAGCAATGCTCAAGTTTGCAAGATATAAAATCAAAACACTTATAAATGTAATATTCTGCATTTAGGCCACAAAAAATAAAAAAATAGAATATTTACTTAATTGTAAATTAATGACAGTTGATCAACAAAGGGACGTGGGAGTTATTATTTTGCATACATTAAAACTGGAAAAGCAAAACAGCAGGATAGCCAAGTAGGATGCTTGGATGTAATGATAACGGAATTAGCAGGAGAAAAGGGTTCTCATTCAATTCTGATTTGGCCAATTGAATAGGGCTCTATATAAGCACAGAGCATATTTTTTACAGAAGTTTTTAGTTAGTGAACTTCTATCCAAAAGCAAGGTCTTCACAAACTAAAAACTTCTGTAAAAATAATATGCTCTGTGCTTATATAGAGCCCTATTCAATTAGCAAAATCACATTTGAATGAGGCCCAGTATCTTTAAAAGGCTATTGACAGATAAAAAAAAACAATCCACAGAAGCGCAACTAAAACAGTGGGTGGTCTCATAGGCAAAACTTACTGTATAAAGAAAGACTTCATGACTTGAATATCTATAACTTAGAGGACAGAAGTTAGAGTGGGTGGTATGATAAAAACCTCCAAATATTTCAAAAGATTTAATAACGTTAAAGAGGCAAGTGTGTTTCTGAATAAAATAGATTGGATTTAAAACGTTCTCTATGTGGTATCTCACAAAACGTATTATACAACTGAGCAATTGGCATTTATTTTATTATTATTATTATTATAGTTTATTTGTACCGTGCCAACATATTCCGTAGCGCTATACACAAGTTAAGTTACAGGCAATGACAAGTTCAAGATTCACTCATTGCAATGAATGGAGGGCCCTGTCTTTGAGCTTGGAATCCAGTGTCCATAGTGCTTTCCCTAAAGCACCTTGCAGGATTGAAACTCGCAGACTTACAATCTAAAGGTTGAAGTGTGTATGTGGTACAGTAGGGAGAGAGTAGTGCTGAGCATGTTAGGGAGGAAGGTTATAGGCTTCTTTAAAGAGGTGCGTTTTTATTGATGTTTTGAAGGATTTAAGGCAGGAGGATAGTCTGGTGAAGCGAGGCAAGGAGTTCCAGAGAATAGGGGCAGCTCGAGAAAAGTCCTGGTGGCGGGAGTGAGAGGAGGTGACAAGAGTGGTAGAAAGAAGAAGGTCGTTAGCAGAACGAAGAGGGCGTGTGGGGGAGTATTTGGAGATGAGAGCAGAGAGGTATGGGGGTGCGCTGTTGTTGAGGGCTTTATAAGTTAGGGTCAAGATTTTAAACTTTATTCTGGAGGCTAAGGGAAGCCAGTGAAGTGACTGACAAAGAGGAGCTGCCGACACTGAACGATGTGTACTGAAGATGAGTCTGGTGGAGGCATTTATTATGGATTGAAGTGGGGAGAGGCGAGTGATTGGCAGGCCAACAAGGAGCGAGTTGCAATAGTCAAGACGAGAAATGATGAGAGAGTGTATTAGAATCTTAGTAGTGTCTTGTGTAAGGTAATTGCATATTTTGGATATGTTTTTTAGATGGAAAAGACAGGATTTGGTTAGAGACTGTATGTGTGGGATGAAAGAGAGGGCAGGGTCCAGTAGAACCCCGAGACAACGGGCTTGGGAGGTGGGAGTGATGATGGCATAGTTGACAGAGAGAGAGATGTGAGGAATTGAAGCTGTAGTAGAGGGTGGGAAGATTAAGAGTTCAGTCTTAGATATGTTGAGTTTCAGATGGTGGGCGGACATCCAAGAGGATATACTATAGAGGCAGTTGGAGACGTGTGCTAGAAGAGAGGGGGATAGATCTGGTGCTGAGAGGTAGATTTGGGTGTCATCTGCATAGAGATGGTACTGCCCAAAAGAGTTTATTAGGGTGCCGAGTGAGAATGTGTAGATGGAGAAGAGGAGGGGACCTAGGACTGATCCTTGGGGTACGCCAATAGACAGGGGTTGAGGAGAAGAATGGTCAACTGTGTCAAAGGCGGCAGAGAGATCCAGAAGAAGCAAAATAGAAAAGTGGCCTTTAGACTTGGCGGTGAGCAGGTCATTGGTGACTTTTATGAGGGCTGTCTCAGTGGAGTGTTGGGGCCGAAAGACGGATTGGAAAGTGTCCAGAAGAGAGTTAGGCGGTTATAGACGAGGCGATTATAGACGAGCCGCTCCAGCAGTTTGGAAGCCAGGGGAAATAGAGAGATAGGGCGATAGTTAGATGCAACGTCAGAATCGGATGAGGATTTCTTAAGAGTGGGTGTAATTATGGCATGTTTTAGAGATGATGGAAACGTGCCAGTGTTTAGGGAAAGGTTGAAGATGTGTGTGAGAGCTGGGATTAGTGTAGTAGAGAAGGGAGGGATGAGCTGAGATTTAATAGGATCTGAAGGACAGGTGGTGAGGTGAGAGTTTGATATTAGGATGGAGACTTCATCTTCTGTTGCAGGGGTAAAGTAGTTCAGAGTGGCTGTGGGAATGGAGAGGGGAGTAGATCGGGTGTTGTTCCTTAGTTGAGAGAGTGAAGTGTGTGAGCCACGGTGAGAGGATAAGTAACTGTTTTGCTTGTGTATAAGAAAGTTGTTGTTTTTTTCTTTACCAGCAGATCTTGGGCTTGCTCTTCTCCCTTCCTGATTGTTTCCCCCTCTTTGTGTATGTTACCTCTATAAAACATTTTTACACAGTCTACATGCATTCTCCTTTCTAATGGGTACACTTTTAATGCATGGTAATTTTTTGTCTTTCCATGGTAAATAACTAAATGTATCTCTTTGGCCTTGATAATGTCTGTTCCCATATGATTTGAAGCAATATAGAAGATGAGTTGTTATAATGACTACTGTGTGAAGCCTACAGTAGACATGTAGCTCATCATGACAATTGTGTATCACATTTAATAAGGGATTGCACTGTTTAAAACAAGATTTTACCCTGTCAATGTTGACTCAATTTTATCATCCCAAGGCTCATCTTTTCTTATTAGCCTCTGATTTGTAAATATTTTATCATATATAAATATTTTATTAAACATTATGCTGCCTGACTTTTTACAAGGGCTTAACTATATAAAAATATAAAGTCATGATGATTATTATGCTATGAATTTGTTAAGCATATTAAAGTTCAATTAATGTTTTATATGGGAGTGTAGTTTAAATATTGGCATTTATTATTTTCTTAGTTTTAAATGCTTGCAATAAAAGTCAAAACATGGAAGAGTTTAAGTATCACTTCTTTATCATACTACATTTTGAATACTGCGCAATTTGCCTTATTTTTTGTTTTCCATTTTAACAGGGAATATTTGTATATATATATATATATATATATATATATATATATATAGCAAACTCCCCGTTATCCGGCACCAACAGGGACTCCCTATTGCCGGATACTTGTAGTTTCCAAGTGTATTAATCGTGAGTCCCCGAATTTAAACGACCCTTAAACACCCCAAAACCCCTCAAAATGCCTTTAAAAAATCATTAGCACTAAAAATGGGCCATTTAGTCCCAGAAAAAATAATTATAAAGAAAGCTAGCATTTTTTTTTTGCAGTCTCGAGCTCCGGATAGTGCCGGACAGTGCCAGACAGTGCCTTTTATGCCGGTTTAATGGGAGTAAATTTAAAATGGGGAATTGATGCTGGTGCAGTTTGCTTGAGAGTGTCGGTTGGTTAGGTGCCGGATAATCGTGAGTTTACTACATAAATATATATATATATATATACATATATATATATATATATATATATATAGATAGATAGATAGATAGATAGATAGATAGATAGATAGATATCGATACTGTATATATACAGAAAGGTGTTTTTATTTATTTAAAAAGGTAGAAATAGTATTTTTTTCTGATACATTATAATAATTAGATGATAATTATGCTGTGATCTTTCAGAAAGAAAGCTGCTACTGCACTACCCTATGAAGATTAACTCTTATAAAACAATATTATGTCTAGTGCAAGTACTCCATGCAAGATATAACCTGGAGAAAACATTTAAATAACAGCACTCATTAATACACAAGAAACAAGCTAGAATATAATACCAAAAAGTCCATCTCTTTTGTCTGTGTCTCAGCTGGTTAGCTCAGCTCAGTTACGTTTATTTGTTCCATACAGTTTATGAATTAATGTTATTCTTAATTATAGCTATATGGGTATATATGAAAATGAGGCCACAATGCATAAGATGGGTTTAAACAAGTTACAACACCTACCCACAGATCAGATTGGCTCCCATTAATGTGGGCCGAATACCTAACTCATGCTATGGATTTTGTGGCTAGGCTATTTTCCACAATATCATTAACTTATGCATGTGGCATACTGCAGGGGTATTCTAAAAGGAACTATGAATAAAATGGTGTCGTTGGATTAAAGAGTCAATCAAAATGTATTGTGTACATATGCACATGTCCCCTTCCAGTTTTCCAGAGTGCAGAGCAAAAAGTAATTTCTTGGAATACTGAGCAGAAAATAAGTTTCTTTAACTAATATTTAGATGTCCAAATGTGGACATAAATGTACTACTGTTTACTAATATATAAAGTATATATATATATATATATATATATATATATATATATATATATATATATATACTTTATACCTTACATTTTTTTTTGTGGAAAATAATGGTGGCCACAGAAAATATTGACACTTTGGGCCCAATTTGGACATTTCCACTTAAGGGTGTACTCACTTTTGTTGCCAATGGTTTAGACATTAATGGCTGTGTGTTGAGTTATTTTAAGGGGACAGCAACATTACACTGTTATACAGGCTGTACACTTACGATTTTACATTGTACATTGTACAAAAATGTGAAGAGTAGTGATGTCCCGAACAGTTCGCTGGAGAACTATTGGCAGCGATTTTTGCCTGTTCGCGTCTGCCACGAACGGCGAACACATGCGCTTTTCGGGTTCGCCCCCTATATTTTATGTATCTATACATCATTTATTTTATTTTATAATTTTTTTTGTGTAGTCTATGCCTGCCTGCCAGCGTGTGTGTGTGTGACAGGCTAACACCTAACAGCTTATATTGTGCTTATTTTCACTACTCATACCTGGTGGTGTAACATACATTGAAAACAACCATTTTTTTTCCTGTAATCTAATTTCAGTTGCCTGCCTGTGTCAGGCTCACAGCTTATATTGTGCTCAGTGACATAAAACAACACTTTTTTGACTGTAATAGATTGAATAGCAATTGCCTGCAAACAGGCATGTGTGTGAAGCCTATTGCATCTACTCTGCCAACTTTTGCCAGTGCACAGTGATACGTCATATCTGGTGCAACCTTAGTGTACAGTGACATAAAACAACACTTTTTTGACTGTAATCGATTGAATATCAGTTGACTGCCTACAGGCGTGTGTGTGAGGCCTACAGCGCCTACTCTGCCAACTTTTGCCAGTGCACAGTGACAGTCATATCTGGTGGCACCTTAGATTGCACGCGCAGTGCCCCAAATTTGAAGTAGGAGGTCCGACCTTTTTCCATCTCCCTGTTCCAAAAATCAAAGCCATATACACGTCCCCTAATAGTGGACGTAACAGGGATTAAACCGATAGGAATAGTACTACTTAACAGTACACACCTTATAATAACGCAGACAGAGGCAACGCAGAGAGAGGAGTCTGAAGAAGAGGAGTCAGAGGAGGAAGGTGGCTTTGAGGAGGTGGAAGACCAAACACAGCAGGCATCCCAGGGGGCTTGTTGTCACCTTTCGGGGACCCTTTGTGGCTGGGCTTGAGGAAGAGACCTTTAATGACATCAGTGAGGACAAGGAACGGGACATGGCTAGCTTGGTATCCAACCTTGTGCAAATGTGGAGTTTGCGGTTGTGCAAAAGGACTGTTTGCGGTAGTTTGCGGTGCATTAAACGGGGAGATTGGTCTTTTACTATGAAGCCGGTGTAGCCCTTACACTACCTGATCTATACAACATCATACCTGATGTTTTAAAGCATGTTATTCCAAACAATTTAGGAATGTTAGGGGATTTATGCCCTTTATGGCTTAAAACCAGACTCTGCATCAACTAAGTAATTTTCCGTGCGAGTTTTGCCATGGATCCCCTTCCGGCATGCCACAGTCCAGGTGTTAGTCCCCTTGAAACAACTTTCCCATCACTATTGTGGCCAGAAAGAGTCCCTGTGGGTTTTGAAATTCGCCTGCCTATTGAAGTCTATGGCGGTTCGTCGGGTTCGCCGGTTCGCAAACATTTGATGGAAGTTCGAGTCTGCTGTTCGCGAACCGAAAATTTGATGTTTGCGACATCACTAAACATCATACCTGATGTTTTACAGCATGTTATTCCAAACAATTTAGGAATCTTAGGTGATTTATGCCCTTTATGGCTTAAAACCAGACTCTGCATCAACTATGTAATTTTCCGTGGGAGTTTTGCCATGGATCCCGCTCCGGCATGCCACAGTCCAGGTGTTAGTCCCCTTGAAACAACTTTCCCATCACTATTGTGGCTAGAAAGAGTCCCTGTGGGTTTTGAAATTCGCCTGCCCATTGAAGTCTATGGCGGTTCGCCGGGTTCGCCCGTTCGCGAACTTTTGATTGAAGTTTGTGTCCGATGTTCGCGAACCGAAAATTTGATGTTCACGACATCACTAGTGAGGAGTGTACTCACTTTTGTGAGATACTGTATATATATATATATATATATATATATATATATATATACATATATATAAATAGTAAATAAATAGTACATCTGTGTTCACATTTGAATGTCTAAAACAAGTTTAAAAACCTGCTTCCAGCTCAGAATTCCGAGAAACAGTTATTACACTGCATTCTGGGTAGTTGAACTGGGACATGCAAATGTGCCCACAAATGCCTCGCTCTTCAATCCTTAGCCATTATCAAACATGGCTTCCTTTAAGCTTATGCATGCTGTATTAGACGGATTTAATGCAAAGCCAAGATTGCATTAAACACAGGCTGATTATCCTATCCATGTACAGCTGTTTCAAGCTTACTGGCTATCATCAGCATGGAGCAGGGTCTCAGTTTGTGTTGTGGACTTTATGAGAAGGTAGTTCACCACAACAATCATTTATAATATGGTGGGCAAAAGAGCGATAGAAGCCCTCCACCATACAGTAGTACAGTAGATAAACAGTACATCTGTGTTCACATATGAATGTCTAAAACAAGTTTAAAAACCTGCTTCCAGCTCAGAATTCCGAGAAACAGTTATTACACTGCATTCTGGGAAGTTGAACTGGGACATGCAAATGTGCCCACAAATGCCTCGCTCTTCAATCCTTAGCCATTATCAAACATGGCTTCCTTTAAGCTTATGCATGCTGTATTAGACGGATTTAATGCAAAGCCAAGATTGCATTAAACACAGGCTGAGTATCTTATCCATGTACAGCTGTTTCAAGCTTACTGGCTATCATCAGCATGGAGCAGGATCTCAGTTTGTGTTGTGGACTTTATGAGAAGGTAGTTCACCACAACAATCATTTATAATATGGTGGGCAAAAGAGCGATAGAAGCCCTCCACCATACAGTAGTACAGTAAATAAACAGTACATCTGTGTTCACATATGAATGTCTAAAACAAGTTTAAAAACCTGCTTCCAGCTCAGAATTCTGAGAAACAGTTATTACACTGCATTCTGGGAAGTTGAACTGGGACATGCAAATGAGCCCACAAATGCCTCGCTCTTCAATCCTTAGCCATTATCAAACATGGCTTCCTTTAAGCTTATGCATGCTGTATTAGACGGATTTAATGCAAAGCCAAGGTTGCATTAAACACAGGCTGAGTATCCTATCCATGTACAGCTGTTTCAAGCTTACTGGCTATCATCAGCATGGAGCAGGATCTCAGTTTGTGTTGTGGACTTTATGAGAAGGTAGTTCACCACAACAATCATTTATAATATGGTGGGCAAAAGAGCGATAGAAGCCCTCCACCATACAGTAGTACAGTAAATAAACAGTACATCTGTGTTCACATATGAATGTCTAAAACAAGTTTAAAAACCTGCTTCCAGCTCAGAATTCTGAGAAACAGTTATTACACTGCATTCTGGGAAGTTGAACTGGGACATGCAAATGTGCCCACAAATGCCTCGCTCTTCAATCCTTTTTTAGCCATTATCAAATATGGCTTCCTTTAAGCTTATGCATGCTGTATTACACAGCTTTAATGTGGCACAGTGGTACAGTGCCTTGCAAAAGTCTTCACCCCCCATGACTTTGTACCTATTTTGTTACATTACAGCCTTAAGTTCAATGTTGTGTTAATGTTTTAGAAATAGAAAACAGAAAATTGGTATGTGTTTACCCCCTTTGTTTTGAAGCCCATAAAAAGCTCTGGTGCAACC